>CM040118.1:272603190-273913162 GCA_022559845.1 Amorphophallus konjac | reverse complement strand
ACACTCACCCAAGCCCGGGGTAACTTGGCAATGCCAAGGTGAGGTTGAGGGGTTAGGCCCTTGCTGGTAGAGGGCCAGCAAGGCCAAGATGGGATTTCCAATGGGTATGGATGCCCATTTCAAGGGGGCCGACAAAGTGCCAAAGGCACCGAATGTACTTCTCCCACGGTGATCACTCAAGACAACGGGGCTTGAGGACCGGGCTCTCACTCGCATAACCAGCGGAATTAAGAACAAATATTGAATGACAAGCACTAAAGGGAGTGAAGGTTTGAGCACTTACTCGACCGGTTTGAAGAAACCGGTCCCGGTTGGAGACGAGGGCGAGCGGGGAGGCGGGTGGATCCCCACACGCCACGCCAGAGTAGCTTGACCTGCCCAAACAAGTTACAACACTACACCTCTCATAGGAGGGAGATCTTGGGGTGGGGGTTAATGGATATTACAACCAAAATTACCTCCGCACAGGGAGGGGCCTTCAGCCGGCCAAGCGGGGAGGGAAAACTATGAGTAAAAGCATGGAACGATGAAGTCACCGGTTCTGCCTGCTCACTCCGAACAGGGACAGGTAGACGGTGTTGCTGCTGTAGAATTCGTTTAGGAATTTCGCTGATGATGAGACTAGTGGGGAAATCTTCGTAGCTGGGAAGGGAATGCCTCAGAATTTCTTCAATTTCTTCTGGAGCCGCTGCTGACCAGGATGGAGGTTTGAACAGAGCTTCATATTCTCGGACCTACAGTTGCAGACATCTAACAGCAGCTTGCAGAGAACGCCCCGGCAGCTCCCGACCTCGGAATCAAGCGCCGTCAGAGTTGTTGGAATCGTGGATGGGACCTCTTCACAGAAAAACTGACGGAGATGCTAAAAGATACCGGAGAAGACCTGGAGGCTCTGAACAAGGATGACTGGTCGGTGTAGACTGTGGGGAAGCCGATCCGTACAGCAGAGGGAGAAAATTGATAACTTCAGCTACTGGATGCCGAACAGAGTTCCTCTTCTTGATTCTGAAAGTTGACAGGGCGATGAAGAACTTTGTAGAAGAGCTTTTGAACTGATTCTTCCAGGGTGAGTCGTGGCAGAGCTTCTACTCAGGTTCAGGGCTTCAGCAGAGGCAGTTCTGAGCAGTCGTGGGAGAACGAAGCTCCTGGGCAGCACACAACTCAGATGAAGACGAAACAACTTCTGTTGTGAAGAAGACAGGGAGACGCTTCTGTGGATGCCTCTTGTGCCTTCAAACTCATCCGGAGGAAGTCGTGGTGGCCGCTGCAAGTTGCTGGTTCACCTGCAACTTTTGGGCAGCGAACTGCAACTTGAATAGAGCATCCAAAGACCTCCAAGAAGAAGGGAAGCAAGAACTATAGGGTGAAGGGGAGGTAGGGGATGGTGGAGGGAATATGTGGGAGGGTTGGAAGGGTGCTAATGGTATGGGGAAGATGGTGGAAGGGAGGCTAGGGCGCGGGTTTCAGCAAGGATGAGTGATGGTGGGGATGCAAATGGGTGAAGGGAAGTGGGGGGCAAGGGGCGAACTAGCCCTATGGGGGAGGAGAGAGGGGTGGCCAAGACATGGAGGGAAGGGGATTTCAAATTTGAAATGGCCTTGGAAGTTGAGGGATTGTGTGGGGAAGGGGTTGATTGTGTTGGAATGGGGAAGATTATGTTGGAATGGGAGAGATTCTACCTTGGGACTATGGGGGTGGAGTAATGGCAGCTATGGGAAGTGGAGGGCCTTTAATGGGGTAGGTGGGAGTTGGAAGTTGAGAGGGAGGAGGAAGAGAGAGAGAAAGGGGCGAACCCCATAGTGGAGGAGAGAGAGAGGGATAGAGAGAGAGGTGGGGTGGGGAATCGCTCCCCTAGGGCTTCTCACCCAACTATAGGATTCACTCCACTTGAACTAGATTTGAATACTCAAATGGCAATGTTTTGTATTGAATCATTCATTACCTCCAAATGAAGGAAATGGGGCCTATATATAGGAAACTCACATTTTATAATAAGTCCCTTACAAAAGAGTCAATAGCAAATAACCGAAGGAGTAGGGGGGCTCATGGGCCAAGCCCGAAGAATTGGGCCCAATAGCACATTACACAATCTAATGACACTCAATACTTAGGAAAATAAATGCAAGACCTAGGGACATGACTCTAATAAACTGAAAATTACATCAAATGACTCAAGTAAATAGCATAAAAAGGATAAGTGGGCCTTTATAGAGAGAGGCCCGAACTCAAACGATGCCGGAGTGTGAAGAAGACCCTAGCCAAAGGGAATTGTGGATGATGCCTCCATCACGACCGTATGGAGTTTCGTGTGGAAATCGATCATCTGTCGCTTTGGCATCCCCCGAGTGATAGTGAGCGATAATGGTCAGCAATTTGATTCCCATTACTTCAGGAACAAATGCGTCGACCTTCATATTCACAACCATTTCACTTCGGTAGCCCACCCGCAGGCTAACGGACTGGTCGAAAATGCCAACAAAACTATACTAAAAGGCATTAAGGCCAGGCTCGGTAAGGCCAAGGGTAACTGGGTCGAGGAACTGCCGAGCATACTATGGTCGCACCGAACTACTCCAAGAATCGCCATCGGTGAGACTCCTTTTCAGTTGGTGTACGGCATGAATGCCGTGATTCCTTTGGAGGTCGGTAGCCCATCTCTTCGAGTCATCAACTTCTCGCCCGAGGCTAATGAGCAAAAACTGCTAGAAAATCTCGATATGGCAAGCAAGATAAGAGAGATTGCGAGCATCCGACCCATGGAATATCAGCGGCGCCTTACTCGATATTACAACGCTAGAGTCCAGGATAGACTTTTTCATCCAGGAGACTTTGTCCTAAGAAAAGCTGAAGTTTCTCGACCACTGGAGGCGGCGGGGAATCTGGCCCCTAATTGGGAAGGTCCCTACCGAGTGGTCGAGACGCTCGGGAAGGGGGCATATCGATTGTCTACTATGGAAGGAACGCCCATCCCCCGGACGTGGAATGCAACAACATTACGAAAGTTCTACTTTTGAGCCTTTCACAGACATGTAAGCAATAAATGGCAATAATTTTCCTTTCATTAATGTCTCTTCATACATCAGAAAAAGGCCACATCCAATACAACGCATATCAAAAGCAAAAATATAGCATCCACTGATACTACAACACGAGCTGATGACTCGGAGCGGACATGGCTGGCACCCCTAGGCCGAGCCACTGACTCTACCCAGTGTTGAAACTGGCTCGGATAACGGGGTAGCTGACCTCATTCGCTCGAGAAACTTAGAAATAAAAAAAAAGAGGAGAGGTATCAGAGGAAGAAAAGGAAGGAAAACAAGAGAAGGCCTCCTCTGCTAACTCTTCGGAAGGAGGACGGATGTCGTACAGAAAGCAAGCACCCTCAAGTGGTGCGAGCAAGGATCAAGGCATCCTCTAAAGAGTGAAAGAAGATGGAAGAAGTTGGTGGAAGAGCGGAAGAGGGACAAAGAGGACGGCGGGGATGGAAGAGGAGGGAGAAGCGGGCCAAGGTGAGGAAGGAGCAGGGCGGGGCCGCATTGCCGGATGCCATGTTTCCTTGAACCTCCCTCCGCTTCTACCTTCCACCAAAGATGGTGGCGGTGGTCCAGCGGTCGGGAACAGACGCACTATTACGTGCTGTGCCTTCTTGCACGCCACCCGCCCATCGCTGTCCCTTCTTCCACGCCGAAGTAGCACGAGCGCCTATCGCGATCGCCAAGATTATTGTCTTCCGCATCGCCTCCCATGTTTCGCTGATAACTTCCCAGCACAGAGACAGGCACTTCGTGAGAAGAGAGAAAGAGGAAGAACTACAATAAAAGCCTTAAGCATTGAAGAGGAGTGGAGGTGCCCTCTGGGACCTTTCTTATAGGCCGGCAGGGGGAACACTTGCCTTAAATGATCCTCCCCTCGAAAAAATGCGAATGGCAGCAACCCTTCCCCAAGGGGCAGTTGCTCTCCCTCCAATGACCTCTCCCCTAGAACGCATGAAATAGCAAGTCATTCAAGGCATGGAAAGTCGGAAAGGCGCCAGTACTGCGACAGTCGCTGCACGCGAGATATCCGCAAATAAAAGCCCCACCTTTTTAGCAACTGTAGATATGGTGGTCAAATCGCGTCAAAGGCAGTAAGAAACATTCAACTCTATATTAAATACTACTGCCACTACATATCGCAAGGGCCAACCTTGCATAAAAAAAAAAGAGAAAGGGGACAACTCCTCCTAGTCTATGGAAATAGGGGGACTACAAGAGCTCCGCGGCCTTTCTTGAGGTTCTGCACTTGGAGGATCCTCAGTGCCAAGGGATCTGCCCCCGGTACCCTCGGTGACGGTAGGTCCAGACACTGACCCCACTTGTCTGGGAACTGTCTTGCCCGCGTGCCCTGTAGAGGTGACCGGAGTTGGCGATCCCTCTGCCGAGCTGTAGGCATCCCCACCACCTCCTTCGCTCGATGTCGAAGAAGAATCTGTGGTATCCATGCCCGAGTCGTAGCGTTGCCTAGAGGGAAAGACAAGCTCATCGGACACCTGCTGTTGGGCTTCAATGACCGCTCGATGGTAACCTTGGGCAAATCCCTTCCACAGCCCCCGACGGTAGCCTGGCTGATAATACGAGAAGGTGGCCTCCTCGAGAGCTGTGCGATATGATTACCCCCGCCTCGGCTTGCTCAGCCTCCTTCTCAAGCTCGGCTATTCTCTGCTCGGCCTCAAGAAACTTCCTCTCAGTCTCAAACAGCTTCACCTCTGCCTCAGTCCACGCGTCCTCGGCTTCCTCCCGCACTTGCTCAGCCCACTAGACCTGGTTGTTAAGCTCCTCCCGCTCGGCCCTCCACAGCTTGGAGCGCTCGACCTAAGACTGACGCTCCTCTTCTAGGAGCTCGCCCTTCAGGTCAGCCATATAACGAGCCTAGGCCAACTGGTCAACCAGCGTCCAAGCCTCATCTTGGATCGATCAGAGCTGAGCCCGAAACGAGGTGGCCGCCCGCTGAGAGACTTCAAGCTCGGAAGTCAATTGACTGATCTTCTTGTCAGACTTAGCACGAGCCTGAGAAAGGGACCTCTCTTCACTATCCCTCTGAGTGAAGAAGTCAGATATCTCGGCCCCCAGTTGGGCCATGATCAGACCACCCTCCATAACCCTCTCGAAGAGCAAAGAGGGAGGACCACGTCTAACGAAGGCACCAAGGATCGGTACCATTGATATAGAGAAGCCCGGACGATAGGTGCAACCATCGAAGGAGGAATCCTCTCTGGAGGAGTCGAGACCGAAACATCTCCCCCGAGCCTCCCCACTTCTAGGACGACAACGCTCGGCGCGGATAAGGATGTCACCTCGTCCCACGCCACACCAACTTCGGTCAGGAGTCTAGAGGCCGCCGCCTCGATCTACGGTCTGTTAGGTTCGGTAACACCTCCCCCAACAGCGGTAGTCGCCTCTGGCTCGACGGGCGGGAGATCCTGGCAGCGGACTTCCTCGGCTGGATGCTCCTCGACCAAGCGGGCGCGCCCCTCGATCGGGCGAGCATGCTCCTCGGCCGGATGGGAGACCCTCGCCTTCTTCAACTGCTTCTTCTCAGCGGTCCGAGCCTTCATCGAATACAGGAGCATCCGCTCCCCCGGATCCTTGCGCTTGGCCCAACGGCGCTCGGAGGCGTCTCCCCGAGCAATCTGCTGGCCCCGGTCTCACGCGCAGGATGGGTCTCCGGAAGCCTGGGGTTTACTCGGAGTAGGTGTCTCCTCCAGGCCGATGATCTCTTGCTCTGACGGCTGTTCCCCCTCATCATTCGTCCACCTAGAGTCTGAGCAGCAAAAGTCATCACATCAGAAGAGAGCCTATCTGCTCGACCCGGAAGTGGCGACGCGGGACCCTAAGGTTCTTACCGTGAGACGACAACGCACGGGAAGGATAATCCTCGATATTGGTCACGGTCATCAACTCGGTGGTCATCCGGTGATTCTCCTGGAGAACCCTGATCTCCTCCTTTTGTTCCGGAGAAATCGCCGCCTGCTTCAGAGGAATAGACAGATGAAAATTAACCGCCGTCGGGAAATCCCAGGGGGCGTCCTCCACAAACGAACCCACCCAAAAGAATTGAGTCTTCCACCCCTTGTGAGAAGAATCTTTGGTGGAAAGGGAACGCAGCTCCTTCCCCTCCTCACTTGAAGATAGAATAAGCCCTTACCCGCGTAGGTCTGCTCCTTCAACTCAAAGAAAGAATTAAAAAGCTCCAAAGAAGCGCGGAGCCCACACGAGCGGCAGAGAAAGATGAAAGAAAAGAGAAACGTATACGAGTTGGAGACCAACTGGATAGGGGCCAGTCGGTAAAATTGAAGTAGTCACACAACAAAATGGTGAAGAGCGAGGCGGAACCCACTCTTCCAAGCCAAAAGGAAAGTACAGAAGAGGCCCAGATGATAGGACAAGTTGGATTCATGAGGCTGCGGTGGAGAGAAGAAATACTTCCATAGTAACCCATACCGCTTCTCCATCCTCTTTACTTTAGCCTCGCCTAGCTCACTGTGCATAGGATGCTTAGGCTGCGACACCAAACTTCCCGTGCCAGGCCCAGGTTCGCGTATCTCGGACGAAGGATGTTGCTCCGCCATGGAAGAAAGAGAGGAACTAGAAGAAGAGGGAAAAAGCGCCGAGTCGAATGATTTAGGAGGAGGTGGAAGATGGGGATTTGCCACTGTCGTGATCTCCGCTAGTTCCGCAAGACGCTGCTCTTCCCAATCTCTCTCGCGGCGCATGAGCCCTTCCGAAATATTGATGCGGTGGAAAAAGAAAACCCTAAATGAATGCGGTTTGGGATGCAAGCACGCGCAATATTTATCCCCCCATGAACTTGGCGGGAAACGATGCGACATTCCGAAAATCATGGAGGGGGTTCCTCGCATCAACTCAAAACAGTCATCATTACAGGCAAACTCCCGGGACAGCCGCATTTTACTGGCCCCTGTCGAAGATAATTCCCCACCCAAATCGAGCCACCAATGTCATCCCCATAACTACTACTCATCCAAGCCCAATCTTGGCTCGGGAGTAGGAGGGGGACAAGTGGAGAGGGGGAAAAACAACCATCCGAGAGCACGACCCAACTAGGTACAATACGACCAAACTAGGCCTAGCTCCCCTAAGTGACAGCCCTATTTTGGGCCCACTTACTTCAAGCCTAAAAACCAACTCGGAGCAGCACTTCCTAGGCAGCCCCCAGGTCTGGAAGTTCGAGCGACAGAGCGGTCGATAGATACCCTGCGGGGACCCGATATGGCATACCCGAGCTATACACTCATGGCTCGGGACAAAATCCCGAGCGAACACCTTTGGGTCAGGGCAACTGTCGAAAGCTCATCCTAGCATCCGTTACGCATCCAACAGGAGCAAGGAACTCCAAAGGATAGGGGAGGGCAAAAGTCCTTACGCCATAATGAGCCAACTATAAGGACGTAACCCCCCCGAAGCCCCCTTAGCTCCCTGGACTATTACGTTAAACGGATTGCTATATAAACTCCAGGGAGACCCCTTGAGAGGAAGGACAATGGTCCTGAGAGAAAACCACCACAATTTTTGGTGGAGAATAATCTCGCGCCCCCTCTGTTCTACCCTTTCTCTTCACCTTCATGCTCTATCACATTTGTTGACTTAAGCATCGGAGGGTTATCCCCAGGGAATCCTCCCTGGGCACCTCTGATCCATTTCTTACCTTACAGTTCATACAGATGTGGTGACTGTGATCAAATGATTCATCCCAGATCTTACGGCTCAGGATCAACGCGAGATTACGCCTCCTCATAGTTAATTAAATCTAATTATTAAAACCCAATATTTATGTTAGGCCCAAGGGACCTAAAACCCAACCCATAAGGTTTGGCCCATTCTAGAAGCTTAAAATGTCCTATTTATGGATTTTAAGTAGATAATAGGAGATAATATCAAAAGAGTTTGAAACTATTCAAATTCGGCACCAACAGTAGAAACGGTCTATCGGGCGACCGCATGAGAAGAAGAAACGGTCTAGACCTAGACCGCTAAGCGATGTAGATTCCATGAATAGAAGGAGACATGAAAAGATGGGAACTTTAGCACCCTAATCACCTAGGATCGACGATATCCCTTAGTTAGAAAAGTCTAGAATGCTAGAAGATCGAATTGAAAACCTAATTTGGACTCTATGTGTAGCAACCCTGATAAATGAATATTGAAATAAAATTAAAAACATACATATTACAGAAGTAATACAGACAAAATAAAACAAATTAAAGATAACGCCTCTGAGTAAGGCGTTAATTTAAAAAGAAACGCCTCTACATACGGCGTGACTAAAGAAAGGACGCCCACGAATGTGGTCGTCAACTCTCACGCGACCAAATAGGTAAGTGAAAGAAACGCCCATATATTAGGCGTGTTTTAAAAACAAGGAACGCCCTTATACATGGCGTTTCTTAAGAAACGACCTGAACTAGGTCGTTAATTAAAGAATCGACGCCCTGACCTAAGGCGTTAATTCAGTTCGTGACCCGTTCAAACCCAGAGCTTATCCAGGGAAAGATTAACCTAATCTAGTAAGTGTCTATTAGAGTAAGGACTCTATTAGGGATATATTACCCTCAATCAAACACTACCTTTGTTAGGACTCTAAAATCCTATAAATATACCCGATCGATCCAACCCTAAACCATTTGATCGATCTACTGCTACACGGTAAGTGAAGAACATACGTTCTTCTTATTTCTTTTGCTCTTCTGTTTACAGCCGCATGAAGAATATTGATTATTATTCTTCTCCTTTAATGCAGGATAAGGATCTGGTGCTTGAGTAAAGAACAAGGTTATGTTCTTCATTATTTGTCCTAGCTTCGGTTACATCTGTGAAGATTATTAACATCTTCATCTTCTTTCTTTTTCTCTTCCTCTACAGGTTCTGTAACGTGAAGAACAAGGTTCTTCATCATCTTCATCCAACATCTGCTGCATCTTTAATTCTTACAGACCCTTCACGGTTATCTCCAAATCAACCCTTTAAGGTAGGATTTTCTCAAGTCTCGTAGCCCAAACTAAAAATAAATATAAGAAGCACCATGCATGATATATTTATACAGTTTGCATGTAGTTTTAATACGTTTTCTGTAAATTTTTCAAGAAACGCCCTTGAATAGGGCGCTACTTTAAAAGAAACGACCATCACAGTGGTCGTTAATTAAAAGTATACGCCTTGTATACAGGCGTTAATTTCATGAACAATCGCATGTAATCAATAATTGATCCTGTTTAAAATTCAATAAATATGAAATATCGATTCTAATATCTTGCATGACTCTACCTGTAAATTCCTGCTAATTTTCTTGTCATGATCATGTCTCCTGTCTTGGAAATTTATTTGTTGAAATATTGTAAATTCCTTGAATTCACGACCTTGACAACGTCGTTTTACACATGTTAACGCCCCATCACAGGGCGTAAATTGAAAAGAAACGCCCCTTTCTAGGGCGCGTTTTCTGTAAATTCTTGAACTATGTATATCCTGTAAAATAAAATTAAACAGTAATGCCCCTTTCCAGGGCGTGTTTTAAATAAATCCTGAAAATTATTTATATTCTGTCAAATATTTAAATAATGAGACGCCTGCTTATATAGTCGTCAACTCTGAAGAAACGCCCCTGTCCAGGGCGCGTTTTATATAAATTATTGAAATAATGAAATTCTGCAAAACGGAACATATGTAAACGCCCTTATGTTAGGCGTTACTTACCTGACAAACGCCCCTGACTAGGGCGTGTTTTTCATGAATTAATAAAATTATTAAAAATTCTGTAAAATAGAAATATGTAAACGCCCTTCTGTTAGGCGTTAATTACTTGAGAAACGACTTGACCTAAGTCGTTATTTTACTGTAAAACTGATTTTTCCCTGTTTTTGTTAACCGATGATTTCATATGTTATATAATATATATATCGGCACTATTCTCCACTCCGTGAGTATAGTCCCACGTTTCACGTTGTTTCATCGATCACACTCAACTCTCATTGACATACAAGCTCTCCATTGGACATTCCGTTCCTTTGGACTAGCGAGTTAGTCATAGAGACCTCCGTAAGACTCCTCGTAGCCTTGGATTCCCTCAAGGCCGACTGAGCTGGTTGTACCCTAAAAACCCATTACACAATCCTTGCCATGTCAATCTAAAGAAACATGGTATACCGGCCCTTATGATTATACAAAGAGTATATCATAAGAAATTCTTAATGGGATGATGATATCATGCCATATCATGTCGTTCTTGTAAACCTCAATTCTATGATAAGAATGAGGGTATCTTGCTTGATCTAATGTTTATGTGGACCTCAATTCTATATAAAGAATGTCCATATTGATTTGTCATGGGACCTAAGTTAAGGGAACCATATTCTACCTAGTTTTATTGATATCGTGATTTTACCGTTATTATCGCCAATCTATGTCCTTTGTCATATTTTTGGACTCTATTCTGTCAAAGTTGTCATACATGTCTACAAGCTTGAATATTGAAACTCTATATTGGCTATATAAACAAGAGTGGATGTCAAAAATACATGATAAATGCCTGTGCATATAGGGCCCGATCTGGTCCTGGGAGGAGCACTCGAAAGTACTTGTGCCCATGGGAGTTAAAATGATAAGGTATTTGGCATTATACCGAGTACTTGACTTGCTTGATTGGACATTCCACACACATCTTGTACTTGAATCGTACTTGACTTTACATGAAATGCGTGGCCCGAAAAAGGGTAATTTACTTGCTTGATACATGATAGCCAAAGTTCTTGACATGACTTGTTAAACGTGCTTGCTTGAATACCTTGAATACACTTGTCATCTTGTTGGAAGTTCATGATTAAGTTCATCTTATTTCTTGATATTACATTCTCTCTATCTTGTCATTTTATGCGAGCATGCATAGCTTTATTGCATTCATGAAAGATGTAATTACTTAAACCCCTTGCTAGTACTTGAGATATAATTTCCTACTGAGCGTTCGCTCATTCCGTTTGTCCCTTTGTACTTTTCAAGTAAGTCCGACGACGATGGAAGTCAATCGGATGGGAATGTTCAAGAGTGAAAGTGATAGAGCTGCTCAAGTGTCGTCTAGTCTTTCCTATAGTTTCTTGAATCAAATATGTATTCTTTTCCTTTTTATTAAACAGAGTATTGGATTTGTAATAGTCTATCCATTATGAAATAAAGGATTGGGTTATCTTGCTATTTTGCGCATCTCTGTCTTTGCGTCGAATACACGACCACTCTGATTGATATGATTGATATAGACACGTCGCGCATCTCCGGGTATCTTCCGCGCTCGGGGCCTGACAGTCTTTGTGGTATCAGAGCCTAAGGTATTCAATTCCTAGGAAAAACCCAAGTCCAAGGATAAGTTGAACCTTTAAACCAGTGAGATTGGGTAGAACCAAGGGTTAGATTTAACATAGTATACGAGTCTTTAAATACGATCACGTACTAATATAGTTATTGTAATTGTAGGATAATGGCTGCCGAACGTGCTCAATGGCGCAACATGCAGCGTACCCTTCAAGGGATGACCCAAGTGCTACAACAGGTAGCACAAGGTGGTGCTCCACGAGCTGGAAGCTTACACCAAGCCTTTAAGAATATGAATCCCCCGAAGTTTATGGGATCGACCGATCCGGACGATGCCGAGCATTGGGGTCGGGAA
This sequence comes from Amorphophallus konjac, assembly GCA_022559845.1. Taxonomy (NCBI): domain Eukaryota; kingdom Viridiplantae; phylum Streptophyta; class Magnoliopsida; order Alismatales; family Araceae; genus Amorphophallus; species Amorphophallus konjac. The sequence continues at coordinate 273,901,453 of CM040118.1, read as the reverse complement.
ACCGAACACATATTCCGTGTCATGCAATGCACGGACCAGGACAAAGTGCTATTAGCTACATTCCAGTTAGAGAAAGATGCTAGATGCTGGTGGGAGTCTATTGAAGCAACCATCGATCCTACTCAAGTAACATGGGAAGAATTCGTGGAATACTTCAATGTTAAATATTTCTCGGACCGAGTCCAAGAAAAGAAGGCTGCCGAATTCGCTGCATTAAAGCAATGATCCTTATCATTAGCAGATTATGAAGCTCAGTTCTCCAGGTTATCTAGATATGCTAAGCATCTTATTAGCACGGAGAAGATGAAAGCCCGTAGATTTCTTAATGGGCTTAGGCCCCACTATATTACTCAATTGGCGCCTATGGACATCCAAATTTATTCTGAAATAGTGCGCCGAGCTCAATTACTTGAAGATGCCACGGAACTATCTGATAGGATCCGTGGAAAAGACAAGAAGGAACAAGTCACGGGTTCGGGTTCTTTCAAACCCAACTTTAAGAAGAGGCCCAATAATGGAGGTTCTTCCTCTCAAGATCAGAAATTCAAGAAGACCAAGCCTTTCTCTATCACCACTACCCCTTCGAATACAGTCTGCAAGCATTGTGACAAGGCTGGTCACAAGACGGAAGAATGCTGGAGGAAATTAGGAGCTTGTCTCCGTTGTGGAAGCCGTGAGCATCGGATTCCCGAGTGTCCATTAATGAACGACCAAGCCGGCGATGGTAAACGCCCGGTGACAAAGAATGCTCGTCTTCATGCAATACAGGAGACCGAACCTGAAGAAGAAGGCGGATTAGTGGAAGGTACATTGAAAATTTGTTCCAAATATGCACATGTCTTATTTGATACGGGTGCATCGCATTCTATTGTTTCTAAGAAGTTTGCTGACCCGTTACCTCTAAAACCGGAATGGATGAAAATAGTGTTGTCTACTCCTCTCGGAAACGAGACGGATATCACGCATCATTACCAAAACTGTGAGGTATTGGTTCGAGGAAAGAATTTTCCTATTGATCTTATCTGTTTAGATCTAAAAGAATATGATGTTATACTAGGAGCAGATTGGTTATCTAAGTACCAGGCAACGGTTGATTGCCGTAATAGCAAGATCGTTTTCAAAGAATTTCCAGAACTGACTTATACTAGTCCTAAGAGTCGAAGCAAATCCCCTCTTATTTCGGCTCTTCGAGCAAGCAAGCTCGTCAGGAAGGGATGTGTATCCTTCCTTGCTTTTGTCACTGTTAAAGAAGTTAAGAAAACCAAGATAGAAGACGTTCAGGTAGTGCGAGAATTCCCAGACGTATTTCCAGAAGATTTGTCGGGATTACCCCTCAAAGAGAAGTGGCCTTCACCATTGACTTAGTCCCTGGTGCTGGTCCTGTTTCAAAGGCACCATATAGAATGTCCCCTGCTGAACTCAAGGAGTTGAAGGAGCAGTTGATGGAACTAATCCAAAAAGGGTTTATTAGACCAAGTACTTCCCCATGGGGAGCACCAGTCTTATTTGTAAAGAAGAAGGATGGATCCATGAGATTGTGTATCGACTATCGACAGTTGAATCATCTTACTATCAAGAACAAGTATCCACTGCCGAGAATCGATGAATTATTTGATCAGATTTCAGGATCCAAATATTTTTCCAAGATTGATCTCAGGTCGGGATATCATCAGTTAAGAATCAAGGATGATGACATTCACAAGACCGCATTCAGAAGCAGGTATGGCCATTACGAATTTGTTGTTATGCCTTTTGGACTAACAAATGCCCCTGCTGCCTTTATGCAGTTAATGAATAGCATATTCAGGCCTTACTTGGATCAATTCATAGTAGTCTTCATTGATGATATATTGATATATTCTAAGACTAAGGAAGAGCATTTGAGGATTGCATTGCAAGTCTTGAGGACAAATCAATTATATGCTAAACTCAGCAAATGCGAGTTCTGGCTTGAAGAAGTGGCTTTTCTCGGACATGTCATATCCAAGGACGGTTTATCTGTAGATCCGTCAAAGGTTGAAGCTGTAAGAAACTGGGAAAGACCCACTAATGCAAGCGAGATCAGAAGTTTCTTAGGTCTTGCAGGCTATTATCGGCGATTCATCAAAGATTTCTCTAAGATCGCCGTGCCCCTTACAAGGTTAACTCGTAAGGAGATCCGATATGAATGGAGTGAGGAATGTGAAAGAAGTTTCCAAACTCTTAAGGATCATCTCACTACAGCTCCGGTGTTAGCTCTACCAATAGAAGGAGAGAAATTTGAGGTCTACACTGATGCTTCTGGCATTGGCCTCGGATGTGTCCTAATACAACAAGGAAAGGTCATAGCATACTCTTCACGTCAACTGAAGAAGCATGAGGAGAATTACCCCGTCCATGACTTAGAACTGGCCGCGGTAGTATTTACCCTAAAGATATGGAGACACTATCTCTATGGAGTACAGTTCACTGTCTACTCCGATCACAAGAGTCTCAAATATCTATTCTCACAAAAGGAGCTAAACATGAGACAAAGACGCTGGCTAGAATATCTCAAGGACTTCGACTTCAATATACAATACCATCCCGGAAAGGGTAATTATGTTGCTGATGCCCTTAGTCGAAAGCCGAGAGCCATGATAGCCAATTGTATGATACAAGAATGGAGGTTACTTGAACAATTCTCCGAGCTCAATATAAGCTTGGACACGGAATCCAAATTTGTTACATTATCTCATGTAAGCATACAGTCAGATTTATTATCTGAGATACAAGCACTTCAGGGTGATGATCCTATATTAGTGGAAATCAAGGGCAGATTAGAAGGACAATCTGATTTTCAACTAACTTCTGATGGAAGATTATTATTCAAAGGTAGAACTTGTATACCTGATTGTCCGGAATTAAAGAAGAAGATCTTAGATGAAGCTCACCGATCAAGGTACACTATTCATCCTGGATCAACTAAAATGTACCAAGATGTAAAGAGGAACTTTTGGTGGCCCAATATGAAAAGAGAAATAGCGGACTATGTATCACGCTGTCTTACATGCCAACAGGTCAAGGCGGAACACCAAAAGCCTGCTGGAAAACTACACCCTCTAGATATTCCTAAGTGGAAGTGGGAGGATATTGGTATGGACTTCATCATGGGTTTGTCTAAATCTAAAGGATGACATGATGGAATCTGGGTTATCATTGACCGATTAACTAAATCGGCGCATTTCTTGCCAATAAAAAGCCGATGGTCAATTGATGTGCTAGCTACACTGTACATCAAGGAAATAGTCAGGATACATGGAATTCCTGTCTCAATCGTGTCTGACAGAGATCCCCGTTTTACTTCTCATTTTTGGAAGGGATTACAACATTCGTTAGGAACAAGGCTCAACTTTAGTACTGCTTTCCACCCACAAACGGATGGTCAGACCGAGAGAACTAACCAGGTTGTTGAGGATATGCTTAGAGCATGCATCATTGACTTTGGAGGATGCTGGCACGATCATTTACCACTAGTGGAATTTGCATATAATAATAGCTACCAAGCTAGTATCCAAATGGCACCTTTCGAAGCCTTATACGGAAGGAGTTGCAGATCACCCATATGCTGGAACGAAGTTGGAGAAAAACAACTGCTAGGTCCAGACATGGTAAGGGATACAACTGAGAAGATACAAGTAATCAGAGAAAGATTGCAAGTTGCTCAGACGAGACAAAAAGCTTATGCTGATACAAGAAGGAGAGATCTTGAATTCCAAATCGGAGATCATGTATTTCTCAAGATATCGTCTGGACGTGGCATACGAAGATTTGGTGTTAAGGGCAAGCTTACGCCAAGATTCATCGGACCATTTGAGGTACTTGAAAGAGTTGGCGAGGTTGCTTATCGCATCGCATTGCCTCCTCAATTGTCCGAGGTACATAATGTATTTCACATATCCATGTTGAAGAAGTATGTGCACGATCCATCTCATATTATTGAACATAGAGATCTGGTGATCCAGAAAGATCTCACCTATGAACAGAAGCCTATGAAGATCTTAGATCGAGAAATACGAGCTCTAAGGAATAAGGTTATTCCCATGCTTAAGGTGCAATGGAATAAGAATCCCGAACGCGAAGCGACATGGGAGACCGAGGAATCTATGAAGAAACGATTTCCCGAGTTATTCTAAGAGGTATATACACTCTCCACGTGTATAATTATATATATTGAATTTGGGGACCAAATTCTTTTTAAGTGGGAGAGGGTGTAGCAACCCTGATAAATGAATATTGAAATAAAATTAAAAACATACATATTACAGAAGTAATACAGATAAAATAAAACAAATTAAAGATAACGCCTCTGAGTAAGGCGTTAATTTAAAAAGAAACGCCTCTACATACGGCGTGACTAAAGAAAGGACGCCCACGAATGTGGTCGTCAACTCTCACGCGACCAAATAGGTAAGTGAAAGAAACGCCCATATATTAGGCGTGTTTTAAAAACAAGGAACGCCCTTATACATGGCGTTTCTTAAGAAACGACCTGAACTAGGTCGTTAATTAAAGAATCGACGCCCTGACCTAAGGCGTTAATTCAGTTCGTGACCCGTTCGAACCCAGAGCTTATCCAGGGAAAGATTAACCTAATCTAGTAAGTGTCTATTAGAGTAAGGACTCTATTAGGGATATATTACCCTCAATCAAACACTACCTTTGTTAGGACTCTAAAATCCTATAAATATACCCGATCGATCCAACCCTAAACCATTTGATCGATCTACTGCTACACGGTAAGTGAAGAACATACGTTCTTCTTATTTCTTTTGCCCTTCTGTTTACAGCCGCATGAAGAATATTGATTATTATTCTTCTCCTTTAATGCAGGATAAGGATCTGGTGCTTGAGTAAAGAACAAGGTTATGTTCTTCATTATTTGTCCTAGCTTCGGTTACATCAGTGAAGATTATTAACATCTTCATCTTCTTTCTTTTTCTCTTCCTCTACAGGTTCTGTAACGTGAAGAACAAGGTTCTTCATCATCTTCATCCAACATCTGCTGCATCTTTAATTCTTACAGACCCTTCACGGTTATCTCCAAATCAACCCTTTAAGGTAGGATTTTCTCAAGTCTCGTAGCCCAAACTAAAAATAAATATAAGAAGCACCATGCATGATATATTTATACAGTTTGCATGTAGTTTTAATACGTTTTCTGTAAATTTTTCAAGAAACGCCCTTGAATAGGGCGCTACTTTAAAAGAAACGACCATCACAGTGGTCGTTAATTAAAAGTATACGCCTTGTATACAGGCGTTAATTTCATGAACAATCGCATGTAATCAATAATTGATCCTGTTTAAAATTCAATAAATATGAAATATCGATTCTAATATCTTGCATGACTCTACCTGTAAATTCCTGCTAATTTTCTTGTCATGATCATGTCTCCTGTCTTGGAAATTTATTTGTTGAAATATTGTAAATTCCTTGAATTCACGACCTTGACAACGTCGTTTTACACATGTTAACGCCCCATCACAGGGCGTAAATTGAAAAGAAACGCCCCTTTCTAGGGCACGTTTTCTGTAAATTCCTAAACTATGTATATCCTGTAAAATAAAATTAAACAGTAACGCCCCTTTCCAGGGCGTGTTTTAAATAAATCCTGAAAATTATTTATATTCTGTCAAATATTTAAATAATGAGACGCCTGCTTATATAGTCTTCAACTCTGAAGAAACGCCCCTGTCCAGGGCGCGTTTTATATAAATTATTGAAATAATGAAATTCTGCAAAACGGAACATATGTAAACACCCTTATGTTAGGCGTTACTTACCTGACAAACGCCCCTGACTAGGGCGTGTTTTTCATGAATTAATAAAATTATTGAAAATTCTGTAAAATAGAAATATGTAAACGCCCTTCTGTTAGGCGTTAATTACTTGAGAAACGACTTGACCTAAGTCGTTATTTTACTGTAAAACTGATTTTTCCCTGTTTTTGTTAACCGATGATTTCATATGTTATATAATATATATATCGGCACTATTCTCCACTCCGTGAGTATAGTCCCACGTTTCACGTTGTTTCATCGATCACACTCAACTCTCATTGACATACAAGCTCTCCATTGGACATTCCGTTCCTTTGGACTAGCGAGTTAGTCATAGAGACCTCCGTAAGACTCCTCGTAGCCTTGGATTCCCTCAAGGCTGACTGAGCTGGTTGTACCCTAAAAACCCATTACACGATCCTTGCCATGTCAATCTAAAGAAACATGGTATACCGGCCCTTATGATTATACAAAGAGTATATCATAAGAAATTCTTAATGGGATGATGATATCATGCCATATCATGTCGTTCTTGTAAACCTCAATTCTATGATAAGAATGAGGGTATCTTGCTTGATCTAATGTTTATGTGGACCTCAATTCTATATAAAGAATGTCCATATTGATTTGTCATGGGACCTAAGTTAAGGGAACCATATTCTACCTAGTTTTATTGATATCGTGATTTTACCGTTATTATCACCAATCTATGTCCTTTGTCATATTTTTGGACTCTATTCTGTCAAAGTTGTCATACATGTCTACAAGCTTGAATATTGAAACTCTATATTGGCTATATAAACAAGAGTGGATGTCAAAAATACATGATAAATGCCTGTGCATATAGGGCCCGATCTGGTCCTGGGAGGAGCACCCGAAAGTACTTGTGCCCATGGGAGTTAAAATGATAAGGTATCTGGCATTATACCGAGTACTTGACTTGCTTGATTGGACATTCCACACACATCTTGTACTTGAATCGTACTTGACTTTACATGAAATGCGTGGCCCGAAAAAGGGTAATTTACTTGCTTAATACATGATAGCCAAAGTTCTTGACATGACTTGTTAAACGTGCTTGCTTGAATACCTTGAATACACTTGTCATCTTGTTGGAAGTTCATGATTAAGTTCATCTTATTTCTTGATATTACATTCTCTCTATCTTGTCCTTTTATGCGAGCATGCATAGCTTTATTGCATTCATGAAAGATGTAATTACTTAAACCCCTTGCTAGTACTTGAGATATAATTTCCTACTGAGCGTTCGCTCATTCCGTTTGTCCCTTTGTACTTTTCAGGTAAGTCCGACGATGATGGAAGTCAATCGGATGGGAATGTTCAAGAGTGAAAGTGATAGAGCTGCTCAAGTGTCGTCTAGTCTTTCCTATAGTTTCTTGAGTCAAATATGTATTCTTTTCCTTTTTATTAAACAGAGTATTGGATTTGTAATAGTCTATCCATTATGAAATAAAGGATTGGGTTATCTTGCTATTTTGCGCATCTCTGTCTTTGCGTCGAATACACGACCACTCTAATTGATATGATTGATATAGACACGTCGCGCATCTCCGGGTATCTTCCGCGCTCGGGGCCTGACACTATGTTTGTTCTAATCTGAAAAACCCTAGCTAACCCTATAAATAGGCCCCAGAACCAACCTGCGTGACCCTTACTTTTGGCTAGTGTGGAACGAAGGTAAGGAGGGCGAATTAGAGGTATGATCTTTAGAAGTTTTTGTTCATAATACTACGGTCTAACTACCCTCAAATTTTCATTCTATGAGATCAAGCTTACAAGGAGTTAGAGGCGTCTAAAGTCGCTGGTTTGATACAAGAATCTCAGAAAATTATGCAGCCGGGTCAGATTGAGCAGCAAGATAGAAGCCCTAAACGAGGTAATTAGATAGAGATTCTTTAGAGTTATTTAAACCTTATAGTACCCTCTTCTTACCCTCCAAATTTTGTGGTCATAGGTTAAGGGAATCAAGAGTTAGAAGGCCACAAAGTTGTTGATTCGGTTCAAGAACTAGGGTCAACTTTTAGCACTTAATTCGTTGTTTAAAGACAAGACCAAAGGTAGGTTATCTCATGAACTGCTTAAACATGATCTTAGGAGTAAAAGCCCTAAATTTCCAATCAATTTCATGCATTGTACATGGAGTATTTTATGTATTATTAATTAGTGCATTTTTCATGCATAATCCCAACCCTTTAATGAAAAAGATGTAATTCTTACTTAATTTACGTTCCCCTATGCATATTCTTGGCCTAACTTTCTTCTGGCATGTTCATTATATGTTTTATATCATTTCCATGCCTTATATTGCCCTAAAATAGGCTTGAACTTCGGTTTTTAACGTCTGTCTGCTACATGGGAAGAAACGGTCTTCTTGAAGACTGCCTGGAATAACTAGTGGCCCTGCGATAGACCGCTAGCGCCCCTAAAATGGTCCTCACATGACCGTTTGTCGATTCTGAGTTCTGGAATTATGTTAACCCGAAACATAATGCGGGACGGCCCTAATTTACTTATGATAAGCCTAGTTATTTAAGTTTTGACCTAGTTTTAAGCATTATTTTCCTATACTTGGCTATATTGATGATTTATTCTAGTTGATTTCATGCTCTTTGTACACTTGAAATTTATTTTAAAGTTATGTTAATTTCATGCCAAAATCATATACTCTTGTACTAAATGCACATGGCAAGTGGTAGTTGAATTGGATTCACTAGTAGTTTATCACTATTTCACTCTTATCTATGAGTCATTTTCTTAAGTATATGGCACATATCCCGGTATGTTGTCATTAGTTACACTTTGCACTTATAGGCACATTTTTCTTGGACTTATGAACCTCTCCGCCGGATATTCCTTCTGTCGGACTAGGGGATTATGTTTCAAGACCTCCATAAGACTCCACGAGCTTGAGATTCCCACTAAGATGCCTAGCTGGTTGTACCATTAAAATCTAATTATCTAGGAAGCACTTTACCGGTGTTTTATGTACTCTGGACCTTAGCGGCCCTCTCGATGATTGCCTGATTCAGTTAGCGGCCATTCATTAGACCGCTAAAGCTCCAGATGGTTTTCCCTGTGTCGACACTTCTTTTTCATGCGTCGACTCTCTTTTTATGAAATGGTCTAGACTCTGACCGCTTTCTGTATGAAACGGTCTAGTGAACGATCGCTTATTTCCTGATTTAGTCTAACCCAAGGTTTAACCTTTGGGGTTTGTTTTATTGAGTTCCTAGATGATCTTAGGATTATATGGAGTCCCACACTATGTTAGAAAGGTTAACATTAAGTTATGGAATTTAATGAATGTACCGTTATGCTGCCAGAATGCTGTCGGAGTATAATGTCCTTTTTAAATCAGTCTTTGGAATCATATCAAACTTTGGTACGTTCTATTCCTTGGTTACTAGATCATGAAACTTGTTATTTGGAAATTGAATTATTGGCTGACATTATTATTATATCTCGTGAAAGTAACTGGATTTATAACTTGAAGATGCAAGATCGGGCACGGATTTTGTCCAAAGGGCTCCATGCTAGTCCTCACGGCCGATGGTTGGAAACGTGTTATAAACCATGGGGTACGATGATACTGGCGTCGCATTGCGCTGGGAGTACTTTCTCTTATAAATGAGTGAAATTCATGAGACTCGATATGAAATTTACATGCTTGTTAATGCATAGCCTTTACAAGGTTGTGTAAAGTACTTTCTAGTTACATGCTCGTACATTCTTGTTCATGAAAGGCCAAATTTACATCTACATGATTATTCTTGTTTGTTTATACTCGCTCATATCTACTTGATCAGTTATTTCATGTTTCTTGGTTATTTCGGTTTATATCGCTTATTTATCATATTCTTATTTTGATCTTAATTCTAGAACTAAGGCATCAATCACTTAAATATTACCTTCATGTTGATACGAAGATACCTACTGGGCAAGTGTGCTCATGCCTATTTTCTTATCTATTTCAGGAAATACTAGTGATTCAGATTCGGATTATGCAAGTAGCGGGTCCGAGAGTGAACGAAGGTTTTCAAGATGAGAGAAGCCTTAGAATTATCAAAGTGTCTAGTTTAGTCATATTGTAATTTTGATTTTCTTGAGTCATAGTGAGGGAAGTTGTCAAGAAATGATTTTATGTAAATTTGATTATGGTTATGAAATAAAGTTGGAAATTTGATAAAAGTTACTTGTGCAATTACTTTTATGTGATTGTCTTACGCTCTGATTTCTTGCATGCGAGAGGCTTACCATGCCGACTGTTCACGTTCCGATATTCCTTCCGCTATATTAAAAGCTCGGGGCGTGATAATATCTATGATTTAGAGTAAAGTTATTCCCGATATGTGTGTTTCTAAAACAGGCAACTGAGCATGTTTAAAATGAAAATTTTTATTTAATGACCAGCATTGTGATGCCACATGCCCAACCTTCTCACAATTAAAACACTCTAATTTCTGAATAGCATGTTTCTTAGCTTGATAATTCTATGCATGATGGTTTTTAACATGAAACTTGTGAACCAATTGATCATTGTGTGACAGGAAGTAACAATTATACATGTGTTGACCATATCTACCATAGTTGAAACATGAAGTTCTGTCCTTATTCCTACTCACATGCTTGTGTGGAGAGACATTTGACTTAGCATGCACATTGACATCAGGTGTGTTCTTAAATGTTTTCTGCCTATTCTCATTACCACTCTGAAGTACATTCACTTTCTTTAGTGCCCTCATGTCATCAGCCATCATTATCTGGCAGTTATTCATGACATGATCTCCCTTACCACAATAGTGACATGAGACACTCTTTGTGTGTGCATGTGAATGAATTGGAGAATTTTTAACAACATGCACAACTATTGGATTTATCAGACATAGCAGAATTCACAGCAAAAGCAGACATATTCTTGGTTTTATTCTGATTCAAACCCTTTTTCTGTTTTCCAATCTTTTTCATAATTTTTGATGAATTTTCAATTTTTTGAGTATTAAATTGAAAAACAGATGAGCAGGATGATTTGGGCTTTTTAGAACTACTCACAAATGAAGTTGATAGTTTATTTTCAAACTTATTCTTCTTAACTAGATTATAACCCAGTCCTTCTCTCTGAAAATTTACTTTAGTTCCACGAATTTTATCTAAATTAGTTTTCCCTTCAACAAATTTTGACATGGAATTGTTCAAATCATGGATTTTAGATTGTAAGGAGGAAATGCTCATCTCATAGCCAGTAATATCATTTTCACAACAAGTTACTTGTTGATGCAGTGCATCATTCAAACTTTTGAATTTTTCTATTTCTTGTTTTAGTTTTATTTCACAGTCAGCTTCATCTTCTTTCAAAACAAATTTTCCTTTTTCAATAGCTAACCATTTTTCTGACATTACAGTGTTCAAGACCATTAGCTTCTTATTTTGTTATTTCAAATTCTTGTTTTCATCCATCAGAGTTTCTTCAGATTGTTCGACTTCTTTCTTCTTTTCAAGCAACAAATGATTTTCTTCTTCTAAAGAAACAATCAGATTCTTCTACATATCATTATCAAAATTAAGATCCTCAATCACTTCTTTTAGAAAAATACATTCATCATTTTCCTCTTTTGAATATGTGTTTTCTGCTTTAAGGAGTTTATTTCTAAGACTATCATTCTCAGATTTCAATCTACTCAATTCAGATTTCTCCTTGTTAAACTCCTGTAATTTCATTTTCAGTTTGTCAATTTTAGTTCTTAGTTCTTCATCTTCAACATGATCAGATTCAGCAAATTTTAGTTTCTTTTTCAATGATTTATTTTATTTTCTTATTTTCTCATACATGACAAAGAATTCAGTATAAGCTTCTTCCCATTGATCTATGTTGACACCCGTTTTATACCCAATAAGTCGGGTCATCTCCTTATTTCATTCTATATGATGCTCCGAGTTGTTCACTCTTCATTGAGTCTCTTGATCAGTTGAAGCCTATTTTTTGGGTCTTTATTCCTGGATTAAGATGTGGCTCCCGGTGGCATTTCGTTGGACGAAGCTTAGCAAAACCCTTCACTCTATTTTTGGAACCTCAATGATAATAACGGTCTCAGTCAGGCGCGCTGCTTCCTTCTGACGGATAGATCCTGGGCCGTTACTCTTTGAAGAGTCTTAAGGCTTGAGGCCTCGTTTTCAGTGCTTATCCCTTAATTTCCACGTTGATAATAACGGTCTGTCGTGCAGCCGTCGTTTCATTCTGACGCCCTATGCCTTGGCCGTCGCTTCCTTGAAGAGTCCTATTGTTTGGATCTTCTTCCCGTTGATCTTATCTCTTTGGGATAGGGTTGAAAATGGCGGTCGTTCCTTGATGCGTTACTTCCAAGTGGCGGTCTGTCGTGCAGCCGTTACTTCCTTCCGAGAGTCCTGGCAGTTCAGGCCTTTTTTCTGCTACTCCGTGGTCGAGATAAGGATTTGGATTGACATTATCTCTTTCAAATCTGATCCTCACGATCTCCCGTTCGATCCTATGGACTCTTGGTGATATTATCTTCGAGGATTTGCTAAGAGTTATCTCCTTTCACGTCTGAATTATCCTCTGCTCGACCTAAGAGTTTGAGGGTCTATAAATAGAACCCTTGACTTCATGGCCAAAGGGGGGGAGATTTTGAATTCACGACGAAGTGCTGCCAAACTCAGGAGCCATCTTCACCCAAGAGGAACTGCTTCCCACGTCCATCCATCTTCTAATCAAGGGAGTACTTTGGTTTTGTCTTTCAAGTTCATCCTTGCATGCTTGAGTCCTTCCTTGGTTTTTCCTCAATCCAAGCATTGTCCCTCCTCTTTCTCCACGTTTTTCATTATTCTTTAAGCATACAAACATCTTCCCAAACTTTTAAAACACCCAGAGGGGTTAAAAAACCAAAACTCCCCGGTAATTCCCTCTCCTTTTGATGTTCTTAAACTCCTCAAGAATTGATGCTATGCTTGTGAAAAGGGCTAATTGAGGTTGTCTTGTCTTGTCTTTCTACCTCTTTGGCAGGTTTACAGGTTCATTAGCACGAGGCCCAAGTCTTCTAGCCGGCTGGAAGAGTTGGAGTTAAAAGAATTCAAGCTTTGTTACTACAGGTTACCTGACCGTCTGGTGCAGGCGCGTCACTATCTTCCGGCGGTCTATCATACGGCCGTCGCTTCCAAGCGACGCTCGGGGTTCTGGCCGTTACTTCCAAGTTGATCTGCAGGCTTTCTCTAGTTTTCTCTCCCGTGGGCGGGTGTTTCATCCACCTATTTCCAAGGTATATTCAAGTTTTTGACTTGTGTTTACTTTGGTGGCGATCACATCTTTCCTTGGTATTGGGCATTAGCTGTCTTCTTCATCGACAACCTTTATTTTCCTTGCTTGTTCCACCTTCACGGTGTGTTTTTATTTATTCCTTGCTCCACGCCCCGGCGTGTGTTTTTTTCTTTTCCTTAGCGTAGTTTGATTGAGATAGCGTGCCCATGCTAGAGCTAGCTATGATTGCCTAGGTTCATGTTCACATGTTCATAGGTTTGAGTAGATCTTTGATTGCTTGTTTGTCATCTTGCCATATTACTTTGCAAACCTCAAAAGAAAAGATAAAAGATAGGCAAATAAATATCAACAGATAATTTTTTGGTGATCACGGTGGGACAGCTTGTGCCAATCGTGCTTTTGATTCTTGTTTAAACCTGCCATCATCAGCTTGTGGAGTTGCCTTTTGTTTCCCCTTTGATTATTGCTCATTCTGGTTTTCTGAGTTCTCTGACGGCCAGGTGTCCCCGCGTCACAGTTCTCTGACGCAGGGGCATTAGACCGCCACTTTGGTTCTGCTGTGTGGGCTTCCACGGGCTTTCCGGTTACTTCTGTCTGGTTTTGGTTCCCTGGCTCATCTGACGGTCTCATCCCCCTGCGTTATATCTTATCTGGCGGTCTGGCCTTAGACCGTTATTATTCTCTGACGCAGGGCCCTTCGACCGTTATTCTCCTGGCAGGTACACATCCGAGGTGCATTTATTTCCGCGGTTTTTGCTGTGATTTATTGCTTGGGTGATACTTGACCTCCTCTTTGCTTTGCTCATATCTCCATATCATTGTGTGCATCATTGATTGCTAGATTTTAGGTTAGACTTTGCATGCACTCCGGTGCACATAGGGTCATTCATCTTGTCATATCTTAGCTTGCATTTTCCTACCTTGTTGTGAGGACCTCTCGTCTCCATATTCCTTGGAGCCGACCAGGAAATCATAACAGGGACCTCCGTAAGTCCCCGCGAGCCGTGGATTCCCACACGGACGCCGGGCTGGTTGTACCTTTCCCACCCCGTGTCTAGGGTTGCATAGGTGAAGGAGTGGTCACACTTAGAGTCAAACCAAGTCCCATATTCATCTCCTACTAGGAACCCATTGTTGAGAGCACATATCAATCAATCCACTAAAGTTCCAAAGGAGAAATCATAAGAACCTTGTTGCATCATCTTAAAACAATTTGGTTGATATTTGAGTGTCTTCATCTTTTATCACTTACATCTTGTTAGAATCACCTAAGTTTGGTTGCTTATTGTGTGTTTTGTATTGGTTGTTTTGCATTTTGTCAAGGTTGCCCATTGCATGTGGGGTTGTTTTCGTCCGTCTGAATCATCTTCTCGAGTCAGTTCCATCTTCACGTTCTATTCTAATCCCCTCTTCGAGTCCACCATGGCATCTTCCAATCCTCCTCGCTCCCAAGAGGACTCTCTTCCTCAAGGGCTCCTTGAAAACCCCCCTAGGGTTATTACATTTTCCTCTGGAGAGGGGACTGCCCCCCTCCCATCCTCCACCTCTATGGAAGGAAGTCAAGTTACCCCTTCTCTCTCTACGCCTTCCGCGGGCTCCATCCTTCATATGATGGCCCAATTGGATCCGACCCAACTCCAAGTTTTATATCAAGCTATGCAAGGGTCCAATACTTCTCCCTCTGCCACTATCTAAGGTCAATCTAATCCTTCCAATATTGGGCCACCCGTTCAGCCCACTCCGATTGATCTCACTCCGGTCCAACCCCGGACCATCACTTTCGCTGGCATGGAGATGGGCCAATCTTCCAATTCAGCCCATCAGTCTTTTGATAAAGGGAAATCGCCTATCCCTTCTTTTGTCCAGGTGGATCATCACAATTCTGGTTCGGTGGCTTCACAGCTTCTCATGAACCCTTCTGATTTCTTACACCCTCAGCAAGGGGTGGCCCAAACTCACTCCCATCCGGGTATATCTCAGGCCCAATATCCTTCTTACGGGCCCCCTATTTCCACTGTCTATCCTTCTACTCATGCCTATGGGCCTCCCCCTTCTGCTACAGTCATTCCATCCGCTCCTCAAAAATAATCGGCGTCCTTCACTACCCCTGCTCTCTCCCAAGAGCAGGACTTGCTTGACAAGTGGGCCGCCATGCAGCAACAACTCGACTTCCTCCAGAAAAGGGTTGGCCCACAATCCTTGGCCGATATTCCTATTCCGAGCTTCCAGAACATTTGGTTCCCTCCGCAATCAGAGCTCCCCAACTATCGCAAGTACGATGGGAACATCAATCCCTTTATCCATGTGAGGGATTTTCTATATGAATCGGCGCAGTTCCAATATGATGATCGCCTCATGGCGTATTTATTCCACCGATCCTTAGATGGAGTTGCTCTGGAATGGTTCTATTCTCTGCCACTGGAAGAGGCCGAGAGTTTCAAGGTAGTTAAGGACAAATTCATTCAGCGGTTTCAAGACATTCACAGACCTAGCAGCCGAAAAAATGAAACCGGAAGAAGAGTTCGCCACCTATGCAGACAGGTGGAGGCAGATGGCCGCTAGAGTGCCTGGCCATATTCTGGAGGAAGAGAAAGTCAAACTGCTGATCTCCAATGCCACGCCGACTTTCCGCAACATCTTGGCAATGAATGATATAGCTAACATGCATCAACTCTACAGCCGGGCGCGCTTTATACAGACTCAATTCAAGGACTTCCCTATCCATTCTCTTTTCAAAAACCAAAAGCCCAAGTACCACAAGAAACCCCAAGGGCCGGTTACTGAGGGAGTCCAAACAAATGAGCAAGTACAAGCCGTTGCTTTTCCATATCAGGCCGCACCTTTCCGCTACAACCAAAACCCCCGTAATTCATAAAACGCCGCTCCGCAAAACTTCCAAGCCACTCCACAAAACCCTCCACCCGCCTTCACCATTCCACAAATTACCTTCGCCGCACCACAACAACTATCACCGCCACCACAATACCATAACGTCCCTCCACCCAACGGCTACAACAACAACAATCCAAATAGCAAGCGCCCGGCTCCCAGGAGAGCCCAGTATCCTCCATTGCCCGAGACACTTACTGATATCTTCTCGGCACTCATGTCAGTGAATGCAATCCAACTTCCTCCGGAACGGCCTGTTTGGAACCCGACAGTCGATCAGACTAAGTATTGTATGTTCCACCGGCAGCCAGGCCATACCATAGAAGGATGTTTTCAGTTCCGAGATCTTGTGTATGACCTACATGAGGGGCAGAGAATCGACTGGGCCGAAATGCATAGGGCCATTGTTGAGATTAAAGAAAAGAGAAGGCAGCCGCAGGGGCAGCAAGTGCAGCAGCATCAAGCACCACCGCCGCAGCAGCCACCACAACAGCAGCAACCACAGCAAGTACAAGACCTGGGCATCCATCAGAACCCGATGCCGAATCATCCGCCCGCTCCTCAACAGCAGCCGCCAGCACTAGCGCAAGTAAACATGGTCCAGCCACCGGCCTCCAACGCCGGATGGTCTTTCGACGATAATGGCGCCACACCGCAGGTCATGGCCCTCCACCATAACCACCGCAATCCTCCCTTCACCATCCCTGCACAGCCGACGTCCTCTCAACTCATCCTCCCACTCGAACCCGCTCCAGCAAATCCTCTACCACTCCCCATTCCATCATACTCTCCCTCATTTACGCCCATCACCACCATCACACCGCCGCCCAATCCTTCACCCATTCTTTCCCAACCGCTAGCCTTCCCTCCACCCGCATCTACATCCATCACCACCCTGCCTTCCACCAATCCTTCATCCATCATCCGCGCACCGCCCATTAAACTCACCAACCCTACGCTCCACCAAACCGCCTCCCCCGCACCACCAGTTCCATTCACCCATCCCGTAGGGCCCATCATACTATCTTCAGATGCCGCAGCAAGCTGTGCTTTGAGGAGCGGGAAGATGTTCCATCGGAATTACGTTACTTCTAATCCCCAGTCCTCTCAGCCGGTGGCCGAGCAAGAAGAAACTGGACCTTTGCCGGGTACTCAATATGACTTGCTGCATCATCTGGATCGAGTGCCTGCCAAAATATCTGTGCTGGAGCTGATCAAAAGGTCTACCCTTCATCAAGATGCACTGAGGGATTTTCTACAGAAGGTAATGGTTAGCGAAGACATGGCAGTTGATAGCCTACCGATGGCACTGGCAACCATCTCCAAAGGGCCGGCAATCACGTTCTCTGAAACCGAGCTTGCACCTCCGGGGGCTCGGCAAATGCCGCTCTGCATAATAATTACTCTGAACAAAGTTGACATTGAGGCAGCACTGGTTGACACAGGGGCCTCAATTAATGTTTGCCCACTCAGCACCCTCCGGGCATGCAACATATCTGAACAGTTACTGCGGCCTACCCCCACCACTATAGCGGCATATGACAACTCAAGGCGGGCATGTCACGGGCTAGTCACCATTCAGGCAGAGCTCGGGCCCCTTACTATGGCCGTGGAATTCTATGTTCTTGATATCGACCCTATGTTCAAGGCTATCTTGGGTCGTCCCTGGATTAACACACTAGGCGCCGTGCCCTCCACCGCCCATCAGTGCATTAAGTTCCCCTTTCAAGGGAGGGTCGTCAAAGTTAAGAGCTTATCCACAGTGCAGTCAGTAAAGGCTATTTCAGAGCAAGTTCTTCCCACACTTTGGCCAAGCAGCCAGCCCGTTCTGTCAGTGCTGGATTTGAACTTTCCTTGGGCTTATACATCCCCTAAGCCCGTCGCTACTCCAGTTAATGTCAAAGTGAAGCCGCAGATTCGAGATTCAAAGGGGTGGAACATTATATTGAAACTGGGCTATCAACCGGGGAGAGGCCTCGGTGCGCAACTGCAAGGGATGACTAAGCCTATACCTAAGGGAAGGAAAATGGGTAGGAGAGGTCTCGGCTACAAGGAGACAGCATTATCTATGATAAGTGATTCTGGGCTGCTCACCTGGGATTATCGTCAGCATTTTGTCAAAGGGCCTCTACAGCCTGGCACATTAGCTCCAAAGCCGGTTCAACAAGAAAGGAATACAGTTTGTCCAATTGCCAGTCTGCCTCCCTTGCCAAGAGGGCCAGATATGCTCGACTACAGTCAGGCCTTGCAGGGGCTCTTTTATGAGGAAGAATCTCAGAGGAAACAACAAGAAGTTCGGCTTATGCAGTGGAGGCCGAAGAAGCAGCTTATTGTTAATCTACAGAAGGAGGAGAGCTCTCCAGTTGTCTGTTCTTGGTCTCTCTCACGCTTCCAATCTATCTTTCAGCAAAAGGAATTCGTACCCCGCCTTCCTCCTGTCATGGTAAATTCATCTTTCATTGATCCACCGGAGATTCTATTGATTCCTTGTACTGGCGGGAAGTGTCCACGCATTGATCTATCCACTCTGTTTACTCCTCCTCCTCCCAATGCTCAACTCCACGAGATATGGTTCTCTTCTTCTGACCCCATCTTCGATTGCATCTTCCCCGAGCTATTCCCTATGCAGCTCCCACCTCCTCCGTCTTGCTATGTAGTCTCTACTGATCTCCAAAAAAAAAAACGTCAAATTTAAAATGGAGATTTCAGTGGAAGATTACACTGTCCTGTCTCCATCCTCCTCCTCCCAGGGGCACGAGTCCCCTGCTCTTCCCCTTCCACTAAGCCTTCTCTCTCCTAGGTTGGGGTTAGGGTCTAGCGAGTCTAAGGAAGTAGAGTCAGTTAGGTCTAGAGAAGTCGGGTCTTGTTCTGGGTCGTCCAGCCCTTCTCATTCTGAGCCGCGCCCGCTCACGCGTCCTTCCCGATCTGTTCCTGATAGGTTCTTGCAAGATATAGCTCAGCGGTGTCATGCTCTTTTGAAGTGTCCGGAATTCATCGCTACAGCAATCGTGATTGAGGATGAAGAGGAAATAGAAGGGGAATGGAGCGACGACGGATTAGGCGTCTATGAGGTTTTGGATGAGAAGGATCCAATAAATGAAGACAACAATGTAGATGACACTGCCGACTTATATGCACAAGGACTAAAAAGATTCGACCAGCCGTCGACGGCAGTGGATGAACCTACAAAGGAAATCAACTTGGGAACAGAAGAAGACCCAAGGCCCGTCATTATTTCTGCTGATCTCCCTTCACAGGTAGAAGAAGATCTAATTAAGGTATTGAAGGAGTATAGCGATTCTTTTGCCTGGTCTTATGAGGACATGCCAGGTCTTGACCCCTCCTTAGTGGAACATCGACTCGTGCTTAAACCAGGGGCAACACCTGTGAAACAACGGTCAAGAAGATTTCACCCCCACATGGCCTTAAGGATCAAAGAAGAGGTCGATAAGCTATATAAGGCCAGGTTCGTCAGAGTGGTTTTATATCCTCAGTGGGTGGCGAACATAGTCCCTGTCCTCAAAAAGGATGGAAAAGTGCGCATATGCATTGATTTCAGGGATCTAAACAAAGCATGTCCCAAAGATGATTTCCCGCTACCTCATATAGACGTCCTAGTGGATAACACTGTCGGGTATGAAGCTCTGTCATTTATGGACGGGTACTCGGGCTACAATCAAATCCGTCTCGCTCCGGAAGATCAAGAGAAAACTTCCTTCACCACACCCTGGGGCACGTATTGTTACGTAGTTATGCCATTTGATTTGAAAAATGCAGGTGCCACCTATCAAAGGGCGATGATGGCCATTTTCCACGACATGATGCACATATACATGGAAGCTTACGTGGATGACATCTTGGTGAAGTCAAGAACAAAAGAAGAGCACCCCTCTATCCTGGCTAAAGTGCTGCAGAGGGCCAGGGAGTATAAGCTTAAGATGAATCCGAAGAAGTGTGTGTTCGGAGTCTCCTCAGGGAAGTTGTTATGGTTCATAGTGAGCAAACGGGGGATCCAGATTGATCCTAATAAAGCACAGGCCGTCATGGACATGCCTCCGCCAAAGAACATTACGGAACTTCGAGGATTGATTGGTAGACTGCAATTCATTAGAAGATTTATATCTCAGCATTCTCAGAGGTGTCGTCCGTTTTATGAATTGCTTAAGGCGGGTGTCAAGTTCGAATGGAATCAAGATTGTCAGAAGGCCTATGAGGACCTCAAAGAGTATCTGTCCAATCCCTCGGTTTTGCAACCTCCTATCCCTGGGAAACCCCTAATCCTATACATCTCGGTTATTGAGGACTCCCTAGGGGCGGTCTTAGCACAAGTGGATGATGAAGGGAAAGAGCGGGCTGCGTACTACCTTTCTCGACTGTTTAATCCAACTGAATCCAAGTACACCGCTATGGAGAAAACTTGTGCCGCCTTAGTGTGGGTGGCTCAGAAGCTTAAACATTACTTTCTCGCCCACCCAGTTAGGTTGATCTCTAGAATGGACCCGGTCCGTTATCTCTTAGAAAAACCCATCCTTTCTAGTAGGTTAGCTCGATGGCAGAGCTTCCTCTCTCAGTTCGACATCATCTTTGTCGTTCAGAAGGCAGTCAAAGGATATGCCATTGTTGAGCATCTGGCACATCTCCCTATTCCTCATACCGATTCCATTCAGGATGATTTCCCTGATGAGCATCTCTCTATCCTTTCTCATCATCCCTTTTGGTCTCTGCACTTAAATGGTGCGCTCAACTCCCAAGGCCAAGGGATCGGTGCTGTCTTGCTTACTCCAGAGGGAGTAACCATCCCTTTCGCTTATCAACTTCGATTTCCTGCTACCAACAACATCGCTGAGTATGAGGCTCTCCTGGCCGGCTTGAAGCACGCCTATCTCCTAGGCGCGCGCTATTTAAACATCATAGGAGACTCTCAGCTCGTTCTACGGCAAGTTCTGTCCACTTACCGTACTCGTGACCCCAAGCTCAAACCTTATCAAGATTTGGTCACGCTCATTGCTAAGCGATTCCGTAAGCTGATCTATATCCATACTCCCCGTTCTCTGAACATTCTAGCTGATGCTTTGGCATCTCTTGCTTCCTCCTTATCTTTTTCTCTCAGTCGTAGTACTGAGACCATCGTCATCCAGAGATTGGACGCACCTTCTCTTCAAGATCCTTGGTTCATCAACCTCAGGAAATCTGTAGAGGCGAGAGTTGAGAAGGAAGATCTCAAGGAAGTTTCATTAACAGAACTGGAGGAGATTCTGGACGAAGAGAAATTGCCTTGGTATCATGAAATCGAATTGTTTTGTAAAGAAGGGTCATTCCCAGAAGGGGCAAAGGCCGAGCAGCGTAAAGCAATAAGAAGAGCCGACGCAAGGTACACTATCATTGTAGGAGAACTGTATAGGCGCGCTACTAATGGAATGCTCATGAGATGCTTGGATGATGTAGAAGCTTGGAAAGTGGCTGAAGCGGCCCATTCTAGTGAGTGTGGAGGTCATGTCAATGGCCAGGCTCTAGCGAAGAAGATCCTTAGGCAGGGCTACTATTGGCCCACTCTAGAGGAAGATTGCTCCCTCTATGTCCGGAGGTGTCTTAAATGCCAACTCCATGCTGATAAAATTCACTCTCCAGCTTCGTCACTCCATCCTATGACTGCTCCTTGGCCATTCTCTATGTGGGCTTTCGATGTTGTCAGCCCGCTCGGTGATCCTAATTCTCAGATCAAGCAAAAATCCTTCATCCTCACCGCTACTGAGTACTTCACCAAATGGGCCGAAGTCGAGGCGTACGCAGATATCAAAGCTACAACGGTGTGCCGCTTTATCATGAAGAATATCATCTCGCGGTTCGGAGTGCCAAGCAGCATCATCACCGACAACGGACCCCAGTTCGTCTCCCAAGAGCTTAAGGACCTATGTAAGAAGTTCAATATTGCACTGCATCATTCGTCTCCATATTACCCTCAAGGCAACGGTCAAGCCGAGGCCACTAATAAAACCCTTCTTAAAATCATCAAGAAAACATGCGAAGCACATAAATTTTCTGATTGGCCTGAAAGATTGGTGGAAGCTCTGTGGGCTTACCGCACCTCCGTCCGTACCCCTACGGGGCAAACTCCCTATTCCCTAACCTATGGGATGGAGGCGGTGCTCCCCTATGAGATCTTAATCCCTTCCCTTAGAGTGCAGCTCGATAAGGAACTTAATCTCGATGAGCGTCGGGAGGCGTTGCTGGTCCAGTTGGAACTCTTGGATGAGAAGAGGATGAATGCGGCTGATCATGTTTCTGTTTATCAAAAGAGGGTTTCGCGTTATTTTCAAAAGAAGGTAATTGAACGTAAATTCATGACGGGTGATATTGTTTTGAAACGCAGATTCATTCGGTCTGTAGGTCCTAGGTCCAAGTTGCAACCTAACTGGGAAGGGCCGTTTGTAGTAAAGGAGGCTTATCCAGGAAATGCTTATCGTTTAGTAAACGCGGAAGGTGAGGAGCTCTCTCACCCGTGGAATGGGTTGTATCTTAAGCGTTTCTTTCCTTAAAATCTAAACCATGTGCTTCTCCGGTAATAAGAACTTCCTCCCTATCTTCGAAAAGAGGGTCCCGAGTAAGGCCATCACACACTACACGGCATCCCTGGTCGGGTTCCTTGCTTATAAGACACCATTTTCCTCAGCCATGCTTTAGGGGAAAGTCGAAGTCCCTGTCCGCTTCATTCTTCGGCTGAATCCAGGGGCAAGGAGTAAATAAGGAGGAGACAACCAATCCAAACTCCCTAACGAGAAGAGGTCTCAAACAGGGGCAAGTCCGTTATGACCTGACGCCACAAGAAAGAAAGGACAATAAAAGAAAAGGAGTGCTCTTTACAAACAAAATCAAAAGCATCATCTCAAAGTCTGTGAATGAATTTTCAAAAGCTCCAAAGAAAAAAAGAAAACTAGGCATGACAAGAGTGGCAGTACAGTTCCCCGCGGGACGTTATGAGCCCGGTCGCATGCATGCCTAAGTGGACAAAGGTTCGATGACGGACATAAAAGCCCCGGCACAACAGACCAAATCTCTAATAGGGTTGTACGGTGAGGGAATCAAGTTCTAAAACTCCCATATCTGGCCTAAGCTTACCCCCATGATCATTTTTCCTTTTAGGACTGAGATGAGTACCCTAGGTATGGCATTGGTAAAAACACCGTCACAATGATTAGGTCTCGGCCAGGGGTTGTCACACTATTGCACGCCGGTCTCAAGACTCAACCTAAAACAAGGAAGGTCTCGTGTTGCTAGAGAGGCACTGGTTTTTCAAAATCCAAAAACATCAAATATTTTCAAAATCCAAGAAAACATCAAATATTTTCAAAATCCAAAAAAACATCACATATTTTCAAAATCCAAAAACATCAAATATTTTCAAAATCCAAAAACATCAAATATTTTAAAATCCAAAAAATATCAAATATTTTTAAAAATCTAAAACAAAACAAATATTTCCAAAATCCAAAAACATTGAATATTTTCCAAAACTCCCACAAATACCATCATATGCATAGCATGCATCGCATTTTTATTATGTTTTCGCCTATTTAATAAGGCTCCACCCCTTGACCAAACATCAAGAAACGGTCATTATCTAACTTGCTTCAAGGCAAGGGGTTGAGTCTAAGAACAGATCTAACTTGTTTCATGTTTGAGTATGTGCAGAATACAAGGACAAGTCCAAAAGCAAAAGCTCACAACTATGCAGGTTCAAAGTGTGTAACGCGCCAGCATCAGACCGTTACAGTCATATAACGGGCCCATCTTTGACCGTTATTTCCCTTCAGGCATGGGCCTTCTTCCTTTTCGTTGAACCATCACCTTAGTGGTCTGAGATCTACCGTTACTTGAATATAACGGCTCAAGACCCATCCGTCATATCCTTCAGAGACAGGGCTCTTGTTATTTTCATTATGACGGCCTGCCGTAGGACCGTTATTTCCTTATGGCGGCCCAGTGCATATCCGTCTCTTACTCCAGAAGCCCTGTCTGCTCACCTCATTCTAGCCTTTTCAAACTATGGAACTCAAGATCATTCAAATATGGCAATCTCATCTCATTCAAGCAAAGATTAATGAAATATAATTCTTGATAAATTCAACTTCGATTGTCAATTACGTGATATCTCTCATGAACAAAAAGAAAAATCAAGATACATTCAATTTCTTATCCACAAGAGGGCGGATTCTTCTCAACTCTTTCATATAATCTCGGCGTGTTTCGTCGTTCTCTTCAACTTCTGCTTGCCACGGACGCACCTTGCTAATCTCCCACATGGTCAGCGCGTTCCGGACTGCTCGTTCATCTTCCTCGGTCCCCATCTTCCTAGGTAGAAGGGGAGGGTAGTGTGATAGTGTAGAAACGTTGATTCGAGGTAGTCCGATCTGAAGATGGCATCGGTGCGGGTTGTAGATCGCCATGGTAGTGTTCCCTACTAGCTGGAGGTCCAGGCCTTGACGCCGCGGTATTTTGAGAAGAGTGCTTCGGAGGACTCTTGGTCGCATGATGAACTTGTCCATTGGAAGAATGTTAAGGAAGAGGCGTCATTCATCCCGAGTTTTCTTATCCACCGTCTTGCATTCAACCTGAGGAGAATATCCGAATGCCCCTCCGATGAAGAAGAGAGGGTGGCTCCCGAAGATCCGGCTTGCTGAAATTATGTCTTCCTTGGAAAGGAATTTGATTCTTATTCCCATCCAGCACTCAAGGAGTATCATGGAACCAAACAAGGGGCCTCCTATGCAAGCCGAGCTTAGTCCTTCATAAAGGTATGAGAGGACCGCTTGAGAGATAGACATTCCCCGCCACAGCCCGCTAATAATGCCAAGATTTTGGATGTCTAAGAGGTGGTCGGTAGTAGTAAAAAGAAAGACTCCACACAAGCAAACCGCCACCGCCTTGGCTATTGCTTCATGTCTCTCCCACTTATTTTTACAATGAGACACTATCCATTGCGCCAAGGGTATCAAGTGAATGTGGTGTGGGCTGATCATAGTCCTCACGTCCTTTGGATTGTGAATGAAATCACTCAAGATCAAGGACGGGTCGATAGGCTCTATTGTGTAGCAAACCCGGTCTTCATCCCCCACCTTAGTCTTAGGAAGGGCTAGGTAGGTCTCTACCTCTTCTAAAAGGATGGTTGCTTCAAAGGAAGGTGATGGGGACATCACCACCATGCCCACGTTCACAGCTCGTCTCCACGCCCCGGTTGCATCCGGCATGATCTAGTCATTTAATTCTGAGTCCTATGTAATTTTTATTTGAGTCATTTGATGTAATTTACATTTTATTTGAGTCATGTTCCTAGGTCTAGCATTTATTTTCCTATGTTTGAGTGTCATTAGAATGTGTAATGTGCTAATTGGGCCCATTTCTTCGGGCTTGGCCCAATGAGCTCCCCTACCCCTTCGGTTATTTGTCAATGAGTCCTTTGTCAGGGTCTTTTGTAGAAATGTGGGTTTCCTATATATAGGACCCCATTTCCCCCCATCTGAAATGAATGAATGAGTTAAAATTGCCATTTGAGTTCAAATTGGAGTGATTCCTCTAGTTTTTTGGGTGAGAGACCCTAGGGGAGAGATTCCCCACCTATTCCCCTCTTAATCTCTCTATTTCACCCCTCTTTCTCTCTCCTCCAACCCCAATTTCAAATTTTCTTCTCTCTCCTCCCCTCCCCAACCACCTCCACTAGCTACCCACCTCATTCAATACCCCTCCACTTCCCCAAGTTGCCATTACTCCACTCCCATTGTCCCAAGGAGGCATCTCTCACTTTCCAACACAATCCCACCCATTCCCACACAATCTCCCCTAGTTCCCACACAATCCCCCACTCCCAAGACCATTTCAAATTTGAATCCACCATTCCCTCCATGATTTGGCCGCCCCCCCCTCTCCCTTCTAGCTAGGGTCGCCCCTCCCATCTCCCTCCATTCACCTCCATTGCCTCCACCTTCCCCTACCTCCAGCTGAGGACCTGCCCCCACTGCCCCCTCCCATCCCCTTCCTATCTCCAGTAGCATTCCCCATCCCTCCATACACACTACTTCTTCCACCCCATCACCCCTTTCATACATACACCTCCCCCATCTCCTTCTTTAGAAGTCAACACAAGAGCTGCAGGTTGCTGTCCACAGGTTGCAGACGAACCAGTCTCTTGCAGCGGCCACCACGACGCCATCCGGATGAGTTTGAAGACACAAGAGCCATCGTTGGAAGCTTCTCCGGGTCTTCTTTGCAACAGAAGTGATCTCACCCCCATCCGAGTTTGGTGCGGCCCGGGAGGTCCAATCTACCCCGACTGCGCAGATCTGCCCCAACAGAAGACCGGATCTGGAATAGAAGCTCTGTCCCGACAAACCACGGAAGAATCAGCTCTCAAGTTCTTCTTCAAAGTCCTACCTCGGCCTGTCTACTTTCAGAATCAAAAAGCGGAAGTCCATTCAGCATCTGGGAGCAGAAGTTACAAATTTTCTTCCACGATTGCGCGGCTCTACTTCCCACTGTCTGCATCGACCCCTCTTCACTCTTCTGGTTCCACAGGTAGACTCCGACATCGGTTAGCATCCCCGTTAGTTTTGCTGCGAAGAAGATTCATCCACGGTTTCAACGACTCTGTCGGTGCCTGATTCCGACGACGGGAGCGGCCAGGGTACCCTCTGTATCCTGCTGTTAGAATCCAGTTCCTGTTAGTCCGAGAAATAGAGGCCCTGTTCAAGCTCCTGCCCCGACCAGCAACGGTTCCATAAGAAATTGAGGAAATTCTGAGGCATCCCCCTCCCTGTTACAAAGCTTTCTCCGCTGGTCTTGCTATCAGCAAAATTCGTGAGTGGGATCTACAGCAGCAACACTGACCCCCTGTCCCTATTTGCAGACAACCGACAGATTCGGCATCCACACTTAGTCGTCGTTCTTTGCATTAATTTCCCCACCCCGCTTGGCCGGCTGAAGGCCCCTCCCTGCGTGGAGGTAGTATTGATGTAATCCCATTAACCCCCACCCCAAGATCCCCCTCCTGCGAGAGGTGTAGTGGTGTAACTTGTTTGGGCAGATCAAGCGACACCGCCGCGGCGTGTGGGGATCCACTCGCCTCCCCGCTCGCCCTCGTCTCCGACCGGGACCGGTTTCTTCAAACCGGTCGAGTAAGTGCTCAAACCTTCTCTCCAATTAGTGCTTGTCATTCAATATTAGTTCTTAATTCCGCTGGTTATGTGAGTGAGAGCCCGATCCTCAAGCCCCACAAACTTGAGTGATCACCGTGGGAAATTACAACCGGTGCCTTTGGCACTTCGTCGGCCACATTGAATTGGGCTTCCAAATCTATTGGAAATTAAATCTTGGCCTTGCTGGCCCTCTACCAGCAAGGGCCCAACCCCTCAACCTCACCTTGGCATTGCCAAGTCACCCCGGGCTTGGGTGAGCGACGAGAGAGCGGCGGCCCAATTCGGCCCATTTGAATGCGATTGTGCTTGCTTGCATTAGGTCTGAGGTCGTGTCACATCAATTGGTATCAGAGCAAGTCATTGACTTGTCTCTATCAAGTCAAGTCCTAGGGCATGCTTGCATTGGAGTCATCACCAATCCGACCCTTGCATTGATTTCCCCGATCATCATGGCCACCTACTTAGCCTACTCACCACCCATGGACTTCATCCTAGATAGGGATATTACCTTTGACGGATCACATTCTAGTGACTATCTTAGGTGGGAGACTACCATAGAAAAGTACTTTGAAAAGACTTGGGTATATGGATCCGCGAGAGTCCGAAAGGCCAAGGGACGACTTCGAGGTCAAGCCAAAAGTAAGTGGGAAGACATAGTGGGCTTAAGGAGGGTTAGGAGGCAAGGGCCCATTTCCTCATGGGATGATATGAAGGTTGAACTTAGAAAGATCTACATCCCCAAATATTCTCATCCCCTCTACTCAAACACCCCTAGCCCGAGGTGCACTACCACTCCCCCATCCCCACCCGACCAACTTGATACCACCTTTAGGCCTCCTCCCCCACCACTCCCAACAAATCACTTCTCAACCATCATAACTTCACTTCGCAATGAAATCCTCTCCCTTCAGGCCCAAATAAACCAAACATCCACCTCTCCACCGAATCCCCTAAGGGTCCCCACACTCCAACCAAAACCCCCTTCCGCAAACCTCGCTATCCAACCCCAAGTGGACCCCATTCCCATCCCTCCACTTAGAATCACGTCGACCACCACGACCCAACCCAAATCCCATCACCCAACCCACCTTCCACTTCCAACTCCAATCATATCTCAACATAAGCCTCCAATACTTCCACTCCCAAACTCCACACTACCAATCCCAAATCAAGTTTCCCTTTACCCTCCATCCCGGGAGTACCACACACCAACCCTCATCACCCCAAAAGACCCTCTCACCTCCTTGGTAGAAGAACTAATACCCAATTCAATAGTTGAGGACACTCCAAACCCACTCCCCACCTTGGAGGAAACCCAAGTCCAAGTTGAGGAAGAAACATCACACGATGGCCCTCACCTTACATCACCCTCACTAGTTGGGACCAAGCTCATTTTAGAAGAACCTATTGTTAGTTGGCTAAAGGAGAGCCCATTTAGAGAGATCTCGGCCCATGTTTTTCCTCCCATAGAAAAAGACCTTCCCATAGTGCCCTTCTTCTCCTATCACACCACAATCCAAACATCCTATCAAGTGGAGACCTTAGAGGACCTTCTCAAAGGCATAGCATGGCAATTAGAGATGACTAGCATGTTGACCCCTATGATCGAACAACCTAGGAGCCTTAGCCTCCTACACCTATGCATAGGGTCTATCACCTCGGTTTGCACCATTGGTTGCTACACTAGCGACCTCCTTCTCTTCCTCCCTACACCCGATGAGCCCAACCTTCTCCTCGATTTAGAGCTTCTTATCTCGGGTAGAAAGCCAAGCCCCCCACTCATGGATGACCCACTAGCCAAGAACATTGGCCCAACTATCATGAAGAAGGATGACTTAGCACCTTTTAAGGATCTTGAGGACATGGAGTTCCTCCCCCTAGGTAACCCCTTTCATGATCCATATGATCCATTCCAATGGGAGTCAAGAGACTCGTGTGACCCAAACACTTTATCCACCACCCACCTTTCCCTACACCAACTCACCATGTTTGACCCAATCCACTCCATCTTAGACCCGGGTTACATCTTGGAAACCATGACCTTAGGCCACATATCCCTAGGTAATAAGGTTGTGCCCCACCCCATGATGACCACCTTCTTAGATCCATTCGATCCGTTCCAATGGGAATTCAAAGGTTGTCCCACACCTATACACATGGAAGTCACTTTTGAGAAAAGTATGCATGTGTCTAGACTTTCCACACCCCTTGGCATGAACACTATGTTGGGTCCATTCATTCATATCACCCACATGTCAAGTAGAAAGCATGAGTGGTCCAAATTTGGATGTAGTGGTCCACCTTCATTCATCATGGGTCTTAAGCATATCAAAGGTATCTACGGATGTCCGGGTCCCCCGACATGCATCACCACTTTGCATGATAGATTCACATATGGTTGCCCCGGTCCACCTAAGCCCACCAAAGTCTACATGACAACATTGCATGATAATTCCACATATGGTTGCCCCGGCCCACCAAGGCTCATCAAGGTCCATATGGCATCATGGCATGAATGGTCTATATATGGTTGTCCAGGTCCACCCATAACCACTAAAAGGTCAGCACTCACAAAATTGCATGATAACCTTTGCAAGCACAGTAGCAAGAAGAATGAGGCTTATAAAAGGCTGGCCGACTCTCATCGGCGTCACCAAGAATTCCATGTGGGTGACTTTGTGATGGTAAGGACGAAGAGGCTCTCCCCGGGAGCCGACTCTAAACTGAGGCCACGTGGGGCTGGTCCCTTCCAGGTCTTGAGGCGCATAGGTACAAATGCCTACGAGTTAGATCTCCCTAAGGAGTATGGAATAAGTCCCACATTCAATGTTGCCGACCTAGTGCCATATAAGGGACCCACGGTGGTACCTAGTAAGGAGATTGAGCCTACTTTGTCCCTTGAGAGAGCACCCACCCATGTTAATAAACCACCAGCCAAGAGAGCCCAGCGTGAACAAATTGAACAAATATTGAATGAACAAGTCACTACCACTCAGAGCAAGGTATATGAGCGCTATCTCGGCCGGTGGATGGAACGGTCTCGTTCGGAAGACTTGAGGACAGTACCACTTCTACACCCTCCAAGGAGGGAAGGACACTTACTCGACAGAGTCGAGTTCTCCGCACCCCGGGAGTATGATGGGGACATCACCACCATGCCCACGTTCACAGCTCATCTCCACGCCCCGGTTGCATCCGGCATGATCTAGTCATTTAATTCTGAGTCCTATGTAATTTTTATTTGAGTCATTTGATGTAATTTACATTTTATTTGAGTCATGTTCCTAGGTCTAGCATTTATTTTCCTATGTTTGAGTGTCATTAGAATGTGTAATGTGCTAATTGGGCCCATTTCTTCGGGCTTGGCCCAATGAGCTCCCCTACCCCTTCGGTTATTTGTTAATGAGTCCTTTGTCAGGGTCTTTTGTAGAAATGTGGGTTTCCTATATATAGGACCCCATTTCCCCCCATCTGAAATGAATGAATGAGTTAAAATTGCCATTTGAGTTCAAATTGGAGTGATTCCTCTAGTTTTTTGGGTGAGAGACCCTAGGGGAGAGATTCCCCACCTATTCCCCTCTTAATCTCTCTATTTCACCCCTCTTTCTCTCTCCTCCAACCCCAATTTCGAATTTTCTTCTCTCTCCTCCCCTCCCCAACCACCTCCACTAGCTACCCACCTCATTCAATACCCCTCCACTTCCCCAAGTTGCCATTACTCCACTCCCATTGTCCCAAGGAGGCATCTCTCACTTTCCAACACAATCCCACCCATTCCCACACAATCTCCCCTAGTTCCCACACAATCCCCCACTCCCAAGACCATTTCAAATTTGAATCCACCATTCCCTCCATGATTTGGCCGCCCCCCCCTCTCCCTTCTAGCTAGGGTCGCCCCTCCCATCTCCCTCCATTCACCTCCATTGCCTCCACCTTCCCCTACCTCCAGCTGAGGACCTGCCCCCACTGCCCCCTCCCATCCCCTTCCTATCTCCAGTAGCATTCCCCATCCCTCCATACACACTACTTCTTCCACCCCATCACCCCTTTCATACATACACCTCCCCCATCTCCTTCTTTAGAAGCCAACACAAGAGCTGCAGGTTGCTGTCCACAGGTTGCAGACGAACCAGTCTCTTGCAGCGGCCACCACGACGCCATCCGGACGAGTTTGAAGACACAAGAGCCATCGTTGGAAGCTTCTCCGGGTCTTCTTTGCAACAGAAGTGATCTCACCCCCATCCGAGTTTGGTGCGGCCCGGGAGGTCCAATCTACCCCGACTGCACAGATCTGCCCCAACAGAAGACCTGATCTGGAATAGAAGCTCTGTCCCGACAAACCACGGAAGAATCAGCTCTCAAGTTATTCTTCAAAGTCCTACCTCGGCCTGTCTACTTTCAGAATCAAAAAGCGGAAGTCCATTCAGCATCTGGGAGAAGAAGTTACAAATTTTCTTCCACGATTGCGCGGCTCTACTTCCCACTGTCTGCATCGACCCCTCTTCACTCTTCTGGTTCCACAGGTAGACTCCGACATCGTTTAGCATCCCCGTCAGTTTTTCTGTGAAGAAGATTCATCCACGGTTTCAACATCTCTGTCGGTGCCTGATTCCGACGACGGGAGCGGCCAGGGTACCCTATGTGTCCTGCTGTTAGAATCCAGTTCCTGTTAGTCCGAGAAACAGAGGCCCTGTTCAAGCTCCTGCCCCGACCAGAAACGGTTCCATAAGAAATTGAGGAAATTCTGAGGCATCCCCCTCCCTGTTACAAAGCTTTCTCCGCTGGTCTTGCTATCAGCAAAATTCGTGAGTGGGATCTACAGCAGCAACACTGACCCCCTGTCCCTGTTTGCAGACAACCGGCAGATTCGGCATCCACACTTAGTCGTCGTTCTTTGCATTAATTTCCCCACCCCGCTTGGCCGGCTGAAGGCCCCTCCCTGGGTGGAGGTAGTATTGATGTAATCCCATTAACCCCCACCCCAAGATCCCCCTCCTGCGAGAGGTGTAGTGGTGTAACTTGTTTGGGCAGATCAAGCGACACCGCGCGGCGTGTGGGGATCCACTCGCCTCCCCGCTCGCCCTCGTCTCCGACCGGGACCGGTTTCTTCAAACCGGTCGAGTAAGTGCTCAAACCTTCTCTCCAATTAGTGCTTGTCATTCAATATTAGTTCTTAATTCCGCTGGTTATGCGGGTGAGAGCCCGATCCTCAAGCCCCACAAACTTGAGTGATCACCGTGGGAAATTGCAACCGGTGCCTTTGGCACTTCGTCGGCCACATTGAATTGGGCTTCCAAATCTATTGGGAATTAAATCTTGGCCTTGCTGGCCCTCTACCAGCAAGGGCCCAACCCCTCAACCTCACCTTGGCATTGCCAAGTCACCCCGGGCTTGGGTGAGCGACGAGAGAGCGGCGGCCCAATTCGGCCCATTTGAATGCGATTGTGCTTGCTTGCATTAGGTCTGAGGTCGTGTCACATCAGAAGGGAAGATGAAAGTATGAGTTTGTGGATGCCATAGTTCCACAAGTGCTGAAAGGCTTGGCCAATCGAAGGATAATTTTTGGAAATTCTTGCCTAAAACCAAGAGGGGTTGAAGATGCCATGCTTTAAGGATTGAGGTGATCTCTATGGGAAGTGCCTTTACCATGGGAGCCACCCACTTCAGATTGGAATAGCGCCATGGACCAGGAAGGGGCTTGAGAAAAGAAAGAAGGAAGTCATGAAAAGAATAAGTGCAGCAAAATTCTGAACTTTGGGTGAGTTGTAAGAACTTACCACTCTTTGGGCATTGGAGCTTAAGTGCTTGGGAATTGATGTCAGCCGCTGGAGTTCTCCATACTCTTTTCTTGCAGCTTTGGGGCCGGTGTAAGCTTTCTCCTCCATAGCCATCACCTCGAAGCTCCTCTTCAACATGCTTTCTGCTCTTTGGAAGAGCTCTTCAAACCCTAGAACAGAGGTTTCAGCAAAGCTGCAATTTTGATTAAGGTTCCAAGTTGCTAAGGCTTATATTTAACTTTGGAAGGATAAGACTCAGACTAGAAGGCTTTATCTTCAATCAGGATAAGTTCTAATGATGATCTAAGTGGTTAAACCTCGGGTTTTAGTTATCTCGGCTCAATCCGTTTCGGATTGCAACCCAGATTCTAACGGTCCATCGTGCGGCCGTTACTTCATTCCGACGCGCCAGCCCTCGGCCGTCGCATTTTCTGTGGGTTTCAATTCCCCGAATCATGTTCTGTGGAGAGTGACGGTCTACGGGTCTACCGTCGCTTTTTGTAACGTGCAAACCCTGAGCAGTCGTATTCCCAGCACTCAGTTCCTTCTCTTCTGGGCTAAACGCTTCCTGACGGTCTTACGTATGACCGTCTCTTAAGTCTGACGCGTCGCCTTCAGACCGTCGCATTTCCTGCTGGTTGCCCTGACCAACTATCGTTCTGCCATGATCAACGGTCTGATCCTTGGCCTTTATTTGTCTTTGACGCACCCTCGATTGGCCGTCGTTTATCCTGATGCCCCACTGCCAGAGTGGGCCTCTGATGATTAACGGTCTCTCACCAGAGCGTCGTTTGATTATGACGGTCAGATCTTAGACCGTCACTTTCTCTGCTGCTGAGTTCGGGCTATTCCTTCTGCCCTTGCCTAGACCTGGCGGTCTTTCACATTGTACACCTCGTCCTCTTCCCATTTTCACACATTCCTGCATACATCTCATTCATTCATTCACATTTCGTCCATCCTGCATTTTTCACATTCATTC
This sequence comes from Amorphophallus konjac, assembly GCA_022559845.1. Lineage (NCBI taxonomy): Eukaryota > Viridiplantae > Streptophyta > Magnoliopsida > Alismatales > Araceae > Amorphophallus > Amorphophallus konjac. The sequence continues at coordinate 273,867,530 of CM040118.1, read as the reverse complement.
ATTCACACTTGCATAAAATTAAAACAAAACAGAAAACTAAAAAGAAGGGATCTCATTCCATTTTGCCAAAGTTCTATACAAAAGATAAGAAAAGACATAAAAATATATCATTCGGTCGGCTTATCCACCGGACCGCCCTCATCCTCTCTATCCTCGGGTCTCCTCACGGGTGGCGGTGCTATGGAAGCACTCTCCTCCTGCTGTCCTCTCTCTGCCCTCTCATTCCTCCGCTGGGCGGAGGAACTGACAAGGAAATTTCCTACTGAGCTGCTCGTGGCGGCACTCCTATGTACCCCACTCTGGGAGGCACTCCGCTCCGGTCCCCGGCCCATCATCCGAACCGTCCGCTCCAGTGTCCGCAGCTCGATCTTCAGTGTAAAGATATGACGCCGCGTCTCCCGTGCCTCGGTCCGGTAGCGATCCAAGTCGGTCGTCCCGATCCGAAGCTCCTCCACCTCAGCTCGTGCCCGTGCTAACTCCTTCCGGAGTTGTTCCATCTCTGCATCATCTGGGCGTCGCAGGGTCTCCGCTCTCAGCCGGGCCATCTCTGCCCGTACCAGCTCCGTCTCTGCTCGGGCTCGATCGGTCTCGGCCCGGCTTCTCTCTACCTCTGCTCTCGCCTGGCTGGCCTCGGCCACTGCTGCTGCTAGATCCCTCGCCTGTAGATTGCATTTTATATCATTAGTCATGAAGCATTTAATTAGGCATAATCATAAGCATTTTTAGTCTCTTACCCGCTCCGCGAGGGTGGCCTCCGCCTCCTCGGCCCGGGCAACCGCCCGAGCAAAGTCGGCCTCCTGCTCAGCCCTGCCTCCCGCATGCTGCGAGGAAGACGATGGGGCATCCGGTCCAGCGCGTTGGGCTCCCTCGGCCCGCTGCATTTAGAAGTCATGGTTAGTTGACATTGGCAATTGCATCATGAACATCATTGCATAAATCATGAGCATTTAAGTTTTTAGTCTCACCAGGAGCTCCAGGGCAGACCGGTACCCGTCCCGCTGCTGGATGGTGGAGTGGAGTAGCCCTTCCAGCTCGGCTATCCGTCCCTCGGGGTCTAGCTGCATTTTAGACAGCATGAGTCAGCATATATCATATTGCACATTGCATAATAAAAGTTTAGAGTTTTAGAATTGCATACCGGTCGTCGGGTACCTCGGTACACCCGGTCGCTGTAGAGTGGAGCGAAGGCCTTCAGATATGCCTCGTCGCTCTCGTCTCGCTCCTTCACCGCACGGCCCCGCCTATTCCAATCGTGGACGTACTTCGCCTTCCGGGCGCACCAATCCACATTGCCGCTAATGCCCCTTGCTGATTTGCCGGTCATCGCTGTGGCGTGGAAAGGTCACCTCGGGCTGGAGTAGTCCCCGGGTCCGCAGGATCAGCCTGTAGTGCAGAGGCTCGATGATATGGATGCAATGCAACCATATGTCTCGCCCCAGGTATGATAAGGCCGCCTCCACCCATGGATGTCCCGTATAACCCTCATCGCGGTATGGGGTCCATCTCACCTGAGAGCATTTAGTTCATTTATTAGCATTAAAAGCATTAAGGGATATGTAGAAAGCATTTAGAAAACATTTAGAAGCATTTTAAAAGCATATAGAAATCATTTTTGAGTTCTGGACTTACCGATGTATGCGGGAAGGAGTCCAGGTCGTCCTGGATCGTCCGGGTCAGACTAATGATCGACCCTGTGTCCCTCGCCACCGACCAACGCCTCGTGATCGGTATGGGGCCGGGATAGAGTAATGCGCCTCTCCCGATGCCCGGGAGGTACATATAGCTCTAGATCCGCCTTTAGAAATCAAGTCAGTCGCATCATTGCATAAATCATTGCATGAACCATTGCATAAATCATTTGCATAAATCATAGCATCGATATTCATGGCATAATAGGAAACATATGAAGTGCATTTACCTGTAAGAAAGGCGAGAAGCCGCCCAGCATCATCTGCCGGTCTGTAGTGCTGAGGGGCTCGAACAGGAATGCGAGCACTGCTGCTCCCCAGGCGTATCTCCTGACTCTGCCCAAATCCTCTATCATCGGCAGCAGTCTGCAGCTGATGACATCCGCCCGGGTCGCGAAGAGGAGCTTCCCGAATAGCAGCATCAGGAAGCGTCTGAGCACCCTGTCTCCCTCTGGTCCAGCCTCCGCCGCCACGCGAGGGCGCACCTGGTCTATCACTCTGCCCAGATGCTCCTCGGGTAGCTCTCCCACGGTGATCGCCGATCCTCTCAAGCCTAAGCTCTCCTGCAGCACTGACCTCGAAAGCTGAGAGGAGGACTGTCCCGGCCTGATCAAATCCAGCCCGAGCAGCTGCTGCGCCATCTCTCGGTAGTCGCCGTATGTCCACCCTGTCACCGCGGCTCCGTGGACTCTCAATCCGGTAATCCTCGCTATGTCTTCTAGCGTGGGGATCATGTGGCCCCACGGGAAGATGAACGCCCTGCTGATCGGGTCCCATCTCTCGTGCAAGGCGTACAGCAGCGGCGTGTCCATCCGGATCACCTCGATGCTGAGCACCTCGGTGAATCCCATGCCGGCTAATCTCTCTCTCTGGTAGTCGGGCAATGCCTGGTACACTGCCCGGATCTGTAGCCAGGAGATCCGCGACCGTCTCTTCCCCTGCATTACATATTAGATCATTCATTAGTCCAAATTGCATCATATAATCATTGCATAATCATTCATAATTGAAAACAAAACAAAAATTTGAAAATTGAAAACCCTAAAAAATAGTTTAATTCCCTGGCTAAAGTGACGGCCCTGGGGTGGGGCGTCGTTTGACTCTGACTGACGCAACCTGATGCGTCGGGTGTGTGACGGTCGCTGGCAGGACCGTCACATTATCTGCATTTGGGAATTTTTTCCCTTGCATCCCCGTGGTCTCCCACTAAATAAACATTTCTAATTTTTTCCCTACAATTGCTCCTAGTGGGTTCGTAGACCCATTTCTACCCTTTTCCCTCACATGCATCCATAAATAAACATGAAAAAAATCAAAAATTAGAAAATTAGGGCGGGGGCCTACCTCACGGTCCATGTCTCTCCTCCTCTTTTTCTCTGGTTTTTTGGGCTCCTCTGCACCCAGTGAGGTTTCCCCTTCGTCCTCCGTGGCCGTGGGAGCTTCTTCTTCCTCCCTTGGATTTCTCCTCGCCGGTTGTTCATCTTCCACCGGTGGATCGCCTCCCGTTCAAGACGGTGGTGGAACCGCCGTATTGCCATCCTCTTCCCTCTCTCTCTCTTCTTTGGTGGCGGCTGGGGTGCCTCGACACCGGCCATTGGAGCGGTGGGGTGGAATCGCCGGAGCTCTCGATTTTGAGGTTTTTTGGGCGTTGAGTGTTGGAATGAACGGGCCGTGACCGTTCGGTTGTTTTTTTTGAAAACTCAAGAAATGTGACGGTCTATCGACCGGCCGTCACATCATTCTGACGCCTCTTGCATAGGCCGTTACATGTGTTGGCACTGTTTTATTGAAGAATGTGAACCGCCTGGTTTATGACGGACTAGGGGTGATCCGTTACTTGATGTAACGCACGTACATGAGACCGTTACAAACTTGCAAGTTTCTTGATGAATTAAATGGTCTAATTAATGTCAAAATGGTTCCATTTTCTTCCATGTTGTTCCTTATTGATGCCTCTCGCATGTACAAATTGTTACGACTTGGTACATGATCATTTTTATTGTTGGCTAACCTATCTTTCATGAAGGAATTACGAGTAAAATCATGCTTTATCGTCCGTCAGGCAGGTAAGTTAGGTATTGTATCTTGCTCCCTCACTCCCTTAATGCATTACTATATGTTACCTATGATATATTACCTCGAGAACCGGCTGGTCATTCACGTGTCCTGGGATCTGATGTTCCCCTTAAACAAAAATGATGATGATCTAAGTTCACATGATTAATCGTTGGATAGGCCGTTAGATTGGAAAATTTGGGGACGATGGTTCTATCTTGCACGTCGTGGCTGCAGATAGTGTCCTGACTCCGATTTCTCCAAACTAGCAATATTATTCTCGAGTATTTGATATTTTATCTTTCTTTGCATCTGTTTTGAAGATTTCTTTTCCTTAAACCCAGCATGCATCATACGCATTCTTTGAGCATTCATGAAGCTTCATTTGTTCAAGGTATCTCAGTGAGGGTGACCAGCTGTGTTGATTATCCCAAATAAGGAGAATTATTCCACTCTGGATTAGAAGGTTTCCTTCGATCTGCTCGCTTGATCTGGTTTGCTGAAGATTCCTGTCTGGAGTTTAGTCTCTTTCCTTTCCGTTGCCTCCGGCGGCTAGCTGTGTTTCCTTTCCTTAGTTAATTAGTTCCTCCAGACTCGCGTCCTTTGGCTGGCTATGTCCTTGTGATCAGTTTGAAGTTTTCCAGAAAATTCCTATCGCTTGTTGGTGAAGAACGGGTGTCGTTTACCTTAACGCCCTCTTTTTGATACACTCCGCTTCATTTCCGCTTCATCTTCATGTTCCATTTCACTTCCGCCTCACCTCCACTCGCTCCCCCGCAAAGAGGACGTTAAGGAGGGGCATCTGTTGACACCCATTTTATACCCAATAAGTCGGGTCATCTCCTTATTTCATTCTATATGATGCTCCGAGTTGTTCACTCTTCATTGAGTCTCTTGATCAGTTGAAGCCTATTTTTTGGGTCTTTATTCCTGGATTAAGATGTGGCTCCCGGTGGCATTTCGTTGGACGAAGCTTAGCAAAACCCTTCACTCTATTTTTGGAACCTCAATGATAATAACGGTCTCAGTCAGGCGCGTTGCTTCCTTCTGATGGATAGATCCTGGGCCGTTACTCTTTGAAGAGTCTTAAGGCTTGAGGCCTCGTTTTCAGTGCTTATCCCTTAATTTCCACGTTGATAATAACGGTCTGTCGTGCAGCCGTCGTTTCATTCTGACGCCCTATGCCTTGGCCGTCGCTTCCTTGAAGAGTCCTATTGTTTGGATCTTCTTCCCGTTGATCTTATCTCTTTGGGATAGGGTTGAAAATGGCGGTCGTTCCTTGATGCGTTACTTCCAAGTGGCGGTCTGTCGTGCAGCCGTTACTTCCTTCCGAGAGTCCTGGCAGTTCAGGCCTTTTTTCTGCTACTCCGTGGTCGAGATAAGGATTTGGATTGACATTATCTCTTTCAAATCTGATCCTCACGATCTCCCGTTCGATCCTATGGACTCTTGGTGATATTATCTTCGAGGATTTGCTAAGAGTTATCTCCTTTCACGTCTGAATTATCCTCTGCTCGACCTAAGAGTTTGAGGGTCTATAAATAGAACCCTTGACTTCATGGCCAAAGGGGGGGAGATTTTGAATTCACGACGAAGTGCTGCCAAACTCAGGAGCCATCTTCACCCAAGAGGAACTGCTTCCCACGTCCATCCATCTTCTAATCAAGGGAGTACTTTGGTTTTGTCTTTCAAGTTCATCCTTGCATGCTTGAGTCCTTCCTTGGTTTTTCCTCAATCCAAGCATTGTCCCTCCTCTTTCTCCACGTTTTTCATTGTTCTTTAAGCATACAAACATCTTCCCAAACTTTTAAAACACCCAGAGGGGTTAAAAAACCAAAACTCCCCGGTAATTCCCTCTCCTTTTGATGTTCTTAAACTCCTCAAGAATTGATGCTATGCGTGTGAAAAGGGCTAATTGAGGTTGTCTTGTCTTGTTTTTCTACCTCTTTGGCAGGTTTACAGGTTCATTAGCACGAGGCCCAAGTCTTCTAGCCGGCTGGAAGAGTTGGAGTTAAAAGAATTCAAGCTTTGTTACTGCAGGTTACCTGACGGTCTGGTGCAGGCGCGTCACTATCATCCGGCGGTCTATCGTACGGCCGTCGCTTCCAAGCGACGCTCGGGGTTCTGGCCGTTACTTCCAAGTTGATCTGCAGGCTTTCTCTGGTTTTCTCTCCCGTGGGCGGGTGTTTCATCCACCTATTTCCAAGGTATATTTAGGTTTTTGACTTGTGTTTACTTTGGTGGCGATCACATCTTTCCTTGGTATTGGGCATTAGCTGTCTTCTTCATCGACAACCTTTATTTTCCTTGCATGTTCCACCTTCACGGTGTGTTTTTATTTATTCCTTGCTCCACGCCCCGGCGTGTGTTTTTTTCTTTTCCTTAGCGTAGTTTGATTGAGATAGCGTGCCCATGCTAGAGCTAGCTATGATTGCTTAGGTTCATGTTCACATGTTCATAGGTTTGAGTAGATCTTTGATTGCTTGTTTGTCATCTTGCCATATTACTTTGCAAACCTCAAAAGAAAAGATAAAAGATAGGCAAATAAATATCAACAATCTACTGTGTAATCTTTGAAAGGAGAGCTTACCTCTTCATCAGTAGTTTCATCACTTGCCACAAAGCATTTGTGGTCTTCTTTCTGTTCCCAAACTGGATTAATTTTCTCCAAATTTTCCTTAGTAGACCTGCACACATCCACACTAGGAAACACGTTGATATCTATCACCCTCTTTACCATTTCCAGGGCTTTCATGTTCTCTGCATTCTTAAGTCTCTCAACGACAGTCCATTTAGATTGATCCTCTGGAACATCGTATGGACTATGTGCTATCAAAATCCATAAGTTCGAATCTACAGAGATTACATAATCACTGAATTTTCCTAGCCAAACACAGAAACCGGATCCATCAAATCTCGGTGGATTTGCCATAAAGGCAAATTTAAACCAGAGACAAAAACACACTAGATGCACTAAAGATACAAGATCTAATATGTAGATCGTTGGATCTAAAAAACTCAGAAACCCGCTCTGATACCAATTGTTGTGATTGGTGATCCACGATGATACAAATTGTCGTGATGCACAGGAATATCTAGAGGGGGGTGAATGGATCTAAGTGAGGAATTGTGCGAAATTAAGAATTTAAACAGCTCTAACTGATCTAAAGCGAATATCAGAGATATGCTTACAGAAATGAACTAGCAAAATGTCTCTCGGATGAACCCAAAAATAGAATCAACCAAGTGTGACGAAGCTCTCAGATTATCAGACTGAAATCGCAATCAGAATTAAGCACTTAAAGACAAGCGATCCTAGTCATATATCTAGCGAAGTGAAACACAAACTAACACTCACATAGGATGCAAAGGGATTTTTAGGTGGTTCGGTTTTCACCTACATCCACCCCACACTCAGAACTGAGTGTGGCTTACTGCTGCCAAACAGCTTGAACCGCTGCACACCAGAGCTTGCGTCCGTTGCGCACCACAGCTTGCGTCCGATGAGCATCACAGCTTGCTTATAGACTGCTGAGCATCACAGCTTGCTGTCCGAGGAATCCACCTCACCCGCTGGGCATTACAGCTTAGCTCTGCTACCACACAGCTTGAAAGAGGATGATAAAGAAAGAATAGGAATGGAAAAATAAAAGATAGAAACCAGATCTGACTCGAAATATAATATGCTCACAAGGGAGCAAACGATCCTAGATCTGATCTAGGGATCGTGACCACCAACCAACTCTTCAACTTCTTCTTTAGAAATGATACTCTAGTTTTCTCTCTTTTCTGGAATTCTCTCTGCAACTCTCTCTTCTTCTTTCTCTTATTCAAACTCTCTGGATCACTCCGTATGCACTCGCTCGAGTGTGCTCAATACCAGGAGATCCCTTTTCTCAAACGATGGAGGTCTTCTATTTTTAGATCTTCTGAAAATCTATGGTCCCTACAGAGTTGTCAGTTTGGCACGTGGAGGGAACATTCTCGCCCAAACAATCAGTCCATAAAGTGCTTGGATCACGTGCCAATCATTAGAGTCTTGGGTCACATGCTCCACTTAAGTTTCTGCTACTTTCAAAGACGTAGTGATTAACCCTGCAATTTAGACATCAGACTTTTCATCAAACACTTAGAGTGCATACTTAATGCTCAAACCAATGATATAAATCTATATGCAAATGCCTCAGAGCATGGTCATGATGTACAGACAAATGGATGTTGATGCTCAGACCTTGAACGTGCTCAGACTTATATGTGTACAGACTTTACCTTGTGCACAGACCTTTATTATGCATGTGCTTAGACCTCGAAGTATGCATATGCACGGACCTTGTAGCATCATATGAAAATGTGCACAAACTTGTCCTTGCAAATGTGCACGAACCTTGAATTTGAAAGTGCACATACCTTAGTTATGCAGGATACAAATGTGCACCGACTTCATTCATGCACAATGAGAACGTGCACCGACCTCAGTCATGCAGGATGCCAATGTGCACCGACCTTAGTCATGCACACTTCAACCATGCACCGACCTTGTAGATGCATTTGGCAAATGTGCACCGACCTTCTATATGCATATGACTATATCCACCGACCTTATATATCATGAAGAGGAATGTGCACAGACCTTAGTTATACAAGATGCAAATGTGCACTGACCTCAGTTATGCATGATGCAAATGTGCATCGACCTTATACATGATATGCTCAGACCCTGCATGTGCATGCGTTCCGACTTAGAGAAGGTGCTCTAGATGGTGCTCTGACCTTATACCAGTGAGCGTGCGTATGTGCACTGACTCGATATGCATGTGCTCAGACTTGGAATACATGTGCTCAGACTTGTATGAACCAAGTGCTCCGACCATGCCTATTGTGCTCTGACTACAGTAAAGGTGCTCCAACCTTATGGATCATGAGACAAAAACATGTATCGACGTTATGAGTACGATCACCAAAACATGCATCGACCTGAGGTGAAAATGGCCTGAAAATGCATTGACCCTTGTCTAACACTTAGACACAAATCAGGTATGTTAAATATGAAGGTACTTATGCATTTCAGTCCAAATTATGATTCATAGACTGTCATTATCAAAACCAGAGTTCCAACATTCCTGAGTTTTGAATCCAACAGAACCCATTTCTTTCCTCATTTGAAGCTCCTTTTCCACTTGGGAAAGGGTCCATATGGCTTTCTAAGGTTGTGAGAACACATGTCACATGAATATCTCTCTTCAAATCCCATTAAAACTTGATTTTATATTTTTAAGGGAATTAAACCTTTGAATTTTCACTCTATAAATAGGCCCCCCCTCTTCCTTGTGTTTAAGGCTGATTCTATTGACCTTGGGGGAGACTCTGCTGGAAGAAGGGTTCAAAGAGAAGCCTCCCATGTGCTTAAAGCTACATCCCTTGGAGCTTCTTCCTCCCTTGAAGACATTGAAGCCCCCTCTTGGAGAAGTAAACCAATAAGCCTTTCTTCATCCCTTTCTCTTTATTTTTATTAGAATTTCATGCATCATATTCCTTTTTTTATTTTATTCTTATCATCTCAACCACGTTGAGACCTCCTTTTGTGCAACACTTGCACACCTCCCTCATCACATCATCATTTTTATCCCTACCCTTTGCATAGGGGTTTAAAGGCTAACACCAACAAGGTGTGTTCATACCCATACTTCATTGTCTATTCATATTAAGGATTTGATGCCACACACACTTCGATTTCTAATCCATATTTTCTTATTGGTTGTTTGTTTATTTTGCAAGGGTAATCATAAAGAAGAGCTCTCTTCATCGGCCGGCCGATTGGAAGAGAAGGTCAAACCTTACATCTCCCCGGCGCTCTTTAATGGTATTTATTCGTGATCACCTCCCTTTATTTTTTGTTATTGTCCTTTGAGGCCCGCGCGTCTTTGGCGATCACACTCCATTCTTAGCATCTAGCATGCACCATTTTCCCCCTTTATCCCTTAATTCATATTAATTACTTTTTATTTTATCTTTGTGGATTTTCCATAATCTACCGGCCTCACCTCGTCCTATAAACCATGGGAAAAGGGAACACATGGGCTAAGAATCCATCCCCCTACCTCCACTGATGATTTCCCACATAGAGGATGCCGATTCCACGCGAAATCACGCCGCGAATAGGCTTCACCGCGCCATTGCCCCGTTCCTCGCTCCACCCTCACCGCTCGTCGCCCCACGTGCCTCGCTGCCTCACCCCGCTCAAGCTCCGTCGACCGCCGGAGAGAGAGGGAGAGAAAGAGAGAACTGAGAGGAGAGAGGGGGAGAAATGAGGGAATGAGGGAGAGGGGGGTGAAAGGGGTTTATATAGAAATCATTTTGGGATTTTAAAATATAAAAAATAGGAAAAATTTAGAAAAAATCATCCCCACCATCCTCAAAAAATGCACAATGTGCCTGCAATATCTTGGAGAATGAAAACATAACAATTCACCCTACACAGGGGTCCGAAGGTCTGGTAACTAAAAATCCAATTTAATTACGAAATGCTATCTGGGATCCACGGAAATGCTCTAAAACCCATGGATCCTGATCCAAAAACTCATGGGTGTTACAGAGGTCATCTTCGTCCTTCTTTGAGAGCCAACAATTACTTTTACTTTTGACTATGGGGTATGCACTGAGTGCCACGAATTAAAGTGCCTCGTCAGCGAGATTGCATTCTATTGGGCTGAATGGGGATTAGTCTGCGAAGACCGTATGCTGTTCTCCATCATTAGCATATTTGATGCATTGTTGGAGAGTTGAAGGGATGACCCAATTTTCATGTAGCCAGGGCCTGCTTAGTAGCACTTTATAAGATGTATTGGCGTCGATGATGTAGAATGTCACCTTTGAGGTGAAATCATCGAGCACCAAATTGAAAGATGGTGAACGGATGGAATGATCTAGAGGGGCTGAATAGATCAACCATAATTTGTGTTCTATTGTTGTAAAATAAAATGCGGAATTAAGTTCTATTGTAAAGTAAGCTATAGATTAGATCCAAGACAAATGACTAGGAGATTTAATGCAGAACAACGATCAAACTCAGAGTACTCATGATGTGATTAAGATCTACAAGCAACCATTCACATAGACAACTAAGTTTGGTATGAGGCAGAGGTTTGATTCACGAATCTCCTCACGCAGAATACAGCTTTCCAGATAAGCGCACCCTATATTTCCGGCTATAGTTCTTTGATATACCACTTAGTTGTCTCACAGTAGGAAGAAATCTCGTAAATAATCACAGACCAAACTACAAGAACACAACCAACCACACACACTGTAAAGCTATTTTTAAGGTGGTTTGATCTCAATCTTGAGATCTACGTCCACCCCTCACTCGATCGAGTGAGGCTTCCGCTGAACTCCAGCTTAAATCCCGCTGATACACATCGTACAAACTATTGAGCTTCACAGCTTGTTGTCCGAGGATCAATCCCTCGCTACTGCCTTACAGCTTGTTCCGCTGACTCACAGCTCACAAGAAGTTTAAAATGAAATAGAGAAAAATAGCAAAAACAACCACGGAAATGAAAGAACAATATAGCTCTATTGAGCAGTCCAATCTGGATTTGATCCAGCAGTGGAACACTAAAGCTTATCTCACGATCCTCTCTCAAGCTTCTTCAACCTCCGATACTCTGATTTTCAGTGGCTCTCTTTCTCTCTTCTGCTAAGCTCCTTCTCTTTTAGAACTCTCTTCTCTTTTTCCAAAAGAACTGCTGAACCTCGTACATTAGATTCCTTTTATCTATAGAGCATGAATCTTGTGGCCCGCACAAATAAGGAGTGAGGACTTTCCAAAAGAACAAGCTTATACTCCCGTAAAGAAAAAATTCTGGAGCGTGCAAATCGAAGATCCACGTGTCAGATAAGGAGTGAGGACTTTCCATGTGGCAAAGCATTCTGTTAGTCCATCAGTATTGGATCACGTGCCAAGCAGAGTTACTTTCGAACCACGTGACCGTACTAATTCTACAGTCTAAAAGTTTGATCAATTCATTTAACCACTATAGGATGTTCTCATTCTAATATTCATGTCAAGACAGATATGAAAATTCATCATCAACGTTGTTATTATGTAGCTGCTGAGATATCAAGATGAGTGCAAAGTAAATATAGACTTAGGCATTTTCATGAAAATATGCTAAACACATGACTAAAAGCACGTGAGATACTGCAGGTGCATCAATGCATGAATTGAGTGTATCGACCTGACTATTAATCATGATGAGCAAAATGTGACAAGATGGCACCAATAGTGTTGACCTGTGTGTTACACAGGTTGACCTCATAGTCCACAGTGTCAAGTGAAACACACAAAAGTTTGTATGGATATGTCGATGCATAACCCGAGTGTCTCGACCTGACTGACCAATATGTTAACCAAAAACACCAATACGATATCAGCTGCATCGACCTGACAGCTCATACGAGAACAACGGCATCAACTTGTAAATAAAACCTAGTGATGTTGGTACTGCTGCATCGACGCGCTAACATAGTACATCGACCTTATAGAGTGACAGCATGATCTGCAGCGTCGACCTGATGAATATGAAGCGCTCTCGATACATCGACCTGATAGCCTTAATGCATGAAGATGCATCGACCTGCTTTACCAAGACTGCATGGATGCATCGACCAATCAACAAGGACCTATTATGGCTTATAGAGAAGACAACATGACGATCACGACACACAGCATGCTGTCCATAACCAGATCAACACAGTTTGGCCAGCATCAACATAGTTTTGCCAGCATTGAAATCCAGAGGAGACACAACATTCTCCCCCCTTTTCATGATGGCAATACTGTGAGCTCACATAGACTACAATGAGTCAGAAGGCGCAAAAGACACATAGATGATGCATTAAAAACTCTTCCCAATGGACTCATGGAATATCTCTCCTTTGACATTTCTAGACATAAGCAAATGGAATATCTCTTTTAGTCTACATGATCTCCCCCTTTGAAATGTGGCTGTGACTCAAGAATTATGTCAAGAATTGTCTCTCCCCCTCTAGCTCTACAGCAAGATCAATTCAATAATATCTCTCCCCCTTTGCCATCAGCAAAACAAAACAAAAAAATGAAGGCGACAAGGGAGATATCAGGCAATTTGAGAGGAGGATTGGCAAGAAGAAAGCAGTGGAGGATGACTTACAATATGAATCAACGTTCATCAAACAAGCTCGCAAATGTCAGAGTCTTCTGCTATAAGACTTCATATCATGCAACCTTTTTAAAAGTCTGGTTTAAGAATGATGAATTTAGAGTTTATCAATCAAATTCTTTGAATAATTTTGCATTCACACTTAATAGCAATAAACCAGAATTACATGGTGATATCTAGTTTAATCCCACTTCATCTTACTCAGTCAAAGTCAGTGATGTTCTTAGAAGTAACTAGGACATGTATTGAAATTAAACATTTTAGATAGTTCTGATTTTTCTTCACCTCAGGGTTACAGCATGTTTTCCTTTGATCTTTGGTCATAATTTTCTTTTGGCTCATAATTTTTCAGAACAGTCAGGTATAATTCACACATTTTTAAGTAAGATTATATGTTTATCAGACACCAGTACTCCTAGTTACTTAGTGGAATTTACCATTCTGCTTTATTTTTGACCAGAGATAGCTAGAGCACTTCATGACATAGGTTCACTTCATTTCTTTGATGAAGGACCCAATTTCTCAGTGCTATTCAGCCATTGCTCTGCCTATGGACTTGATACATATTTTCAATCATTTGCTAACCTTTGGTAGTTTGATACAAATTTAATGTTTAAGAACAATACACAATTCAAGTTTCTCAACTAAGTTTACCATGAACTTTAAACTTTCAGATTCTGAGAGACTCCACAAGACATACTATGTGAGATATGGTTGAGGGCTATTAAATGTAGACTGCAGCCTTTTTCATTGAGTTCAATCTTTAAACTCTTGAATTCATTTGGCTTAAACCATCAAATTATTCATGGTACATCACATATTCTTATAAGAGAAGATTCTTTAAGCTAATAGCTCAAATAAATTTCAAGCTTAGATTGTAATTATTTCATGACAGAGAGAAACTAAATGATAAGGTACAGCATGCAAAAGAAAATCTTGAGATGATACCAAGTGGAATTATTTATTTTAAGGACCAATGAAGATTTTAGTTGACTGAACTGAGTATTTCGATCGACCTTTCTGGACAGAGTCAGAACCAGACAGGAGGTGTTCACAGACACAGTAGACAGAACCCTTGCAAAAGAGTGTCGACTCCTGGTGTCGACATTTCTTATGAGACAATGAAGATGATGTTATCTAGTCTATGAACTTCATGACTTGAGCTTCTCTTTACAGCATTCATGGTATGCAATGGGCACAATGTAATCTAGACTAACTCTTCATATCTTTATGCATGGAACGACTCAACATTTTATGCAAAATATGCAAGTAATAGAACTGATATAATTCAATTTTGATATGCATGATTTTTAATCATATCATTGACTCATGGTACTTGGCGGAGGACAAGCCTCTACACATGGCGTAGGTTTCTAGACAGAAGAGATCTTTCCTTCTCCCAACATACCATTTAATATACTGATGAGGTCAAGGTTTATTGATGCAATGCACTGTATGCAATGACAACCACATGCTACATCTGTTAACAACCTGGATCATATGCATTTCAATAAAGAAAACATTTATTTCTTAGTAATGAAACTTAATCAATCAGTTATCATGCTGAAATTTGCATAAACCAAGTTCTCTTCTTAAATATTTGAATCTTTCATTACCAAGAGGCTTGGTGAAAATATCAGCAATTTATTTTTCTAATTCAATAAAGTTCAATTCAATTTGATTTTTAGCTATCTCATCTCTCAAGAAATGGTGTCTTATTTCAATATGCTTAGTTCGGAAATGATGAATAGGGTTCTTAGTCAATGAAATAGCACTAGTGTTATCACATAGGATGGAAATGCATCCAAGTTTTATGTGATAGTCATGAAGCTGGAGCTTAATCCAGAGTACTTGGGCTGCATAATTTCCTACTGCAACATACTCTACTTCAGCAGTAGAAAGAGCAACAGTGTGTTGCTTCTTAGATGCCCAAGACACTAGACAACCACCTATGTATTGACAATACCCACTAGTCCTTTTTCTATCTATTCTACACCCTGCATAATCTGCATCAGTGTAGGCTACAAGATCTAGCTCACACTTAGCAGGATACCATAAACCTAAATCAATAGTGCCAGATAAATATCTAAAAATTCTTTTTACTGTAGACATATGTGATTTCCTAGGACTAGCCTGAAATCTAGCACATAGACACATAGAAAATTGAATATCTGGACGAGAAGCAGTGAGGTAAAGTAGGGATCCGATCAGACCTCTAAATGTTTTGGGATTAGCCAATTTACCTTTCAAGTCAGCATCAAGAATAGTTGATGTACCCATTAGTGCAGTGATTTCCTTGAGATTCTTGAGTTTGTATTTATTCATAAGATCTTTTAGGTACTTTGCTTGTGTGATGAAGCCTTTTTCAGAGGTTTCATGAATTTACAATCTAAGGAAAATTTTCAGTTCTCCCATTAAGCTCATCTCAAATTCATTTGTTATTAGATTAGAAAATTCCTCACACATAGATGGTTTAGTTCACCCAAACAGTATGTCATCTACATAAATTTGAACAACAAGAATGTCTTTGTTATCTACTTTGGTAAATAGGGTTTGGTCAATCTCACCTCTTGAGAATCCTTTACTTGTGAGAAATGAGCTTAACTTGTCGTACCAGGCTCTGGGAGCTTGCTTCAATCCATATAATGCCTTGTCAAGCTTGTACACATGGTCATGAAAGTCAATACATTGAAAACTAGGGGGTTGTTTAACAAAAACATCTTCTTTTATGAAGCCATTTAAGAATGCAGATTTAACATCCATTTGCTGGAGTTTTATTCCTAGGCTATATGCAAATACAAGTAATATTCTAATGGCTTCTAGCCTGGCCACAGGAGCAAAGGACTCTTCAAAATCTACCCCAAATTCTTGATTGTAATCCTATGCCACTAGCCCAGCCTTATTTCTAACTATTTTTCCTTGTTCATCAGTTTTATTTCTAAATACCCATTTTGTTCCTATGATTGAGCCATGAGTGGGTCTGGGAACTAGGTGCCATACCTGGTTACTCTCAAACTGATGTTTATCATCGTGCATAGCATTAACCCAGCGTTCATCTTTTAATGCACATTCAATATTTTTGGGTTCTACGTGTGAAACAAGAGCAAAAAAATTAAGTTCATTTTCAATTCTGAAGTGAGATCTAGTCCTAGGAGGTTCAAGCAAGTTACCAATTATGTTCTCTAAGGGGTGATCTCTGAGCACTCGAATATTGTTAAGTGGATTGCCTGAACTGCCATTTACCTCCCCCTGAGTTCCTAATCCCTCAATCTCATTTTTAGTCCTTGATTCTTCCCCTTAACTGCTTTGCTCTTCTTTATTTTCTACAAATTCTCCTTCATCCCTGTTCCTGCAACAATCATTTTCAGACTTGTTAAATGTCACATCAAAGACAACATGTGGTGATTCTTCAACTGTTTCATATTTCAGATTATAAATTCTATAGGCTCGAGAGGTTTCATAATACCCCATAAAAATTTCGGGTTCACTCTTAGCCTCAAATTTGTCAAGATCCCTTTTTGAATTAACATGAATGAAACATTTTGATCCAAAAACCTTGAAATAATCTAGTGAGGGTTTCTCACCTTTCAATATTTCATAAATAGTCTTTTGAGTAGAAGGTCTTACCAATGCTCTATTGATAATGTAGCACGAGGTGTCAATAGCTTCAGCCCAAAACCTTCTAGGCAGGTTGCTTTCTACTAACATAGTTTGAGCCATTTCCACCAACATCATATTCTTTCTCTCCACTACTCCGTTTTGCTCTGGTGTTCTTGATGATGAGTATTGGTGGATTATGCCATTATCCCTACAAAATTCATCAAACTGTGATTTTTCAAAATCACCACCATGATCAGACAAAATTTTGGAGATAGAGTACTTACCATCCTGATATATTCAGTTAAAGAACTCCTGAAATTTACTAAAAGCATCACTTTTGTGAGTCACGAAAAATATCCAAGTATACCTAGAGAAGTCATCTACTAGGACAAATCCATATCTTCTACCCGTTAAACTAGTTGATCTAGTTGGTCCAAACAGATCCATATGAATCAACTCAAAAGGTTTTGAAGACATATTTTCAAATCTTGATTTAAAAGACTTCCTAGTATGTTTACCTTGAGCGCATGCCTCACAGATTTTACTGTTCTTCTTGAATGAAATTTCAGGTAAACCCTTAACCATGCTGAATTTATTCAGTTTATGCAGCACATTATAACTAGCATGACCTAACCTACGATGCCACAGCCAAGCTAGGTCATCTTTATTTACAGTGAGACATAGATTGATATGAGTTGCATCATCTAAATCTACCATATAGATGTTATTGACTCTTTTACCATTGAATTTCACAGTTTCAGAATTGGGATCATATATGGTGCATGCATATGAGTCAAAAATAACTCTGTGTCCCTTATCACATAGTTGACTAATACTAAGTAAATTATATGCCAGACCTTCAACAAGTAAAACATCTTCAATGCAACAGGATAGGCACTTACCAACCTTACCTGATCCAATGATTTTGCCTTTTGTATTTCCACCAAAAGTAACATGACATGCATCCTTCTCGACTAGCATACAAAATTTTTCCTTATTCCCGATCATGTGCCTGGAGCAGCAACTGTCAAGATACCATCTATTGTGGGTGGCTGTCAGACATACCTGCAAACCCAATCAAACAGAAAAATTTGGAAACCAAAATTGTTTGGGCCCTATAACAACAGACAGATCATTCAAATAGGACAACAATTATTTTGGTATCCACATTTGTTTTTGTGATTCTCTTTGTATTGTGGATTTCTTGTTGTTTTGTTTATTCTAGTTTTTGTGCTCAGTCTGAAATTTTGTTGATTTCTGATTTTTAAAGACATAGGTATTCTTGTGCTCATTGTTGAGCCAGGGAGCATTGGATTTAGTGGGTGCACTAGAGAACTTGGTTTCGACAAACCTAGGATAGACAAGTCTATAAGAATACTGATCCTTAAATGCTCGGAACCTTGACTGTGTTGAAGCATTCCTAGTATAGCATCGATGCACCCGGTGAGAATTTGGATAATAAGAATTTTGGAAAACTTGTGGTGTCGACCTCACTGGGTAACTGCCTCGACCTGTCCTACCTGGGTTATGATATTTGCTCTGACCTTGATTTCTAAAAGATTGAAACCCAGATGAGGAAGACGTTGGTGCAGTGTAGTAAGCCCGTCGACCTGACTGTTGTGGCTGGGTTGTTCTTGTCTTGGGTCTCCCATGCATTTGGGTTCTACTGGGTTGACTTTTACCCCGACCTTTGGATTTAGATGCAGTAGTGTGTGTGCTGGGTTCTCTAGATGCATCCACTTTCCCTTTACCCTTGTCCTTGGCACTTACCTTATTTTTATTGTTATTTTTCACAGTTTTTTCATTGCTGTTTTCCTCATAACTCATTCTTATCAACGGATTGAATTTCATTTTTCCTTTCTCAACAACAAATGAAATTGTCTTAACCTCAAAACTTTTCTTACTTGTTGGATTGAAACCCAACCCTTCTCTTCTGAAAATTTACCTTAGTTCCAAGAATTGCATTCATATTTTCTTTTCCTTGAGTCATGGCCTCAAGGGAGTTTTGCTTATCATTGGCTTCCTTTTCCAATCTATCAATGGTTTTTCTCAATTCCACATTTACACCTTTTACAACCTCATATTTTTCGATTACAATTTTTGTTTCTTCTTCAAAATTTTGCATTCTGATTTTAAGCTCATCAATAACATTTTTTAGATTCCCATTTTCACATCTTAATCCATTCAAAACAATTTTATAATCATCGGTTTCAGCAATCGAATTTTTCAATTCAGAGTTTTCAGTTTCTAAGCATGCAATCCTATCATTCAGAGAAGTATCATTGACTAGGAGTTTATTTTCTTTTTCAAATGTCTATTCTTCCTACGAACATCATCATATTTATCTAGAATTTCAGCATATGCCTCTTCCCAATCACTATGTGTGTAATGTTCGAATGGGGAAGTTACCTCATCATCATCATCTTGTTCTTCATTCTCTCTTCTAGCCATCAGGCATAGCTTATCATCATTCTCACTGTCAGATGAGCTCTCTTGGTTGTCTTCTTCTTCATCGCTCTAGGTGCTCACCCTAGCTTTGGCCTTCTTATTTTTCCACTTGGGCTGTTTTTCTTTCTGCAACTCAGGACAATCAGCCTTCAAGTGCCCTGACTTCCTAAAATTATAACAAACAACACTGTAAGTCTTTTTGATATTTTTAGACTTATATCTAGATTGTCTTCCACCAGAAGAGTACTTCCTTCTGAAGTTCTTACCTTCCTTCTTTGAAAATTTCTTAAACTTTCTGGTTAGCATAGTGAACTCACCTGAGTCTTCTTCAGAACTAGAAGAACTATGCTTGCTAGAAGATCCTTTATAGCTAGAACTTCCTTTGAGCACCAGAGGATTTTTTTTCTTCTCAGTGTCTTCGACCCTCTTAAGATTTAGCTCATATGTCATCAGAGAGCCGATAAGTTCATCAACCGTGGTAGTCGTCAGGTTCCTGGACTCCTCCATTACTGTGGCCTTGGTGTGCCAAATTGGAGTCAAGGATCTAAGTATCTTCCTGATCAATTCATACTCACTATAGACTTTGCCTAGACTCTTCAAACTGTTAGTGAGCTGCATCAACCTAGCGTACATCTCAGAGATGGTTTCATCAGATCTCATCTTAAAAGCTTCATACTCAGACACTAGCATATTTGCTTTTGTTTCCCTTACCTGAGAAGTTCCCTCATATATTACCTGGAGGCGATCCTACATCTCCTTCGCTGTAGAGCAGGATGATACCCTGGAGAGCTCGGTTGGATGTAAAGAGCATTGCATGATGTTCATTGCGCTCCAGTTGATGTTGGACCTTCGGACCTGTTCTCGAGTCCAGACATCTTCATCTTCTGGAAGCTCGAAGGGACCTCGGCTAACCACCTTCCAGATCTCGTGGTCTTTGGCTCTTAAGAAAAACTGCATTCGATTCTTCCAATATGCGTAATCAGTTCCTTTAAAGTAGGGAGGCTTGTTTACGGAATGACCCTCAGCTATATATCCTCTAGTATCCATTTCACTAGATCTCTCCGAGATGTTAAGCCCTTAAGGAGAGTTAGGCTCTGATACCAAGTGAAAGATGGTGAACGTATGGAATGATCTAGAGGGGGGTGAATAGATCAACCCTAATTTGCATTCTACTGTAGTAAAATCAAATGCGGAATTAAGTTCTACTGTGAAGTAAGCTATAGATTAGATCCAAGACAAATGACTGGGAGATTTAATGCAGAAGAACGATCAAACTCAGAGAACTCATGATGTGATTAATATCTACAAGTAATCATTCACATAGATAACTACGTTTGGTACGAGGTGGAGGTTTGATTCATGAATCTCTACACGCAGAATACAGCTTTCCAGATAAGCGTACCCTATATTTCCAGCAATGATTCTTTGATATACCACTTAGTTGTATCACAGTAGGGAGAAATCTCGTAAACAATCACAGACCAAACTATGAGAACACAATCAACCACACACACTACAAAGCTATTTTTAAGGTGGTTTGATCTCAATCTTGAGATCTCAATCAACCACGACATCAACTTGTCAATAAAACCTAGTGATGTTGGTACTGCTGCATCGACGCGCTAACATAGTACATCGACTTTATAGAGTGATAGCATGATCTACAGCGTCGACCTAATGAATGTGAAGAGCTCTTGATACATCGACCTGATAGCCTTAATGCATGAAGATGCATCGACCTGCTATACCAAGACTACATGGATGCATCAACGTATGGTATGAATGCATCGACCTATCAACAAGGACCTATTCTGGCTTATAGAGAAGACAATGTGACGATCATGACACACAACATGCTCTCCATAACCAGATCAGCACAGTTTGGCCAGAGTCAGCACAATTTTTCCAGCATCGAAATCCAGAGGAGACACAACACAGATCGACATCTACCTAGCCAAGAACGTCCTCAGTATTTTGGTTAAAGCCGGATATCTTGACCGCTTGAATCTTCTGCAGGTATGCTGTCAGATATTGAGCCATAATGGTCTTCATTGGCATGATATTGACAACAGCACCAACGTACACTAAGATCCGATTCATCTCATGACCATTGATCTTCCCTTGCATGTAGAGAGGGTGGTTGTGGCACGGGGAGGATAGTAACATGTCCTTTTCCGTAAATGTAATAGTGGTTGCGAAGGCTTCATATGCAAGCGCCTTCATTTCTGCAGCATGTGCTTTATAAACTCCTGGTTCCTGAAGTATTTTGATGAGAGCTTCTCACAGCTCTTTACTCCAGGCAATGGCTTCCCAAATTGTAATGTTGGTGGGAAATCATTTCATTTGGTGGAGTACTTTACGGTCGGCTCGAGTACGAGCGTCCTCCAATGAGGGTAGTATGTCAAGTAGGGTCTTGTGCTAATTCTCGCGTCCTTCCCCGTCGGGAAGTTGCACTGCCTTGCCTTTGCAACTGGGATCGGACTGGTCTTGATCACCTGGGGTTTCCTAGAATAGAGGGGCCAAAGGTGGCTCTATTGAAGGTGGCTGGTGTAATGAACCAAGATCTAGATACCGAGTCAAACCCGATACCATTCAGATCCTATGCCGCCACCCATGTGCTGGAAAGCTCGGAAGGGTTATTTGGAGCGTTGTGATTATGCATTAAAATGGAAAATAATTACACAAAATTAATTTATATAATTAATCAAATAATTTTATAGAAATAAAATTACATTTTACAACAACATAATATGACAACAGAGTCCAGTCCACAAGTGCAGTCAACTAAAAGAGAACGTACACTACTACGGGGCACACCCCGATACTGGCAAGCTGGGGGCTAAAGGTCCTCCGACTGAGATGCACAACCTCAAGGAGAAGCGCTACACCTGAAAAAGCATGGAGTGAGCCTCATCTCATTGGCTCAGTAGGGGCCTCGCGGATCCCTAGCACAATGGAAACAGTGAGCAGTAACAACATCAACAATAATAAAAAACAACAATAGAATAACAACAGTAAACAACGGCGGCCGAAACAACAAGAATTGTAGGCAAAGGTACTACGTAGCCTTTACGCTAGCCCAATTATCAATAAGGAAACCACGACCACTAGTCGAGATCGCCGACCCACAGCAAAACCACGGTCCTACTACCGAGAGAAAACTCCATGATGATACGATTGTAACAATCCGTCCCAGTTGTCGGAACCACCGACAAGGCCACGCGGCCACACACACACAACCTCCACGCTCGGGAGGACATTGATACACTAGTAAACCTCGGTCTAGAGCTAGGACTAGTGAGAGAACCATGCCCTACATACAGGGAAACCCTAGCCCGTCTGTTGAAAGGGTCACGACAACACTGTCAGTAACTCAACCTTCTCCGACATAAGGTCAGCAACTCAAGTATAAACAACAAGACCAGATGCGTCCTCTAATGTCTTATACTACGCCAAGGTCTCATATGTGTGCACACTACCCACACTCGATCTCGGGAAGAGCAGAGGAGATACACACACACCACACCGTGGGACTGGCTAGGATCCATGCCTCTACATCCAACAGCACGACCGTGTCCAGCTACCTGACATGGGGTACGCGTCACTGCACCCTTCAGCAACGTACATTTGTCTCAACCAAGGTACATATGCTCAGGCGGTCTTGCCTGTACACAAGAAGCATCGTACACACTAGGCGGTCTCGCCCAGTCTAACACGAAATGCCCTCAAGGCAGTGTAACCACAAAACACGATCTTATGTGGTCTCGTGAAAACCCAAAGTGTAACTCTATCCTCCGTGGTCTCGTGGGAATATCGAGAACGGGCGTACACATACACGCAAACCAGCGTAAATCACGAGATGACACCATGAGCTCCAAGGAAAACTACCCACGACCAGATGATGGAACTAGTGGGTACCGGCCCACTAAACTCACATAAGGTCTACTCACTGCTGTCATAGAACGCATGCATATACGAGCCTCCGCGGTCATTGAACTCACGTGGTATATAACCCATCACGGGCACACAGGCCACGTGGAGACTATGCTATATGCATACGGCCAAGCCCATCGTAGGGGAATCCATAAACCTCGTACTACCCAAATTCATACTAGGGCGATCGTCGCCCTTACAAGGTCAAAATGGCCCAAATTTCCATGGGTTTATATGGATATAAAATTAATTTTCATGTTCTAGGTGAAAACTCATTCACGGCACACAAATGGGCTGAAAACCCTTCATCCCGGTTGACCTGGAGCACAAGTCGGACAACCTGGACCATAGGTCGGTCGACCTGCCAAAAATGGGTCGGTCGACCTGCCATCTCGATCGGTCGATCGGTTGAGAATGCGGTTGTGGAGGTGACCGCCTTCTAATGGTCGCGGTCGGCCTGAGGACCGCGACCACCATAGACGCGGTTGGTCATCCAACCGCATCTATGAACCTCATTTCCAGTCCCCTTCAAGTGAACATGGTACCTATTCAGGCCACGTTTACTATCCAGAAGCTTAACGCAATTGGGGACTCAATCGCGTTCTCATTCACAATCTGGACCTTCGCGAACCTGCGCGAAATCATCCTTTCCACGCCCCGTTCGGCTCGTGCAAAGGGGGAAATACATAAGAATGACTCCTCTACCTTCCACATGCTGGAAGGATCCAAAAGAACACAAAAAGAATCATAAAAATGGGCGATTCCATCAATTGCCCCCCACACACATCCATGCCGCACCACATAACGCATTCGGCCTCATCCGGGCCTCAAATCGTGAGAAAAACTTGACCAAATCGAGGGGAATCACACCCTGACATTCCATTAGCACGAAATCTAGCATTTAAGTCAAAGAATACCACTCGAATCGTTAGAATCGTTAGTCACCCCGAAATAAGCATTTTAACCCAAAAAAGGGAAACCCACTCAAACTCGCTCTAATCGGCATGAAATCGTGGAAAAATGAAGTACAAAGGCTAGGGATCTGTCCCCCTACCTCTTCTGATGAAACCACGCAAATTCGATGTTGATTCGCATCGAAAATACCTCGTTCTACATCCGATTCTTCACGAAATTGCAAAAATCCTTCACCACGATGCCACCTCCCATTCCACACTCCGGTCGTTGTCGCTCGTCGCCCGCGTCGCCCTCCACCTCAACCGTAGATCCTCCTCGTCAGCCACCAGAGAAGAAGAGGGAGACAGGGAGAGATGTGAGAGTGAGAGGGGGAGAGGGTTACGAGAGTGAGAGGGGATGGGGGTTTTAATAAAAGAAAATTTTATTTCTTTTCCGTTCTTTTTTTTCATTTCATTTAGAAAATTCACAATAACTCTGAAAAAATCCAAAAAAATACATTCTAACCCAGAAAAATTCCAGAAAAAAGCCAGGCCGCTCCACGTGCCGCCTCGGACGCAAATAATTCTATATATGCCATCTAGGGGTCCAAAGATCCAATATTAATGTCTAAAACCCAAACGGACACAATCCGTAACCCGCGAAAATACAATCCGAGAACTCGGGGACATTGCAGCTGGTATGCTGAGTCATCCTTATCGGACGGACCTGCTTGGTCGTCGATCATGGCTGGAGCTAGGGTAGGGGCGGGAACACTGGTAGCAGCCTGCTCCTCACTGGAGGGGTCGAAAGTGCTGGGACTATTCCAAATCTCCACCTTTGGAATAGGTCCTCGAAAGAGGATGATTCATTCTGGGTCAAAGGTGGACTGATGGGGGGTTGCTTGGTAGTTCTTCTGTGCCCTCTATGGCACCCTTGTCCACGGCCTCGACTGCGGCCAATGCTTTCAGGTGCCCGTTGTAGCCCTAATGGGGTGATGGTTCTTTGTCTTGTCAGGGAGGCCACTGGCTCACCTCGTCGAGAGGCATTGATGTCATCATGTGGTGGGATCGCCATTATGTTGCAGGTGCAGCCTCAGAGCATGTCCTCTAGCTACTCTGTAGTGATCTCCTTATTCTTGTAAAACAAGGAGAGTTCATCAGGAATGAGGAGCATTTCACCATTCTTGGTTCTCTGGATCATTTTTTGGACCTCCTTTCTAAGGCAAGCTTGTTTTTGCATTTCTTCCCATGGGATGTAACTATCGAGTGGGACAATGCTAGTGGGACGAGGGGGATTGTACGCCTCTAGGTCATCGATGAGCCTTTGTAGCTTTTGGAGAGGTGTTAGCTCAGCCGGAGACTGTAAAGCGACAGCTTGCTCAGCTTGCTTCTTGAGTCGTCTCTTGCAGTTCTTCCTCCTATTCCTCTCTTGTTTCTTGGTGATGGCCGCCTCTAGAGGAGTAGAAGAAATTGATGCTGAAGTTGGGGTTGATAAGTCCCCATGAGGATATCTCTAAGCTAGTGTCTTGCCAGAGTGAGGCCGACGGCTTTTCTTTACCTTGATTTTGATTCAAGCGCCTTCTGCTTGCTATATTTGGAAGGTAGCGCTGATCGCCTGTTCGATGACGTCAGGTGGAAGCTCTTGGAATGCTGGTATACTAGGACTGGCGTCTGAAGATGTTTGCGTGGTTTGATCCCTTACCCACAGTGACGATGTGTCTTGTTTAAGATCCAACTGGGAGGTCCGCTTAGAGTCTTGCTCTTTAGCTTTGCCTATGTAATCTGGCTTGGAGCGGCACCCTTTAATGCTTGGAGGAGTAGCGGGACACCGACGCCCTTGGCGGTTATTCTGAGGTTGTATATTGACTGGGACTCACTTTGAAAGGCTTAACTGGCTTGTTTGAGTCGCTGAAGACTCTGAAGAAGTCTCCTTCATGATTTGAGTTGGGATAAGGGGCTTCTGGATGAAGCTTGAAGAACTGCTGGCTTGAGAGACACGACACTGCTATGTCGCGGCTTCGGTCTGCTTCTGTTTTCCCTTTCTATCTTCTGGCATAGGAGGTGGAGTCGAAGTGGGAGTGCGGTGAGTGGAACTTGCGAGGTCTATTGGTGCCTCATTTACTAGGACATTCTCTCGACCAAGGAGGATTTGGAGGAGCCTGGCGGTATCTTCCTTAGAGAAGAGAAGATACTTCAAACCTTGCCAAGGCTGCCAATGTGAGGTTGGAATAGCAGGAGCCGGTTGGCTTACACCTTGCGTCTGGGCGTATGGAGCTGTTGAAGTGACTGGAGCCTGGATAACATTGACCGAGAAATTACTCGACTCAGTCTCCCAGTTGTTATCTTGCCTCCTATGACTTCGCAGTCGCTCGAGGACTTCCCGGTTATTTGTTCAAAACTTGAGCCACTTTGGGACATGTTGGTAAGGCAACCCGTGGCCATTTGCTTGAGGTGGATCGGGTTGGTCTGGCGCAATCCTGGCGATGGTTAGGGTTCCTACAACGGCTTCTCGAAGTCAAAGAGTCACCATGTTATTTCCCTCAGCATCGATCTGCTCCCACTAGATAAGCTCTTGAATCAAGTTCTGGACCTCCTCACAGGACTCAATTGCATGGTAGATTTTGGCATGGAACGGGTAATACTGGGGGTGATTGAAGTCCCACTGAGTATAATCTGCTGGTGGCTCATGCGCCATGATTTGCCATCTCTGGATGAGGATATCAAAGAGTCGTTTGGTCCTCTCCCTTGGAAAAAAGAGCAATGTGCAGTTATGCCAGGGTCTCCACCTTAGATACCACATTGAGCGCTTGTCTTGACTAATACTAGCCTCCTCTGCTTCAATGTCAGAGAGGGAAAGTGCGGCCATCATGTGAATCACATTGGTTGAATAATGAATCACACGGGCTATCTTGGTGGGCCTGGCCCATGCGTGTGACTATGGAGGATCGATGAGCCCGCTCTTCATCTTGATGAGGCCATCTCTAATCAGCTTTTGCACCTAAGACTTGAAGACGTAGCAATCTTTAAGTGGATGACCCAACATGCGGTGATACGGGCAATAGTTGGGGTCATCGGATTTCTAGCTGTCGTATGGCTTTCGAGCTTCTCGCAGCTCGATGATCTTCTGGGCCATACAGAGGTTGAAGAGCATTTCGTGTGCTGCTTTTTGAAGGAGAACGACGTCTTCATACACTCTACAAAAGAAAGGTGTAGCAACTCAGAATTTTTTGTATTCATTTATATGCAAAAAGAAATAATGAAAGATGAAAATAAAATAAATTATGAATATTATTCCTTTATGTCTTTAAATAATAGAATACATTAACATAAATTCTAATCCCACGTGATAACGTGAACGGTGAGATTTGCGGCTCGATTCGGAGAGGGAGAAGTCATCGGTACTGTAGCAATACTGTAGCATCCTATTTAAGAGAGAATTATTAGCTCTAATGTAATCCTAATTGGTGGATGATGGAATTTCTTACATCATTGAATATATGAGGTCATTGGTTATGTCATGGAGGGGGGGATTTATTTCAACATTCACATGTTTGAATTTATTTTCAACATAGGTTGGTGTAATAGTAACATGGGTTGGTAAAATAGAAAAATTATGTGAAAATTGACTTAGAATTAAATGGGCAATAGAATAATTATGGGATTTGACCTATACATAGGGCTGGGATCTTCCCTATTGAAAGCACAAATCTAGAGGAGGAAAGTTTGAGGTTTGGAGGAGTGTTCGAAGTGTTCTTCATTCTTGTTCTTCTTCCTCGTTGATCTTCAACTAAGTAGGTTTTCTCTCAAGCAAAACTTAATCAGATCTTCATATATGTTCCTTTGCATGAATATTTTGATTATATGTAAAATTTTCATGATCATGTATTTGTGACTTATGTTGATATTTAAAGTCCAAAAATTAGAGTTTTCACTGTAAGAACGAGTTTCGATTTTCTGTCTAAGAGCACAAATCACACATGGACCGTGACTTGAACGCGACAACCGCGTTAAGATCGATGTGTTCGATTTGCCTCATTTATGTGCGTTATTTCAAAACATTAATTTTAAAATTTAAAATCATGTTCTTACCTTAAAAATGTTATCTTTAAAAAAATGACTAGATAAATGAACTCGTAAAACTATTGTTAATTGTTCAAACAACTATGCTCTAATTTTTATAAAATTCCTATCCATGATTGACCTTGTCTATTTAATATAAGCTCTATCTGAAAGTTTGATATCTTTTTTCAATATCTTTCCCTTCATTGAAATTCTTTCACCAATGAATATGTTAGAATATGCAAGAATGATTTCCGTTCAATTTACGTGTTTCCATGTTTTCGACAAATCGTGTAGCTAACAAGTTTACTAAGAAAGACCGGTGTTAAAGCTAGAGATCTACGGGCAAACGCTTTAAGTGGATAAGTGGTTATTTGATTAGGACCTTACGAATGCAAGGAGAACCTCCCAATGTCCCACCTCTTACCTCGCCGTGATCTCTTTAGTTTTCTGCTAAGTACCCGACTGTGAAAAACTTGATCTAAACTTATTTTACAAGATTTTTCACGAGAGCTGTCGTGCCTTGACTGGTAATTCATTCTCTTTATTATCTTAATGTCGTTAAACATGATGCCTTAAATCCTCCTTGAACTTCTCTTATAAACTTTATTTGTTCTTCATAATACATGTCCTTGGAATGAAAATTTTGCTTGATCTGTACTTTAGCCATAAACTACCATTTGGGAGTGTAGGAGCTAAGTGACATGCGGGGAAAAGTGCTATATTATGGGAGCCACCTCTTGAGACTAGAATGACGTAAAGTGCTACATGATGGGAGCCACCTCTTGAGCCTGTAGGGGCCACCTCTAGATTCCTCCATAACTAAATGTTTAGTTGTACGCTATACTACGCTTCACAAGCTGTTCTTGAAACTCAGATTGGCCATATTTTGAATGAATTGTTATCGAAATTACATGGGACTCTTGGTCCACCTGAACACTCAATGTCTGGCAAACATGGGGGCCCGGATCTGGCTCTAGGCGAGCAAAGCCTGAAAGTACTTGTGCCCGAGGGAGTTGAATGATCAAGTGTGGCATTGCACCAACTGACATGTAAGATTGAATTAGACAATTCACTTATTACATGCTTGACTCATTACATGCTTGACTTCCTGTACATGACATTTTTTACCGGATGTGTTAATATTCTTGCTACATGGCCAAATTTACAATTCTCTACATGTTATTGATCTTCATGCTTACACTTGAGTTCTATGATATCTATTCTTGAATTCTTGACTTCCTGATCTTGTTCTCTACTACATTTGTCACTTGTTTTATTACCTGTTTTATTTCGAGAGTATAAAGATGATCCAAAATGCTAATTACTTAAAGTGACCTGGTAAAGAGATATAAGTCCTACTGAGCTTTCTAGCTCACCCTGTGTATTGTTGTCAATTTTAAAAAAATCTTGAATATGACAGGAATGGGCTGGAGTGACTAGAGTGCTGATAGTCTTTCGTCGATTTTTTTTTCCAATCTATCTACTTAGAAATGGATGTACTAGATTTGAATAGTATCAAAAGTCCTTGAAGGATATTTGTTGGAAATGTCAGATTATGAAATAAAAATATGATTTTGTCCATTTGTTGTTCATACTCATCATCTGAGTCTTTTGATCGACCGGCTCTTATAACTGTTCACGCCTTGATATTCCCATCTTGTTCGGGGCGTGACAAAAGGGTAGCTGGCTTGTCTTCTGATTTCTTGATAGAACCACTTGACTCGCCATCCTTGCTAGCTTTGGTGGTGGGGCTGAACTCAATTGTATTCACCTCTTTATCAGTCTGGCATTCCCGCGCCTGTTTTCCCTTGGTAGGAGTATAGCCTGGGTTATCAGCGAAGAACATCTCTATTTTGACGACCGCCGAGTTGAGCTGGTCGAAGCCCTTGATATTGGTGTCGAGGAGTTTCTTGCTGACCTCAGCTGCCAGGCCTTTGCAACATATGGTGATGACATCTTCCTGGGCTGGAGGGTTGATGCACCTCATGCTCAGGTCTCACCACCTTTTGATGAAATTGAGGGCACTTTCGCCCTTCTTCTATTAGAGAGAGTAAAGCTCTACCAAGGAGATCTTATGCTCAACCATCTGGAAGCAGTCGAGGAACTTCTTCTGGAGATCTTCCCAATCAATCACTGAGTTGGGCTTCAGGCGGGAACACCATTGAAAGGAAGTTTCCGTGAGTGAAGTGGCAAAGTAGTAGAGGAGGTAAGACTCGTCCAGCGCTAGCTCACCCATGGCCATCATATAATAAGCCAAATGCTCATGTGGAGACCCTTGCCTGTCAAACTTTTGCAGGTTCGGGGGTTTGGCGTACTCCGAGGGAAGTTTTTTGAACTGGTGGAGTAGTGGGTACGACACACTGTACAGGTCTACAGTGGCGACCCCTTCCTCGTACTGGGCGAGCTTCATCTCAATGATATGCTCTATCATCTACGATTACGCTATTAGGCTTTCTGGCGCCGGTGTGTTTAATGCTCGTGGATTGGCTTCTAGTGGTAGCGTGCTGAACCCCATTGTTGTCGGGGTTCTGGCAATTGTCATAGAAGCGTTGGCACCATTGTGCCCGACTGGTAGTGTCTGTGTTTCGACTGGAGGCCTAACAGGATGTTGAGGGTGAAGATCTTGTTCCTAAAGAAGGTCTTGCAGGAGGGTCTTCGTGTTGATTCTCTTTGATGCGAGTTCCAAGAGTCACATCTTGAACCTCATCTACTAGCGGATTGTTGTTGGCAAGATCTGCGTTTGCAAGAGCGCCACGATCCTCTGTGGTCACCTCTTCAGGGTGTTTCGATGCTTGGGGCCCGATAGAATTTCCAATGTGACCTGGCGACACCGGGGGCTGAGCTTGAGAGCGAGGCCTCCTAAGGTGGGCCAATGGTTGGTTCATATCATCAGATTGGGTCTCGAGTTGTTGGTCAGTGGCATAGCACGCGAACACCCGAACAACTTCGTTGATGAACTGAAATGTCCACTTCTTCTTGGGATGTTTCTCAGAATAGGCCGGTGCCCCCAGTCTATCAAAGACTGAGATCCTTTGAGGCGGATCCTCTATAGTGTGACCGGGGTTAGTCTGAGAAGAACTTGAGTTGTCTGCTGGCGGAGCCTGGTACGAGCCCCTCTTCACTTTGGCCTGTTTAGGTGAGAAGGATTGGTTAGTTGGATATTGTCGGACTGGGTCAATGAGGACTTGGCAACATCTTGAGCGACGTGACGCTCAGACATGCGAAGAGGCTTCTTGGTTCATTCACTTCAAACGGCTTGAGCTTCCTCTAGAGTAACCCAGATTCTTCTCAGGCAAAGTTGTTGCGCCCCTTGTTACTATTCTTCTGATTGGACTTGGGGGCATTGGGGCCAGATTGGTGTAGATGCCCCCGGCATGTTGCCAAAGCATCAGTTTCTCTTAATTCTGCTCTATCCTCTCGCGTACGTCACAAGAGGTTGAAGCGGTTAAAAGTGGCAACTATAGGCACATTTCGATCTCGCAGGAGGATTGGCTCACCTCTGTCGAGACGAATCCTTAAGTCACCAACAAGAATAGTCTTGCCAGAATTACTGCTTGCCACAGTAGGTCACCTGCCTCAGTGGTTGCTACGGCGTTTCTTTTTGGGAGCAGAAGAAGACTCTGCTGCGAGGTGATAAATTGAGAAAACCCGGTCTATCATTATCGGAGACGTGGTGCTTTTGGCAAAAAATGTTGGGATCGGCCTTCGGGGCGTGATGCCCATATTAAGAGCCATAATCTGGGCGGCCCGAGCGTTGAAGTTTGCACGAGCCAAAAAAGGTGTTGTCGACACTTGGGGTAATATACCTGTGTTGAGAGCCGATGCTGTGGAGATTGGGGGCGAGCCGCCCCTTCCGGTTGCTGGGATGCCGAGAATCCGATGTTGTGAGCCCGTGTTGAGTGTCGGCGTTGATGGGACGTAGGGCCGAAGGCCAATGCTGGATACTGGATTTGCCGCTCCTCGAAGTAGAAAGCCTGTAATAGGGGTTGGCGCTACTGGATCATGGGGGAGTAAACCCCATTGTAAAGTTGGGATGTCAGAAACCCGGGGCAGAAAGCCCATATTGGGAACCGACCTTGCTGGGACTCATGGTTGTGAGCCCAGGCTGAGTGCTGAGGATCCTTGAATCCAGGGCTAGGAGCCCTTGTTGGGTATCAGCTCGACTAGGACTCGGGGTTGGAAGCCCAAGGAAGTTACTCAGAAGCATTGGACTTGGGGCTGGAGACCTGTGCTAAGGGCAGGCTTAGCTGGAGCTCGGGGTTGAAAGCTCGATCAAGGGGCTGACGAGCCTTGGACCCGAGGCTGGGAGCCCGTGTTGGATGATGGCTCGGTTGTCACTCGGGGTTGGAAGCCCAAGTGAGTGACTGGAGTGACGGCCAAGGTCCGGGGCACGGTGCCCATGCTGGAGATCCACTGGTGTTGGACCCAGGAGCTGATGCTTGTCCGGGCAAACGATGATGTGGGACCCCTATGGGGACAGGCAGTGGAGACCCCGAGCGTGGTACTCGCATGGGTTGCTGGTGCTGGAGAGGCGTACGGTAGGTTGGCCGCACGAACAGGAACATGAACGGGGATCGGCTTTGGGATAGTCACCAGGACTACGCCCAGGAAGTAGGGTGAGCCAATGGCGGGGGCAAAGTCGCCGAAAGCAATCAACATCGCCAAGTAACCCACCCGCGGGTGGGTAGCGATGACGATGGGGCCATATGTCATGGCCGCCATTACTACTGTGTTGCCAGTTGCTGGTGAGCGAGACGATCGAAAGATGGTTGTCGGACCCGAACCGGCTGCTGGAGCGTGAACTGGAAGCTTTAAGGGACATCCCTCCTCCACCTTTAATGCAAGGATAGGAAAAGGACACCATGGCTTCATGGCTGGCACTAGCTCCTCTTCAGCAAAAAGAAGAAAGGTAGGAGACGTCCCACCGAACATGCCAACTTGTTAGGCTCGTGGAAAATTTTAATTTTCTACAGCGTGACGCACACTTGCCTGTTACAGAAGGCCGAGATGGGTCGACTAGGCATGGGGGAATTCCGAGGGTATTGACAGGGAAATGCAAAGAATTATATAAAATGCACAAGAAAGTGTAGCGTATGATTAGTCATTCTTGACGACCGGGACAGGGACGACTGGGTGGAATGCGGGCGTGCCAGTCAATTTCTCAACGATCACCTATAGAACCAAGTTTTAACCGGAGAAGTGCCACAAGGGCACGGCACGTGGGCACGGGAGGTCGGGCGACACGTAGAGAGAAGGAGGTTCCGCTGGTACAAGTGTAGGTGATTGTGGAGATTCATGTACAAGACGTCTTCCCCACCGACCACAAGCAGTTGGTGTTTGTTTTACATCAGATTGAATCCGAACACCTTTATTTTTTCTACTGAAGGGGGACTGTGACACCCTAGAAGCCGTAGTGTAGAAGAGGGATATCGTTCTCACTACGACTAGGATTCGACCATCGGATTCGACAAACTGGGTTGAAGGCACTGGAAACCAGGTGAGACATATATTGGAATATGGCTGCGGACATGGGTGCAATAAGAAGTAGATGGGTACTAGTTCGAGAGACAAATAACACCGGGAGCTGGAGGGGCAGGGATACCGAAGTGTGCCAAGAGAGGTGAAGAAATGGGTTTTTCGAGTACACTTCACTATGATGAGCCAAAAAAGCATTCCTGAGAGGCGTTAAAAGGCCTCAATACATTGGAGCAAGTCACAAGACAATTCCTTCATGAAGATCATTCCCTGGGTCATTGCACAATAAAATGGATTTTTCTGTAATTTTACATAGGGACCCCAAGGGACTACAGACATTATGGAGCGATATAGGCTAGACTAGATACTGGGACATTGACATCGACTCAAAGCCATGCGTGTCGGGTGTCAACATGTCCGAGAGTTAGGACCAAGCCTCGGGAATGATACCTCCGGGCTAAGGTAGAGCTAACTCAGGGTGGCAGGCGGAGCAATCGGTCATCAGCTTAGAGCGAGCAGTTGGAGGCCGACCCCATAGTATGGGAGGTTTCGTCATGAGGATGTCGATGCCGTTACCATAGCGTGCCATAGGCAAGCGAACTCGATGGACGAGTATCCTCACTATTACCATGCCCCCCCATACGCAGAGAAGAATGTTCGTGTGTATTGGGTAAACACCATATAAGGGGTGTTGATGTGACATATCCTTGGCGTGTGTTAAGTCGAACATGAACAAACAGCCATATTATGCTCCAAGGCTTGTGCCTTGTTCGCTTATCCCCTTTGGTTGTGCCTCTTCATATGCCTCTACATATCTTTGACCCTTGGCCTTCCATGGGGATTTATAGGCAAGGGATGGTTGAGTTGTGGAGCTCCCACGTAAAGGGGTGAGCCCACATAAAGGGTAGGGGGTTTGAGGGTTGTCCCACCTAAAGGGTAGGTTTAGGTGGGACAATGGAGGAGAGACAAAATTTTGTATGTGAGGGCTAGTGGGTTTTGGCCCGCCTAAAGGGGGGAGGTTTAGGTGGGCACGCTGGAGAGAGAGAGAGAGAGTGGGCCCCCTTTGGTTTTGGCCCACCTAAAGGGGGGTTTAGGTGGGCAAAATGGAGAGAGAGGGGGGTTTATGTAGGGGCGCATGGGAGAGAGAGCGGGGGTGAGTCCCACATAATTTTGTCCCACCTAAAGGGGGGTTTCGGTGGGAAAAATGGAGAGAGAGAGAAGGGTATACGTGGGGCGCATGGGAGAGAGAATGTGAGTGGGTCCCACTTGATTTTGCCTACCTAAAGGCGGGTTTTGGTGGGAGAAATGGAGTGAGAAAAATGAGGTTTACATGGGAGATTTTTTCCTTTTCTTTTCTCTCTTTTAATGGGTGGGGTTTTGACCCGCCTAACCCCCCCCAAGGGGGCTTACACGGGTAGGGCACCCAGCATGCCTCTCTCGCGTAAACCCCCCTTTAGGGGGGGCTGGGCACAAGTTTGAAGAGAGAGAGAGAGAGAGAGAGAGAGAGAGAGAGAGGGAATATTTAAGTGGTCCCCCTTTTCTAAACCACATGTGGCTGGATTTTTGCTAGGTTTTTGGCGCATTTGGACTGGATTTTTAGACTGGTTTGAACCCTTTGAAGGTCGGGTGCTCAGAGTGCTTGAACTTGCTTCTTGGACCATGTTTTCATCTTGGACGTTTCGCGAATGCTTCTCGCATGCTCAACACTATAAGTTGACTTTCCACGGACTGGGATTGAGCTGGAGTAACAATTGGCCGGGACTGGGAGAACACACCTCGGGGTACGAGGCGCCCCTGGCGTGGGGTCTGCCCCTAGCCACGGGAGTTAGGGGGCGGCCCCGGGGTGGTCTCTCTTTGTCTTCTTTCTTATTTTGATGACTGGGACGGGGGCTGGTTGGCTCGATCCATGGCTTGCGTGTTGATTCAAGCTCCAAAACGAGGTTGATGCGAGGTCACCTTCAAGGTGTTCAAAGTAATTCCTGCAACCTTGTTGGCGTGTTGTATAGGCTGGGTAGAGGATCGGATGGCCCACTGGCACTTAGAATCCCTGTCTGGAATAGCTAAGACAGCGGGATTAAGGTGTTGTGGGCATGGGAGCCCGGCCTTAGTAAATGTGTTATGTCATACGGCAAGCTAGCATATAGCCTCGGGTTGGCCCGACAGCTATAAAGAAAGCAACCCGTCGCCGCGTGTCTGGGAGTCTGGAATTGTCCCCTTTCTTTGTAGTGTCATTGTATGTTGGGGTGAGCATTCTTGAGCTGTGGATCGCCCTCGGTTCATGGTGAAATGGCTGGAAACACGAGCGCCTGCAAGGTGTTCATGATAATTCCAGACTATCACCCATGGGCCGTAAGGGCTGGCTAGTGACCCCCAGAGGCCAGATTTGAGCGGAGGACCAAGTCCACTAGCATTATCTAGCTGAAAGGAGGCTTTTCGAGGGAATCCTCAACCCCGTGGTTGGTGCCGCATGTCACGTCATATTGTTGCGAGCTCCCAGGTGGTCCCAAGTAGCTAAATTGTTGGCGGGCAAATGTCGCTTGTCGGGAGGTTGGGGGTGGTCCCCACATTATGTAGTCACCGCATGGTGTGACAAGTGGCACAGAGCCTCTGGTTGGCTCCGGGTTGATGTAGAATGGCTGGAAATAGGCCACCTATAAGGTGTTCGGGATAATTCCCTCACCCGTTGTTAGGAGCCGTATGAGCTGGCTGACAATCTCTGGAGCTGGAGTTCACCTCTAGTCAGAGATTATCAACATTGATTGACTGGGAAAAGACATACTAGGCTAGTCCCAAGCCTCATTACTGGGCCCCATTTGGCACGACGTGTTGCTGAGGTGCCCCCAGGTTGGCTCGAGTGGCTAGAATGTAAGTGAGTGAAACCGCATGATGGGTGATCGGGGATAGTCCCCACTTGCTATCAGAGTCGCCATGAGTCACATCAAGCTGGTTTAAATCCCCGATCGGGCCAGGGGTGTTGTGAAGATGCTAAATAGCTAGTGCTCATATGGTGTTCGGGAGTGGTCCCACACCCTTAAGTCTGGATTATCTTCTGAGATAAAATCAGTTACAATAGTCCAATAAAACCCTAATTACTTAGCTCAATAATTGTATTAAAATTCCTTCCTTTGGGTTCCTACTTGAGTAAATAAAATTAAAATTTTCATTTATGTCAGATATTATATTTTTATATTTTTATATATTATTTTTCCTTTTTTAAAATTGACGAGATAATTTATTAATAACATTTTACTCATTATTTTATGCCAAGTTACCACACTTTCACTATGTTAATTAGTAGTGTAGAGGCAGAATTATGGTTCCTAGTCCTCCTACCACACTTTTAAGGTTTGTTTGTTGGGGAAGGATCGTCCGACCACCTGTGGAAGCCTGTAAACACTAGGGAAACGGTGTCAGAAGGAGCCCTGGGCGTTATCCTAGGGGACAACCCTCCGATGCTTAAGTCAGAGCCTCGGAGGATGAAGATTAAGGAGAAACAGAGGAGAGCGAGAGAGACGAAAGGCGATTGAGCAAGCCTGGAGGGGTGGTCGATCTTCCGCAGGAGTGCTCGCTGTATCTAGTGAACGCTCGGAGAGTGCTCGCTAGGCGGTAAGGGTGCTCGGAAGATGACTGGAGCTCTACTTCATGGAATCTGATCCCAAGGCTTCACAGTCGGAGTCTCTCTTGCCATGTTTGTAGGTCTGTATTCTCGTGTGTCCCCCTTGTTCGCGGACGAAGGTCCATTTATAGGGGTTGTCTTGGTGGTGAGGGCCTATCCCTTAGTAGGGAAGGGCGCAAGTAGTGGGGTAACGCCTCTCCGTGATTGTGGGGAGTTTTCCATTGAGGGTCCGTTCCTCTAGAGTCGGGTGGTTCTCAGGCCAGTCATACGACGCATGTAAGGTGTGCTCGCCTTTAGTGGAGTTGAGGCCGACGTCGTACGAGGTAACGTTCGGTCGCATAGGGTCGTCTGGTGTCCGTTGCGCCTGGGCTGATGCCCTTTGTGAGCCGGCGAATCCGAGGACCTGGGTCGTCCATTGTGGGCCGCGGTTGTCAAGGGCCCGTTACGCGCATTGTAGATCTTTGGCCGAAGCGAGCCTAGCATAATCGGCCTTACATGGGCCATTCCAATTTTACCCTCCTCAAGTAGTAATTAAGCTATTAATTTATTTTTTTCATGTGATTAAAATAACATTAATGATATTGTTCTTTTTAATTTTATTTTTTATTTACATTCATCATTAGCAATAATTTGACTCCTAGGTAAGGGGACTTACGCAAAATCTTACATAGTCAAATGACTTAATTATTTTTACTTGACAATCATATTTATCGCTAATGAAAGTCTTAATTAATTTGTTATTAAAACTTTTGATAAGTACTAATAAAAATTAGCTTTGATACTTTTTCTTAATAATCGTGAGTAGTACAAATGAAGGTATTTGAACTGAATTTTTTTCACAATCACCGTTAACTTTACTATTTTGATAAACACATATTTTGACGGGAGATAGATATATGAGACCATGTGATGTTATTTATTTACCCATGACTATTCATAGTTAAAAAAAAAGAAATAGAACTACATGCAAACAAAGAAAGATGCATAAGAATAGAGTATATAGTTTGTATCATTATTAAAAGGTTACTTCTTAGTATATTTTCAAGTTATTTGAAGTTCATTAATTTTAACAAAGGCAATGCATCTTTACGTCGCTATATCAAAAGTAACCATATTGACATATAACCATTATGGGTTGGGAGTGGGTAGGGTGGTTCAATTCCTATTAACATTTCCGTCTTTAAAAAATAATAATATGTTATTCCTAAGATTAACTCATTCTAAAACATCAATATGAAACAAGAAATGTCAAATATTCAAGACAATAGAAGGGTTTACATTCTCTCACAAAGATTGTTGATCATCTTGAGCAAACAAAATTATGAACTCATGAAGTTTCACTTCTTAGGTGCTAAAAGATATAAAACAAAATTTTCACTTCTCACATAATTTCAACTCATGAAAATTTGTCAATAAAGTTTCACACAATTGAACATTCCGATCAGCTTAGAATTTATCCTTCTCGATTGTTCGTCTTAGATCTTTCAATAAAACTCGATCTTCAGACTCCTATTTTTCAGCACATATATTAGACATTTATTTTGTTGAGCGGTTTGATGAAAGCATAACATTCATTCTCTTCCCTCGAAAGAAAGGTGTAAAAGATTGACCAATTCAAAATACCCTCGTATTCTCTATATCCAAGTCTTGCTCAACATTCAACAAACATAACACACACGGTTGTGAAGTACTAAAATAAATTAACTTTTAAAACACAAATTGCATCGAACACAACACACACACGATTATATAAAATTAAACATTCACATGATCATTGAAAACATAAATTTCACTCTGGCACAATACACACTCAACTGTGTAAAATTAAACTTTCACATTATCACTGAAAATATAAAATTCACTTTAGCACAACACGCACTCGACAGTGTAAAATTAAACATTCACATTATCACAGAAAACATAAATTTCACTCTGGCATAGCACACACTCGGCTATGTAAAATTAAACATTCACATTATCACAAAAAACATAAGTTTCACTCTAGTACAATACACACCTAGCTGTGTAAAATTAAACATCCACATTATCACAGAATATATAAATTTCACTCTAGCATAATACATACTCGGCTATGTAAAATTAAACATTTACATTATCATTGAAAACATAAATTTCACTCTGGCACAATACACACTCAGCTGTGTAAAATTAAACATTCACATTATCACTAAAAATATAAATTAGTCCATACCATTGACATATCTTCTGCCCACTTGAAGAGCACACAACCCGATGTTGTCTTGTAAGTTGCAAGTAAAAGATATTCACATTAAGTACATTTTATAAGGAATGCAAAAATAATAACCATAAAAAATATTGGTCATGTACCTTAGATTCTGGACATACATAAAATATTTTTTCTTATTCTTATTATTGTTTGAGGTCTACCCTCTACATGGCCCTTTACCATAAGGACACGGGAATATTTCATCCACACACATGAAGAATCGACATGAGTTATCATTCCCAAGCTATGAGTATAAGACAAAATGACGTACATAACACATAAACAAAAAAGACACGGTATGGTGGAAATAATATACACTAAGTGGGTAGCAATAATAAGGATGGTGGGGATTCTTGCTGCTCTAAGAAATCTTGATAAGATATTCCCCTATGTCATATTCACACTGAATATGATAATGTTTAGCCTCGCCCATTACTTTTGAATCCTTATTTTCGATGCCCTGAAAAATAATTATGCTATAAACACCTACCATAAGTGTACAAGAAACCTACTTCAATTTGATATGTCATGTTATTAGTGTCACGGGTCGAGATTATGCATCGGAGACTAATCGAGAACGTGAACAGCCAACAAGAGAAGTCTCAAGTGATAATAACAATCAGAGCGCTAATCATTCACACATAAAAGTGAACACAAGAGGTTATAATCTAAAAACCTTGACTTTATTGAATCATAATGAAAGGTTTACAAAGAATCTTTGACTAACTAGACTCAATAAAAGGAAAATTACATAATTGACTATTGGCTAGACTGGCTACGGCTTCTCTCGAACCATCAATCGCTCTCGGATCCATCACTTGAATAGTCTGAATCCAACCTGCTAGAATGTCCTGAAAAGATTGAAAAAGTAGGGAATGAGCACACTTGCCCAGTAGGTATCTTCGTATCAACATGAAGGTAATGTTTATGTAATCAACAATTTAGCTCTAGAAGTTAAGATAAATGAAAATGCGATAAATCATACGCATAAAACCAAAGTATCAACATGAGTCCATAGAAACTAGAGAATTCATGTAGAGTGAGAGAATGATCTAACAAGAATATAATGTGAATATAAATTGGTCTTTTCATGAACGAGAATGTACTTTTCATAACCATAAAGGCTATGCACTAAAAAGTTATGTAACATGAATGTACTAGAAAGCATGTAATGGCCCCGTGGATTTCACCCGTCTATCAAAAAAGTACTCCCGGCGTAATGTGACGCTAGTGTTCATCATACCCCATGGTTTATAGTATGTTTCCGGCCATAAACCGAGGGGTCTAGTGTCGAGCCCTTGGACACTGTCCATGCCCGCTCTTGCACCTTCAAGTTATAAATCAAGCTACTTCCACGAGAAATATAAACAATGTACGCCGATAATAACAAGTCCAAACTATAATTCATGATAACAACATCAAGGTAAGAATGCACCAAATATGAATATGAGAGTTCCAAGGTTGAATTAAGAACAAGGTCATGCTACGGAAGAAATTCGACAGCATAATGGTACATTTATTTATTTCCATAATGTATTAATGGTTTATTGTATAAGATGTTAAGGTCCAGATAGTCCAAGGACCATCTCGAAACAGAGTAGAACCAACCCTTGGGTCAAACCACGGGTTAGGGTAGAAATTCATTAACGCGACGCTCTTGAGGGATCATTCATGGATGTCCGGATCCTTCGGCACTCATCACACCCACGCATGAGAGGGACACCTATGGATGCCCCGGCCCTCCCACACCCTTCAAAGTCTCTATGGCATCACTTCATGATTGGTCTACGTATGGTTGTCCTGGCCCCCCTTTGCATATCATGCATCTCCCACTCACACCGCATCATAGTACTTGGCATGAGCATTTAAGCAAGCAAACCACAACAAACGGTGAGATTCATAATGAGCGAGCAAAAACTCACGAGTGCCACTTTGGATTCCAAGTAGGCAACCCTACGATGGTGGCTTTGGAATGGCTCTATCTTACGGTGACCTCCAAATCGAGGGCATGAGGACTTGGACCTTCCATGTTCCGAGTGACTTTGGCAACTTGGCTAACGGGTTGGATTTACCGATGGGATCTTGGGATGTCACGCCCCGAACCGATAGCAGCGGAACGTGTCGTTTGCTCGGAACGTGGCAGTTAAACAGTCGTGAACGATCAAGAGCAATGGCATGAGACAAAATAATTTGGAACAATAATAAAAATTCTATTTCAAATATAAATCTCTTACAAGAACTTGAAGACTCAACTACGTCACTATGAAAGAAAAGGAGATGACGCACTAATAGACTTTAGACAAGATAACTAAATAAGAGACATCATGCTAGACTAAAGAAAGATAAAAGACACAGGTTCACTAGTTTTCGAAGCTCGCTAGCACACTTGTCTCTCCCATGTGAGTCACAGTCTCGCTAGCTACCTGATTACCTGAAAAATGTTGGAATAAACTGAGTGAGCAAAAGCTCAGTAGGAATTATATCTCAAGAACAAGCAATTGGTTTAAGTAATTACATCTTTCACATGTAAATGTAGTAAGGCTATGCATGTAGAATTAATCGAGCAAGTGAAACAAAACTAGCAAGAGATTAACAACGTCATGCAAAAACTTTCAAGCAAGAGATATTTATAGATTATTGGCTATTTCACGCAAGTACTTTGCCCGTTTCGGGCCACGCTAGTAAAGTCACGCAAGTCAAGTCACGCACGCAAGAAAGAGAGAGTGTGGAATGCCAAAGATCAAGAGAGACGAGTACTGCGGTGCAATGCAAGACACCGCGATCATTACAACTCCCATGGGCACTAGTACTTTCGGGCGCTCCTCCCAGGACCAGATCGGGCCCTATATGCACAGCATTTAAAGATAGATCTAGACATCCACGATAGTTTATAGCCAATAAGGAGTTTCAATAACAAGCTTTAATAGAAGGATACGGTAAGATTTTTCATGGAATGCAAGGGCAAGGCCCTTGAGTAAGGACAGACTTGTGATAAAAATCTACGCGAAGCATAGAAACCAAGACATGTCGATAAACTGGGTGGAGATCATGACATCAAGAATAAGCACTTATATAGCGTTGCTTGTTCTTTGTACATGATAAGGTAGATAGAATTGGTGTCCATAAGTATGGCACATCATTGTTTAAGAACATTAATGGCATGGTTTCCCATTCCATAATTTTAAGAATATTCTCATGACATCCACTTAGCATGTCAGGAGGGCCGGTATACCATATTTTTTAGAGTGACAAAGAAATTAAGTAGTGTCATAGGTTTTGATGGTACAACCTGCTCAATCGGCCTTGAGGGAATCCAAGACTACGAGGAGACTTACGGAGGTCTTAATGACTAACTTACCAGTCCGAAGGAACGGAATGTCCAACGGAGGGCTCGTATGTCACCAAGAGTTTAAGCGGTAATCGATAAAATATCGTGAAACGTGGGACTATACTAACGGAACGGAATATAGTGCCTATATACATAACCCATTGTCAAGGGTTACAGAAAACCATGAAAATCAGAAAAAATAGGAAATTGGCGCCTGAGATCAAGTCTTCAATTTATGAATTAGCGCCCTATTCAGGGTCGCTAGTTTAATATATAACGACGGTTCATTCAGTCGTTATATCTAGGTTCTATATATTTTAAGATCTATAAAAAAATTCTCAATTTACAGATATTATGTAAACGACGACTTAGCTTAAGTCTTCAATTCATTAATTAGCGCCCTAGGCAGGGGCGTCATATATCAAATTGAAGACAGGGTACAAGTCGTTAATTCAATATCTATGTAATTTGGTCGTGGATAGTTCAAAGTTTTTCATGTTATTCACTAATTAGCACCCATGTGTGGGGGCGTTCATTTAAATTGACGCCGTGAAGACGGTCGTTATTTCCTTGTCATATGATACGCACCGAGCAGGTACAATCATAGACACATGATTTTTTGGTCTGTGTCTGATCAAGGTTCCAAAGACATGAACAGGTAAAGAAAAATAGCAGGATTCCAAAACTATTTTCATGCATTAAATCAGATAATTGGTTACATATATATTAAATTTTTAACCTGTGTAATTATTAATTCATATGGGAATTGACGACCGTTTGTGAGGGCGTCAAAAAGAATTAGCGCCCTAGTAAGGGTCGCTATTTACTGAAAAATCTCAGAACTCGACAGAACACAACGATAAACTATATGCATGATGTATATATATGATTTTGGCTTCAAATCATGATTAAACTTCGTTTGGGCTACGAAACTTGAGAAAACCTACCTTGGTAATATGATTCTGGTTGACAGAACGTCAAGATAAAGGATGTATGTCTCCTTAGAACGATACTCTGTTTTCAACAGAGTGCCTTCTCGTTGCACCCAGACCACGGAGGAAGAGAAAGATAATAAGAGCAACTGCTCTTGATCCCACCGTGCAGTAGAGAAAGCAATCAACCAGGAAGGATAAGAAGACGATGAAGAAGATCCTTGGAACGATGATCAACAGAGCAAGGAAGAAGGTTTCTGACGAAGAACTGTTCGTCCGAAGAAAGTAGCAGCAGCTCCTTCTCGTTGCAGACAACCTGCAGAAGAAGGATGAAGAACCTGGTGAAGAACTGTTATGTTCTTCACGTAGCAGCACAGCAATCGGCAGGAAGAAGAAGAACTTCACGGCAGAAGAGCAGCAGGATGTCTTTGGCAAATAGTATTAATGTGGTTTCGGCGGAAAGAAGATGGTATTTATAGGAGAAGAATCCTAATAGGTTCCAAGAATTTGATTAGGATTAGAACTTCCCTCTTTAGAATCCAATTATACTTTAACTCTTCCTCGTATTTGTTGACACCCGTTTTATACCCAATAAGTCGGGTCATCTCCTTATTCATTCTATATGATGCTCTGAGTTGTTCATTCTTCATTGAGTCTCTTGATTAGTTGAAGCCTATTTCTTGGGTCTTAACTCCGTGATCAGATATGGCTCCTGGTGGCGCTTCATTGGATGAATCTTAGCAATGCCTCTATTCCTTTTTGATCACCATTTTGATAATAACGGTCGGTTCTAGGCGCGTTGTTTCGTTCTGACGGATGGGTCCTAGACCGTTACTCTTTGAAGAGTCCTAAGGCTTAAGGCCACGTCTTCAAGCTTATCCTTTTGATTACACGTTGATAATAACGGTCTGTTGTGCAGCCGTTATTTCATTCTGACGCCCTATTCCTTGGCCGTTGCTTTCTTGAAGAGTCCAACTTGTTGGGTCTTCTTGCCGTTGATCTTATCTTTTAGGGATAAGGTTGATAGTGACGGATGTTCCTTGGTGCGTTATTTCCAAGTGGCGGTCTGTCGTGTGGCCGTTACTTCCTTCAGAGAGTCCTGACAGTTCAGGCCTTTTCTCTGCTACTCTGTGGCCGAAGATAAGGGTTTGGATTGACGATATCTCTTTCAAATCTGATCCTCAGGACCTTCTGTTTGTTTCTATGGACTCTTGGTGATATTATCTTCGGGGATTTGCTAAGAGTTATCCCTTTATCTTAATGAATTATCCTCTGCTCGACCTGAGAGTTTGAGGGTCTATAAATAGAACCCTTGACTTCATGGCCCAAAGGGGGAGGATTTTGAAATTCACGACGAAGTGCTGCCGAACTCAGGAGCCATCTTCATCCAAGAGGAACTGCTTCCCACGTTCATCCATC
Source organism: Amorphophallus konjac (assembly GCA_022559845.1). Taxonomy (NCBI): domain Eukaryota; kingdom Viridiplantae; phylum Streptophyta; class Magnoliopsida; order Alismatales; family Araceae; genus Amorphophallus; species Amorphophallus konjac. The sequence goes on along the minus strand of CM040118.1, from coordinate 273,822,633 downwards.
TCATAATCAAGGGAGTACTTTGGTTTAGTCTTTCAAGTTCATCATTGCATGCTTAAGTTCTTCCCTGGTTTTTCCTCAATCAAAGCATTGTCCCTCCTCTTTCTCCACGTTTTCTCACTGTTCTCTAAGCATCTAAACATCCTCCTAATCTTTTAAAACGCCCAGAGGGGTTAAAAAACTAAAAAATCCCAGGTAATCCCCTTTCCTTTTGATGTCTTTAAGGTCTTTTGAGAATTGATGCTATATTATTGAAAGGGCTAATTTGGGTTGCTTTGTTCTTGTCTTCTACATCTTTGGCAGGTTTACAGGTTCACCAGTACAAGGCCCAAGTCTTCTGGCCGGCTGGAAGAGTTGGAGTTAAAAGAATCTACACTTTGCTACTGCAGGTGATCTGACGGTCTGGTGCAGGCGTGTCATCTTCTTCTGGCGGTCTATCGGGTGACCGTTACTTTCCAAGTAACGCACAGGGTCCTGGCCGTTATTTCTAGCTGACCTGCAGGTTCTCTTCGGTTTTCTCTCCCGTGGGCGGGTGTTTCATCCACCTATTTTCAAGGTATTTACAGGTCTTTTGCTTGTTTTTACTTTGGTGGCGATCACATCTTTCCTTAGTTTTGGGCATTAGCTTTCTCGTTCATCACATATCTCTTTTATTTTCTTGCTTGCTCCACCTCTTGTGGTGTATTTTTATTTACTCTTTTGCTCCACGCCCCGGCGTGTGTTTTCCCTTTCCTTTAGCGTAGTTTGATCGAGATATCATGCCCATGCTAGAGCTAGCTTTGATTGCCTAGGTTCATGATCACATGTTCATAGGTTAAGAGCGGATCTTTGATTACTTACTTGTCGTTTCATCATTCAAAACCCCAAAGAAAAGATAGACAGGCAAAATACAATCAACAGTATTCATCCTTTCCTTAATCTAAACTTGCCCAATTATCATCTTAGTTCGAACCTAACACAAACGGGTCCTTTTGTAATTGACGCCTTACGCTGGGGCGTTTATTTGAAATTGACGCCCACACGTGAAGTCTTCAATTCTTTCTTTTTAATTCTTTCTGAATTTTTATCTTTTTTTCTGGATGTGATCTAGATAGAAAATTTTACGAGTATTAATTTTTCATTTTTCTTTATTTTTTCATATAATTATTTTTCCAAAATTCTTCAGTCGAAAAATCGGCACTATTCATTATTTTTGAAATGACGACTTAGTCTAAGTCACTTCTTATGGAATTGACGCTCGTAGATGTGGGCGTCAATTCATTTTGACTTTTCTATTTGACCTCCAAAAGACCAATATCGTGTATATACCCCTATTCTTTTATAATATCCTCAACCATATACTTTATTTGACCTTTACTAATTTAGAAATAACGACTTATATTAAGTCATTTTTCACGTTATATACGCTATACTAAGAGGCGTCATTTAAGTTTTGGTCATTTCTCATTGCCCTTGAAAAGACCGAAATTATATATATGTCCATTCTTTTATCCTTTGTATATCTTTAATGTATTTAAATCTTATATATATATCCTTCTCCTTTCTAATAAAGTTATAATATAGTAAATGTAGAATATTAAATTTTCTGAATTAGTAATAAAATATAAATTAACATTTTCTTCAAGATTTAATGTTTCTTAATTCAATTAAAATTATTTTGTGCATCTAATGGCTACCTAAAATAACATGTTATTCTTAAATTTATTATAATATAATGGTAGGGTCCATGAGTTCTTCTTGTGAGACTTAGGCTGTCAGAGGGTTGTGTATAGCCTAGCCTTAATTATTTACGTTGTATTATATTTATTTATTTTGCATTATATATATATATGCACCGATATATGGATGAGTGGGTTGAGACTTAAGGGCCCTTACAATGTGTGTGGGTGGATTTACTGACCCTCATATATCTATTAATAATTTGTATGTATATAGGGATTTTATTCTTCATAATTTCTTTAACTTTTATTTGTCCTTGTCCTAGGTATCAGAGGCAGGTTCGATCCTAGATAAATTTTTACTTCCATTCCAAAAGTTAATATTAACTAGTCTTTTGTAAATTCTAGGAACCTTTATTAACTATTTATAGACATATGTAGATATCATCATGTATATGTTATTTTTCTTTTCGAAATCTAAATATATATTTATATATTTATTCCCTTTTTAGCCTTCAAAATTACCGGGTGTTACACCCTCCCCCACTTAAAAGAATTTGGTCCCCAAATTCACATTATCCCTTACTCACGATGGAGAACTAGCTATAATGCATAGAAAAAGTCTAGATACATTGAGTGGAACATAACTAATTTTAGGAAGAATTAATTTAGGCTTAAGGGTGAGGGGTACCTTCCGTAACTTTCCCTTTGACAAGTTTGGTTAAATCTTGAACTCCTCTTGGAAGCTTCTTGGTCAAAATAGGGCATTCCGCTATCTTATGATCTAAGCTCCCGCAACGCAGACACGCTCTCAAACTCCACCAACACTTTTCCGATTGGTGACCATATCTTCCACAAGATTTACACTTACCTTATGAGTGATCTGTCGAAGTTCCCTTCTTATTACACTTCTTACATTTCTGGCATTTCTTACACCTTTGTGAAATATCACCCTCGTTTATCCTTTTTTTTGTAGTGATAAACTTTCCCGACTCATGGGCTTGATCTTTCCCTTCAACTCTTGATATATCTTGGGATCTTGGGATATACCTCACTTTTTACGTGGCGGATCTAGCACCCCCTAAGGGCACCGCGGTGGATCCCAGTGAGCAGTTTGAGCCTACCCTCACCTATATGAGTGACACCCTCGGAGAGCCTGCTCATATCAGCTTGAGAGTCCGACGTGTGCACACGGAGGCAATACTAAGCAAGTAGGGTACCATCGCCAGCAAGAGGGTGTGCCCGAGCCACCTTGAGAGGATGAAGAGCAGTCCCCGGCTAAGGACGCGAGGTTGAGTTTGGAGGTTGTGGCTCACCCGGAGCTGCATTGGAGGACCTCTTCCCCGGCGGACCTATACTCGACGGAGTCGAGTTCTTCGCACCCCGGGGGTATGATGGGGGCATCTCTCGCCCTTCACATTTTTTTCCACAGCTTTGATTGCTGGTCGGCATAGCTCCATTGTGTCCGTCATATTTTTCTAAATCGAGTCATGTAATTTTCATATTTTATTTGAGTCATGTCATTATAATTTTCCTTTTATTTGAGTCAAGTACCTAGGTCATTGAGTCATCTACCTAAGTTTGAGTGTCATTAGGATTGATTAGGTTGTTATTGGGCCCAATTCATTGGGCTGGCCCATGGGCGCCCCCCCCCCCCCCACCTTCCTCGGTTATTCGTCATTGAGTCAAATGTCAGGGACTTTTTGTAAAATATGGGTTGCCTATATATAGGACCCCATTCCCCTCATTTTGAACTAATGAATGATTGAAAGTAAATTTGAAATTCCACCATAATTGTGAGAATCTCTCTCTCTCTCTCTAAGGGGTGGATTCCCCCCCCCTCTCTCTCTCTCTCTCTCTAAACGGGGCGAACCCCATTCTCTCTCCTCCCCACCCCAATTTCAAAATTTTTCTCTCTCCTCCCTTCCCAACCACCTCCACTCCCCACCTACCCCATTAAAGCCTCTTCCCATTCCCCACAACCCTCATCAATACTCCCCCCTTCCCAAGACCCCCTCCACCAATCCTCTCCTCACCACCCAACCCCAACTACCCCTCCCACTTTCCCAAGCACCCTTCCCACTACCCCAAGCACCCCTCCACCTCCCTAGGCCTTTGATTTTAGAAATCCCCCTTCCCTCCACAGCCCTAGGTCGCCCCCCCCTCTCTCTCATCTCCTCCACTCTCCCATTGTTCTTCTCCATCACCCCCACCTTCCACCATCTAGACTGGCGACCTGTAGAGGATCACATGCTCGCAGCGGCCACCCCGACAACCTCCACGCGAATATGAAGGCCCAAGAGGTACCCACGGAAGCGTCTGCCTGTCTTCTTCGCAACGGCGGTGGTTTCGTTGTCGTCCGAGCACAGAGCTGCCCGGGAGAGCCGTTCTCCCTCGATTGCGTGAAGCTCTCCTGACAGAGCACCTGAACGTGATTGGAAGCTCTGCCACGACAAATCCTGCGTGAATCAAGACAAAAGTTCTTCTGCAAAGATCTTCTTCGACCTGTCTACTTTCAGAATCAAGAGGCGGAAATCCAATCGGCATCCGTTCGCAAGAGTTATTAATTTCTTCCTCCAGGCGCTCGGATCTACCTCCACTCAGTCTGCACCGACCCCTCCTCAGTGTTCAGAGCCCACCAGTCTACCCTGACATCATCTGGCATCCCCGTTGGTCTTGCTTCAAAGAGGACTCGTCAACAGTTCCAACAACTCCAGTGGTACCTGATTCTGAGCTCGGGAGCGGTCGTGGCACTATCTTCTTCCTGCTGTTGGGAACCCTGAAACTGTCAGATCTGAGGGTCTGCCACCCTGTTCAAGCCCCCACCCCGACCTGCAGCGGTGCCTGAAGAAATGTACGAAATTCTGGAGTCACCCTGTTCAAGATACGAAGATTCTCCAAGTGGTTTCGTCCCCAAAAAAATTCCGGGGAAGTCACAGCAGCAACATCTTTGACCGACTGTCAGCACTCGCAGAGAGAAGACCGAACTGATCTCGGTCTTCATTCGGCATACTTTCCCCGTTTCTCCCCTCCCCGCTTGGCCGGCTGAAGACCCCTCCCTACGTGGAGGAATATTTTGGTTGTAATTTGAACCCCAACCCCTAGTCCAACCCCCTTGCAAGGGGTCTAGTGCATGTAATCTGAAATTTCAGGTTGAAGCTTCTCCGGCGTGACGTGCGGGTAAGCCCATGCTTCCTCGCTCGCCCTCGTCTCCGGCCAGGATCGGTGTCTTCACACCGATCAGGTGAGCCACTAAACACTCCTCTTTTCTGGATTCCTTTGCTTAATTAGTATTGCATTTTAGTGCCGTCGGCGTTAAGAGAGTGCCCGAACCCGAATTATCGTTTAATTGTGTGGCTACCGCGGGTGAGTTGTGAGAGTGATCATTCAACCCAAGCCTTCGGCGTGCTGACCGCCCGTGAATTTGGGCAACCCCTGACCCATAGGGGTCCTCCCCAAGCCAGCCGTACCCTTGGAAACCTCCGGTCCAACCTCGGACCCTCACCCCATCGTCGGTCCACCTACGGACCCGAGTGTGCCAACGCGAGTGAGTCCGCTTGTGTGACATTGCCAAATTGTTGTGTTGCTTGCAATTTAGGTCCTAGGTTGTGTCACATCATTTCAACTTAACAAAGATGCACGTACATGGTGGAAGTCGGTTCCGGCACCGCCAGCGGATGCACCCCAAACATGGGAAGGTTTTCTTACGCTATTCCGTGCCAAGTATTTCTCTGAGCACGTTAAGGAGTGGAAGGCTATGAAATTCGCTTCTTTGCGCCAGGGCATGTTGTCGGTGGCAGAATATGAGCTTCAATTTTCTAGGCTGGCACCGTATGCTCCTCATCTGGTCAGTACCAACTTACTAAAGGCTAATCGGTTCATGGATGGTTTAAGACCCGATTTTATTCAGCAACTCAGTACTCAAAATATCCGTACTTATGCGGAGATGGTCCAACGGGCATATCCGTGTGAAAGGACCTTAGAGAAGGTCAAAAAATTAAAAGGAAAAGGTGAAGAACCGAGCCGAAGATCAGATCAGCGTGATAAGAAAGGCAAGTTCAGCATCACAGAATCCTATAAATCCCGTGATAGCAAGAAGAGGTCCCGAAATGGGAGTGGTAGTGGTTCCCATAAAAACAAGAAAGTCAAGGAAGAAGACAAGTAGGTCGCCATGGCCTATACTTTTTGTGAGAAGTTCGGCCATTCAGTCGAAGAATGCTAGAAGTGCCTAGGTGCATGTCTACGTTGTGGCAGTAGGGAGCACCACATGCCGGATTGTCCCCTTATGAAGGAACTATCTTCTGGAAGTGGATGAGAGCGTCAGGCTCATTTAAATGCTATTCTGGAAGAGGAAGAAGCGCCCCCAAATGATAGGCTTATGGAAGGTACCGTTCACATTTGTTCCCATCCTGCTTTTGTACTATTCGATACTGGTGCTACTCATTCCTTTATATCTACCGCCTTTGCAAAGACCTTGCTAGTTTCATCAGTTCCTTTACCTTCGGACCTTGCTATTACTACACCTTTAGGTCCTGGAACCAAACGCACAAACTATTATCCCAATAGTGAGGTAAGGGTAAAAGGTCACAATCTTCCTGCAAACCTCGTATGCCTTGACATGGAGGGCTACGATGCTATATTAGGTGTAGATTGGCTTGTAGATCATGATGCCTATATAAATTGCCATAACCAGATTATCTCTTTTCGGAAACTAGGTCTTCCAAGGTTTTCTTTCCTTGGTATCAAATATAGGAAGCACCCTGCCATTATTTCATCTCTTCACACTTGCAAACTTATCTCACAAAGATGTGAAGCCTTTCTTGCTTCCGTAATTATCATTGAATCCAAAGAGATTACCTTAAAAGATATTCCTATCGTAAATGAGTTTCTTGATGTATTTCCATCAGATCTACCCGGTTTACCACCCGAAAGGGAAGTAAACTTCTCTATTGAACACCTTCCCAGAGCAACACCTGTTTCAATAGCTCCCTAGAGGATGTCCCCCACAGAACTTAAGGAATTGAAGAAACAGCTTCAGGAGTTATTGGACAACAGATTCATATGACCTAGCACATCCCCTTGGGGTGCGCCAGTTCTATTTGTCAGGAAGAAATAGGGATCTCTCAGATTATGTATCGATTACCGGCGACTGAATCAGCTTACTATCAAGAATAAGTATCCGTTGTCGCGTATCGATGAGCTCTTTGATAAAATTTCGGGAGCAGAATATTTCTCCAAGATAGATCTCCGGTCAAGATATCATCAGCTCAGGATCAAAGATGAAGAAATTTACAAAACTACTTTTCGGAGCAGATATGGCCACTCTGAGTTCGTAGTAATGCCATTCGGGTTAACCAATGCCCCGGCAACTTTTATGCAACTGATGAATAATATCTTCCAGCCTTATCTTGACCAGTTTGTAGTCGTCTTCATTGATGACATCCTTATATACTCTAAAATAAGGGAAGAACATGAAGAGCACTTAAGGATAGCCTCGCAGACACTAAGAGAACACAAACTCTATGCGAAGCTTAGTAAGTGCGAGTTTTGGCTTAAGGAAGTGTCTTTCCTTGGCCATATTATTTCAACGGAAGGTATCGCTGTCGATCCTTCTAAGGTGGAAGCTGTTACGAATTGGAGCCAGCCAACGACCGTGTCAGAAGTAAGAAGTGATGTGACACCACCTAGGGGGGTGATAGCCACAAGACCGATGCAACAAGTAAGCACAATTTGCCGATATCGGTGACCACTCACCCGACACTCATCCAAAACCCGGGGGCAACTCGGCGATGCCGAGCTGAGGTTGTGAGGGCTGGGCCCTTGCTGGTAGAGGGCCAACAAGGCAAAGTTTTCTTCCCAAGGGTACGAACTACCCGAATCAATGGGCTGACTTTGTGCCGAGGGCACGGGTCACACACTCTTCCCCACGGTGGCCACTCGAAAGTAAAGGTGCTAACGGGACCGGGCACTCACTCTCTCGGGCCAGCGGAGTTATGAACTAATATTGAAAGAACAACACACCAAATGAGGGCAAGGAGTAGAGCACTTACTCGGCCGGTTTGAAGAAATTGATCCTGCTCGGAGACATGGGCCAGTGGGGAAGCGTGGATTCCCCACACGCTGCGCCGGCATAGCTTCAACCTGCTTAAGAGATTACAACACTACTCCCCATGCAAGGGGGTGGAATAAGGGGAGGGGAAGTCACATATACATCCAAACACTACCTCCCACAGGGAGGGGCTGTAAGCCGGCCCGGCGGGGAGGGGAAAGGGGATCTAGGAACTAATTGAAAGGATGATGCCGGTTCTGTCTACTCTCTGGAACAGCAGATAGGCAGTCGGTGTTGACACCACTGCAGACTGTCCTAAACTCCGTTTGTAACGAAACTAGCGGCAAAATCTCCTGGGTTGGCCTAGGAGGACGTCCAATGTTTGGGGGAATTTTTGAATGATGGCGATGGTCACGGCCGAGTCATGAATAGGGCCTCTACTTTCTGGTTCTGTCAGCTTCTGCACCACTGCAGCAGGAAGACGAGGCTACCACGGATTCTCCTGAGCTCTGATTCAGGCGTTACCAGAGTCGCTGGATTAGTGGTCGAACCCTCTTTGAACAGAGACCTACGGGAACGCCAGAGCACATTGGAGTAGGTGGCGAGGGCCCGAACAGTGTGTGGGTGTTAGATCAGTTCCAGGGGGAACATACCAGCGCACCCGGGGGAGAATTTTGAGAACTCACAGTTTCGGATACTGAACCGGGTGCCGCTTCTTGGTACTAGAAGTAGACTTGTCGTATAAACTCTCAGCCAAGGCCCGCCTCCAGAAATTTGGAAGGTTGGCCATGGGAGCCTCTGCAACTCACTTCAGGTTGACTGTTAGGAAGCGGATGCGCAGTCCGGCGAAGACGGCTCCCCCGGGCAGCAACAAACTCAGAACGGGGCGACGCCACCACTGTTACGAAGAAGACTAAGAGACGCTTCCAATGATCCCTTTTGTGCTTTCAGGGGTGCCGGGATGATGATGTGGCCAGCCCTTCAAGTTTCTGGTTCTCTGCAACACTCTCAGCCGCGAGCAGAAGTAGGCACAATCTTGGGGTGGAGATGGTGCTAAAGGGTGATGGGAGATGGTGGAAGGGTAGGAGGGGATGTGGGGGAGGTAACGGGGGTGGCTAGGGTGTGGTGGAGGTGCAGGGAGAGGGGGAGGACGCAGGGGGGCTGGCTTTTGGTCTCTGCACAAGGGTAAGAGGGAGTGGTGGTGGAGAAGCTCAAGGGAGGATGGAGAATGAGGAATGGGGTGGCCAGATCCAAGGGTCCCTTCTTGGGGGTGACCTAGGGTATGAGGGAAGGTGAGAGAGGAGGGAAAACTTGAATTTGGCCTAGGGTTTGAGCCCTTTCAGCCTTGGGAAGGTGGAGGCTTGCTTGGGAAGGGAAAGTGGGTAGTTGGGAGTTGGATGGTGGAGCTAGGATTGGGTGGGGATCTCTTGGGGTTGGGGTGGAGTAAAGGGAGGGGTGTGGGGAGTTGGAGTAGGTTTAATGGAAGGGAAAGGAGAGAGAAAGCAGGTGGGAGAGTGAGGAGAGAGAGAGGGGGGCGAACCTCCCTTGATGAGAGAGAGAGAGAAGGTGGGGGGGATTCTCTCCCTGGGTTTCTCACCCTCACTAAAGGATTCACTCCACTAGAAAATTTGAATTCTGGAATCAAAATAAGCCAATTTCATTAACTTCCTCAAATGGGGTTGGGGTCCTATTTATAGGGACCCAACCTTTTACATGACCAAACTACCCCTGGCTTTACATGTAATGACAAAAGCAGTCCAATAAGCCAACTAAGGGGATAATGACTCAAACATAGGAAAATAAACCAAAGACCTAGGGAAATGACTCAAATAAAAGGGAAAATACGTCAAACGACTCAAATAGAAAGCACAAAATGGATAATTGGGCCCACATGGAGTGATGCACGAGCTCAAACAACTCCGGGGTGTGAAGAAGACCCGAGCCAGAGGGAGTCGTGAGTGATGCCTCCATCAAGAAGCTTTCTAGGGCTAGCTGGCTATTACAGGATATTTATTAAGGATTTCTCTAAGATTGCCGTTCCTTTGACAAGACTTACAAGAAAAGAAAATTCTTTTGTATGGTCGAAGGACTGCGAGGAGAGTTTTCTAAATCTTAAGGATCACCTCACCACAGCCCCTACTCTTGCATTGCCCGTTGAGGGTGGTGGATTTGAAGTCTATATGGATGCATCTAGCATTGGCCTAGGATGTGTTCTCATGCAAAATGGGAAGGTGATTAGTTATTCCTCAAGACAATTAAAGCGTCATGAAGAGAATTACCCTGTGCATGATCTGGAATTAGCTGTGGTTATTTTCGCTTTGAAGATTTGGAGACATTACCTTTATGGGGAGAAATTCACTATATTCTCATATCATAAAAGTTTGAAGTATCTTTTCACCCAGAAGAAATTAAATATACGACAACGCAGATGGTTAGAGTATCTCAAAGACTTCGACTTTACAATTCAATATCATCCAGGGAAAGCAACTGTTGTGGCTGACGCTCTTAGCAGAAGACCAAGGGCTACTCTAGCAAGCCTCATGAAAGGTATGAATTGTCTTATCAAAGATTTCTCTCACTTGAATCATGATATTGACAGGGAAGAAGATGGATGTATAATTGCCAATATAAGGTCTCAACCTACATTGATTGAGGATATAGTCAAATTACAAGAGAATGACCCTGCATTGATGGAGATCAAGGATAATATTGATCAGAGACCAGATTTTTCTATCTCAACTGATGGAAGACTACTATTTAAAGGTAGGATTTGCGTGGCAAATCATAATGACACTAAGAAATTAATCATGGAAGAGGCACATAAGTCAAGGTATGCTATTCATCCTGGTGCTACCATAATGTATCAAGCTTTGAAAAGAAACTTTTGGTGGCCCAACATGAAGAGGAAGGTAGCAGATTTTGTGTCCTACTGTCTCACTTGTCAACAGGTCAAGGCAGAACATTAAAACATGCAGGTAAATTACACCCCTTAAATATCCCCGAGTGGAAGTGAGAAAGTATAGGGATGGATTTCATCATGGGTTTACCTAAGACAAGAGGAGGACACGATGGTATATGGGTGATCATAGACCGATTGACTAAGTCAGCACATTTTCTACCGATCAAAAGTCGATGGTCCGTGGATGTACTAGCAGCATTATACATGAGAGAAATTGTCAAATTGCATGGTGTCCCCGTCATCATCATATCTGACCGAGATCCTCGGTTTACATCACAATTCTAGAAGGGTCTACAACATTCTTTAGGGACCCGACTAAACTTTAGCACGGCATTCCATCCACAAACTGATGGTCAAACAGAAAGGACAAATCAAGTGGTGGAATATATGCTCAGGGCTTGTGCTATTGATTTTGGAGGAAGTTGGCACGATCACTTGCCTCTAGTAGAATTCGCATACAACAATAGCTACCAAGCTAGTATTCAAATGGCACCATTTGAAGCTTTATATGGAAGAAGTTGTCGTTCGCCTATTTGTTGGAATGAAGTAGGAGAAAGGTAATTTCTCAGTCCCGATATTATTAGGGATACTACCGAGAAGATAAAACTCATTCGAGAAAGACTTCAAATGGCACAAGACAGGCAGAAATCATATGATGACAATCGAAGGCGCAACTTAGAGTTTCAAGTAGGTGACCATGTGTTCCTTAAAGTTTCTCCAGGTCGAGATATTCGAAGATTTGGAATTAAAGGGAAGCTTACTCCAAGATTCATTGGTCCTTTTGAGATTCTCGACAGGATTGGTAAGGTTGCATATAGAATTACTTTACCCCCTCAACTTTCTGAAGTCCATGATCTATTTCATGTCTCAATGCTCAAGAAGTATGTTCATGATCCTATTAAGAAGGACTTGACATATGAGCAAAAGCCAATAAGGATCGTTGAACAAGAGATTCGTCAACTTCGGAATAAAACTATTTCGATGGTCAAAGTCCAATGGACCAAGTTGTGTCCACATGAAGTAACATGGGAAACCGAAGAAGCTATGCGCAAAAGATTTCTAGAATTATTTAACTATAAAGTACACTCTCCATAAAATCCATACATTGAATTTGGGGATCAAATTCTCTTAAGTGGGGGAGGGTGTAATGCCCCGAAAATTTTATAGAATATTTCTGAAGTATTTAAGAATTTTTATAGACCTAAATGGATTTATAAATGAATTTTTGGGTTAAATAAATCATTATTAAGGTCCAAGGGTGATAACCAATTAACCTAGCCTATTTAAATAAAGCCCAAAGGACTTAAGGACCAAGCCCATGAAGTTTGGCCCATATTCTAGAAGGTTAATTAGTTTATTCACATAATACAAGGGATAAATACTCCTTGTTAAGATAATTAAGTGGATAAATGAATGAAAGAGTTTGAATTAAATTCAAATTCGGCGCCCAATAGTAGAGGCGGTCTATCGCGAGACCGCTAGGGGAAAGTTGGCAGTCCAGTCATAGATCGCTAATTTCTGTCAGTTTCGTGAAATAAAGAAAGAGCAAAAAGATAGGATTTTTGACATTTTTAACTCCTAGAGATCGCGGTGGAAGGACTGGTAAGCATTCTTAGGACTCTCAGAAGTTGGTTTGATGCCAAATAGGGACTCTAGAATTGATTTAATCCACAAAACCCTAGTAAAAATCTATAAATAGACCCTAGGTTTCTCTTGCGTGACCCCTAAGTTTGGCTCGCGTGGAATAAGGTAAGATGGCTTTAATTCAGCTAGGTTCTTTTGAGGTTTTTATTCCTAATACTAAGGACTAACTTGTCTCAAAATTTCGTGCTAGGAGATCAACCCATCAGGAAGATAGAGGCACTGAAAGTTACTGGTTCCACATCAACGACCCAGGAGACTGTGCAACGGTGTGGTGAAGATCAGGAAATTAGGGACCCAAAACGAGGTATTTAGAAATTGCACCTTTAGAACTTTTTGTTCTCCTTTATATTTTCTTCTTACCCTCCAAATTTCACATCTTTAGGTCAAGAGAATCAAGAGTTATTAGGACGTGAAGTTGCTATTTTAGCACAAGAAGTGCAGGGAACTAGGGTTAACTTCCAGGCTTAAATTCAAAGTTAAAAGCCAAGAATAGAGGTAGGGCATCTCATGAACGGCTAAAACATCATTCTAGGATTAAAATCCCTCTTGTTGCACTTGATTTCATGCATTATAGACCAAGAATTTCATGTTTTATTTGAGTCTATGCATCTAGTGTAATGTTCATACATAAATCCTAACCCTAATGAAATAAAAGAAATTTCTCTTGTAAATTTTGCAGAACCCATGCATATTGTAGACTTATTCTTCGTTCCAGCATGTTATAGAGTTTATATATGTTGGTTTCCAGGCATGATGTGTCTTGGATTATCATTTAGTTCAATTGTTTAGTTTCTGTCAAGACAAATGGCCTAAAAATGGACCGCCAGCAATTGGTTAGCGGCCCTACGATAAACCGCTTATCAAGGGTTAGCGACCAATATATAGACCGCTAGCGTTCTCGCGGTTTCACTGTTATCAAACCACAAGCAGACGTACGATAGACCGCTTAAGCCCTACAAACGATTGTAAATTAGACCTCCAACGTTCTGAATTCTGTCAACCCGAGACTGAATAAAGAACATCCCATTAAACTTATAATATGCCTAGTTAATTATGCTCCAAGCTAATTTTAAGTATTATTTCTTATTATGGGTTTTACTACTGTTACAACAATGGATTTCATGGTTTCTTACTATACTTGGGATTATTTTAAGCATAATATAGTTTCATGCCAAATCCATATATTTTTGTATTAAATATATGGTTTAAATGATACATTGACAAGATTTATTATTGATTCTCACGGAATACACATTCTCTTCTCATCTATAGAGTCATTTTCATAAGTACATGGCATATGTCCCAGTATATGACCATTAGTTACACCTATGCACATTAGGCACACAATCTTGGACTTGATAACCTCTCTTGTGGATATTCTTTCCAACGGACTAGGAAATCTTGTTTCAAGGCCTCCGTAATTCTTCGTGAGCCTGGGATTCCCTCCAGGACGCCGAGTTGGTTGTACCATTAAAGCCCATTGTCTAGAAAGCACTTATACCGGTGTTTTATATTTCTGGAACTTAGCGGCCTTATGGTTGACCGCCATAGTCTGCTAGCGGACCTTCACTAGACTGCTAACGGATCCTTGACGATTCTTTCTTTGACCGCAAACGACTCCAAATAATCTGTTTAAATATCGAACAGTCTTGTCCTTAACGGTCCAGAACTATACCGCTTTCTCCATGAAACGGCCCAGTAAATGACCGCTATTTCCAGAGTACAGTTAACCCGAGGTTTTACCCAAGGGTTAATATTCCTATTGTGACGACTCGGATCCCGGATACCGGATATACCCGATAGGACTATCGAGTAGACCCAATACCACTTGGAACCCGCGAGGCCTCCCAAGAGCGGTAAAGCTCCGAAGGGATAAAAGGATTATCGTGTAGTACATTGAAGCCACAGAGATATAACAGTAAGTAATTAAATTTCATTAGATCAGTTGGCTAAAGTAGCAGAAATAAAATTACTATTTATTTAACAGTTTAAATTTAACAATTATACCAGAGTCCAGTCCAAGAAATTAAAGGCAAGTGCAGTCTAACAGAAAGAAGACGTACCCTAAGGTCGGGGGAAACCCGACGTAGGTACCGCTGGAAGCTATGGACACGTCACACCAGGAACCACAGAAGTAGAACAACGCCACCCACCTGAAAAGCAGGGGTGAGCCTCCTGTCACTGGCCTAGTAGGGGTCATGTGGATCCCCATTGAAAAACAACGCAGTAACACGGAACAACAAAACAGCAGTAGTAGCAAAGTAGGAAAAGTACCACTAGAAAGCTGTAAAAGAAGACCGGGACGGAATGAGTAGGAACAACTAAAAGAAAAGAGAAAAGCCGTACCGAACAAAACACGGCTGCCGAACTAACCTCGGCCCGTAAGCTACTCTAAACAACAACAGCAACAGATGGGGAAACTCTGATTAGACGAAGTCAGGAGCCACCGATCTGTCGAGCCCACAAAGAAAGGCAAAAAGCCTAGAAAGAACCTAGACAGACACAGACGCCCTAAAGCATACAAGACTCAAGTGCCATGCACGCTCTTCTAGATACGACCACACACACACGACTAGAACATCGTGCACAAAACACAACACTGACCTCGGGCAAGACCACAAGAGGGCTAACCCGGAAAGGTCACGATGCACGAGAAACGCAAGAGTCATGTGCCACGTGACAGAAGTACCTCCTCACTAGAAGATCAGCCAGCTGCGTCCACTAACGTCTTATGCTGCGCCTACAAGTGTCTCGCCTACTATACCGCCCGAAACACGACAAAGACTAAGACACGCTTGGAACCAGAACAAGACTACAGTAACGAGTGACTAGACAGGGTAACGCCCGTCGGTGTCAGTCCAAAGCCCGTAACCACGTGGGCACACACCGACTCTTGCTGGAGAGCCAGGCCTCTAGCTAGTTTTCCCCACCCAGCAGGATGCCACTGTACAGTAGGGGCCCACGGAAACTAGCTTACAAACCGTATATCGGGAACTGCCACCCCACCACTCCCGGGTGGGTCGACACGTCGTAACGTGTCACCAGGCTACGACTAGTGGAGGCTCACTAGACACAGAACTCTGAAACAAGAGTGCTGTAGTACAGACATGCAAGTAAGCACTATCACACGTACTACGAAGCACCAAGGCAGCATGACAACTGCTGACAGACTCAGGATAAGGAAACTAGACCTGAAAACACAACGATCCTTGAGTCTCACAACTCGGAGTCACGATCATCGTACAAAGCAGAACAAGCTGCCAATCGGTCTATTCCTAAGCCAGGGGAAACAACTGTAGAAAATGACACACGGAGACTTGAGGGATTAACAAGACCCTCAGCACATCTGGACACGCAAACTGAGGTGAGATGACACCTTAAGGCATCTAGAACCAATGTGCCGGGCTGGACAGAACCGCCGAGACACACACAAGGTCGCCTATCAACCACTGGGTCACCCCGGGTTGACGGGAACCTGACAATGACGACTGTACAGTAGGAAGGAGAATCCTACTTCAAGCAAGAAACTCCTGGCTACCTCCTAATGTAGTCTTAGCCCTCACAGGATGCCAGGAGACATCCACGGGACAACGGGTAGACCACAAGGTCAAGACAAGACATACAGAAATTGAAACGGTGGGAAATGACACGCTAGGCATTGGCGATCCATCACTCGGCCACCAGGCAAACCCAGCAGTCAAGGAGGAACATGCTACGCACACAGAGACAAGGATAATGGCGGTCATAGACGAAGTCGTTAGGGAACCGTGGTAGTCAGAGAGTAGACCACACTCAGTCGACCCTGAACCGACTCATTTGGAGAACCATCGACACCCAGACACCGCCCTAAATAACCTAACAGATAGACACAGGATAGCCATCACGGCCAACAGACAAGACAACAGACTCAACTAGTTGGGCGGTCACACCGGGACAACTCAACGGGATGAACGGTCCGGACAGGACCACTCAACAAAACAGGGATGGGCGGTCACAAAGGGACCACTTAAAGGGATGAACGGTCCGAACTGGACCACTCAACGGGATGAACAGTCCGAACTGGACCACTCAACCAAACAGGCCCAAAACACTAACAGGGATGGGCGATCACAAAGGGACCACCAATTGAGATGAAATCAGTGACTATGGAACGCTGACGTTGCAGGGAGTCCATTGACAGTAACAAATCTAAAAATCGTCGCCGTTTTCCGACGAACCCTACGAAACCCACGAAACCCTGGTTTAGGCTAAACGAGCCCAAACTCGGCCATTTCCGCACCAAACGATGTGCAACGGAAGGGAAAACGTGTAGAGGAAGTGGTGATCTGTCTTTCTACCTCCAATGAAGAAACCGTGCGTCGAGGTGACTAAACCACACCGAAAACCACCAGGAACACGAACGACGCCTTATCGAAATCCACCGAGGGATCGCACCCGCCACGCTCAAACTGCTGCTCCAACCCGCGAATCGATCACCCCAGCATGTCCACGCCTCGGCCAGCTCTCCACGGTCGTGCGTCCCGCGTCGAACGGTCGAGAGACGGGAGAGAACGGAGTGAGAGAATGTGAGGT
The DNA here is from genome assembly GCA_022559845.1 of Amorphophallus konjac. Classification (NCBI taxonomy): domain Eukaryota; kingdom Viridiplantae; phylum Streptophyta; class Magnoliopsida; order Alismatales; family Araceae; genus Amorphophallus; species Amorphophallus konjac. The sequence continues at coordinate 273,805,754 of CM040118.1, read as the reverse complement.
TGAAAATGAGCAGGAGAGATAGTGGAGTTGAATTTATAGAAAGAAATTAGGAAATTTTCCTAATTTCTGAAAATTCGATATTTGAGCCAAAAATCCACTAATTCAGAAAAATACGCAAAAATAGCCGAAACGATCCTCGCGAAGAGTACATTGCAGCTGTAACATCCTCGAGTCGATGAACTGAGAAATAAACTCACCGTAGGGTTTCGTAACTAGTACGAGAGAAAAACCCACACGGATCGTAAAACTCAACTCGAGAGCTACAAAGGCGATCTGAAACTCTCCAAAAAGGATCCAAAAGACCTAATAAAGATCCGATAAGACCCATTAAGGATCTGGGATGTTACATCCTCCCCTCTTTCAAGAAATTTTGTCCTCAAAATTTCAGGACTAGCAAGAAGGAAGAAGCAGGGAAGAACAACCCGACAACACAAACATGAAAATAACACAAATCACGAGAACACAGCTTAGAGGAACACGATCAGACTATAATCACAAGTACACGCTCAAGACCGAGCACGACACAAGTGAACACGAGTCCGACACCTCCGAAACAGGGCAATGTCACTTATGTCTCACAGGATAGGAGACACGACTGCCACGGCAATAGATATCGAGGAAACGAAACGACAAACACGACAAGCATCAGCTTACACAAGGAAGCATAGTCCTCACAGCTGACAGCTCGACAACATCATCGGCTCCAGTGCCAAAGGCAACAGGGGACACCTAGCACCAAGGACGCCAACGACAACAACACCGAACCACAAGCACAATCAAGTCAGTCCACACTCAGATATTACATCCGATCGAGTCGCAAGCTAATTCTAGGGAAGAAGAGTACAACAACGCTAACTGACAAGACCAAGGTCTAGGACAGAGACACAAAATCATAAAGAAACAGCGCTTAGAAAAACAACGACAACGGCAGCACCTGCAGGATTCTAGCTCCGTACAGAACACAGAAGCATGGAACACAACTACAAGCAGGGTCACATCAAGGCACAAGAATAGCTGAACACACGACCACAAGGGATGGGTCATGCATCAAACTGCTCACCAAGAAAAGACCCATGACAACGAGAAATGACAATCTCGGGGAACGCACCTCAAGGACCATGATCACACCTCGAGAGCACAACACCCAAGAGAAGGAATGCGGAACATAGGGTACTCAATCAGCAAGGAATGCCGACATGTTCCCCAACACTCGCAAATGCCAATGCCAACACCAGAATAACTCCAGCAACAGCACGACAAAAGACAACATCAAGGCACTGGAAGCCAAGACGAAGTCACATCGAGAAAGAACAAACCTCTCGACCCGTGGGTAATCAGCCCACACGCTTTAGCTGCACACTCATAAAATGCACACATGCATCAGAAAATATCTCGGTATCCGTATCTCAGCACACGTACGGTGGTGGCATCACAATTCATGAAAATTGCAATATAACACGCCACGAGTACTGATCCAGCGAACAACCGATCACAAGAAGCCTAAGTGCAAAGAAGAGGAGTACCAGCTTCAACACAAGGCCCAAGGAAAAGGCTAATCTCAGCTTACCTTCATGTTCTGAAAATGATAAATGAGCCTTCACTATACATCGGCCGCTGGACACGGCACGACAAATACGGTACGCGACAGCTCTTAACACCGTGATGGAGTCCAAAGCCAAGCAACCGTAAGACAAGGAGCAGATCAGGCTCAGAATAAACGTTGTCCACACTTAAGCAGACATAGGACAAAGGCATCACTAAGACAACAATTCCAATGCCTACCTCGAAAAGACTCCACCAAAAGGGATGAAAAGCATCAAGCTCACAAACAGAAGCTCACTAGGAAGGGAAAATCCTAGGTCGCCTGAGCATCTTTTCAATCGAAGGAATCTAATCGAGCACTTCAACAGAAGCGAGACACATCAGGAGCTGAACATACTCAAGTTGGGACGACCAAAAACAATGTAAGAACGTGTACGGTCATCACAACAACTCTGAAAGTCAACGGCAACCTGAACAACAAATAGAGAAATCTCGAACAAAGTACCGCAGATTCAAGCCTTTCGGTGAATACTGCCAAGTACAGCTTGATCGAGATAGATGCAACGTCGAAAAAGAAGCACCTCGTCACATCCTGACGAGAACAGAACCATCTCGTACAGTGCGAGAACAGCACGCACAAGATGACACGCGGGAAACAAAACGATAGAGAATGACGAAACCTAACGCCAGCTGCAGACTGCACTGGACATTCAAGACTCTGGTGACTGTATATCTCGGATTCCCATGTACTTCACACAACAACGCTCTGATACCAACTGTGAGGACCCGGATCCCGGATACTGGATATACTCGATAGGACTACCGAGTAGACCCGATACCACTTGGAACCCGCGAGACCTCCCAAGAGCGGTAAAGCTCCGAAGGGATAAAAGGATTGTCGTGTAGTACATTGAAGCCACAGAGATATAATAGTAAGTAATTAAATTTTATTAGATCGGTTTTCTAAAGTAGCGGAAATAAAATTACTTTTTATTTAACAGTTTAAATTTAACAATTATACCAAAGTCCAGTCCAAGAAATTAAAGGCAAGTACAATCTAACAGAAAGAAGACGTACCCTAAGGTCGGGGGAAACCCGATGCAGGTACCGCTGGCAGCTACAGACACGTCACACCAGAAACCATGGAAGCAGAACAATGCCACCCACCTGAAAAGCAGGGGTGAGCCTTGTGTCACTGGCCCAGTAGGGGTCACGCGGATCCCCATTGAAAAATAACGCAGTAACACGGAACAGCAAAACAGCAGTAGTAGCAAAGCAGAAAAACTACCACTAGAGAGCTGTAAAAGAAGACCGGGACAGAAGGAGTAGGAACAACTAAATGAAAAGGGAAAAGCCGTATCGAACAAAACACGACTGCCAAACTAACCTCGGTGCCTAAGCAACTCTAAACAACAACAGCAATAGATGGGTAAACTCTAATCTGACGAAGTCAGGAGCCACCGATCTGTCGAGCCCACAAATATAGGCAAAAAGCCTAGAAAGAACCTAGACAGACACAGACGCCCTAAAGCATACATGACTGGAGTGCCATGCACACTCTTCTAGATATGACCACACACACATGACTAGAACATCATGCACAAAACACAACACTGACCTCGGGCAAGACCAAAAGAGGGCTAACCCGGAAAGGTCACGATGCACTAGAAACGCAAGAGTCACGTGCCACGTGACGAAAGTACCTCCTCACTAGAAGAACAACCGCTGCGTCAACTGACGTCTTATGCTACGCCTACAAGTGTCTCGTCTACTATGCCGCCCGAAACACGACAGAGACTAAGACATGCTCGGAACCAGAACGGGACTACAGTAACGAGTGACTAGACAGGGGAACGCCCATCGGCGTCAGTCCAAAGCCCCTGACCACGTGTGCACACACCGACTATTGCTGGAGAGCCAGGCCTCTAGCTAGTTTTCCCCACCCAGTAGGACTCCACTGTACAGCGGGGGCCCACAGAAACTACCTTACAAACCCTATATCTGGAACTGCCACGCCACCACTCTCGGGTGGGTCGACACGTCGTAACGTGTCGCCAGGCTACGACTAGTGGAGGCTCACTAGACACAGAACTCTGAAACAAGAGTGTTGTAGTACAGACAGGCAAGGAAGCACTGTCGCACGTACTACGAAGCACCAAGGCAGCATGACAACTGCTGACAGACTCAGGACAAGGCAACTAGACCTGAAAACACAACGATCCTTGAGTCTCACAACTCGGAGTCACGATCATCGTACAAAGCAGAACAAGCCGCCAATCGGTCTATTCCTAAGCCAGAGGAAACAACCGTAGAAAATGACACACGGAGACTTGAGGGATTAACAAGACCCTCAGCACACCTAGACACGCAAACTGAGGTGAGATGACACCTCATGGCATCCAGAACCAATGTGTCGGGCTGGAGAGAACTGCCGAGACACACACAAGGTCGCCTGTCAACCACTGGGTCACCCGGGTTGACCAGAACCAGACAATGACGACTCTATAGTAGGAAGAAGAATCCTACTTCAAGCAAGAAACTCCTGGGTACCTCCTAATGTAGTATTAGCCCTCATAGGATGCCAGGAGACATCCACGGGACAACGGGCAGACCACAAGGTCAAGCCAAGACATACAGAAATTGGAACGGTGGGAAACGACACTCTAGGCATAGGTGATCCATCACTCGGTCACCAGGCAAACCCAGCAGTCAAGGAGGAACATGCTACGCACACAGAGACAAGGACAATAGCGGTCACAGATGAAGTCATTAGATAACTATGGCAGTCAGAGAGTAGACCGCACTCAGTCGACCCTGAACTGACTGATTTGGAGAACCACCGACACCCAGACGCCGCCCTAAACAACCTAACGGACAGACACGGGATAGCCATCATGGCGAGCACACAAGACGACGGACTCAACTAGTTGGGCGGTCACACTAGGACCACTCAACGGGATGAACGGTCAGGACAGGCCCACTCAACCAAACAGGGATGGGCGGTCACAAAGGGACCACTCAAAGGGATGAACGGTCCGAACTGGACCACTCAACGCGATGAACGGTCCGAACTGGACCACTCAACCAAATAGGCCCAAAACACTAACAGGGATGGGCGGTCATAAAGGGACCACCAATCGAGATGAAATCCGTGACTATGGAACGCTGACGTTCCAGGGTGTCCATTGACAGTAACTGATCTAAAAATCGTCGCCATTTTTTGACGAACCATACGAAACCCACGAAACCCCAGTTTAGGCTAAACGAGCCCAAACTCGGCCGTTTCCGCACCAAACGACGTGCAATGGCAGAGAAAACATGTAGGAGGAAGTGATGATCCGTCTCCCTACCTCCACCGAAGAAATAGTGCGCCGAGGCCACTAAACCACGCCGAAAACTGCTAGGAACACGAACGACGCCTTCTCAGAATCCACTGAGGGATCGCACCCGCCACGCTCAAACCACTGCTCCAACTCGCGAACCGATCACCCCAGCACGTCCACGCCTCGGCCAGCTCTCCACGGTCGCACGTCCCCCGTCGAACGGTCGAGAGACAGGAGAGAATGGAGTGAGAGAACGTGAGGTTGAAAATGAGCAGGAGAGATAGTGGAGTTGAATTTATAGAAAGAAATTAGGAAATTTTCCTAATTTCTGAAAATCCGATATTTGAGCCAAAAATCCACTAATTCAGAAAAATACACAAAAATAGCCGAAACGACCCTCGCGAAGAGTACATCGCAGCTGTAACGTCCTCGAGTCGATGAACTGAGAAATAAACTCACTATAGGGTTCCGTAACTAGTACGAGAGAAACACCCACACGGATCGTAAAACTCAATTCGGGAGCTACAAAGGCGATCCGAAACTCTCCAAAAAGGATCCGAAAGACCTAATAAAGATCCGATAAGACCCATTACGGATCTGGGATGTTACACCTATGATCCTAGATAGTCCAATTGATTATCTAGAACATGTCACATTATTTCAAAGATACCTAAGTAAATTGTGAAAGTTAAGAAATCTACTGTTATGCTACCGATTTATTTCCAGGGCATAACCTAGTTATCAATGTGTTTATTGAACTCTTATTCTCAATAGAAGCATTCTTATTTTTGTTACTTTATCATGGAACTATCATTGAAATTGTACAATCTTGGCCACATTATTGTTATATACGTGGAAGTAGCTTGATTTATACTTGAAGATGCAGTTCAAGCACTGATTATGTTCAAGGGCTCTATGCTAGTCCCCTCGGTTGATTGTCAAAAACATACTATATAAACCATGGGGTATGATGCTACTGGCATCGCATTGCGCTGGGAGTACTTTCTTTATAAATAAGTGAAAATATCCACGAAAATCACAAAAATCTACATGAATTCATGAAGTACTGGTTACTAACTGAAGACTACATTCTTGCTTGTTACATGACTTGCTAGTACATTCTTGTTACATTCTTGCTGGATTATACTTGAATTGAGCAAGTATGATTTAATCGCATTATAATCAATTCATATTCTCATATCTCAAGCTTGATCATATCTTGTTACTTTGGTCTTAATCACATGTTTAATCATATTTGCATGATTTATCTTTTTTCTTTAGAGCTAAAGATATTAATTACTTTAACATTGCCAATCATGTTGATACGAAGATACCTACTGGGCAAGTGTGCTCATTACCTATTTTCCAATCCTTTTCAGGAAGTACCAGTGGGTCAGATTCGGATTCATGTTATTCCAGTGATGGGTCCGAGAGCGATTAAATAGTGAAGATTTAGGAAGTCAAAATGTCTAGATTGAGTCTATGTAATTTTCTCTTATTAAGTCTAGCAAATTTGAGAAAGTAAATGTCTCATGTACTTGAAGTATGGTTGTTATTATTAAAAAAAGTGAAGGTTTGAGTAAATTATTGTGCAATTACTTTGTGTGATTGTTATTACGCTCTGATTATTCTTGCTTGTAAGAGACTTACCATGTCGGCTGTTCACGTTCCCGATTGTTTCCGCTGCATAATCTTGGGGCGTGACAGTAATACAAGATAAGGGTCTAGTCGGGGCCATGCTCATCACCACGCGTCCATAGTCTCCGACCACATGTACACATACTGATTGACTGCGCTACATCAGGCCCTCTAGCTGGTTTTTCCCCTAGCTTGGGCTCGTCTCTCCCAGGCCCAGCTCTCTACCACTACCAGGTAGGTCGGAACCTACGTGCCCGAGCAAGCTATGACTAGTGGGGAAAGGTCACTCAAGGCGTGAACCCGCTGTGAAACCACCAATTTGTCACCGGTCACACATACACAAATGCTCGATGCATAGAACACGAGCCTTAATTCATAAGACACAAAGATGCCGAGCTTACCATGTCAGAATCCATACACCATTCACGACCCCCCTCTATGGGGTATACACACATGCCTTAAACCGGATCATCGGGCGTCCCACCACGAGATGGTCCTCATAGAGTTTCATCGGCTCATTTATTATTTATTTTATACATAAATTGTTGGCATCAAAAAAAATGTGGCGCCATGGCAGTCGTCGCCAATTCTTCGATTGGCGCCCCCTGGATGGACGCCAATTCCCTCAGGTCGACTCAGCCCTCGAACAGGTCGATTTATGCAATGGGCGCCCCCTTGAAGAGACACTAATTCTTTGCTAGAAGAAATGGCGACTTCCCAGAAGGCGCAAATTTAAGGGTGAAAAATAGCTCCTAAGGATGAAAAATGGCTAATAAGGCTGATAAATAGTGCCATAGAGGTGATAAAAGAATTAGCGACAGCTGTCTGGGCGCTAATTCATTAATGAGCGCCCTTTTAGGTGGTCGCCAATTCTTGACGACATTCTAAATTGGTGAAATTATGTAAACCAAGGAATCAACGCCCGTCTGCCTGGATGCCAATTGAAGAAACCACGGCCTACCATATGGGCGCTACTTTCGCATTTTCGGGTAATGTAGCATTTACGATCCCTTATTTTCACGCGAAGCCAGCGGCGCTCCCATGCTGCCAAACTCCTACTTGCCTGCGTGGCTGGTGCTGGGGGTGCCACCAGGTCGGCCTCCATGCCTCAGCCCACTCCCCTACGTGCTGTAGCATCGGCGACGGTGACGTCCACGAAGCGGCGATCGATAGGGCAGTAGCAGCCGTGACGGTAGCATAAAAGAAAGAAAAAAGAAGTCTGGGGGGCTTTCCCTCATAACGCAAAGGTTCTTAAACCCTATAAAAGGGCCCCTGTGGCGAAGCCAGAGATCCTCTTGGAAGCCTGGAGAGCAGAGATACCCCTGGTTGACCCGTTCGAGACCTCCCTGAAGCCCCCCGAAGCCTGTGTTCCTGTGAAGGAGAGAGAGAGAGTTAGAGAGAAGAGAAATGTGAGGGAGAGGAAGTCCCCCCCCCCCGTGCTTTTCTCATGATGTATTTTCTTTCTCTTTTCTCCCTCGTTATTCATCCATCCCTGATGTAGCTCTCTCGTTCGAGCGGAAATAAAAAGAATGCAGGGTTTTCACCCCGAATCTATCTCAATGCTTTATACATGGAGCCATCTACTCCCACCGATATATATATATATATATGCATATAGATATTATATATTCGTTCTTTTACGTTATGATTCCCCGCCTATAGTGGAGATGATGAACCCCCTCCTTTTTATTTCATCAAGCCACCTGTGCGGCGATTTAGTTGTTATCACGATGGCCACCGGCCCAGAGCTCACTCGGATCCAATCCCAAAACAAACGATTGTTCTTGTAAATTCTAGATTTTAGGTTCTTGATCATTCATGGACCCCTGGGGGCTCGTTACTCCTTAACGTTGACCCCGGGCGGCTTCCCTTTGAGGAGTGAACATCGATAGCCGTCTATGATGATAGCTCAAAGTCCACATCTCGGCGATGAGTTCATGGTGGCACATGGGTCGGCGGGGTCCTTTGTAGTTTAGCCCTCGGGATCTTTGCGCCTAAAACGGGTGAGGGGATGTTGCTGCTTCCGTGCACATCCCTATTTGTTTTGGGGAAATATCAGAGTTTCTCCGTAGGTGCGTCCCCTATTTACACCCCCCGACGCTCCGGGTCTAGGGGAGGTGCTGCCGAATTTTTGCCACAAAGATGATGACAAATTGGACTAAGCTTAAAAAACTTTATGAGCCAAACCAGTGAATGCAAATAAATTGAACTAATGCATAAATATGCATGAAAATGAATACTTCATCATATGACTGCATGGCGCCTAGGGTATATCAAATGGTGTGTGGAAGAAGCTCGGATTATGTCAGGGTGGAAACCCTCACCATGCATGAGTCTTAGACTCTGCCGCGTACCGGGGTCGCCTTCCACGAAATACAAGTAAAAACCTTGCATGAACAACTTAATTTCATCGGTATGCCCGCATGTAAACCTAGAAATGCCCTCGGGCGCATGAACGAACAAGAAGAGGCGATAACCCATGTTAAGAATCAAGAAAACCCCAAGAACCGAGCCTCTGTTTACCCTTTCTGTGAGAGGTAGGTCGACCTACCCTAAGGGTTGGTCGATACACCCTTCACAAACAAAACAAACACGGTTCTGTGAAGCTTAAAGAAATGGCATCCGTACCAGGTGCCGCTAATTCATTGAATGAACGACCGTGAAACTAGCCGCCAATTAATTAACGACCGTGCAAACAGACGCTAATCCCTCTGATAAAAAAAGGGGAAGAGAAGGAAGAAAAATGATAATAAAGGAATCTGTGCCGAGGATGAGGGCGCTAATTGAATTAAACGCCTGTCTACAAAGGCGCTAATCCCCTAAACTAATAAAAGAATATGCGCCTCGGCTCAGGGTGCCAATTAAATTAAACACCTGCTCAGTAGGCACCATTTCCTTGAAACGTGTTAAAAGAAACAAATAAAAGGAAAGAAAGAAAGAAAACTCAGAATTTACGCCTAGGCCCAAGGCTCGAATTTAATTAAATGCCCACAGAGTGGACGCCAATTCTTAAAACCCCAGAAAATGATAAAAAGGATATGTAAAACAAATGGCGGTGGTAAGGCATCGATCTAACAAAGAAAAAAGAAGAATAAAGAGAATAAAAGAAGAGAAATAACACTATAATAAAAGAAATGCCACGAAAATGATATGATAAAGGAAATGAACTTGAGATTAATGGCGATTTGTCTGGGAACTTGTGGATGCACTTCTTATTAAAAATCATTATTTACTTGTTTATTGGGTTTATTAGGTGCATGGGCGTGCCAGTCACCAAGGTGACGATCTGTTCGGGCCCCGAAGAGCCCTTTGTGCGCTCGATCTGACTCGGTCAGACAGTTGTGTGGTTCGGGTCGGGACCAAAACCTGCCGTGCCATAAAGGCCACGGCGTTATTTACATCCCCAATACGGGGGAACACCCTTGATTGATTGCCGAGAATAAGGGCTCTATGGCCTGAACCTCGTGGTAACAAAGCGAGAGCAAAGATCTCGGATCACGTTTAAACAAACCCGCATTAGGGCGAAAATGTTCATAGATACATATATGTCAGTCACTTATGGACCGCTTCATCTCCGGACAGCAGTCCGTGTTTGTAGCATAAAAGACGGCGACAAAACCGCGCAGATGTTTGCCGTGAACATGGCAAGTTTAATGAGAATGCGGGATTGGATCCAGGTTGGGACGGGTCAAGTTTTGATGAACTATTGGCCCGAGATGGTTTCGGACTATGGCCATAATGGGGTTCCCGAGGTTCACGTCTGATGCCATGGGGCATCATTACTTTTCTCTTCACGCACAGTACGGGGAAGTGAATTGTTAAGTGTGAAGCCCGAACTCGCCAATGTGTGCTCTCGCACGCGGATCGACCTGGGGGGTCAAGGGGGTTTCTGGGGGCGGAGCCCCCAGAAGAAATTTTTGATTATAGCAGGGGGGAATATTGTCTTTTGTACCATGACTTGGGGTGCACTGGCTGGAGAGGTCAAAGGGAAGACAGGGTCCCAAGGTACGCATGGTTATAGCGTCTTTTATTATTATCGGTGTTCCAATTATTAAATTATGTTGTTTATTCTCATAAGAGTGATGGAGAGGGGCATTTCTGTAGCCCAATTAAGGGCAGTCGAACTAGGCTCATTCGGACCGACCGAGGCCCAGCTCATCCAAGTGACAGCCCTCTAGGGCCCACTTCGGCAGGAAAGCCCAATAAAGATCACTCGGGGACCCATCCTTCCTCGGCGGCCATAAGGCTCGGAAGGCCCGAACGACATAACAGAGGAAGGCCCACGCCCGAGCCATCTCCCCACCGAGATAAGGGCAGGCGCTACGTGCCCACTCCGATCTGACTACATCCGAGCTATGCCCATCGCCCAGGTAGGGCTGGCGCTTCTCATGCTTGGATCAACTGACAAACGCTTATCCATGCATCCGTTGGCAGTCCTTTATGAGCAGGAGTTCAGCGGGATAAGGACGCCACGATCTCCCAAGGTCATGAAGAGCCCACGATGAGGACGTAACTCCCGCCTGAAACCCCTTGACTTACAGGACTCCTGAAGATGGCGCACTATTTAAATGAAGGATACCCTCCGGTAAAAAAAAAAAAAAGGTCAACCTCACTCCCTAATCCCTGAGCAGGAACCACTTCACCCTTCTGGTGGAGAGGGATCTCACGCAGAAGCTACTTCCTCCCTATATTTCTCCCACCATAGCTCTACTGACTTAAGCATCGGAGGGTTTTCCCCAGGGACTCATCTCTGGGCCCCCTGATCCGTTTCCCTTTTCTTGCAGTTCACAATGGTGATTCCCCTACCCGCTCAGGACCCGCGCAAGATCACGCCTCTTCATCTGGCGCCGTCTGTGGGAAACGTACAAGAAGCCAGTATGGTGCGAAGGAGCTCAGGGAGGAGGTCCACCGACAACAGGGGAAAGGCCATGGTAGAGGCTGGGGATGGCCTCTCGCGGGCCTTACAGAACCCCCCCTCCAACGCCAGCGCCCCCGCCAACGAACCACCACCACCCCTGCGGCAGTAGGGCTACCGCTCAACGGTGGAGCCGACGCCTTCCAACCCTCAATGCGAAACTGGATATCCTCATGGAACTCATGAGGACCCAGGCGGCCAGGGATGGAAGGTCACGCGCCCCGTCAGGGAGCCCTCCCCGCGAGAATGCATCCCAACACACTGCCGGAGGCCGCTTCACTATCTGCGGCTAGCAGATTATCCGTAACAGGATGGGAGGACCCTCGCAAGCTCCGCTGCCGGAGCAAGAGGCTTCCTCCACACCAAGACGGGGAAAACCTGGGGCACGCCGTCCGAACCCAGAGACCGACGTTCCCGAGGATCGCCAAGACATTCCCCCCAGCCTCGCGCCCCAACAGCAGCCGGAGTTGTCCCTCCGACTGCGAGAGCTCGAGAGACGCTTCGTAGAACAAGAGCGCACCCTGTGCGCCCTACAGAAGGCCTCTCCCCCAGAGGATGAGGAGAAATCCCCTTTCTCCGAGTATATCTTGAAGGCAGAGGTGTCTCCCAAAACCTCCATCCCAACCTTCAAGCTCTACAACGGCCAGGGTGACCTGGCCGATCACTACGACAGCTTCGACGCTCTGATGACCCTGCACGGAGCGTCTGACGCCATCAAATGCCGAGCCTTCGTGACCACCCTAGTCCAAGGCGCTCAAGCTTGGTTCCGGGCCCTCACCCCCGGATCCATCCGAGATTTCAAGCAGTTTGGCTGAATCTTCAAAGAGAATTTCACCGGAAGTGCCCCCCCAAGGTCGGTAGCGGGGCTCCATGCCCTTAAACAGGCGCAAGGGGAGAGACTCCGAGCTTATATTCACCGATTCAAGTTGGAAGCCTTGAGGATCTCCTGCCTAGACGTGGCCTCAGCCATAACCGCACTGACTGGGCGCACCCGGGACGAGAATCTCCGCCGCGAACTTGTCCTGCACCCTCCCTCGACCCTTGCCGAGCTATTGACTCTGGCGTTGCGCCACGCCGAGTGCGAAGAGGTGCTCAGCGCCTGCCGAGACTCAACCGGCTCGGGTCGAGAGGGGGACAAGAAGCGGGCTTCCGAGCCAAGCTCAGGTTCAGGGAAAAGGCGGAACCGGGACGGGGAATGTAAGGAACCGTCACGGAAGTATGAGCGGTACACCCCACTAGCCGCGCCGGTCTACGAGATCTACGAAGGCATCAAGGACTCGGGCCTCCTCTGCCAACCCGAGCCGATGAGATCGAAGAACCGTAATCGCGACAAGCACTGCTTGTTCCACAGTGATCACAGGCACCACACTGGCGACTGCCACCAGCTCCAGGATGAGATCGAGCGCCTCATCCGTCAGGGGCACCTAGCTCGGTTCGTAGCCGAGCGTAAGGAAGACCGAGGCGCCCCGGAGGAGATCGACAACGCCCCCCGAGGGGTCCACATCAACGTCATCTCCGGAGGAGCAGCATAAGGGGGCGACAGCAGCCGAGGAACGAAGCATCATGCCGAGCGGGCGAGCCGAGCCATAGAGCCTCCAAAGGCCCCGTCGAGTGAGCCCCAGGTCATAGTCTTCTCAGACCGAGACCAAGAAGGGCTGAGCACCCCGCATGACGACGCCCTAGTGATTTCGGCTACAATAAACCATTGTAACGTAGATAGGATTCTAGTCGACAATGGGAGTGCCCCTAATGTACTGTCTTATGATTGTTTCCTTAAGATGGGAGAGGATCCATCTAAGCTCCGCCTGATCCGAACCCCTCTCTGCGGGTTCAATGGCCAGGCCACCTATCCCGAGGGAGCCCTAAGCCTGCCGGTTACCCTCGGCACCCCACCCAAAACTGTTACGGTCATGGTGGACTTCATAGTGATTAAAGGTATGATAGCATACAACGCCATCTTCATCCGGGGAATCCTCAGCCGAATAAAAGCGGTGCCGTCTACCTATCACCAGAAAATGAAGTTCCCCACCAAAAATGGGTTGGGGGAAGTCCGAGGTAACGAGGCCGCGGCCAGAAGGTGCTACAATATCTCGGTAGAGGCCACAAGGCCGGACGGGAAGGACAAGGACCCCCGGGGAGTCCAGGGTAAATCCGCAACCACCGAACCTGGTGGCGAATTGCTGGCGGTTTTCCTAAATGATGACCCGGCCCTAGGAGTAAAGATCGGAGCCGACCTACCGTCTGAGGTTCAATAGCAATATAAAAAGTTCCTTTCTGAGTACATCTGAGTTTTTGCTTGGTCTGATGATCAACTCCCTGGGATACTAGAGGAAACTGTAATGCACAAGCTCAGCCTCGACCCTGCCGTGAAGCCCGTACAGCAACGCAGAAGGAAGCATGCACCAGAGAAGCAGGCGATCATCAAGGCGCAGGTCACCAAGGGACAAGAGACTGGCCTTTTTAGACCGATCCTGTACCCGACATGGCTAGCCAACGTCGTCCTGGTACCGAAAGCTTTGGGCAAGTGGCGGATGTGCGTGGATTTCACCGACCTGAATAAGGCTACCCCTAAGGACTGTTATCCGTTGCCGAGCATCGACCAATTGGTTGACTCAACCTCGAGCAATGAGATACTCAGCTTCCTAGATGACTATTCGGGTAACCATCAGATCAGAATGGATCCAGAAGATGTCGAGAAGACCGCCTTCATCACCGACTACGGCGTGTACTGCTACACCCGGATGCCTTTTGGGTTGAAGAACGCTAGAGCCACGTACCAAAGGCTGGTCAATCACATGTTTGAAGGACAGCTCGGTCGGAACATCGAGGCCTACATTGACGACATGCTCGTCAAGACCCCTAAGGCCGAAGACCACTTCACCGACCTCGCTGAGACCTTCGACACCCTCCTGAGGTACAACATGAAGCTCAATCCTGCCAAGTGTGCCTTCGGAGTGAGATCCGAAAAGTTTCTGGGTTTCCTAGTCACTCAGCGTGGGATCGAGGCCAACCTAGACAAAGTCCAGGCCATCCTGGACATGTGCCCGCCCACCTGCATCAAGGACGTCCAACGCCTAACTGGGCGTGTCGCCGCTCTCAGTCTGTTCCTGTCTCGTGCGGCCGAACGATGCTTGCCCTTCTTCAAGCTGTTGAGGGGGCCCAAACTGGCATCTACTACGTTCGCATGGGACGAGGAATGCCAGAGAGCGTTCACCGAGCTCAAGGAGTTCTTGGCCTCGCCCTCGGTGCTCTCCAAGCCCGTTCTGGGTGAAGTCTTGCTGCTCTATCTCTCGGCAACGCCATCTACGGTTAGCTCGATCCTAGTCAGAAATGACTCGGGAGTCGAGAGGCCAGTCTACTACATCAGCAAGGTGCTCAACGAGGCTGAAAGGACGTACCCCGCAACCGAGAAACTCATGCTAGCGTTGGTCACCTCTACCAAGCACCTCCGGCCCTATTTCCAGGGGCACCCCATCACCGTGCTAATCGGCGAACCATTGAAGAAGATCCTTACCCACCCCGAAGCCTCAGGATGACTCGTCAAGTCGGCCATCATGCTTGGGGCCTACGATATATCCTATCGGCCGCGCTCAGCTGTGAAAGGCCAAGCGCTCGCCGACTTCATCGCCGAAAGCACCATCCCGACTGAAGAAAGATCCCCGTCCGCGCCCTGGCTGACCTAGGAATTGTTCATCGATGGGTCCTCCAATTCGGTCGGGAGCGGTGCCGGAGTCCTGCTTAAGTCCCCCGAAGGAGTAGAACTGCAATACGCCTTGAAGTTCAGCTTTCAAGCATCCAACAACGCTTCCGAGTACGAGGCCCTTATCTCGAGAGCGCGCATGGCCCGACGGTTGGGGGTTGAGCGAGTCAAAATCCACACTGACTCCCAGCTGGTCGCTAGCCAAGTCAACGGCGAGTACGAAGCTCGAGAGGCACCAATGATCAAATACCTCCAACTGGTCAGAGCCCTAGCCCAGCAGTTCGAGAGATTCGAGGTAGTCCGAATAGCTCGAGAGGAAAACTCCCGAGCGGACGCCCTCTCTGCTAGCCTCTTCTCTCGACCCCGAAGGTACCCGATCGATCCTCCTTGAAGAGCTAGAGCGCCCGAGCATTGACTCAGAGCTCCTTGCTGTTGACTCGGCCATTCCGAGCGACTGGCACACCCCCTATCTGTCGTAGCTCCGGGACTCTCAATAGCCTTCCGACCCTCGAGAGGCCCACAGATTGAAGTACCAAGCCCGGCGCTTCGTCATTCTAGATGACACTCTCTACCGGAGATCTTTCTCCGGTCCCCTCCTGAAGTGCCTTAGCACCGACGAAGCCCACCGAGCTATCCAAGAGATCCACGAAGGCCTGTGCGGAGCGCATTCGGGAGGAAGGTCGCTTGCCAAGATCCTGCAGCGGCAGGGTTATTGGTGGCCCACTCTTCAGCGTGACTGCTCAGCCCCCGTGCAACAGTGCGACCGGTGCCAGCGGTTTGACCACTTGGTCCATCGGTCGGCAACGGAGCTCGTCACCCTAGCCGAGCCATATCTGTTCGCTCGGTGGGGGATCAACATCCTTGGGCCGTTCCCTATGGCTCAGGCCCAGAAAAAGTTCAACATCGTCCCCATCGACTACTTCACCAAGTGGATCGAGGCCGAAGCCACGGCGAGGATCATCGAGACAGTCGTCTGGAATTTCATCTGGAAGTCGATCATCTGTCGCTACGGCATCCCCCGGGTGATAGTGAGCGATAACGGTCAGCAATTTGATTCTCACTATTTCTGAGACAGATGTGCCGACCTAGGCATTCACAATCACTTCACCTCGGTCACCCACCCTCAGGCTAACGGACTGGTCAAGACTGCCAATAAGACTATCTTAAAAGGCATCAAGACCAGGCTCGGCAAGGCCAAGGGCAGCTGGCTTGAGGAATTGCCTAGCGTGCTTTGGTCGCACAGAATGACTCCTAGAACAGCAACCGGTGAAAGTCCTTTCCAGTTGGTATACGGCACCGAGGCCGTCATTCTGTTGGAGATCGCTAATCCCTCCCTCTGAGTCGTCTGCTTCTCGCCCGAGGCAAACGAGCATAAATTGCTCGAAAACCTCAACCTAGCAGATGAAGTCTGAGAGATCGCCCGCATCCGAGCAACGGAATACCAGCACCGCCTCACTCGAAACTACAACGCCAAAGTCCGAGACAGACACTTTCAGTCGGGAGACTTCGTCCTCAGAAAAGCCGAAGCCTCTCGACCACTTGATGTGGCGGGCAAGCTATCCCCTAACTGGGAAGGCCCCTACCGAGTGGTCGAGATGCTCGGGAAGGGAGCTTACTGGTTATCTACGATGGAAGGAGAGCCCATCCCTCGGACCTAGAACGCAACGACGCTACGCAAGTTCTATTTCTGAATACCAAACATTGTGTAAGCAGCATAGAATAAAATGAATTTCCCTTCCTTTATTCAAACAACTCGCTTGTACATCAGGACGGCTGAAGCCAAGAGAATACATGTCAAAAAAGCAAAAAATCCATCTGGCGCCATCATATGAGCCCCGCTCGACCGACTCGGATGACCTTCCTACGTCCAGCCACTGACTCTGCCTCGTGTAGAAATTGGCTCGGATAAAGGATAGTTGACCCCGTTGGCCCGGGCAGCTCGAGACAAAGGTGACAGAGGGATTAAGAAAGAGAAGGCTACCTTCCAAGTTGAAGTTGGAAGAGAAGGAGGCGAAGGAATGCGCATTTTCCCCGCCAAACTGCCAACTACTTGGAAAAAAGAGAGTGCGGGCACCCTCCGAAGAGTGAAAGAAAGGAAGAGCAGAAGAGGGAAAAAGAGGCTGCCAGAAAGAAAAAGAAACCAGCAGAGCTAGATGAGGAGGTAGGGGAAGGCCCGAAAGGGATGGAGCCTAGTTGGCTTCCTCCTCCCATCCGTGAAGCGAGCAGGAAGGGACGGGTGGCAGGCATGTCTAATGCCCCCATCCGCCCTCCATCTCGCCCCCCTACAAACCTCGCCGGAACTGATAAAGGGAAGACGGCGTGCCTCCGCGCGTCGACCCCTATTCAAGTCTGCCCGCCGGCCGTCTTCTCCTTTTCAAGTCCGAAGCAGCAGGAACCCCATGCCCCCCATCGTCGACAGCCTCCTCATCTGGAACGTCCTCCATGCTCTGGACACTATGGCACAACGCAACGTGAAGAAGGAATGAGGAAAGACTGTTAGGGAAAACCCTAAACGATGGAGAGGAAGAGACGCCCTTCAACCTTTTTATAGGCAAAGGGAGGCTACTCGCCTTAAATGATTCTCTCCTTAAAAACATGCCAAAGGAATTCCCCCCTATGAACGGTCACCACAAACTTCTCATCTTCCGCCCCAGCAGGATGCACGAAGTGGCCAGACATTCAAAGCGTAAGAAAATGGAAGGGCACCCTGTCAGGGGATCACCCAACCATCACGCGAATTCTGCGCAGAAAGTATCGATCCTTTCCAACTACCACAGATACGCTGATCAAATCACGGCAAGGACCACAAGAAGCAAGTAAGATTTTATTTATTGCCTTGCAAAAAGAGGAAGTCCCTTTTTGAAAAGAGACAAACAAAAGAAGGAGGCAAAATAGGGTGATATATCAGGCCTCTGGCCCACCTTGAATCTCGGGAAGGGAAGGCATAGGCGGTCCGCCCCCGGTACCCTCGGTGACAGCCGACCCTGGCACTGACCCCGCCTGTGCGGGAACTGCCTCGGTCGCGAGCCCTCCCGAGGCAATCGGAGTTGGCGACCCCTCAGGAGGAGAGCCCTCCAGACCTTCCTCGTCTGACGCAGAGGAGCTGGAAGACGACATGTCCAAGTCATAGCGTTGGCCGGAGGGGAGGTCGATCCCAGAATCCTGGTCCCCAGCATAAGCCGCGGCTCGGCGGTGACCCTACTTGAATCCTTTGCGGATACCTCGGCGAAGTGCTGACTCGTAGTAGGGAAGGGCGGCTTCCTGCAGGTTGACCATATAGGCCTCTGAGCGTTTGCATTGCTCGATCGCCTCCGCCCCGGCCAGTCCCACCCTACCAGCGAGCTCGGCCTTCTCCCGCTCCGCCTCGGCTAGTCTCCACTCCACCTCGGCCGCTCACTCCTCGGCCTCCGCCGATCGCTTCTCCGCCTCGGCCAACTTCCGCTCAGATCCGGCCGCCCACTCCTCGGCCTCAGCCGATCTCTCCTCCGCCTCAGCTCGGTCGGCTTTGGCCTACTAACAAAGCTTCTCCGCTGCCTCCCCCCGATCCACCAACTCGGCGCGCTCGGCTTCCCAACGGCCGTCCAGCTCGACACGAACAAGGCGCGCCTCCTCAAGGAGTTTACTCTTCCTCTCGAGTGATTCCCGGGCCTTGGATAGTTGCTCGGTCAGCGCTCAAACCTCCAGCCGGCTCGACCGCGACAACTCTCTGATCATGGAGAACTCCCGCCGGAGCCCCTCATGCTCCCCAGTGAGTCGGGCCAGCTTCCTTTCGCACCCTCCAAGGGTCCAAGTAAGCTTCGACCGCTCTGACTCCGACCGAGTGTAGGTCTCCGCCATTGTAGCCCCCATCTGGGCCATGATCAGGCTGCCCTCCATAATTATGTCGAGGACCCCGGGCGGGGAATGACGCCTGTCTCCCCCTTTCACCCTCGCGGGTACGCCACGACAAAGCTGATATAAAGTGCTCGAGACGCCGAGCCTTTCCAGAGCCACCGGCATGGGTACCCTGTCCGCATCTGACGCCTCGCCGGATTGCCCAGATAGAGCTGTGGACTCGGTCGCTCCATGCACCATGGTCGGTTGGGGCTGCGACGCCTCCGCAGGCGAACCCCCGACCTCGACCAACCCGGCACCACTCTCGACTGGGGCCGCTCCGCACACCACGGTCGGTTGGGGCTGCGACGCCTCCACAGGTGAACCCCTGACCTCGACCGGGGCCGCTCCGCTCACCATGGTCGGTTGGGGCTGTGACGCCTCCATAGGTGAACCCCCGACCTCGACCGACCCGGCCCGCGCATCACCCCCCGAGATACCGCCCACCTCGATCGACGCCCCAGCTCCGGCTACGGCTTCTTCAACTTCGGCCCCCTCTATTCCCGCCGAGGGGAGAGCCGATCCATCACCATCACCCTCCGGAGCGCCCCTGGCCTCCTCGGCCCCCTCTCGCTCGGCAGATGGGAGAGCTGACTCGATAGGGTCGGCCCTATCTCACTCGGGAGAGGGGAGTGCCGCCGAGCCAGAATCGCCTCTAGCGGCAGGGATGATCCCAGCCTTCCTTGCCCGCTTCTTGGCCTTCACGGCATCCCGCAACCGGTCCTCGATGGGATCCTTGCGCTTCACTCCGCGCGACTGGGAAGTCCCCCCTGAGGCCACGCCCTTGCCCTTTTCTCGGGCTTGGGGGCGACCCTCAGGAACGCTCGGCTCCTCGGCAGCCGAGTCACCGCAAAGATCGACCACCTCAGTGGCCTCCTTCAGAGGTTCCCGCCTGGTGTCTGCATAAAGAAGAAGGCGTGATGAGGAAAAGAAAAATAACCCCCACCTCCGAAGGAGGGTCTAAGTGGTGGCACTGAGCCCGACGGATGCAGCCGCGTAAGAAGACACCGCTCTATGTTCTCCGGCGTCACCAGTTCCTCAGTGGACTGGCGATTTCTCAACAGGGTGGCAGCATACTCCTCCACATGAGGAGGGAACTCATCCTGTCTTGGAGGGATATTCGGGTGGAAATTGGGCATTACCTGGCACCTCCAGGTTTCCTCCATCGAGTTTATCCCCACCCAGAAGAATTGGGTCTTCCACCCCTTATGCGAAGAATCCTTCGCCGCCAAAGAGATGCAACTCCTATTCCTCCTCGCCTGGATAAAGTAAAAACCCTTCCCGACTGACGGATGCGCCTTCAGTTCGAAGAAATAATGGAAGAGGTCCAAGGAAGGGGGAATCCCACATTGGCGGCAGAGGATGCGAAAGGCAGAAAGGAGGAGGTAGGAGTTAGCTACCAGCTGGATGGGCGCCAACCGAAAAAAGCCGAGAAGCGTGAGGAAGAAGGGCTCGAAGGGAAGGCGGAACCCGCCCTTCCACGCCAGGAGGAAAGTGCAGATATGGCCAGTGCGAGAATCCAAACTCGTCTCATGCAGAGCCACCGGGGTGAAGCTATACTTATGAGGCAGGCGAAACTGATACTCTAGCCTCTTCACATCGGCTTCCCCCAACTCGCTGCAGTTCGGGACCGGTGCTCTCACCGCCAGCTCGTCATCCCACTCCTCGGCACCCGAACGCTGGCCCACCATGGATTTCGAGGAAGAACTTGAAGAGGAACTCTCTCGAGACCTCGAAGACTCCAAGGGAGGAGGAAGCTACCGGACCGCCTCCGCTGATATCTCCGCCAACTCCTCAAACGCCACCGCTAGCTTCTGCTCCTCCATCGTGTCCTCGCGGCGCATCGAAGAGCCCCCAAAAGCAAGAAGCGAAGGAGAGCCAAAACCCTAACAACGGAAAGAGTCTGGGATGACAACCAGCGCCCAACGCCTATAAACCCACGCGGGAGGCGGCGCGTCGTTCCGACATCCGAGAAAAGGGGGACCCTTAATTTCAAATCCATCAGGATTACAATTATTACGGGCCCAGGTGACCACGACACGTGGCTTCATAACACCGCCAGATATCCACCCACCCGAGCCACGCTGGTCCTAAACCCTAGATGAACTACTCTACCGAGCCTACTTTGGCTCGGGAGTAGGAGGGGGACAAGTGGAGAGGGGGATTTCTATAGCCCAATTAAGAGCAGTTGAACTAGGCCCATTCGGACCGACCGAGGCCCAGCTCATCCAAGTGACATCCCTCTAGGGCCCACTTCGACAGGAAAGCCCAATAAAGATCACTCGGGGACCCATCCTTCCTCGGAGGCCCTAAGGCTCGGAAGGCCCGAACGACAGAACGGAGGAAGGCCCACGCCCGAGCCATCTCCCCACCGAGATAAGGGCAGGCGCTACGCGCCCACTCTAATCTGACTATGTCCGAGCTATGCCCATCGCCCGGGTAGGGCTGGTGCTTCTCATGCTTGGATCAACTGACAAACGATTATCCATGCATCCGTTGGTAGTCCTTTATGAGCAGGAGTTCAGCGGGATAAGGGCGCCATGATCTCCCAAGGTCATGAAGAGCCCACGATGAGGACATAACTCTCGCCTGAAACCCCTCGACTTACAGGACTCCTGAAGATGGCGCACTATTTAAATGAAAGATACCCTCCGGTAAAAAGAAAAAGGGGCAACCTCACTCCCTAATCCCTGAGCATGAACCACTTCACCCTTCTGGTGGAGAGGGATCTCGCGCAGAAGCTACTTCCTCCCTATATTGCTCCCACTATAGCTCTACTGACTTAAGCATCGGAGAGTTTTCCCCAGGGACTCATCCCTGGGCCCCCTGATCCGTTTCCCTTTTTCTTGCAGTTCACAATCTGGCGATCCTCCTGCCCGCTCAGGACCCGCGCGAGATCACGCCTCTTCAAGTGATTCATGTTCTTTCATTTTCATTTATTAGTTTAGGTCCCTTATTTTTTTTATTCATTAGTTTCAACCCTTTTCTTCTATTTAGCTAATTGTTCCTTTTTTATGAGGCACGTCGATTAATGGAATGCAAGGGGGGCGCGCCGGTTTAAGTAGTGCCAAGGGGGCGCGCCGGTTAAGGGTGCATAGTGGGGTCACGCCGGTTAATGGGAGCACAAGAGGGCGCGCCGGAATAGGGGGGGTGCAAGAGGGCGCTCCAGTCAAGGAGCCCAAGGGGCGCTCCAGTTGGTGGCCAAGAAGAAAGAGGGGCACGCCGGATAGACACCAAGAAAATGAAAGTTGTTTTGAGTGTAGAGTTAAACCGGCGCCAGGGGGTACCGCGTCGGATTAGCCCGCGCCAGATAGGGGCCCGCCAAGATAGCTCTTAGGAAGTTTTCTTTCATTCTTGTTGGTTCTGTTTCTTCTTTCCTTCGCCCGCAAGTTAATTTGATGATTGATTTATTCACCCTATTGGTTGATTAGATTTGTAGAGAGGAAGTTTAGATGTTTTAACCGTCTGTTAGAATGATTTAGTATGAAGGCTTAAGCATTTTATTGGAAGGGCTTATCATGCAAGGTTTCAGAGACTCAGGAGCTCAGGCCCAAGTTGTGTTTGATTCAAAGAGGGGCTTTCTGAGTTGAACAGTTCTCGGCATGAAGGAGCCTGTTTGTTCGTTTATTCCTGTGTATCTTTGTTCTTAGTTCTTATTGTTCATATTCCAGGCAAAAATTGGGCAGCATCTCCCTGGAACTGAGGTTTGCCAAAGAAAAATAGAGGAACACCAAATGGATTGCTCTAGGGTGAACCTCAGAATGCTGACCTCACGGCGGTCCGATGACCTAGATGTAAGCGTGGAAAAAGCACGGGGACTAGCCTTCAAGAGCTCTCACGACTCACGGGCAGCAACTTTGTAGGACCCCCAATGGGGCAGATATTTGCTAGAGAAGGCTGTGAATGTTCATCCCTCAGACGGTTCCTTCGAAGACCATGCTATGGAGGAGCAGGCCTCGAAGCACCATGGGTGAGTAGAAGACAGGGGGAAAAGGGGGAGCGAAGGCTAACGAAAGCAAATCACTGTGTTTTTCAACTATTCTCTATTTATTCATCCACCAAAAGGGGGTAGATTTAAATACAGGGAAGTTCACCCCGAAGGGAAGGAAAATACATTGAAGGGGGAAGAAGGAGATACACCGATGGGGGAGAGGGAATGGAGCACAAGCTCCTCCCCCCCTTCAAACTCACCTTCCCTCTCTCACCCTCTCTCTCTTTTTCTTCACCTTACAAGCGCGAGCGGATGGAGCCTCTTCTTCAGTTCGGACGCCTGAGACGCTAGCCGAACCACCTTCTCTCTTTTTCTACCCTCAGTTGAACCCCTTTCAGAGAGAGCCAGCCAGCCAGACCGCCCGCCAAGAGCTTCTAGTGGGGTGTTCGTTGCATATATATATATCAGTGGAGCTGGGAGGAAGAAGCCTCTGAAGCCAGTGACAAGTGTCTTCTATTTCTCGCCAACCAAAGGCAATCGAGTGACATGCAGATGTGTAGGGCGGTAGAGTAGGGAAGGTGCTCTTCAGGGATTGGCTGATGACGACCAGTGGAGATGGGCGGCCGGTGCGGAGCTCGAAGATTTCCATTCCAAGGAGCTTGAGTGGTTCAGGCGGTTGCACGCTGGTCAGGCGCAGGAGACCTAGCTGTTTCAGGGAAAGCAACGACATTCTGTTTGCAGAAAATAGGGGACCGCAGGTAGGATGGGATGCCTTGGGGTTAAACCGGTGCGAGGTTGTGCGCACCGGATTAGCAGCATGCATGGGGCATGCCGATTACAGGCCAATGAATGGGGCGCGCCGGTTTAAGGTTCTTGCAAGGGGGCACGCCAGTTACAAGCTCTTGCAAAGGGGGCGCGCCGGTTTAAGGCTGTATAGGTACAGCCGCGCCGGTTTAAGATCATTAGATTTCTTCTCGTCTTAGCGGTGATTCAGATGGACGCCTACCCTCTCGTGTTGCTTTAGTTGTGAGCCTCCGAGTCCCGGTTCAGGACTTTGAGTGATTTCCGGCGCATGCCGAACATGTGTTTGAATTTCCAAGTTTCTTTTGATTCGGCCTTCGGCACCGCCGACTGGGGAACCGAGGCTGTCTCTTCTGCACGAGGGGCTTCTTTGTTGGGTGGCGGAGCACCGGGTATATATTCGTCCTACTTGGAGGAGGTACAGGGTTTATTCGGCCTTCCCATCTTTGGCTTGCTCTTGAGATGTCGAGATGTCCGTGCCGTAGGAACATTCTTTTTCTTCTCTCTTTTTTGACGACATAACTCTCCCCCTTTGACCCCGTACGTGGGGAAATATCAAAGTTACCCTTGCAAGATAAGCCCGACCCTCCTCTCATGGTCATAGATTAACTTGGCACCAGGCCGATATCCTATGACGTTTTGACCGTTTGATCGGGATCTAACTGTAATTCCTCATTTCTGAGATATCGAATTTGCCGTATCTTGGAATACACCTGTCCCGATATCTCACATATACTTGAGATATTCCTCGATCCGGACCCTCGTCTGAACATGAAATGGTCAACAGGTGACCGATATGATTTTGAATATCATCTTGCACCCTGCTGCAGGGGATTTCAATCATTTCAACCCAACTTGCATTCTTTAATGAAAATTGATCTTTAGGCCATTTGGCCCTTTTTCTTGGCGATTAATCAAAGGTTTTCCCCTCTCCGAGGGGATGTATTTAACGTTGTGACCTTTATGACACGGAGGGTCTTAAGTCCTGACCCGATACCCACAATCGTCTGGTCAGTCAAACGGAGCGCAACCTAGGCTTTGGACCACTCTAGTCTCAAAGCCCGAACATTTTTGTCACACATGTGACTGGCATGTCCTCGCACTTGATAAATCGATAAACTAATAAAAAGATAAAAGATAATATGATTATCCCTCGTGAAGTTTCAGTGTGTCCAACATAAATACTTTAATTTAAGTTCCCAAGTGAAAATCTAAAGTTTCGGGCCAAATAGGCCATTTCAGGAGTGGGTCGGTCGACCTAACCCAGAGGTCAGTCGACCTACAGGGGTAGAGAACCAGTCGACCGAATTGTCTAGGCCACGGGGCTACCCAGGGTCAGTCGGTCGATTACCTTGGGTTGGTCAACTGACTGCCTTTGGTTGGTCGACAGAACCCAAGCGTCGATCGACCAAACCCAGCACAGTCCTCTTCCTGCTCTCTGCCAGGAACCGATTGACCGACCCTTCGGATTGGTCGACCGATTCCGATGACGGCCGAATGGGGTGACCCTCCAAGGGCCCCGTTCTAAGCCCAACTCGCTCCATTGCGAGTGAGAACCATGGGGAATCACTCCCTGACCCTGGGCACACCAAATGACACTTAAACAACCACGAATCGACTACCGGATCGGCAAAATCGTCGCTCACCCAAAAATATGCATTTTCTCGCAACATGAAAGAAACCCTATCGTTCTTGCCCTGAATCACTTGTAAACGGTGAGAGAACCTGCGGGAAGGTGGATGGGTCTGTCCCCCTACCAGAGACGCCACTTCTACTACTTAAAATTGCTCTAATCATCAGCAATTCACATCAAAACCCAATGAAGCTCGAAAACCCGTGATCCACACTCGCCACCGAGGTGTTCACATTCTCACAACCAACCTCCCACCATTGTCGTATCCCAACTAAGCCTCTTCTCTACCCACCGTTTGCAGCTGGAGGGAGAGGGGACTGAACGGAGGTGGAACGGAAGAGGGAGAGAGTGAGAAGGAGAGGGGAGAGGGGTGTGCGAAAGGTTAAAAATACGGTTTGGGGTTTGCCCAAAACCCCCGAAAGAATCAAAATTGATGAGTGGTATGAGTGGATCTAGAGGGGGGGTGAATAGATTCCACAGGCGATGCTTAACCACTTTTTAAAAGACAACAAAAGAAAATGCAGAACAGAAGGAACGGTCTCCAGCACGATTTTAGGCTAACACACGAGCTGTTTGAAGTGTAGCGATGTGAGACGCACTAATTGAGTCACAACACATGTGAAGGAGGTAGAGGAAATGGAGTACGCAACAATAAACCACAACATGGGAATTTTTAAGGTGGTTTGATCTGCAAACCTGTAGACCTACGTCCACCCCTTATGAAACCCGGTGAGGCTTTACTATGCTGTCGATGCAACAACGGGGACAAGTCCCCTTCAATCGTTGATTCACAGCCTCACCATTGATTTACAGCTTGAACGAGGAACATGTTCCTCAATCACATGGCTGCACCACAGCCAAACACACTCCGGTCCCTAAAATAGGGTACCAGAAGTACGCTGAAAGCTCATCAAGCACACTCGTAAAAAGTCAGAAGAAAGATCGAAAATAAAAGAACTTAAAACAAGGAAATGGAATGTAGCTTCTGATAGCAATCAAGAAGTTGATAATGAGGGTCCAAGCTTTAGGCCTGCTGCTAAGTCTTCTCTTCTTCGGAGATCAGGCCAGGCAATGGTGGGGAGGAATAATCTCTCATAGTGCTTCTCAGGGCTTCCCTCCTGCTCTTTTTGAATCACATCAGCTAACTCTCCTTGGATGTTTTTCAAGCAAGCTCAATGCAGCTGGGTTCCTTTTTCTCAATCCCACACTTTCTTCTTCATGACGATGGGTTTGTATATATAGAGAAGAAACATGGAGAGTCTCCTTCTTCCAAATCCCTTCTTGCGATTGGTTGGTTTAGAGCCGGCCACCTGATTGGTCTGCGCTTGTAGAATAGAAGCCTATAAAAAAAATCTTTTTCCAGATCTGTTCTTATGACTGGTCCTTTTCCCATGGCTATCTTGGATTGGTTCATCTTTATCGAGAGGAGAAACTTGGAGGGCTTCTTTCTCCAGATTTGATGTCTGACAAGTCCTTTACACAAAAGTAATATGACTGTCCTATGATGAAAAGGTAGGATCTCTGCATGGGACCTTTTTCAGACCTTGAGGCGCGTGTTCTGGGAACTTGCATCATCGACTTCTGAAGACTTTGTGTGTTTGAGAGGATGGGCTTCGATCAGACGAAAAACTCTTCATCTGCGTCAACGCACCTAGTGCCATGCGTTGACGTAGCTTCCAATCTGCATGGGCTGCTGTGAGCAAGGTTGAGAGTTGAATGAGTATGCGTCGACGGAGCCTGAGGTGTGTGTCGACGCATCCTGTCATCCGCTCAGGTTGCTGCGAGCTAAATCAGTGTGCGTTGACGCAGCTGGAAGGGTGTGTCGACACACCCTTGTAAAAGTGCACCGGATGCGGCTTTTGTGAGAGAGCCCTGTGTCGACGCACTGTGAAAGTAGTGTCGATGCAGCTGAAGAGTGTCACCCGTATGACTGGTGCAGGAGCTGAAGCGGTGTCAACTCATTGAGGTGCTTGTGTCGACGCACTTGTGGATGTACACTTGAAGCTACTTCTAGAGGCTGTCCTGAGTCGACGCATTCAAGAGTATGAAGTGGCTGGAGTCGACGTAGCCTGAGAAGAATTCCTGATAAGTGGTGTTCAAACTGAAGATGCTTCGGCGCACAGGAGCACTTGGGTCGACGCATCCTGAAGACCGCTCTACTTGTTCTTTTTCTTGTGAGAAAATGAGTCGAGTTCACATTCAGTCAATGCATAATGTTTCAAATTTTCTCAAATAAACCAGTTAATGACTTATAGTTAGACATCATCAAAACATAATGGACACAACATTCTCCCCCTTTTTGATGATGGCAACTATGAGTCATTGTGCTCATATTTCTGTTAAGGTTTTGGCAAACATCATATTTTTAACATGAACAACATGAACAGTAGAAAGCACCTTGTATTGAAAAAGCAATTGATTATTAAATGCATCAAGATTTAAACATCAAGATTTAAACCAGCTAGGAAGGACATATTGACTTTTAGATCGATCACACTATGACTTTCTGACTTTATAGCTTGTGACGCATCAGACTTCTCCAAATTATGACACATCAGACTTCTCCCCCTTTGACATCATCAAAACACTAGGAGGAATCTGGAGAAAAATTCAGTAGACTGAAATTGGAGTTCAGTGAGGGGATCCAAATCTAATAGAGACCCCATGGCTGTTCTGCATTGACTCCGAACTCAAACATCTTCCTCCAAAAGAGCATTGCATGGTGTGAGATTATTGATTGAGGGATTTAAAGTAAATAACTTCAGAGGTTTTAGAAGCCAGGAAAGCAACAAGAGTGTCTACACACAGTATTAACGGGGCGAAAGCATGTTTGCATACTAAAGACCTTGAAATTCACCTTTTAGCCTTTCTTATTAAGGTCCAGTAACCTCTTAGGATTAACTGCCGTTAGTAATGAAAGTAAGCAATTTGATGCAGTAGGAGTGTATCCCTTCAAGCACCTCTGGTTTGTAAAGCATAAAGCAACTATATTTAAAAAAAAGACAGTCAAGTTCAGCTGACACATTTTGACTTGAGGAGTCATATTGGTTAGATGCAATACTCCCCAGTTACTCAGTGCAGTTAACCATTCTGCCTCATTTAGACCAGAGATAGCTTGTCACCTCATGCCTTACCCCTTGTCACTTCATTGGTGAAGGGTCACAGTTTCTCAACAGACTGAAGCCATTGCTCTGTATATAATTCCAACATTTTTTTTATTTTTTTTAAATTTAGCTGAAACCAGAGCATAGTTAGTTAAGAGACTACCTTTTGACTTGAACCACCTCACGTCTCAGGTGAAGTATGCCCAGTTACTCAGTAAGTCTCGACCATTGCTCTGCATTGAGTGCCTTAGATAAACTTAAATAGCATGGTTGTTTGAAGACAATACGTAATGCAAAGTTCATCAACCAAAAGTGTTACTGAATTCTCATAGTCAGATTAAAGGAATATTAGGATTCAGCACACTTGATGCTTTAGCAAGAGTAAGCCTGAGGAGACCTTCCTTTAACTTGCTACTTTCAGACCTCATGGAGTTATTAACCTTAAAGCCTCGATTTATTTGACAACCATGATGCCAAAAGCGGGAAGATTGTTATTTCAGGAGTGCCAGTCATTTGAGATCAACTATTAGATGTGAATCTCCCCCTGAATTCAAGCATATCATACAAGGAATTTTGTGATAGAATGAAGCACATGGTTGAGCAAAATGTTGAAGGGTTGAGAGACAAAATGGATGAACTCAGCCAAAGGAGCAGGTCGGCTCAATTAACCTGTAGGGCGACTAAAATCTGAAATATTGCAGGGATGTAAGACAAGGTCAGTCGACTTATCAACTTTGAGTGGTATGAGTGGTGTGTCGATGCAGGTGACCTATGACTGACAAATCAGCATAAGCAGCAGATCTTATAATGAATCTGTCTCGCAGAGGTTCTACTAACTCCCCTTCAACACATATACTCTTGATCACTGTATGTGAAGACCCTTAGTACCTGGCAGAGTATCTTCTCACGCATAGTGAAAACTTTCAGACAAGCTCAGTCTACCCTTCCACAAGTCACCATTTTATATACCAGTGGGTCAATCACACACACCCAGCCCAAGACTCACAAAAGAAACTGGATACACACAATGAACTCCCCCTAACAAAAATAACATGTGACTTTTAGGACTCACCCGACTTGACCCAGACAAGATCAAAGAAGTAGGAGGTCTACATAGACCCAACTCTCTTCTCAGAATAGAAAATCTTTCATTGTTCAGAGGTTTCATAAAAATGTATGCAATTTACTTTTCAGTTTCAATGAATTGTAATTCAAAATTTTTCTTGCTAACCTCATCTCTAAGGAACTGATGTCTTTTTTCCATGTGTTTTGTTCTTGAATGCTGGATGGGGTTCTTCGTTATGTTAATGGCACTTGTGTTATCACACAATACAGGTGTGCATCTAAGATCTACACCATAGTCTTTGTAGCAACCCAAAAATTCCTAGAACTTTTCAAAAAAAAATAAATAGATTTAATTAAGCATGTAATGGGCTTAAAAGGCTTAATGGGCTAATTAATTGATTAATAGAATTATTTACGCATTTAATAAATTTAAGTGGGTTTAACCATTCAAAGCCATTGATTTAAAAGCCCAGCTATTAATTAAATAAATAGGACCACTTAAAATGGGCCTTAAACCCTAAAACCTAAGCTTATGGCCCAAGCCCAAACCCTAGAAACATAATAGGGTAATTTTCCCTAATTAAAATGGATAAATAACGAAAGTTATGGGATAATTAGGAAAGAGTTTGAATTAAATTCAAATTTCATAAGGCCAGGCAAGTCACGGTCAGTCGCGCGACCGCGACCTATTGATAGCGGTCCAGGGAAGACCGCTACCTGGTTCCATAAACGGAACGTGATAAACCCTGGGAAACTTAGATTTCTTTCCCCCAATTCACTATGATCCGATGTGATCTGGCATGGGAACTTGTCTAGGACTCTTAGGGGATCGAATTGACACTCCATAGGACTCCTAATTCGACCTAAAACCCCAACTCTAGACCAATTCCCTATAAATAGGACCCAGCTCTGTTCTGTGCGAACCCTAATTTTGGATCGCGCATAGTAGAGGTAAGACATCGTTATTTCAAATTATTTCTTTAGAGTCATTTATTCTCCATAGTATCGTCTGATGTTCCTCGAATTTTGGTGTTAGGAGATCAGTCGGGCAAGGAGTTAGGAAACACGAAAGTTTTTGGTTCCATGTAGGATGCGCAGGAACAAGAGTGTACTTCCGGTGACAAATTCAACGATTAGGAGCAACCCCAGAGCTAGGTCATCTCATGTATGGCTTAAGCAACTTGTAAGGAACAAAAGCCCTCTCATATCTCTTGATTTCATGCATTGTACATGAGGAATTTTACGTTTTTTCATGACGGCACAATTAGGTTTTTCATGGCATGCTATCCCTACACCCTTGACTAAAAGAGAAGAACTTTGGCTTAATTCGTACATTTTCCATGCATTTCCTTTATTCTAAACCATGCTATCATGTCTTACCTTTATGTTCTCTATAGTTTTCATTCATTAATTGCCCTAGAATAGGCTCCACACGTTGGATGTTGCTTTTGTCTGACGCAGGCAGAAAGCGCTCCTACAAAAATCGTTTCTTTCAAGTGGCGGTTCTAGGTAGACCGCTACCTTCAAGTAGCGGCCCTAAACAGACCGCTACCTGGTTTCTGTAACTAGGTTAAACCCTATTTATTTCCATTATATAAATTCTATCCTACATGCCCTAGCTTGTTAGTTGTATATCTTGATCATGGCATGATTTATACTGCATCTTGGCATGTTTTAAAAACTTATTTTCCATATATGTTATTTTTTATGTCAAAACTTTATAGTTTTATATTTAAGGGTTTTAATGTAAGTTCCTACACTGGGATTAATGCTTTAACGCATTCCCTTCTCATCTCCTTTCTATTTTATTACTTCACACATAGCATGTACTCTGGTACAACGCTATTAGATCACTTGCACTTGATAGGAACATCTCTTGGACTTGAGAGTCTCTCCGTCAGATATTCCTTCTGCCGTACTAGGTAATCCTGTTTCAAGGCATCTTTAAGTCTCCACGAGCCTGGGATTCACACCAAGACGTCGAGCTGGTTGTACCCTAAAAACCCAATGGTTTAGAAAGCAGTCGAGTTTTCTACGTTTTCTACAGGCTGACTTGAACGTGGCTATCAGGTGACTGCTATTTTCAGATAGCGGTCCTGGCACGACCGCATTATGTCAAATGTTCATAGCGTCGACCCAGTTTCTTCCTGCGTCGACCCATCCTCGATAACCCGTCAGATAGTGGACCCCATGCGACCACTACTTCATGATAATAGTTCTGGCTCGACTATGTTCTGTCTCGATGTTGTCCAACCCGAGGTTTGACCCAAGGGTTGATTGTGCTCCATTCTTAGATGGTCTTCTAATTATCTGGAACCTAACACCTTATTCATTAAGACACTAATGAACTTTGGAAATTGATTAATGTACCGTTAGGCTACCAGATTCCTCCCGCAACATGAAATTCTCATTAATTCTTTCTTGACCTCACATGCTCAATTTGGTATCTTCTTTCCTTGGTTTGTATTGCTAGGGAACTATTGTTTGAACTTGACATTATTAGCTTACTTTTATTTCCCGTGGAAGTAGCTTGAATTATAACTTGAAGATGGAAGGGCGGACATGGACGGTGTCCAAGGGCCCCACTCTAGCCCCTCGATAGATGGCCGAAAACATACTATAAACCATGGGGTATGATGAACACTGGCGTCGCATTGCGCTGGGAGTACTTTTTTTATAAACGGGTAAAATCTGCAAGGCAATCTTGTGAAATTACATGTTTGCTTGTTAAATGACTTTCTAGTGCATAGCCTTTAAGGTTATGAAAAGTACATTATTGTTACATGATAGTACATTCTCGTTATTGAAAAGTCATATTACTATCTTCCTTGGTCATGCTCTTATTCGTACTTGAATTCTCATATCTTTATAGTTCTTGTTACCTGTTGTTACCTTGGTTTTATCGCATTTCCTTTATCTTACCTTCTAGAGATAAAATGTTAATTACTTTAACATTACCATCATATAGATATGAAGATACCTACTGGGCGAGTACGCTCATTCCCTACTTTTCCTAATCTTTTCAGGAAACTCTAGCAGGTCGGAATCGGACTACTCGAGTGACGAGTCCGAGAGTGAATAAAGTACAAGTGAAGCCCTAGAAGTATCATGAGTCTGGTTATGTTAGTTAAAAGTTGTGTCCATGTAATTTTCCTTTTATTGAGTCTAGTGAAATATTATGTTGGAAGAAGTCGAGTGTCATTGTAAACTTTTGAGCATTATTCAATAAAGTTAAAGTTTTGAGTATATGTTGTGTTCACTCTTTTATGTGTGAATGTTGTGCTCTGATTGTCATTCTCGCTTGAGGCTTTATTTCTCAACTATTCACGTTCCTGACTTAATTCCGCTGCATATCTCGGGGCATGACAGTTAAAGTGATATCAGAGCTTAGGCTTAAGTAATTCCTAGGAAAATGTCAAGTCATAGGTTATCAGAGCCTAGGCTTAAGGACCCACACCTATGAATTAGGAAGAAATTTTTGAACCCATGTGAGATTGGGTAGAGCCCGAGATAAGATAGTTTATTTAGAAATTAACCCTTAGGTTAATCTCTATTCCAAAGAAAATGACAAATTGTGTATTTTCTCAGGAACCTCACTTTCCAAATGGACGCTAACCGTGTGAATTGGGAAGCTATACAACAAACCATCCAGGGTCCCACCCAGGCCCTGCAAATGGTGGCACAAGCAGGCGCGCGAGCTGGCGCCGATGATCTTCATCACAACTTTTGGAGTATGAATCTGCCTTGCTTCTCAGGATCTTCTAACCCAGATGAAGCAGGGAATTGGATTGAAGAGATGGACTGTATATTCAATGTTATGCAATGCACGGACCAGGAGAAGGTCTTGCTTGCCACTTTCCAATTAAACAAGGATGCCCGAACATGGTGGAAAGCCACTTCTGCCCATCTCCACAATGCATAATTGAGTTGGGAGGAGTTTATTGAGCTCTTCCGTGAAAAGTATTTCTCGGAGCATGTCCGGGAGAGGAAGGCGGCGGAATTTGCCTCCCTTCGGCAAGGCATGATGTCCGTGGTAGAGTATGAACTATAATTTTCACAGCAGGCGCCATATGCTCCTCACCTTGTCAGTACGGAGCTATTAAAAGCCAATCGATTCATGGACGGATTGAGGCCCGTCTTTGTCAAGCAACTTGGGCCGCAAAATATCCGAACCTATATGGAGATGGTCCATAGGGCGCATTTATGTGAGAGGACCCTTGAAAAGGTTGAGAAGTTCAAGACAAGAGATGAGGAGCCAAGCCAAAAATATGACAAGCAAGGGGAAAATGGAGATAAATTTAGCATCACGGGAACTCATAACTCCCAAGATAACAAGAAGAGACCACATAATAGAAATAGCAACGACAAGAACAAGAGAGTTAAGGAAGAAGAAAAGCAAGTCATGGAGGCTTGTAAATTTTGCGAGAAGTTCGGACACGCTGCCGAAGAGTGTTGGAAGCACCTCGGCGCATGCTTGCATTGCGACAGTCGAGAACATAGAATACCCGACTACCCACTCATAAAGGAACAACCCTCGAGGAATAATAGAGGATATAGGCACCAAGGGCATCTTAATGTTGTCATGGGTGATGAATCTACAAAGGATGGTAACGTAGTTGAAGGTACTGTTCTAACCTATCTCGCATCCGGGTTTTTCTTAATCTTATTTAATACCCGGAGCTGTTTAATTATGGTAATACTAGACTCTTCACAAAACTCATGCAATGAATTTGGGGACCAAATATTTTTTAAGTGGGGAGCGTGTAGCACCCCGAAAATTCTTAGAATTTTTCAAAATAAATAAATAGATTTAATTAAGCATTTAATGGGCTTAAAAGGCTTAATGGGCTAATTAATTGATTAATACAATTATTTACGCATTTAATAAGTTTAAGTGGGCTTAACCATTCAATGCCATTGATTTAAAAGCACAGCTATTAATTAAATAAATATGGCCACTTAAAATGGGCATTAAACCCTAAAACCTAAGCTTATGGCCCAAGCCCAAACCCTAGAAACATAATAGGGTAATTTTTCCTAATTAAAATGGATAGATAAAGTAAATTATGGGATAATTAAGAAAGAGTTTGAATTAAATTTAAATTTCGGAAGGCCAGGCAAGTCGCGGTCAGTCACGCGACCGCTACTTGGTTTCGTAAACGGAAGGTGATAAATCCCAGGAAACTTGGATTTCTATCCCCAATTCGCCGTGATCTGATGTAATCTGGAATGGGAACTCGTCTAGGACTCTTAGAGGATCAAATTGACACTCCATAGGACTCCTAATTCGACCTAAAACCCCAGCCCTAGACCAATTCCCTATAAAATGGACCCAGGTCTATCTGCGCGAACCCTAATTTTGGATCGCACATAGAAGAGGTAAGACGCCGTTATTTCTGGTTATTTCTTTAGAGTCATTTATTCTCCTTAGTGTTTTCTGACGTTCATCGAATTTTGTTGTTAAGAGATCAATCGGGCAAGGAGTTAGGAAGCACATAAGTTGCTGGTTCTACGCAGGATGCGCAGGAACATGAGCGTACTTTCGGTGACAAATTTGAAGATTTGGAGCAACCCCACAGGTAGGTTATCTCATGTATGGATTAAACAACTTGTTAAGAACAAAAGTCCTCTCCTATCTCTTGATTTCATGCATTGTACACGAGGAATTTTACATTTTTCCATGACTGCGCAGTTAGTTTTTTCATGGCATGCTATCTCTGCACCCTTGACTAAAAGATAAGAACTTCGACTTAATTTGTACCTTTGCCATGCATTTCCTTCATTCTAAACCATGCTATCGTGTCTTACCTTTATGTTCTCTATAGTTTTCATTCATTAATTGCCCTATAAAAGGCTTTGCACGTTGGATGCTACTTCTGTCTGACGCAGGTAGAAGGCGGTCCTACAAAGACCGTTTCTTTCAAGTGGCGGTTCTAGGTAGACCGCTACGTTCAAGTAGCGGCCCTAGACAGACTGCTACCTCGTTTCTGTAACTAGGTCAAACCCTATTTATTTCCATTATATAAATGCTATCCTGCATGCCCTAGCTTGTTAGTTGTATATCCTGATCATGGCATGATTTAAAAACTTATTTTTCATATATGTTATTTTTCATGTCAAAACCTTATAGTTTTGTATTTAAGGGTTTTAATATAAGTTCCTACACTTGGATTAATGCTTTGACGTGTTCCCTTCTTATCTTCTTTCTGTTTTATTACTTCACAGATAGCTCGTACTCCGGTACGACGCTATTAGATCACTTTCACTTGATAGGAACACCTCTTGGACTTGAGAGCCTCTCCGTCGGATATTCCTTCTACCGGATTAGGTAATCTTGTTTCAAGGCCTCCTTAAGTCTTCACGAGCCTGGGATTCCCACTAGCACGCCGAGCTGGTTGTACCCTAAAAACCCAATGGTTTAGAAAGCACTCGAGTTTTCTGTGTTTTCTATAGGGTGACTTAAACACGGCCATCAGGTGACCACTACTTCTAGATAGTGGTCCTGGCATGACCGTGTTGTGTCAGATGTTCATAGAGTTGACCCAGTTTCTTCTTACGTCGACCCATCCTCGATAACCCGTCAGATAGGGGACCCCATGCCACTACTACTTCATGATAGCAGTTCTGGCTCGACCGCGTTCTGTCTAAATATTGTCCAACCTGAGGTTTGACCCAAGGGTTGATTGTGCTCCGTTCTTAGATGGTCTTCTGATTATATGGAACCTAACACCTTTGATGGGGACATCACCTCCCATGCCCACGTTCACAGCTCGTCTCCTCGCCCCGGTTGCATCCGGCATGGTCTAGTTATTTAATTTTGAGTCCTATGTAATTTTTATTTGAGTCATTTGATGTATTTTCCCTTTTATTTGAGTCATGTTCCTAGGTCTTGTGTTAATTTCCCTAAGTTTGAGTGTCATTAGGTTGTCTAGTTAGCTATTGCGCCCAATTCATTGGGCTTGGCCCAAGGGCTCCCCCCTACCCCCTCGGTTATTTGTCATTGAGTCAATTGTCAGGGTCTTATTGTAAAATGTGGGTTGCCTATATATAGGGCCCCATTTCCCCCATTTCAAGGTAATGAATCAATGAATGAAAAAACTTACCATTTTGAGAGTTCAAACTTCTTATCTAGTGGAGAGATTCCATTATTTGGGTGAGAGACCCTAGGGGAGAGATTCCCTACCCATCCCTCTCTTAATTTCTCTCTTTCACTCCTCTTTCTCTCTCCTCCACACCCAATTTTGAAATTTTTCTCTCTCCTCCCCTCTCAACCACCTCCACCCTCCCACCTACCTCCATTAACTCCTTTACAACTTCCCACAAGCCATCATTACTTCCCCCTAGTCCCAATAGACCCTCCACCAATCCACACCCCACCCTCCAACCCCCAACTACCCATCCCCTTCCCCAAGCAGCCCTCCACCTTCCCAAGGCACCTCTTCCCATCCCCAAGACCACCATTAATCACCCCACATTAAAGGAAATTCAAACTCACATTCCCTCCACCCACTTGTGCCCCCCTCACCTTCCCCCTTCTCCCTCTAAGCCCAAATTCGTAGCTCCTCCTCCCACCACCTGTTAGACCCCCTTCCAGACCCTATTCTTCCCCTCCCATACCTTGGAACACCCCCTCCTAGACCCCCTCACATCCAGGGTTCTCCCCACACTCTTCCACCTCCATTTCCCCTCCCATATACCCCATTTCCCCCCATCATCTTCAACCTCCAGTTTTCAGTTCGCAGGCAGCAGAAGAGTATCAGTTTGTAGAGGCAACCTCGACCACATCCCAGCGAATCTGAAGGCCCAAGAGGTCTCCACGGAAGCGTCTACCGGTCTTCTTCGCAACGGCGGTGGTTTCATCTCCATCCAAGCTCCGTGCTGCCCGGGAGATCCGTTCTCCCACAACTGCGTAGAGCTGCCCCTGCTGAGCACCTGAACCAGAGTAGAAGCTTTACCACGACGAACCTCAGAAGAATCAGGCCAAGAGTTCTTCTGTAAAGTTGTTCCTTGTCCTGTCTACTTTCAGAATCAAGAAGCGGAACTTCAATCGACATCCGTGGGCCAGAGTTATCAATTTTATCCCCGGGTACACGGTTCTGCTTCCCACAGTCTGCACCGATAGTCCATCATTGTTCAGAGTCCACCAATCTTCTTCGGCATAGTTTGGCTTCCCTGCTAGTTTTTCTGCGAAGAAGACTCATCCACGGTTCCAAAAACTCCAACGGTACTTGATTCTGAGTTCGGGAGCTGTCAGGGCATCATCTTCTTCCTGCTGTCAGAAACCAGAAGCTGTCAGTCCGAGAATCTGCCACCCTGTTCGAGCCTCTACCCAAACCAGCATCGGTGCCAAAAGAAATCAACAAAATTTGGACGACTTCCTTGGCCTCCTAAGAAGATTTTTCAGGTGGTTTTGTCCTCAAAAAAATTCGATAGCAGTCGCAGCAGCCGATTCTTCGATCATCTATCAGCACTCACAGAACGTGGACAGAATCGGCAACCTTCCATTCGGCATTCCTTTCCCCGTTTCTCCCCTCCCCGCTTGGCTGGCTGAAGGCCCCTCCCTGTGTGGAGGTAGTTTTGATGTAATATTAGTTAACCCCCACCCCTAGATCCCCCCCCTTGCATGGGGTGTAGTGTTGTAATAATTTGAGCAGGTCAAGCTACCCCGGCGCGGCGTGTGGGGAACCCACGCTTCCCCGCTCGCCCACGTCTCCGAGCGGGACCGGTTTTCTCAAACCGGTCGAGTAAGTGCTCCACTCCTAGCTCCATTTAGTGTTTGTTCTTTCTAATATTAGTTCATAAACTCCGCTGGCCGTGAATGAGAGCCCGATCCTTAAGCTCCTTTGCTATAAGTGATCACCGTGGGAAAAGAGTGGAATCCGTGCCTTGACACCTCGTCGGCTCCCTTGAATTGGGCAGCCATACCCTTGGGGAGATAAACTTAGGCCTTGCTGGCCCTCTACCAGCAAGGGCCCATCCCACACAACCTCCACTTGGCATTGCCAAGTTACCCCGGGTCTTGGTGAGCATCGGGTGAGCGGTCACCAATATCGGTCCGTTTGATTGCAAATTGTGCTTGTTCATTTTGGTTCAAGGGTGTGTCACATCAATTGGTATCCGAGAAGTTCACAACTTATCTCTCCACAAGTTGGTCCTAGGGCATGTTTATGCATTTAGAGTCCTCGGTTGCATCTCCCATGTCCACTAGAATGACCACTTCATACCCGTCATATCCATCCCCATCAACTTTCCCAAGATGCCCAAATCCTCATGGAAGCTCCATTGCCAACAAAGTGGGTAGCAACACCTCTATCATAGAAGCCCTACCTAATGTCCTTAATCGGCTTGAAGATATCATGGCTCGACTCGATCGACTTGAAGGAAATAGCCGTGCACCAAGAGTGAGTGAGAGTGACCTTTGGGGAAATCTAGAAACCATATTTTTAGAACACTTGAAAATCAAAACCCCCGCCTTTGATGGATCCAACATCCCAAGCCTTTACCTAGATTGGGAGATTTCCCTAGACCAATTCTTTAAAAGTTGCCCCTTGAACGAAGAAAGGAGAATGAGGCTAGCCAAGGCACACCTCTCCAAACAAGCTAAAACTCATTGGTTAGTTGTGGAAGGTTTAAGAAGGATCCGCAGGGAGGCCCCCATTAGCACTTGGGATGAGATGAAGGTCGAGCTTAGGAAAACCTACACTCTCCAACCCTCTCCCTCCTACTCAAATCACAAAAGCCCAAGGAGCACTTCAACTCCTTCATCCCCACCCGGTCAATCCAAGACCCCAATCACCCATTCCCTATCACTTCCCATCTCTCCCACCCCAAACACTACATTTACACCCCACCTCCAAGTCCACACCACAGCCATAGATCCCCATACCCAATTGGGCCCCATGGCCAACTCTCCACCTAGGCCCATGGTAACCCCCACCACTACCTCTCCATCACCCCCAAAAAGAGACACTCCTCCCAAAACAAATCAACCCAAACCCCTTCAACCCACCCATCTTCCTCTCCCTACCCCAATCCAACTCCCACCAAAGCCTCCACTACTACCCTCACCTATCCTAACCCAAGTTTCCCACTACCTACCACCCCGGATACACCATGACCCAATCATCACCACACCCTCAAAAGCCCCTCTCACCTCCTTGGAAGAAGAACCCATACCCCACCCCATAGTGGTGAACACTCCAAACCCACTCTCCACCTTGGAGGAAACCCAAGCCAAAATTGAAGAAGAAACAACACACGAGGGTCTTCACCTTACATCACCATCTCTAGTTGGAGTTAATCTCATCTTAGGGGAAACACTTGTTAGTTGGCTAAAGAAGAGCCCAATAAGAGAGATCACGGCCCACGATTTCCCACCCATGAAGGAAAACCATCCCATAGTGCCCATCTCCTCTTATCACACCACAATCCAAGCATCTTATCAAGTAGAGACCTTAGAGGATTTTCTTAGAGGCTTAGCATGGCAAATTGAGTTCACTAGCATGTTGACCCCTATGGCCGAACAACCTAGGAGCCTTGGCCTCCTACACCTATGCATCGGGTCAATCACCTCTGTCTATACCATTGGTTGCTACACTAGCGACCTCCTTTTCCTTCTCCCTATGGTAGAAGAACCCATCTACATCCACTCCCCTACCATTGAGATCCCAAATACTTTGATCAGTCAACCAACTAGAAACCTTGGCCCAATTACCTTAGAGGAAGATGACTCACAATTTTGGAACCTTGAAGACATAGAGTGCCTCCCTCTAGGAAGACCTTTCCACGACCCCTTTGATCCCTTCCTATGGAAGTCTAGTTCCCCATGTGATCCAACCACCTTATCCACCACCCACCATTCCCTATCCCAACCCACCATGTTAGACCTAATTCACCCCATCCTAGACCCGGGTTACACCTTGGGAACCATGACCTTGGGCCACATACCCCTAGGTAATAAGGTTGTGCCCCACCCCATGATGACCACCTTCTTAGATCCATTCGATCCTTTCCAATGGCAGTTAAAGGGTTGTCCCACACCTATACACATGAAAATCACCTTTAGGAAAAACATGCATGTGTCTAGGCTTACCACACCGCTTGGCATGAACACTATGTTGGATCCATTCATTCATATCACCCACATGTCAAGTAGAAAGCATGAGTGGTCCAAATTTAGATGTAGTGGTCCACCTTCACACATCATGAGTCGTAGGCATGATAGGAGTATTCATGGATGTCCGGGTCCCCCAGCATTTGTCACCCCCATGCATGACCGGATCACCTATGGATGCCCCGGTCCTCCCCATTCCATCAAAGTCTTTCTAACGTCAAAGCATGATTGGTCTACTTTTGGTTGCCCAGGTCCACCCATCACCCCTAGAATGTCAACATTCACAAAATTGCATGAAAGCCTTTGCAAGCACATAAGCAAGGAAAATGAGATCTATAAGAGGCAGGCTGACTCCCTTCGACGTCACCAAGAATTCCACGTGGGTGACTTTGTGATGGTGAGGAAGGAGAGGCTCTCCCCGGGAGTCATCTCCAAATTGAGGCTACGTGGGGCTGGTCCCTTCCAGGTCCTTAGGCGCATTGACGCTAATGCCTGTGAGTTAGATCTCCCCGAGGAGTATGGAGTGAGTCCTACATTCAATGTAGCTGACCTAGTGCCATATAAGGGACCCACGGTGGTACCTAGTGAGGATATTGAGCATATTCCCTCCGTTGAGAGAGCACCCACCCGTGAGGAGAGTCCACCAGCCAAGAGAGCCCAGCGCGAGCGCATTGAACGAATATTGGATGAACAGGCCACTGCCACCAGGAGCAAGGTATACGAGCGCTATCTCGGCAGGTGGATGGATCGGTCTCATTCGGAAGACTTGAGGGCAGTACCACTTCTACACCCTCCAAGGAGGGAAGGACACTTACTCGACGGAGTCGAGTTCTCCGCACCCCGGGAGTATGATGGGGACATCACCTCCCATGCCCACGTTCACAGCTCGTCTCCTCGCCCCGGTTGCATCCGGCATGGTCTAGTTATTTAATTTTAAGTCCTATGTAATGTTTATTTGAGTCATTTGATGTATTTTCCCTTTTATTTGAGTCATGTTCCTAGGTCTTGTGTTAATTTCCCTAAGTTTGAGTGTCATTAGGTTGTCTAGTTAGCTATTGGGCCCAATTCATTGGGCTTGGCCCAAGGGCTCCCCCCTACCCCCTCGGTTATTTGTCATTGAGTCAATTGTCAGGGTCTTATTGTAAAATGTGGGTTGCCTATATATAGGGCCCCATTCCCCCCATTTCAAGGTAATGAATCAATGAATGAAAAAACTTACCATTTTGAGAGTTCAAACTTCTTATCTAGTGGAGAGATTCCATTATTTGGGTGAGAGACCCTAGGGGAGAGATTTCCCACCCATCCCTCTCTTAATTTCTCTCTTTCACTCCTATTTCTCTCTCCTCCACACCCAATTTCAAAATTTTTCTCTCTCCTCCTCTCCCAACCACCTCCACTCTCCCACCTACCTCCATTAACTCATCTACAACTTCCCACAAGCCATCATTACTTCCCCCTAGTCCCAATAGACCCTCCACCAATCCACACCCCACCCTCCAACCCCCAACTACCCATCCCCTTCCCCAAGCAGCCCTCCACCTTCCCAAGGCACCTCTTCCCATCCCCAAGACCACCATTAATCACCCCACATTAAAGGAAATTCAAACTCACATTCCCTCCACCCACTTGTGCCCCCCTCACCTTCCCCCTTCTCCCTCCAAGCCCAAATTCGTAGCTCCTCCTTCCACCACCTGTTAGACCCCCTTCCAGACCCTATTCTTCCCCTCCCACACCTTGGAACACCCCCTCCTAGACCCCCTCACATTCAGGGTTCTCCCCACACTCTTCCACCTCCATTTCCCCTCCCATATACCCCATTTCCCCCCATCATCTTCAACCTCCAGTTTTCAGTTCGCAGGTAGCAAAAGAGTATCAGTTTGCAGAGGCAACCCCGACCACATCCCAGCGAATCTGAAGGCCCAAGAGGTCTCCACGGAAGCGTCTACCGGTCTTCTTCGCAACGGAGGTGGTTTCATCTCCATCCAAGCTCCGTGCTGCCCGGGAGATCCGTTCTCCCACAACTGCGTAGAGCTGCCCCTGCTGAGCACCTGAACCAGAGTAGAAGCTTTACCACGACGAACCTCGGAAGAATCAGGCCAAGAGTTCTTCTGTAAAGTTGTTCCTTGTCCTGTCTACTTTCAGAATCAAGAAGCGGAACTTCAATCGACATCCGTGGGCCAGAGTTATCAATTTTATCCCTCGAGTACACGGTTCTGCTTCCCACAGTCTGCACCGATAGTCTATCATTGTTCAGAGTCCACCAGCCTTCTTCTGCATAGTTTGGCTTCCCTGCTAGTTTTGCTGCGAAGAAGACTCATCCACGGTTCCAAAAACTCCAACGGTACTTGATTCTGAGTTCGGGAGCTGTCAGGGCATCATCTTCTTCCTGCTGTCAGAAACCAGAAGCTGTCAGTCCGAAAATCTGCCACCCTGTTCGAGCCTCTACCCAGACCAGCATCGGTGCCAGAAGAAATCAACAAAATTTGGACGACTTCCCTGGCCTCCTAATAAGATTTTCCATGTGGTTTCGTCCTAAAAAAAATTTGATAGCAGTCGCAGCAGCCAATTCTTCAATCATCTATCAGCACTCACAGAACGTGGACAGAATCGGCAACCTTCCATTCGGCATTCCTTTCCCCGTTTCTCCCCTCCCCGCTTGGCCGGCTGAAGGCCCCTCCCTGTGTGGAGGTAGTTTTGATGTAATATTAGTTAACCCCCACCCCTAGATCCCCCCCCTTGCATGGGGTGTAGTGTTGTAACAATTTGAGCAGGTCAAACTACCCCGGCGCGGCGTGTGGGGAACCCACGCTTCCCCGCTCGCCCACGTCTCCGAGCGGGACCGGTTTTCTCAAACCGGTCGAGTAAGTGCTCCACTCCTAGCTCCATTTAGTGTTTTTTCTTTCTAATATTAGTTCATAAACTCCGCTGTCCGTGAATGAGAGCCCGATCCTTAAGCTCCTTTGCTATAAGTGATCACCGTGGGAAAAGAGTGGAATCCGTGCCTTGGCACCTCGTCGGCTCCCTTGAATTGGGCAGCCATACCCTTGGGGAGACAAACTTAGGCCTTGC
Organism: Amorphophallus konjac; assembly: GCA_022559845.1. Lineage (NCBI taxonomy): Eukaryota > Viridiplantae > Streptophyta > Magnoliopsida > Alismatales > Araceae > Amorphophallus > Amorphophallus konjac. Next base: position 273,762,047 of record CM040118.1, on the reverse strand, counting down.
TGGCCCTCTACCAGCAAGGGCCCAGCCCACACAACCTCCACTTGGCATTGCCAAGTTACCCCGGGTCTTGGTGAGCGTCGGGTGAGCGGTCACCAATATCGGTCCGTTTGATTGCAAATTGTGCTTGTTCATTTTGGTCCAAGGGTGTGTCACATCAACCTTATTCATTAAAACACTAATTAACTTTGGAAATTGATTAATGTACCATTATGCTGTTAGATTCCTCCCGCAACATGACATTCTCATTAATTCTTTCTTGACCTCACATGTTCATTTTGGTATGTTCTTACCTTGGTTTTTTTTGCTATGGAACTATTGTTTGAACTTGTCATTATTGGCCCACTTTTATTTCATGAGGAAGTAGCTTGATTTATTACTTGAAGATGCAAGGGCGGGCACGGACGTTGTCCAAGGGCTCCACGTTAGCCCCCTCGGCAAATGGCTAGAAACATACTATAAACCATGGGGTATGATGAACACTGGGGTCGCATTGCACTTGGAGTACTTTTTTTATAAACAAGTGAAATCCACGAGGCAATCTTGTGAAATTACATGCTTGCTTGTTACGTGACTTTCTAGTACATAGCCTTTAAGATTATGAAAAGTACATTCTTGTTACATGATAGTACATTCTCATTATTGAAAGGCCATATTACTATCTTGCTTGATCATGCTCTTATACGTAATTGAATTCTCATATCTCTATAGTTCTTGTTACCTATTGTTACCTTGGTTTTATGGCATGTTTTATCGCATTTTCTTTATCTTACCTTCTAGAGCTAAAATGTCAATTACTATAACATTGCCATCATGTTGATACGATGATACCTACTGGGTGAGTGCGCTCATTCCCTACTTTTTTTAATCTTTTCAGAAAACTTTAGCGGGTCGGAATCGGACTACTCTAGTGGCGAGTCCGAGAGCGAATAAAGTACAAGTGAAGCCCTAGAAGTGTCGTGAGTCTGGTTATGTTACTTAAAAGTCATGTCCATGTAATTTTCCTTTTATTGAGTCTAGTGAAATATTATGTTGGAAGAAGTCGAGTGTCATTCTAAACTTTTGATTATTATTTAATAAAGTTGATGTTTTGAGTATATGTTGCGTTCACTCTTTTATGTATGAATGTTGCGCTCTGATTGTCATTCTCACTTGCGACTTTAATTGCCGACTGTTCACGTTCCCGACTTAATTCCGCTGCATATCTCGGGGAGTGACAGTTAAAGTGGTATCAGAGACTAGGCGTAAGTAAGTCCTAGGAAAATGTCAAGTCATAGGTTAAGTCCAAGGTTTAAGGACCCACACCTATGAATTAGGAAGAAAATTTTGAACCCATGTGAAATTGGGTAGAGCACTGGATAAGATAGTTTTTTTTAGAAATTAACCCTTAGGTTAATCTCTATTCCAAAGAAAATGACAAATTATGTATTTTCTCAGGAACCTCACTTTCCAAATGGCCGCTAACCATGCGAATTGGGAAGCTATGCAACAAATCGTCTAGGGTCTCACCCAGGCCCTGCAAATGGTGGCACAAGCAGGCGCGTGAGCTGGCACTAGTGATCTTCATCGCAACTTTTAGAGTATGAATCCTCTTCGCTTCTCGGGATCTTCTAACCCAGATGAAGCAGATAATTAGATTGATGAGATGGACCGTATATTCAATGTCATGCAATGCACGGACCAGGAGAAGGTCCTACTTGCCACTTTCCAATTAAACAAGGATGCCCGAACATGGTGGAAAGCCACTTCTGCCCATCTCCATAACGCACAATTGACTTGGGAGGAGTTTCTTGAGCTCTTCTGTGAAAAGTATTTCTTGGAGCATGTCCGGGAGAGGAAGACGACATAATTTGCATCCCTTCGGCAAGGCATGATGTCCGTGGTGGAGTATGAACTACAATTTTCACGGCTAGAGCCATATGCTCCTCACCTTGTCAGTACAGAGCTATTAAAAGCCAACCGATTCATGGATGGATTGAGGCCCATCTTCGTCAAGCAACTTGGGCCGCAAAATATCCAAACCTATACGGAGATGGTCCATAGGGTGCATTTATGTGAGAGGACCCTTGAAAAGGTCGAGAAGTTCAAGGGAAGAGAAGAGGAGCCAAGCCAAAAACATGATAAGCGAGGGGAAAATGGAGTTAATTTAGCATCACGGGAACTCATAACTCCCGTGATAACAAGAAGAGACCACATAATCGAATCAGCAACGGCAAGAACAAGAGAGTTAAGGAAGAAGAAAAGCAAGTCATGGAGGCTTACAAATTTTGTGAGAAGTTCGGACACGCTGCCGAAGAGTGTTGGAAGCGCCTCGAGGCATGCTTGCGTTGCGGTAGTCGAGAACATAAAATGCCCGACTACCCACTCACATGGGAACAACCCTCGAAGAATAATGGAGGATATAGGTGACAACGGCGTTTTAATGCTGTCATGGGTGATGAACCTACAAAGGATGGTAACGTAGTTGAAGGTACTGTTCTAACCTATCTCGCATCCGGGTTTTTCTTAATCTCATTTAATACTCGGAGCTGTTTAATTATGGGAATACTGCACCATTCACAAAACTCATGCAATGAATTTGGGGACCAAATTCTTTTTAAGTAGGGGAGGGTGTAGCACCCTGAAAATTCCTAGAATTTTTCAAAAAAGTTTAATAGATTTAATTAAGCATTTAATGGGCTTAAAAGGCTTAATGGGCTAATTAATTGATTAATAGAATTATTTATTCATTTAATAAGTTTAAGTTGGCTTAACAATTCAAAGCCATTGATTTAAAAGCCTAACTATTAATTAAATAAATAAGGCCACTTAAAATGGACCTTAAATCCTAAAACCTAAGCTTATGGCCCAAGCCCAAACCCTAGAAACGTAATAGGGTAATTTTCCCTAATTAAATGGATAAATAAAGCAAATTATGGGATAATTAAGAAAGAGTTTGAATTAAATTCAAATTTCTGAAGGCCAGGCAAGTCGCGGTCAGTCGCGCGACCGCGACCTGCTGATAGCAGTCCAGGGAAGACCACAACCTGGTTCCGTAAACGAAAGGTGATAAACCCAAGGAAACTTGGATTTCTATCCCCGAATTCATCGTGATCTTATGTGATCTGGCATGGGAACTTGTCTGGGACTCTTAGGGGATCGAATTGACACTCCATAGGACTCCTAATTCGACCTAAAACCCCAGTACTAGACCAATTCCCTATAAATAGGACCCAGGTCTGTTCTGCACGAACCCTAATTTTGGATCGCGCATAGCAGAGGTAAGACGTCGTTATATCAGGTTATTTCTTTAGAGTCATTTATTCTCCTTAGTATCTTCTGAAGTTCCTCGAATTTTGGTGTTAGAAGATCAATCGGACAAGGAGTTAGGAAGCACGGAAGTTGCTAGTTCCACGCAGCACACGTAGGAACCAGAGCGTACTTCTGATGACAAATTCGAAGATTAGGAGCAACCCCAGAGGTACGTTATCTCATGTATGGCTTAAACAACTTGTTAGGAATAAAATCCCTCTCCTATCTCTTGATTTCATGCATTGTACACGAGGAATTTTACGTTTTTCCATGACTACGCAGTTATGCTTTTCATGGCATGCTATCCCTGCACCCTTGACTAAAAGGTAAGAACTTTGGCTTAATTCGTACCTTTTCCATGCATTTCCTTCATTCTAAACCATGCTATCATGTCTTACCTTTATGTTCTCATTAGTTTTCATTCAATAATTGCCCTAGAATATGTTGTATATGCCTTGCATATGTTTTTGATGATAACTAACCTTATGCTTCCTTGCACATGCTCTTGCTTAATATGGTTGAGATGGTAAATGGCTTTTGAGGCAGGCTCAAAAGCATGTTGGTTGAATGCATGGCTATATGGTTTTACAAAGAGGTTTTATAACCTTTCTAATGTGAACAAAGCCTTTGTGTCTCTCACGATATATTAACTTTGCCTATCTTGAATTGTAGGATCAAATATCATGGTGGTCGTATCTTAAATTGTAGGATCAAACATCATGGTGGTCGCTTGGAAGGTAAAACAAACGTGTGGATAAGCACATCGCTATCTACAATCTAAAACAAGTGGTAAACCATGTCTACACTCTTCAAGAACCCTCGGTAAGGCTATGGCATTCTCCATTCTGGTAAAGCAAGTAAAGTCGACTTGTCTCCATGGGAAGTTGATTTAGTCCGATGTGAAAAGGCTCTCTATGCTTCAACGTATGGATTTGTTTGTTGATGGATTTATCGACCTAACCTTGATCAATAGTTTGGAAGCTATGATACTCTGGCTTTCCAAGGGTTCTCATGCATCTCTTTTCATGTGCTCTTAATACATTGAACTTGTTCCTTATATTTCCACAAGGGTCATTTTGAAATGAGATTTCATGGGTCTTTTGCATAATGTCGAATGCATTCCATGCATTATCTTCTTGACATATCAAAAGCCTTGTTGGTGAGAATTGGGTTTGCAAATGAAGGTTTAATAGGTCATTTACATTGTTTCATGAATATCTTCAAGAGTGAGCATTGAACGTGTTTAAGGCCCTTTTATGTAATGTCACATGCTCAAATGTCTTGAGTTTTCCAAATGCATAAACTAAGCTAAATCAAACCCAAAAATGATTGGATTAAATGATGACACAAAGCTCTTGTCATGTGGATATGTTTCATTGGCCTAACAATCCATTTTTAAAGGTTTTCCAGGTTTCGGTCGACTTAAAGGCACATAGCGGTCGACCTAATTTCCCAGGGATCTCAAAACTACAATTTTTACAGTAGCGGTCGACCGCCCAGTGAGGTTCGGTCTACCGGTTTTCCCAGCAACGAAATCTTCAATCCCTATAAAATTTTGGTCGACCGCCCCTCTATTTCTGGTTGACCGCCAGCCTCGAAAGCCTTCATTGTTGACTTTGTATTCTCAACGTGGGAAGCCCCTCTTCTTAAATTTGTTTAATCCAAAGCCACCAAACCTTCCATGTTTTATGGATCTGGTTCCTGGCTTGTCTCTTGACCATTCAAGAGTTATAAAAAACCTCTCTTTGGGGCAAGAAACCCTAAGGATCTAAGGAAGCACAAGGAGGCTATCAAGGGGAGAGAAGGGTGCTGCTACTGTAGCCGTGAACAGTGATCCGTCCAGAAGTTCTTCATCAAACTTTAAGCTTTTCAAGATCTATTAGAAGCCAATCAACTGGGAACCAAGTGGAGAAGCAAGCTTCATTCAGAATCTACATCATCTACTTAGGGGGAGCCTAAATCAGGAGTTTTCTCAACTGTGTTTCATTTGTCTTTGTGTTTTGAGCTTCAAGTCTTGTTCTTTGTAATCTGTAAACATCAGTGTGTGTGTGGATCGATTCAGATCCATGGTCGTGTGGATTGTCCTGTTTCGATCCGTGTGTGTGCGTGGATCTTCTTAGATCTACGTGTGTGTGTGTGGGTCTATCCAGATCCGTTTGTACAAGTGTGTGGAGTGCTACATCTGTCGTAGCATGTGTGTGTGTGTTGTTGATCTGGTCATCGGATCATGTTGGAGCTCGTCTTAGTGTGTGTGTGCGTGCAGGCATTGCCCTGCGTGTGTGGTTGGAGTGTGTCTCCGTGTTTGGGATTCATCCCCATGCTGGCTTACACCAGTGAAGTCTCACCGGGTTTTGGTGAGGGGTGGACGTAGGTTGTCGTCGTTGCATCCGAACCACCTTAAAAATTGTCGTGCATTGTGGTTTGATTTGTGTGGTTTGGCTCATTTCTTCTACCCCCATTCCATGTGATTGTTAGTGCATATTGCTGTTCCTGATTGATCACTTAGATTTAACATAATCGATCTTTTCACTAAATAGATCTTGGGTATATCAAAAGGTGCCTTTGAATTGACAGGGTGATTCATGTCAGGACAATAGCACTTTGCGTGAGAAGAATTCCTGGATTCACATCTCCGCCTAGTACCAGGAACTATCTTAGAGATAGATTTTCATAAATCTAACTTGTGGTTAAATAGATTTGATCGTCCTAGTTGTTGATTCATCATATTCTTTAAATCGGGTAAAAATTTGCTAAAAGTTGTTATCACCCAATTCACCCCCCCTCTTGGGTGTCATTGATCGTGGGACTTCAATTGGTATCAGAGCTAAGGCTCGATTTTTTATAGATTTAACAATCTAGAGAGATCCATATCAAAGACTACCAAAATGTACACCTTGAATTCTCCACTGGTGTTTGATGGTTTGAACTTCGATTTATGGTTAGGAAGAATGTGCAGTCTAGTCAACTCATACGATCCTAAGCTAGGGAAGCTTATTTCACATGGTCCTTATGAGTTGCCCAAAGAAAAATATATCTGGATTGCAGATTATAAGTTCAAACATGATCAAAATTGCTTGGTTCTAAGTTTATTCACTACCGCAGTTAATGCTAATAGTTTTCCCTTCGTCTTCCATTGCAGCTCCGCAAAGGACATATTGGATGGCTTAGCCGACTTCTACGAAGAGCATGAAGACAAATGTCTTATGGTAGGCACGAGTGATCACAGCAGTGATCAGCAGAATGGATCAACCTTGGAGGTAAATTCAGATTCTGAAAATATATCTCTTGATGATCTACTGGTTGCATACGATGAGCTTACGAATAAATATAAGAAGCTAAAATCTTAAAATAAAAAATTAACAAAGAATGTTGAACAAAATAATTGTGGTTTCTTCTGTAAAAAATGCTCACATTTAGAGGAATTGATTGAGGCTCATGTGTTTGATATTGAATTCCATAAAGGTCAAATTTGCTCCTTAAGAAATGAAAACAAGGAAATGAAAGCAAAAATAAATTCAATGGCCAATGATCAAACCTTGATAAATGAACTCATTCATGATGAAAAGCTTGCAAGAGAAAATGAGAAACTGAAGGAATTGAACACGGCCATTTCTGAAAGATTGTTGGTTTTAGAAAAAGGAAAATCTATGGTTTTGGATGAGTGTGAAGATGTGGATGAAATAAAATAAGAAATTGAATGTCTTAGGAATATTAATGCTGTGTTGAATGTTAGTCTTGCTACTTGTGAAGAAGAACTTGCTAATGCTGAATTGCATATCACATCTTTAGAAAGTGAAATTCTTGACTTGAATAATTCACTGTCCAAATTTGTAGATGGCAAAGAAAACCTGAAAAAATTACTTGGAATGAAAGTTAATTTTCAAAGGGAAGGGCTTGGCTACAATCTTGTACAAAAGAAGTCTTTTGTGAATAAGGTCTATACCTCTTTTGTTCATAGTTCAAATATAGTCAGTACCTCTACCTCACCCCCAACGCAGTCTTTTATCCAAGCAATTCAAAAAGAAAATAAAAATCAGAAAGCCAATTTGCATAAAAAATCAAAAAATGCTACTAGCATCACTATGCATGTTAACATACTTCTGCCACACACACACATCCACCTAGAAAGAAAATCTCATGTTTTTATTGTGGAAGACACGGACATGCCATGCATAATTGCTTTACAATGAAGAATGATGATTTAGAAGCATGCAAGAAAAGAATGAACAATGGAAAAGGCAAGGCTAGGTCGACGCATCACAAGGCTAAACAACACTACCAACCTATGGTGTCAACACATCCTATGTTCTGGACCCATTATCCTCAGCCAAATCCAAGGGCAAGTCGACCTACGATCTCCAATGTGTTCAACACACCACCTGCACATTGGGAACAATATCGGAACAAAAAAGTCACATGCTTCAAATAATCTTCATGCTTTCAGGTATTCAAAGTCATGTTGTCATTAATGTGGCAAATCAGGGCATAACATGAATGATTATTTTCTGAAGAAAAATGATGATTTCAATGTTATCAAGAAGTGGAAGCCACGTGTCAAGAGTGCTGCTAACCCACACCCAAGATGGTTTGGGTACCTAAGAATGTAAATTGAGAAATCTATTTTATAGGTGTGCCATGAGAATAAGAAGCATGAAATATATCTTTAGTCAAGAAGGTAAGGCACACGGGTCAAGTGACATAAGTGAGGTTAAAAGAAAAACTAAACTGAAATCTGAATGCTCAGGTGATATCCCTCTCACTTCTCTAGAAAAGGTGTTATGTTTTACTTTGTGCTAAATCTCATGTGCTAATGCATATGTCTATACATGCATTCCATCCATAGTTGTCTGCATATCTCTGTGCATATCATCCATCAGATAGCATCTTGTTCAAGGGGAGCGTGAAAATTTTTAAATCAAATTTCACTTCATACATTGAATTTGCATATACTTTCACACTCTGTCATGCAAAAGTTGAACATGGTGAATTCATGTCATAATACATTGCAATCCTCCTGCCTTCATCACATCCATGACTACATAGTATATCAAATGGTGACATATGGAAGGGTAGGTTAACCCTATCTGAAAACTATCACCACGCGTGAGGTGATCTTCGGATCTAAGTTCTCCGCCCAGTACTATAAGTCAAGTACGTATAGGCTGCATATGGTATTAGAATTTTACTGAACATCTCACAGTCATGCACACATTGAGGGGAAGTCACCAGATTCGTCATATGAACTTAGTATTTATGTAACACCCTCAAATATAGCTAAGTTGTACTCTATATCACCGAGGCGTCTTTTAAAGTATCGGCTCAGTTCTTGAAAAGAACTCCGAAGTTAAGCGTGCTTAATGGAGAGTAGTACTAGGATGGGTGACCTCCCGGGAAGTCCCCCATTCTGGAGCCGATCACTGTTAGAAAGGGATAAAACCGTGAGACTAGTAGGCCAAAGCGGACAATACCTCGACGGTATAGAGTACAGGGCGTGATAGAATGGTATCAGAGCTATACCCCAGCCGGAAGTGTGGGAACTAAGTGCCATGCAGGGCAAAGTGCTACACTATGGGAGTCACCTCTTGAGTCCGTAATGGAGCAAAGTGCTACATAGTGGGAGCCACCTCTTGAGCCTGTAGGGGCCACCTCTAGAGTCCTACCTGCCTGGGGGCTTGATTGCGTGATTGCGTGCTATACGTGCCCAGCGACGAGGACGTCGCCTATATAAGAGGGGTAGATTGTAACACCCTCAAATATAGCTAAGTTGCACTCTATATCACCGAGGCGCCTTTTAAAGTATCGACTCAGTTCTTGAAAAGAACTCCGAAGTTAAGCGTGCTTAATGGGGAGTAGTACTAGGATGGGTGACCTCCCGGGAAGTCCCCCATTCTGGAGCCGATCACTGTTAGAAAGGGATAAAACCGTGAGACTATACTTGAATAGAGTATAGGGCGTGATAGAATGGTATCAGAGCTATACCCCAGCCGGAAGTGTGGGAACTAAGTGCCATGCAGGGCAAAGTGCTACACTATGGGAGTCACCTCTTGAGTCCGTAATGGAGCAAAGTGCTACATAGTGGGAGCCACCTCTTGAGCCTGTAGGGGCCACCTCTAGAGTCCTACCTGCCTGGGGGCTTGATTGCGTGATTGCGTGCTATACGTGCCCAGCGACGAGGACGTCGCCTATATAAGAGGGGTAGATTGTAACACCCTCAAATATAGCTAAGTTGCACTCTATATCACCGAGGCGCCTTTTAAAGTATCGGCTCAGTTCTTGAAAAGAACTCCGAAGTTAAGCGTGCTTAATGGGGAGTAGTACTAGGATGGGTGACCTCCCGGGAAGTCCCCCATTCTGGAGCCGATCACTGTTAGAAAGGGATAAAACCGTGAGACTAGTAGGCCAAAGCGGACAATACCTCGACGGTATAGAGTACGGGGCGTGACAATTTAGGTTCACACCTGAGTTATGCATTAAGTCTAGAGCTTCTTAAGGGGATGTCAATTGTTAAAATAACTCTTCATGTCATGGTTAATAAATTTGAATCGAAATTGACAAATCAAATCTCTTCAACTTTGGATGCAGATCACACTCCCAAAAACCCAAGTGATGTTGGGCCAGCCATGGCCAAGCTTGAGTCAACTGAAGGAGTATATTGCAAGGATAAAGATGATAGGATGCTTTTACAAAACAACCTCCAGGATTGACTCAACGTCCACAACATGTGTACAAGCTGCAGGAAGTCTTGTATGGACTGAAGCAAGTACCCAATGCATGGAATATGGCATGAAAGAAGCAAATCCAATGTCGACTCCGGTGGCCGCAGCCACGAAGTTAGACAAAGATAAAAAGGGAGTGACTTGAGGGCAATGTAGAAATTGAGAAAAATAAGGGATTCTCAAAGCCAAGGTAAGAAAACTCAAGGGATTCTCAAGGCCAAGGTAAGAAAATAAAAATCTGAAATACCAACCTTCATGAGGTTGGTGATTTTGGTGCTTGAAGGCCTACGGTATTATCCTCTGAACTAAGGTAATTCAACCTCTTGCTATGGAAGTGAAATTTCATGCATTAGTCTATGGGACTTTGTGATGTTATTTTGATGATAGGTATTATTTCTACATACCTGAAATGATTGCTCCTCCACTCTACTATGATTAACTTGCTTACTGGTTGAATGAAATTGACAATCTTGAAGATTATGTTGACTATTGAACATCCTTCAATCTGATTGCTTGAGCACATATGAGCTTAATTGTGTATCTGGTATATCAAATATTGAGTAGTGAAAAGGTGGATTATGTTCATCTGGAAACTCTCACTATGCGTGAGTTGGTCTTTGGACCAAAGTTCTCTACCTCGTATCAGAACTCGAAGAAATCGAATGATTGCCTTTGAATGAATCTTCTGATGCTATTCTATGTTTTTTTGTTAGCTAGCCCATTGTCATAAGAGAACACACTGCACTTTCACTGAATTCTTCTGAAATTCATGTTTTTGTCAAGGGAGAGTCTTGCTAGCTAAACAACTTGAAATGACTATTGTTTCATCTTATATTAATTGAGTGACCTTCAATTGTAACAGGTAACATGCTTATGATGAATTGCTTCAAATCTTCTGAAATTGATCCTTAATGATGTGAAAATTTTTACAATGAAAATGTCGATTCTTGAATGGCTTGTGAATGTCTTCAAACTTGTTAGAAGTGATTGAAAATCTGCTTTTGAACATTTTCTGAAAATAAATGAATTGCATGACATGCTTCAAACGATTTCTGCTCCCTTGTACATAAAGCTCATGTGTTGACAAATGTCTCATGCTCATCTTTCAAATCTAATTGCTCTCTTATAAATTATGTCATTTTGCATCTTGCATTCCATTCTCATATAGTTATAGGTTGCATGCATTAGAATTCAATGCATTAGGTGCATTTAGATCATCAACATGAAAAACTGAAAACTTGTAATTTGTATTCATGTTACGTCTTATACTTTGCATTGCATTTAGGACATTCAAACAAAAATATGAAACCTTACATTACATTGCATATTTGCATATCATATCTACATATCATTCACATAGTGCATTTGAAAAATGAAGCTCATCGTGTGCCTTGTCACATAGTTAGGATTTTCAGCATGCATACTTTTGGGGCCAACAATTCAAGAACTAAAATTGCATATCTTTCATTTTGCATTCCATATTACATATCTTTCAAATTGTGTGCTTGAGTGCTATTATATGTTCTTCACCCCTATCCTTGGAATTTCTATGACCTTATAATTCTTGCTACATAATGCTGCATTTGAGTCATCACTGGAGTGTTCACTGTCATACACTACGGGGGAGTAAACCTGTGATAAGTGCATCTATTTAAGGGGAACTGCTCTGTTATGTGTTCATAATATTTTTGGTGTACATACTGAATCAAATTCGCACACATCATGTACAAAATGTGAAAAAGAGTGTTAAAGATAAGGATATAGGAATTTCTTTTCAACACTCTAGAGATATTGAACTTGCTGCATGTATGTTGAAGAGGCGATTGAAGAAAAAGCTGCCTGTCTAATTTTTGAAGAAAGAATTTGAAATGAAAAGGCAGAGCAATGTTTAGTCTCACTGAGTAAATTGGGCACGTGATGTGGTTCACTTCAGAAAGGTGTTTGGAGAGGGGAAATCTCACCGCCCGTACGGAGAGGCCGAACGAGGCCCAACTCCTCAAAGTGGCAGCCCTCGGGCCCACTTATTGTAAAGCCCAAAAACTCACTCGGAACAAGCGCTACCTAGGCAGCCTTCGGGCTAGGAAGTCCGAGCATCAGTCGATCGGGAAAGCTCCCCCGGAGCCCCCTATTCTTTGTCCCGACCCAGCACTTACTTTAACACCCTCAAATATAGCTAAGTTGTACTCTATATCACTGAGACGTCTTTTAAAGGATCGTCTCAGTTCTTGAAAAGAACTCCGAAGTTAAGCGTGCTTAATGGAGAGTAGTATTGGGATGGGTGACCTGCCCGGGAAGTCCCCCATTCTGGAGCTGATCACTGTTAGAAAAGGATAAAACCATGAGGTCAGTAAGCCAAAGCGGACAATACCTCGACGGTATAGAGTACGGGGCGTGACAGAATGGTATCAGAGCTATACCCCAGCCAGAAGTGTGGGAATAAAGTGCCATGTAGAGCAAAGTGCTACACTATGGGAGCCACCTCTTGAGTCCGTAATGGAGCAAAGTGCTACATAGTGGGAGCCACCTCTTGAGACGGGGCGTGACAGAATGGTATCAGAGCTATACCCCAGCCGGAAGTGTGGGAACAAAGTGCCATGTAGGGCAAAGTGCTACACTATGGGAGCCACCTCTTGAGTCCGTAATGGAGCAAAGTGCTACATAGTGGGAGCCACCTCTTGAGCCTGTAGGGGCCACCTCTAGAGTCCTACCTGCCTGGGAGCTTGATTGCGTGATTGTGTGCTATACGTGCCCAGCGACGAGGACGTCGCATATATAAGAGGGGTAGATTGTAACACCCTCAAATATAGCTAAGTTGTACTCTATATCACTGAGGCGTCTTTTGATGTATCGGCTCAGTTCTTGAAAAGAACTCCGAAGTTAAGCGTGCTTAATGGGGAGTAGTATTGGGATGGGTGACCTGCCCGGGAAGTCCCCCATTCTGGAGCCGATCACTGTTAGAAAATGATAAAACCGTGAGGTCAGTAGGCCAAAGCAGACAATACCTCGACGGTATAGAGTACGGGGCGTGACACTTACCGCTCGGGAGGCCACTCCTGAACAAGTGCCGTTCGCTCGGGCTCGCTGATGGAAGCTTATTGATACGGCCGTTGTGAATCCCTTAATGACAGGAAGCTCAATGGGACAGGGGAAACCAAGAGTCTGCGGGCCGTAAGGAGCCCGCATGAAGGACGTAACCCCCCTTGGAACTCCTCCACTTACAGGGATCAATTCGCACAACAGGCCATTATTTAAACAAGACATGCCCTACTACGAGAAGGTAAGAATAAGCAAGGCAAGAGCCAGCAACCCTGAGCAGGAACCACTTCACCTTTTGGTGGAGAGGGATCTCGCGCTCCCATTTTCCTCCTAACTCTTCTCTTCGCACTAGTGCTCTACTACCTATGCTGACTTAAGCATCGGAGGGTCTTCCCCGGGGATCTATCCTTGGGAACCTCTGACTTGTTTCCCTTCTTGCAGTTCTTACTTCAAGGGTACGTGGTCATCTTCCTCCCCGCTCAGAAGAAGCACGAGATCGCACCTCTTCATCTGGCGCCGTCTGTGGGAAACGCACAAAGAGCCATCATGGTGCGAAGAAGTTCTGGAAGGAGGATAGCCAGCAACACTGGAAAAGCTCTGGTAACGGAGGAAGGCGCACCTTCCCTCCCCACGGAGCATTCCCCATCCGACAACCAAGCCAACGAGCTACCTCCATCAGTGGCGGGGGAACAGCTTCCCGATGGGAGCACCGACGCCCTCTAAACCCTCAACGCAAAACTGGATGTCCTCGTGGATCTCATGAGGGCCCAGGCGGCCAGGGAGGAGAAGTCACAGCTCCCCAAGAAAAGCCCCCCACGTGGAGATGCCTCCCAGCAAACTGCTGGAGGCCGTTTCATCCTCCGGGTTCAGCGGCTCATTCGCAACCCGTCAGGAGGATCGTCGCAACCCTGAGGAGCATCGTGGCAGCATGCAAGTGCGCCCCCCAGCCCCTCGAGACAGTGACAACAAGAACTCTCTCTCCGACTAGAAGACTTCGAGAGGCGTTTCGCAGAGCAAGAGCGCACTCTTCGCGCCTTGCAGAAGACCTCTCCTGTGGAGGATGAGGAGCGATCACCATTCTCCGACTACATCCTGAAGGTAGAGATATCTCCCAGAATCTCACTTCCGACCTTCACGTTGTACGACGGCCAGGGAGACCCGGTCGACCATTATGACAGCTTCGACGCCCTGATGGCCTTACATGGGGCGTCTGATGTGATCAAGTGCCGAGCGTTCGTGACCACTCTGCTTCACGGTGCTCAGGCTTGGTTCAGAGCCCTCGCCCCCGACAGCATCCACAAGTTCAAGCAATTCAGGCGAATATTCAAGGAAAGCTTCGCCGGTAGTGGTCCACCCCGGTCAGTGGCGGGATTACTAGCCCTCAAGCAGGAACAGGGGGAGAAATTGCGGGCTTACATAAACCGATTTAAATCGGAAGCCCTGCTCATACCCCGCCAAGATGTGGCCTCTGCCATCACCGCCTTGACCGAGGGTACCCGCGACGAGAACCTGCGGCACGGGCTAGTGCTTCATCTCCCTATCTCCCTCGTCGGGCTAGTGACCTTGGCCCTGCACCACGCCGAGTGCGAGGAAGTCCTCAAAGCCTGCCGAGGCACAATCGGCTCGGGTCGGGAGGGGGACAAGAAGAGACCGTCTGAGCAAGGGACGGGACAAGGAAAGAGGCGGAACCAGGATGGAGATCGAAAAGAGCCGTCCCGAAAGTACGAGCGATATACCCCACTTACCGCCCCCGTCTACGAAATCTATGAAGACATCAAAGGCTCGGGTCTCCTCAACCAACCCGAGCCCATGAAGACCAAGCATCACAATCGCCACAAGCATTGCCTATTCCACAGTGACCACGTGCATCACACCAGCGATTGACATCAACTTCAAGATGAGATCGAGCACCTCATCCGCCAGGGACACCTATCTCGGTACGTGTCTGGGTAAAAGGAAGACCGAGGCGCCGCTGAAGAGATTGATAATGCCCCCCGCGGAGTCCACATCAATGTCATCGCGAGCGGGACGGCATCAGGCGGAGATGGCAGTCGAGGAAGAAAGCGTCACGCCGAGCGGGCGATCCAAGCCTCTGTTGAGGCACCTGCGGCCTCGCAGGCTAACGAACCGCAGGCCTTGCTATTCTCTGACTAGGACCTGGAAGGGCTAACCACCCTGCATGATGATGCTCTCGTTGTATCGGCTACAATAAACCATTGTAACGTAGACAGGATCTTAGTCGACAATGGTAGTGCCCCGGATGTATTGTCCTATGAATGTTTCCTCAAGATGGGAGAGACTCCATCTAAACTCCGCCCGATCTGAACCCCCCTCTGTGGGTTCAACGGCCAGGGTACTTATCCCGAGGGAGCACTGAGCCTGCCGGTTACTATCGGCACCTCGCCCAAAACCGTTACGGTTATGGTAGACTTCATCATGATCAAGGGGATGACGGCATACAACGCCATCTTCGGCCGAGGAATTCTCAGCCGAATGAAAGCAGCACCCTCTACCTTTCACCAAAAGATGAAGTTCCCAACCAAGTATGGCATGGGGGAAGTTCGAGGTAACCAGGCTATATAGTCTCGGTTGATGCCACTAGGCCGGAAGGGAAGAATAAAGGGGTAAAGGGAGCCGAAGAGGGACCCGCAACATCTGATCCTGGCGGCGAGTTGCTAACGTTCTTCCTTAACGGTGACCCGGCCCTAGGAGTAAAGATTGGAGCCGAGCTACCACTTGAGGAACAGGAGAAATATAAAGATTTCCTTGCACAGTACATCCGATTCTTTGCATGGTCTGATGAGCACCTTCTCAGGATCCCGAGAGACGTGGTGATGCACAAGCTCAACCTCGACCCGACAGCAAATCCAGTACAACAGCGCAGGAGAAAGCACACCCCAAATAAGCAAGCGGTCATCAAAGAGCAAGTCATCAAGGGGCAGAAGACTGGCCTCTTTCGTCTGGTTCTGTACGATACATGGCTCGCCAACGTCGTCCTGGTGCCAAAAGCTTCTGGGAAATGGCGGATGTGCGTGGACTTCACCGACCTCAACCAGGCTACCCCGAAGGATTGCTACCCGTTGTCGAGCATCGATCAACTGGTCGATTCAACCTCTGGCAACAAGCTGCTCAGCTTCCTGGACGACTACTCCGGCTACCATCAGATCAGGGTGGACTCGGAGGACATCAAGAAGACCGCCTTCATCATCGACTTCGGCATACACTACTACACCCGGATGCCATTTGGGTTAAAGAACGCTGGAGCAACATATCAAAGACTGATCAACCACATTTTTGAAGGACAGCTCGGTCGGAACGTCGAGGCCTATATTGATGATATGCTCGTCAAGACACCGAAGGCCGAAGACCACCTCGTCGACTTAGCCGAGACCTTCGACACCCTCCTGAAGTGCAACATGAAGCTCAACCCCGCCAAGTGCGCCTTCGGAGTCAGATTCGGGAAGTTCCTAGGCTTCCTGGTCACTCAGCGTGGAATTGAGGTCAACCCCGATAAGGTCCAGGCCATCCTGGACATGCGGCCACCCACCTGCATCAAGGACGTCCAAGCCTAACGGGGCACATTGCTGCACTCAACCATTTCCTGTCTCGGGCGGCCGAATGATGCTTACCCTTCTTCAAATTGTTGAGGGGACCCATGTTGTGACCCCTCTATGTTGATGATGTTGACAATAAGTTTTACTTCATTGGCAACAACTTGTTTTGATTGATTGGCAACTGTTCTTATTTTGATGAAATTGTTTTGATCAGGTTGTCTGTGTATATAATACAGTCAGAGTCTATATATTGTTATGCACTCACTCACAGGTCTACACAGTGCATTGCAGCATGAACATAGAGCCTATACTTTTCCTTGTTTAGTCTGGACAGTAGTGGGTCGACCCCCTTCTCAGGTGGGTCGAGACCCCCGGAGTGCAAGTCTATACACTGTCTGTCTGTCTAGTGTCTCATGCAGCGTCAACGCAGTAAGTGTGTACATTGCATTGGCTAAGTATGCAGCGTCAACGCAGTAAGTGTGTACATTGCATTGGCTAAGTTTGTACAATGTTCCCCTTCTTAGATGCATCGACACCCCCAGAGTGCGAGTCTATACACTATCTATCTGTCTTGTGTCTCATGCAGCGTCTTAGGCATTTTGTTAAAGTCTATACAGTGTAGCTCACACGAACACTCAAGTCCATACATCGTGAAGTCTGCACATTGTGGCACCCAATGTCTATACATTGCTCATTCGTTCATTCAGCATTGTCAAGTCTATACATTGGTCGGTGCCAAGTCTGTACAGCGAGCGTCTCATTGGTGAAGTCTGTACACTCACCAGTTGAACTTCAAAGTCCATACATTGGACTGTAGCTTGCACGAAGCTAAGCCCATACATCGCTCAAGTCTGTACAGAGTCCAACTTCTTAGTTAGCGTCTCAGGCATTGGGAAAAGTCTGTACATCGATCTTTCAGCAAGTCTGAACATCGTCCGTCTCTGTTAGCATCTCAGGCATTGGGCAAAGTCTATACATCGGACTGTTACAGCAAGTCTGTACATTGTCCATCTCAGTTAGCGTCTTATGCATTGGGGCGAAGTCTATACAAACGACTGTTCAGTTTGTGACCAAGTCTGTACAGCCAGGGCGACTGTTAAGTCTATACATTGATCATTACCTACGTTCTGAACTGAACTGAACTGAGTAAGTCTATACATTCCTCATATCTTTTACCTACGCTCAGTTCAGTAAGTCTGTACATTGGTTGCTTTACCGACGTTGCCTTGCCAAAGTCTACACATTGGAAGTCTATACATCTTTCGTGAAAACTGAACAACGAGCAAGTGTATACATTGGACGAGTCTGCATCGTGCATCAGTCCTGAAGTCTATACATCATCTATCTTCATTAGAGTCTTATGAAGTCTGTACATCGTGCATCAGTCCTGAAGTCTATACATCGTCTGTCTTCATTAGAGTCTCATGGAGTCTGTACATTGCACTCGCCTTCACAAAGTCTATACACTGAAGTCTATACATTGCATCTCCATTCATGAAGTCTGTACATTGTACTTACGTTTCACAAAGTCTATACATCATGAAGTCTACACAAGGCATTTCATCTTACAAAGTCTGTACAGAGTTCTTCACTTAACCTGATAATCCGATACTCTGTCTGACAGGGATTCGTTACTGAGATTGCTGACATGGCTCGTGATCCCAGGAGGACGAGGTGACCAGATGCTGCCACATGGATGAAAGTACCTCGGATCTGGTGAAGTCCTTGGGCGGGAAAACGTGGAAGCCACGCGCCCTTATCCAATCTGCTGCTGATATATATAGAAGTCTTTATCTTCTGTTGAAGGCTGATCGATTAGTGGCAAGTCTATACAGTGAGACAAACCCGAGGCAGCAGAGTGCCACCGAGATCCAAAGAGAAGAAAAGCAGAGAAGAAGAAAAGGAGAGAAGAAGAAAGTGAGAGAGAGATGAGTTGAGAGAGTTATATGAGAGCTTGTGAATCAGTCTCTTGGTTCAGATACCAGAGCTGATATTGCTCAATTTGAGCTACAGTCATTTTGGTTTTCATTCCATTCGATTCTGCATTTCTTGCTTTTCAGTCTTTGTTATTTTTTCTTTTGAAAACTCTTGTTTGATCAAGCTGTTAGTCAGTGGTGTCAAGCTGTGAGGCAGCGGTGTGCAGTGGTGTTACCTCTGGTCGGCTAAGCTGTAGAGCCCAGCAGAGCAAGCTATGAAGCTCAGCTGTTGCAGAGGAGGTTCCTCTGGTCGGGATAAGCTGTAAGCCCCAGCCGTTGTTGGCAAGCTGTAGTGCCCAGCAGATTGAAGTTGTGTATCAGCAGTAATCCACATTCGAGTTGAATGTGGGGTGGACGTAGGTCGGATTGAATGAACCACCTAAAATTCTTTGTGCCTCTCGTGTGGTTGCTTGTCTGTCTAGCAGATCTTATCTCTATTATCCGGTGCATTGACTGTGTTTGATCAGTGTTCTTTTAATTCCGCATCTGAATCTAGGCATAATTTTTTATTGGCCAGCTAATCTATTCACCCCCCCCTCTAGATCCACATTCTGTGGTGAAAGAGCCTTCCATCTAATTTCAACATTTGGTATCAGAGCCTAACTCTTCTGCAGGGACTTACAGCCCGAAGAGGAAGGTACAGATGGACGGAAGAGGGATGATAGCTGAAGGACACTCCACATCCAAGCCCCCTTACTTCGATGGATCCAACTACGCATACTGGAAGAACCGTATGCAGGTTTTTTTGAGAGCTAAAGATTATGAGATTTGGAAGGTAGTTAGCAAGGGACCTTTCGAGCTATCCCCTAATAAAGATGTATGGACCAAGGAGGAAATTAGAAGGTCCACGCTCAACTGGAGTGCAATCAATGCAATCCAGTGTTCTCTGCATCCCACTGAGTTCTCACGAGTATCTGCCTGCTCTTCTGCGAAGGAAATGTGGGATGCACTTGAAGTTATCTACGAGGGGACTTCACAAGTTAGAGAGACCAAGACTAATCTACTGGTTTCAGAATATGAGGCCTTCAAGATGAAGCAAAACGAGACAATCAAAGAAATGTATGCTCGACTGACTATTATCACAAATAGTCTCAGAGGTTTTGGGAAGAAGTATTCTGAGTATGATATAGTCAGAAAGATCTTGTGATCCTTGACTCCAATTTGGCACACCAAGGTCACTGTTATGGAAGAGTCAAGAGATCTGCACAATACAAGGGCAGATGAGCTTATCGGATCTCTAATGGCATATGAGATGAATCTGCCGAAGATAGAGGAGGCTAATAGAAAGAGGAAGCCAGTAGCTCTGAAGGCTGGTGCTAGCAAATCCAGTCGATCTAGCCCCAACGGATCATCAATTGAAGAGAGCTTGTCTGAAGAAGAAATGGCGAATGATGATATTGCTATGATTACTAGGGAATTCCGACGTTTTCTCAAGAAAGAAGGAAGAAGATTCAGCCGAAGAAATCCCAGTGGTGGCCACCGAGACACAAGGTACAAATCAAACCCTGTAAAGAAAGCTGGGACTAATGTTTGCTATCAATGCAGGAAGGTTGGTCACTTTAAAGCTGAATGTCCGACAAATCAGAACCTCAAGGACAAGTCCAAGAAAAAGAACACAAGATGGAAAGCTATGGTGAGTACCTGGAGTGATGAGGACGAGGGATCCTTGAGCAACACTTCGGACAGTGAAGTTGAAGCTGAGAAGCCAATCTGTCTCATGGCAACCAGCTCAGAAGATAGAGAGGAAGAATCTGATGAGGTATCCTCTCGTTTTGAAATCTTTACTATTGCTGATAGGATGGATGCTTATAATGAACTTGCTGATAGAGTAGATGATGTCAGAAAAGAAAATAGGCATCTACGAAGACAAATTAACATCATGCAAAATGATACTTCATTGTCTGATAAAATTGCATGCTTAGAGAATGAGAACAGTAAGCTGAAACTCACATGTTCTGAATTTTAAGAAATCAAGAAACAACTGAAAATCTCTAAGGAAGAAAATGTGAGATTAGACAATGAAATTGATGCATGAAAATTAAAATTTCAGAATTATGAAAGTGAGATAAAAATTATTTCTGAAAAATATGAAGTTGTCCTCAATGTAAATAGTGAATTGAAAAAGTCTATTGATGAAATTCAAAAAGACAATGAGGATAAGTTGAAAACCATTGAGAAAATGACCCAAGGATCTGAAAATTTAGATGCATTATTGGGGTCAAAGTTTAATTTCAGGAGAGAGGGCCTAGGATTCAACTCTAGTTCAACTAAGAGCTTTGGAATGAAAACTATTTCCTTTGTTGCACAAAAGGAGAAAGGACCTCTGATTAATATGAATTCTAATAATGCTGTGAAAACAAATGTGAATCTGAAAAAGCCCAATGCAGAGGAGAAGGGCAAACAGAAAGTTGGTGAGCCTAGTAGAATTGGCACTTCCAAACCTAGCTCTAGTGCTCAATCCAAGGCTAGGGGTCAGCCTGCTCAGGTAAACAAACCCCATGTCAATGCCAAAAAGTCTTCACCACCACCATCACAGAAAAAGACCCAACAAAAACCTATGAACAGGTCAGCAGGGTCAAGGGTGCAGGGAAGACAAAATGTTTTCAGGAGTCAGCCCAACAAATTCAATCCACCTAGAGTCCAGTCCTACTACCCCACACAGTCAATCTATCCTAATGGGTTTGGGTGGACTAGAACTCAAGGGATGCATACTGGGTACGTTCATCAACCTACACAATTTTACAGACCCTATGTCGGAAATTGGGGTAATGGGTATGGTAGTCGAACAACTAGAAACTTCCAATCTTTCAGCCAGCCCAAATATCACCTTGACCAAAACTTTATGAATGCAACCTGGCCGAAGCATTGGCACAACAACAACAATTCTGTGAATAACTCTGTTGGTGCAAATAAAAAGAAAAACAACAAAAATAAGAGAAAGAATAACAGAAGGAAATCTGCAAAATCCACTAAACAAAGTTCTTTTAAACAAATGTGGATTCCCAAAGCCATGCTTTCTTCCTTTACTTGCAATTCATCTGCATTGGAGCCCAAACAGACTTGGGTTCCAAACTTTTTGCCCTAATTGTGTGTGCAGGTATGCCTGGCAGCCAAGAGCAACTTTTGGTACTTAGATAGTGGCTGCTCCAGGCATATGACAGGAGATAAGGCCAAGTTCTGCATGCTGACTGAGAAGCTAGGAGGCCTTGTCACCTTTGGAAGCAACACAAAGGGTAGGATCATTGGATCAGGTAAGGTAGGTAAGTGTTCTACCTGCTGCATTGATGATGTTATGCTGGTTGAAGGGTTAGCTTATAATTTACTCAGTATCAGCCAGTTGTGTGATAAAGGACATAAAGTCTTATTTGATTCTCAATGCTGCAAGGTTTTTGAACCTGATTTTGAAATTGTCAAATTTTCTGGAAAAAGAATAAATAACACATACATGATAGATTTAGATGATATTCAGCATTCTAACCTATGTCTTACTGCCAGTAGAGAAGATTTAGCATTTTTATGGCATCGTAGGTTAGGCCATGCGAGTTATACTGTTTTGTATAAACTAAACAAGCATAGCATGGTTAGAGGACTCCCTGAAGTCTCTTTTAAAAAGGACAATAAATTTTGTAATGCATGCATTCAGTCCAAGTTGACTAGAAAATCATTCAAATCTAGGACAGAAAACCTATCCACTAAACCTTATGAACTGATACACATGGACCTATTTGGGCCAACCAGGTCTGTCAGTTTATCAGGGAAGAGGTATGGGTTTGTCTTAGTACATGATTTTTCTAGGTATACTTGGGTATATTTTCTGTCACACAAGAATGATGCATTTTCAGAATTTCAGGAGTTCTGTTTTAGAATAAATCAGAAATTTGAAAAAAATTTGACTGATCATGGAGGTGAGTTTGAAAACTCACACTTTAAAGAATTTTGCAGGTCTAGTGGGATTCATCATAAGTTCTCCTCACCCAGGACACCTGAGCAGAATGGTGTTGTCGAGAGGAGGAACAGAACTCTAGTGGAGATGGGCCGAACACTTCTAGTTGAAGGTGAACTGCCAAGAAAATTCTGGGCTGAAGTAGTCAACACAGCCTGTTATGTAATTAACAGGGCAATGGTAAGACCTTCTACCCAGAAAACCTCCTATGAGATTTTGAAAGGTAAGAAACTTTCAATTGCCCATTTCAATGTCTTTGGTTGTAAATGTTTTATACATATAAATGATAAGAGGGACCTTGATAAATTTGAGCCAAAAGGTGAACCAGGAATTTTTCTTGGTTATTCTGAAAACACCCGAGCTTATAGAGTGTTCAACTTAAACTCAAAAATTGTTGAAGAATCTCCACACATTATCTTTGATGAATCCTTGATGGAAACTAACCATGGTCATTGCAGGAATGAAGATGGGAACATTTTAAAAGATGATAACTCTGCAGACCAGTCTGATGGTGAGGAAGAAAAAGAGGAGCAGAATGAAGAAGAACCTGAAGTTCAGGGGGAGGTAAATGAAATTCCTGAAACTCAGATTGTTAATATTAGATATCTTAAAGATCACCCTGTGAATAATGTCATTGGCAATCTGAATGATCCCCCTAGGACTAGAGGTCACTTTAGAATTCAGGATGAATTGAATACATATGCTCTTGTCTCTCAAATTGAACCCAAGTCCATTGACTGTGCCCTCAAGGATGTGCATTGGACTAATGCCATGCATGAGGAGCTTAATCAATTCGACAGGAACAAGGTGTGGCACTTGGTCCCACCTCTTGATCATGGAACAGTCATAGGGACTAAGTGGGTATTCAGGAATAAATCTGATGAATTAGGGAATATTGTTAAAGCTAGACTTGTTGCTCAGGGGTATAACCATGAGTTTGGTATTGACTTTGAAGAGTCATTTGCCCCTGTAGCCAGATTAGAAGCTGTTAGGATTTTATTGGCTTATGCATGCTCCCTAGGAATAATCCTCCAGCAGATGGATGTAAAATATGCTTTCGTGAATGGGGAAATTAGTGAGGATGTCTATGTAAGACAGCCCCCTGGGTTTGAATGTCTAGATTTCCCTAATCATGTTTACAAATTAAATAAAGCTCTCTATGGTCTTAAGCAAGCTCCTAGAGCTTGGTATGACAGGTTGAGCAAGTTCCTTACTGATCAAAATTTCACTAGAGGAGTAGTTGATTAGACCTTGTTTACAAAGGTGAGTCACTCTGACATTCTTATTGTACAAATTTATGTGGATGACATTATTTTTGGGTCAACTAACTCCAAATTGTGTGAGGAATTTTCTAAAATAATGACTAATAAGTTTGAAATGAGCTCAATGGGTGAGCTCAAATTGTTTCTTGGACTGTAGGTTACACAAACAAAGGATGAAACGTTTATCACTCAGTCCAAGTACACAAGGGATCTACTCAAGAAATACAAGATGGAGAACCTCAATGAGATAGCTGCTCCAATGGGTACCTCTACAAGCTTGGATGAAGACACTAAAGGTAAACCTGTTGATCAAAAGTTATACAGAGGTATGATCGGATCCCTTCTCTACTTAACAGCATCTAGGCCTGATATTCAATTTGCTGTAGGATTATGTGCTAGGTTTCCGGCCAGTCCTAAAGAAACTCATCTTAAAGCACTAAAAAAGATTTTTAGATATCTGCTAGGCACCCAAGAGCTAGGATTATGGTATCCTGCTAGGTGTGAGTTAGAGCTTCTAGCTTACACTGATGCTGATTATGCTGGGTGTCGAGTAGATAGAAAAAGCACTAGTGGCTATTGTCAATTCCTTGGTGGCTGTCTAGTATCTTGGGCATCTAAGAAGCAACACACTGTAGCCTTGTCTACAGCTGAGGCTGAATATGTTGCAGCTGGTAATGTGCTACCCAAGTACTATGGATCAAGCACCAACTAGATGATTATCAGATAAAACTAGAATGTATTCCAATTTTATGTGATAATACTAGTGCCATATGCCTTGCTAAAAATCCTGTTCATCATTCTAGGACTAAACACATAGAGATAAAACACCATTTTCTTAGAGATGCTGTGAATAAAAAGGAAATAGAACTGAATTTCATTGAAACAGACAAACAAATTGCTGATATCTTTACTAAGCCACTTGGAAATGAAAAGTTTAAATTTCTTAGAAGAGAACTTGGCTTGTGTAAGTGTCAGCATGATGAATAAAACTTTCAGCTGTTTTGAATAAAATTTCTGATTTGGACTTGCATCTGATAGCTTGTATAAAACTCTGTGAAGGTTGAATGGTGCAACAGACTCATGATCATGCATGACACTCATATTGTTTTCTCATGACCATCACTGCATATCATTTAGTCATGAATGTGTCTAAAATCACATGCATATAGAACTGTTTTGCACTACATTTCTCTGCATAACCCTGGTGGTCTATTACATGATAGTGCAGTCTGAATAAGCATGAACTTCAAAATCATTTGTTCAGTCATCATTTGCAAAACCACATGCACATAGACAGGGGGAGTATTGCATATGATTCAGAGTTGAGTCTGACAGTATGGCAATCTTTTAGTTAGTTCTAATATTAAGCAATAGAAAATAGACTTCTTCCCTCATAAGAACTTTAATTGCTTAAAGACTGACTTAATGGTTTAAATTTTATAATCTTTAGAGTTGAAAGACTACAATCAGTAAATAAGGATGCTAAAAATTGATAAAGCACTCAACCCTCATCTTATTTCATGTCAGACAAAGCTAATTATATCTGAAATCTGAAAACTCATCTGAAATCATGTTAGAGAAACTAAGTATGTGTATTGTCCTTAAACAAGTCATTCTGAAACAAATAAAGGACAGCTAAGAAAGATATTGAAAACCATTAAAAATTAATTGAAAAATAGCATTGGCAGAGCAATGACTGGTAAATCACTGAGAAACTGAGTGATCCATCAAAGAAGTGGACAACACTCATGTCATGAGGTGTATCAGCTATCTCTGTATAAAATGATCAAAATAGTATGTTGGTTTCACTGAGTACCTGGGGGTAACTAGCGTCTGGTAAACGTGTACCCTCACACAAAAAGGTGTAAATCAGTTATATTGAGTTTGATCATAGGAAAAATGGTCCATCATGTTGAGTATCTAGGGGTTTTGGCGTCTGATAAACGTATACCCTTACGCAAAAAGACTGATGGTACCTGAATGCCCTAAATGAAATAATACTGAAAATGCTGTTCCTTCAAAAGAATTTTCATGGATGTCAATTTGTTTAATTTCAATACATGACCTGGTATCTCTTAGCACATTCTATTGAGTCTATGAAAGTAAGATATTCTGAAACTGAATCTCTCATGTAAATATGATTCTGGTTTATTATTTTATCATGCACAGCTACCTTATCCAATGAATGTATAACCTTTAAACCAGAACTTCACTTTCTAAGCAGTTTCTCAATTCATATGACTGAAGGTTCTGTGCTTTAGCTGCTTAATTTCTGAACTACCTGCTAAGAATGCCAGTCAGTTGATTCTTCTTGCTCCTTCCCTTGCATCTTCTTTCCCTCCTCTTTGTTGATGGCAAAGGGGGAAAATATATTATCTATTTGATGAATTCATTCCAGGGAAGTGTATGCATCATGTCTATGGCAAAGGGGGAGATCTTGTGAGTAGAGAGTTGTGTTCATGTCTCAGCATGTCATTCATAGCATCTGCATGATAAATCTGAATAACAAATCATGTCCTTCATCAAAAATACATCTACATAACAGGTTGTTGCTATTCTATATAATAGGGTATTGCCATCATCAAAAAGGGGGAGATTATTGTGACCCCTTTGTGTTGATGATGTTGACAATAAGTTTTACTTCATTGGCAACAGCTTGTTTTGATTGATTGGCAACTGTTCTTATTTTGATGAAATTGTTTTGATCAGGTTGTCTGGGTATATAATGCAGTCAGAGTCTATATATTGTTATGCACTCACTCACAGGTCTACACAGTGCATTGCAGCATGAACATAGAGCCTATACTTTTCCTTGTTTAGTCCGGACAGTAGTGGGTCGACCCCCTTCTCAGGTGGGTCGACACCCCTAGAGTGCAAGTCTATACACTGTCTGTCTGTCTAGTGTCTCATGCAGCGTCAACGCAGTAAGTGTGTACATTGCATTGGCTAAGTCTGCAGTGTCAACGCAGTAAGTGTGTACATTGCATTGGCTAAGTCTGTACACTGTTCCCCTTCTTAGATGCGTCGACACCCCCAGAGTGCAAGTCTATACACTGTCTGTCTGTCTTGTGTCTCATGCAGCATCTTAGGCATTTTGTTAAAGTCTATACAGTGCAGCTCACACGAACACTCAAGTCGATACATCGTGAAGTCTGCACATTATGGCACCCAATGTCTATACATTGCTCATTCGTTCATTCAGCATTGTCAAGTCTATACATTGGTCGGTGCCAAGTCTGTACAGCAAGCATCTCATTGGTGAAGTCTGTACACTCACCAGTTGAACTTCAAAGTCCATACATTGGACTGTAGCATGCACGAAGCTAAGCCCATACATCGCTCAAGTCTGTACAGAGTCCAGCTTCTTAGTTAGCGTCTCAGGCATTGGGCAAAGTCTGTACATCGGTCTTTCAACAAGTCTGAACATTGTCCATCTCTGTTAGCATCTCAGGCATTGGGCAAAGTCTATACATCGGACTGTTACAGCAAGTTTGTACATTGTCCGTCTCAGTTAGCATCTTATGCATTGGGGCGAAGTCTATACAACCGACTGTTCAGTTTGTGACCAAGTCTGTACAGCCAGGGCGACTGTTAAGTCTATACATTGATCATTACCTACGTTCTGAACTGAACTGAGTAAGTCTATACATTCCTCATATCTTTTACCTACGCTCAGTTCAGTAAGTCTGTACATTGGTTGCTTTACCGACGTTGCCTTGCCAAAGTCTACACATTGGAAGTCTGTACATCTTTCGTGAAAACTGAACAACGAGCAAGTGTATACATTGGATGAGTCTGCATCGTGCATCAGTCCTGAAGTCTATACATCGTCTGTCTTCATTAGAGTCTCATGAAGTCTGTACATCGTGCATCAGTCCTGAAGTCTATACATCGTCTGTCTTCATTAGAGTCTCATGGAGTCTGTACATTGCACTCGCCTTCACAAAGTCTATACACTGAAGTCTATACATTGCATCTCCATTCACGAAGTCTGTACATTGTACTTACGTTTCACAAAGTCTATACATCATGAAGTCTACACAAGGCATTTCATCTTACAAAGTCTATACAGAGTTCTTCACTTAACCTGATAATCCGATACTCTGTCTGACAGGGATTCGTTACTGAGATTGCTGACATGGCTCGTGATCCCAGGAGGACGAGGTGACCAGATGCTACCACATGGATGAAAGCACCTCGGATCTGGCGAATTCCTTGGGCGGGAAAACGTGGAAGCCACGCGCCCTTATCCAATCTGCTGCTGATATATATAGAAGTCTTTATCTTTTGTTGAAGGCTGATCGATTAGTGGCAAGTCTATATAGTGAGATAAACCTGAGGCAGCAGAGAGCCACCGAGATCCAAAGAGAAGAAAACAGAGAAGAAGAAAAGGACAGAAGAAGAAAGTGAGAGAGAGATGAGTTGAGAGAGTTATATGTGAGCTTGTGAATCAGTCTCTTGGTTCAGATACCAGAGTTGATATTGCTCAATTTGAGCTACAGTCGTTTTGGTTTTCATTCCATTCGATTCTGCATTTCTTGCTTTTCAGTCTTTGTTATTTTTTCTTTTGAAAACTCTTGTTCGATCAAGCTGTTAGTCAGTGGTGTCAAGTTGTGAGGCAGCGGTGTGCAGAGGTGTTACCTCTGGTCGGCTAAGCTGTAGAGCCCAGCAGAGCAAGCTGTGAACCTCAGCTGTTGCAAAGGAGGTTCCTCTGGTCGGGATAAACTGTAAGCCCCAGCCGTTGTTGGCAAGCTGTAGTGCCCAGCAGATTGAAGCTATGTATCAGTAGTAATCCACATTCGAGTTGAATGTGGGGTGGACGTAGGTCGGATTGACTGAACCACCTAAAATTCTTTGTGCCTCTCGTGTGGTTGCTTGTCTGTCTAGCAGATCTTATCTCTATTATCCGGTGCATTGACTGTGTTTGATCAGTGTTCTTTTAATTCCGCATCTGAATCTAGGCATAATTTTTTATTTGCCAGCTGATCTATTCACCCCCCCTCTAGATCCACATTCGGTGGTGAAAGAGCCTTCCATCTAATTTCAACAACCCAAAATGGCATCTGCTACGTTCGCCTGGGATGAGTAATGTTAGAAGGCGTTCGCTGAACTCAAGGAATTCTGGGCCTCACCCCCGGCGCTATCCAAACCATTCCAAGGTGAATCTCTACACCTCTACCTCTTGGCGACCCCTTCTACTGTAAGGTCGGTCCTGGTCAGGAACAACGCAGGGGTCGAGAGACCAGTTTACTATGCCAGCAAGGTGCTTAATGAGTCCGAAAGAAGGTACCCCGTAACCGAGAAACTCGTGCTAGCGTTGGTTACCTCGGCCAAGCGCCTCCGACCCTACTTCCAAGGGCACTCCATCGTCGTATTGACCGGTGAACCACTGAAGAAGATTCTCCTTCACCCTGAAGCCTCGGGATGCCTCGTCAAATGGGCCATCATGCTCGGGGCCTATGATATTTCGTATTGCCCCCGCTCGGCTATTAAAGGACAGGCTCTCGCAGACTTCATCGCTGAAAGCACGGTCCCGATTGAAGAAGCACTTCCACCAGCGTCTGGGCCTACCTGGGATCTATTCATCGACGGATCATCCAATTCAACAGGAAGCGGCGTCGGTATTCTCCTCAAATGCCCCGAAGGAGCGGAGCTGCAGTACGCTTTGAAGTTCAACTTCCAGGCGTCCAACAATGCCTCCGAGTATGAAGCCGTTATCTCGAGAGGGGATGGCTCGACGACTGGGGGCCAGATGAGTCATGATCCACACTGACTCCCAATTGGTCGCTAGCCAGGTCAACGATGAATACGAAGCTCGAGAAGGGCAAATGGTCAAGTACCTCCAGGCGGTCAAGAGGATGGCCCAACTCTTTGAGA
This sequence comes from Amorphophallus konjac, assembly GCA_022559845.1. NCBI lineage: Eukaryota > Viridiplantae > Streptophyta > Magnoliopsida > Alismatales > Araceae > Amorphophallus > Amorphophallus konjac. The sequence continues at coordinate 273,732,395 of CM040118.1, read as the reverse complement.
GCTTTGAGGTAGTCCGAATAGCCCGGGAGGAAAACTCTCGAGCGGACGCCCTCTCTCGACTGGCCTCCTCGCCTGACCCCGCTAGTACACGATCGGTCTTCCTCGAAGAGCTCGGGCAACTGAGCATCGAATCCAAGCTTATGACTATTGACCCGGCACCCTCAAGCGACTGGCGGACCCCCTACATATCCTGGCTCCGGGATTCTCAAGAGCCCACCGACCCTCGGGAGGCTCGGAAGCTCATGTACCAAGCTCGGCATTTCATCATGCTGGACGATGCCTTGTACTGTAGATCTTTTTCGGTCCCCTCCTCAAGTGCATCAGCACCGACGAAGCCAGCCGAGCGATTCATGAAGTACACGAAGGCATCTGTGGAGCACACCACGGAGGAAGATCGCTCGCCAGGATCTTGCTACCGCAGGGTTACTGGTGGCCCACTCTCCAGCGCAATTGCTCGACCTACATGCAGAAGTACGATCGATGTCAGCGCTTCGACCACTTGATTCATCAGCCCACTATGGAGCTCATCACCCTTGCCGAGCCATACCCTTTCGCTTGGTGGGGGATCGACATTTTGGGGCCGTTCCCTATGGCTCAAGCTCATAAGAAGTTCGTCATCGTCGCCATCGACTATTTCACCAAATGGATCGAGGCCGAAGCCACCACCAGGATCATCGAATTAGTCGTATAGAGTTTTGTTTGGAAGTCGATCATCTGTTGCTATGGTGTCCCTCGAGTGATCGTAAGCGATAACGGTCGGCAGTTTGATTCTCATTATTTCAGAGATAGATGTGCCGACCTAAATATTCGCAACCACTTCACTTCGGAAGCCCACCCTTAGGTTAACGGACTAGTCGAAAATGCCAATAAGACTATCTTAAAAGGGTATCAACACTAGGCTCGGCAAAGCCAAGGGAAGCTGGCTCAAGGAATTGCCGAGCGTACTATGGTCGCACCGAACTTCTCCGAGAACGGCTACTGGTGAAACACCTTTTCAGCTGGTGTATGGCACGGAAACTGTGATTCTGTTGGAGGTCGGCAATCCCTCTCTCTGCGTCATCCACTTCGAGCCCGAGGTAAACGAGCAGAAATTGCGAGATAACCTCGACTTGGCAGACGAGATCCGAGAGATTGCAAGCATCCGAGCAATGGAATACCAACGGCGCATCACTCGATACTACAACACCAGAGTCTGAGACAGACACTTCCAGCCAGGAGACTTCGTCCTGAGGAAGGCCGAAGCATCTCGACCACTAGAGGCGGCGGGGAAGCTGGCCCCTACCTGGGAAGGTCCCTACCGAGTGGTCGAGAAGCTTGGGAAAGGAGCATACCGATTGTCCACCATGGAAGGAACACCCGTCCCTCGGATGTGGAACGCGACAAATCTTTGCAAGTTCTACTTTTGAACATTTGGCAAGCATACACATGTAAGTAAAATAGAATAATCACCATTCTTCTCTTCTTATTAAACTTTGATGTACATCAAGAAGGCCGTAGCTGGTATAGTATACATGTATAAAAAATTACATTTCCTGGTACTATAACGCGAGCAGAAGCCGACCAAATAGGCGCTCCCACGTCCAGCCACTGACTCTTCCTCATGCAAAAACTGGCTCGGATAAGGGATCGTCGGCTTCGTTGGTTTAAGAAAGCTCGGAGGAAAAAGGAAAAGAGGGGAAACAACAAGAAGAAGAGAGGAAGGAATACAAGTGAAGGCCTCCTCTCTGCCAACTCTTTGGAAGGCAGAGAGTGCAGGCACCCTCCAAAGAGTGAAAGGGGAGGGAGAAAAAGAAAATGGCAGAGATGGCCGAGGAGGCAGGGGAAGGCCCAGAAAGGAGGGAGCTTAATTAGCTCCCCCCCTCCCCTCAGAATGACTTCGACAGGTCAGGGACAGAAGGGTAGCATGATGAACCCTGTTCCCGATTGACCCCCGACTAACGAACCCTCTTCCAGACTGAAACAACAAGATCTTCCCTCCTACCGCCATCTGCATCATCATCTTCTGAAGCGCCCTCCATGCCCCGCCGAGACTAACAGCACAACCCTTCGCGGAAAGGAAAGAAGGAGAAAACCGCCAGGGATGGCCTTAAGCGACGAAAGGAAAAGGAGACGCCCCTCGGACCTTTTATAGGCCGAAAGGGGAGCTGATCACCTTAAATGACTCCCCCCTTTACAAAACACGCTAAAAAGACTTTCCCTGAGATGGTTACCTCAATTCTCGACACCCCCCCCAGCGGGACACGTGAAGCGGCAAGTCATTAAGGGTGGTATGGAAAAATGAAAAGGTGCCAACGCCATGTCAGTTATTTGACAGATCGGCGCGCGCAAAATCTGTAGAAAATCGGCGCCTTCTTCAAACGACTGCGGATATGGTATCCAAATCACACCAAAAGCGGTAAGAAATAGTCAATTCAACATTCAATACTGCCGCTATTATAGTTTCCAAAAAAGCCTTACTCGGCTACATATGAAAAAGAAAGAAAACAGAAAAGAGCTATTACATCAGGCCTGGGGCCCATCTCCCAGCTCTGCAGACAAGGCTTCTTCGGCACCAGACGATCTGCCCCCAATGTTCTCGGCGACAGGCGGCCTAGACACTGACCCCACTTGTGATGTGGCATAGCCAAAAGATGCAAATGGATAAATTGTTGAACCTAGGACTTAGATCTGCAAGCATACAAGCACATTCAATGGACTCACGTTAGCGGCTCACTCGCACGGCTCATACGATCACCCAGTGGTGCCGAGGGATGATGGCGAGGGTCCGAGGTGGGACCCAAATATTCAAAGGATTAGGTTGGCTTAGGCTGACCCCTAAGGGTCTGGGAATTCCCAACTTCGTGGGCAGCCGGCACGCCGGGGCGTGGGGTTGGGTGGCTCTCACTCACAATCTACGGCGGGCGCACTAACGAACAATTACGGGTCCGAACACTCCCTCACCGACCGACGGGCATAAAAGACAATACTAAACTAGCAAAGCATGGAACAGCAAGGTAGGGACCATTCACTCACCTGATCGGTGTGAAGACACCGATTCTGGCTGAAAGACAAGGGCGAGCGGGGAGGCATGGGTACGCACCCGCACGCCACGTCGATGCCGCTTGACCTGAAAATATATAACGTACAACACTACTCCTCACGCAGGAGTGTGGGCCAAGGGGTTGGGGTTAATGTGTTACAATCAAACACTACCTCCACGTAGGGAGGGGCTGTAAGCCAGCCAGGCGGGGTGGGGAAAACTAAGAGAGAAAACCGATTCACCGAGCTTTCCCGATTCTGCCAGCTTCAGGAACAGCCTGACAGGTTGTTGATGATGGATCCGCCACGGGCTCAGCCAAGCTCAGAAATAGTTGAAACTGGTGCCGAAACATTCTACACTGACCCAAGAAGACGTCTGAATTTTGGGTGAATTTCGTGATGACGTTGCTGGCCGGGACAGAGTCTGGAACCGGACTGATTCATTCTGTCTCTGTCTGGTGCAAAACCGGTGTGGCTTGCTGCAGAAGATGCCACGAACTCTACCGAACTCCGATTGAGACGAAATTGGTGTTGACGCGACCGTGGCTGGAACAGCTTTGAGAAGGATATGACAGGACTCCAAAACGTTGTTGGAGAAGAAACTTCTGATCAGAAGACTGGGTGGTGGTCCAACCTGAAACAGCAGGGAGCAGCCTGCGCACTTCGACGAGATTAATTGGAACTGAGGGCTCGGGTGGGCGATTGACTTCCTTCTTCTTGGTACTTAAAGAGGACTGGTCGTAGTTCCTTCCCTCCGAAGATGGCACCCAGATCTTTCCTGAGCTGGTCGTGGTAGCCTCAGATCTCAGCCTCAGGTCACTGGCCGGAGTCAGGAAGCGCATTCCGGCGAGATCAGCTCCTCCGATCAGCTCCGAGCTTGGATGGTCACGGGATTACCACCGTTGGAAAGCTGACTCGATGACGTTTCCTCCAATGTATGATATGTTGCCATAAGCCCTCGGGTGACGACGTGGTGCTCTCTGCAACCTGCTGCTATTCTGCTGCCTGCAACCCGGGACTGGATCTGAAAATGAAAGAAGATATGGGTGAAAGGGTGGTGAAGGTGTAGCAGGGGATTGGGGTGGCTGAAGGCTGTGGGGAGAGGAGGGGGTCGATGGAGGGCTGTTGTGGTGGCTGGAGAATCAAGGGGGGTGGGTGAAGGGAGCTGGAGCTGGTTGGAGTGGGTAGGGGAAGGGGGAGGGCTGCACTAGGTAAGCAATGGAGAGGAAGGGGGAGGGCGAACTTGGGCTGGGTATGGGGGCTGGTTTGGGCGACCAAAGCCGGGTATGGGGGTTGTGAGATGGGAGGGAGATTCAAATTTGGCTGTGGGAGAAACTCCTTCAGCCTTGGGGAGGTGGGGAGGTGCTTAGGGAAGTGGATGGGGTAGTTGGTGGTTGGGTGGTGGGGTTTGGATTGGTGGAAGCTATCTTGGGGATGGGGTGGAATTATTGGGGTGGTGGGTAGTTGGGGAGGTCTTTGAATGAGGGAGGGGGAGTTAGGTGGTAGGTGGGAAAAGGAGGAGAGAGAGAGGGGTTCGCCCCCTTCCTTGAGGAGAGAGAGAGAGATAATGAGAGAGAGAGAGAGAAAAGAGAAATTTGGTGGAGGAGAGTAAGATTTGGGAATTGCTTCTATTCAAATTAATTCATCAAAAGTTGAGTACATGGGGAGAGATGGGGCCTATATATAGGCATCCACTCTTTACATGACCAAAGTACCCTTGACAATTAGACAAAAGACCAAGCATATCCTAGACTCAATCCTATGGACCCATAACTAAGGTACTAAGGCCCAAATAAGCATAACAAGAGAAATGACTAAAACAACATGACTCAATAAAGGAAAGTACATAAGATATGACTCAAAGAAGGGAAAATAACATGTGATCTCATAGTCGGGCTTCCTCAAAATGATGCAGGCGATCCGAGGCAAAGAGAGCGTTGTGAGATGCCCTCATCAACTTGTGTGGGAACTGTCTCGGCCGTGTGCCCTCCCGAGGATGCTAGAGTTTGCGATCACTCAGACGGGACCGAACTCACCTCTTCACTCGACGTGTAGTGGGAAGAGTCAATGGAGCCCCAATCCGAGTCATAGCGCTGACCGGAAGAAAAAACGAGCGTAGACGACTGGGCCTCTACCTCCAGGATGGCCCGATCGTAGCCTTGAGAGAAGCCCTTCCAGAGTCCCCGTCAATAGCCTGACTCGTAGTAGGGAAAGATCGCTTGTTGTAGAGCTGCCTGGTAAGCCTCTAAGCACCTTTGTTGCTCAAGCGCTTCCTTCCCAGCCAGCTCTGCCTTCCCCTCGAGCTCAGCTATCCGCTGTTCTGACTCGGACAGCCTTCTCTCGGCATCAGATAGCCTTCTCTCGGCCTCGATCCGTGAATCCTCGGCCGCCCGAACTTCATTCTCGAGCCCCCATCGCTCGGCCCTCCATTGGTCATCGCGCTCGACCTGGTTTCTACGCTCCGACTCCAGGAGCTCACTCTTCCGATCGACCATGCGACGAGCCTAGGCCAGTTGCTCCGCCAAAGTCCGAGCCTCCGCTTGGCTCGACTGTGCCAGCGCTCGGAGCGTGGCCATCTCCCGATGAAGGTCCCCAAGATCGAGGGTCAGACTCTCGACCTTCCGATCAAGCGCACTGTGTGTCCACGAGAGAGTCTCCTGCTCGGACTCCACCCGAGCATACGCGTCCACTGCTTCAGCAAGACCAGCCCTCCCTCCATAATCTGCTCAAACAGCGAAGAGGGGGGACCCTTCCAGACTTTTTCTCGCAAGTCTTGAGAAGCTAAGGAATGGCACGCACGGTACAGAGGAGCCCGGACACTGAAGGTGCTGGTAGAGGGAGGGGAAGCTCTCACCAGAGCGGCCAAGATCGGGGCATCTCCCTCGGGCAATCCCATCCCGGGGGCCCCATCGGTTGGCTCGGCATGAGCGGCCCCACCGCATACCTCCCCAATTTTGGTCGGCTGAGATCGAGTCGCCTCCCCCTGCGACCCTCCAGCCTCGATCGGCTTAGACCGGACCCCCTCGTCTGGTGGCCCCTCCGCTACGTTCGATGCCTCAGCATCAGTAGTGATCCCTCCTTCATCGGCCCCCTCTTGCTCAGTAGAGGGGAGAGCCGGTAGGGAGTCTCCTCCGGACGGACGTGCGACCTCCTCCTTCCTCACCCAGTAGACTGAGCCTGCATTGAAGACCGCAACAACTTGGCCACGGGATCCTTGCGCTTGACCCCCCGGCGCTCGAAAACGGCATCCCGGGCCACCCGCTTGCCCTTGTCCCGGGCGCGGGACGAGCCCTCTGAAGCCTGAAGATCGTCAGGAGCCGGCACCTCATCCAAATCGATGATCTCCAATTCGGCCGACGGTGCCTCCTCCTCAACCGCTCGCCTCGTGTCTGAACCACAGAAAGAAGACTAAGAGAAGGAAAGTTCTTACTCCGCGAGAAGGAAGACCAAGTTCCTGAACTCCTTACCTGTTGGCGACAGCACACGAGAAAGGTAGCCCTCAGTGTTGGAAGAAGTCACCAAATCAACAGTCTCTTGGCGATTCTGCTGCAGGATGGCAACCTCCTCTTCCACCTCAGAAAAAAACACGGTCTGCTTCAGAGAAATGTTCGGGTAAAAATTGGGCGCCGTCGGGAAATTCCAGACTACACCAACTGTCGATGGGCCCACCCAGAAATATTGGGTCTTCCACCCTTTATGAGAGGAGTCCTTTGCAGAGAGGGACACGTAGCTCCTCCCCCGCTTCGCCTGAATATAGAAGAAGCCTTTCCCTGCATGAGGATGCTCCTTCAACTCAAAAAAGTAATGCAAAAGATCCAGCGAGGCACGCACCCCACACTGGCCGCAGCGGAAAATAAAGAAGAAAATAAAGGTATAAGTGTGGGAGACCAGCTGGACAGGAGCCAGCCGGTAGAACCGAAGCAACTCGGCAACAAAGGGATGAAGGGGCAGACGAAAGCCGCATTTCCAGGCCAGGAGAAAGGAGCAAAAGAGACCAGAACGAGTGGACTGGCTAGACTCATGAGGCTCAGGCACCAGGAACTGGAACTGCCAAGGCAGCCCGTATCGACTCTCTAGCCGCTTCACCTCAGCCTCTCCCAGCTCACTACAGAGCGGCTCCGGTGGCGTCAAGAAAACCCTTGGAGCCCGTTCTCTCTACCGCCCCTCGGCCTTAGGATGATGGTCCGCCATGAGACAGAGAAAAGAAGAAGGGGAAAGCTCCAAGCCCGAGAACTTCGGAGGAGAAAGGGAGCTGACGAATCGCCGCCCCAAGAAGCCCCTCTTGCTCCGGTGGCCACAACGATTCTCAGCTCTTTCGAAACTGCTCTCACCGCGCAGGAGCCCCCCTCCTCAAATATAACTACAAAGAGAGGCAAAACTATAAAACCACGGAGATAAAGCGACGTAAAACGCGTAATGCCTAAAAACCCTGACGGGAGGCAACGCGACGTCCGATCTCCCGAGGAGGGGCCTTCTCTTATTCATCATAATGGGCGTATTTTCAAGGTAAGCCGCGTCATGTGGCCCCTACCAGAGAGATATCTTTACCCAACCAGTGCCACAAACAGTCCAGCCCAAATGCTACTCGTCCGAGCCTAATCTTGGCTCGGAAGTCGGAGGGGGACAAGTGGAGAGGGGAAATCTCACCGCCCGTACGGAGAGGTACGGAGAGGCCAAATGAGGTCCAACCCTGACCGAACGAGGCCCAACTCCTCAAAGTGGTAGCCGCTGGGCCCACTTAATGTAAAGCCCAAAAACTCACTCGGAACAAGCGCTTCCTAGGCGGCCTTCGGGTTGGGAAGTCCGAGCATCAGTCGATTAGGAAAGCTCCCCCGGAGCCCCCTATTCTTTGTCCCGACCCAGCACTTACCACTCGGGAGGCCGCTCCTGAACAAGTGCCATTCGCTCGGGCTCGCTGATGAAAGCTTATTGATACGGTCGTTGATCATGGTGCCCCACGGGCTCAGCCAAGCTCAGAATTAGTTGAAACTGGTGCCGAAACCTTCTACACTGACCCAGGAAGACGTCTGAATTTTGGGTGAATTTCGTGATGACGTTGCTGGCCGGGACAGAGTCTGGAACTAGACTGATTCGTTCTGTCTCTGTCTGGTGCAGAACCAGTGTGGCATGTTGCATAAGATTCCCTGAACTCTACCGAACTTCGATTGAGACGAAATTAGTGTTGACGCGACCACGGCTGGAACAGCTTCGAGCTGGAACTGATGGGACTCCAAAAGGATGTCGGAGAAGAAACTTCTGATCAGAAGACTGGGTGGTGGTCCAACCTGGAACAGTAGGGAGCAGCATGCGCACTTCGACGAGAATAATTGGAACTGAGGGCTCGGGTGGGCGATTGACTTCCTTCTTCTTGGTACTAAAAGAGGACTGGTTGTAGTTCCTTCCCTCTGAAGATGGCACGTAGATCTTTCCCGAGCTGTTCGTGGTAGCCTCAGATCTCAGCCTCAGGTCACTGGCCGGAGTCGGGAAGCGCAGTCCGACGAGATCGGCTCCTTCGATCAGCTCCGAGCTTGGATGGTCGCGGGACCACCACCGTTTGAAAGCTGACTCAATGATGTTTCCTCCAATGTATGATATGTTGCCAAAATCCCCCGGGTGACGACGTGGTGCTCTTTGCAACCTGCTGCTATTCTGCTGCCTGCAACCCGGGACTGGATCTGAAAATGAAAGAAGATATGGGTGAAGGGGTGGTGAAGGTGTAGCAGGGGATCAGGGTGGCTGAAGGCTGTGGAGAGGGGAGGGAGTCAATGGAGGGCTGTTGTGGTGGCTGGAGAATCAAGGGGGGGTGGGTGAAGGGAGCTGGAGCTGGCTGGAGTGGGTAGGGGAAGGGGGAGGGCTGCACTAGGTAAGCAATGGAGAGGAAGGGGGTGGGCGAACTTGGGCTGGGTATGGGGGCTGGTTTGGGCGACCAAAGCCGGTGTGGGGGTTGTGAGATGGGAGGGAGATTCAAATTTGGCCTTGGGAGAAACTCCTTTAGCCTTTGGTAGGTGGGGAGGTGCTTAGGGAAGTGGATGGGGTAGTTGGTGGTTGGGTGGTGGGGTTTTGATTGGTGGAAGCTATCTTGGGGCTGGGGTGGAATTATTGGGGTGGTAGGTAGTTGGGGAGGTTTTTGAATGAGGGAGGGGGAGTTAGGTGGTAGGTGGGAGAAGGAGGAGAGAGAGTGGGGTTCGCCCCCTTCCTTGAGGAGAGAGAGAGAGATAGTGAGAGAGAGAGAGAAAATAAAAATTTGGTGGAGGAGAGTAAGATTTGGGAATTGCTTCTATTCAAATTGATTCATCAAAAGTTGAGTACATGAGGAGAGATGGGGCCTATATATAGACATCCACTCTTTACATGACCAAAGTACCCTTGACAATTAGACAAAAGACCAAGCATATCCTAGACTCAATCCCATGGGTCCATAATTAAGGTACTAAGGCCCAAATAAGCATAACAAGAGAAATGACTAAAACAACATGACTCGATAATGGAAAGTACATAAGATATGACTCAAAGAAAAGGAAAATAACATGTGATCTCATAGCCAGGCTTCCTCAAAATGATGCAGGCGATCCGAGCCAAAGAGAGCGCTGTGAGATGCCCTCATCAAGTCTCCCGGTGTGGGGAGAACTCGACCCCGTCGAGTATGGGTCCGCCTGACTGTGGTAGTGCTCCAAAATGTCCGGGTCAAGGCGCAGCAGGTCTTCCCGGCTCACGCAAGTATCCTCGGATGGGGGACGGCCCTTACACCTCACTAGGTAACGTTGGTATACCCAGCTCCTGGTAATGGTACTCTGCTCATCCAGTATTGCCTCCACTTGCTCGCATCGGCCTTTGAAGCTAGGAGGTAGAGTCACACCGTGGGTGTCTCTCTCAAGGGAGGGTATAGGCTCAAGCTCCTCACTAGGTCCTACCGCGGGACCCTTGTAGGGTACCAGGTCTGTCACGTTGAAGGTAGGTGTACCCCAAAACCCTTAGGTAGGTCCAGCTCATAAGCATTACTGCCTAGTCGTCTCAGAATTCGAAAGGGTCCCGACCCTCATGCCCTCAACTTGGAGGCAGGCCCCGGAAGGAGCCACTCCATCCTCACCATCACCAAGTCTCCCACTTGGAACTCGCAGTGGCACCGGTGAACATCTGCCCGTCTTTTGTAAGCCTCGTCGCTCTTCCCTATATGCTTGTGGATGTCATCATGTAACTCTTTGATATGCTGTGCAAAGGACTCAGCTGAGACTGACACTCTAGCATGTGGGGGAAGGGGAATAAGATCTGAGGGTTTTCTAGGCCTATAACCATGTACTACCTCAAATGGACTCTTGTCTATGGACCTATTGACGAAATCATTGTAGGCAAACTCGGCCTGAGATAAGAGGAGATCCCAATTCCCAAGGTGGTCCCCTACTAGACAACGGAGCAAGTTCCCAAGGCTTCGGTTGACGACGTCAGTTTGGCCATCTGTTTGAGGATGAGCAGCAGTGGAGAATTTGAGGAGGGTTCCCATCAAATGCCAGAGAGTTTTCCAAAAGTAACTAGTGAATTTCACATCTCGATCGGACACAATGGTTTTAGGTAGTCCATGGAGTCGGACCACCTCATCAAAGAACAATCGGGTGACCCTAGAGGCATCCGAAGTCTTGGCACATGGGATAAAGTGGGCCATCCTAGAGAACCTGTCAACAACGACGAAGATGGAATCATGTTTGCGTAAGGTCCTAGGTAGGCCAAGGATAAAGTCCATGCTCAAATCCTCCTAAGGTCGATCTGGGATGGGTAGGAGTGTGTAAAGCCCAGTGTTTTGCCTCACTTGCTTGGCTGAGGCACAAATGTGACATTGCCCCACAATGTGGGTGACATCCTTCTTGAGACTGGGCCAATGGAAATGCCTCTCAACTAGCTCTATGGTCTTTTAGACCCAAAGTGACCAGCTAGGCCACCACTGTGTAACTCTCAAACTAAGAAGTCCCGTAGTGAAGTCTGGGGTATGCATAGATTAGGTGCCTTGAAAAGATACCCCTCTTGGAGTATGAACCCCTCATGTTCCTTGTTTGGTTGAGTGGAGAGGGTGTTGTAGTGAGTCCCAAAGTCGGGGCAATTTGGATATTCTCCTTTGATTCTCTCAAACCCGGTGACTTCCACCTGGATAGTGGAAAGTAAGGCTACCCGCCTACTTAGCGCATCGGCGGCACGGTTCTCACTACCCATCTTGTACTTGAGGATAAAGGTATAGGCTTGAATGTATTCTACCCAACGGACATGGCGGGCATTGAGCTTTTGTTGGGTGTTGAGGTACTTCAAGGCCTCAAGATTCGAGAAAATCACAAACTCCTTGGGTAGGAGATAGTGCCTCCAATGCCGAAGGGATTGAACCACAGCGTAAAGCTCCTTGTCATATGTGGAGTACCTAGTCCTAGCCTCACAAAGTTTCTCACTAAAATATGCTACTGGGTGTCCCTCTTGGCTAAGAATGCCTCCAATCCCGACCCCGGATGCATCACAAGTGACCTCGAAGACTTTTGAGAAGTCGGGTAGGCAAAGGACTGGGGCTTGGGTCATCTTTTCCTTGAGCTCTAGGAATGCTTTGGAGTCTGCCCTAGTCCACACAAAAGTGCCCTTCTTGAGGCAATCCATGATAGGAGCGGTGATAGTGCTAAACCCACAGATGAATCTCCTACAGAAAGTGGCTAGCCCGTGAAAGCTTCGGGCCTCATGGAGGGTCTTGGGCTCGGGCCACTCAAGAATGGCTTGGACTTTCTCGGGGTCCATGGATACCCCTTGGGATGAGACAATAAATCCTAGGAAGGCTAGTTGATTGGTCAATAAATGACACTTCCTGGGATTGGCAAAGAGACTCTCTTTCCTAAGAACGGTGCAAACTTGTTTGAGATGATCTAGGTGGGCTTCCTTGGTTTGGCTATATATAAGAATGTCATCAAAGTAGACGACAAGGAAGATGCCAATGAAGGGCCGGAGGACCTCGGTCATGAGGCGCATAAATGTGCTAGGTGCATTGGAAAGGCCGAAAGGCATGACAAGCCATTCATAGAGACCGTCCTTAGTTTTAAAGGCGGTCTTCCACTCGTCCCCGGGCCTAATGCGAACTTGGTGGTAGCCACTTTTGATATCGATCTTAGAGAAGATGGTGGCTCCTGCAAGCATATCTAGCATGTCATCTAGCCGAGGGATGGGAAACATATATTTGACCATGATTTTGTTGATGGCCCGGCTATCCACACACATGCGCCAAGTTCCATCTTTTTTGGGTGTGAGGAGGGCCGGGACGGCACATGGGCTTTTGCTAATGCGGAGGAAGCTCTTCTTGATGAGCTCCTCAATTTGCCTCATAAGTTCAGCATGCTCGGTGGGGTTAAGGCGATAGTGAGGAAGGTTGGGCAAGGTAGCTCCGGGCACAAAGTCGATGGCATGTTGCACATCACGCATGGGTGGTAGCTTATCCAGAAGTTCATCGGGGAACACATTATGGAAGTCCTCAAGGATTTGTTGAATTTTTATTGGGTGTGAGTTGGTTGGGGTGGATTCCCCAAGGCAAATAACAATGGCACACACTTGTCCCCCTTGGTTGACTTCTTCCTCATGTTCTTTTCTAGTAAAGAGGTGTAGGTTCCTAGTAGTCCCAATGGTCAAACTAGGATTAGGACTTGATGGGGTGGGGTTTGGTGGGTTTGGAATAGTTGGAGGGGTAGGGTATCCCTCAAGGGAGGGAGGTGCCTTCTTGGGAAGGGAGCGGGGTGGAGAGGGGTTGAGTTGGATTCTCTTCCCCTCATGTATGAAAATGCAAGTGTTCGTCCTTCCAAGGAAGGTGGCATCTACATCGTAGATCCAAGGCCGCCCTAGGAGTATACTCCCAACTTCCATTGGTAGAATGTCACACCAAACTTGGCTTTGGTAGGATTGGAATGTGATGGGGACAAGGCAACGAGTACTGACGGGTACGGGTGTGGCATCAATCCACGCTACTCGATGTGGGTGTGGATGTAAGGAGATGTGATGAGAACATCACCTCCTATTTCATCAGGCATGGTCTAGTCATTTAATTTTGAGTCCTATGTAATTTTTATTTGAGTCATTGATGTAATTTTCATTTTATTTGAGTCATTTCCCTAGGTCTAGCATTTATTTTCCTATGTTTGAGTGTCATTAGATTGTGTAATGTGCTAATTGGGCCCATTTCTTTGGGCTTGGCCCAATGAGCTCTCCTACCCCTTCGGTTATTTGTCAATGAGGCTTTTGTCAGGGTCTTTTGTAGAAATGTGGGTTTCCTATATATAGGACCCCATTTCCTCCATTTGAACTTAATCAATCAATGAATCAATCAATGAAAAAATGCCATTTGAGAGTCCAAAGCTTAGTTTAGTAGAGTGATTCCAACATTTCTTGGGTGAGATGCCCTAGGGGAGAGATTCCCCACCCTTCCCTCTCTTAATCTCTCTTTTTCACTCCACTTTCTCTCTCCTCAACACCAAATTCCGAATTTGCTTCTCTCTCCTCCCTTCCCCAACCACCTCCACTAGCTACCCACCTCATTTAAGACCCTCCACTTCCCCAAGCCACCATTACTCCACCCCCTAGTCCCAAGGGAGCTTCCACCAATCCTAGCTCCACCTCCCAACCCCCAACTACCCCACCCACTTCCCCAAGCACCCTTCCCACTACCCCAAGCACCCATTCCCTTCCCCAACACAACTCTTCCCATTCCCAAAGCTCCACTAACCACATTAGTCCATTTTCAAATTTTGGAGAAAGATCTCTCCTTCTCTCTTCCCCACCCATCCCAAATTCGTAGCTCCCCTCTCACCCACTGCAAACACCACCTTCTAGACCCCATTCTCCCTTATACACACCTTGGAACACCCCCTCCAAGACCCCCTTACAACCAGGGGTCACTCCTACACTCATCCACCCCCATTTCCCCTCCCACATACCCCATTCCCCCCCGTCATCTTCAACCTACAGTTTCAGTTGCAGATCAGAAGAAGAGTACCGACTTGCAGAGGTGACCACAGCTTCCTCCGGGCAATTCTGAAGGCCCAAGATACATCCGTGGAAGCGTCTGCCTGTCCTCTTTGACACCAAAGTGGTTTCGTCTTCATCGGAGCTCGGGGATGTCCAGGAACTCCGTTCTCCCACGACTGCGCGGAACCCTCCCTGCCAAGCATCAGAACCTGAGAGATCACTCTGCCGCGACGAACCCTAGTGGATTCAGGCTGAATCCCCTTCATCAAAGTTCTTCCTCTGCTAGTCTTCTTCCAAGATCAAGAAACAGAACCTCATTCGGCTGCCGGAGGAAGGAGTTACGAATTTTCTCCCCCGAGCTCTCCAGTTCTGTCTCCTGCTGTCTACTCCGACCAGTGCCAACTCTTCAGGGTACATCGACCGCCCTCGACCTCTGATTGCAGCTCCGTTACCTTCGGCTGAAAGCTACTTTGACCACGAAGACGTCACTGCTGGTTTCGTGCTGATCGGAGTTTGGGAGAGTGCGTGGCGTCCTCTGTAACCTGCTGCCAGAAGTCTGCAACTGTGGATCATAAAACCTCATGTCCTGTTCCAACCTCTGCTCCGGTCAGCCACGGTCTCAGAAGAAATTCACAAAAATCTGAAGCGTTCCTGTACCTGTTACGAAGATTTTGCCGCTAGTCTCGCTATCGGAAAAATTCGTGAGAAGGATCTATGGTCATTACACCGCCCCACTGTCCCTGTTCGTAGATAACCAGCAGATTCGGCATCCACACTCAACCGACATTCTTTACCTTATTTTCCCCACCCCGCTTGGCCGACTGAAGGCCCCACCCTGCGTGGTGGTAGTTTTGATTGTAACACCTTAATCCCCACCCCAAGAACCCCCCCCCCTTGCATGGGGTGTAGTGCATGTAATTTATAATTTCAGGTTGAAGCTTCTCCGGCGCGGCGTGCGGGTAAGCCCACGCTTCCTCGCTCGCCCTCGTCTCCGACCGGGATCGGTGTCTTCACACCGACTAGGTGAGCCACTGCACACTCCTCTTTGCTGAAATTTCCTTGCTTGAGTAGTATTGTATCTTAGTGCCGTCGGTGGTAAGTGGAGTGCCCGAACTCAAATTTGCTTGTGAATGAATGATTACCGCGGGTGAGTTGTGAGTGAACCGTTAATACCCACGCCCTCGGCGTGCTGGCCGTCTATGAGAGTGGACATCCTAGGACCCTTGAGAGGTCCAATCCTAAGCTAGCCAACCCTCGGAGCAGCAAGGGCCCGTCCCGGACCCTCACCACTATCACCGGTTTGCCTACGGGCACAAGAGTGCGCTTAGCGGGTGAGTCCGCCCGAGTAAAGTCACCGGTTCGTGCGTTGGTTGCTTGCTAGGTCCAAGGGTCATTTGATCATGTGAAGAACCCCCTAGGTCGTGTCACATCAAGTGGTATCAGAGCAAGTCATTGACTTGTCTCTATCAAGTCAAGTCCATGGGCACGCTTGCACTAGAGTTCTCATCGGATCGTTCCATGCATTATCCACCTCCCATTGTCATTGAGTCTACAGACCAAAAAGCCCCAATTCCCATCATATCCCAAGCATACCTACCTAATGGGAGCCCCACAGAAATTGACTTCATCTACATGGTAGAAGATAATTGGTTATCCCCCGACATTGTAGCCACCCTCTCTACGACCGGACAAATTGTGCACAATGGAGACCTAGTCTTCATTGAATTCCATAAAAGGTTTGGAGAGACCAAATACTTTGATGGAGCTTGGTGTCAAATTGGAACTTTGGAAGGCCCTTGCATAATCCTAGGGAAACAATGGCTTGATGAACGGAATGCCACCTTCCACCCATTGCGTTGGTCTTGCCTACTTCATCCCCCACATCTCCCGGGAGCCTATGGTTTCAACAACCTTTTGTTCCCTCACCCACCGGGGCCCCATACCCGGCCACCATGCCCTCTCAACCCACTTCGAAGAATGAACAAGGTCATGAGTGAATATGAGGAAAACCCGGCCCACAAGACCAAATCCCCGAGATTGGACACCAATCCAAATCCCTTCCCCACATTCAAGGAAATTCATACTCCTATCAATAAGGAAGAAGGACATCAACTCATCCCCGTCCAAACAAACACATACCTCCCCAAACCACTCAATCTCATGCAAAAGGTGGTGACCCTAGGAGAACTCATCATCAAATGGCTCAAGCAAAATCCCATCCCTCATACCTTGTACTTTCAAAACCCAACCATGGAGCATCCTTTCCAATTAGCACCCATTAACTCCTATCACACCACATTCCAATCCTACTATGAGGTAAATAGTTGGGATGATCTCATCAAGGGTTTAGAATGGCAACTAAAGTTGACTTGCTTATTGACCATAGGAGAGGCCCACCCAAGAAGACTTAGTCTCATCCACCCATGTGTTGGTTCTATCACCTCAGTCTACACCATTGGTTGCTACACTAGTGACCTCCTTCTCATTCTCCCCATGGATGAAGAACCCATCATGGTCCACTCCACTACCATTAAGATCCCAAGTACCTTGACCGACTGGCCCACTAAAGATCTTGGTCCAGTTACCTTGGGGAAGAATGACCCACCATGCGTGGACCATGTGGACATAGAGTTCCTTCCTCTAGGAAGCCCAGTCCATGACCCGTTTGATCCCTTCCAATGGGAGTCTAGGTACCCATGTAATACACCCACCTTACCCACAACTCCCCTTTCCCTACCCCAACCAACCATGTTGGACCAAGAACACCTCTTCCAAGACTTGGGCCACACAAAGGGAACCATCAACCTAGACAACATATGCCTAGGAAGCAAAGAAGACCCCCTCTCCATAATGCCCACCTTCCTAGATCCTTTTGACCCTTTCACATGGAAGTTCAAAGGCCATCCCACACCCATACACATGGAAGTCATCTTTGGGAAAGGAATGCATAAGTCTTGGCATAACACATCACTTGGCATGATTCATAAGACGGGTCCATTCATTCACAACACCCACATGTCAAGTAGGAAGCATGAATGGACCATTTTTGGATGTAATGGTCCACCTCCATTCATCATGAGTCTTAAGCATGAGAGTTCCATATTCGGATGTAATGGGCCACCGTCATTCATCATAAGTCTTAAACATGATAGGAGCATTCACGGATGTCCGGGTCCCCCGGCACTCATCACACCCATACATGAAAGGGACACATATGGATGCCCCGGCCCTCCCTCACTTCACATTAGTCATACACATGTCAAAGGCATCTACGGATGTCCGGGTCCCCCGATATTTATCACCACTTTGCATGATAGGGCCACCTACGGGTGCCCCGGCCCACCTAGGTTGACCGAAGTCTACACTGCATCATTACATGATAGGTCTACTTTTGGTTGCCCCGGTCCCCCTTTGCATACCACACACTTCCCACCCACACCGCACCGTAGCTCAAGGCATACTCATTCAAGCAAGCATCTAGCAATGGGCGGTGAGGGTCGTAATAAGCGGGCAAAAACTCACGAGTGGCACTTCGAATTCCAAGAAGGCAACCTCACGATGGTGGTTTTGGAATGGCTCTACCTTAGGGCCACCTCCAAATCGAGGGCACGAGGACTTGGACCTTCCATGTTCCAAGTGGCTTTGGCAACCTGGCTTATGGGTTGGATTTACTCATGGGATTTTGGGATATACCTCACTTTTCATGTAACGGATCTAGCACCCTCTAAGGGCACCGCGGTAGATCCTAGTGAGCACCTTGAGCCTACCCCCATCTTTGTGAGCGACACCCTCAGAGAGCTTCCACATAACAACTTGAGAGCCCGACGTGTGCACACGGAGGCAATACTGGGCAAGCAAGGTACTATCATCGGCAAGAGGGTGTGTCCAAGCCACCTTGAGGAGTTGAAGCGTCGTCCCCTGGTTGCGAACGTGAGGTTGAGTTTGGAGGTTGAAGCTTGCTCGGAGTTGCGTCGGAGGACCTCTTCTCCCCCCGATGGACTCATACTCGACGGAGTCGAGTTCTTTGCACCCCAGGAGTATGATGAGAACATCACCTCCTATTTCATCAGGCATAGTCTAGTCATTTAATTTTGAGTCCTATGTAATTTTTATTTGAGTCATTGATGTAATTTTCATTTTATTTGAGTCATTTCCCTAGGTCTAGCATTTATTTTCCTATGTTTGAGTGTCATTAGATTGTGTAATGTGCTAATTGGGCCCATTTCTTTGGGCTTGGCCCAATGAGCTCTCCTACCCCTTCGGTTATTTGTCAATGAGGCTTTTGTCAGGGTCTTTTGTAGAAATGTGGGTTTCCTATATATAGGACCCCATTTCCTCCATTTGAACTTAATCAATCAATGAATCAATCAATGAAAAAATGCCATTTGAGAGTCCAAAGCTTAGTTTAGTGGAGTGATTCCAACATTTCTTGGGTGAGATGCCCTAGGGGAGAGATTCCCCACCCTTCCCTCTCTTAATCTCTCTTTTTCACTCCACTTTCTCTCTCCTCAACACCAAATTCCGAATTTGCTTCTCTCTCCTCCCTTCCCCAACCACCTCCACTAGCTACCCACCTCATTTAAGACCCTCCACTTCCCCAAGCCACCATTACTCCACCCCCTAGTCCCAAGGGAGCTTCCATCAATCCTAGCTCCACCTCCCAACCCCCAACTACCCCACCCACTTCCCCAAGCACCCTTCCCACTACCCCAAGCACCCATTCCCTTCCCCAACACAACTCTTCCCATTCCCAAAGCTCCACTAACCACATTAGTCCATTTTCAAATTTTGGAGAAAGATCTCTCCTTCTCTCTTCCCCACCCATCCCAAATTCGTAGCTCCCCTCTCACCCACTGCAAACACCACCTTCTAGACCCCATTCTCCCTCATACACACCTTGGAACACCCCCTCCAAGACCCCCTTACAACCAGGGGTCACTCCTACACTCATCCACCCCCATTTCCCCTCCCACATACCCCATTCCCCCCCGTCATCTTCAACCTACAGTTTCAGTTGCAGATCAGAAGAAGAGTACCGACTTGCAGAGGTGACCACGGCTTCCTCCGGGCGATTCTGAAGGCCCAAGATACATCCGTGGAAGCGTCTGCCTGTCCTCTTCGACACCAAAGTGGTTTCGTCTTCATCGGAGCTCGGGGCTGTCCAGGAACTCCGTTCTCCCACGACTGCGCGGAACCCTCCCTGCCAAGCATCAGAACCTGAGAGATCACTCTGCCACGACGAACCCTAGTGGATTCAGGCTGAAGCCCCTTCATCAAAGTTCTTCCTCTGCTAGTCTTCTTCCAAGATCAAGAAACAGAACCTCATTCGGCTGCCGGAGGAAGGAGTTACGAATTTTCTCCCCCGAGCTCTCCAGTTCTGTCTCCTGCTGTCTACTCCGACCAGTGCCAACTCTTCAGGGTACATCGACCGCCCTTGACCTCTGATTGCAGCTCCGTTACCTTCGGCTGAAAGCTACTTTGACCACGAAGACGTCACCGCTGGTTTCGTGCTGATCGGAGTTCAGGAGAGTGCGTGGCGTCCTCTGCAACCTGCTGCCAGAAGTCTGCAACTGTGGATCAGAAAACCTCATGTCCTGTTCCAACCTCTGCTCCGGTCAGCCACGGTCTCAGAAGAAATTCACAAAAATCTGAAGCGTTCCTGTACCTCTTACGAAGCTTTTGCCGCCAGTCTCGCTATCGGAAAAATTCGTGAGAAGGATCTACTGTCATTACACCGCCCCACTGTCCCTGTTCGCAGATAACCGGCAGATTCGGCATCCACACTCAACCGACATTCTTTACCTTATTTTCCCCACCCCGCTTGGCCGGCTGAAGGCCCCACCCTGCGTGGTGGTAGTTTTGATTGTAACACCTTAATCCCCACCCCAAGAACCCCCCCCCCCCCCTTGCATGGGGTGTAGTGCATGTAATTTACAATTTCAGGTTGAAGCTTCTCCGCGCGGCGTGCGGGTAAGCCCACGCTTCCTCGCTCGCCCTCGTCTCCGACCGGGATCGGTGTCTTCACACCGACTAGGTGAGCCACTGCACACTCCTCTTTGCTGAAATTTCCTTGCTTGAGTAGTATTGTATCTTAGTGCCGTCGGTGGTAAGTGGAGTGCCCGAACTCAAATTTGCTTGTGAATGAATGATTACCGCGGGTGAGTTGTGAGTGAACCGTTAATACCCACGCCCTCGGCGTGCTGGCCGTCTATGAGAGTGGACATCCTAGGACCCTTGAGAGGTCCAATCCTAAGCTAGCCAACCCTCGGAGCAGCAAGGGCCCGTCCCGGACCCTCACCACTATCACCGGTTTGCCAACGGGCACAAGAGTGCGCTTAGCGGGTGAGTCCGCCCGAGTAAAGTCACCGGTTCGTGCGTTGGTTGCTTGCTAGGTCCAAGGGTCATTTGATCATGTGAAGAACCCCCTAGGTCGTGTCACATCAAGATGGTAAGGCCCAAAAGTTTGACGGTGTCGGGTGACACCACATTCACACTACTCCCGTTGTCCAAGATGACCTTCCTAGCATGACTCCCTATCCGGATGTAAGTATGGATCATGGTGTTTCTTCTCCAATCATGTTCTTGGGTTTGAGTAAGGGTGCACCTAACCACTCCAAGGTGAGAGTTGGTAGATGGAGGGGTTTGTTCTTGATTGGTCTCCATGTAGTGGTTCTCAGACTCCTCCTCCCAATCGGGAGAGGCCTCATACATCTCAACCTCTTCTACAACTTCATCTTGGGGCAAGGGGGTTGTCTCCTCAATGAGCAAGCTAGATGCGCCCTTGGTGGGGCATTGATTGGCGAAATGTCCATACCCAAGGCACCTAAAGCATTGCTGCCCACTTTGGTGGTTTGGGGCAGCCCTAGTGTGAGGGAGAGTGGGTGCCGGATTTGGTCTATTGGGAGTGGGGTTTGGGGGCCCACTTGTGGGGTGAGGAGGAGGGGTGCCACTAGGAGGGGCTGCCCGGGTGGGACTCCTCCCATGGGGGTGGGAAGGAGACCTCGTTGAGGAGGTGGGGGGTTGGTCCGAGGTACCATGGATTTTGGGTCCATCCCCCGAGGGGGAAACGTTCGGATGTATCGAGAGAATTTCTCGGCATCTCGGGCTACTTGGTAGGCTTGCTCTAGAGTGGCTACTTGACGCATGAATAGCTCCTTTTTTATGTGGAATTGAAGCCCATTCCTAAAGCGGGATAGTGTGACGGGGGGGTCCTCTTGGACTCCACACTTAAGAAGGTAGTAGTCCAACTTCTCAATGTATTCCATAACAGTCTTCCCTTCTTGGGTTAAGGCTTGCCACTCATCTAGGAGGTTTTGATTGTAGGAGGGATGGACATATTTGAGTTTGAGTTGTTCCTTCATGGCCCCCCATGTGGTGATGGGAGCTTCCCTCCTAACTATCCTTAATGCCTCAATGTTCATCCAATGAGTCTTAGCTAATTTGGTAAGTTGCATTTTTGCAAGCCGAACTCTCCTATCCTCGGTCATTGGGTACCAATCAAAATATTGGTCCATAGCCGCCTCCCAATCTAAATAGATGCTTGGGTGATGAGATCCATCAAAGGTGGGGCATCTACTTTCACAAGTCTCATAAGGTGCTCATCCGAGTTGTCCCGGGGGGGTCTTTCATTCCTCCTTGGAGGTGGGTCTCTTTCCGGTTCGGGAGGAGGGTCAAGGTTGAGTTCTCCTATGGCTGGTTCCCCATGCGGGGGAGGTGCCCTCCTATCACCTACCCTTGGGGCGGGTCTATTCTCCTCAAGTTGCTCAAGCCGGGTTGTTATGTCATCAAGTCGTCCTAAGATACTAGCCATACCCTCTACTAGGAATCTCATGTGATTGAGAAGTTCTTGCTCATTGTTGGCGGGATTCCCTTGGGAATTGGGATTCATTGTGGAATTGGAAGAGGATGGATTGGTTTGATAATGAGTTCCACTATGAGTGGTCATGCAAAGTTGGGTGGGCTATGCACGGGTGTGCGGTTGCACCTATGAATGACCTAGTGTGAAGACGACCCAAGACTAGACTTGTAAGAACAAGCCTATGACCGCTCTGATACCACTTGATGTCGCATAACCCAAAGATGCAAATGGAAAAATTGTTGAACCTAGGACTTAGATCTGTAAGCATACAAGCACATTCAACGGACTCACATTAGCGGCTCACTCGCACGGCTCATACGATCACCCGGTGGTGCCGGGGGATGATGGCGAGGGTCCGAGGTGGGACCAAAATATTCAAAGGACTAGGTTGGCTTAGGCTGACCCCTAAGAGTCTGGGAATTCCCAACTTCATGGGCAGCCGGCACTCCGGGGCGTGGGGTTGGGTGGCTCTCACTCACAATCCGCGGCGGGCGCACTAACGAACAATTATGGGTCCGAACACTCCCTCACTGACCGACGGGCATAAGAGACAATACTAAACTAGCAAAGCATGGAACAGCAAGGTAGGGACCAGTCACTCACCTGATCGGTGTGAAGACACTGATCCCGGCCGAAAGACGAGGGCGAGCGGGGAGGCGTGTGTATGCACCCGCATGCCGCGTCGATGTCACTTGACCTAAAAATATATAACGTACAACACTACTCCTCACGCAGGAGGGTGGGCCAAGGGGTTGAGGTTAATGTGTTATAGTCAAACACTACCTCCATGCACGGAGGGGCTATAAGCCGGCCAGGCAGGGTGGGGAAAACTAAGAGAGAAAACCGATTCGCCGAGCTTTGCCGATTCTGCCAGCTTCAGGAACAACCTGACAGGTTGTTGATCATGGCGCCGCACGGGCTCAGCCAAGCTCAGAAATAGTTGAAACTGGTGCCGAAACCTTCTACACTGACCCAGGAAGACGTCTGAATTTTGGGTGAATTTCGTGATGACGTTACTGGCCGGGACAGAGTCTGGAACTAGACTGATTCGTTCTGTCTCTGTCTGGTGCAGAACCAGTGTGGCCTGTTGCATAAGATTCCATGAACTCTACCGAACTTCGATTGAGACAAAATTAGTGTTGACGCGACCGCGGCTGGAACAGCTTCGAGCAGGAACTGATGGGACTCCAAAAGGATGTCGCAGAAGAAACTTCTGATCAGAAGACTGGGTGGTGGTCCAACCTGGAACAGTAGGGAGCAGCCTGCGCACTTCGACGAGAATAATTGGAACTGAGGGCTCGGGTGGGCGATTGACTTCCTTCTTCTTGGTACTTAAAGAGGACTGGTCGTAGTTCCTTCCCTCCGAAGATGGCACCCAGATCTTTCCTGAGCTGGTCATGGTAGCCTCAGATCTCAGCCTCAGGTCACTGGCCGGAGTCAGGAAGCGCATTCCGGCGAGATCAGCTCCTCCGATCAGCTCCGAGCTTGGATGGTCACGGGATTACCACCGTTGGAAAGCTGACTCGATGACGTTTCCTCCAATGTATGATATGTTGCCATAAGCCCTCGGGTGACGACGTGGTGCTCTCTGCAACCTGCTGCTATTCTGCTGCCTGCAACCCGGGACTGGATCTGAAAATGAAAGAAGATATGGGTGAAGGGGTGGTGAAGGTGTAGCAGGGGATTGGGGTGGCTGAAGGCTGTGGGGAGAGGAGGGGGTCGATGGAGGGCTGTTGTGGTGGCTGGAGAATTAAGGGGGGTGGGTGAAGGGAGCTGGAGCTGGTTGGAGTGGGTAGGGGAAGGGGGAGGGCTGCACTAGGTAAGCAATGGAGAGGAAGGGGGAGGGCGAACTTGGGCTGGGTATGGGGGCTGGTTTGGGCGACCAAAGCCGGGTGTGGGGGTTGTGAGATGGGAGGGAGATTCAAATTTGGCCGTGGGAGAAACTCCTTCAGCCTTGGGGAGGTGGGGAGGTGCTTAGGGAAGTGGATGGGGTAGTTGGTGGTTGGGTGGTGGGGTTTGGATTGGTGGAAGCTATCTTGGGGATGGGGTGGAATTATTGGGGTGGTGGGTAGTTGGGGAGGTCTTTGAATGAGGGAGGGGGAGTTAGGTGGTAGGTGGGAGAAGGAGGAGAGAGAGAGGGGTTCGCCCCCTTCCTTGAGGAGAGAGAGAGAGATAATGAGAGAGAGAGAGAAAAGAGAAATTTGGTGGAGGAGAGTAAGATTTGGGAATTGCTTCTATTCAAATTAATTCATCAAAAGTTGAGTACATGGGGAGAGATGGGGCCTATATATAGGCATCCACTCTTTACATGACCAAAGTACCCTTGACAATTAGATAAAAGACCAAGCATATCCTAGACTCAATCCTATGGACCCATAACTAAGGTACTAAGGCCCAAATAAGCATAACAAGAGAAATGACTAAAACAACATGACTCAATAAAGGAAAGTACATAAGATATGACTCAAAGAAAGGGAAAATAACATGTGATCTCATAGTCGGGCTTCCTCAAAATGATGCAGGCGATCCGAGCCAAAGAGAGCGTTGTGAGATGCCCTCATCAACTTGTGTGGGAACTATCTCGGCCGTGTGCCCTCCCGAGGATGCTGGAGTTGGCGATCACTCGGACGGGACCGAACTCACCTCTTCACTCGACGTGTAGTGGGAAGAGTCAATGAAGCCCCAATCCGAGTCATAGCGCTGACCGGAAGGAAAAACGAGCGTAGACGACTGGGCCTCTACCTCCAGGATGGCCCGATCGTAGCCTTGAGAGAAGCCCTTCCAGAGTCCCCGTCAGTAGCCTGACTCGTAGTAGGGAAAGACCGCTTGTTGTAGAGCTGCCTGGTAAGCCTCTAAGCACCTTTGTTGCTCAAGTGCTTCCTTCCCAGCCAGCTCTGCCTTCCCCTCGAGCTCAGCTATCCGCTGTTCTGACTCGGACAGCCTTCTCTCGGCATCAGATAGCCTTCGCTCGGCCTCGATCCGTGAATCCTCGGCCGCCCGAACTTGATTCTCGAGCCCCCATCGCTCGGCCCTCCATTGGTCATCGCGCTCGACCTGGTTTCTACGCTCCGACTCCAGGAGCTCACTCTTCCGATCGACCATGCGACGAGCCTGGGCCAGTTGCTCCGCCAAAGTCCGAGCCTTCGCTTGGCTCGACTGTGCCAGCGCTCGGAGCGTGGCCATCTCCCGATGAAGGTCCCCAAGATCGAGGGTCAGACTCTCGACCTTCCGATCAAGCGCACTGTGTGTCCATGAGAGAGTCTCCTGCTCGGACTCCACCCGAGCATACGCGTCCACTGCTTCAGCAAGACCAGCCCTCCCTCCATAATCTGCTCAAACAGCGAAGAGGGGGGACCCTTCCAGACTTTTTCTCGCAAGTCTTGAGAAGCTAAGGAATGGCACGTACGGTACAGAGGAGCCCGGACACTGAAGGTGCTGGTAGAGGGAGGGGAAGCTCTCACCAGAGCGGCCAAGATCGGGGCATCTCCCTCGGGCAATCCCATCCCGGGGGCCCCACCGGTTGGCTCGGCATGAGCGGCCCCACCGCATACCTCCCCAGTTTTGGTCGGCTGAGATCGAGTTGCCTCCCCCTGCGACCCTCTAGCCTCGACCGGCTTAGACCGGACCTCCTCGTCTGGTGGCCCCTCCGCTACGTTCGATGCCTCAGCATCAGTAGTGATCCCTCCTTCATCGGCCCCCTCTTGCTCAGTAGAGGGGAGAGCCGGTAGGGAGTCTCCTCCGGACAGACGTGCGACCTCCTCCTTCCTCACCCAGCAGACTGAGCCTGCATTGAAGACCGCAACAACTTGGCCACGGGATCCTTGCGCTTGACCCCCCGGCGCTCGAAAATGGCATCCCGGGCCACCCGCTTGCCCTTGTCCCGGGCGCGGGACGAGCCCTCTGAAGCCTGAAGATCGTCAGGAGCCGGCACCTCGTCCAAATCGATGATCTCCAATTCGGCCGACGGTGCCTCCTCCTCAACCGCTCGCCTCGTGTCTGAACCACAGAAAGAAGACTAAGAGAAGGAAAGTTCTTACTCCGTGAGAAGGAAGACCAAGTTCCCGAACTCCTTACCTGTTGGCGACAGCACACGAGAAAGGTAGCCCTCAGTGTTGGAAGAAGTCACCAAATCAACAGTCTCTTGGCGATTCTGCTGCAGGATGGCAACCTCCTCTTCCACCTCAGGAGAAAACACGGTCTGCTTCAGAGAAATGTTCGGGTAAAAATTGGGCGCCGTCGGGAAATTCCAGACTACACCAACTGTCGATGGGCCCACCCAGAAATATTGGGTCTTCCACCCTTTATGAGAGGAGTCCTTTGCAGAGAGGGACACGTAGCTCCTCCCCCGCTTCGCCTGAATATAGAAGAAGCCTTTCCCTGCATGAGGATGCTCCTTCAACTCAAAAAAGTAATGCAAAAGATCCAGCGAGGCACGCACCCCACACTGGCCGCAGAGGAAAATAAAGGAGAAAATAAAGGTATAAGTGTGGGAGACCAGCTGGACAGGAGCCAGCCGGTAGAACCGAAGCAACTCGGCAACAAAGGGATGAAGAGGCAGACGAAAGCCGCATTTCCAGGCCAGGAGAAAGGAGCAAAAGAGACCAGAACGAGTGGACTGGCTAGACTCATGAGGCTCAGGCACCAGGAACTGGAACCGCCAAGGCAGCCCGTATCGACTCTCTAGCCGCTTCACCTCAGCCTCTCCCAGCTCACTACAGAGCGGCTCCGGTGGCGTCAAGAAAACCCTTGGAGCCCGTTCTCTCTACCGCCCCTCGGCCTTAGGATGATGGTCCGCCATGTGACAGAGAAAAGAAGAAGGGGAAAGCTCCAAGCCCGAGAACTTCGGAGGAGAAAGGGAGCTGACGAATCGCCGCCCCAAGAAGCCCCTCTTGCTCCGGTGGCCGCAACGATTCTCAGCTCTTTCGAAACTGCTCTCACCACGCAGGAGCCCCCCTCCTCAAATATAACTACAAAGAGAGGCAAAACTCTAAAACCACGGAGATAAAGCGACGTAAAACGCGTAATGCCTAAAAACCCTGACGGGAGGCAACGCGACGTCCGATCTCCCGAGGAGGGGCCTTCTCTTATTCATCATAATGGGCGTATTTTCAAGGTAAGCCGCGTCATGTGGCCCCTACCAGAGAGATATCTTTACCCAACCAGTGCCACAAACAGTCCAGCCCAAATGCTACTCGTCCGAGCCTAATCTTGGCTCGGAAGTCGGAGGGGGACAAGTGGAGAGGGGAAATCTCACCGCCCGTACGGAGAGGTACGGAGAGGCCAAATGAGGTCCAACCCTGACCGAACGAGGCCCAACTCCTCGAAGTGGTAGCCGCTGGGCCCACTTAATGTAAAGCCCAAAAACTCACTCGGAACAAGCGCTTCCTAGGTGGCCTTCGGGTTGGGAAGTCCGAGCATCAGTCGATTAGGAAAGCTCCCCCGGAGCCCCCTATTCTTTGTCCCGACCCAGCACTTACCACTCGGGAGGCCACTCCTGAACAAGTGCCATTCGCTCGGGCTCGCTGATGAAAGCTTATTGATACGGTCGTTGCGAATCCCTTAATGGCAGGAAGCTCAATAGGACAGGGGAAACCAAGAGTCCGCGCGCCGTAAGGAGCCCGCATGAAGGACGTAACCCCCCTGGAACTCCTCCGCTTACAGGGATCAATTCGCACAATAGGCCATTATTTAAATAGGACATGCCCTACTATGAGAAGGTAAGCCTAAGCAAGGTAAGAGCCAGCAACCCTGAGCAGGAACCACTTCACCTTTTGGTGGAGAGGGATCTCACGCTCCCATTTTCCTCCCAACTCTTATCTTCGCACCGGTGCTCTACTACCTGTGCTGACTTAAGCATCGGAGGGTCTTCCCCGGGGATTTATCCCTGGGCACCTCTGACTTGTTTCCCTTCTTGCAGTTCTTACTTCAAGGGTACATGGTTGTTGACACTGAAAATATTCCTAATATTTCTTGACTTCTGCTTCTGCAGGTCTTAAGTTCTGATCGAGTGCTCCTATGCCGATAGAGAAGAAAAGAAAGAAAAGAAGAAAAAGAATGGCGGAAGCCGAAAAAAAGATGAAACCAAAGAAAAGAAGAAAAGAAAAGATACTTAGCTCCAACGGACAGCCGCTAAAGCAAGACCCGAGAGCTCGGAAGAGTATTCGGGACCATCCCTGAAGAAGCAATCAAAAAAGCTACAAATACAAGTGAAGCCGGCCCGGCAGCACAAATTACAGTGCCGACGGCCATGTCAGTGCAAAACCCAAGTGTCCGAACCAAAGGCACAAACAGTTTTCGAATGGGCCATTCAGCGGCCTGAAGGCTTTACCAATACTTCTCGTAGCAATTCTTACGAAGCCGCGATGGGATGAAGGATCAGGAAAACTCTCAGAGCCAGTCTGAGACCCACAACCCGACTCACACCCGAGCAAGTGCAATGGGGCAAGTTTATCCGGCGCGCCCCTTTACCTGGCGCGCCCTACCCGGCGCCCATCTTCCCAACGCGTAGAATCAATGGTGCCCCTTATCTGGCGCGCTATATCCACATTGGGTAGAGTCACGCCCATCTCCTGATATATAAGCCAATGGTCTTCGGCAGAAAGAAAGAGAGGACACGAAGGAAGACAGGCAGAGGGCCAATCGTCCGAGAGCGAGGAAGCTTGGGAAACAAGAAAGGGGGGATTTTTGAGAAAGATAATCAAAGAGCCACCATCTCTCTTGCCCCGTCTGTCTGCCTGAAAGAGCCCGAAGCCGGAGAGAGAAGCCCCTTCTCTGATACTCTATTTTCCGCAGTGAAGATTTTAGGTGGGTTCTGGCGATTTCTCCCAGCCACCCCCTTCTATCTTCTCTTGGTGACATCTTTGTAGATGAACATAGTCAGAGGGGCGATGATATGAGCCCATCTCCCTTGTGTTGTCTTTCCATCTCTCCCCCTTTCTTTTTTTTGTAACTGGGTCCTGCCCCTTTTGTATAACCAGTGGACGGCCTCCGAGCGACAACGTCGTGCCATGCCGAATGTACATGGTGTCGAGTGTTTCTTTCGCCATTATAATGAATGATATCGAATTTGATAATCTGTATATGTTCCTCTGCCTCTTCTGATTTTAATGGAAGCACCGATGTATGCTCAGATTCTCCATCTTTTATCTGATTGCATTACTTTTATAAGCATGTCCCGTGTGTTGTTCTCCCGATTTCTCCGTGCTAACACCAAATACGCCATGGGTCGTTCAAGGCAACATTAACATCATCACCCCTCTCCCCGGGGTTTTCTTTCTAATAAGACGATCATGTCGAATTCCCACCGTCTCTGCCGAGGGTTTAATCACCCAAGATATATATACACCCGTGCCTCCCTGATGAACTCCGGGACTAGCCCCCACTGCCCTTTTGTTCTTAGTCATGAACTGAGGGGAATGGGGCCATCCCTATAATCTGGGTGTATGGTTTCCTCGTGTCATCGCCTCCCTGTATGCTATACACCGACTGTGTGGCAGGTAACCCTCCCCAGCTACCGTAGCCCTCATTTAAGTTCGCTGGTCCCTAAAGCTAATTTGCCAATCGACTAGCCTCAACATGTATGTTTGTATATACATACATAGCTGATTGTAGTCATTCTGTTGCCTGAGTGCATCCTGCATACGTATCATATGTAGATGTTCTTCTCGAAGAGTCTAGTGACCGGGGAGAGGGGACATTCCCCCATGAATCACCAGTGGATCGCAGGGTCATACCCCTTCGTGGTATGTATCCTCACGAGCCGGTCGGTGAATATAAACAGGGCTTCAGCCCAACATTAAATCCACTATCCATAAGTGAATCAGTGGTGGCCATGGGTCGTGTGCCCCTCGTAGGCTAGCCCTTGGGGTTTCCTTCCCTATTGGTTGTCCCTTTTGATCGTGCTTCGACCATAGGTTGTGTGCCCCTCGTAGGCTTTGCCCTCGGGGTTTCCTCCCACTCTGGTCGTCCCATCCGATCAAGCTTTAACCCACAGAACGATGGTGCCCCTCGTAGGCTAGTCCTCGTGGTTTCCTATCCGATTGGGGTCCGATGGCCACAGTTATGCCATCCGGCTTGTTAGGGGCTTACTCCGTACGTGAGTATGTCCCCGCTTCTCCCCTGCAATCCTTCAGGGATAGGGGAGATGCTGCCCAAATTTTGCCACGCTCTGAACACTAAGTTACCCTTGTGATTTGGACTAAATAAAGCATACTTATGAAAGAATAAACCTCCGTGCTCGAGTATGAACCTCGCACGAATTCATGACTCTGCTTCTGGAGAGTCCATGACTCCAGTTCAATAATTAATTAACTCAATTAACATCAAAGAGGCTAATAAACAACTCTGGAAATCAAACGGGTTGAAAATAGCAAGAAAATAGCCTAATTCGGCGCGCCCTAATCCGGCGCGATACCCCCACCCCCCGCCGGTTTAACCTTAGACTCAAAATCAAAAACTTTTCAATGGTGTCTACCTGGGGCGCCCTATTCTGGCGCGCCCCAAGCCACCCGCGCCGGTTAAGGCCCTTTTCCCCACCGCGCCGTTTAAGCGCTTTACCTACGCTACCCCGCGCCGTTTTAACACTATACCTACGTTCAACCGCGCCGGATTTGAATAAACTATTCCCCACGCCGGTTTAACTGCAACCGCTGTGTTTTAAGGCTTTGTTTCTCACGTCGTTTTAAGTGATCACTCCCGGGTGAATATTAAACCGCCTCAATGGCGAACATTGTCCCGATCCGGATAACCCATGGACACATGGAAATCCCTCGTAGGCTAGCCCTCAGGGCCCACGTCCATTTTGGTGTTTGTTGGGTTTATGTTTAAAGACCCGTGGAACATCGGTGCCCTTCGTAGGTTGGCCCTCGGGGTCTCCGTCCAATTGGGTCCGTTGGTCGCCGTGTTTGGCCTATCCGCTTTAAGGAGCTTACCCCGTTCCGTGGGGATGCCTCCACTTTTCCCCAGACCCTCTGGGTTTAGGGGAGATGCTACCGGATTAACCATTTGCAATACAATATAAATAAAATGACATAAAAATGAAATAATAAAATAAAATAATAATAATAATAATAAAAGACATAAACAACAACTAAAATAATAATAATAAATAACAAATAATAAATAATAAAACAAATAATAAATAATAAATAACAAATAATAAATAATAAAACAAATAAAACAAATGAAATAAAATAAATAAAATAAACAAACAAAGTCACACCGTTACCCGGCGCGGTCTAAACCGACGCGGCCTAATCCGGCGCGGTATCCTCCGTACCGTTTTAACACCACACTCGAAACCATTTATTTCCAAAGCTCACTTACTCGGTGCAGCCTTATACGGTGCGCACCGAGCACCCCGCATCGGATTAAGCCATGCAAGCACCTCTTTATCGATATAAAATATATAATAATAATAAAATCGAAATAGCACGTCGTTCATCTCTCTTTACATTCCCACGCCGTGCTAAAAAATCTCCCGCCGTTTTAACATAAAACACACGCACACACCCACGTTCAATAGAGAACATATGATTCATACACTTCGACAACAACACATGCTCAAAAGTTCAAAACACATATGAACATGCATTTATTCGTACGTCCAAAACCCCCGTGCCATATATATATATATATATATATATATATATATATATATATATATAAGGAAACAAGCTATAAAACATAGAAAAGCACTCATTCAAAAAAATGGAGAAATAAGAAATGACTAGAGTAAAACAAAACAAATAAATAATGTGTGACAAAATGATAATAAAAATAATAGAATAAAATAATAAAAAAGGGGAATAAAAATAAATAAATAAATAAATAACAAATAATTGATTAATGAATAAATGCCAAATAAATATCAATAAAGGGAATAAAAATGCATGTATCTAATATAAAAAATAATAAAATAAAACAAAATAAATAAATAAATAATAAAAAGTGCATTCATACATTTAAAATAATAACAAGAATAAATAAAGAATAATGAACCTGACTGTGTCCACTCCGAAGCTCTCACCTCCTCTAGACCCGCCATGGGAATATTGATGACCCCCCTGACAGGTCGTGTCTGCACCTCGGGATCAATCCCATTATGGCCACGGCATGACCTTGTCCTGGGCCGATATGCCGTTGACTTAAATTCGTCTCGACTAGGTTTTAACCGCATCCCCTTAATTTTCAAATATCAAATTTGCCATACCCTGGCATACATTATCCCGATGATACACGAGTCTACCCAAATACGGTCATACCTGGCCCACCTCACGGGCCCATATCTATGCACCGTAACGCTATGTGTAGTCTCAAAATAAAAAGGCAACGACTAATCGACAGCCCTGCGAGTGACAGGGATTGCCAAAGTCTTCCCTAAATTTACAAATAAATGACCAAAAAAGTAATAAACAATAATACTAAATGCTACCACCTTGCATGCCTGCATGATCTGACTCTCCGGTATATCGAATGGTGATTAACGAAAAGTCGGGTTACGCCCGGCCAGAGGCTTTCACTATGTGTGATGGTGGTCTTCGGACCTAAATTCTCCGCCCTGTACGGGGAGCCGAGTTAATAAATAAATAATACCATATTGTGTGCTTGCATGCAATCACATCTTTTACATATTCTACGGGCCCTATGGCCTCTTTATTTTGGCGATTAATCAAGGGTTTTCTCTCTTTGGAGAGATATAATTAACGTCGTAGCCTTTATGGTACGACGGGTTTTGGGTCCCGACACGATCACCTATAATCATCTAGTTAGTCAGACGGTGCGCATAATAAACTCGTCACTTAGTGACTGGCACGCCCTACGCAAATAAACCTTTAATAAATAAACCAAATAAACCCATAACAAAAATTTTTTAACAAAATCTATCTCCCACAAACTGGCACGCCTGGTGGGACTCAGCCTCCCTTCATCTCTTTGCCAAAATAGAAGGACCATGGGGCCCCCATTAAACTATTTCAAATGCTAATTATTCATTCGTCTTGTTTCTCTTCTTTGTAGGTTGAAGTGATGGCGAGTGGACTATCTGGACTTATTTTCGGTCCCCAAATCGTGGCAGACAATGTTGCATACGGCTACCTTGCCGTACCCACTACCTTTGGCAACTTTTCCCCGGTCGTTGGCTTCCCCAACTTCTTGGGAGTTGCATTCACGGGTCTTCTGGACGTGGAGAGTTCTGAACCCGCGAAGCTAAAGAACAACAAAACTGTAGCCCGCCGAAGTGAGGGCCGAATTAAGAAGACTTTGCTGAAGAGCCCGATGGTCGTGAGCTGCCATGTCCACCATACCATTTGCCCGACTACGGCACATAAGAAGAAGCCCACTGGGGGCAACAAGAAGAGCTCCAGAGGAAGAGTTTTTGCTACTCCCCGCAGCCGACTCTCGGCATCTGGGAAGTCCTTGTTGATCGGAGGCGTCCAAGTCTACTTCAATGGCTGCAGCGCCGAAGTTCTGCCAGATCGGATCATCCCGACTGTGCCCACTCACAACACCTTCCAAGTGCTAGAAGGCCGGAGGGTGAATTTTGACGACAACAAGCAAGGGAGGCCGACCCTAAACTTGCCAAAGTTTAAGCAGATCTGGGTTCCCAAGAGGATCCGAGGACCTGCACTAGCTTCGCAAAGCTTCAAAAATTATGTTGAGATCCCCAAGAGGGGGGTAAAAAGGCTATGCACGCAGAAGAGACCGTGGTTGCAACTCCTCCACCTGCCATCAGGGTCTCCGCAAGACAAGCCCACATCTCCAAATTATCAAAGAATTCCATTCTAGCTGCCAAATTGATACGGCTTTCACATACGCCGTCTGCTCGAGTCCAAGTGCTGCCTCCTGCTATTTCTCTAGAGTGCAGTTAAGAAGACATGACAAAGATAGTCTGGGAATACTTCCATAGCCTCGGGAGTCCTGCCCTAGGCTGACAAAGGTCGCTTCATGTCATCAGGACCGAAGAGAAAGAAAAAGACAAAATATCACCCGTGGGGGCGAATGAAGAAAAGAAGCAAGCTGGGGCTAGAAGGCTTGAAAAGCCTTCATAAAATGAAAGGATGAGAAGAATTTCAATATATGAAGGGCCAATTTTCCCTAGTCAGGCCCAAAGGGGAATCAGAAAGCACAAAAGAAGAATGCAAGTTCTTACTTGCAATATGATAGGGGTGATGAGTACACCTGGTCCCCTACCAAATGAATAAGAAGAGTCGGCCGAGATTGCTAGAAGAATAGACTCGGTGACAAGACGGGACAAAGCTGAGGCTGAGCTACTACAAGCCGCAAAGGGCAAGCAGGTTGCTGATGAAAGTATCGCTACTGTCAATGCCAGAATAGTGGTGTCTGAACAAGAAGGAGCATATTTACCTCCTTCAATCGAAGGTTCTTCGGGTGGAACGCCTAGGGGCATCAGTAATAAGACAACCACAGACCCCGCCGTCCTGATGTTGCTGCAAAAGTACCAACAAGAGATAAAACTGCTGAAGAGAAAATTGAATGAAAAGGCTAAACACGCTATAACTCCCCAACGGCTCCAGCCAGCATGGCCAATGCCCCTTCAAATGCAACGGCATGCTCTCCTGTTGGAGCCTTTGCCATCCAATGCTATGACTTCGGCCGCATTATCGATGCAGCCCTTTCACCTCCACACTCAACCAGTAGAGCCAGTTATGGTGAACAAGCTAATAGTGGAGCAGATGGTTGACGCAAGACTAGCAAAGAGGGGTGATGATGATTACGTCCCCTTCAACGTATATGAGGTGCCATATCCAACCTACCATGCTGCCAAAAGACTGCCACCCGGCATCAATAAACTCACAAAATTTGACAAATGCAACGGGCAGGGCTCCCCAAAAGAGCATGTTGCACAATATATAGCCATCATGGGCGACTTGGCGGCGGACGAGTCATACCTACTGAAGTTCTTCGGGTCTTCACTGACAGGACCTGCCTTCGAATGGTATTCCAACTTACTGGTCGGGTCTATCAAGGATTGGCATGATATGCAGCAGAAATTCACTGAAAGATTCCATGTCGCCGGGACGGAGGTGACCATGGCCGAGTTATTGGCGACCAAACAAAAAGATGATGAGCCTGCTGCAGAATATATCAAAAGATGGAGGGATCTCTGCATGGGGTCTCGACGTCCTCCACATCCAGAAGGCGCAATTCAAATATGTAAACAAAATCTAAAGAAAGAGATTCTGGAAAAGATGATTGGAATAGAAATCTGGTCTTTTGACCGATTAAGTGATATTACCACGGAGGTTGAAGATTTCTTCACAAGATATCCCTCTATTTCTGCTGACTCAAGTCATGAAGCCAGGCAAGTTAATAAATGACCGATGCTAAAAGCGGTCCATACTATCAGCCTCACGGCGAAAAGGCATAAATGGGTGCACAATCCTCCTCCCAATGAACCTGCTAAATGTCGAGAGAGTCATCCTCCACAGAACAAAGCAAAGAAGCTCTATGCCTTTCCCCGGGACAGGACTCGAGCATTATTTGAGTGGGCTATCAAGTATAATAAGATCACTCTTCCAAAGTCAAAAAGGCCTAATGACGTCAGAAGAAGAGATGATCCTCATTGCTTCCCCTACCATCAAATCTTGGGGCATCCTATTGAAGATTGCCAAATATTTAAAGACATGCTTAATAAAAAGAGGGGAGCTACAAATGGGGGAGGACAGAGTCGACCCTCCGCACCCTCATGAAGTGCCTACACAGGAGGCATCAATTAACATGATATCGGTATGCCAACAGTCGCCCAAAGAAGCGCCAGAGGCTTGCAGCCAGCACACCAATGAAGGCTGTGCCATAGCGCCTGAAGAAAATCAAAGAAATTGGCAAGCATTGTCAATAAAGAAGAGAACAAGATCAGCATCCCTTCCAACTCCGATAGTCCAGGTTAGTGGTGTAGCAACCCTGGTAAATTAAAGGTATAAAATCCAAAATGGATTAAAAGATTAAACCAATAATAATAGCCCAACTCATATATATACTTAAAACATATAACAAATAGGTCATAAGAGAATAATGCCTCCTGACAGGTCATCATTTAATTGAAGACTGTTCAAGTAGGCGCTAATTCAATAATTGACGCCCCCTTGACAGGCGTCATATAAAAAAATTGAAGACTGTGTACAGAGGCGTCATTTTAAAATAACTCCCCAACCTTAAGCATCATTTCCAAACTAACCCGTTGATGTTTGGTTCGAACAAGGATGTTATCTGGGTAAGTTTTTTTTAAGGAAAGGGATCAATACGTGGGTATCTTAGTTTAAGCAGGATTCTATATAGGAAGTCCTAGTTCTAATCAAACTCTTAGAACCCATTAGGATTCCTTCTCTATAAATACCATCCCCTCCATCGAACCCACGTTAACCAAAGACGTCTTGATGCTGCTACGAGAAGAACATCACAGTTCTTCATCTTCTTCGTTGTTGCACGAAGGACGCTCTCGCTATCTTCATCCTGTGACGTGAGGAAATCGCAAAGGGGCTGTTACGTGCTACTCTTCATCTTACTGCGACCGGCATCTTCCTGTAGATCCATAGAAGGGGTGCTGCTATTGCCTTTGATAAGAGCTATTGCTCTTGTTGGTTCATCCAAGCTTCTTCTTCTTTATAGTACTGCTGCCGAGATCTCTGTTGGAAACAGAGTATCGGAATATTGCATATCTCATCACTGATCTTCATCGATCATCAACCAAATCATCACCCAAGGTAGGTTTTCTCAAGTGCCTGGCAAAACCACGTTAATAATAAGTCCCTGTATGCATATAGATTGGTAGTTATCAACAGGAAAGTTTGCCAGCATCAGTTTTATGATTTCTGCGGTTACAGTAAATAGCGACCCAAGCTAGGGCGCTATTTGATTTAACGACCATACAAAAAGTCATCAATTGTCTAGTTAATTAATAAATACACCATGTTCAAAATTTAATTACTATGAACCCTTATATGTAAAATAATGCATGATCATACTAGTGAATTCCTGTTATTTTTCTCTACCTATACATGTCGTTAGTTTCCTGATCAGACTTACTCCAAAAACCTTGTGTCTGTGATTGTACATGCTCGGTGCCAATCATATGACAAAGAATTAGCGACCTTGATTAGGTTATCATTTGAATGAACGCACCTACACATGGGCGCCGATTAGTAATGAACTGTGAAATTTTGAAATAGTTATAATATTCCTTGATATTGGAATTAGCGACTTATCTCCTGCCATCAATTTGACATATAACGCCCCTGACTAGGGCGCTGTTTACAGAATTGAAGCCTTCATGAAAGTCATCATTTTTATAATAATCAAAATTTGAAAATGTTTATAGATATTAATATTTATAGAATCTGGATATGACGACTGATTGAACAGTCGTTGATTATTGATCTGACGACCCTGACAAGGGCGCCATTTCATGAAATGAAGACATGACCTAAGGCGTCAATTTCTAATTTTCGTGGTTTTCTGTAACCTACAGTCAGTTGGTTATTTATTAGGCACTATATTCCATTCCGTGAGTATAGTCCCATGTTTCACGTTATTTTATCGATTACCCACTATTTCTCGGTGATAGATGAACCCTCCATGGGACATTCCGTTCCTTTGGACTTGTGACTTTATCATAGAGACCTCCGTAAGACTCCGCTAGCCTTAGATTCTCTCAAGGCAGCCGAGCAGGTTGTACCATCAAAACCCATAACACTACTTGATTGCCATGTCACTCTAAAGCAACATGGTATACCGGCCCTCATGATATGCTATTTGGATGTCATGAGAATATTCTTGATTAATGGATTGGGAAACCATGCCAATCGTGTTCTTATGAATTATGTGCCATACTTGTTGATGGGAATCGACACCGAGCATGTACATTTTATTTTACATTTATGTCCTTTAGTTTATTTGTATGTCTACGGGAAAGTATATGCACAATTGTACGGCTTTATAAGCCAATGCGTCATTCCCACGGATTGTTTGGGTTTCTTTGTAATTTGTCAGTAGGACCAGTAAGGGGGCCCTCAGCCCTTTCCCATTGGTCCATGTCACTCATGTGGGGCTGGTCAACCACCCTAGGTGGCCATCTAGAAGGGTTGAATGTCAAATGCCACATGGGTAGACAAGTGGTTAAATTGGTCCAAGGTAGGTCACCTACCTTCACCTACCATACCCCTTGGTCAAGGGGGCGCCCCTCTCCCCTTATTATTTTATTAATTTTTATGTGTGTTTCACACTTAATCCCAGCCCTTCAATCCCCACCCCTAGATCCAAGGGTTCACATTGCATTTGATGTGAATCATTAAAAAGATTGTATTTTCATATGAATATTAGTGAAAAATCAGAAAATTGTTTGGAAAGCTTGAAGCTTGCGCCCCCTTCCTCTCTCCTGGAGTTCTCCCCTCAGCCCTCTGCAATTCTAGAATGTATCTATCTTCTATCTCCCCCTCTCAACCTCTGATCTTCATCGGTGCCACCGCCGCCGCCGTTCGTGCCGCCTTCGAGCCGCCGCGGAGCCGTCTTCAAGTTTCTGTCCTACTGGATAGAGGTGTAGTTCGTGGATTCTTGCTGCCAGCCACGAGCTCAGATGGATTTGAAATTTTGGGGGTGTGTTCTTGCCTTGAATCCCCACCTCCACCTAAATTTTCACGTCCAAAATCCTCCATTTCGTAATTTTCCATTTTCGTTCATTTTGCATTCCCAGATCTATTTTGTCTCTATCTACAGTGACAACAGCTCTGCGTTTCCCATCTCCTACCATCTTTTTGAATTTTCCAAATCCTCCCAATTTTACTGGGAGTTCTGTCCATCATCCCCTACATCCACCATTTTCCCTGATTTTTGATCTGCCCTCTCTCCATTTTTTTTCAAAATTCGTGTTCTATCTCTGCTATAATGCCTTTAGTCAGATTCCAGATCCGATCCACTGTTAGTGAAAAACTCCTATCAATTCGTAGCCACATCCAAACTTGTCCAAACTAGTTTTTCCATCTTCATAGCTCAATTTCCTACACCTTTGATGAAGACCTCAAGAGCTGAATCGGACATCTATCCTGCGGTCAATGACAGTTCTTAGAGGACAGCCCTGCAAATCTGAGAGTTAAGCTACTGTACAACAGCAACCTTCAAAATTCGTCAATTGGAAGTGCAGACTTTGTTATTTTTATTTAATCACAGAGAGTTGAAGCCCTTCGAAGCAGCTTTCCAACGGCGCCAGTTTTGTCGCATTCCGACGTCGGGGATGATCGCAGCGTCCGTTCTCGCCGGAGCGCGCGCCGGAAAATAGAACCGGCAGATCCGTGGACGGTCATTCCGACCGGTGCCGAACGGAGCCGCCTGGCCTTCGGCCGGTGAACCAGCGTGCCGCCAGCCCAGGGAACACTTCCACAAGTGTCCCCACCACAGTGGTGACACCGGGTCCCGCACGGTCCCTCCAGACAGAACGTGGGCCCCAACGTCACGTGTTCGGGTGCTGCCGAAGCTACGCGAGAAGCCACCCGTCAACCCGAAATCAGTCCTCCCGGACCCCATTGTGTCGCCCTTTACCTCCCTGCGTGGAGTGGGCTGTAACTCATTGCTGTAATCTTTATGTATTAACTATCCTGGGAGTACGACTTCGGCCGGGTCCGTCGTCCCCACGCCGAGCGCGTGGAGGTATCGTATTCGCTCCTTGCTTGGCATTTCGCTTATTTCCATATATGCTTGTTTATGCCACTGCTAGAGAGCATGTTCTAGGATCGTAGCTCGCTTTATATTCTTATCCCCGCTGCTATGAGAGAGAGTGTTACCGTCCCGTGACCCGATCCGGGCACGAAAGTGTGAATTGACCACCCTAGCTCTCACCGGTTTCTCAACCGTGCACGTCCGACGCTTCCCTCGTTTAGGGGCAGTCACGAGCTTGTCGTGTCCGTGTCTCATCCCGCATCAATTTGGTATCAGAGCGAGTTTGAGTTTAGGGTGTCAAAAAAAGAAAAAAAAAGAGTGTCATTTAAGTCTAAGTGTCTAAGTCGGTCTTAGGAGTTGCATTTGCATACCATTAGTCGGTATATAAAAAGGTGTTGTCCAAACGTTAGGCTACGCCTATCGAGAAGGTCACACACTTGCGCGAGTGATCTTCGGATCGATTAACTCCGCCCCGTACCGAGTCTTGGTGTCTTGTCCTTAGTGTGCATGCATCCCCAACTTGCATAGTCGGTCTAGTGTCTTGTCACCATGTGTATGCATGTCCATATCCGCTACCCATGGCCGTTCCCCAAGACCATACATCCGAGTGGTCAACCTTTGTGGCCAAAGTCAATGTCCTCATGGACCGAGCCCTTGGTTTTACCCCTCTCACTATGAAAGTCGCTCTACCCAACGGGTCCACAACGGAACTCCATTTCACCGATAGGGAGTCGGATAATTGGGTTTCTCTTGACATCGTGGAGTCTCTCTCCAAGACAGGCGAGATTGTCCGCGATGGTGATTTTGCTTGTGTTGAGTTCTATAAGAGGATCGGCTCTGTTCTCTACACCGATGGCGCATGGTGCAGGATCGGCACACTTGCTTGTTCATACATCATGTTAGGACAAACGTGGTTAGGAGAACGAAGAGCCAATCTTGACTGGGGCAAGAGGACTTGCACCTTATACCCACCTTACCTACCCGGCAAGATCACCCTCACATGTCCAGCCACCCAACCCCGGTGGTCCACTCCACATTCGGAATCATTATGCTTGGAGCCGTCTCACCCCGAGCCACCCGTGTTTCTTACGGGAACGCTATACATCGCCGAGCCACTTTTTAGTTGGCTCAAGGATGGCTTGGTCCCACCTCCCTTTCCATCCATGGACCCCATCCTCTCTTTAGTGCCGGTCAACTCCTTCCATACCACATTCCGATCTAGTCACCATGTTGACACATTGGACGATCTTGTCATGGGATTAGATTCACAATGGAAGTTGACACATCTTTTGGTGCGAGGCTTTGACCAACCCGCTAGTCTTACCTTCACCCATCCGGCCTTCGGGTCCATTACCTCTGAGTGCACCGTGGGTTGTGTCACCACGGAGGTTCTTCTACTTCTTCCGCTACCGGACGAGCCCAAATTCATACCCTTTTGTCCG
Organism: Amorphophallus konjac; assembly: GCA_022559845.1. Classification (NCBI taxonomy): domain Eukaryota; kingdom Viridiplantae; phylum Streptophyta; class Magnoliopsida; order Alismatales; family Araceae; genus Amorphophallus; species Amorphophallus konjac. The sequence goes on along the minus strand of CM040118.1, from coordinate 273,691,445 downwards.
AGGGAGGAATCATACTTCTTACCTACAATCCCCGTCTCACCCGTCACAATTCAAGAAGGTGACTATCCACACCTTCAAAACTTCTACACGTGGGACCGTGACTTGTGGGAACCCACCATAAGGGGTCATACCTTCTTTAATCCCTTTGACCCATTCCCTAGTGGATCCTTAGACCCTTCATATTCCCTTCACTTCTTCGGGGAAGTCCACCTTCATACCCCTTTCCTACGGGTCGGGTCCTCCATACCCACCAAGCCTGTCCACGATACACCTACACCCGGCTCTTCCACACCCGGCTTTCCTAGCCCACTCAAGTCTCCTAAATCTAAAGGGCCGTCCATGCATGACTGGGTCATACTTGGACATTTAGGTGTACCCCATGCCACCCATCTCCGGTTACGTCAAATGCATGTATGGCACATATTCGGGTGTCCTGGTCCGCCGTCATCCATGTACGGGTCTGACTAACACTAGTTTTATCGAGAGTCATGCATGAGTCTGTTTCTTATTTGTGTTGTTTGCATATGTGTGTTAGTGTTTGGTGAGTCTGCATGTGTCTTGTGCAAGCTCGTTATCGTTCTCTTATGAGTAAGAGGCGAGTGGACTCATTCAATGAGTATGGGATCGGTTCCACATCTATACCCGGATCAGTCACCTATAGGGACTCAGCGGTGATTCCTAGTGAGTCTTCGAGCCTGCTCCCTTCCCTTTTGAGAGTGCCCCACCCGGAGTGTCCACCTCTAGCCCATAACAGTTCGCGCATATCGAGTATATATGGAATGAGCAGGTGACGATCACTTGGAGTTGAGCATACCCGCGTTAATTGGCACGGTGACGGATCCGCCGGAATACTCGAGCATCCCTACCCCTACTCGACGGGGTCGAGTTCCTCCCACCCAGGGAGAGTTGATGGGAATCGACACCGAGCATGTACATTTTATTTTGCATTTATGTCCTTTAGTTTATTTGTATATCCACGGGAAAGTATATGCGCAATTGTACGGCTTTATAAGCCAATGCGTCATTCCCACGGATTGTTTGGGTTTCTTTGTAATTTGTCAATAGGACCAGCAAGGGGGCCCTCAGCCCTTTCCCATTGGTCCATGTCACTCATGTGGGGCTGGTCAACCATCTTAGGTGGCCATCTAGAAGGGTTGAATGTCAAATGCCACATGGGTAGACAAGTGGTTAAATTGGTCCAAAGTAGGTCACCTACCTTCACCTACCATACCCCTTGGTCAAGGGGGCGCCCCTCTCCCCTTATTGTTGTATTAATTTTTGTGTGTGTTTCACACTTAATCCCAGCCCTTCAATCCCCACCCCTAGATCCAAGGGTTCACATTGCATTTGATGTGAATCATATAAAAGATTGTATTTTCATATGAATATTAGTGAAAAATCAAAAAATTGTTTGGAAAGCTTGAAGCTTGCGCCCCCTTCCTCTCTCCTGGAGTTCTCCCCTCAGCCCTCTGCAATTCTAGAGTGTATCTATCTTCTATCTCTCCCTCTCAACCTCTGATCTTCATCGGTGCCGCCTTCGAGCCGCCGCGGAGCCGTCTTCAAGTTTCTATTCTGCTGGACAGAGGTGTAGTTCGTGGATTCTTTCTACCCGCCACGAGCTTAGATGGATTTAAAATTTTTAGGGTGTGTTCTTGCCTTGAATCCCCACCTCCACCTAAATTTTCATGTCCAAACTCCTCCATTTAGTAATTTTCAATTTTCGTTCATTTTACATTCCTAGATCTGTTTTGTCTCTGTCTATAGTGACAACAGCTCTGACTTTCCCATCTCCAACCACCTTTTTGAATTTTCAAAACCCTCCCAATTTTACTGGGAGTTCTGTCCATCATCCCCTACATCCACCATTTTTCCTGATTTTTGATCTGCCCTCTATCCATTTTTTCACAATTCGTGTTCTATGTCTGCTACAGTGCCTTTAGTCAGATTCCAGATCTGACCCACTGTTAGTGAAAAAATTCTATCAATTCGTAGCCACATCCAAACTTATCCAAACTAGTTTTGCCATCTTCCTAGCTCAATTTCCTACACCTGTGATGAAGACCTCAAGAGCTGAATCGGACATCTACCCTGCGGTCAATGACAGTTCTCAGAGGATAGCCCTGCAAATCTGAGAGTTAAGCTACTGTACAACAGCAACCTTCAAAATTCACCAATTGGAAGTGCAGGCTTTGTTATTTTTCTGTAATCACAGAGAGTTGAATCCCTTGGAAGCAGATTTCCAATGGCGCCAGTTTCGTCGCATTCCGACGTCGGGGCTGATCGCAGCGTCCGTTCTCGCCGGAGCGCGCGCCGGAAAACAGAACCGGCAGATCCGTGGCCGGTCATTCCGACCGGTGCCGAACGGAGCCGCCTGGCCTCCGGCCGGCGAACCAGCGTGCCGCCAGCCCAGGGAACACTTCCATAAGTGTCCCCACCACAGTGGTGACACCGGGTCCCGCACGGTCCCTCCGGACAGCACGTGGGCCCCACCGTCACGTGTTCGGGTGCTACCGAAGCTACGCGAGAAGCCGCCCGTCAACCCGTAATCGGTCCTCCCGGACCCCATTGTGTCACCCTTTACCTCCCTGTGTGGAGTAGGCTGTAACTCATTGCTGTAATCTTTATGTATTAACTGTCCCGGGAGTACGACTTTGGCCGGGTCCGTCGTCCCCATGCCGAGCGCGTGGAGGTATCGTATTCGCTCCTTGCTTGGCATTTCACTTATTTCCATATATGCTTGTTTATGCCACTGCTAGAGAGCATGTTCTAGGATCGTAGCTCACATTATATTCATATCCCCGCTGCTGTGAGAGAGAGCGTTACCGTCCCGTGACCCGATCCGGGCACGAAAGTGTGAATTGACCACCCTAGCTCTCGCCGGTTTCTCAACCGTGCACGTCCGACACTTCCCTCGTTAAGGGGCAGTCACGAGCTTGTCGTGTCCGTGTCTCGTCCAGCATCACTTGTGGACCTAAATTCTATCTAGCTTATCATGTCCAAGAACGAGCGATCATCTCTATATGTGCGCTTATTCTTAATGGCACCCAGTTAGGGAGCCGATTTCACCTAGTTTTAATGCGAATCGTGGTTATACCGTTACTATCGTAGTACGTCCTTACACATCATGTTCAATCCTTGAGATTCCATTCCACAAGATCTACCTTAAAGTTCCTACAAACGTATTCCTTTGAAATTCGACATTGGGTATAACTATAGTGGATGTCAAAAATACATGATCAATGCCAGTGCATATAGGGCCCGATCAGGTCCTGGGAGGAGCACCCGAAAGTACTAGTGCCCATGGGAGTTGTAATGATCACGGTATGGCATTGTACCGAAGTGCATGACTAGCTTGATTAGACATTCCACAATTTTCGTATTTGACTTGACATGACATGACTTGCGTGACCCGGAAAGGGTATTATTTACCTGCTTGAAATAATAGCCAATTCTTGACATGACATGATCACATGACATGATAACTATACGTGCTTGATTATCTTGCTATATTGACATGATTTCTTGAAAAGACTTGCTAGTTCACTCATTCTCTCTTGTTATACGTTCTCTATCATCGTTTTATACGAGCATGCATAGCTTATTGCATTTCATGTAACATGTAATTTACTTGAAGCAAGCTAGCTCTTGAGATATAATTCCTACTGAGCGTTCGCTCACATAGTGTTTTCACCTTATTTTTTAGGTAAGTCTGAGGACGAAACTCTTTCGGATGGGGAAAGTCAAGAGTGATGAGATTAGAGCTACTCCAACTATCCAAGCGTTGCCTAGTCTTGACTTTTCTTCATTCTTGAGTCAATCATTGTACCTTTTCATTTTATTGAGTCTTAGCACTTTCATTAAGAGGATTGTAATAGAAGTACTTTGAAGGTTTTGATGAAATAAAGGATTGTGTTATCTTTACTCTTGCGCACTTGTCTTTGTGTCAAATACACTAACGCTCTGATTGACATGATCGATATAAACTCGTCACGCGTCTCCGGGTTCCTTTCGCGCTTGGGGCGTGACAGTTTTTTTGGTATCAGAGCCTAGGATATTCAATTCTTGGGAAACCCAAGTCCAAGGATAGGTTTAAACCTTTAACCGGTGAGATTGGGTAGAACCATGGGTTAAAGTGACTAAGGTATTCAAACTCTTGGTCAAGTCTCATATTAATTAGTCATTTAAAATCCTTGTAGGACAATGGCTGCCGAACGTGCTCAGTGGCGTAACATGCAACATACTATTCAAGGTATGACGCAGGCACTTCAACAGGTGGCACAAGGAGGTGCACACCGTGGTGCGGAAAATCTCCACCAAAGCTTCAAGAACATGAACCCTCCTAAGTTCATAGGATGCACTGATCCGGATGATGCCGAGCACTGGATCCGAGAGACTGAACGTATCTTTAGAGTTATGCAATGCACAGACCAAGAGAAGGTCTTATTAGCCACATTTCAACTAGAGAGAGACGCCCGATGCTGGTGGGAGTCAGTAGAAGCCACCTTAGAGCAAGGCCAAGTTACTTGGGAAGAATTTGTGGAATATTTCAACAATAAGTATTTCTCCGACCGAGTCCAAGAGAAGAAAGGTGCCGAGTTTGCCGCACTTAAGCAACGATCGTTGTCGGTAGCTGAGTATAAGGCACAATTCTCTAGGTTATCCCGATGTGCTAAACATCTAGTCAGTACCGAGAAGATGAAAGTTAGGGGATTTCTTAATGGGCTCAAGCCCCAATATATCACACACCTGGCGCCGATGGACATACAAGTCTATTCGGAGATGGTACGACGAGCCCAGTTATTAGAAGATGCCACGGAACTACCTGATAGGATTCGTGGGAAAGATAAGAAGGAACAGGTCACTAGTTCTGGTTTCTTTAAACCCAATTTCAACAAGAGGCCAAGTAATGGAGGAACTCCCTCCCATGAGCAAAAGTTCAAGAAGACCAAACATTTCTCCATCACCACCACACCTTCCAAAGTGATATGTAAACATTGTGACAAGGCCGGACATAAGGCTGATGAGTGTTGGAGGAAACTTGGAGCTTGTCTCCATTATGGGAGCCGTGATCATCGGATTCTTGACTGCCCGTTACTCAATGATCAAGCCGGTGATGGAAAACGCCCGGTGACGAAGAATGCACGTCTTCAAGCTATTAAGGAGGCAGATCAAGATGAGGGTGGACTAGTGAAAGGTACACTGCAAGTTTGTTCCAAGTCTACACATGTCTTATTTGATACTGGTGCATCGCATTCTTTTGTCTCCAAGAAGTTTGTTGACCCGCTACCTATGGAACCGGAGTGGATAAAATTAGTTATCTCAACTCCTCTTGGAAATGAGGCCGATATTGCTCACCATTACCAAAATTGTGAAGTCTTGGTTAAAGGAAGAAACCTCCTTATCAACCTCATATGCCTAGATATGAAGGACTATGATGTCATATTAAGAGCTGATTGGTTATCAAAGTACCAGGCAACTGTTGATTGCCGTAACAGTAATGTTACTTTCAAGGAATTCCCGGAACTAGTCTATACTAGCCCTAAGAGTCGGAGCAAGTCACCTCTTATTTCGGCACTCCGAGCCAGCAAGCTAAGAGGGAAAGGATGTATATCATTCCTTGCTTTTGTCACCATTAAGGAAACTAAGGAGACTAAGCTAGAAGACATCCCCGTTGTGCAAGAGTTTTCGGACGTGTTTTCGGAAGATTTGCCTGGGCTTCCCCCACAAAGATAAGTGGCCTTCACCATCGACTTGGTCCCTGGTGCTGGTCCAGTTTCTAAGGCACCATATAGGATGTCCCCTGCTGAAATCAAGGAGTTAAAAGAACAATTGATGGAGCTTCTTAAGAAAGGATTTATTAGGCCGAGTACTTCCCCATGGGGAGCACCTATGTTATTTGTAAAGAACAAGGATGGATCCATGAGGTTTTGCATCGACTATCGACAGTTGAATCATCTCTCTATCAAGAATAAGTATCCACTGCCGAGAATTGATTAGTTATTTGATCAAATATCTGGATCCAAGTATTTATCGAAGATTGATCTTAGGTCAGGATATCACCAACTGAGAATCAAGGATGAGGATATTCATAAGACCGCGTTCAGGATCAGGTATGGGCACTACGAATTTGTTGTTATGCCTTTTGCACTAACAAATTCCCCTGCAGCCTTTATGCAGTTGATGAATAGCATATTCAAGCCTCATCTCGATCAATTCATAGTGGTTTTCATTGATGATATATTAATCTATTCAAAGACCAAAGAAGAACATGAGGAGCATTTGAGGATTGCATTACAGATATTGAGGTCAAATCAGTTATATGCAAAGCTCAGTAAATGTGAGTTCTGGCTGGAAGAAGTGTCTTTCCTAGGACATGTCATATCAAAGGATGGATTATCTGTAGATCCGTTGAAGGTTGAAGCTGTAAAGAATTGGGAAAGACCGACCAATGCTAGCTAGATCCGTAGTTTCTTGGGTCTTGCGGGCTATTACCGGCGATTCATCAAGGATTTCTCCAAGATCGCCGTACCACTCACTAGACTAACACGCAAGGAGATCAGTTATGAATGGAGTGAGGAATGTGAAAGAAGCTACCAAGCCCTCAAGGATCACCTAACTACTGCCCCGGTTTTAGCTTTACCAATTGAAGGCGAGAAATTCGAGGTATACACCGATGCATCTGGCATTGGCCTCGGATGTGTCTTAATGTAACAAGGGAGAGTCATAGCTTACTCATCTCGACAGTTAAAGAAGCATGAAGAGAACTACCCAGTACATGATCTAGAATTGGCTGCGGTAGTGTTTGCATTGAAGATATGGAGACATTACTTATACGGAGTACAGTTCACTGTATACTCTGATCACAAGAGTCTCAAGTATCTCTTTTCTCAAAAGGAATTGAATATGAGACAGAGACATTGGCTGGAATATCTCAAGGACTTTGACTTCACTATACAATATCATCCTGGAAAGGGTAATCCTGTAGCCGGTGCCCTCAGTCGAAAGTCGAGAGAACTATTAGCCAATTGTATGGTTCAGGAGTGGAAGTTGCTAGAACAATTCTCTCGACTTGACATAAGCATGGACCAGGAGAACAAGTGTGTTACACTATCTCCTATGAGCATAAAGCCAGATCTACTCTCAGAGATACAAGGACTGTAAAATAATGACCCGATATTAGTGGAAATCAAGGGCAAGATAGAAGAGCAATCTGATTTCAAATTAGCATCAGATGGAAGGATGTTATTCAGAGATAGAACTTGCATCCCATATTGTCTAGAGCTAAAGAAGAAGATCTTAGATGAAGCTCACAGATCAAGGTACACGATTCATTCAGGAGCTACCAAAATGTACCAAGATTTGAAAAGGACCTTTTGGTGGCCCAACATGAAAAGAGAAGTAGCGGACTTCGTATCTCGCTGTCTCACATGCCAACAAGTTAAGGCGGAACACCAAAAGCATGCTGGTAAGCTACATCCTCTTGATATTCCCAAGTGGAAGTGGGAGGATATCGGTATGGATTTCATTATGGGTCTGTCTAAATCTAAAGGAGGACATAATGGAATATGGGTTATCATAGACCGATTAACCAAGTCGGCACATTTCTTGCCAATCAAGAGCCGATGGTGAATTGACGTCCTTGCTGCATTATACATTAAGGAGATAGTCAGGTTACATGGAGTACCTGTCTCAATCGTGTCTGACCGAGACCCTCGTTTTACTTCTCACTTTTGGAAGGGTCTACAACATTCGTTCGGGACGAGACTTAACTTTAGTACAGCTTTTCATCCTCAAACGGATGGGCAGACCGAGAGAACGAATCAGGTGGTAGAAGATATGCTCAGAGCATGCATCATCGATTTTGGTGGAAGCTGGCATGATCACTTGCCATTAGTCGAGTTTACGTACAACAACAGCTACCAGGCAAGTATACAAATGGCACCTTTCGAAGCCTTATACGGAAGGAGTTGCCGATCACCCTTGTGTTGGGATGAAGTTGGCGAGAAACAACTATTAGGCCCAGACATGGTGAGGGATACCACTGAAAAGATTCAGTTGATTAGAGAGAGACTTCAAGTAGCTCAGTCTAGACAGAAGGCTTATGCTGACACAAGAATAAGAGATCTCAAATTTCAAGTCGGAGATCACGTATTTCTCAAGATATCACCTGGACGTGGAAAAAGGAGATTTGGTGTTAAGGGCAAACTTACACCAAGGTTTATCGGACCTTTTGAGGTACTAGAAAGAGTGGGCGAGGTTGCTTACCGCATCGCTTTGCCTCCTCAATTGTCCGATGTTCATAATATTTTCCACATATCCATGCTGAAGAAGTATGTGCACGATCCGTCACATATTATCGATCATGGAGACCTGGTGATTCAAAAGAATCTCACATATGAACAAAAACCTATGAAGAACCTCGATCGTGAAGTTCGTACTCTAAGGAACAAAATAATTCCCATGCTAAAGGTGCAATGGAGTAAGTGCTAAGAGCACGAAGCCACATGGGAGACTGAGGAGTCCATGAGGAAGCGATTCCCGGATTTATTCTAAAGGTATGTGTCCTGCACCCTCCGTAAATATGTGCGATTGAATTTGGAGACCAAATTCTTCTAATTGGGGGAGGGTGTAGCAACCCTGGTAAATTAAAGGTATAAAATCCTAAATGGATTAAAAGATTAAACCAATAATAATATCCCAACTCATATATGTACTTAAAATATATAACAAATAGGTCATAAGAGAATAACGCCTCCTGGCAGGTCGTCATTTAATTGAAGACTGTTCAAGCAGGCGCTAATTCAATAATTGACGCCCCCTTGATAGGCGTCATATAAAGAAATTGAAGACTGTGTACAGAGGCATCATTTTAAAATAACGCCCCAACCTTAGGTGTCATTTCCAAACTAACCCATTGGTGTTTGGTTCGAACAAGGATGTTATCTGGGTAAGTTTTGTTTAAGGAAAGGGATCAATACGTGGGTATCTCAGTTTAAGCAGGATTCTACAAAGGAAATCCTAGTTCTAATCAAACTCCTAGAACTCATTAGGATTCCTTCTCTATAAATACCATCCCCTCCATCGAACCCACATTAACCAAAGACATTTTGATGCTGCTACGAGAAGAACATCACAGTTCTTCATCTTCTTCGTTGTTGCACGAAGGACGCTCTCGCTATCTTCATCCTGCGACGTGAGGAAATCGCAAAGTTTCTTCATCCTGCTGCTACTCCTTTGCCGTGGGAAGCCTCTGCTTCTCTAATTCTTCCAAAGGGGCTATTACGTGCTACTCTTCATCTTACTGCGACCGGCATCTTCCTGTAGATCCATAGAAGGGGTGCTGCTATTGCCTTTGATAAAAGCTGTTGCTCTTGTTGGTTCATCCAAGCTTCTTCTTCTTTATAGTACTGCTGCCGAGATCTCTGTTGGAAACAGAGTATCGGAATATTGCATATCTCATCACTGATCTTCATCGATCATCAACCAAATCATCACCCAAGGTAGGTTTTCTCAAGTGCCTGGCAAAACCATGTTAATAATAAGTCCCTGTATGCATATAGATTGGTAGTTATCAACAGGAAAGTTTGCCAGCATTAGTTTTATGATTTCTGCGGTTACAGTAAATAGTGACCCAAGTTAGGGCGCTATTTAATTTAACGACCATACAAAAAGTCATCAATTGTCCAGTTAATTAATAAATACACCATGTTCAAAATTTAATAACTATGAACCCTTATATGTAAACTAATGCATGATCATACTAGTGAATTCCTGTTATTTTTCTCTACCTGTACATGTCGTTACTTTTATGATCAGACTTACTCCAAAAATCTTGTGTCTGTGATTGTACCTGCCCGGTGCCAATCATATGACAAAGAATTAGCGACCCTGATTAGGTCGTCATTTGAATGAACGCCCCTATACATGGGCGCCGATTAGTAATGAACTGTGAAATTTTGAAATAGTTATAATATTCCTGGATATTGGAATTAGCGACTTATCTCCTGCCATCAATTTGACATATAACGCCTCTAACTAGGGCCCTGTTTACAGAATTGAAGCCTTCATGAAAATCGTCATTTTTATAATAATCAAAATTTGAAAATGTTCATAGATATTAATATTTATAGAATCTGGATATGACGACTGATTGAACAGTCGTTGATTATTGATCTGACGACCCTGACAAGGGCGCCATTTCATGAAATGAAGACATGACCTAAGGCGTCAATTCCTAATTTTCATGGTTTTCTGTAACCTACAGTCAGTTGGTTATTTATTAGGCATTATATTCCATTCCGTGAGTATAGTCCCATGTTTCACGTTATTTTATCGATTACCCACTATTTCTCGGTGATAGATGAACCCTCCATGGGACATTCCATTCCTTTGGACTGGTGACTTTATCATAGAGACCTCCGTAAGACTCCGCTAGCCATAGATTCCCTCAAGACAGCCTAGCAGGTTGTACCATCAAAACCCATGACACTACTTGATTGCCATGTCACTCTAAAGCAACATGGTATACCGGCCCTTATGATATGCTATTTGGATGTCATGAGAATATTCTAGATTAATGGAATGGGAAACCATGCCATTCGTGTTCTTATGAATTATGTGCCATACTTGTGGACCTCAATTCTATCTAGCTTATCATGTCCAAGAACGAGCGACCATCTCTATATGAGCGCTTATTCTTAATGGCACCCAGTTATGGAGCCGATTCCATCTAGTTTTAATGTGAATCGTGGTTATACCGTTACTATCGTAGTACGTCCTTACACATCATGTTCAATCCTTGAGATTCCATTCCATAAGATCTACCTTAAAGTTCCTACAAGCGTATTCCTTTGAAATTCTACATTGGCTGTAACTATAGTGGATGTCAAAAATACATGATCAATGCCGGCACATATAGGGCCCGATCTGGTCCTGGGAGGAGCATCCGAAAGTACTAGTGCCCATGGGAGTTATAATGATCACGGTATGGCATTGTACCGAAGTGCATGACTAGCTTGATTAGACATTCCATAATTCTTGTATTTGACTTGACATGACATGACTTGCGTGCCCCGGAAAGGGTATTATTTACCTGCTTGAAATAATAGCCAATTCTTGACATGACATGATCACATGACATGATAACTATACGTGCTTGATTATCTTGCTATATTGACATGAGTTCTTGAAAAGACTTGCTAGTTTACTCATTCTCTCTTATTATACGTTCTCTATCGTCGTTTTATGCGAGCATGCATAGCTTATTGCATTTCATGTAACATGTAATTTACTTGAAGCAAGCTAGCTCTTGAGATATAATTCCTACTGAGCGTTCGCTCACATAGTGGTTTCTCGTTATTTTTCAGGTAAGTTCGAGGATGAAACTCTTTCGGATGGGGAAAGTCAAGAGTGATGAGATTATAGCTACTCCAACTATCTAAGTGTTGTCTAGTCTTGACTTTTATACATTCTTGAGTCAATCATTGTACTTTTTCATTTTATTGAGTCTTAGCACTTTCATTAAGAGGATTGTAATAGAAGTACTTTTAAGGTTTTGATGAAATAAAGGATTGGGTTATCTTTACTCTTGCGCGCTCTGTCTTTGTGTCGAATACACTAACGCTCTGATTGACATGATCGATATAAACTCGTCACACGTCTCCGGGTTCCTTCTGCGCTCGGGGCGTGATAGAGCCATACCCCAGTCGGAAGTGTGGGAACTAAGTGCCATGCGGGACAAAGTGCTACGCTATGGGAGCCACCTCTTGAACCCGCAATGGGACAAAGTGCTACATAGTGGGAGCCACCTCTTGAGCCTGTAGGGGCCACCTCTAGAGTCCTTCCTGCCTGGGGGTTTGATTGTGTGATTGCGTGCTATATATGCCCAGCGACGAGGACGTCGCCTATATAAGAGGGGTAGATTGTAACACCCTCAAATATAACTAAGTTGTACTCTATATCACCGAGGCGCCTTTTGAAGTATCGGCTCAATTCTTGAAAAGAACTCCGAAGTTAAGCGTGCTTAATGGGGAGTAGTACTGGGATGGGTGACATGTCTGGGAAGTCCCCCATTCTGGAGCCGATCACTATTAGAAAGGGACAAAATCATGAGGCCGGTAGGCCAAAGCAGGCAATACCTCGACGGTATAGAGTACGAGGCGTGACATGTGGAGCCATGGACCGGCCTACTCTGCCTCTTGCAGTCTCCGCGCGCCTTCAAATAGCCTCTCCAATGGCTATAAAAGGTCGATCAACAGTAAAAGGAAGAAACAAACCCCGTCGCGGGAACATGAGGAAGCTAGCTCAACCATGGAGCGGCCACAAGCTATTATAAGTGGGCTTGAGAAGCATGAGCAGCTCAAGAGTCGACCTATGCAGCTCAAGAAGCATGCCCCTCAAAGATGCAATGAATCTCATGGGCTAACAAAAAGAATTAAAGAAAAGGCAAGGGTGTTCAATGCACCGAACGACCCACTGCGGGGGCAGATGCCAGCCATATGGGAGAAGGAAAATGAGAATACAAAAGCTAAAATAAGATATGTTGCTCTCTCTTGCAACATGCTGTCAGCACCGTCCAGTGTGGCTCAAGCTGCTGATGAAGAAGATGAAGAAATTTGCTTTATGCCAAAAGGAGCAAATCAGGCTAAAGCTTCTGCCTCCCACCATGCTGCCGGATCCGGGAGAATACCAAAACACCCACCAGCCAACAAGGGGACACAATACAGTGTTCCTCCTAGGCTCGAAGGCATAAAACCCAGGGAGTTCATCTCGAAGAAACCGGGCGCGTCCAGCAATAATGACGGGATGCCACTCACCCTAGTCAAACTAGAGGCGCAAGATGGCACTCTCGGCCCTGCTGTGATGGCACTGCTATACCATAAGCACCAGGAAATTCAAATGCTTCAAAGGCAGCTGAATGAAATGAATCTAAGTCCACCTATGCCGCAACTGGCAGGACATATACATGAGGCGACACAAGGTAGTGCTAGCTCACCTGAAGCTTCAGAACGGCCAGTGATACCCCGAATAGCACATGATCTTACAAGGGGTATCCTCCCTCAACAACTCAAACATACAGTCTCCCGGGCACGCCAGGGGACAACTAAAGCATCTCCAAAGATGGCGCCAATGAGACCGCGCATGCAGTCAGACGAGTTGAAGGCGAAACAAATAATGAATACGAAGACGGCCGAAGAGGAAGTCACCGAGGCCGAATTACAAGTAGCCAAACAAAAAGATAATGAGTCTATCATGGACTACATAAGAAGGTGGAGGAATCTCTGTAAAAGATGCAGACATCCATCGAGCTACGGGGACTCTATTCAAATCTACAAAAAAAATGTGAGAATAGATATTCTATGATGGGTCATTGACATTGATGTCACGACCTTTGAACAGCTGAGTGATGTCGCAGCCAATGCCGAAGCAGTTCTGGCAAGGCTTTGCTCGGCCTCTATGGCCTCGAGTCAAAAGAATAAACCAATCAATAAACCTCTGACACAAGAAGGAGTTTGTGCCTCAAATTTTGAAGCCTTCGAGCAACAGAAGAAGAAAATGAAAGAGGCATCTTCCGCCGATCCGGCAAACCAAGGGCCCTCGTTAAGGGGCAAAGTGATGAAACTATATTCCTTTCCAAAGGACAAGACTATGGAACTTTTTGAGTGGGCCCGTGAATATGGCAAAGTAGTGCTTTCGGAGTCGAAGAAACCAGGCGATGCCGAAAGAAAAGACGATCCACGATTCTGCCCTTATCACCAAATGTTGGGGCATCCCATTGAGGATTGCTATGTGTTCAAGGATATTATTGAAGGTCTGATCAAGAAAGGTGAACTACAGATGGGCGAGTATAAGGTGGACCCACCATGCCCTCATCAAATATCTGTCCTTAAAAGAGTAGCCCCGCGCGGCGTTACCGCCTCAATTGCTCCTCACAAATCTGGCTGAAGCCGATGTCTAGCAGGCCCGCATAGTTTGAATGTGGATGCTTGCCAACAAAAAGAAGAATGGCAAATGAAGCAAAAAAAATAAAGAAAAAAAATAAAAAAACGAAAGGAAAGGTCTTGTTCTAGGGGCAGGCAAAAAAAAAGAGAGAAAAGAAATGAGCAAAAAAAGGGGGGAGGGCAAATGAAATTTGCATATATAGACATAAGGCTCCACCTATTGAATCTGAGATGTCGTCTCTCAGAAGGTCGGGTCTTCCAAAAAAAAAAGAGAGAGAAAAATTCTTTTGAAGGAGGCCTTGATGGCCGCATCTGTCAAGGGAGATATCACTCCCCCCATGTCTTGGTCCATGCCAAATAAGAAACTACCATTGTGGGGTTTGCGTGGTGGAGAGAACCACTTATCCCCTCTCTGAGGGGGTGAGCGCTCTCCTATGCACCCACCTTGGTCTGTTTAAAAATAAAGGGTAGTGGCTTTGCACTACACTGCACTATCAGCGTCACCCAAGCTGTCCGTTCAAAAAAAAAAGAAACATGAATGCAAAAAAAGGGGGGGAAAGGAACTTATAAAGTCATCAAGGCCTCCCATCCTCCCCATGGGTAGAAGACTCCTTAATAGCATTGCATGGTGAATGCCCAAGGAATAATGAAATGACTACATCGTCTGTGGAGGTAGGAGGACCCTGCAACTGCAGCTTCTAAGAATAAGCGTCAAGAGGAGGACACTTGGCATAAGCGCCGGAGGCCCGAACCAAAGCTATTTGGAGCATCTCCAAAAGAAATCAATGAAAAAAGAAGATATCTATTGATCTGATGTATAGCTGTCACTGAATACTCCCAGGGGGATCATGTTAATCAACAGTCCCACCGATGCTAAAGAACCTTCATTGGCCACTACCCCCCCCCCCCCCGTTTCAAATACGGGTCCAAACCCTGTTGGGGAATGAAAAGAATAATCCTTACTGAGTCACCTCTCTCCTCATCAAGCCAACAAATAAGCGCCTTTCGGCTTTTAGTGGCCTACCTCAGCACCCCTGGTCCCACCAGAATTCATGATGCCTTGCCGCCCCCCTATCCTACGGGGATACTCCCCACTCGTCCCACCGGGACTAACCCTCCACCCTTGATCTGGGACCTATGCTCTCAGCCAATGCACTCTCACGGCCTTTCGGCATTCAGCCACGACAATGCCATATTTGTCCCATGGGACTCTCCTATCACTGCCGGTTTGGATTCCTTACCCAATGTCGGCCCAATAAAATCTCATTTTCCTTGGCATAAGGCACTCTGCCCATGTCGAGCTCAAAATTTGCCCATCAGTCCCGCCGGGCAGTATCCATAAAGCTTTCCCTTGGCCAGGGGCGCTCTGTCTTAGCCGAACTAGAAAATTATCTTCTGTCCCATCGGGCCGAGTCCATAAAATCGTTTCCTTGGCCTGAGGTGCTCCGCCCTCGCCGAGCTCAAAAATAATCTTTGTCCCACTGGACAAGATTCATAAAATCTTTTTCCTTGGCCTGAGGCACTCCGCCCTCGCCGAGCCCCAAAATTACCCTTTGTCCCACTGGATAGGATCCATAAAACCCTTTTCCCCGATCTGAGGCACTCCGCCCTCGCCAGGCCAGCCGGGCTCTTGGACATCAATCCCTAGCCCCACCAGTAAAATAAATAATCAACTTCGTCAATAGTCCCACCGGATGAAAAATATCCCGCACCATAGATGAGTCTGCGTTAGGGAGCCCAAAGAAAAAACCAAAAAAAAGAGAGAAAAGAACACAACAACAAAAAAAGAGAAAGAAATAAAAAGAATGAAGAAAAGAAAATGACAATCTAAAATAAGCATAATGAATCAATAAACACAATAAACTCAACGAACTCAACAAAATCAATAAATCCTATAAACTTAATGAGCTCAATAAACTTAACAAACTCAATAAATCAATAAACCCGACAAATTCAATAAACTCAGTAAATCAATAAACTCAGTAAATCAATAAACTTAACAAACCTGATAAACCCAATAAAACCAAACAAATCAATAAACCAAATGTAATCGATAAAATCCAATAGACCTAATAAACCCAACAAGTCAAACGACTCATCAAATCAATAAACTCAACCAATCCAAACTAATAAACCAATAAAAGATCGCTTCGCTTTGTCTCGGACCTTCTGTCTGGGCAAGGTTTAGTGATCCCGTCATCTCCACGGGTCAACGCCCATATTCTATCCTAGCTCAGACCTCATGTCTCTGCCAGGTTGGTTGACCCCGACGTGACGTCGGGTCGACATATGCATTTATACGTTCTGCCCTTGTTTCAGACCTTTCATCTGAGCAAGGTTAGTTGACCCCGACACTTCATCGGGGTTGAAATTGATGTTTAGCCCTGGGTCTAGGCCTCTCATACGTCTGCATTCTGGTCAATACTCGCCCCAAATCTTCTATCGGGGTAGGGCCCGTTGACTTCGACGTTCCGTCAAGTCAACACCTATCCTATGTTCTGCCCTTGGCTCAAGCCTCATGCCTCTGCCAAGTTCATTGGTGGAGAGGGGGATTTCTGTAGCCCATCTAAGAGCAGCCGAACTAGGTCCACCAGGACCAAACGAGGCCCAGCTCATCTAAGTGATAGCCCCGCAGGGCCCACTTAGACTAAAAAGCCTAATAAGATCACTCGGGATCAAACCCTTCCTCGGTGGCCCTTAGGCTAGGAAGGCCCGAGCATCGGTCAGGTCAGAGGAAAACCCACGCCCGATCTATCCTCTCACCGGGATAAAGGCTAGTGCTCAGCGCCCACTTCGACCAATCCTCATCCGAGCTATGCCTATCGCCCGGATAGGGTTGGCACTCTTCATGCTTATGTTGACGGACGATTTGCTTATCCACACTACCGTTGAGAGCCCTTTATGAGTAGGAGTTTATGAGCATAAGAGACCCATGACCCATTAAGTCTATAAAGATCCCACGATGAGGACGTAAAGAGCCCACGTTGAGGACGTAACTCCCGCCTTTAACTCCTCAGCTTACAGGACTCATGAGGCCGGCGCACTATTTAAACCTGGGACTCCCTCCAGCGAAAGATAAGGCCAACACACGCCTAAAACCCCCTGAGCATGAGCCACTTCATCACCTTGGTGTAGAGGGATCTCGTGCCTCTTATTCCTCCTCCCTTCATAGCTTTCACCATTGCTCTACTGACTTAGGCATCGGAGGGTCTACCCCAGGGAACCATCCCTAGGCCCCCTGATCTGTTTCCCTTCCTTGCAGTTCACTGTTCATTGATCATCCCCCCAGCTCAGGACCAGCGCGAGATCACGCCTCTTCATCTAGCGCCGTTTGTGGGAAACGACCAAAGAGCCAGTATGGTGCGAAGAAGTTCAGAGAGGAGGTCCGCCGGCGATAGTGGAAAGGCCATGGTGGTGGCGGGAGAAGGCCCCTCTCAGGCCTCACAAAACCCTCCCTCCAATGCCAACGCCCCGGCCGGCGGACCACCCCCTCCTCCCGCGACGGTGGAGCTACCACCCAACGGGGGCGCTGATGCTTTACAAGCCCTCAACGTAAAACTGGACATCCTCGTGGAACTCATGAGGACCCAGGTGGCCAGGGAAGGAAGGTCACGCGCCCCTTCAGAGAGCCCTCCCCGCGAGAACACATCCCAGCACACTGCCGGAGGCTGCTTCACCCTCCGAGGCCGTCAGATTATCCGTAACAAGTCAGGAGGACCTTCACAAGCCCCTCCCCCGGAGCAAGAGGCCTCCTCCACGCTGAAAAGGGGAGAACCTGGGGCACGCCGTCCACACCCAGAGACCGAAGCGCCCGGGGAGCGCCAAGGAAGCCCCCCCAGCCCCACGATGCGGCGTCAGCCAGAGTTATCCCTCCGACTGCGAGAATTTGAGAGGCGTTTCGCAGAGCAGGAGCGCGCCCTAGGCGCCTTGCAAGATGTCTCTCTGGAGGAAGATGAGGAGAAATCCCCGTTCTCTGATTACATCTTGAAGGCAGAGATATCTCCCAGAACCTCCATCCCGACCTTCAAGTCCTACGACGGCCAAGGCGACCCGGCTGACCACTTCGATAGCTTTGACGCCCTGATGACCCTCCACAGAGCGTCCGACGCCATCAAGTGCCGAGCCTTTGTGACCACCCTGGTCCAAGGTGCCCAAGCTTGGTTTCGGGTCCTTGCCCCCGGATCCATCCAGGATTTCAAGCAATTCGGGCGAGTATTTAAGGAGAGTTTCGCCGGTAGCGGCCCCCCAAGGTTGGTAGCGGGGCTATTGGCTCTCAAACAGGCGCAAGGGGAGAGACTCCGGGCTTACATTAACCAATTAAAATTGGAAGCCCTGAGAATCCCCCACCTGGATGTAGACTCGGCCATAACCGCACTAACCGGAGGCACCCGGGACGAGAACCTCCGCCGCGAGCTTGTCCTCCATCCTCCCTCGACCCTTGCCGAGCTAGTGACTCTGGCTTTGCATCATGCTGAGTGCGAAGAAGTCCTCAGCGCGTGCCGAGGCGCAACCGACTTGGGTCGGGAGGGGGACAAGAAGCGGGCACCCAAGCCAAGCTCGGGTCCAGGAAAAAGGCGGAACTGAGACGGGGAACACAAGGAACCATCCCGAAAGTACAAGCGGTACACTCCCTTAACCGCTCCGATGTACGAGATATATGAAGACATCAAAGGCTCGGACCTCCTCCACCAACCTGAGCCAATGAGGTCGAAAAGTTCCAATCGCAGCAAGCATTGCCTGTTCCACAGCTACCACGGGCATCACACCGGTGATTGCCACCACCTCCAGGATGAAATCGAGTGCCTTGTCCGCCAGGGACACCTATCCCGGTTAGTGGCTGGGCGTGAGGAAGACCAAGGTGCCCCAAAAGAAATCGACAATGCCCCTCGCGAGGTCCACATCAACGTCATCATTGGAGGAGCTGCATCAGGAGGAGACAGTGGCCGAGGAAGGAAGCGTCATGCTGAGCGGGCGAGCCGAGCCGTCGAGCCTCCCAAGGCCCCACCAAGTGAGCCCCAGGTCATAGTCTTCTCCGACCAAGACCTGGAAGGGCTGACCACCCCGCATGATGACGCCCTAGTCATATCGGCCACAATAAACCATTGCAACGTAGACAAGATTCTAGTTGACACTGGAAGTGCACCTGATGTATTATCTTACGAATGTTTCCTTAAGATGGGGGAGAATCCGTCTAAACTCCACCCGATCCGAACCCCCCTTTGTAGGTTCAATGGCTAGGCCACTTATCCCGAGGGAACCCTAAGCCTTCTGGTTACTCTCGGCACCCACCCAAAATCGTCACGGTCATGGTGGACTTCATAGTGATCAAGGGTATCATAGCATACAACACAATCTTCGGCCGAGGAATCCTTAGCCGAACGAAAGCAGTGCCCTCTACCTATCACCAAAAGATGAAGTTCTCCACCAGAAACGGGATGGGGGAAGTCCGAGGTAACCAGGTGATGGCCAGAAGGTTCTATAATATCTCGGTTGAAGCCACAAGGCTGGACGGGAAGAACAAGGGCCCCCGGGAAGTCGAGGAAAAACCCGCAACCTCCGAGCCAAGAGGCGAGTTGCTAACGGTTTTCCTAAACGACGACCCGACCCTAGGAGTAAAAATTGGAATCGACCTACCGTCTGAGGTTCAGCAGCAATATAAAGAGTTTCTTTCCGTGTATATCCGAGTCTTTGCATGGTCTGATGATCAACTCCCCAGAATACCGAAGGAGACAGTGATGCATAAGCTCAACCTCGACCCGACCGTGAAGCCCGTACAACAACGCAGAAGGAAGCACGCGCCAGAGAAGCAGGCGATCATAAAGGAGCATGTCAAGTCCCGAGCGCGGAAGATACTCGGATGCGTGACGCGTATATAGATCGTGTCATTAGAGCGATAAGAATTTTAACATATAAAATTTTGGAGTGCGCAAATGACTAAAAATCTAATAAATTCTAATAGTCCAAGTGCTGTTTATTTGATTAATCAAAGGAAATAAAGATAGTCGATGACAAATTTCCAAATTTAGAAAGCCAAACATTAGGCTACACGACTTAACACAAAGTTTATACCACTAACTGACGTAACTAGGAATACAAGGTAGACTCAAATAAATTCAAAGACTCGACTAGCTAATGATAAATGGATGGCGTTCTAGCACTCTTCACTCGGCCTCAAACCCATTCTTGTCGCTATCCGAATCACCTAAAAATGTTAGGAAGTAACTGGATGAGCGAATCACTCAGTAGGAATTACATTTCAAATACGAGCAATCTTTACATGATTTATAATTTGCATGTATTCTCAGTATGGATATGCATGATGTACGTATAATAAAAAAAATCAGGTATACAGGTAAATCTAGGCATGATGAACAATAAGAGATCAAGAACTGTATAAAGAGAGTATAACAAGATTTCAAGTATTTGACAAGCAGTATTTCAAGAATTTACAGATGTAAATGCCACTTCGGGCAAGCGGGGATTCGTGTACAAGTATGAACGCAGGTATGAGAAGGAACTCATGTACAAGTATATCAAGTAAAAATTCAATTCAAGCAAGTATTGTCAAGTACGTATCAGTAGAATTGGCTATTATCATATAAGTATTTTACCCTTTCTCGGGTCACAAGTCAAGTATTGCCCGTTTCGGGCCACGCAAGTCAAGTAAGTAAGGAGAGAGAGAGTAGGGGTGGAGTGTCTCAAGTCAAGCAAGTACTCCGGTGCAATGCTAAACATCATGGTCAATAAACTCCCATGGGCACAAGTACCTTCGGGTGCTCCTCCCAGGACCAGACCGGGCCCTATATACACAGCATTTCATGTATTACCTTTGACATCCACTCTCATTTATAGCCAATATGGAATTTCAAGAATTTAGAAATGTAGTATTTCAGACGAGATTAACCAGTCATTTGGTTATGGAGGATTCTAGAGGTGGCCCCTACAGGCTCAAGAGGTGACTCCCGTCGTGTAGCACTTTGCGCCGTACGGCCTCAAGAGGTGGCTCCCACAACGTAGCACTTTACCCTGCATGGCACTTAATTCCTACACTCCCAAATGGTAGTTTAAGAGATTCAAGATTTGACCATGTAGGGTATACACAAGTAGATTTTCCATGGAACGGAATTTTAAGAACTCATCATATGCAGGAGTATGGATTAGGGTTGTGTTTGCATAATTCTCGAGACAAATCAAGATCAGAAGTTGTAATTACTGAGTTGGCATCTGAGGGTTTGCTAATCCTTCAAATTTTCAATTTTTAGAAATTTATATATGTATATATCAAATTGGCGCCCTCCAGGATGTCTTCATTTAATTGAAGATGTCCTGGAAGTCGTCATTTGAAGAATTGACGTCTGGGGGTTACCCAACCTTTCAAAATTTTGATTTTTCAAAAAAACTATATATATATGAAATTGGCGCCCCTTTACCCAGTCTTCAATTAATTGAAGACTTGAGGGCCGTCTTCAATTCTGAAATTGAAGACTTCAGGGCCGTCTTCAATTCAGAAATTGAAGACTTAAGGGTCGTCTTTAATTCAGTAATTGGCGCCTGGGGGTTGCCCAATCTTTCAAAATTTTAATTTTTCAAAATATATACATATATATATATATATATATATATATATATATATATATATATATATATATATATATATATATATATATATATATATATATATATATGAAATTGGCACCCCTTTACCCAGTCTTCAATTAATTGAAGACTTGAGGGCCGTCTTCAATTCTAAAATTGAAGACTTAAGGACCGTCTTCAATTCTGAAATTGAAGACTTAAGGGCCCTCTTCAATTCAGTAATTGAAGACTTAAGGGCCGTCTTCAATTCTAAAATTGAAGACTTAAGGGCCGTCTTCAATTTAGTGATTTTCACCTAGCAGATACGTTTTCTGACTCAAATCACTGTTCATTTCGAAAAAGTTTCTCCAAATCAGAATCCGAAGACATGGTCAGATGGAGAAAAATCTCAGGGTCACAGAAGTATATTCTGTCAAAATTTTCAAGGTCCGGTTTATTAGTTATAGATTTTTGAATGCGTTGATTTATTGATTTCTGAAAATTCCAGAAAACGGAATTGACGACATGGTGCATGTCTTCAATTAATTGACGCCCTCTCGGGTAGTCTTCAATTCTGAAATTGGCGCCCTGGTCAGGGGCGCCAATTACAGAGAGGTGTCACTATTCATCAGTGTGAAAAAAACTCCGAATCAGGAAGTAATGGCACGAATGTGTTGAGAAAAATGTTAGCATTCCAGAAACATGTTCATGCAAAAATTTCATGCTTTAGTTTGATAGTTATGGATTTTTTAATGTGTTGAATTATCAATTACTCAAAATTCCAGAAATCGAATTGACGACCTTGGTGGTGTCTTCATTTAAATGACGACTGTGTGAACAGTCTTCAATTTTAAAAATGGCGCCCTAGTCAGGGGCGCCATTTACCAGAGGGCTGGGAGCCTCCGTGTCTTTAAACTATGAACATATTATGTTAACAGAGACTATATATTAAGGTTTAAAACATGGTTATTAATATTGTAAAACTAGTGTGATAAAATATGTTCAAAAACTCATAAAAATCATACTAACAAACTAAGTTTAAACTCTTAAAGATCATGGTGATATGTAACAGGCTATCAAAATAACATGATACATACATGATTATTGCTTGATTACGGTAAAGCCAGATGATATATATAGTATGGTTGACTAGTTGATCGAACTCTAAACATGAATCAATTAACCTATTAGCTACTAGTTAGGCAAGGATTTGAGAACACCTACCTCTGTGAAGTGACAGGAGTTGACAGGAGAGGAAGAAGTAGCCCTTCCCTTCCTCTGCAACTCTTCAGAACTTGTTCCCGTATCTAGCCGTCGAACTAACCAAATAGGGAGAAAAGAGTGTATTTTATAACCTTAGGGTCGACAGGATGGGAGATAAGAATCAGAATTATAGGGTATTTAGTGGGTTGACAGCCTACACAGGCTGGAAGGATAGAATGATCGTGATAATTGTCGGAAAAGAAATGACGCCCCAGAGAGGGTCGTGTATTTCATAAGTTAAGATTTTCATATTAAACTTCAAATATTTTTATCTTTAAAAATTGATGGAATTTGTTTGTGAAATTTCAGGGGTGAGACCCTTACATTTTTCTATATTTTTACATATAATGTTTTTTAAAAAATTCGTTTTAAATAAAAAGTGGCACTATTCATATCACTATTCACGTTTAGGAAATAACGACTTAACATATGTCGTTATTTTGAACGGTGATTTTTGTATTCACTCTACACTAACCAAAATTGTCTATATACCATTTCTCACTTTCTAAATTATGTTTATAGTTTAACACTTCATCTATATACCCTTATTTCTTCAAAATAATGATATAATGAAAAAGTTGAAATATGAAATTTTCTAAATTATGAAAATATGAATTGGCATCTTGTAAAAGTGATGTTTATCCTTTAAAACACTATCTATATAACATATTTCCTATTTCTTTGGAATAGTGTAATATTAATTTCCTAAGTGATTGAAAATATAAATTGACATTTCCTAAAATATAATTTGTCATCTTCTAAAGCATCTATTGGTAATTAAATGTTTTAATTGGTTAAATCAATAGAATTAGAATATGAGTTCAATAATTAAATATATATATATATAATTTTTTTGTATATTTCTATTTTAAAATTCTCGGGTGTTACAGAGCAAGTCACCAAGGGGCAAAAGACTGGTCTTTTTAGACCGGTCCTGTACCCGACGTGGCTGGCCAACGTCGTGCTGGTGCCAAAAACTTTGGGAAAGTGGCAAATGTACGTGGACTTCACCGACTTGAACAAGGCTACACCAAAGGACTGCTATCCATTACCGAGCATCGACCAACTAGTTGATTCAACCTCGAGCAACGAGATACTCAGTTTCCTGGACGCCTATTCAGGTTACCATCAGATCAGAATGGATCCAGAAGACATCAAGAAGACCGCCTTTATCACCGACTTCGGCGTATACTGCTACACCCGGATGCCTTTCGGGTTGAAGAACGTTGGAGCCACGTACCAGAGGTTGGTCAATCATATGTTCGAAGGATAGCTGTGTCGGAACGTCGAGACCTATATTGACGACATGCTCGTCAAGACCCCCAAGGCCGAGGACCACTTCGCCGAACTAGTTGAGACCTTCGACACCCTCCTGAGGTACAATATGAAGCTCAATCCCACCAAGTGCGCCTTCGGAGTAAGATCTGGGAAATTCTTGGGTTTCTTAGTCACCCCGGGTGGGATCGAGGCCAACCCCGACAAGGTCCAGGCCATCCTGGACATGCGCCCACCCACCTGCATCAAAGACGTTTAACGCCTTACTGGGCGCATCGCCGCGCTCAGCAGATTCCTGTCCCGTGCGGCCGAACGATACCTACCCTTCTTCAAACTGTTGAGAGGGCCCAAAATGGCATCTGCTATGTTCGTATAGGACGAGGAATGCCAAAGAGCGTTCGCCGAGCTTAAGGAGTTCCTGGCTTCGCCCCCGGTGCTCTCCAAGCCTGTCCCAGGTGAAGCCTTGTATTTCTATCTCTCGGTAACTCCATCTATAGTTAGCTTGGCCCTAGTCAGAAATGACTCAGGAGTCAAGAGACCGATCTACTACACCAGCAAGGTGCTCAACGAGGCTGAAAGAAGGTACCTCGCAACCGAGAAACTCGTGCTAGCGTTGGCTACCTTGGCCAAGCGCCTCTGACCCTATTTCAAAGGGCACTCCATCACCGTGCTGACCGGTGAACCTTTGAAGAGGATCCTCGCTCACCCTGAAGCCTCAGGACGCCTCGCCAAGTCGGCCATCATGCTCGGGGCCTACGATATATCATACCGGCCTCGCTCGGCTATCAAAGGATAGGCCCTTGCTGACTTCATCACCGAGAGCACTATCCCGACCAAAGAAGAATCTCCGACCGCGCCCGGGCCTACCTGTGAACTATTCATCGACGGATCCTCAAACTCGGCCGAAAGCGGCGCTGGAATCCTCCTGAAGTCCCCCGAAGGAGCAGAGCTACAATACGCCTTGAAGTTCAACTTCCAGGCGTCCAAAAATGCCTCCGAGTACGAAGCCCTTATCTTGGGAGCCCGCATGGCTCGGCCGCTGGGGGCTGAGCGAGTTAGAATTCACATTGATTCCCAACTAGTGGCTAGCCAGGTCAACGGTGATTACGAAGCTCAAGAAGCACCGATGATCAAATACCTCCAGCTGGTCAGAGCCGTGGCACAACAGTTCGAGAGTTTTGAGTTAGTCCGAATAGCTCAGAAAGAAAACTCCGGAGCGGATGCCCTCTCTCCGCTGGCCTTCTCTCTTGACCACAAGGGTACTCGATCGGTCCTTCTCGAAGAGCTAGAGCGACCGAGCTTCGATTCAGAGCTCCTGACCGTTGACCCAGCCTCCCCAAGCGACTAGCGCACCCCCTACCTGTTGTGGCTCTAATACTCTCAAGAGCCTCCCAACCCCTGGGAAGCCCGAAGATTGAAGTACCAAGCTCGGTGATTCGTCATTCTAGACAGCACTCTCTACCGGAGATCCTTCTCCGGTCCTCTCCTGAAGTGCCTCAATACTGACGAAGCAAACCGAGCGATTCAGGAAGTTCACGAAGGCCTGTGCGGAGCGCATTTAGGAGGAAGGTCGCTCGCCAGGATCTTGCTACGGAAAGGTTATTGGTGGCCCACTCTGCACCGCGACTGCTCAACCTATGTACGGAACATCGGCCGATGCCAGCGATTTGACCACTTGGTCCATCAGCCGGCAATGGAGCTCGTCACCTTAGCCGAGCCATATCCTTTTGCTCATTTGGGAATCGACATCCTCGGGCCATTCCCTACAGCTCAGGCCCATAAGAAGTTCGTCATCGTCGCCATCGACTACTTCACCAAATGGATCGAGGCCGAAGCCACAGTAAGAATCACCGAGATAGTCGTCTGGAGTTTCATCTAGAAGTCGATCATCTATCGCTACGGCATCCCCCGGGTGATAGTGAGCGATAATGGTCGGCAATTTGATTCTCATTATTTCCGAGACAGATGCACCGACCTAAACATTTGCAATCACTTCACCTCGGTCGCCCACCCTTAGGCTAACGGGCTAGTTGAAAATGCCAATAAGATTATCTTAAAAGGCATCAAGACTAGGCTCGGCAAAGCCAAGGGCAACTGGCTTGAGGAATTGCCGAACGTACTTTGGTCACACCTAACGACTCCCAGAACAGCAATCGGTGAATGTCCCTTTCAGTTGGTGTACGGCACCGAGGCCGTTATCCCATTGAAGATTGCAAATCCCTCCCTTCGAGTCATCTGTTTCTCGCCCGAGGCTAACGACCAGAAACTGCTCGAAAACCATGACCTAGCGGATGAACTCCGAGAGATTGCCGGCATGCGAGCAACGGAATATCAACGCCGCCTCACTCGATACTACAACACCAAAGTCTGAGATAGACACTTTCAACCGGGAGATTTCGTCCTCAGAAAAGCCGAAGCCTCTCGACCACTTGAGGCGGCAGGCAAGCTATCCCCGAATTGGGAAGGCCCCTACCGAGTGGTCGAGACACTTGGGAAAGGAGCATACCGGCTATCTATGATGGAAGGAGAACCCATCCCTCGGACCTGGAACGCGACTACCCTACGCAAGTTCTATTTCTGAATACTGAACATTGTGTAAGTAGCATGAAATAAAACAAAAGTTTCTTTTCCGCTATTCAAACAATTCGCTTGTACATCAGAAAGGCCGAAGCCAAGACAATACATGTCAAAAAAGCAAAAAATCCATCTGGCGCCATTGAATGAGCCTATCGCTTGGCTGACTCGGTTAACCTTCCTGCGTCTAGCCACTGACTCTGCCTCGTGTAGAAACTGGCTCGGATAAAGGGTAGTCGACCCCGTTGGCTCGGGTAGCTTGGAACAAAGGTGACAGAGGGATTAGGAAGGAGAAGGCTACCTTCCAAGTTGACAGAGATGGAGGAAGGGGAAGAGGGAATATGAATGAAGGCCTCCTCTCTACCAATCTACCAACTCTCTGGAAGGAAGAGAGTGCAGGCACCCTCCAAAGAGTGAAAGAAATGATGAGAAGGGCAGAAGAGGGAGAAAGAAGCTGCGGAAGAGGAGAGGAGAAGCAGGAAGTGGAGAGGAATCTTGAGAGAGATCCCCTCCATG
This sequence comes from Amorphophallus konjac, assembly GCA_022559845.1. Classification (NCBI taxonomy): domain Eukaryota; kingdom Viridiplantae; phylum Streptophyta; class Magnoliopsida; order Alismatales; family Araceae; genus Amorphophallus; species Amorphophallus konjac. Next base: position 273,664,302 of record CM040118.1, on the reverse strand, counting down.
GAGCGAGCGGGAAGGGATGGGCGGCAGGGATGCATGATTTCCCCATCCGTCCGTCATCTCGCCCCTCCCCGCAAGCGCCGGCCGGAGTTGATAAAAGAAGATGACGTGCCTCCGCACGTCGAACCCTCTTTAACCCCGCCGGCCGGCCGTCGAACCCCCTTTAAACTGGAAGCAGCAAGGACTCTCTGCCCTCCATCATCAGTAGCCTCATCTTCCAAAGCCTCTTTCATGCTTCAAATACAATGGCACAACGCTACGTGAAGAAAGAATGAGGAAAGGCTGTCAGGGAAAACCCTAAGCGGTGGAGAGGAAGGGACGCCCTTCAGACCTTTTATAGGCGAAGGGAGGCTATTTGCCTTAAATGATTCTCCCCTCGAAAACATGCCAAAGGGACCTCTCCCTATGAATGGTCACCTCAAACTCCTCATTTCTGCCTCAGCGGGACACACGAAGCGGCCAAACATTCAAAGCATGAGGGAACGAAAAGACACCCTGTCAGACGCTCATCCAACCATGATGCGAGATCCACGCAGAAAGTATCGGCACTTTCCAACTACTGTAGATATGCTGAAAAAAATACAGCAATGGCGATACAAAAAAGTTAAGTCTTCATCATAATGCTACTGCCTTTACATTTTTTCTTACACGATAAGGAAAGTTTTCCTTCGAAAAAGGAAAGGCATACAAGAAGAAGAGAAAGCAAAGCAGATACATTAGGCCACTGACCCACCCCGAAGCTCGGAAGTGGAAGGCTTAGACGGTCTGCCCCCCGCATCCTCGGTGACGGCCGACCCTGGCACTGACCCCACTGGCGTGGGAACTGCCTTGGTTGCGTGCCCTCCTGAGGCATCCGGAGTTGGCAACCCCTCGGACTAAGAGCCCCCCTGATCTTCTTCCTCCGACGCCGAACCAGAGGAACCGGAGGATGACAAGTCCGAAGCATAGCATTACCCGGATGGGAAATCGATTGTCTTGAACACCTGCTCCTTGGCATAAGAGACGGCCCGGTCGTATCCTTGTTTGAACCCCTTACGGATGCCTCGGCGAAGTGCTGACTCGTAGTAGGGGAGGGCAGCCTCCTTAAGGTGACCCGGTAGGCCTTCGAGCTTTTGTACTGCTCGAGCGCCTCTGCCCCGGTCGATCCCACCCTACCAGCAAGCTCGGCCTTCTCCCGCTCCACCTCGGCTAACCTCCACTTTGCCTCAGCCGTCTGCTTCTCGTCCTCAGCCGCCTGCTTCTCCGCTTCATACCGATCAGCCTCGGCCTCCCGCCAAAGGCGCTCGGCTTCCTCCGCTCGGTCCACCAGCTCGGCACGCTCGGCCTCCCACCGGCCATCTAGCTCGACGCGAGCAATACGCTCCACTTCAAGAAGCCTGCTCTTCCTCTCGAGTGATTCGCGGGCCTTAGCTAGCTACTCGGTTAGTGCCCGGGCCTCCGCCTGGCTCACCCGCGCCAGCTCCCTAACTGAGGAAAGCTCCCGCCGAAGCCCATCATGCTCCCCGGCGAGCCGAGCCATCTTCCTGTCAGACCCACCAAGGGTCCAGGCCAGGTTCGCCCGCTCTGACTCCGACCGGGCATAAGCTTCAGCCAGAGTGGCCCCCATCTGGGCCAGGACCAAGCCGCCCTCTATAACCATCTCGAGGGCCGTGGACGAGGAGTGCTGCCTGTCTCCTCCCCTCACCTTCGTGGCTATACCGCGACATAGATGGTACAGAGGACCCTGAATGCCGAGCCTCTCCAAGGCCGCCGGAATAGAGACCCCCACTTGAGGAAAGCTCCCGATGGAAGACCACGACACGTGGCTTCTTAACACCGCCAAATCTCCACCACCTGAGCCACGCTGGTCCAAAACCCTAAACAGCTACTTTTCCGAGCTTACCAAAGCTCGGGAGTAGGAGGGGGACAAGTGGTGAGGGGGATATCTGTAGCCCATCTAAGAGCAGCCAAACTAGGTCCACCAGGACCAAACGAGGCCCAGCTCATCTAAGTGACAGCCCCGCAGGGCCCACTTAGACTAAAAAGCCCAATAAGATCACTCGGGATCAAACCCTTCCTCGGCGGCCCTTAGGCTCGGAAGGCCCGAGCGTCGGTCAGGTCGGAGGAAGACCCACGCACGATCTATCCTCTCGCCAGGATAAAGGCTAGCGCTCAGCGCCCACTCCGACCGATCCTCATCCGAGCTATGCCTATCGCCCGGATAGGGTTGGCACTCTTCATGCTTAGGTTGACCGACGATTTGCTTATCCACACTGTCGTTGAGAGCCCTTTATAAGCAGGAGTTTATGAGGATAAGGGACCCATGACCCCTCAAGGCTATAAAGATCCCACGATGAGGACGTAAAGAGCCCACGTTGAGGACGTAACTCCCGCCTGTAACTCCTCACCTTACGGGACTCATGAGGTCGATGCACTATTTAAACCTGGGACTCCCTCCAGCGAAAGGTAAGGCCAAGACAAGCCTAAAACCCCCTGAGCAGGAACCACTTCACCACCTTGGTGTACAGGGATCTCGTGCCTCTTTTTCCTCCTCCTTTCATAGCTTCCATCATTGCTCTACTGACTTAGGCATCGGAGGGTCTACCCCAGGGAACCATCATTGGGCCCCCTGATCCGTTTCCCTTCCTTGCAGTTCACTGTTCAGTGATCATCCCCCAGCTCAGGACCAACGCGAGATCACGCCTCTTCATCTGGCGCCGTCTGTGGAAATGTCGAGCCTCTCCAAGGCCGCCGGAATAGAGACCCCCTCTTCGGTCGGCGTCCCTCCGGTCAGCCTAGATCAAGCCGCTGCTTCGTTCACCCCTCGTGCCTCGATCGGTTGGGGGTGCATCACCTTTTCTTGCGACCCCCCAGCCTTGACCGGTTCTGCACCTGCACCGCTACCTGAAGCGTCGCCCGCCTCAATCAACGCCCCAATCTCGACCGTAGTCCCAGCATCGCCTGCCTCATCCATGGCCCCCTCGGCTCCTGCCGAGGGGAGAGCCGGGCCAGCACCGCTGCCAACCGCAGAAGCAGCCTCAGCCCCCTCGGCTCCTGCCGAGGGGGGAGCCGAGCCAGCATCATCGCCGACCGCAGGAATAGCCCCAGCCTCCTCGGCCCCCTCTTGCTAGGCGGGTGGGAGAGCTCGCCCAGTAGGGTCGGCCCCATCATGCTCGGCGGAGGGGTGAGCCGCGGCAAGGCGGCCTTCTACTACAGGGGCGGCCCCTGCCTTCTTGGCCCGTTTCCTGGCATTCACGACGTCCCGGATCATGCCCTCCACAGGATCCTTGCGCTTGGACCCCCGTGACCTGGAAGACCCCTCCCGGGCCTTCCCCTTGCCCCTATCTGGGGCTCGGGAGTGGCCCGTGGGAGCAACCGACTCACCGGCAGCCGAGTCTTTGCCGAGGTCGATCACCTCTGCGGTCTCCTCCAAAGCCGGACACCTGGCGTCTGCGCAAAGGAAGATATAATCAAGAGAAGAAACGAAGGCCTCATCGCCCAACCAGAAGGTTAGCTCATGATGTCCGTACATGTCGGCTTTAGCCGATAGAGAAGGCATCGCTTGATATTCTCCGGAGTCACCAGTTTCTCCGTAGACTGGCAATGCTCCAACAAGATGACCGCATACTTCTCCACGTCCGGAGGAAACTCGTCCTACCTCGGAGGAATGTTCGGATGGAAATTGGGGATTACGGGACACCTCCAAGTCTCCTCCACCGAAAAAATCCCCACCCAGAAGAACTGAGTTTTTCACCCCTTATGCGAAGAATCCTTCGCCGCCAAGGAGACACAGCTCTTATTCCGCCTCACCTAGATGAAATAGAAGCCCTTCCAGGCCGAGGGATGCGCCTTCAACTTGAAAAAATAATGAAAGAGGTCCAAGGAAGGAGGAACTCCGCATTGACAGTAGAGGATGCGAAAGGCGGAAAGAAGAAGGTAAGAGTTGGCTACCAACTGTACGGGCGCCAACCGAAAGAAATTGAGAAGCTTGAGAACAATAGGATCGAAGGGAAGGCGAAGCCCACCCTTCCACGATAGAAGAAAGGTGCAGATGTGGCCCGTACGGGAGTCCAGACTCGTCTCGTGCGGGGCAGCCGTGGTGAAGAAAAACTTATGGGGCAGATGAAACTGGTGCTCTAGCCTTTTCCCCTCCGCCTCCCCCAGTTCACTACAGTTTGGAGCCCTCGCCGTAGGCTCGCCCTCCCACTCTTCGACATCCGGATGCTGATCCGCCATGGAATCCGGAGAGGAAGTTGAAGAAAGACGCTCTCGGGACCCCGAAGACTCTGGAGGAAGGGGAACCTGTCGGACTGCCTCTGCAGTTATCTCCGCCAACTCCACGAACGCCGCTGCAAGCCTCTACTCTTCCGTCGTGTCCTCACGATGCATCAAAGAGCCCCAAAAGCAAGCGCGAAGGAGAGCCAAACCCTAAAAACGGAGAGAGTCTGGAGCGACGACAAGCGCACAACACCTATATTCCCACGCGGAAGGCGGCGCATCATTCCGACCTCTGAGAAAAGGTGGCCCCTTCAGTTCAAATATGTCAGGATCATCATTATTACGGGCCAAGGTGACCACGACACGTGGCTTCTTAACACCGCCAGATCTCCACCCACCTAAGCCACGCTGGTCTAAAACCCTAAACAGCTACTCTTCCGAGCTTACCAAAGCTCGGGAGTAGGAGGGGGACCAGTGGAGAGGGGGATTTCTGTAGCCCATCTAAGAGCAGCTGAATTAGGTCCACCAGGATCAAACGAGGCCTAGCTCATCTAACTGACAGCCCCGCAGGGCCCACTTAGACTAAAAAGCCCAATAAGATCACTCGGGATCAAACCCTTCCTCGGCGGCCCTTAACCTCGAAGGCCCGAGCGTCGGTCAGGTCGGAGGAAGACCCACGCCCGATCTATCCTCTCGCCGGGATAAAGGCTAGCACTCAGCGCCCACTCCGACTGATCCTCATCCGAGCTATGCCTATCACCCTGATAGGATTGGCACTCTTCATGCTTAGGTTGACCGACGATTTACTTATCCACACTGCCGTTGAGTGCCCTTTATGAGCAGGAGTTTATGAGGATAAGGGACCCATGACCCCTCAAGGCTATAAAGATCCCACGATGAGGACGTAAAGAGCCCACGTTAAGGACGTAACTCCCGCCTGTAACTCCTCAGCTTACGGGACTCATGAGGTTGATGCACTATTTAAACCTGGGACTCCCTCCAGCGAAAGGAAAGGCCAAGACATGCCTAAAACCCCCTGAGCAGGAACCACTTCACCACCTTGGTGTACAGGGATCTCGTGCCTCTTTTTCCTCCTCCTTTCATAGCTTCCATCATTGCTCTACTGACTTAGGCATCGGAGGGTCTACCCCAGAGAACAATGCCTGGGCCCCCTGATCCGTTTCCCTTCCTTGCAGTTCAGTGTTCGTTGATCATCCCCCCAACTCAAGACCAGCGCGAGATCACGCCTCTTCAATTGGCTTCGACATGACGTCGAGTCAACATGTATCCCATATTCTACCCTTGGCTTAGGCCTCATGTCTCTGTCAAGTTCATTGGCTTTGACATGACGTCGAGTCAACACCCATCCTATGTGCTTCCCTTGGCTTAGGCCTCACGCCTCTGTCAAGTTCGTTGACTTGGACATGACGTCGAGTCAACACCTATCCTACATTATACCCTTGGCTTAGGCCTCACACCTCTGTCAAGTTTGTTGGCTTCGACAGGACATCGAGTCGACATCCATTCTATATTCTGCCCTTGGTTTAGGCCTCACATCTCTGCCACGTTCGTTGGCTCCGACATGACGTCGGGTCAACATCCATATTCAATATGCTTCCTTTGGCTTGGGCCTCACGCCTCTACCAAGTTCATTGGCTTCGACATGACGTCGAGTCAACACCTATCCTACATGATGCCCTTGGCTTAGACCTCATGTCTCTGCCGAGTTCGTTGGCTCCGATAGGAGGTCGAGTCAACACATATCCTATATTCTTCCCTTGGCTTAGGCCTTACGCCTCTGTCAAGTTCGTTGGCCTCAAAAGGATGTTGAGTCAACATTTATACTCTATATTCTACCCTTGGCTTTGGCCTCACGCCTTCGCCAAGTTCATTGACTTCGACATGACATCGAGTCAACACCTATACTACATTATACCCTTGGCTTAGGCCCCATGCCTTCGCCAAGTTCGTTGACTTCGACATGACGTCAAGTCAACACTTATCCCACATTATACCCTTGGCTTAGGCCCCACACCTTCGCCGAGTTCGTTGGCTTCGACATGATGTCGAGTCAACACCCATCTTGCGTTATACGCTTGGCTTAGGCCTCACGCCTCTGCCTAGTACGTTGACTCCGACACGACATCAGGTCAACATCCATATCCTACATTCTTTGCTTGGCCTATGCATCACGCCTTTTCCAAGTTGGTTGACTTTGGCAAGTCTGTCAAGTCAACGACCATATTCTGCCTTGGCCCAGACCCTTCATCTCTTCCAGGTTGGTCGTGTTCGACATGAAACCGAGACGACAACAATGCTTTATTTCTGCCCTTTCCTAGACATACCGCCTAGGCAAGGTTTGTTGACTCCGACATCCTGTCAGGTTAACGTTCATATTCTACCTTTGGCTCAGACATTTCGTCCAGTCAGTCAAGAAAAAGACCCTTTCATCTTTGGCTCGGACCTTCCGTCTGACCATACAACAAAAAGACCCCTCTACCTCTGGCTCGGACCTTTCGTCCAGTCAGTCAACAAAAAGACCCTTTCATCTTTGGCTCGGACCTTCCGTCCGACCATATAACAAAAAGACCCCTCTACCTCTGGCGCGGACCTTTCATCAAATCAGTCAACAAAAAGACCCTTTCACCTTTGACTCGGACCTTCCATCCGACCATACAACAAAAAGACCCTTTTACCTCTAGCGCATACCTTTCGTCTAGTCAGTCAACAAAAAGATCCTTTTACCTCTGGCTCGGACCTTTTCTCCCGTCAGTCAACAAAAAGACCCTTTTACCTCTGGCTTAGACCTTTTATCCAGCCAGACAAGAAAAAGACCCCTTCACCTTTGGCTCGGGCCTTCCGCCTAGCCAGGAAACAAAAAGATCCTTTCTGCTTGTGACTCTACCCTTCCATCCAGTTGAAGAACAAAAAGACTTCTTCAATCTATGGCGTCATGATTTTATGTCTAAGCCGTTAAATATTCTTGTCTGGCGTCATGGCTTTCGGCCTAAGCCGGTAAACAATCTGCCTTGGCGTCATGGCCTTCCGCCTAAGCCAAATTGTACGACGTCATGAGTTTATGTCTAAGCCATTAAATATTCTGCCTTGGCGCCATGGCGTCCCACCTAAGTCAAGTTGTACGGCGTCATGACTTCATGTCTAAGCCGTTAAATATCCTTGTCCGACGTTATGGCTTTCCGCCTAAGTCGGTAAATATTCTGCCTTGGCGTCATGGCCTTCCGCCTAAGCCAAGTTGTACGGCGTCATGACTTCATGTCTAAGCCGTTAAATATCCTTGCCCGGCATCATGGCTTTCCGCATAAGCCGATAAATATTATGCCTTGGCGTCATGGCCTTCCGCCTAAGCCAAGTTGTACGGTGATGTGACACAACCTCGGACCTAATTTAACAAGCACAACCACAAGGCTATGAAGCCTACACAAGCGGACCTTCGTATGGCGCACACACTTAACCCGGGGGTAACTCGGGGATGCCGAGTCGAGGACATGGGACAAGCTCCTTGCTGGCAGAGGGCCAGCAAAGTCTAAGTCAAACCTCCCCTTGAGGTGCGGATATTCAACTCAATGTGTTGGCCTTGGCCGAGGGACGCGGATCACTCACTCACACCCATGGGGGTCGCACAAGTGCGGTGGAGCCTTAAGATCAGGCGCTCTCTTCCTTACGTACGGCGCAATTGGAGAATATTAAATGAACAAGAATAATTAAGAGCAAGGGACGAGTTCTCACCTAGCCGGTTTGAAGAAACCGACTCCGGTCGGAGACGGGGGCGAGCGGGGAGGCGAGGGGAAGCACCCGCACGCCGCGTCGATGAAGCTTCAAACCTGTGAGTGTAAATAATACATGAACTACCGCCATGCAAGGGGGGGGGGGATCTCGGGGAAGGGAAGCCAATGAATACACTCAATACGACCTCCACGTAGGGAGGGGCCTTCAGCCAGCCAAGCGGGGAGGGGAATTCGAGCTAGAAGTGAAGAGAGGGAAGTCGAAGCCGAATCTGCCCGCTGACTGTCTCAGGACAGACCGTCAGGTATTTGGACGCTGTGGTCAGCCCCGAATTTTGTTACAGACGAAACCACTTGGAGGTTCTTCGAAGCTAGATCTTGATGATGCTTGAATTTTGAAAATTTCTTTGGGCACCGCTGCTGGTCGGGGTAGGGGCTTGAACAGGGTGGCAGACCCTCGGATCTGACATCTTCAGGTTCCCAATAGAAAGAAGCAGAGGTTGCCACGATCGCTCCCGAGCTTAGAATCAGTTGCCGCTAGAGTCGTTGGAACCGTTGACAAGTCCTCTTCGAATCAAGACTGACGGGGATGCCAGCTGATGTCGGGGTCGATCGATAGGCTCTGAACACTGAGGATGGGTCGGTGCAGACTAAGTGGAAGCAGAACCGAGCACCCGAGGGAGAAAATTGATAACTTTCAGGTCCAGTCACCAAATGAGGCTCTTCTTCTTAGAGATGTTAGAAGACGCGTAGTAGAAGATGTTTGAAGAAGAACTCTTGATCTGATTCCTAACACGATCGTCGCAGTCGAGCTTCCAACCCAGCTCTGGTCTCCTGCCAGGGGGGTCTGCGCAGTTGTGGGAGAATGACTCTCCTGGTCGATCTCAAACTTGGAATGGGACGGGACCACCACCGTTGCGAAGAAGACAGGCAGATGCTTCCGTCAGTATATGGTATGCCACTTGAAACTCCCAGGGGACGACAGGGTGGCCTCTGCAACCTACGGCCAATCTGTTGCCTGCAACCAGAACTTGAGAGGGTGGAGATAGGAAATGGGGAATGGGGTAGATGGGAGGGGAAATGGCGTGATTGTGTGTAGGGGCAACCCCCAGCTGTGAGGGGGTCTAGGAGGGGGGGTTTCAAGGTGTGGGAAGGGGAGAATGGGGGCTGGAAGGGGGTGTTTGCTATGGGTGAGAGAGGAGCTGCGAATTTGGGCTTGGAGGGAGAGGGGAAGGTGAGGGGGGCACAAGTGGGTGGAGGGAAGGTGAGTTTGAATTTTCCTTAATGGAGGGTATTCAATGGTGGTCTTGGGGATGGGAGGGGTTGTGTTGGGGAAGGGAAGGGGTGCTTGGGGTAGTGGGAAGGGTGCTTGGGGAAGTGGGTGGGGTAGTTGGGGGTTGGGAGGTGGAGCTAAGATTGGTGGAAGCTCTCTTGGGACTAGGGGGTGGAGTAATGGGATCTGTGGGGAAGGGGAGTGACCTTTAATGGGGGTAGGTGGGAGAGTGGTGGTTGGGAAGGGAGGAGAGAGAAAATTTTCAAAATTGGGTGTGGAGGAGAGAGAAAGGGGAGTGAAAGAGAGAGATTAAGAGAGGGATGGGTGGGGAATCTCTCCCCTAGGGTCTCTCACCCAAATAATGGAATCTCTCCACTATATAAGAAGTTTGAACTCTCAAAATGGCACGTTTTTCATTCATTGATTCATTACCTCAAAATGGAGAGAGTGGGGTCCTATTTATCGGGATCCCATAATTTACAATAAGACCCTGACTTTTGACACATTGACTAATAACCTATTGTGTAGTGGACAACAGATCTAGAGGGGAGGGGTGAATAGATCTGCCCCTCTTTTCGCAGTGCCACCCTCTATATAGCTAGATAAGATAAATTTCAGCTGAATATAACTAGGTAAACGAAGGACACGGCGATTTGCTTAGCAAGATGATTACTATTATATCAATTAGAACTTAAGCATGCATCTAGAATGAAACAATCACACAAACAAACCACAACTGATGTAAAACCGACCTTGGACCTATTTTGCAAGCATTCAAGTTTGAGCAGCGGACTCACACTAGCGAGCTCACCCGTATGGCGCACACTAGTACCCGATGGCGACTAGGCGATGTTGAGAGGATCCGAGGCGGGACCTTTAGGCTCCAGTGGTTGGCTAGCTTGGGAAGAACCCCAAATGGGCCTAGGATGCCCAAATCATGGGCGGCCAACACACCAAGGGTGTGGGTTAAGTGGATGCTCTCACAACTCGCCCGCGGTGGTCACTCAATTTGGTGGCAATTTAAATCGGACACTCTCATTCCGCCGACGGAGTAACTAAAGCAATACTAAGCTAAGCAAGTCCATTATAGCAATGAGGGATGTTCAGGAGCTCACCTAGCCGGCGTGAAGACGCCGACTCCGGCCGGAGACGGGGGCGAGCGGGGAGGCGAGGGTATGCACCTGCACGCCGCGTCGATTGAAGCTTCAAACCTGCGACTTAATAATGACATGAACTACACCCCATGCAAGGGGGGGATCTCGGGGTGGGGATTAAGTGAATTACAGCCAAAAATACCTCCACGCAGGGAGGGGCCTTCAGCCGGCCAAGCGGGGTGGGGAATTATGCAAAGAGGACCGACTTTCCGAGCTCCGCCGGTTCTGCCTTTCTTCTGTATTTCTGGACAGGGGGTCGATGTTGACGCTGCCAAAAATTCCACCGAGCTCAGAACCTGATGAGACTTGCGCCAAAAGCTTGCTAACGGACTAAGGATGATCTCTGAATTTTTGCTGAGCGTGGTACAGTAGTTTCTGGCTGGAGCAGAGTCTGGAACCGGACTGATTGGTTCTGCCTCTGTCTGGTGCAGAACAATGTGGCTGGTCACAGAAGGTGCCACGATCACTACCAAGCTCTGATTGAGGCGAGACCTGAACCGTTGGAACCGTGGTTGAGTCTTCTTTCTGTCGGCACCGATGGAGAGGTCGGAAGATGTCGGAGAAGACCGAGACGATCAGATGAGTAGAGGGGTGTCGGTTCTGGCTCCTGTAAACTGACCTGACACACTTGGAGTAGAAAATTTGTAACTTGAGATGCTGATGTCCAAATGCAGCTCTGCTTCTTGAGGATGAAAGAGGACTTGAGAGGGAAGAATTTTTCTGAAGAACACTTGTTCTGAATCCCAAAAGGTTCGCCGTGGCCGATCTTCCACTCTCTCTCTGGCTCTCTACCTGGGGTCTTCTGCGCAGTCGAGGGAGATCGGCTCCTACGGACAGCTCCGACCTCGGAAGCTGGCGAGACCACCTTTGTTGGAAAGCTAACTTTCAGACGATTCCAGCAATGTAGGCCTTGTCACCTGAATCTATGAGGGACGGTCGTGGCTGCCTCTGCAAGTCACTACAACTCTGCTGCCTGAAACAGAGATAGAATGAGGAGATGTGCAAGGGGAGAGCAAGGGGGAGGGGGGTGAACTTGGTTTGACCAAGGGCGAGGTGGGGGGCGAATTTGGGAGCTTGGGGGTGGGGGGAGATGAAAGGGCACAGCCCAAGGGGAGGGAAATTCGAATTTGGGCTTGGGAAGAGCCCCTTCAACCTTGGGGAGATGAAGGGGTGCTTAGGAAGTGGTGTTGGGTAGTTGGGGGTTGGGAGGTGGGGTGTGGATTGGAGGATGCCACCTTGGGTTGGGGGGGGAGTTAAATGAGTGTATGGGGAAGGGGAGAGGTCTTAATGAGGGGTGAATGGGGAGGAGAGAGAAAATTCCGAAAATTGGGGTGGAGGGAGAGAGAGAGAGAGAGGGGGGGACCCCTTAGAGAGAGAGAGAGGGATAAAGAGAGAGAGAGATATTGAGAGAGGAAGCTAGAGGGATTTGAAGTTTTTCTGGAATTCAATATTCATGCATTAGTTCTTACATATGAGGAGTGGGGTGGCCTATTTATAGGCACAAGACATTTCACATGACCATACTGACCCTGACAACTGACATAATGACCAAATACTCCAAGGGAGGGGCGCCCTTGGGCCTAGCCCACTATTTGGGCCCAATAGCCTAATGAACCAACATAATGACACGCGACTTAGGAAAATGACTTTCTAACCTAGGTACATGACTCAAATAAAGGGAAAATTACATGATTAAGACTCAAATAAAAATAAGGAAATTACATGACTTGACTCACTAACACATGAGGAACATAATGGCGTACACCGATGATCAATCCGAGCTTCAGAAAATGTAGAGGGGAAAGGGATGTCCCCATCATACCCCTGGGGTGGGGAAAACTTGACCCTGTCGAGTATGGGTCCACGGGGGAAGTAGCACACCGAACTGCGGCTCTGGGTGATCCACGATCTCCATACTCAACCCGCGACCATAGTCGGGGAACGGCGCTTCAGCTCGACAAAGTGGCTCGGTCATACCCTCATGCTGGCTATGATGTCTTGCTTGCCTAGTATTGCTGCCGTATGCTCACGTCGGGCTCTCGGGCTAATTTGTGGTGGCACTCCAAAGGTGTCTCTCGCAAGGATAGGTGTAAGCTCAAGGCACTCACTAGGATCCACCGCAGTGCCCCTAGAGGGTGCTGGATCCGCCACATGAGAGATGGGGAGAATCCCAAAAACCCTTTTTAAAGTTCAACCCATAAGCCGGGTTGCCAAAGCCACTCGGAACTTGGCAAGGTCCAAGTCCTCGTGCCCTCAATTTGGAGGTGACCCCAGGGTAGAGCCACTCCAAAATCATCATCGTCAAGTTACCAACTTGGAGTTTGAAGTGGCGCTCACGAGTTTTTGCTTGCTTATTGTGAATCTCACCGCTTGCTACTTGATATTTGCTTGGATGCATATGCCATGCTTTATGATGCGGTGGGAGGGGACAATGTATGGTATCTAAAGGTGGTCCGGGGCAGCCAAATGTAGTTCGATCATGCTTTGATGCCATGAGGACTGTGATAGACTTAGGGGGCCCGAGACATCCATAGATGAACCTTTTATGCATGGGTATGACGAATGTCGGGGGACCCGGACATCCATGTATGCTCCTAGCATTCATAAGACCAATGGTGAATTGGGGAGGACCGTTACACCCAAATAGGGACCACTCATGCTTCCTACTTGACATGTGGGTGTTGTGAATGAATGGACCCGACTTTCTAATCATGCCAAGTGGTGTTGTATGCCAAGACTTATGCACTCTTGTGACAAAGATGTCTCCTATGTGTGGGCCTTTGGACTTCCATTGCAATGGGTCCAAGGGGTCTAGAAAGGTGGATATCATGAGATGGGGCACTTCCTCGATCCCTAGATGTATACCACCCAAAGTCATGGTTCCCATAGTGTAACCCGGGTCTGGGATGGGGGTGGATTGGATCAAACATGGTGGGTTGGGGTAGGGAAATGTAGGTGGTAGTTAAGGTGGTTGGGTTACTCGGGTTCCTTGACTCCCATTGGAATGGATCATAGGGATCATAAAGTGGGTTACCAAGGGGCTCCATGTCCTCAAGGTCCTCAAAAGGTGATGAGTCGTCTTCTTCTAGTGGAATGGTTGGGCCGGTGTATGGGGTGGGCTGGTTGGTCAAGGTTTTAGGAATCACAATGGTAGGGGAGTGGACCAGGATGGGCTATTCCACTATGGGGAGAAGGAAAAGGATGTCACTAGTGTAGCAACCAATAGTGCAAACCGAGGAGATAGACCCAATGTATGGGTGGATGAGGTTAAGGCTCTTGGGTTGGTCAGCTCCTAGGGCCAATAAAGAAGTCAAGTCTGATTGCCACTTTAGACCTTTGAGGAGATCATCCCAATCTTCTACCTCATAGTAGGATTGGATTGTGGTGTGATAGGAGTGGAGGGGAACAATTTGGGATGGATATCCCAAAGGTGAGAGAGGTGGGGGTGAGCTAGGAAGGGTGGGTCCTTACTTGAGCCATTGGAGTATATGCTCATTCATGGTGAAGGTGGGTGACTCTTGAGGATCTGGGATATTTGAAGTGGTAAAGGGTTGAGGCTTTTCCTTACCATTGGTGTGATCTTGGGCTTCCTTATGGGTGGGAATGGGTTCCGGACTAGCATCTACTCCCATGTGGAGGGTTGTGGAGGTTTCAATTCCTAGTGTTAATGGGTTGGGTAGGTCTAATGCGGGAGAATTGGTGATAGCTGGAGCATGGTGCACTTGGGGTGGTGGGCAAGGGTGGACTTGGATCGGAAGGGGAAGTAGAGGAGGCCTAGGTTGGGGAAAGATTGGTGTAGGAAGTGGGAGGTGAGTTGGGTGAGGGGTTTTGGGTTTGGGGATGGTGGCCATTATGGGCCTTGGTGGAGGGGTGGACACGGTGTCCACATGGTTTTTAATGGTGAGGGTTGGATGAGTGGTGGTCACCATGGAAGGAATTGGGTCGGTTAGGGGTCTCTTGCCCTTGGGATCATTTGGGGTGGAAGTGGGGGCTAAAGAGGCTTGACTAGTGTAGGTTAGTGAAGGGGGTTTTGGTTGGGGTGTGGGGGCCCTCATGGGATTAGGTGGGGAGGTGGAGGCCGTGGAGACTTGGGTTCTAGTGGTAAGGGTTTGGACGGGTGGGTTTGGAGGAGTGAGAGTGCTCCTCGAGTTTTGGTAACCCGGGTAGGAAGGGGACATATATTTTGCTCTAAGTTGCTCCTTCATGTCCTTCCAAGTGGTGATGGGAGTTTCCCTTCTAAGTATCTTTAGCCCGACAATTTGCATCCAATAAGTTTCCGCCCGTTTGGTAAGTTACATTTTGGCAACCGATGCCTTTTCATCCTCGGATATATGATACCAAGTGAAGTATTGGTCCATTGTAGCTTCCCAATCTAAATATTCTCTAGGAGAGGTTCCATCAAAGGTGGGAAGTGGGAAAGGGACCATTCTATCGTCTGTCTTTGGGGCGGGCCTATTTTCTCCAAGTTGGTTGAGTCGACCCGATATGTTATCAAGCCGCTCATTGGCATGGGTCAAGGCCTTCATGAGGTAGTTGACATGGCCCGGGAGGTTATGTGTGTTAGTGGTAGGCATCCTTTGGTGATTTGGACTTATGGAGAGGACCGATTGGTGAGGTTGGTAAGAGGTGGCCATGCTAGGGACCAAAAAGATCAAAGATGCAACCGATGACTCTAAATGCATAAACATGCCCTAGGACCAACTTGATAGAGACAAGTTGTGAACTTGCTCTGATACCACTTGATGTAAAACTGACCTTGGACCTATTTTGCAAGCATTCAAGTTTGAGCAGCGGACTCACACTAGCGAGCTCACCCGTATGGCGCACACTAGTACCCGATGGCGACTAGGCGATGTTGAGAGGGTCCGAGGCGGGACCTTTAGGCTCCAGTGGTTGGATAGCTTGGGAAGAACGCCAAATGGGCCTAGGATGCCTAAATCATGGGCGGCCAACACACCAAGGGTGTGGGTTAAGTGGATGCTCTAACAACTCGCCCGCGGTGGTCACTCAATTTGGTGGCAATTTAAATCGGACACTCTCATTCCGCCGACGGAGTAACTAAAGCAATACTAAGCTAAGCAAGTCAATTACAGCAATGAGAGATGTTCAGGAGCTCACCTAGCCGGCGTGAAGACGCCGACTCCAGCCGGAGACGGGGGCGAGCGGGGAGGCGAGGGTATGCACCCGCACGCCGCGTCGATTGAAGCTTCAAACCTGCGACTTAATAATGACATGAACTACACCCCATGCAAGGGGGGGATCTCAGGGTGGGGATTAAGTGAATTACAGCCAAAACTACCTCCACGCAGGGAGGGGCCTTCAGCCGGCCAAGCGGGGTGGGGAATTATGCAAAGAGGACAGACTTTCTGAGCTCCGCCGGTTCTGCCTTTCTTCTGTATTTCTGGATAGGGGGTCGATGTTGACGCTGCCAAAAATTCCACCGAGCTCAGAACCTGATGAGACTTGCGCCAAAAGCTTGCTAATGGACCAAGGACGATCTCTGAATTTTTGCTGAGCCTGGTACAGTAGTTTCTGGCTGGAGCAGAGTCTGGAACCGGACTGATTGGTTCTGCCTCTGTCTGATGCAGAACAATGTGGCTGGTTGCAGAAGGTGCCACGATCACTACCAAGCTCTGATTGAGGCGAGACCTGAACCGTTGGAACCGTGGTCAAGTCTTCTTTCTGTCGGCACTGACGGCGAGGTCGGAAGATGTCGGAGAAGACCGAGACGATCAGATGAGTAGAGGGTTGTCGATTCTGGCTCCTGTAAACTGACCTGACACACTTGGAGTAGAAAATTTGTAACTTGAGATGCTGATGTCCAAATGCAGCTCTGCTTCTTGAGGATGAAAGAGCACTTGAGAGGAAAGAATTTTTCTGAAGAACACTTGTTCTGAATCCCAAAAGGTTCGCCGTGGCCGAGCTTCCACTCTCGCTCTGGCTCTCTGCCTGGGGTCTTCTGCGCAGTCGAGGGAGATCGGCTCCTACGGACAGCTCCGACCTAGGAAGCTGGCGAGACCACCTTTGTTGGAAAGCTAACTTGCAGACGATTCCAGGAATGTAGGCCTTGTCACCTGAACCTATGAGGGACGGTCGTGGCTGCCTCTGCAAGTCACTGCAACTCTGCTGCCTGAAACAGAGATAGAATGAGGAGATGTGCAAGGGGAGAGCAAGGGGGAGGGGGGGTGAACTTGGTTTGACCAAGGGCGAGGTGGGGGGCGAATTTGGGAGCTTGGGGGTGGGGGGAGATGAAAGGGCACAGCCCAAGGGGAGGGAAATTCGAATTTGGGCTTGGGAAGAGCCCCTTCAACCTTGGGGAGAGGAAGGGGTGCTTAGGAAGTGGTGTTGGGTAGTTGGGGGTTGGGAGGTGGGGTGTGGATTGGAGGATGCCACCTTGGGTTGGGGGGGAAGTTAAATGAGTGTATGGGGAAGGGGAGAGGTCTTAATGAGGGGTGAATGGGGAGGAGAGAGAAAATTCCAAAAATTAGGGTGGAGGGAGAGAGAGAGAGAGGGGGGGGATCCCTTAGAGAGAGAGAGAGGGATAAAGAGAGAGAGAGATATTGAGAGAGGAAGCTAGAGGGATTTGGAGTTTTTCTGGAATTCAATATTCATGCATTAGTTCTTACATATGAGGAGTGGGGTGGCCTATTTATAGGCACAAGACATTTCACATGACCATACTGACCCTGACAACTGACATAATGACCAAATACTCCAAGGGAGGGGCGCCCTTGGGCCTAGCCCACTATTTGGGCCCAATAGCCTAATGAACCAACATAATGACACACGACTTAGGAAAATGACTTTCTAACCTAGGTACATGACTCAAATAAAGGGAAATTTACATGATTAAGACTCAAATAAAAATAAGGAAATTACATGACTTGACTCACTAACACATGAGGAACATAATGGCGTACACCGATGATCAATCCGAGCTTCAGAAAATGTGGAGGGGCAAGGGATGTCCCCATCAACAACACATAATATTTTAAGGTGGTTCGGACTGAATCCCCAGTCCTATGTCCACCCCTCACGAAATCCGGTGAGGCTCCACTAGTGCCACGCACTGAACCGCAAATCGGAAAGACCACCGATTGCCTTCCTACTAACCGCTGGTAGGGATGTCAACACCGCAGATCGGACAACTTCCGATTGCCTTCCTACTAACCACCGATAGGGACGATCTTCAGTTCCAAATATTTGAATGAAATGGAAAAGAATAAGATATGAAAACACTCAAACAAGATATGAAATATGTTCAAAGAGAAAAGATCTTGTCTGAGATTGCTGGAGCTTGAATCTGATGCTTCACTTGGCTTGGAGTTGATCTCCTCTTGAAGTAGCTTGAATCACTTGGAGATATGATGAAGAACTTCTTCCCGGAGTACTGTTCACAGCTACAGTACTCGAACTCCTCTTCCTTGAACACACCCTTGCAGCCTTCTTTGATCTCCCTTATTAGCCTTTCTTGCTTCTACTCTTCCTTGGAAGTTGCTGGATTGAGATATAAACTTGAATCACCTTGAGTTGATGGAGAGAGTGTTGGATGTAGCTTTGATCTTCCTTTTGATCCTCTTGAATTGATGAAGAGGAAGAAGGATGTAATTTAGATCACCCTTGAGAGTCTTGATTACTTCTTCTTCCTTGGAGGTTGAGATGGCTTCAGATCTGGACTTGAATGCCTTGGAAGGATGAAGAACTTCCTCCCGAAACACTGTTCACGGAGGTGCTACAGTACCTCGAAAATGGCCTCCCTTGATCTCTCTTGAAACCTTGAAGCCTTAGGGTTTCTAACCCCTCAAGTGTTGGTTTTATAGACCTTGAATGGTCCATAGACACCCTCCAGACCAGATCCATAAATCATGGAAGATTAGGTAAGGTTTGATTAAACAAATCCATGGAAAGGGGCTGGTCACGAGGTGGAATTCGAAGTCAAACAAGGCTGCATCGGGGCTGGTGGTCGACCTGCAGCTTCTGGCGGTCGACCGCTACTGAGAAACACTATAGACGGATGGTCACTGGGAATTCCGGTCGACCGCCAGCTGAAACACATGTAGACTGGCGATCCCTGGCTGGGGCGGTCGACCGCCCCTGTGCTGGCGGTCGACCGCCAGCTGGGCAGAACTCGGGCTTGCCCGGGTCGGTCCGTTAAGTCTTGAACTCCGTTGTTCAACTCCATTAACAGCCCGTGCATGTTTATGGCATCGCCCTTGTTGGTCTAGAAAGTACCAACTGAATATAACCTTGGATTCTCTTGGCTATACTTCTTTGTGCATTGACCTTGGATGAGTGACGAGCCAAATATGAAATGTCGACTTTTGTTTGTAAGAGAGATGAGATTTGCATCCTTGCTTGGGCGCGATTAATGAGCTTTCACTTTGGCCATTGCCACTTGATTCCTTGTCCATTCATGGGCATATCTGTCATGAATAAAAACATCACGTATGTCAATCACATGAGAGTGGAAGATATCAATGACTAATAGTGTTTAGCCATTATCAAAACCAAGAATACCACAGAACTCATATGACTATAGAATGATGTCGAATGACCCAAGTGACCACAGAATGACTCAAATGACTTCATGGACACAACATTCTCCCCCTTTTTGATGATGGCAACACTGTGAGTCATTATGTGATAGATATGTCCAAAATGGCACACTGTGAGTCATTATGTGATAAAAATGGCACAAGTTATAGCAAATGCAACATATGCAGCTCAAGATCCATGATTGTAATAGCATGTGAATGCAATTATGAATGCAGATATGAATGCTATGCAACATGTGAATGCAGATATGAAAGCTATGCAATTATGCAAACCCCATCACATACACATATGAGATGCAAAGTGAGCAATGGATTCTCCCCCCTTGGACTCTCCCCGTACACCATTCACACATCCTCACAAAACACATAAGCTCTCCCCTTTGACAACGCGATAACGCATACATAGCTCTTACACATGACTCACACAACATGACTCACACATAGAATTCTCCCCCTTTGTCAACAGCAAAAAGGAGTGATAAAGTAAAATGTCTATGAGACCAGAGCTGAAAGGAGTGAAGAGCAAGCCATTATATGCAAACCTGAAACAGACCGTGAGCAACATATATGGTTCAAAGCTAATGAGATCCGAGATCATCAACAGAGTTCGAAAAGTAGCTACATCCAAGATGTAATAGAAATGAACTCAAGATGCATATCATGGCAATGTTTAACTGTCTCTTGTCTTATATATCTATATTCAGTAACGACAAACAGAATAACACAAAAGCATGTATTGAGGCTAAACAAGCAAGATTGAAGCATGGAATTGTATGATTGCAGCATGTTTGATTGTTCAGGAACTTTTGTATTTGAAGGCACATGACTCATATTTTACTAGCAAGGAAGTCTAGTACATGCCTCCAAGCCGTAAGAATACACGTTGTTTAGACGCCAGTATTCCTTGGTATTTGGTAAGACTGACTGTCATGTTTCAGGATGAACAGAGATAGCAAAATCATGTCATGACATAGCCGATCTCATTTCTTTGATGAGAAGATATGTTTCTCAACAATTATGCCATTACTCTGCCTAGAGTCCAAATGAAGTAAGACAGAGATAACAGGGGCACATCATGACATATCATTCGTCACTTGATTTGATGACGGGACATATTTCTCCGTGCAACACTATCATTGCTTTGCTAATTGATGTTCAAGAATTCCAGCTCATCAAGATGTTTAGAAACAATACTAAGCTCTAGAGTATCACCAAGATTGTCATGAAGTCTAGATTTTCAGATATCAGGATAGTCATTCAAAGCATAATATGTAATCTCTAGTTAAGGTCTATTAAAACTACAGATCATAGATGATTTCAAACAAGATATATCAGAACTATAAGGAAATCATTAAATCTCAACCATTTTCATTGAATGGACAATCATTAGGGCATATAATAGAAAGCTCTTACACCATATGTTCGTCTGTCTCATGAACTCAAACCAGACTATAAGCCACTGAAGTGCAGTTTGCAAGAGGTTAAGAGAATCAACAAAACTCCCCCTAAGGATATGCAATGGATGCGCGAAGAGTTATGTTTGTAATCAAGTGGAATGACAAAGGAGGTTGGCCTAGTCACTCATGAAGGTGACAGAAATGAAATGTATGACCCAACCCATAGTTGTACACTTATTAAATGCCACAGAATGAATATGAAATATATGCATGAATGCTGCAAAAGGATAACTCCCCCGTACTATATGGCCTATATGCGATATTGACACATGGTACTTGGCGGAGGTGAAACCTCACGCATATTGAGTGCTTCAAGACAAGCATAACCTGCCTTTCCATACATCAACATTTGATATACCATGGCCAGGCAAGAATGATGCGACACAAACCATGCAATGCATTGGGAACATAGATTCAACTTGATTATGCAACTACATGCAATGCGACACCATATGCAAAAATACATATTGACATATAAACAATACATGAATGCCAACGTGCAAAACACACAACTAATTGAACATGATCATCATTTCAAATTCTTATTGGCCTGAGGTCGGCAAAGACCAAGCTCCCTTCTGAGTGTTGAAAACCCGTCATTACACAAGAGCTTGGTGAAAATATCAGCAATTTGATTTAGAGTATCAACAAAATACAGTTCAAAATTTTTCTTACTGACCTCGTCTCTAATGAAGTGATGCCTAATCTTAATATGCTTAGTCCTAGAGTGCTGGACTGGATTTTTTGTAAGGTTGATAGCACTAGTGTTATCACACAGAATCGGGACACAACCAAGATCCACCAAGTAGTCTTGGAGTTGGTGTTTAATCCACAACACTTGGGTGCCACAGCTCCCTGCAGCAACATATTCTGTCTCCGCGGTTGAGAGGGCAACCGAGTGTTATTTCTTGGAGGCCCAAGAAACTAAACACCCGCCTAGAAATTGGCAATAGTCACTAGTACTCTTACGATCCAGCTTGCATCCAGCGTAATCCGCATCAGAATAAGATATAAGAGATAAATCACATGATGACAGATATCACAATCCCAAATCTTGAGTGCCGGCAAGATATCGAAGGGTACATTTGACGGCAATCAAATGAGATTCTCTAGGACTAACTTGAAATCTAGCACAAAGGCATACACTAAACTGGATATCTGGTCGAGATGCAGTCAAATAAAGTAAAGAACCAATCATATCTCTATAGACCTTTGCATCCACCAATTTACCATTTTCATCCGAATCTAGTGAAGTTGAGGTGCTCATCGGAGTTGCAATGATTTTATTGTTTGCCATGTCAAATCTTTTTAGCAGCTCCTTGATGTATTTGGCTTGACTTATGAAGCAACCATCTTCTCCTTGGTTGACCTGCAAACCGAGAAAGAATTGAAGTTCTCCCATTAGGCTCATCTCAAATTCGCTAGTCATGAGGTTAGCAAATTTCTCACATATTTTAGATTTTGTAGAACCAAACACAATGTCATCAACATAAATTTGAACAATCAAGATGTTCTTACCTTACTTCTTGGTGAAAAGTGTTTGATCTACCTTACCTCGTGTGTACCCTTTTTCAATGAGGAACGAGCTTAGTCTCTCATACCAAGCTCTTGGTGCTTGCTTAAGTCCATAAAGTGCCCTGTTTAGCTTGTATACAAAATCTGCATTGTTAGAATTCTCAAAGCCAGGGGGCTGCTCAACATAGACTTCTTCTTTGATCAAGCCATTCAAGAAAGCACTTTTGACATCCATTTGATACAGCTTTATTCTAAGGGAGTATGCAAAGGCAAGTAAAATTCTGATAGCTTTGAGTCTAGCAACAGGGGCATAAGATTCATCAAAGTCTACCCCAAACTCTTGATTATACCCTTGAGCCACCAATCTAGCCTTG
The DNA here is from genome assembly GCA_022559845.1 of Amorphophallus konjac. Classification (NCBI taxonomy): domain Eukaryota; kingdom Viridiplantae; phylum Streptophyta; class Magnoliopsida; order Alismatales; family Araceae; genus Amorphophallus; species Amorphophallus konjac. The sequence goes on along the minus strand of CM040118.1, from coordinate 273,642,037 downwards.
TTTCTTATTATCTTGCCATCCTCACTTAGTTTGTTCCTAAAAACCCATTTAGTTCCTATGACAGATTGTGATGAAGGTCTAGGAACAAGATGCCAAATTTTGTTTCTTTCAAACTGGTTTAACTCGTCTTGCATGAATTTATCCAGTTTTCATCTTTTAATACTTCATCAATGTTTTTGGGTTCAAGCTGAGAGACAAGAGCAAGTTGATCAAGTTCTTCCACAATTTTAAAATGTGACCTTGTTCTAGGTGGGTCATTCAAGCTACCAATGACATTTTCTAAAGGATGATCCTTAAGAATTCTACTGTTTGTAGGATCATTACCTTCTCCTGGAGCTTGATTCCATGTGTTGCTTGATTCAGCTCGGTCACCCTCTTCTTTTGTTTCTTCTTGTGGAGAATCACTCTTGTCCTTCATGCTTAGGAATTCCCCATCTTCATCGTTTTTCTACAAGAGTTATCATTATTAGAATCATCATGATATTCATCAAAGGAAACATGGGGTGATTCTTCCACAGTTTGACTCTTGATATTGTAAATTCTATAAGCCCTAGATCTATCAGAATATCCAAGGAATATACCTTCATCGCTCTTGGGATTGAATTTATCTAAGTCTCTTTTGTCATTGTTGTGGATGAAGCATTTTGACCCAAACACTTTCATATGTGTGAGAGAGGGCTTTTCACCTTTCAACAACTCATAAGGAGTCTTTTTGGTGTGTGGCCTTACCATAGAACGGTTGATAATGTAACATGCCGAGTTTACCGTTTCAGCCCAAAACCTCCTTGGAAGTTGCCTTTCAGCAAGCATGGTTCTTGCCATCTCTACAAGTGTTCGGTTTCTCCTTTCAACTACACCATTTTGCTCCGGCGTTCTTGGTGAAGAAAATCGGTGTGAAATGCCTTCAGCCCTGCAAAGATTATAGAAGTCAGCATTTTTAAATTCACCACCGTGATCAGATTGAATCTTGGAAATTTTAAACTCACCATCCTACTTTATCTTCATGTAGAGTGCCTGAAACTCATCAAAAGCATCATTTTTATGTGTGAGAAAGAAAACCCATGTGAACCTAGAAAAGTCATCCACCAAGACATATCCATATTTTCTACCACTTAAACTAGCAGTTCTGGTTGGACCAAACAAGTCCATATGAATTAGCTCCAGTGGTTTGGATGATGTATTTTCAGATCTTCCCTTGAAAGATTTTCTTGTTTGTTTACCTAGGGCACATGCATCACACAACTTATTTTCTTGTTTAAAAGATAGTTCAGGCAAACCTTTCACCATTGAATGCTTCAAGAGTTTATGCAAGACATTGTAGCTAGCATGTCCTAGTCTACGATGCCATAGTTAAGCAATCTCAGATTTTGGTGCAGCAAGATAAAGGTTTGAATAAGCAGGATCATCTAAGTCAATCATGTAAACATTGTTGATTCTCTTACCAGAAAATTTTACCTTGTCAGATTTTGGTTCAAAGATTTTACATTCATGAGAATCAAACAACACCTTGTGACCTTTATCACATAATTGACTTATGCTGAGTAAGTTATATTTCAATCCTTCAACTAGCAGCACATTTCCAATGGAGTTGGAAAGATTCTTACCGACATTACCTGTTCCAATGATTTTTCCTTTGTTGTTCCCTCCAAATGTGACATGTCCTCCTTCCTTTTCCTCCAAGAGACAAAATTTTGATTTGTCTACAGTCATGTGTCTTGAACAGCCGCTATCAAGGTACCACCTGTTATGCATGGCTGCAAGACACTCCTCAGTTTCTTCATCACCTTTGGCCATAAGACAGAAATCTTCTTTTTCTTTGTCCGAGGAGCTAGTTCCGTCATCACTTTCCTCTTCATCGCTCCATGTGGACACCATAGCCTTATTCTTCTTCTTGCCCTTCCATTTGTCGGCTTTTCTGAATCTGTCGGGACAATCATTCTTGAAATGTCCTGGTTTATTGCAAGAATAGCAAATGATTTTATCAAATTTCTTAGAGTTTTCAAAATTAGATTTGAAACCATTTCTTACCTTTGACTTTCTTCTCATGAAGCTCTTACCTTCATTTCTCAGGAATTTTTTGAACTTACGTGTAAGCATGGCTACGCCATCCTCTTCTCGCTCACTTGTCGAATCCTCACCTTCATCAGAAGTGCCATGACCGCTGGGTCCTGCTTTAAGAGCTAGGGACTTCTTCTTAGGTGCCTCAGCCTCTTTGTTCTTGAGGTTGATCTCATAGGTCATCAATGACCCAATGAGTTCATCTACCTTGGTAGTTGCGAGATCTCTCGATTCTTCCACCACGGTAGCCTTTGTGTGCCATGTTGGAGTTAACGATCTGAGAATTTTCCTTACAATTTCTTGCTCTGAATATTTCTTTCCCAAATCAGTTAAACTATTAGTAAGCACAGTCAATCGAGCATACATATCTTGAATTGATTCATCAGGCTTCATGCGGAACATTTCATATTCAGAAACTAAAATGTTGGCTTTTGTTTCTCGTACCTGAGAGGTTCCTTCGTAGATTAACTCTAGCTTGTCCCACATTAGTTTTGCAGATGCGTAGGTAGCCACTCTTGAGAATTCAACTGGATGGAGTGAGCATTGCATGATGTGTTTGGCACTCCAGTTGATAGTGAATTGTCTTATCTGTTCTTTGGTCCACAAGTCCTCATTATCCGTAAGCTCATACGGACCTTTACTGATCACTCGCCAAAGTTCGTAGTCTTGGGCGCGAATGAACACCTGCATACGATGTTTCCAATAGGGATAATTAGATCCAGTGAAATAAGGAGGCCTATTCACAGAATGTCCTTCAGGTAAATAACCCTTAGACGCTGATCCACCATTTCCCTCAAGGTCGTTGGACCCCATAATGAGAGATTAGGCTCTGATACCACTTGTTGTGTAGTGGACAGCGGATCTAAAGGGGAGGGGTGAATAGATCTGCCCCTCTTTTCGTAGTGCAACCCTCTATATAGCTAGATAAGATAAATTTCAGCGGAATATAACTAGCTAAACGAAGGACACGACGATTTGCTTAGCAAGATGATTACAATTATATCAATTAGAACTTAAGCATGCATCTAAAATGGAACAATCACACAAACAAACCATAACACACAATATTTTAAGGTGGTTCGGACTGAATCCCCAGTCCTACGTCCACCCCTCACCAAATCCGGTGAGGCTCCACTAGTGCCGCGCACTGAACCGCAAATCGGAAAGACCACCGATTGCCTTCCTACTAACTGCCGGTAGGGACGTCAACACCGCAGATCGGACAACTTTCGATTGCCTTCCTACTAACCACCGGTACGGATGATCTTCAGTTCCAAATGTTTGAATGAAATGGAAAAGAACAAGATATGAAAACACTCAAATAAGATATGAAATATGTTCAAAGAGAAAAGATCTTGTCTGAGATTGCTGGAGCTTGAATCTGATGCTTCACTTGGCTTGGAGTTGATCTCCTCTTGAAGTAGCTTGAATCACTTGGAGATATGATGAAGAACTTCTTCCCGGAGTACTGTTCACAGCTACAGTACTCAAACTCCTCTTCCTTGAACACACCCTTGCAGCCTTCTTTGATCTCTCTTATTATCCTTTCTTGCTTCTACTCTTCCTTGGAAGTTGGTGGATTGAGATATGAACTTTAATCACCTTGAGTTGATGGAGAGAGTGTTGGATGTAGCTTTGATCTTCCTTTTGATCCTCTTGAATTGATGAAGAGGAAGAAGGATGCAGTTTAGATCACCCTTGAGAGTCTTGATTGCTTCTTCTTCCTTGGAGGTTGAGATGGCTTCAGATCTGGACTTGAATGCCTTGGAAGGATGAAGAACTTCCTCCCGAAACACTGTTCACGGAGGTGCTACAGTACCTCGAAAATGGCCTCCCTTGATCTCTCTTGAAACCTTGAAGCCTTAGGGTTTCTAACCGCTCAAGTGTTGGTTTTATAGACCTTGAATGGTCCATAGACACCCTCCAGACCAGATCCATAAATCATGGAAGATTAGGTAAGGTTTTATTAAACAAATCCATGGAAAGGGGCTGGGCACGAGGTGGAATTCGAAGTCAAACAAGGCTGCATCGGGGCTGGCAGTCGACCTGCAGCTTCTGGCGGTCGACCGCTACAGAGAAACACTATAGACGGATGGTCACTGGTAATTCCAGTCGACCGCTACGGGCTGGCGGTCAACCGCCAGCTGAAACACATGTAGACTGGCGATCCCTGGCTGGGGCGGTCGACCGCCCCTGTGCTGGCGGTCGACCGCCAGCTGGGCAGAACCCGGGCTTGCCCGGGTCGGTCCGTTAAGTCTTGAACTCCGTCGTTCAACTCCATTAACAGCCCGTGCATGTTTGTGGCATCGCCCTTGTTGGTCTAGAAAGTACCAACTGAATCTTTAACCTTGGATTCTCTTGCCTATACTTCTTTGTGCATTGACCTTGGATGAGTGACGAGCCGAATATGAAATGTCGACTTTTATTTATAAGAGAGATGAGATTTGCATCCTTGCTTGGGCGCGATCAATGAGCTTTCACTTTGGCCATTGCCATTTGATTCCTTGTCCATTCATGGGCATATCTGTCATGAATAAAAACATCACGTATGTCAATCACATGAGAGTGGAAGATATCAATGACTAATAGTGTTTAGCCATTATCAAAACCAAGAATACCACAGAACTCATATGACTACAGAATGATGTCGAATGACCCAAGTGACCACAGAATGACTCAAATGACTTCATGGACACAACATAACCAACAAGATAGGGGCGCCCATGGGCCAAGCCCAATGAATTGGGCCCAATAGCTAACTAATAAACCTAATGACACTCAAACTTAATGAAATAAACACAAGACCTAGGGACATGACTCAAATAAAAGGGAAATTATAATGATATGACTCAAATAAAATAAAGAAACATACATAGGACTCAAACTAAATGACTAGACCATGATGTACGCCTCCGGGGTGATGAGAATGGTCGAGAGTGTCAGGACGGATGGTGATGACCCCATCATACTCCCGGGGTGCGGAGAACTCGACTCCGTCGAGTAAGAGGTGGTACCGCTCACATGTCTTCCGAAAGAATCCGATTCTTCCACCTAGCGAGGTAGAGCCCGTTCACCTTGCTCCGAGTGATGATTACCTGTTCATCCAATATTCTCTCAAGTTGCTTACGTCGGGCTCTCTGGGCTGATGGTGCTCACATGGGGAGGGGTGGGTGCTCTCTCAAGGGAGGAAGGGGGCTTGAAATTCTCACTTGGTGTCACCGTGGGTCCCTTGTGTGGCACAAGGATTTCCACATTGAAACTAAAGTTAACTCCGTATCCCTTGAGGAGGCCTAACTTAGTAGTGGGGCTAATGCACCTCAAAACTTAGAAGGGGCTGATCCCACAAAACTTCAATCTTGAGTTGTCTCTATGTGAGAGCCTCTCATTCCTCACCATCCCAGAATCACCCATTTGGATTTCTTGGTGACACCATTGAGTCGACCTGCCTTTTGTAAATTTCATGGCTCTTGTTGATGTGCTTGTAAGGTTACCATGTAATTTTATGAATGTTGACCTTCTAGTGGTTATGGGTGGACCTGGACAACCATATATAGACCAGTCACGCCATGATGCCATATGGACCTTGATGAGTCTTGGTGGGCCGAGACAAGCAAATGTGGCCCTATCATGCATGCACTCTCTAACAAAGGTTGGAGGGTCGGGGCATCCGTAGGTGATCCGGTCATGTATGGGGGTGACAAATGCCGGGGGACCCGGACATCCAAGAATGCTCCTATCATGCTTAAGACTCATGATGAGTGAAGGTGGACCATTACATCCGAATTTGGACCACTCATGCTTTCTACTTGAAATGTGGGTGATATGAATGAATGGACCCAACATAGTGTTCATGTCAAGTGGTGTGGTAAGCCTAGACACATGCATATTTTTCCCAAGGGTGACTTCCATGTGTATAGGTGTGGAACAACCTTTGAACTCCCATTGGAAATGATCGAATGGATCTAAGAAGGTAGTCATTATAGGGTGGAGTACAACCTTATTACCTAGGGATATGTGGCCCAAGGTCATGGCTCCCAAGGTGTAACCCGGGTCTAAGATGGAGTGGATTGGGTCAAACATGGTAAGTTGGTGTAGGGAAAGGTGGGTGGTGGATAAAGTGGTTGGGTCACACGAGTCTCTTGACTCCCATTGGAATGGATCATAGGGATCATAAAATGGGTTACCTAGGGGGAAGTGCTCCATGTCCTCAAGATCCTTAAAAAGTGCTAAGTCATCCTTCTCCATGATAGTTGGGCCAATGTTCTTGGCAAGTGGGTCGGCCATGAGTGGAGGGCTTGGCTTTCTACCCGAGATAAGAAACTCTAAATCGAGGAGAAGGTCGGGCTCATCGGGTGTAGGGAGGAATAGAAGGAGGTCGCTAGTGTAGCAACCAATGGTGCAAATCGAGGTGATAGACCCAATGCATAGGTGTAAGAGGTTAAGGCTCCTAGGTTGTTTGACCATTGGGGTCAACATGCCGGTCAACTCTAATTGCCAAGCTAAGCCCTTGAGAAGGTCCTCTAAGGTTTCTACTTGGTAGGAGATTTGGATTATGGTGTGATAAGAGGAGATGGGCACTATGGGATGGTTTTCCTTCATGGGAGGGAAAACATGGACCGGGATCTCTCTAATTGGGCTCTCCTTTAGCCAACTAACAATGGGTTCTCCTAAGATGAGCTCCGCCCCAACTAGAGAGGGTGGTGTAAGGTAAAGACCATCGTGTGAGGTTTCTTCTTCAACTTGGACTTGGGTTTCCTCCAGAGTGGGGGGTGGGTTTGGAGTGCTCACAACTATTAGATCGGGTATGAGTTCTTCTACCAAAGAGGTGAGGGGGTCTTTTGGGGTGATGAGGGTTGGTGTGTGGTGCTCCCGGGGTGGAGGGTAAAAGGAAACTTGGATTGGGATTGGTAGAGTGGGGTTTGGGAGTGGAAGTAGTGGAGACCTAGGTTGGGGTAGGATTGGGGTTGGAAGTGGAAGGTGGATTGGGTGACGAGATTTGGGTTGATGGGTTTTGGGGGGGTACCTCTTTTTGGGGATGATGGAGGGGCAGTGGTGGAGACCAAGGGGAATTGTGGGGTATGGGTTTGGTGAGGGATTGTGGGTTGGGTGGTGGTGGCCGTCATGGGTCAAGGTGGAGGGATGGACTCGGGGTCCACTTGGGTTTGAATGGTGAAAATAGGTTGAGTGGTGATCCTTACTGGGGAAATCGGGTCGGTTAGGGGTCTCTTCCCCTTGGGATCGGCCGGTTGTGGAGGGGGGAAAATGGGGCCCAATTGAGTTTGGATAGTGAGGTTTGCGGAAGGGGGTTTTGGTTGGAGTTTGGGGACCCTTAGGGGATTTTGTGGAGAGGTGGATGCTTGGTTTATTTGGGCCTTAAGGGAGAGGACTTGGTTGCGTAGTGTAGTTATGATGGTTGAGAGGTGACTTATTGGGGTTGGTGGAGATGGAGACCAAAGGTCGGCCCCAAGTTGGCCGGGTGGGGATGGAGGAGTGGTAGTGCTCCTCGGTTTAGGGGTGCTTGAATAGGAGGGGTGGGAATGTTTGGGGATGTAGATTTTTCTAAGTTCTTTCTTCATATCATCCCATGAGGAAATGGGTTCTTGTTTCCTAACGTCCCTTAAGCCCACTATGTTCCTCCATTTTTCCTTGGCTTGACCCCGCAATTGCCCCATGGCAACGCGGACTCTTGCGGGTCCATAAACCATAGTTCTCTCAAAGTGTTTTTTCATGGTGACCTCCCACTTTAGGTAGGCACTATAGCATGATCCATCGAAGAGGAGATCCTCAAAAGAGATTATGTCAAATGCAGGGTTGATCGGTCCCTTGTGGGGGGTCGAGTGGGATGAATGTGATCAAAGAGAGGTAGCCATGTTGATGAATGCAAATGTGCCCAAGGACTAGACTTAGTAGAGACAAGTCTAAAACTTGCTCTGATACCACTTGATGTGACACAACCTCGGACCTAATTTAACAAGCACAACCACAAGGCTATGAAGCCTACGCAAGCGGACCTTCGTATGGCGCACACACTTAACCCGGGGGTAACTCGGGGATGCCGAGTCGAGGAAATGGGACAAGCCCCTTGCTGGTAGAGGGCCAGCAAAGTCTAAGTCAAACCTCCCCTTGACGGGCGGATATTCAACTCAATGTGTTGGCCTTGGCCGAGGGACGCGGATCACTCACTCACACCCACGGGGGTCGCACAAGTGCGGTGGAGCCTTAAGATCGGGCGCTCTCTTCCTTACCGATGGCGCAATTGGAGAATATTAAATGAACAAGAATAATTGAGAGTAAGGGATGAGTTCTCACCTAGCCAGTTTGAAGAATCCGACTCCGGTCGGAGACGGGGGCGAGAGGGGAGGTGAGGGGAAGCACCCGCACGCCGTGTCAATGAAGCTTCAAACCTGTGAGTGTAAATAATACATGAACTTCCCCCATGCAAGGGGGGGGGGATCTCGGGGAAGGGAAGCCAATGAATACACTCAATACGACCTCCACGCAGGGAGGGGCCTTCAGCCGGCCAAGCGGGGAGGGGAATTCGAGCTAGAAGTGAAGAGAGGGAAGTCGAAGCCGAATCTGCCCGCTGACTGTGTCTCAGGACAGACCGTCAGGTATTTGGACGCTGTGGTCAGCCCCAAATTTTGTTGCAGACGAAACCACTTGAAGATTCTTCGCAGCTGGATCTGGATGATGCTTGAATTTTTTAAATTTCTTTGGGCACCGCTGCTGGTCGGGGTAGGGGCTTGAACAGGGTGGTAGACCCTCGGATCTGACAGCTTCAGGTTCCCAACAGCAGGAAGCAGAGGTTGCCATAGTCACTCCCGAGCTCAGAATCAGGTGCTGCCAGAGTCGTTGGAACCGTTGACGAGTCCTCTTCGAATCAAGACCGACGGGGATGCCAGCTGATGTCGGGGTCTGATGCGGGATGGACACGGGAGACGACACTATTAGGTGCCACCCTCGGACTCTAGATGAAGACGCGACCAGCAGCACACACCAGGGAGACACTAAGCCCGACACTACGAGCTCCTAGTGGCAAAACGTCGCTAACAGAAGTGGAAGCTCACTCGTCGTCCCAAGCGAGGGAAAGCGCGGACCGTGCGCGGTTAAGGAACCGGCGGAGGTCAAGGGTAGTCAGACTCAACTTCCAGACTCGGATCGAGCCACGGGACGGGTCACCCTCACTCTCATAGCGGTGACATGGACACACGGGCTAGTACCTACAATACTCTCGGCAGCGGCCTAAGACCGTATACTAGCTAAGCAATGTAACACCAAGGAGTTAAGACTTTACCTCCACGCACCTGGCATGGCGAAGACAACCCCGGCCAATCACGGACTCCCGGTTAACACAATTTATCAGAAATACAATAATTTGACCCACTCCACGCAGGGAGGTAATAGGTCACATGCGGGGCCTGGGAATCACGCTAATTGGGTTGACGGGCAGCATCTTGATGTCGCCCAGCGGTGCCGAACTCCGCGTTTTCGTGCTTTCCGAACGGCGGGTTCTGCGGGCCCGTGGGGCCCACGGGTGGCGCTGGCCTCCGGATCTGCAGGAGTGGGTCCCACTGTGATGGGGACCCCTGGTGACACGCCTCCACGGAAGGCGGTCGGCCGGGAACACCGATCGGTGGCCGAACAACTCCGATCTCCAAGCTTGTGGAATGCTGCCCACGGATTTTTGCTTGCTGTTTTCAGGCGCACGCTCCGGCCAAATCAACCGCTGCGATCAGCCCCGTCGTCGGAATGCAACGAAACCAGTGCCGTTGGAAAGAGGACTCCAAATCCTCCAACCTAGGGCCAGTGGATTCCTCTGAACCTGCGCGGACCTGGACCTTAACTAATTTTCAATTCTATGCTACACAGTTCCAGAACTCTCAGTTCAGCACATCAGTTCCCTATAAACGGCCGTTGACCGCCTACTTACAGTGGGATTCAGACTTCGAGCTCTTCTTCAAAGTTGTACATAATCAAACCACGAAGCTGGGAAAATTTTTAGAATTGGATTTGGAGGTGGTGGTGATTTGATAGGATTTTTGGAGTGTCTGGTGGTTGGATCTGGGAACGGGTGGACAGAACTTCAGGTGGATCTAAGGATGATTTGTGGAAAATATGAAATGGACGAACTAGAAATTTAGAAAAATTTTGGATGAAGGGGTTGGTGGAAGGAAGATCCAGTAAAATTGGGAGAACCAAAAAAAATCAAAAAGTCAACCTAAGACCTAAAACTCAGGGTGGAGATGAATCTGGACAGGCTGCTGGCAGAACTGAAATGGAAGAGTGGACGAAAATCTAAAAATATGGAACGGGATCTGAATGACAAACCAATTTTTTTTGGACATCCGTGACACCTATGGAACCTCCAGTAAAATCCCCAGGTCGATCATAGCTCGTGGCTGAGTTGGAAATTTCGTGGAAGTTGCTGTGGTACTGCGCGGGCAGAACTTCGTTGAAGGGGATGGCGGTGCGGTGGCGGCTCGTGGCGGCGGCGGCGATCGTCGGAACTGATACAAGAGGCTTCACACCTCAGAATGGAAGCCTTCACAGCAACCAAGGGGGGGAGGGAGGAGAGAGGAGGGGGGCGCACCAGCCCTTGCTCTTCAATTTTGTTGGATTCAAATGGCATTTATTCACTAAAAGGAGAAAATACAACTTATATATGTTACATATCACATCTCTTATCCACCATTGGATCTAGGGGAAGGGGATGGAGGGTGGGGATGAGATGTGAACATCACATAAAAAAAATACATAAAAAAACAAAAGGGGGGGGGGGGGGGCGGCCGTTGGACTTTGAATGGCAAGATGTGGAAGGTTGAAATGGTAGGTGGGGTAGGTGGCCTCCATATGGACTTTTTAAGCCATTTGTCCCCCATGTGTTTTTTACGATTCAAACTTCTAGATATTCCCATGTGGCATGTTGACTGGCCCCACGTGGGACCCTAGGCTGAGGTGGCCCAATGTGGTGGGGCCCGGGGGGCCCGGGGGGCCCACGGGGTCCGAAATGCTCATAAGCCCCTATTACACTCAAAATGGCAAACCGAATGCAACGAAATAAATACAAATTACACACACATAAAGTCTAGCTAAATATAATAAATGGGGAGGCTCAAGGCGGAGTCTCCAGGCTGTCTCCGAGCCAGATGGAGGCTGAGGTGGCTCGTGTCATGCTCCGTGTGCGGTACCGGTGGCTCGGCGTATCGTGCCGATCAACTGCTCGGGTGTCCGCACCAATTCTCCCCGGGTGGGAGAAACTCGACCCTGTCGAGTAAGGGTCTGCATCGCTCCTGTATCGCTCCAAAAGGTCTAGATCAATCCGCTGCAACTCGCCATGTGTGATCCATGTGTCCTCAGTAGCGGGCCGTCCTCTCCATCGCACTAGGTAGCGCGGGTAAGATCCACTCCCGGTAACTGTCACTTGCTCGTCCAGTATACGATCTATATACTCACGCTGCCGTGAAAAAGGGGCTGGAGGTGGAAGTGGGCACTCAGGTGTGGGATCACTCTCAAGGGGAGGAGATGGCTCAAAAGGCTCACTAGGGATCACCGCTGGGTCCCTATATGCAATAAGATCCGATACATTGAAGGTAGAGCTTATACCATATTCCTCGGGCAGGTCCACAACATACGCATTGGATCCAATGCGTTTCAACACTCTAAAGGGACCGGCTCCGTGAGCTTGCAACTTCTTAACGGTTCCAGAGAGAAACCGTTCAGGTCTTACCCTGATCATGACGTACTCGCCCTCATGGAACTCTCGGTGGTGTCGGTGGGCATCGGCTAACTCCTTGTACCGTGCATTGCTGGCCTCAATGTGACGACGGATGTCATCATGCAAACTCCTAACATGCCTAGCAAACGACTCGTCCGACTTCGACACTCTAGCATGGATAGGCATGGGGACAAGGTCAACGGGTTTCCTAGGCCTACGACCCGTGACAATCTCAAATGGACTCATGCCGGTAGACCTATTCACCGAATCATTGTATGCAAACTCAGCCATGGGTAGAATGAGATCCCAATCCCCAATGCGATCCCTAACAAGGCACCTCAAAAGATCTCCCAGACTCCTATTGACCACCTCGGTCTGACCATATGTTTGGGGATGATATGCAGTGGAAAACTTGAGGTGAGTACCCATCATATGCCATAGTGTCTTCCAAAAATAGGAAGTGAATCTAACATCACGGTCAGACACTATAGTGCGAGGCAACCCGAACTTGCACACCACATGAGTAAGGAATAGGCGGGCTACCCTAGAAGCATCCGAAGTCTTCGAGCAGGGGATAAAGAGGGCCATCTTCGAGAAACGGTCAACCACCACATAGACCGAGTCATGCTTCCTAGAGGTACGTGGCAATCCCAAAATAAAATCCATACTAACATCCTGCCACGAGGCATCAGGCACGGGGAGAGGCGTATAAAGACCCGAGCTTTGCTTCTTCATCTTGGCCGTAGCACAAGTATGGCACTGAGCCACGATGTTAGCAACATCGCGCTTCAAGCTCGGCCAATAAAATCGATGCTCCACTGCCTCAATAGTCTTGTTCCGACCAAAGTGGTAGGCTAGACCTCCCGCATGTAGTTCCCACACTAAGAAATCTCGAACCGAAGTTCGGGGAACAAATAGCCTGCTACCTCGAAAGAGGTAACCCTCCTGAAGCACATACTCATCAAGGTCTCTCGAGGGTCCGGCCTGGAGGGTGGTAAAAATCTGACCGAAGTCAGGACAATCAACATAGGCCTCCTTCATCTTCTCTAACCCTATGACCTCGGCACTCATGGTGGTAAGCAAACATGCTCGCCGACTCAAGGCATCAGCCACCTTGTTCTCCACTCCAGCCTTATGTTTAAGCACAAAGGTGAACTGCTGGAGATACTCGACCCAACGACTATGACGCGAGTTAAGCTTCTTTTGCAAATGGAGGTACCGCAATGCCTCGTGGTCGGTGTATAGGACAAACTCTTGATGTAAAAGATAGTGCCTCCAATGCCTAAGAGCCTGAACAACTGCGTAGAATTCTTTATCATACATGGAATATCGCAGTTTCGCGTCATTCAGCTTCTCGCTGAAATATGCGATCGGGTGGGACTCCTGACTCAAAACTCCTCCAATCCCAACACCCGACGCATCACAACAGACCTCAAACACCTTCGAGAAATTAGGCAGTCGAAGGATAGGTGTCTGGGTCATACGCTCCTTGATGTCCCTGAAGGCAGCAGATGCGGCTTTCGTCCATACAAATGTGCCCTTCCGGATGCAATCCGTGATCGGGGCGGTGACGGAGCTAAATCTGCGGATGAAGCGATGGTAGAACGTCGCAAGGCCATGAAAGCTGTTGACATCATGAACCGTACGGGGTTCCGGCCTCTCAACAATGGCCCGGACCTTCTCCGGATCGGCGGAGACCCCAGTACTAGACACAATGAAACCCAAGAAGGTAAGCTGAGGTGTCATGAAGGCACACTTCTATGGGTTAGCAAACAACTGCTCTCGCCGAAGAAGTAGACAGACCTGCCGAAGGTGGTCCAAGTGGTCCCCTGTGGTGCGGCTATAGATAAGGATATCATCAAAATACACCACTACAAAGACTCCAATGAAAGGTCGAAGGACCTGAGTCATGAGCCGCATGAAAGTGCTAGGGGCATTGGTCAACCCAAAAGGCATGACCAACCACTCATATAGACCGTCCTTGGTCTTAAATGCGGTCTTCCACTCATCACCTGGCCTAATCCTCACCTGATGGTAGCCACTCTTAAGATCGATCTTCGAAAAGATAGTGGCACCTGCCATCATGTCTAGCATGTCATCCAGGCGGGGAATAGGGAACCTGTACTTCACGGTGATCTTGTTGATGGCACGACTATCAATACACATTCTCCACGTACCATCCTTCTTCGGGGCGAGTAATGCGGGTACAACACATGGACTCATGCTGTCCCGGATAGATCCTCTCTGCACAAGCTCATCGACCTGCCGTTTAAGCTCGGCATGCTCCGTGGGGCTCATTCGATAATGAGGAAGGTTGGGCAAAGAAGAGCCCGGAACAAGGTCGATAGCATGCTGAATATCCCGCATGGGTGGGAGTCCCTCGGGAAGCTCATCGGGAAAAATATCAGCAAACTCCCGCAGAATAGGAACAACCTTGGGTGGGAGCTCACCCTCGGAGTCCCGCTCCACCTCTCGGACCGTAATGGCAAACACCAGACAGCCCTGACTAAGCTCTTGCTCCATTTCCCGGGAGCTAATCATTATCAATCTCCTCGTCGAGGGCTCTCCTGGGCCAGAGGTAACGGTCATAGCCCGAGCTGGGGATGGGGTACTAGGCCCGGGAACGGAAGGCTTCGGAGTACTAGGGCCAGTAGGACCCCTAACAGATGGGCTCCTGGGCCGAACGGGTTGGAGGGTAACCCGCTGGCCATCGTGGTCGAAGGTACAGGTGTTCGACCGACCATGGAGTGTGGCATCTCGGTCGAATAACCACGGCCTACCAAGAATGATACTTCCCACTTCCATGGGAAGAACATCGCACCAGATCTCGTCACGGTAGGAGTGGAGCTGCAGTGGGACCAAGCACCGTAGCCTGACCGAAATGGAAGTGGTATCCACCCATGATACCTGGTAGGGGCAAGGGTGGTCTACGGGTGTGAGACCAAGACGAGTGACAGCGTTCGTGGAGATTGCATTGATACAACTCCCGCTATCGATGACCACCTTGCAAATTTGCTTTCCCAGCCTACAGAATACATGAAGGATAGTGGTCTGACGCCAGTCATCACTGACCTGTGGCTGGGTGAGGATACATCTGACGACCCCCACGTGGGTATCGTATGACTGCTAGGCATCCTGGGCCTCACCTCCCATCTCATAGTACTCGTCAGCTAACTCTTCATCTGCCTCATAGCTGACTAACTCGAGGCCCGTAGGGGTGGTATCCTCGGCCTGTGTGTCCCCAATGTGAAGAGATGGACGGGTGGGACACTGGTTGGCGAAATGGCCAAACCCATTGCAACGATAACACTGCTGCCGTGATCCACTAGGCTCCCCAATCATAGGTCCTTTACCTTTATCCTCCCGACGGATAGGAGGCGTAGGCAGCAAAGGACGTGCAGGAGGTGCGGGTGCCGGTGGACGGACTATGGGTGGGGCCGTAAGATGCTGGGGACGAGGAATGTCCCTCGGGGGTGGAGGACGAGGCCTAGGAGCAAACGGCTCGGGACGAGCGGGCTCCTGAGGTCGAGCCATGGGGACCCTCGGGTACGTGCCAGAAGAGCCACGGGGCTCGACACTACGAAGGGGAAAAGAGCCCAACCGGTGGGGTGACTCAAACTCGGCCTCGAACTGCTCCAATTCGAGAGCAATCTGATATGCCTGCTCCAAAGTGGTGGCATTACGGCGAAAGAGTTCATATTGATAATTGGGCCACAAACCTCTCCAAAAGCGGGATATCGTCATGGTGCTCTCTTCCGTGACCCCGCACCGTAAATAATACTCATCGAACTTGGCGGTGTACTCGGTCACGGATCGGTTCCCTTGGGAGATGCTTTGCCACTTGTCTATGAGACGTTGGCGATATGAGGCGGGAAGGTACTTCTCCCTCAACTTGGTTTTCATATCATCCCAAGTACCGATTTGGGGTTGACGTTGCTGGTTGAGCAGGCTCTCCACATTGATCCAATAAGTTTGGGCCTGCCCTTGTAGCTTCATCTTTACGTATCGGACTCTTCGGTGGTCCGTCATCTCAAACCACTCGAAGTATCGGTCCATGCCGGCCTCCCAATCTAAATACACCCTAGGGTCCAAGGACCCGCTAAAAGTGGGAGGGTCCGCACGCACACCCCTAAGAATGCGGTCGTCATCCTCGTCATCACGATTCCGTCGTTGATGACGATGACCGTTACCCCCGTGATCATTGTCGGAGGCATAATCATCCACTATAGGCGCCTGTTGCCTCCCGACATCCTCCACCTGAGCCCTTGGCACAGTGGGTTGCTGCACCGGCTCTTGTTGGCCGTTCGTCGGCGCGGGTTGCACCGCTACTGGGCCCCTCTCTAGGATGGCAATCCTCCCAACAAGGCCTTGAATGGACTGCTCCGAAACCCCGGCCCGATCCTCGAGGACCTTCATCCGCCCTTCTAGACGCGTCCCTATGCCATCCATACGTGTACTAAGACCATCCATACGCGTGTCTAAATGATCCATGATGGCCCGGAACATCTCGGCCGTGGAAGACTCATCGGAACTACGGGCTCGGGAGTCCGCCATAGGTGGTGGTGGCGAGTATTGGGTGCCTCGACGGGTGGGCATGCAAAGACGTACGGACTAGGTGACAACGACCGACTAATGCAAACACACTAAATGATGCACTTAGACCTAATTGCAATTTGAAAACACTCTTTTTTTTTTTTGTGAAAAGAATGAGACTCGACTACACCCTAGACACGGCCAAGACTCGGTACGCGGCAGAGGTAATCGACCCGAAGGTCACTCGCGCAAGTGTGCGGTCTTCCCGGTAGGCGTAACCTAACGGTCGGACAACACCTTTGGATATACCGAGTGAAGGTGTGTGTGGGGTAACCTTAGACTATGCAAGACTTATGCAACGACTACCCTAGACTCAACTTGCTCTGATACCAAACTGATGCGGGACGGACATGGGAGACGACACTATTAGGTGCCACCCTCGGACTCTAGATGAAGACACGACCAGCAGCACACACTAGGGAGACACTAAGACCGACACTACGAGCTCCTAGTGGCAAAACGTCGCTAATAGAAGTGGAAGCTCACTCGTCGTCCCAAGCGAGGGAAAGCGCGGACCGTGCGCGGTTAAGGAACCGGCGGAGGTCAAGGGTAGTCAGACTCAACTTCCGGACTCGGATCGAGCCACGGGACGGGTCACTCTCACTCTCACAGCGGTGACATGGACACACGGGCTAGTACCTACACTCTCGGCAGCGGCCTAAGACCGTATACTAGCTAAGTAATGTAACACCAAGGAGTTCACCCGGCGTGGCGAAGACAACCCCGGCCAATCACGGACTCTCGGTTAACATAATTTATCAGAAATATAATAATTTGACCCACTCCATGCAGGGAGGTAATAGGTCACATGCGGGGCCCGGGAATCACGCTAATTGGGTTGACGGGCAGCATCTTGATGTCGCCCGGCGGTGCCGAACTCCGCGTTTTCGTGCTTTCCGAACGGCGGGTTCTGCGGGCCTGTGGGGCCCACGGGTGGCGCTGGCCTCCGGATCTGTAGGAGTGGGTCCCACTGTGATGGGGACCCCTGGTGACATGCCTCCACGGAAGGCGGTCGGCCGGGAACACCGATCGGTGGCCGAACAACTCCGATCTCCAAGCTTGTGGAATGCTGCCCACGGATTTTTGCTTGCTATTTTCAGGCGCGCGCTCCGGCGAAATCAACCGCTGCGATCAGCCCCGTCGCCGGAATGTGACGAAACTAGTGCCGTTGGAAAGAGGACTCCAAATCCTCCAACCTAGGGCCAGTGGATTCCTCTGAACCTATGCAGACCTGGACCTTAACTAATTTTCAATTCTCTGCTACATAGTTCCAGAACTCTCAGTTCAGCACATCAGTTCCCTATAAACGGCCGTTGACCGCCTACTTACAGTGGGATTCAGACTTCGAGCGCTTCTTCAAAGTTGTAGATAATCAAACCGCGAAGCTGGGAAAATTTTTAAAATTGGATTTGGAGGTGGTGGTGATTTGATAGGATTTTTGGAGTGTCTGGTGGTCGGATCTAGGAACTGGTGGACAGAACTTCAGGTGGATCTAAGGACGATTTGTGGAAAATATGAAATGGATGAACTAGAAATTTAGAAACATTGTGGATGAAGGGGTTGGTGGAAGGAAGATCCAGTAAAATTGGGCAAACCAAAAAAAATCAAAAAGTGGACCTAAGACCTAAAACTCAGGGCGGAGATGAATCTGGACAGGCTGCTGGCAGAACTGAAATGGAAGAGTGGACGAAAATCTAAAAATATGGAACGGGATCTGAATGACAAACCAATTTTTTTTGGACATCCGTGACACCTATGGAACCTCCAGTAAAATCCCCAGGTCGATCATAGCTCGTGGCTGAGTTGGAAATTTCGTGGAAGTTGCTGTGGTACTGCGCGGGCAGAACTTCGTTGAAGGGGATGGCGGTGCGGTGGCGGCTCGTGGCGGCGGCGGCGATCGTCGGAACTGATACAAGAGGCTTCACACCTCAGAATGGAAGCCTTCACAGCAACCAAGGGGGGGAGGGAGGAGAGAGGAGGGGGGCGCACCAGCCCTTGCTCTTCAATTTTGTTGGATTCAAATGGCATTTATTCACTAAAAGGAGAAAATACAACTTATATATGTTACATATCACATCTCTTATCCACCATTGGATCTAGGGGAAGGGGATGGAGGGTGGGGATGAGATGTGAACATCACATAAAAAAAATACATAAAAAAACAAAAGGGGGGGGGGGCGGCCCTTGGACTTTGAATGGCAAGATGTGGAAGGTTGAAATGGTAGGTGGGGTAGGTGGCCTCCATATGGACTTTTTAAGCCATTTGTCCCCCATGTGTTTTTTACGATTCAAACTTCTAGATATTCCCATGTGGCATGTTGACTGGCCCCACGTGGGACCCTAGGCTGAGGTGGCCCAATGTGGTGGGGCCCGGGGGGCCCGGGGGGCCCACAGGGTCCGAAATGCTCATAAGCCCCTATTACACTCAAAATGGCAAACCGAATGCAACGAAATAAATACAAATTACACACACATAAAGTCTAGCTAAATATAATAAATGGGGAGGCTCAAGGCGGAGTCTCCAGGCTGTCTCCGAGCCAGATGGACGCTGAGGTGGCTCGTGTCATGCTCCGTGTGCGGTACCGGTGGCTCGGCGTATCGTGCCGATCAACTGCTCGGGTGTCCGCACCAGGGTCGACCGGTAGGCTCTGAACAATAAGGAGGGTTCGGTGCAGACTAAGTGGAAGCAGAACCAAGCACCCGAGGGAGAAAATTGATAACTTTCAGGTCCGGTCGCCAAATGGGGCTCAGCTTCTTGGAGCCACCTTTCAGACTTAGTTGGGAACCAATCCCTGGAGCCAACTTTCAGACTATTCATAGTAGAAGATGTTTGAAGAAGAACTCTCGATCTGATTCCCAACACGATCGTCGCAGTTGGGCTTCCAATCTGGCTCTGGTCTCCTGCCAGGCGGGATCTGCTCAGTTGTGGGAGAATGGCTCTCCTGGTTGATCTCAAACTCGGAATAGGACAGGACCACCACCATTGCGAAGAAGACAGGCAGACGCTTCCGTCGGTATATGGTATGCCACCTGAAGCTCCCAGCGGACGACGGGGTGGCCTCTGCAACCTGTGGCCAATCTGCTGCCTGCAACCAGAACTTGAGAGGGTGGAGATAGGTAATGGGGAATGGGGTAGATGGGAGGGGAAATGAGGTGGTTGTGTGTAGGGGCAACCCCCAGCTGTGAGGGGGTCTAGGAGGGGGGGTTTCAAGGTGTGGGAAGGGGAGAATGGGGGCTGGAAGGGGGTGTTTGCTATGGGTGAGAGAGGAGCATCGAATTTGGGCTTGGAGGGAGAGGGGAAGGCGAGGGGGGCACAAGTGGGTGGAGGGAAGGTGAGTTTGAATTTTTCTTAATGGAGGGTATTCAATGGTGGTCTTGGGGATGGGAGGGGTTGTGTTGGGGAAGGGAAGGGGTGCTTGGGGTAGTGGGAAGGGTGCTTGGGGAAGTGGGTGGGGTAGTTGGGGGTTGGGAGGTGGAGCTAGGATTCGTGGAAGCTCTCTTGGGACTAGGGGGTGGAGTAATGGGATGTGTGGGGAAGGGGAGTGGCCTTTAATGGGTGTAGGTGGGTGAGTGGTTTTTGGGAAGGGAGGAGAGAGAATTTTTTTGAAATTGAGTGTGGAGGAGAGAGAAAGGAGAGTGAAAGAGAGAGATTAAGAGAGGGATGGGTGTGGAATCTCTCCCCTAGGGTCTCTCACCCAAATAATGGAATCTCTCCACTAGATAAGAAGTTTGAACTCTTAAAATGGCAAATTTTTCATTCATTGATTCATTACCTCAAAATGGAGAGAGTGGGGTCCTATTTATAGGGATCCCACAATTTATAATAAGACCCTGACTTTTGACACATTGACTAATAACCAACAAGATAGGGGCGCCCATGGGCCAAGCCCAATGAATTGGGCCCAATAGCTAACTAATAAACCTAATGACACTCAAACCTAAGGAAATAAGCACAAGACCTAGGGACATGACTCAAATAAAAGGGAAATTACAATGATATGACTCAAATAAAATAAAGAAACATACATAGGACTCAAAATAAATGACTAGACCATGATGTATGCCTCCGGGGTGACGAGAATGGTCGAGAGTGTCAGGACGGATGGTGATGACTCCATCATACGGCCTCATGACTTCATGTCTAAGCCATTAAATATCCATGTCCGGCATCATGGCTTTCCGCCTATGCCGATAAATATTCTGCCTTGGCGTCATGGCCTCCCGCCTAAGCCAAGTTGTACGGCGTCATGACTTCATGTCTAAGCCGTTAAATATCCTTGTCTAGCGTCATGGCTTTCCGCCTAAACCGGTAAATATTCTGCCTTGGCGTCATGGCCTTCCGCCTAAGTAAAGTTGTACGGCGTCATGACTCTATGTCTAAGCCGTTAAATATCCTACCTTAGCGTCATGGCCTTCTGCCTAAGCCAAGTTGTACGGCGTCATGACTCTATGTCTAAGACGTTAAATATCCTGCCTTGGCGTCATGGCCTTCCGCCTAAGCCGAGTTGTACGGCGTCATGACTCCATGTCTAAGCCGCTAAATATCCTTGTACGGCGTCATGACTCTATGTCTAAGCCATTAAATATCCTGCCTTGGCGTTATGGCCTTCTACCTAAGCCAAGTTGTACGGCGTCATGACTCTATGTCTAAGACGTTAAATATCCTGCCTTGGCGTCATGGCCTTCCGCCTAAGCCGAGTTGTACGGCATCATGACTCCATGTCTAAGCCGCTAAATATCCTTGTACGGCGTCATGACTCTATGTCTAAGCCGTTAAATGTTGTGCCTTGGCGTCATGGCCTTACGCCTAAGTCAAGTTGTACGGCGTCATGACTTTATGTCTAAGCCGTTACATATTCTCCCTTGGCGTCATGACCTTACATCTAAGACAAGTCATTCGGCATCATGACCTTTGGTCTAAGCCAACAAACCTCTTACCCTTGGCTCGGAACTGTTGTCCGAACTAACGAACGAAAAGACCTCCTTTGGTTTCATACCAACCCGTGATCCCTCCAAGGATTCATCACCACATATGACACCTTCTCTCCACTGCCATGGCATCGGGCTCCTGACGCCATAATCACCAACTTACGGGCATGTCCATTAAGCCCTTTACAATAGAGAAAATAAAAAGAAGAAACAAAAAAAGTAGAGAAAAAAAAAGAGAAAGAAACCAAAAGAAAAAAGAGAGAGAGTAAAGAAAGAAAAAAGAAAAAAAAGAAGAAAAAGAAAAAAAGAAAAAAAAGAAAAAAAAGGAGAAAAAAAAGAAAAGAGAAGAAAAAAGAAATGAAGAAGAAATGATAATCATGACGTGATTTGTCAGCTTGTTTGCCTCACGTGCATGTCTGCCTGAAATATAGTATTAACACACTTCATTCAAATTTCTAAGGCCGCGTACTCCCTTCGTAAATAGCGTTGCCTTCAGGATATGTGTGCGTCACGACACACACTAAGGAATGAAAAGTCAATTCTCGGCAAGTGCATACGATCAGGGGAAGAGTCGTAGCCATGTCGCTAGCATAACTCGCTGAATACACCCTATACAAAACTCCTACACTTCGCACATAATATGAGCAACGGTCCTTAGTCATAGGGACGTCATAAATTCTTCTTAACACTTCGTGGACGCTTAAATCTCTACACTCGCGTAAAGGGTGATCGTGAGGAAAAAGCTGCCTGCCCCCTTTAAAAAAAAAGAATAGAAAAAAATGATGATAATGGTAAGTGGAATGTGAATCCAAGTAGTCGGGAATCGCCACTGAAACAAACGAGGAGACTCGCACGAAAACGGTGTAGTAAACTCCACAATTAAAATAAGGATGAATCCTAGTAGCCGGGAATCCCCACTGAAACAAATGAGGAGACTCGCGTCAAACGGTGAACTCCACAATAGTATCATAATAAAGGACGAATCCTAGTAGCCGGGAATCTCCATTGAGACACATGAGGAAACTCGCGTCGAACGGTGAAGTTTGAAATTAAGAATAAAAGGGGGTTGTGTGAAGCTACCAAAAGTCGAGAGCCCTGAATGTATGTGTAGGCGATAAAGTAATCCTCTAGTGTTACTCAGAACGTCTGCACGTCCCTATGTCTAGGGTTCACTACCCATATAATCGAACTTTCACACTATGGAGGAATAGTCCTGGGTGTAAAATGTGATTCATGCCTGTGGGAGATGAGATTTTTTATTAGAATATTTTATTTTGATATCTATTTGTTTATTTTACTTGTTTATTTGGTTTATTAATTAGGCGTGCCAGTCACCGGAGTGACGATTTATTATGCTCTCATCTGACTAATCAGACAATTATGGGTGATCGTGTCGGGACCCAAAACCCGTCGTACTATAAAGGCTACGACGTTAATTACGCCTCTCCGAAAGAGAGACAACCCTTGATTAATCGCCAAAATAAAGACCATGGGGCGCATATAACTATAGATGCAATTGCATGCAAGCACACAATAGGGTAGTACTTATTAATTAAATCGACTCACGGTACGAGGCGGAGAACTTAGGTCCGAGGACCATCATCACGCATAGTGATAGCTTCCGGTCGGGCATAACCCGACTTTCTGCAAATCACCATTTAATATACCGGAGAATCGGATCATGCTAGCTTGCAAGATAACAGTATTGAATATTATCATTTATTGTTTGTTTGATCATTTATTTATAACTTTGAGAGAGATTTCGGCAACGCCATCCTGCTCCGAGGGGCATCAGGGCCTTTGCATTTTGGAGTCGTTCATCACGGTACGGTACACACAAATGGACCCATGGGGTGGGCCGGGTATGACCGTCTTCGAGCAAGTCCGTAGATTATCGGGATAATGTATGCCGGGGCACGGCAAATTTGATGTTTAAGAAGAGAGAAAATGCGGTTGAAACCCGATCGGAACAAATCAAATTCAATGAGTTATCGGCTCGGGACAAGGTCATGCTTTGGCTCAAACGGGAGTGAGTCCTGAGAACCAAGCACGAACCGTCAGAGCGGCATTAATATCCCATACCCAGGGGTCAGGGAAGGTGAGAGCACCGGAGCAGACATGGCCATTATTCTTCATTTATTTCTGTTATTATTTTAGATGCATAAATACCTTTATTCTCATTTTTTTATTTATGTCATCTCTTTTTATTATTCATTCACTATTTGTTCATTGTTTATTTGTTTTATATTTTCCTTATATCGTATGCATACACCTTTTAATTTCTTTGATTGGTATTTGTTAGATAATTATTTATTTATTCATAATTTTATTATTTATTACTTTTCTTGTCATTTATTTGACCATTATTTGTTTATTGATTTTCCTTTATTCTTCACTTTTACTCCTTTTTATATTTTAATTTCTATTTGTTTATTCTATTTCTGGTCACTTTTATTTCCCCATTTTTTTATGAGAGTGTGTTATTTATTTATTACTTATTTTCCCCTTTTTGTTATTTACACATGCCTATATATATAGGATGGGGGGGCGCCTCTGTTTATACATATAGGTGTGTATTGTCTTGTTAGTGGATATTGTGTGTTACGTGAGAGAATGCATGTGTGTGTGCGCCTAACGTTAAGAGGTGTTTAATGGTTACAGGGTGTGTGCATGCAACGTGTTTACGTGTGTGAACGTGTGTTTCATATTTATGCATGGGTAGCTTTGCAAATGGGTGTGTTGGTGCGTTGTTTTATTTATTTTTATATGTATAGCAGGAGGACCATGGGGTGGCGTCGAAGGACACATCTCAGCGTGGCTTTCAACTCGGCGTGACTATCTCGCGACGTGATTTTGGTGCCGAGAGGTAATGGCGCCGAGGAGAGCCCCCCGGCCGATTCTTGATTTATATTTTGTTTAGTGTTTTTATTTACTTGTTGTTATTATTATATATTTATTTATTTATTTCATTTTATTTGTTTGTTTATTTGTTTGCTTTCATTTCATTTTTTATGTCTATTATTATTTATTCTATTTGTTTATGTTTGTTTATTATTATTATTATTATTATTATTATTATTATTTATTAACAGTTCGACAGTTAGTCTGCGTGTCTGGCAAAAATCCGGCAACATCTCCCCTGTACTCGGAGGGTTGATGGGGTATATAGGAAACCGTCCACGGAGAGCCGAGACGGAATCCATAATAGAGATGGGCGTAGCCCGGGATCCAAAAGGATCGTAATCCGACGGGACGGTGTCCACTCATCATGGTATTTCTTAATATCCCCCTGAAGAGGCCATGGGAGAACATGCAGTGGCAGAACTCCATGGGCCAATGGGGCAGTAGAATGTAGGGGGGGTTAACCCCATTGATTTAGTTCCCATGGACTTGAGTGAAGGGATATTACTCCTCCCCGGGGTGGTGATGGTTTTATACTGGAGATGATCAGGCTGAGGGGTTCATGAGGGTGTTGGCATGAAGGTGTCGGCGCGGCAAGTCTCGGCGCGACAGAGAACACAAAGGGCCATCGGCCTGGGGAGCTGTTTGAAGGGTGGTCGGCACGCTGGTGTTCCTCGGCGCGCCCATCACTCGGCGCGGAACCCGCGCTGAGAGAGGGCCACGCCGGGAGGCCTTCCTGCGCCGATAGTGGAGGTTTCGGAGGGGGTTTTAAGGGTTTACGAGGTTGTGGATCTTTGGGGTTTTTACCTGAGGGTTCTGGGAGGTTTTATTCAAGGGCTTTGAGAGGCTTTGTTCAGGGCTTTAGGGGGGTTTATTCACGAGCTTTCAGATGGCAACTAAGGATGGTTTTGGAAGAAATCACCCCGAGGAGAAGATGGCTTTCACTCTGGAGCCTCACTGGGAGCCATCTATGACTGAGTGAACTGGAAGCCACGAGATAAACTATCTCGGGCTCCTGTCACATATCATCAATGGATTTGGCAACTCATTAAATTCTGCTAATCGTAGTGAAACTTGATAAGTTTAAACCCCTTTGCTATTGCATCTCTCCCGTGGACGTCACAGACAAG
Organism: Amorphophallus konjac; assembly: GCA_022559845.1. Classification (NCBI taxonomy): domain Eukaryota; kingdom Viridiplantae; phylum Streptophyta; class Magnoliopsida; order Alismatales; family Araceae; genus Amorphophallus; species Amorphophallus konjac. The sequence continues at coordinate 273,616,711 of CM040118.1, read as the reverse complement.
CAGGATAATAATCTCTGCTGTCTCTGTGAGGAGATGGCGACCATGCAGTTAACACTGAGGGTCAGACGAGGAGAGGAAAAACATAAGCAGATTTCAGATAGAACAAAAGAGCACACAGACATCTTAAACTGAATATAACCTGCACAGATGTAAATGCACAGGAACCCCACAGGAAGACATCATCAAAGAGAAGAAGATGACTCAACGTGCATCTTTTATGATCTATTTTCATTCATTGTTGAACAATACATCTCAAAAAAAAGTATAGCAACTCACGGTTACGTCTTCCGTGGACACAAAAGCAGGATGGAAACAACGAATCAGGAATACAAAACAGGGGGAGGGGAAGAATGTAGCCCCACCGGGGCAATGACCGATGACAGCACACACCCACCTTCAACGGGCAGCGGAGATGATCCCTCGATGTCTCTTCTCTCAAGAACTCCTACCCCTGGCTTGGCAGGCTCTCTTCTCCCTTTTAGCCCCTCTTTCTTCCCTCTTTTTCTTTCTTTTCGATTGGCTTCTCCCTCTCTCTTTTTTTTTTCTTCTTCTCTCGCAAGTCTCTTTTCTTCGCTCACTCAGCAGGCTGCAGCAAACTCTGCCCTGCTTCGACCCCCTTTCAAACTAGAATCGAGCCTTTATATAGGGTGTAAACCCTCCTTTCATCGGCGCCCAGTGGAACCGGCGTGCTAAGAGGAACCGGAGCGTGCGCGCCGATTGCATTTCCGTGCCGGTTTCATTTTGTACCGATTGACCTCTGTGCCTGTTTCATTTCGTGCCGGTTCAGTGACGTGCTGGTTTCATTTTGTGCCGATTCCCAACCTCTTCAACTCATTTCTTAGCATCCTTTGACCCACTTTGTCTGTTTAGGCCCATTTGTGCTCATTTCTCATTTTGTAAGGGTTGACCCATCGACTGACTTGTCTTGCTGTCCGAGCTTTCATCTTGTTCATTCGGGGATGGTCCCGAGCCTTTTCTGAGCTCTTGAGTCTTGTTTCAGCGGCTGTCCATTGGAACCGGGCGTCTTTTCTTTTCTTCTCTTCTTCTTTTGTTCCTCATCTTTGTTTGGCATCTGCCACTCCTTTCCTTCTTTTCTTTTCTTACCTGTCGGCACAGGAGCACCCGATCAGAACTTAAGACCTGCGGAAGTAGAAGTCAGAAAATATTAGGAATATTTTTAGTGTCAACAAATGCCCCCCACCCGCGAGTGTCGCGAAAGAGAGACGAAAGAGCAGGACGCGCGGGTGTAGCCCATAGCCCATTTGAAAATATTGCACATGTGTCTTTTTATTATTTATTTTTTGTTCCATTTTCATTTATCATCATTCATTCATTTTTATTTCATCATCCATTTTTATTATCTTTGTTTTTATATCCTCATCCAAGCACTCAGACATTCAACGACCGCAAGCATAGAATAGATATATGTAGCATAGGTCCCCTATACCAGGGATAGGATAAGCACAGTGCCCAAGATTCACGGACATAGTGCGGCTCATGAAGCACAACTAAAGGAGATGTGTATACGTAGAGGGGACGTCCCATAGAACATATGCATAGCATGAACCATGATCTACACCCAGGACTATTCCTCCATAGTGTGAAAGTGCAATTATATGGGTAGTGAACCCTAAATATAGGGACGTGCAGACATTCTGAGTAACACTTGAGGATTACTTCATCGCCTACACATACATTCGGGGCTCTCGACTTTTGGTAGCTTCGCACAACCCCCTTTTATTCTTAATTTCGAACTTCACCGTTCGACGCGAGTTTCCTCATGTGTCTCAATGGAGATTCCCGGCTACTAGGATTCGTCCTTTATTATGATACTATTGTGGATTCCACCGTTTGACGCGAGTCTCCTCATATGTCTCAATGGGGATTCCCGGCTACTAGGATTCATCCTATATTATGGTTTTATGATGGATTTCACCGTTTGACTCGAGTTTCCTCATATGTCTCAATGGGGATTCTCGGCTACTAGGATTCATCCTATGTTATGGTTTTATGATGGATTTCACCGTTTGACGTGAGTTTCCTCATGTATCTCAATGGGGATTCCCGGCTATTAGGATTCATCCTTATTTTAATTGTGGAGTTTGCTGCACCATTTTCGCGCGAGTCTCCTCATTTATTTCAGTGGGGATTCCCGGCTACTTGGGTTCACGTTCCACTTACCATTATTATAATTTTTTTATTTTTTTAAGGGGGTAGGTAGCTTTTTTCCTCATGGTCATCCTTTATGCGAGTGTAGAGATTTAGCATCCATGATGTGTTAAGAAGAATTTATGACGAACCTATGGCTAAGGACCATTGCTCATATTGTGCGAAGTGTGGGAGTTTTGTATAGGGTGTATTCAGCGAGTTATGCTAGCGACATGGCTACGACTCTTCCCTTAATCGTATGCACTCACCGGAAATTGACTTTTCATTCCTTATTGTGTGCCGTGACGCACACATATCCTGAATCGGGGCAACGTTATTTAGCAAGGAAGTACGCGGCCTTAGAAATTTGAAGGAAGCGTATTAATACTATACTTCAAGCAGATATGCACGTGAGGCAAGCAAGCACATAAATCACGTCATGATCATCATTTCTTCTTCTTTTCTTTTCTTTTTCTCTCTTCTTTTTTTTTCTTTGCTCTCTTTTTTCTTTCTTTTTTTCATTTTTTATTTATTATTTTTTCTTCTTTTTTTTAATTCCCCTTTTTCTTCTTTCTTTCTTTCTTTGTTTTTGGAGGGCATCGTAAGTACATCCGCAGGCCGACTCTCTTACAGGTGGGTGGCTGATGCCACGGCGATGGAGAGAAGGTGTTACATGTTATCGTGAATCCCTGGAGGGATCACGGGTTGGTATGAAACTAGAGGGGGTCTTTTCGTTCATTGGTTCGGATAGCAATTCCAAGCCAATGGTAAGAGGTTTGTCGGCTTAGACGGAAGGTCATGACGCCGAATGACTTGGCTTAAGCGTAAGGACATGACGCCAAGAAAGAGCATTCGCCGGCTTGGGCAAGGAGCCTTGATGCCGGACCACTTGGCCTAGACGAAAGGTCATGATGCCAAGGGAGAAATATTTACTGGCTTAAGTATAGAGCCATGACGTCATACAACTTGGCCTAGATGGTGTGTCATGTTGCCAAGGCAGAAATATTCACCGACTTAGGCGGAAAGTCATGACGCCGGACAAGAATATTTAACGGCTTAGACGCAAAGTCATGACGCCGTACAAGGATATTTAACGGCTTAGACATGAAGTCATGACGCCGCACAACTTGGCTTAGGCGGGAGGCCATGACGCCATGGCAAAATATTTAACGGCTTAGACGTTAAGTCATGACGCCGTACAACTTGGCTTAGGCGGAAGGCCATGACGCCAAGGTAGAATATTTAACGGCTTAGACGTAAAGTCATGATGCCGTACAAGGATATTTAACAGCTTAGACACGAAGTCATGACGCCGTACAACTTGGCTTAGGCGGAAGGCCATGACGCCAAGGCAGAATATTTACCGGCTTAGGCGGAAAGCCATGATGCCGGATAACTTGACTTAGGCGGAAGGCCATGACGCCAAGACAGAATATTTAACGGATTAGACGTAAAGTCATGACGTCGTACAAGGATATTTAATGGCTTAGACGTAAATTCATGACGCCGAACAACTTGGCTTAGGCGGAAGGCCATGACGCCAAGGCAAAATATTTAACGGCTTAGACGTTAAGTCACGACGCCGTACAAGTTGGCTTAGGCAGAAGGCCATGACGCCAAGGCAGAATATTTAACGGCTTGGACATAAAGTCATGACGCCGTACAAGGATATTTAACAGCTTAGACACGAAGTCATGACGCCGTACAACTTGGTTTAGGCGGAAGGCCATGACGCCAAGGCAGAATTTTGAACGGCTTAGGCGGAGAGCCATGACGCCTTATAGCTTGACCTAGACATAATGTCATGATGCCAAGGGTATCAAGGTCTTTTATTGTCTGGTCGAATAAAAGGGTTCGAACCAAATGTCAAGGGGTCTTTTGTTAAGGGGTCGGACGGAAGGTCCGAACCAAAGGTGAAAGGGTCTTTTTGTTGTATGGTCAGACATAAGGCCCGGGCGAAAGGTGAAAGGTTTTTTTTATTTACTGGTTAGACGAAAGGTCCTAGCCAGAGGTAGATGGTTTTTTTTATTGTATGGTCAGACGGAAGGTCCAGGCCAAAGGTGAATTTTTTTTTTTTGTTGACTGGCTATACGAAAGGTCCGAGCCAGAGGTAGAAGGGTCTTTTTGTTGTATGGTCGGATGGAAGGTCCGAACCAAATGTGAAAGGGTTTTTTTGTTGACTGGCTAGACGAAAGGTCCGAACCAGAGGTAAAAGGGTCTTTTTGTTGACTGACTGGACGGAAGGTCCGAGCCAGAGGTAGAAGGGTCTTTTTATTGTATGGTCGGATGAAAGCTCTGGACCAAAGGTAGAATATGAATGTTAACCTGACGGGATGTCAGAGTCAACAAACCTTGCCTAGGCGGTATGTCTAGGAAAGGGTAGAAATAAGGCATTGTTGTCGTCTCGACGTCATGTCGAACACGACCAACCTGGAAGAGATGAAGGGTCTGGGCCAGGGCAGAAAATGGTTGTTGACTTGACAGACTGTCAAAGTCAACCAACTTGGCGACGACTTGGGGTCTAAGCCAAGGAAGGAATATAGGATGTAAATGTTGACCCGACGTCATGTCGAGGCCAACAAACTTGGCAGAGGCGTGAGGCCTTAGCCAAGGGCAGAATATAGAATAAGTGTTGACTCGACGTTCTGTCAAAGACAACGAATATGGCAGAGGCGTGAGGCTTTAGCCAAGGGTAGAATATATTGTGTGGATGTTGACCCAACGTCTTGTCAAAGTCAACGAACTTGGCAGAGGTGTGAGGCCTAAGCCAAGGGTAGAATATAGGGTAGGTGTTGACTCGACGTCCTATCGAAGCCAACGAACTTGGCAGTGGCATGAGTCCGAAGCCAAGGGCAGAATATAGGGTGTGGATGTTGACCTGACGTCATGTCAAAGTCAATGGGCCCTACCCTGATAGAAGGTTCGGGGTGAGGGTAGTATAGATGATAGATGGGTGAGAGGCCCAGACCCAGGGCTAAATATCAATGTCAACCCTGACGATGTGTCGGAGTCAACCAACCTCGCTCAAACAGAAGGTCTGGAACGAGGGTAGAATGAGTAGATGAAGATGTCAACCTGACGTCATGTCGAAGCTGACCAACTTGGCGAAGACGTGAGGTCTAAGCCAGAACAGAATATGAACGTTGACTCGTGGAGATGTCGGGATCAACGAACCTTGCTTAGATAGAAGGTCTGAGACCAAGTGAAGGAATCTTTTGTTGGTTTATTTGTTTAGACTGGTTGGGTTTATTGAACTTGTTAGGTTTCTTGAGTTTGTTGGATTTATTGGTTTTGTTGAGCTTATTGAGTTTATTGAGTCCGTTGGTTGAGTTCATTGGGTTTATTGGGTTTGTTGAGTTTGTTGAATTTTGTTGATTCGATTAATTTCATTGGTCTAAGTGGGTTTATTAGGATTATCGAGTGCTTTGTGTTTATTGATTTATTAAGTCTATTGGGTTTATTGGGGTTCATTTGGTTCGTTAGGTTTATTGATTTATTGAGTCGATTGATTTTGCTTAGCTTATTGGATTTATTGAATTGTGTTGGGTTTATTAAGATTTTATGTATTGAGCTCATTGGATTGATTGATTTAATTGATTTTGTTGGACTTATTGAGTTTGTTGGGTTTATTAAATTCATTTTAAATCATCATTTTCCTCTTTTCATTCATTTTCATCATTCATTTTTTTATTCATTTCTTTCTTCTTTTCATTTCCTTTTTTTGTTTTTTTTGTTGTTTTATTTATTTATTTATTTTTGGTCTCCCTGGCGCAGACTCATCTACGGTGCGGGATATTTTTGTTTGGTGAGACTATTGATGAGGTTGACTATTTATTCTGCCGGCGGGGCTAGGGATTGATGTCCAAGAGCCCAGCGGGCCTGGCGAGGGTGGAGCACCTCAGGCCAAGGAAAAGGGTTTTACGAATCTTGCCCAGTGGGATAAAGATTACTTTTGAGCTCAGCGAGGACGGAGCACCTCAGGCCAAGGAAAGGATTTTGCGGACTCGGCCCGATGGGACAGAAGATAATTTTCGAGTTCGGCTAAGGGGAGCGCCCCTGGCCAAGGGAAAGTTTTATGGACACAGCCCGATGGGACTGATGGGTGAATTATTGAGCTCGACAAGGGCAGAGCGCCTCATGCTAAGAAAAAGGAGATTTTATTGGGATGACATTGGGCAGGAAATCCAAACCGGTAGTGATGGGAGAGTCCCGTGGGACAAATATGGTGTTGTCATGGCTGAATGCCGAAAGGCAATGAGAGTGCATTGGCTGGGATCATAGGTCCCAGATCAAGGGTGGAGGTTTAGTCCCGATGGGACGAGTGGGGAGTATCCCCGTATGATAGGAAGGTGGCAAGGCACCACGAATTCTGGTGGGACCAAGGGTGCTGAGATAGGCCGTTGGAAGCCGAAAGGCGTTTATTTGCTAGCTTGGTAAGGAGTCAAGGGTGTAGCTGACTCAGTAAGGATTGTTCTTTTCATTCCCCAATAGGGTTTTGACCCGTATTTGAAACAGGGGGCCTAGTGGCCAATGAAGGTTCTTTGGCGTCGGTGGGACTATTGATTAACATGATCCCCTGGGAGTATTTACTGACAGCTATACATCAGATCGATAGCTATCTTCTTCTATCATTGATTTCTTTAGGAGATGCTCCAAATAGCTTCAGTTCGGGCCTCCGACGCTTACGCCAAGTGTCCTCCTCTTGACACTTATTCTTAGAAGCTACAGTTGCAGGGTCCTCCCATCTCCACAGATGATGTAGTCATTTTATTATTCCTTGGGCATTCACCATGTAATGCTACTAAGGAGTCTTCTACCCATGGGGAGGATGGGGAGGCCTTACTGACCATATAAGTTCCTTTCCCCCCCTTTGTTTGCATTCATGCTTCTTTTTTTTTTTGAACAGACAGCTCGGATGATGCTGATAGTGCAGTGTAGTGCAAAGGCATCACCCTTCATCCATTTATTTTTAAACAGACCAAAGTGGATGCATAGGAGAGCGCTCACCCCCTCAGAAAGGGGATAAGTGGTTCGCTCCACCATACCAACCCCACAATGGTAGTTTCTTATTTAGCAGGGACCAAGACATGAGGGGAGTGATATCTCCCTTGTTAGACGTAGCCATCAAGGCCTCTTTCATTTTATTTTAAATTTCTTCTCTTTTCTCTCTCTTTTTTTTGGTGCCTACCCTCAGAACAGGCCCTTTTCCTATCCTTTCCTTTTCTTCTTTCTTTTCTTCTTTTCTTTTTTTTTCTTCTTTTTTTTTGCCATTCTTCTTTTTGTTGGCAAGCATCCGCATTCAAGCTATGCGGGCTTGCTAGACACCAGCTTCAGCTAGATTTACGAGGAGCAGTTGAGGCAGTAACGCCGCGCGGGACTGCTCTTCTAAGGACGGATATTTAATGAGGGCACGGTGGGTCCACCTTATACTCGCCCATCTGTAATTCGCCTTTTCTGATCAGGCATTCAATAATGTCCTTAAACACATAGCAATCCTCAATGGGATGCCCCAACATTTGGTGATAAGGACAGAATCGTGGATCTTCTTTTTTTTCGGCATCGCCTGGCTTCTTCGGCTCCGGGAGCACTACTTTTCCGTATTCACGGGTCCACTCAAAAAGTGCCCTAGTCTTATCCTTTGGAAAGGAATACAGTTTCATCATTTTGCCCCTTAATGAGGGCCCTTGTTTTGTCAGATCGGAGGAAGACGCCTCTTTCATTTTCTTCTTCTGTTGCTCGAAGGCTTCAAAATCTGAGGCGCAAGCTTCTTCTTGTGCCGGAGGTTTGTTGATTGGTTTATTCTTTTGACCCGAGCTTGTGGAGGCTGGGCAAAGCCTTGCAAGGATGGCTTCGGCTTCTGCTACGATGTCACTTAGATATTCAAAGGTTGTGACTTTGAAGTCAATGACCCATCGCAGAATTTCCATCTTCAGATTCTCTTTGCAAATTTGGACAGACTCCTTGTAACTAGGCAGGTGCCTACATCTTTCACGAAGGCTCCTCCATCTGCTTATGTAGTCCCTGACGGACTCATCATTGTTTTGTTTGGCTGCTTGTAATTCAGCTTCAGTGACTTCTTCTTCAGCCGTCTTTGTATTCATCGTTCGTTCCACCTTTGGCTTGTCCATTGTGGCTAGACCCGCTGATCTCGGGTGTACGGCAGTTGGCTGCATATGCGGCCTCATCGACCTCATTGCCGGAGATGCTTTAGTTGCCCCCCGACTTACCCAGGGGACTGTGGGTTGGAATGGCTGAGGGAGGATGCCCCCTGAATGATCATGTACTATTTGGGGCTTTGTTGGCCATGTTGAAGCTTCTGATGAGCTAGCACTGTCTTGGGCTATCTCATATAGATGTCTTGTCAATTGTGACATATATGGTTTTATGTTCATATCATTCAGCTGCTTTTGTAGCATTTCAACCTCCTGCTGCTTCTGGTGTAGTAGTGCCATTATGACAGGGTCTTGTAAGAAGGGACCGGGAGTGCTACTGCCTTCCTCCTCTAGTTTGCTTGAGATAAATAGCTTCCTGCCATTATTGCCAGCTACAGCTAAATCCTTTGAGATGAACTCCTTGTGTTTTACAATTTTAGGTGGTGGAGGAATATGACATTGAGCCTTCTTATTAGCTGGTGAGTGTTGCTCTGGCATTTTCCCATACCTAGTAGATGGGTGAGAGGCGGAAGCTTTAGCTGGAGTTGCTTCCTTTGGCACAAAGTAAATTTCTTCATCTTCTTCATCAGTAGTTTGCGCCCCGCTGGAAGATGCTGACAATGTGTTGTAGGAGAAAATAAGATTCCTCCTTTTAGCCTTTGCACTCTTCTTTTTATTTCCCTTCATGGTCGGCACCTGCCCCCACAGTGGGCTATTTGATGTATTCAGCTTTTCTGCTTTTTCTTCAGTTCTTTTTGTTAACCGGCGGGACTCATTGCATCCTCGAGGGGCATACCTTTTGAGCTGCATAGGCTGGTTCTTTGGCTGCTCATGGTTATCAGGCCCACTTATAATAGCTTGTGACCGCTCCATGGCTGAGCTAGCTTCTTCATGTACCCGTGATGGGGGTATGTTTCTTCCTTTTATTGTCAGTTGACCTTTTGATGGCCATTGGAGAGGCTGTTTGAAGGCGGGCAGAGACTGTAAGAGGTAGAGTAGGCCGGTCCATGGCGCCAGGAATTTGGGTTTCCTGTGCCGGGCGATAAGCTGGCTCTGTTCCTTTCTTTATTGGCGATGCTCGCCAATTCTCTTGCTCCCTTTCATGTGATGGGATATAGTCTTCATGACTATGCCAGGCACATCCCTCTGGCATTTCTTCGGGCAGCTGTTGGCATATAAATATCATGTTAATTGATGCCCCCATAGCGGACACTTCATGAGGGCATGGAGGATCGACTCTGTCCTTCCCCATTTGTAAATCCCCTCTTTTTATTAAGCCTTGGGCGATGTCCTTGAATATTTAGCAATCTTCGATAGGATGTCCCAAGATTTGATGGTAGGGACAGAAATAAGGATCATCTCTTCTTTTGACGTCATCTGGTCTCTTTAGCTTCGGAAGGATGACTTTGCTATATTTGACAGCCCACTCGAACAATGCTCGAGTCTTGTCCCGGGGGAAGGCATAGAGCTTCTTTGTTTTGTTCTGCGGAGGAGGCCTCTCCCGACGTCCAACAGGTTTATTGAGAGGAGGATTGTGCATCCATTTGTGCCTTTTTGCCGTGAGGCTGACAGCATGAACCGCTTTCAATATCGGCCGTTTATTAACCTGCTTCGCTTCATGACTTGAGTCAGCAGAAATGGAGGGATATCTTGTGAAGAAGTCTTCAACCTCCGTGGCAATATCACTTAATCGGTCAAAAGATCGGATTTCTATTCCGATCATCTTTTCCAGAACCTCTTTCTTTAGATTTTGTTTACATATTTGTATTGTGTCTTCTGGATGCGGGGGACGTTGACACCTCATACAGAGATCCCTCCATCTTTTGATATATTATGCAGCAGGCTCATCATCTTCTTGCTTGGTTGTTAACAGCTCAGCCACGGTCACCTCTGCCTCGATGACGTGGAATCTTTCACTGAATTTTCGCTGCATATCTGGCCAGTCGTGGATAGACCCGGCTGGTAAGTTGGAATACCATTCGAAGGCGGGTCCTGTTAGTGAAGACCCAAAGAACTTCAGTAGGTATGATTCGTCTGCTGCCGAGTCGCCCATGGTTGATATATAGTGTGCAACATGCTCTTTCGGGGAGCCCTTCCCGTTGTATTTGTCAAATTTTGGGAGTTTATTGACGCCCGGTGGCAGTCTTTTGGTAGCATGGTGAGCTGGATATGGCACTTCATATATGTTGAAGGGGACGCAATCATCACCATCCCTCTTTCCCAGCCTCGCCTCGATCATCTGTTCCATCATCAATTTATTTACCATAGCTGGCTCCATTGGTTGAGTGTGGAGGTGAAAAGGCTGCATTGATAATGGGGCCGAAGTCATAGCATTGGATGGCAAAGGCTCTAACAGGGGAGCCTATCGCTGCATTTGGGGAGGCATTAGCCATGCTGGCTGAAGCCATTAAGAATAATGCTGGGGAGTGGCCCAATTTTGATCAGCAGTTTGTAGAACGACCGGTGAAGGAGCACCCCCGGGGTTAAAACTTTCCTATGATGGCCCATTTTGTGCCCCCGGTTGCTCGGGCACTGCAACATGCTCAGTTTTTTCATTTAATTTACTCTTCAGCAGCTTTATCTCCCGCTGATATCCTTGCAGCAGCATCAGAACGGCAGGGTCCATTGTTGTTTTATCACTGATGCCCTTGAGCGTGTTACCCAAAGGAGCTTCAATTGAAGGAGGTGGGGATGCTCCCCCTTGCTCAGATGCCACTATTCTAGCAGTGACAGTAGTGATATTTTCTTCAGCAAGTTGCTTGCCCTTTGTGGTTTGCAGTAGCTCAGCCTCATTTTTACCCCATCTTATCATCGGGTCTATTCTTCTGGCAATCTCGGCCGACTCTTCTTGTTCATTTGGTAGGGGACCAGGTGTACTCATCACCCCTGTCATATTGCAAGTAAGAATTTGCATTCTTCTTTTGTGCTTTCCGACTCCCCTTTGAACCCAATGGGAGAAAGTCGGCTCTTCATATATAGAAGCTCCTTTCATCTTTTCATATTGTGGAGGCCTTTCAAGGCTTCTAGCTTTGGCTCGCCTCCCCTCTTCATTCACCTCAACCGGTGCCCTCTTGTCTTTTTCTTCCTCTTCGGCCCTGATGACTCGAGCTGACCTTTGCCGACCCATGATGGGACCTCTAAAGGCATGGAAATATTCTCGGACCATCCTCATTGTGTCTTCCAGACTGCATTCTGTAGAGATGGCAGAAGGTAGCACTTGGATTCGGGCTGACGGCATGTATGAAAGACGTGTCAATTTGGCCACTTGATCAAAATTCCTCGATAATTTGGAGATGTGGGCTTGTCTTGCGGAGACCCCGATGGTGGGTGAAGGGATCACAACCATGGTATCTTATGCACGGACATCCCTTTTGCCCCCTCTTTTGGGGACATCAGTAGAATTGTTGAAGTTCTGCGAGGCCGGTGTAGTGTTTTGGGTCTTCTTGGGAACCCAGACTTGTCTGAACTTTAAGAGATTTGGGGTCGGCCTCCCTTGCTTGTTGTCATTAAAATTCACCCTCCGGCTTGCTAGCACTTGGAAGGTGTTGTGAGTGGGCACAGTCGGGGTGATCCGATCTGGCAGAATTTTGGCATCACGGCCATTGAAGTAGACTCGGATGCCCCCGGTCATCATGGACTTCCCAAATGCCGAGAGTCAGCATTGGGAAGTAGCAGTGACTCTTCTTCTTCTGAAGTTTTCTCTATTGCCCCCAGTGGGCCTCTTCTCATATGCCCCAGTCAGGCAAGTAATATGGTGAACGTGGCAACTCACGATCACCGGGCTCTTCAGCAAAGTTTTCTTGATTTGACCCTCACTTTGCGGGGCCGTAGGTTTGTAGTTCTTCAGCTTCGTAGGTTCAGAATTTTCCACGTCCAGGAGATCCGCGAATGCAACTCCCAGGAAGTTGGGGAAGCCAACGACCGGGGAAAAGTTACTGAAGGTGGTAGGTACAGCAAGGTAGCCGTGTGCAGCATGATCGAACACGATCTGAGGGCCAAACTCAAGTCCGGATAGTCCGTTCGCCATCGCTTTAACCTGTAAAGGGGAAAGACAAGACGAACGAGTAGTTAGGGTTTGAAGTAGTTGAGCGAGGACCCCATGGTCCATTTATTTTGGCGAGAAGATGAAGGGAGGTTGGGTCCCACCGGGCGTGCCAGCTTGTGGGAGATGAGATTTTTTATTAGAATATTTTATTTTGATAATTATTTGTTTATTTTGCTTGTTTATTTGGTTTATTAATTAGGCGTGCCAGTCACCGGAGTGACGATTTAATATGCGCTCATTTGACTAATCAGACAATTATGGGTGATTGTGTCGGGACCCAAAACCCATCGTACTATAAAGGCTACGATGTTAATTACGCCTCTCCGAAAGAGAGACAACCCTTGATTAATCGCCAAAATAAAGACCATGGGGCCCATATAACTAAAGATGCAATTGCATGCAAGCACACAATAGGGTAGTACTTATTAATTAAATCGACTCACGGTACGAGGCGGAGAACTTAGGTCCGAGGACCATCATCACGCATAGTGATAGCTTCCGGTCGGGCATAACCCGGCTTTCCGCAAATCACCATTTAATATACCGGATAATCGGATCATGCGAGCATGCAAGATAACAGTATTGAATATTGTTATTTATTTATTGTTTGATCATTTATTTATAACTTTGAGAGAGATTTCGGCAACGCCATCCTGCTCCGAGGGGCATCAGGGCCTTTTCATTTTGGAGTCGTTCATCATGGTACGGTACACACACATGGACCCATGGGGTGGGCCGGGTATGACCGTGTTCGAGCAAGTCTGTAGATTATCGGGATAATCTATGCCGGGGCACTGCAAATTTGATGTTTAAGAAGAGAGAAAATGCGGTTGAAACCCGATCGGAACAAATCAAATTCAATAAGTTATCGGCTCGGGACAAGGTCATGCTTTGGTTCAAACGGGAGTGAGTCCCGAGAACCAAGCACGATCTGTCGGAGCGGCATTAATATCCTATACCCGGGGGTCAGGGAAGGTGAGAGCACCGGAGCAGACATGGCCATTATTCTTCATTTATTTCTGTTATTATTTTAGATACATAAATACCTTTATTCTCATTTTTTTATTTATGCCATCTCTTTTTATTATTCATTCACTATTTGTTCATTGTTTATTTGTTTTATAATTTCCTTATATCGTATGCATACACCTTTTAATTTTTTTGATTGGTATTTATTAGATAATTATTTATTTATTCATCATTTTATTGTTTATTACTTTTCTTGTCATTTATTTGACCATTATTTGTTAATTGATTTTCCTTTATTCTTCACTTTTACTCCTTTTTATATTTTAATTTCTATTTGTTTATTCTATTTCTAGTCTCTTTTATTTCCCCATTTTTTATGAGAGTGTCTTATTTATTTATTACTTATTTTCCCCTTTCTGTTATTTACACACGTGCGTATATATATAGGATGGGGGGACGCCTCTGTTTATACATATAGGTGTGTATTGTCTTGTTAGTGGATATTGTGTGTTACGTGAGAGAATGCATGCGTGTGTGTGCCTAACGTTAAGATGTGTTTAATGGTTACAGGGTGTGTGCTTGCAACGTGTTTACGTGTGTGAATGAGTGTGTTTCGTATTTATGCATGGGTAACTTTGCAAATGGGTGTGTTGGTGCGTTATTTTATTTATTTTTATATGTATAGCGGGAGGACCATGGGGTGACGCCGAAGGACACCTCTCGGCCTGGCTTTCAACTCGGCGTGACTATCTCTTGACGTGGTTTTGGTGCCGAGAGGTAATGGCGCCGAGGAGAGCCCCCCAGCCGATTCTCGATTTATATTTTGTTTAGTATTTTTATTTACTTGTTGTTATTATTATATATTTATTTGTTTATTTCATTTTATTTGTTTGTTTATTTGTTTGCTTTTATTTCATTTTTTTATTTCTATTATTATTTATTCTATTTGTTTATGTTTGTTTATTATTATTATTATTATTATTTATTAACAGTTCGACAGTTAGTCTGCGTGTCTAGCAAAAATCCGGCAGCATCTCTCCTGTACTCGGAGGGTTGATGGGGTATATAGGAAACCGTCCACGGAGAGCCGAGACGGAATCCATAATAGAGATGGGCGTAGCCCGGGATCCAAAAGGATCGTAATCCGACGGGACAGTGTCCACTCATCATGGTATTTGTTAATATCCCCCTGAAGAGGCCATGAGAGAACATGCTGTGGCAGAACTCCATGGGCCAGTGGGGCAGTAGAATGTAGGGGGGGTTAACCCCATTGATTTAGTTCCCATGGGCTTGAGTGAAGGGATATTACTCCTCCCCGGGGTGGTGATGATTTTATACTAGAGATGATCAGGCTGAGGGGTTCATGAGGGTGTTGGCATGAAGGTGTCGGCGCGGCAAGTCTCGGCGCGACAGAGAACACAAAGGGCCATCGGCCTGGGGAGCTGTTTGAAGGGTGGTCGGCACGCTGGTGTTCCTCGGCGCGCCCATCACTCGGCGCGGAACCCGCGCCGAGAGAGGGCCACGCCGGGAGGCCTTCCTGCGCCGATAGTGGAGGTTTCGGAGGGGGTTTTAAGGGTTTCCGAGGTTGTGGATCTTTGGGGTTTTTACCTGAGGGTTCTGGGAGGTTTTATTCAAGGGCTTTGAGAGGCTTTGTTCAGGGCTTTAGGGGGGTTTATTCACGAGCTTTCAGATGGCAACTAAGGATGGTTTTGGAAGAAATCACCCCGAGGAGAAGATGGCTTTCACTCTGGAGCCTCACTGGGAGCCATCTATGACTGAGTGAACTGGAAGCCACGAGATAAACTGTCTCGGGCTCCTGTCACATATCATCAATGGATTTGGCAACTCATTAAATTCTGCTAATCGTAGTGAAACTTGATAAGTTTAAACCCCTTTGCTATTGCATCTCTCCCGTGGACGTCACAGACAAGCAGGATAATAATCTCTGCTGTCTCTGTGAGGAGATGGCGACCATGCAGTTAACACTGAGGGTCAGACGAGGAGAGGAAAAACATAAGCAGATTTCAGATAGAACAAAAGAGCACACAGACATCTTAAACTGAATATAACCTGCACAGATGTAAATGCACAGGAACCCCACAGGAAGACATCATCAAAGAGAAGAAGATGACTCAACGTGCATCTTTTATGATCTATTTTCATTCATTGTTGAACAATACATCTCAAAAAAAAGTATAGCAACTCACGGTTACGTCTTCCGTGGACACGAAAGCAGGATGGAAACAACGAATCAGGAATACAAAACAGGGGAAGGGGAAGAATGTAGCCCCACCGGGGCAATGACCGATGACAGCACACACCCACCTTCAATGGGCAGTGGGGATGATCCCTCGATGTCTCTTCTCTCAACAACTCCTACCCCTGGCTTGGCAGGCTCTCTTCTCCCTTTTAGCCCCTCTTTCTTCCCTCTTTTTCTTTCTCTTCGATTGGCTTCTCCCTCTCTCTTTTTTTTCTTCTTCTCTCGCAAGTCTCTTTTCTTCGCTCGCTCAGCAGGCCGCAGCAAACTCTGCCCTGCTTCGACCCCCTTTCGAACTAGAATCGAGCCTTTATATAGGGTGTAAACCCTCCTTTCATCGGCGCCCAGTGGAACCGGGGCGCTAAGAGGAACCGGAGCGTGCGCGCCGATTGCATTTCCGTGCCGGTTTCATTTCGTGCCGGTTGACCTCTGTGCCGGTTTCTTTTTGTGCTGGTTCAGTGGCGTGCTGGTTTCATTTTGTGCCGCTTCCCAACCTCTTCAACTCATTTCTTAGCATCCTTTGGCCCACTTTATCTGTTTAGGCCCATTTGTGCTCATTTCTCATTTTGTAAGGGTTGACCCATCGACTGACTTGTCTTACTGTCCGAGCTTTCATCTTGTTCGTTCGGGGATGGTCCCAAGTCTTTTCTGAGCTCTTGAGTCTTGTTTCAGCGGCTGTCCATTGGAACCAGGCGTCTTTTCTTTTCTTCTCTTCTTTTTTTGTTCCTCATCTTTGTTTGGCATCTTCCACTCCTTTCCTTCTTTTCTTTTCTTATCTGTCGGCACAGGAGCACCCGATCATAACTTAAGACCTGCAAAAGTAGAAGTCAGGAAATATTAGGAATATTTTTAGTGTCAACAATGCCATGCATATGTTCTACGCATCGTCCTCTTTACATATGCACATCTCCTTTAGTTGTGCTTCGTGAGCTGCACTATGCCCGCGAATATTGGGCGTTGTCCTTATCCAATCCCTGGTATAGGGGACCTATGCTACATATATCTACTCTATACTTGCGGACGATGAATGCATGTGTGCTTGAGTGAGGCTATATAAGGTGAATAAATAAAAATGAATGACAAAATAAAACAAGAGATGCAATGAAGCAAAATAAAAAATATATTATAAAAAATGATGATAAATGAAAATAGAATAAATAAAAAGAATGAATAATAAAAGTTACATGTAATATTTTCAAACGGGTCATGGGCTACACCCGCACGTCCCGCTCTTACGTCCCTCTGTCGCGACACCCGCGGGTGGGGGGCATTTGTTGATACTGAAAATATTCCTAATATTTTCTGACTTCTGCTTTTGCAGATCTTAAGTTCTAATCGGGTGCTCCTGTGCCGACAGATAAGAAAAGAAAGAAAAGAAGAAAAAGAATGGCGGAAGCCGAACAAAAGATGAGAGCAAAGAAAAGAAGAAAAGAGAAGATGCTCAGCTCCAACAGACAGCTGCTAAAGCAAGACCCGGGAGCTCAGAAGAGTATTCAGGACCATCCCCGAAGAAGCAATCAAAAAAGCTACAAATACAAGTGAAGTCGGCCCGGCAGCACAAATTACAGTGCCGAAGGCCATGTCAGCACAAAACCCAAGTGTCCGAACCAAAGGCACAAACGGTTTCCGAATGGGCCATTCAGCGGCCTGAAGGCTTTACCAATACTTCTTGTAGCAATTATTACGAAGCCGCGATGGGATGAAGGATCAGGACAACTCTCGGAGTCAGCCTGAGACCCATAGCCTGACTCACACCCGAGCAAGTGCAATGGGGCAAGTTTATCGGGCGCGCCCTACCCGGCGCCCATCTTCCCAGCGCGCAGAATCAATGGTGCCCCTTATCCAGTGCGCTATATCCGGGTCGGGTAGAGTCACGCCCGTCTTCTGATATATAAGCCAATGGTCTTCGGCAGAAAGAAAGAGAGGACACGTAGGAAGATAGGCAGAGGGCCAATCGTCCGAGAGTGAGGAAGCTTGGGAAACAAGAAAGGGGGGATTTCTGAGAAAGATCATCAGAGAGCCACCATCTCTCCTGCCCCGTCCGTCTGCCTGAAAGAGCCCGAAGCCGGAGAGAGAAGCCCCTTCTCCGATACTCTATTTTCTGCAGTGAAGATTTTAGGTGGGTTCTGACGATTTCTCCCAGCCACCCCCTTCTATCTTCTCTTGGCGACATCTCTGTAAATGAACATAGTCAGAGGGGCGATGATATGAGCCCATCTCCCTCGTGTTGTCTTTCCATCTCTCCCCCTTTATTTTTTTTGTAACTGGGTCCTGCCCCTTTTGTATAACCAGTGGACGGCCTCCGAGCGACAACGTCGTGCCGTGCCAAATGTACATGGTGTCGAGTGTTGCTTTCACCATTATAATGAATGATATCGGATTTGATAATCTGTATATGTTTCTCTGCCTCTTCGGATTTGAATAGAAGCACCGATGTATGCTCAGATTCTCCCTCTTTTATCTGATTGCATTACTTTTATAAGCATGGCCCGTGTGTTGTTCTCCCGATTTCTCCGTGCTAACACCGAATACGCCCTGGGTCATTCAGGGCAACATTAACATCATCACCCCTCTCCCTGGGGTTTTCTTTCTAATAAGACGATCATGTCGAATTCCCACCGTCTCTGCCGAGGGTTTAATCACCCAAGATATATATACACCCGGGCCTCCCTGATGAACTCTGGGACTAGCCCCCACTTCCCTTTTGTTCTCAGTCATGAACTAAGGGGCATGGGGCCATCCCTATAATCTGGGTGTATGGTTTCCTCATGTCATCGCTTCCCTGTATGCTATACACCGACTGTGTGGCGGGTAACCCTCCCCAGCTACCGTAGCCCTCATTTTAGTTCGCTGGTCCCTAAACCTAATTTGCCAATCGACTAGCCTCACATGTATGTATGTATATACATATATAGCTGGTTGTAGTCATTCCATTGCCTGAGTGCATCCTGCATACGTATCATATGTAGCTGTTTTTCTCGAAGAGTCCAGTGACCGGGGAGAGGGGACATTCCCCCGTGAATCACCAGTGGATCGCAGGGTCATACCCCTTTGTGGTATGTATCCTCACGAGCCGATTAGTGAATATAAATAGGGCTCCAGCCCAACATTAAATCCACTATCCATAAGTGAATCAGTGGTGGCCATGGGTCGTGTGCCCCACATAGGCTAGCCCTCGGGGTTTCCTTCCCTATTAGTTGTCCCTTTTGATCGTGCTTCGACCATAGGTTGTGTGCCCCTCGTAGGCTTTTCCCTCGGGGTTTCCTCCCACTCTGGTCATCCCATCCGATCGAGCTTTAACCCACGGAACGATGGTGCCGCTCGTAGGCTAGTCCTAGGGGTTTCCTATCCGTTTGGGGTCCGCTAGCCGCCGTTGTGCCATCCGGCATGTTAGGGGCTTACTCCACACGTGAGTATGTCCCCGCTTCTCCCCTGCAATCCTTCAGGGATGGGGGAGATGCTGCCCAATTTTCGCCAGACTCTGAACACTAAGTTACCCTTGTGATTTGGACTAAATAAAGCATACTTCTGAAAGAATAAACCTCCATGCTCGAGTATGAACCTCACACGAATTCATGACTCTGCTTCTGGAGAGTCCATGACTCTAGTTCAATAATTAATTAACTCAATTAACATCAAAGAGGCTAGTAAACAACTCTGGAACTCAAACGGGTTGAAAATAGCAAGAAAATAGCCTAATCCGGCGCGCCCCTAATATGGTGCGCCATAATACGGTGCGGTATCCCCCCTCACCGGTTTAACCTTAGACTCAAAATCAAAAACTTTTCAATGGTGTCTACCCGGCGCACCCTATTCCAGCACGCCCCAAGCCACCCGTGCCGGTTAAGGCCCTTTTCCCCACCGCGCCGTTTAAGTGCTTTACCTACGCTACCACGCGCCGTTTTAACACTATACCTACGTTCAACCGTGTCGGATTTGAATAAACTATTCCTCACGCCGATTTAACAGCAACCGCTATGTTTTAAGGCTTTGTTTCTCACGCCGTTTTAAGCGATCACTCCCGGGTGAATATTAAACCGCCTCAATGGCGAACATTGTCCCGATTCGGATAACCCATGAACACATGGAAATCCCTCATACGCTAGCCCTCAGGGCCCACGTCCATTTTGGTGTTTGTTGGGTTTATGTTTAAAGACCCGTGGAACATCGATGCCCTTCGTAGGTTAGCCCTCGGGGTCTCCGTCCATTTAGGTCCGTCGGTCGCCATGTTTGGCCTGTCGGCTTTAAAGAGCTTACCCCGTTCCATGGGGATGCCTCCACTTTTTCCCAGACACTCTGGGTTTAAGGGAGATGCTACCGGATTAACCATTTACAATACAATATAAATAAAATAAAATAATAAAATGAAATAATAAAATAAAATAATAAATCAATAATAATAAAAAAAAGTAATAAACAACAACTAAAATAATAATAAAAAAATAACAAATAACAAATAACAAATAACAAATAATAAAACAAATAAAATAAATAAAACAAACAAACAAAGTCACACCGTTACCCGACGCGGTCTAAACCGGCGCGGCCTAATCCGGCGCGGTACCCCCCGTACCGTTTTAACACCACACTCGAAACCATTTATTTCCAAAGCTCACTTACCCGACGCAGCCTTATACGGCGCGCACCGAGCACCCCGCGCCGGATTAAGCCATGCAAGCACCTCTTTATCAATATAAAAAATATAATAATAATAAAATCCAAATAGCGTGTGGTTCATCTCTCTTTACATTCCCACGCCGTGCTAAAAAATCTCCCGCCATTTTAACATAAAACACACTCACACACCCACGTTCAATACCGAACATATGATACATACACTTCGACAGCAGCACATGCTCAAAAGTTCAAAACACATATGAACATGCATTCCCCCATGCCATATATATATGTGTATATATATACATAAAAGGAAACAAGCTATAAAACAAAGAAAAGCACTCATTCAAAAAAATGGAGAAATAAGAAATGACTGGAGTAAAACAAAACAAATAAATAATGTGTGATAAAATGACAATAAAAATAATAGAATAAAATAATAAAAAGGGGAAATAAAAAAATAAATAAATAAATAACAAAGAATTGATTAATGAATAAATGCCAAATAAATATCAATAAAGGGAATAAAAATGCATGTATCCAATATAAAATAATAATAAAATAACATAAATAAATAAATAATAATAAAGTGCATTCATGCATTTAAAATAATAACAAGAATAAATAAAGAATAATGAACATGACCGTGTCCACTCCGGAGCTCTCACCTCTTCTAGACCCCGGGTATGGGAATATTGATGATCCCCCTGACATGTCGTATATGGACCTCGGGATCAATCCCATTATGGCCACGGCATGACCTTGTCCCGGGTCGATATGCCATTGAATTCAATTCGTCTCGATCGGGTTTTAACCGCATCCCCTTAATTTTCAAATATCAAATTTACGATACCCTGGCATACATTATCTCGATGATACACGAGTCTACCCGAATACGGTCATACTCGGCCCACCTCACGGGCCCATATCTATGCACCGTAACGCTATGTGCGGTCTCAAAATAAAAAGGCAATGACTAATCGACAGCCTTGCGAGTGACAGAGATTACCAAAGTCTTCCTTAAATTTACAAATAAATGACCAAATAAGCAATAAACAATAATACTAAATGCTACCACCTTGCATGCCTGCATGATTTGACTCTCCGGTATATCGAATGGTGATTAGCGGAAAGTCGGGTTACGCCCGGCCAGAGACTTTCACTATGTGTGATGGTGGTCTTCGGACCTAAATTCTCCGCCCTGTACCGGGAGCCAGCTTAATAAATAAATACTACCATATTGTGTGCTTGCATGCAATCACATCTTTTACATATTCTACGGGCCCCATGGCCTCTCTATTTTGGCGATTAATCAAGGGTTTTATCTCTTCTGGAGAGATGTACACGATCACCTATAATCGTCTGATTAGTCAGACGGTGCGCATAATAAACTCGTCACTTAATGACTGGCACGCCCTACGTAAATAAACCTTTAATAAATAAACCAAATAAACCCATAACAATTTTTTTTTTAACAAAATCTATCTCCCACAGTGGTCATCTTCCTCCCCGCTCAGGAGCAGCACGAGATCGCCCCTCTTCAGTGTTGATAATATCTCTGCTCAAAATGAGGTGAAATGGTCAATATTCTGAGTAATTGGGGATTCTGGCATGAGCTCTATGCGTCTACTCGCATAAAAAGGAATTATTTGAACCTGATCACTCATGAAAAATTCTGAGTATCAATGTGATATTGTTGAGTTGAAAAATTCTGATGAAAAAGTCATCACGGCAAAGCGTAGCTTCCAATACGTTGTTCTCATAAATTGAAGTGCAGTTTGTAAAATGTCTCATTGTGTTGATCTCAATATCTGAATATCCATATTGTAACTATCATTTTTCATGTTACTCACTTACACTTCTGCAAATTTGATTTATTATGTATTCAGAAAATTGGTTGATTGCTTTAGCAATTGCATGAATCTCCTATAGGATTGCACAATCTCCTATGTGCTATACATGTACATTCCGGTTGTCATGACTCTCATGCATCTTTCTTATACCCCTTCCCATTTTCAATAAGTACGGGGGAGAAATATTGCATGTATATATACATATATCTGCTTGGTTGCATGATGTACATCTCATTTCTCAATTAGTATGCATTTAGCTTCATACATTCCTAAGGTAAATTTCGAAATCTGAAAACCATGAAAACCCAATTTTGTTTAGTGACATTGCATGCATTCATAGTGTCATCATATGTTTGCATTCCATAAGAAAACTAAAAATGTAAAAATCTGAAAATCAATAAAATTCCAAAAATTTCGACTTCAAATTCTTTCCATTGGCTAGTGTTAGCTTTGATTGGTATCTATCTTGCCTTGTGAATCTTGGTCTACAACTCTTGAGATTACCATTCCTTCTGTCTCTATAATCAAAAATTGGAATCACAAGCCTCAATTTAGTTCTGTTCCCCATATCCTTGCCTTGCTATTGACTCATTTGAACTTACGTGGGCTCTTATTGATTTATGCATCTGCTTGTTGAACTTTTAACTTCATTGTCTTCCTCCCACTTTTTGATCATGTCAAAGAGGGAGAAGAATATGGGCTAAGAATATGGGCTATATGTGTCAGCCATAAGTTTCCATAAAGTTTGTCATCATCAAAAAGGGGGAGATTGTTGTATATGCCTTGCATATATTTTTGATGATAACTAACCTTATGCTTGCTTGCACATGCTCTTGCTTAATATTTTTGAGATGGCAAAAGACTTTTGAGGCAGGCTCAAAAGCATGTTGGTTGAATGCATGGCTATATGGTTTTACAAAGAGGTTTTATAACCTTTATAATGTGAACAAAGCCTTTGTGTCTCTCACCATATATTAACTTTGCCTATCTTGAATTGTAGGATCAACCATCATGGTGGTCGTATCTTAAATTGTAGGATCAAACATCATGGTGGTCGCTTGGAAAGTAAAACAAACGTGTGGATAAGCACATCGCTATCTACAATCTAAAACAAGTGGTAAACCATGTCTACACTCTTCAAAAACCCTCGGTAAGACTATGGCATTCTCCATTCTGGTAAAGCAAGTAAAGTTGACTTGTCTCCATGGGAAGTTGATTTAGTCCGATGTGAAAAGGCTCTCTATGCTTCAACATATGGATTTGTTTGTTGATGGATTTATCGACCTAACCTTGATCAATAGTTTGGAAGCTATGATACTCTGGCTTCCAAAGGGTTCTCATGCATCTCTTTTCATGTGCTCTTAATACGTTGAACTTGTTCCTTGTATTTCCACAAGGGTCATTTTGAAATGAGATTTCATGGGTCTTTTGCATAATGTCGAATGCATTCCATGCATGATCTTCTTGACATTTCAAAAGCCGTGTTGGTGAGAATTGGGTTTGCAAATAAAGGTTCAATAGGTCATTTACATTGTTTCATGAATATCTTCAAGAGCGAGCATTGAACGTGTTTAAGGCCCTTTTATGTAATGTCACATGCTCAAATGTCTTGAGTTTTTCAAATGCATAAACTAAGCTAAATCAAACCCAAAAATGATTGGATTAAATGATGACCCAAACTCTTGTCATGTGGATATGTTTCATTGGGCTAACAATCCATTTTTGCAGGTTTTCAAGGTTTCGGTCGACCTAAAGGCACATAGCGATCGACCTAATTTCCCAGGGATCTCAAAACTACAATTTTTATAGTAGCGGTCGACCGCCCAGTGAGGTTCGGTCGACCGATTTTCACAGCAACGAAATCTTCATTCCTTGTAAAATTCCGATCGACCGCCCCTCTATTTCCGGTCGACCTCCAGCCTCGAAAGCCTTCATTGTTGACTTTGTATTCTCAACGTGGGAAGCCCCTCTTCTTGGATTTTTTTAATCCCAAAGCCACCAAACCTTCCATGTTTTATGGATCTGGTTCCTGGCTTGTCTCTTGACCATTCAAGAGTTATAAACAACCTCTCTTTGGGGCAAGAAACCCTAAGGATCTAAAGAAGCTCATGGAGGCTATCAAGGGGAGAGAAGGGTGCTGCTACTGTAGCCGTGAACAGTGATCCATCCAGAAGTTCTTCATCAAACCTCAAGCTTTTCAAGATCTATTAGAAGCCAATCAACTGAGAATCAAGTGGAGAAGCAAGCTTCATTCAGAATCTGCATCATCTACTCAGGGGGAGCATAAATCAGGAGTTTTCTCAACTGTGTTTCATTTGTCTATGTGTTTTGTGCTTCAAGTCTTGTTCTTTGTAATATGCAAACATCAGTATGTGTATGGATCAATTCAGATATGTGGTCGTGTGGATTGTCCTGTTCAGATTCGTGTGTGTGTGTGGATCTTCTTAGATCTGCGTGTGTGTGTGTGGGTCTATCCAGATCCGTTTGTACAAGTGTGCAAGGTGCTGCATCTGTCGTAGCGTGTGTGTGTGTGTTGTCGATCTGGTCATCGGATCGTGTTGGAGCTCGTCTCCGTGTGTGTGTTGGAACTCATCTCCGTGTGTGTGTGTGTGCAGGCGTCACCCTGCGTATGTGGTTGGAGTGTGTCTCCGTGTTGGGGATTCATCCATGTGCTGGCTTAAAGTAGTGAAGCCTCACCGGGTTTTAGTGAGGGGTGGACGTAGGTTGCCGTCATTGCATCCGAACCACCTTGAAAATCATCGTGCATTGTCGTTTGATTTGTGTGGTTTGGCTCATTTCTTCTACCCCCATTCCTTGTGATTGTTAGTGCATATTGCTGTTCCAGATTGATCACTTAGATTTAACATAATTGATCTTTTCACTAAATAGAGCTTGGGTATATCAAAAGGTGCCTTTGAATTGACAAGGTCATTCCTATCAGGACAATAACACTTTACGTGAGAAGAATTCCTGGATTCACATCTTCGCCTAGTACCAAGAACTATCTTGGAGATAGAATTTCATAAATCTAACTTGTGGTTAAACAGATTTGATCGTCCTAGTTGTTGATTCATCATATTCCTTAAATCGGGTAAAAATTTGCTAAAAGTTGTTATCACCCAATTCACCCCCCCTCTTGGGTGTCACTGATCGCGGGACTTCAGAATAGGCTCTGCACGTTGGATGTTGCTTCTGTCTGATGCAGGCAACAGGCGGTCCTGCAAAGACCATTTCTTTCAAGTGGCGGTTCTAGGTAGACCGCTACCTGGTTTTTGTAACCAGGTCAAACCCTATTTACTTCCATTATATAAATGCTATCCTGCATGCCCTAGCTTGTTAGTTGTATATCCTGGTCATGGCATGATTTATACTTTAAAAACTTATTTTTCATATATGTTATTTTTCATGTCAAAACCTTATAGTTTTGTATTTACGGGTTTTAATGTAAGTTCCTACACTTGGATGAATGCTTTGACGCATTCCCTTCTCATCTCCTTTCTATTTTATTACTTCACACGTAGCCCGTACTCCGGTACGACGCTATTAGATCACTTGTACTTGATAGGAACACCTCTTAGATTTGAGAGCCTCTCCATCGGATATTTCTTCTATTGGACTAGGTAATCTTGTTTCAAGGCCTACGTAAGTCTCTACGAGCCTGGGATTCCCACTGAGACGCCGAGCTGGTTATACCCTAAAAACTCAATGGTTTAGAAAGCACTCGAGTTTTCTACGTTTTCCATAGGCTGACTTGAACGTGGCCATCAGGTGACCGCTACTTCCAGATAGTGGTCCTGGCGTGACCGCGTTATGTCAGATGTTCATTGTGTCAACCCAATTTCTTCCTGCATCGACCCATCCTCGATAACCCGTCAGATAGCGGACCCCATGCGACCGCTACTTCATGATAGCAGTTTTGGCTTGACCTGTGTTCTGTCTAAATGCTGTCCAACCTGAGGTTTGACCCCAGGGTTGATTGTGCTCCATTCTCAAATGGTCTTATGATTATCTAGAACATAACACCTTATTCATTAAGACACTAATGAATTTTATAAATTGATTAATGTACCGTTATGTTGTCGGATTCCTCCCGTAACATGACATTCTCATTAATTTTTTCTTGACCTCACATGCTCATTTTAGTACATTCTTACCTTGGTTTTTGTTGCTATGGAACTATTGTTTGAACTTGACATTATTGGCCTACTTTTATTTCTCGTGGAAGTATCTTGATTTATAACTTGAAGATGCAAGGGCAGGCACAGACGGTGTCCAAGGGCTCCACGCTAGCCCCCTCGGTAGATGGTCGGAAACATACTGTAAACCATGAGGTATGATGAACACTGGAGTCGCATTGCGCTAGGTGTACTTTTTTATAAACGGGTGAAATCCACGAGGTAATCTTGTGAAATTACATGGTTGCTTGTTACATGACTTTCTAATACATAGCCTTTAAGGTTATCAAAAAAGTACATTCTTGTTACATGATAGTACATTCTCGTTATTGAAAGGCCATATTACTATCTTGCTTGATCATGCTCTTATACGTACTTGAATTCTCATATCTCTATAGTTCTTGTTACCTGTTGTTACCTTGATTTTATCGCATGTGTTATCGCATTTCCTTTATCTTACTGTCTAGAGATAAAATGTTAATTACTTTAACATTTCTATCATGTTGATACGAAGATACCTACTGGGCGAGTGCGCTCATTTCCTACTTTTGCTTAGCTTTTCTGGAAACTCTAGCGAGTCAGAATCGGACTACTCGAATGATGAGTCCGAGAGCGAATAAAGTACAAGTGAAGCCCTAGAAGTGTCATAAGTCTGGTTATGTTAGTTAAAAGTCATGTCCATGTAATTTTCCTTTTATTGAGTCTAGTGAAATATTATGTTGGAAGAAGTCGAGTGTCATTGTAAACTTTTGATTATTATTCAATAAAGTTGAAGTTTTGAGTATACGTTGTGTTCACTCTTTTATGTGTGAATGTTGCGCTATGCTTGTCATTCTCCCTTGAGGCTTTATTTGCCGGTTGTTCACGTTCTTGACTTAATTCCGTTGCATATCTCGGGACGTGACAATCTTGGAGTTGGTGTTTTATCTATAGCACTTGGGTCCCACAGCTCCCTGCAACAACATACTCTGCATCTATAGTGGATAGGGCCACCGAGTGCTGCTTCTTGGAAGCCCAAGAAACTAGACACCCACCCAAATATTGGCAATCGTCACTAGTGCTTTTTCTATCAAGCTTACACGCAACGTAATTAGCATCAGTATATGAAATTAGTTCAAAGAAGCATGATGCTGGATACCACAGCCCTAAATCATGTGTGCTAATAACATATCTTAAGATTCTTTTTACAGCAATCAGATGGGATTCTTTAGGATTGGCTTGAAATCTTGCACACAAGCACACATTGAATTGTATATCAGGCCTAGAAGTAGTGAGGTATGAGAGAGACCCGATCATACCTCAGTATGTCTTGGGATCTACAGATTTACCTTTCTCATCTGCATCTAGAGATGCATTTGTTCCCATAGGCGTGGGTATGTGTTTGACAACCGTCATCCTGAATTTCTTCAGAATCTCCAATGTGTACTTGGATTGGTTTATGAAGAATCCATCCTTCATCTGTGTGACCTGCAGTCCAAGAAAAAATTATAGTTCACCCATGAGGCTCATTTCAAATTCCTTTGTCATTAATTCAGCAAATTGCTTACACATATTGGGATCAGTCGAACCAAACACTATGTCATCCACATATATTTACACTACATGATATGACCATTCAAAACTTTTGTAAAGAGAGTTTGGTCGACTTTACCTCTGCTATAGCCCTTGCTTGTCAGATGGGCACTAAGTCTGTCATACTAGCTCTAGGGGCCTGCTTTAGTCCACACAATGCCTTGTTCAACTTATAGACATGGTTAGGTAAATCATTATGATCAAAATCAGGAGGTTGTTCTACAAACACTTCTTCTTTTATTAAGCCATTCAAAAAAGTGCTTTTAACATCCATTTGTTGAAGTTTAATCCCTAATGAGAATGCAAAGGCTAATAAGATTCTGATGGCTTTTAATCTAGCCACAGGAGCATAAGACTCCTCAAAGTCAATCCCAAGCTCCTGATTGTACCCTTTAGTTAACAACCTAGCTTTATTTCTGGTTATGACCCTATCTTCATTTAATTTGTTTCTAAAGATCCATCTAGTCCCAATGATAGGCTGATCCATGGGTCTGGGAACTAGATTCCACACCTTATTTCTTTCGAACAGACCAAGTTCCTCATGCATTACATTAATCTAGTGTTCATCCATAAAAGCTTCTTCAATGTTTTTGGGTTCTATTTGAGATACTAATTCAATGAGGTCCTCGTTATTTATATCTCTATGATAGGATCTGGTTCTACGTGGGCCATGAAGATTTTCTATTATATTTTGAACAAGATGGTCTTTTAATGTTCTTATATTGATAGAAGACTCACCGGGCAAGGTCGACTGAATTTCATTCTCGGTCGACTGACCTATTTCTCGTTCTTCAGCTTGCGGTGGACAGTTTTGCCCTGGTTCCTCCTTGGACTCCAAGAATTCTCCATCATCATCCTTTCTTTCCCTGTCATCAACATTGTTGTCAGATTTTTCAGAGATTTCAGCAAACACTACATGTGGAGTTTCTTCCACAGTTTGATTTTTTTACATTGAAAACCCTATATGCTCTAGATGGCTCAAAATACCCTAAAAATATTCCAATGTCACTCTTGGCCTCAAATTTGTCAAGGTCAGATTTATCATTATAATGAATATAACATTTTGATTCAAATGCTTTGAAATAGGCCAAGTTGGGTTTCTTACCTTTCAGCATCTCATAGGGGGTTTTCTTACTCTTTGGCCTTACCATGGCCCTGTTTATGATATGACATGTAGTGCTTGCTGCCTCTGCCCAAAATTTCCTTGGCATCTGACTCTCAACCAGGATTGTACGAGCAATCTCCATAATTATCCGATTCTTCCTTTCTACAATGCCATTTTGTTCTAGGGTCTTGGGAGTGGAAAATCTATGGATTAGTCCTTCTTGATTACAGAATTCAGAAAATAAAGAGTGTAGATATATTTCTCCTCCCGTCCGTTCTTCCAATGCCTTCCCAATGTCTATCCTACCACATCCAACATGGGAAACGAATGAAGACAGAAGAAAAGGGAGGTGTAAAAACCTGTGATCGCCACCAAGGTGCCAAACGTGATGAACACGCCGTACCTTGGAAAGAGGGAGAGGTACTCACCTAACCTGCAGCGCTGGGAAGATGGACGGTTCAGGAAGAACCACCTGTAAGATGCACGGTCTTACGATAGACCGTTTAAGAACGCTGTAGAAGATGTGGGAGGAAGCACTCCTGGCAGTTGAACGGCTCTATCACGACCACAGGAAGAAGAAGGACGGTCCAGGCTGCACCGCACGTCTTCTTGAACGGACTTTAGAGAACCGCGCAAGACCACTAAGCCAGAAGTCACAAAGGGTCCAACCTTCACCCTCTCTGGCCGGCCAGAGGGGATGGGCCTCGTGCTAGGGATTGCTGACCTGCAAAATGACGTGAAAACACAAAGAGAAAACCTAAATTAGAACTGAAAAGTGTAGTAGATGCCAAAATAACAAGAAATGAACATGAATAAGTGGAAAGGGGGATACCTGGGGGATTTTAAACCCCTAGGGTGTCATAAACGTGGGTGGGTGTGTGCATGGCAATGAAGATGAAGAAAAACGTGGGGAGAAAGTGAGAAAAGTGATGCATGCAATGAAAAAGAGGACAAAACGTATCAAACACACAAGACTTAAAAAACTAGACTACTCCCTAAACCGGAGGCTTATATGGACGTGAAAAGTCTCCCTCCTTGGTGCTAGGTCACTCAAGAATGCGGCAGGGCTTTGCCGTCGACCAAAAATCTCCCCCCTTTCCAACTCAGCCTTTAGGGTCTATTTATAGAGCACCAAAAGTCCTAACTCGAAATTAGGGTTTAGAAGCATTTTCAGGTCAAGATAATCAAAGGAAAATCATAAATAATCAAATTATCTCTCATCCAGTCGAAACGGCACTCAAAATGGTTCATTATCCGCGGAGAAAATGACGGGAGAAGTTGGGGATAAAACCACGGATAAAGAGATAAAATCTGTTGAAATTCAGGAATCGAATGGATGAACGGTCTTACGATAGACCGTTCAACTGGATGTGCGGTCATGTCCTGGCCGTCCAACCCCGTCGGTGGAAATTCAAAATAAATCATAAATAATCCAAATTATCCATCGAACTGACCGAAACCTTCGCCGTTGGACTCTCATAGATGAACGGCTCAGATGAGACCGTTCAAAGGTAAAGCGACCAAAGACAAACCGTTCTAGCCTTGTCGGTGATAAATAGATTAATTGGATAATTATCTGAGAACACCACCAAGCGCAGGACTCTGAGAGATGAGCGGCTACCATCCGTCCGTTCATCAAGTTGAACGGCCAGAGGAGGGCCGCATAAATGCTTGTCGGTGAAAATTCAGAAAATTAACCAAAATATTCCAAAATAGGTGGACGGTCTACAGGCAACCGCGCATTGATTGAGCGGCCAGGGATGCACCGTACATGTACATGGGTATTGAAACTCATAGAAAAGCCCAATCAACAAAAACCAAGACCCGTTAAGCCCTGAATCAACTCGGACCTAACCAGGGAGGGAGGCTACCCACAAAATTGGCCCTAGACATGCCTGAAAATAGCCCCAATGAGTGATGGACAACTCGAGGCATCAACAAATGGGAGTAAGAGGAACGACTCAACTTATTGGCAAAAAATGGGTGTCAACAGATGCCCCTCCTTAACGTCCTCTTTGCAGGGGAGCGAGCGGAGGTGAAGCGAAAGTGACATGGAACATGGAGATGGAGCGGAAATGCAGCGGAGTGGACCGGAAAAGCGGGCGTTATGGTAAAACGACACCCATTTTTACCAACAAGCGACAGGAATCTTCCGAAAAACTCTGAACCAAATGCAAGGAATGATAAAACCAAAAAAATGACACCAGTCTAGAGGAACTAAACTAAATGAAACAAATTGACAAGACAAACCTCATGGGGGACACAATCCCGCGGTCCAATGAGGAGGCCAAAAGCAAGCAGCAAAAGTAAAGAAACAGGCTAAAGCTCCATACGGGGACCTTTTAATCAACCAAACCAAGCGAATTGACCAAAGAGAACCGTCCAACTCAGAGTGGAATTAGTTCCTCTTACTCAAACATTGAACGCATAGTTAACCATTACTGATGGGACATTCTGCAGGCAAACCATGGGGCATGAAAGCTCAAAAAGATGCATATGATGCATGCTAGGCTAAAATAAAAAAAATCGTTAAAATAAATGTAAAGAAAGATTAAAATACAAAATACTCGAGAATAATATTGCTAAGCTGGGAAAATCAGAGTCAAGATACAATCCGCAACCATAGCGTGCAGGATAGAACCATCCTCCCCATGACATCCCAACCTAACGGCCTATCTGAAGATTAAACACGTGAACCTGGATCATCATCATTTTTGTTGAAGGGGAACATCAGATCCTGGAACACGTAGATAACCAAGTAGTTCTCGAGATAATATATTATAGTACCATATAATAATGCAATAAGGGTGATAAGGTTAAAAGGCCATACCTGACTTACCTGCGCAGGTGAAACGGCAAGTGAAAGTTTGGATGCTGCACATGAAATTGTTAACAAGATTTGCAATGATATCAAAATTCATCAATTGAACACCAAGTGCAGACATGGGGGTAAAACAACTTTAAACATGAACGGTTAGGCACCAACCGCCCAAAGAAGAACGGTTAGATGTGAGCCGTATATATTATGGAATTTGAACCGACTTAAATAGCATACCGTTGAAGATGAACGATCACCTCTCAACCGTTCAAATGAAGGATGGTCTATCGCTAGACCGTACAACCTCTGCAACCTTGAAATGCTAAAACCCTTTGTCTCCCTCCACCGTAACCGACAGTGGGAGGGAGAACGAAGGGCACTCCACCACCCATTCCAACCTCCCACTCTCTCAACTTCTCCAACTCCCTCTCTCGTCTCCCCATCTCTCGCCTCTCCATCGCGATGAGGACCAAGCACCAGGCGGCCCGAGACCGGGCGACCGACGAGGAGCCCTCACCGCCACCGACGGCCGAGGAAATGCCGCCACCGCCGCCGCCGGTGGTTGCCGCAGAGGAGGCCGGTGGTGAAGAGCTCGCCGTGGCCGTGCCCGAACCGGAGGGGGAAGAAGCTGCAGCGGTTGCTGCCGGCGCTGGAGGCGACGAAGCGCCAGAGGAGCCCGCCGGTGAACCCACGGTGAAGGTGAAGGCGACCCGGGGTCCCGAGGTAGGCCCCCCCCTCTAGCCATTTTTACACCATGCATGTTAGATTTAGGGGATTTTTGGGGAGATTTCGGAGGCTAAGGACCGGTTTGGGGCGCCATGGTGGCCTCCCCGCCGGTGGGGAAACCCTCACCGTCGTCGGGGAAGACGACGGTAGGGCGGTTTAGACAAAACCGAATAGACGAAAACATACGGCTCACATAGAGCCGCCCAAAACCACACGGCTCAGTGGTAGCCATTCAAATTCACACAACAGTAGAACCAAACCAAGTAAGGATGGTGAGAGACTCACCGTACAAACAACAAGTGGGCCTCATTGGTCCGTTTAATACCCTGTCAACAAAGAACAATGCGGTCTCTATAGGACCGCCCAACCTCCCTGCGACCCAGGAGTGGCCGTTTCAAACTAAGAACCTGAGGGAAGAACGGTGCACGGTCACCCGTTCAAGATAAGAACGGCCAATGCCAGCCCGTTCGAAACACAGAACCTAGGTGATGCAGAACGGAAGTGGGGGGTCTTCTTCATTCTGCCCATGGTCGCGCTATACGCTCCTAGTGCCTTCTTGAAGAACGCGCTATATCGTCCTAACGCATTCTCAGATAGCAGCCCAGGATGACGGGTCTTTAATTCTGGGCCTCGTGGATGACTCTGGGGGTTCAAAACACAAGGGGAAGGCACACATGACGATGGACAACACACGGGGAACACTAAAATCGAAATCAAACCAACCTAATACTATCTAGGATAACTTTGGTGAAGGTGGATGTGGGGTGAGCGGCGGGGAAGGAAGGTGGGTGTAGATGATGCTAGGGTCGTGAGGAAGCTTGGCTGGGGCCTCTCACACGAACCTTTCGTAGGGACGGTGCAACCGAGCTCCATCCTAACCTTAGCAACATCCTTAGCGGTGGTGAGGGGAGGTGAATGGTGGAAGAAGAACGAAGCTCCGAATGGAGCCTCACACTCGACCCCGTCTCAGAGCCGGTACATCTGGGGCTTCGATCGTCCTCCATTGAAGGGGAAAAGAGAGGATCAGGAGAAGAGAATTGGGCATCGCACCCGGAGAGGGGAGGAGGAAGGGGGTTTCCAAAGATTGGAGGAGATAGCCATGCTATACTCATAAACTCTCATAGATTCATTGCTTCATTGTCAAATCAAACGAGATGGGATACATATATAGGGGAAGGGGAAGACAAAACGACACTAGAACATCGATTACAACCATGGAAAATAGCAAACATTGAAGACTTTAATAAGTTTCGGCGCCGGGAAGTTGGACCGTCTGCAGCAGAGTTTCTGTCTGAGATCGCGCGAGGGGAACCTAGCGCCTTCAAACAGATCACGCTACCTAAAGGTAGCGCGTTCATCTTTGGCCCAGTAGCTTCCACGATCAGCTTTGGCCTGGCGGCTTGCTTGATTCCCATCAAACCCCTCCACTTTGGAAGGTTCGTCCTCGAACCTCGAAGCTCAAGATCCCAGTCTGTGAGAACAACCTGGTTCCCTAAGCTCTGATACCATTTGATGCGGAATGGAAGTGGGGGTCTTCTTCATTCTGCCCATGGTCGCGCTATACGCTCCTAGCACCTTCTTGAAGAATGCACTATATCGTCCTAGCGCGTTCTCAGACAGCAGCCCAGGACGACGGGTCTTCAATTCTTGGCCTCGTGGATGACTTTGGGGGTTCAAAACACAAGGGGAAGGCACACATGACGATGGACAACACACGGGGAACACTAAAATCGAAATCAAACCAACCTAATACTATCTAGGATAACTTTGGTGAAGGTGGATGTGCGAATGAGTGGCGGGGAAGGAAGGTGGGTGTAGATGATGCTAGGGTCGTGAGGAAGCTTGGCTGGGCCTCTCACCCGAACCTTTCGTAGGGACGGTGCAGCCGAGCTTCATCCTAACCTTAGCAACATCCTTGGCGGTGGTGAGCGGAGGTGAACATTGGTGGAAGAAGAACGAAGCTCCGAATGGAGCCTCACACTCGACCCCATCTCAGAGCCGGTACATCCAGGGCTTCGATCGTCCTCCATTGAAGGGGAAAAGAGAGGATCAGGAGAAGAGAATTGGGCATCGCACCCGGAGAGGGGAGGAGGAAGGGGGTTTCCAAAGATTGGGGGAGATAGCCATGCTATACTCATAAACTCTCATAGATTCATTGCTTCATTGTCTAATCAAACGAGATGGGATACATATATAGGGGAAGGGGAAGATAAAACGATGCTAGAACATCGATTACAACCATGGAAAACAGCAAACATTGAAGACTTTTGTGAGTTTCGGCACCGAGAAGTTGGACCGTCTGCAGTAGAGTTTCTGTCTTAGATCGCGCTAGGGGAACCTAGCGCCTTCAAACAGATCGCGCTACCCAAAGGTAGCACGTTCATCTTCGGCCCAGCAGCTTCCACGATCAGCTTTGGCCTGGTGGCTTGCTTGATTCCCATCACTACGGATTAGAACGGTGCACATGGGACCGTGCAAAGGTACGAGCGGCCTGTGGGTAACTGCTCTTCCGACAGAGAGTTAAACCTTGATGATTTTATCTATATGTGAAATAAAATGCTTAAATAAATTACTAAAATGCATTTAAAATGAATGAATGAATGCAGGGAAAGCGCAGGACCCGCACCTCGTGGCTGCAGGTCCGTGCAGTGTATTTAGCACTGCCAGACTTCCAGAGGGAGCGATTGGCTGCCATGGGGTTCGCCCCATTCCTGAGCATCGAGGTGTGTCGGTTCGACGCAGCTCTGCTCTACGCCCTGCACGACCGCTGGGACCTAGTGAGTCAGACATTCCTCTTCCCGTGGGGGCATATGGTCCCCATGCTGGAGTATGTGGCCAGGCTCACTGCCTTCGAGTGCACGGGGCACCGGTCAGTGGGACCACTTTTCTCGACTACCGGGCG
Source organism: Amorphophallus konjac (assembly GCA_022559845.1). NCBI lineage: Eukaryota > Viridiplantae > Streptophyta > Magnoliopsida > Alismatales > Araceae > Amorphophallus > Amorphophallus konjac. Next base: position 273,581,372 of record CM040118.1, on the reverse strand, counting down.
ATGGCTCGGGGATTTTTGGGCTTAGAGCTGCGGCGCCCTAAGAGGCAGTCGACCCTCCTACCCCGGGCTAGTCTCCAGGACAGCCTGGGATTACAACGGGCGGAAGTTGCAGTTGGAGAGCACCCAGAGGAGCAGCTGCAGCGGTTGGTGGAGCTGGCGCGGTCGAGAGTTGCTACAGGGCAGGGAGCGGAGGCGGACAGAGTGCTGCGACAGTTCCTGATGCTGATGTTCGGGCGACTTCCCTTCTCCACCAGAGCGGACGTGATGAGCTGCTGGTTCCTTCCTTTCCTCGAGGAGCTGAGCCAGGTGGGCGACTACGCGTGGGGAGCAGCAGTTCTTGCGTTCTTGTTCGACACGCTGAGTTCGACGGCCCGTCGGACGATGCTCGGCGGCTTCTCCCCCTTACTCCAGGTACGACTCTTGCCCTAGACCTAATTATGCAATTCTATATGTTTCCTAAATGCTGACACGATGTTGTGATGCAGGTGTGGGCCTACGTGTACCTACGTGGGATGGGAAGAGGCGAGGAGCCCCGTCCCGGGCTCCAGCCGATTGCACGGAGGTGGATAGCACCTCGGGAGACTGCACCTCTGAGATGACAGGTCCGAGAGCTACAGGACAACCTGGACGCTCTACCGTTTGCCTCGGTATACTTCTAAACTCAGACTCTTTAATTAAATACAATTCTTATATGATGATGATGCTGATGCGACTTTCTATTTCTTGCAGGTACGGTGGACACCTTACACAGAGGAGGGCCAGGAGGGTCAACCTTGGGTGGTTGGCGCCCTCGCTTTTGCCAGACGAGATGTGTGGCTTCACTGCGTGAATGTGGTGGAGCCACTGCACTACAGATTGGTGATGAGGACCATCGGGGTCCATCAGCCCGCGGTGGAGTTTCTGGTGCCTGAGAAGGCGGGGGAGCGAGTGACGAGGACTACCCGGGGCCTGGCGGCAGCATTTGATTGGTCTACGAGGAACGCTGCGCAGGTGGCCGACTGGACAGCTCTTGGGCGAGTGGTGACCACCCGAGCGGGGAGCGACTCAGCGTACTACACTGCGTATGCCAGACACTATCGGGACCAGGTGTTCCGGGGTGCCCACCAGCCGGTACGACTTCTAAACTCAAACTCTGTCTATTATGCTTATGATTCTTATATGATGCACTGACACATGGACTTCTAAATGTAGATTGACCCTGAGGGACGACTGGCGGAGCTGCAGGGGCTCCTGCACTCCACCATCAGGGAGCGGGATGAGGCCCGACAGGCCCTGGCCTTACTGGTGAGTTTTCTAAGCCCTAAACTCTTTAAACTATGCAAATGCTTATTGGAGAGGGGGATTTCTACAGCCCAGACAAAGAGCAGCCGAACTAGGCCCATCAGGACCAAACAAGGCCACGCTCGCCCGAGTGATAGCCCACAGGGCCCACTCCGGACTAAAATTCCAATAAAAGATCACTCGGGGACCCAACCTTCCTAGGCGGCCCTCAGGCTCGAAAGGCCCGAGCGACGGTCAGGTCGTAAGAATGATCTACGCCTGATCAATCCTTAGCCAGGATATGGGGAGGCGCACACGATCGTTCCGACCCATCTCCGTCCGAGCTAGGCCCATCGCCCGGATACGGCTGGCCCCCCCTAAGCTCGAAACGGTCGACCTTCGAATGCTTATCCATGCAGTCGTTAAGAGTTCTCTGTGAGTAAGAATTCATAAGGGTGAGGGACTCCAGCTCCCCAAGGTGATAACGCTCCCACGATGAGGCAATAAAAGTCCACGTTGAAGATGTAACTCCCACCTGAAACCCCTCAACTTACAGGACTCCAGAAGGCCGAATACTATTTAAATCAGGGATACCCTCCGGCGAAAGGTAAGGGCAACCACACGCTCAAAACTCCTGAGCAGGAACCACTTCACCCTTCTGGTGGAGAGGGATCTCGCGCAGAAGCTACTTCCTCCCTATATTGCTCCCACCATAGCTTTACTGACTTAAGCATCGGAGGGTTTTTCCCCAGGGACTCATCCCTGGGCCCCCTGATCCATTTCCCTTTCTTGTAGTTCACAATCTGGTGATCTTCTGCCCGCTCAGGATCCGCGCGAGATCACGACTCTTCATCTGGCACCGTCTGTGGGAAACGTACGAGAAGCCAATATGGTGCAAAGGAGCTCAGGGAGGAGGTCCGCCAACGATAGGGGAAAGGCCATAGCAGCGGGGGATGGCCCCTCTCGGGCCTCGCAGAACCCCCCCTCCAATGCCAGTGCCCCCGCCGACGGACCACCCCCCCCCCCCCCCCCCCCCCGCGGCAGTAGAGCTACCGCTTCATGGTGGTGCGGACGCCTTTCAAGCCCTCAACGTGAAACTGGACGTCCTCGTGGAACTCATTGTTGACACCCGTTTTATACCCAATAAGTCGGGTCATTTCCTAATTCATTCTATATGATGCTCTGAGTTGTTCATTCTTCATTGAGTCTCTTGATTAGTTGAAGCCTATTTCTTGGGTCTTAACTCCGTGATCAGATATGGCTCCTGGTGGCGCTTCATTGGATGAATCTTAGCAATGCCTCTATTCCTTTTTGATCACCATTTTGATAATAACGGTCGGTTCTAGGCGCGTTGTTTCGTTTTGACGGATGGGTCCTGGACCGTTACTCTTTGAAGAGTCCTAAGGCTTAAGGCCTTGTTTTAAAACTTATCCTTTTGGCTTACACGTTGATAATAATGGTCTGTCGTGCAGCCGTTGTTTCATTCTGGCGCCTTATTCCTTGGCCGTTGCTTTCTTGAAGAGTCCAACTTGTTGGTTCTTCTTCCCGTTGATCTTATCTTTTAGGGATAAGGTTGATAGTGACGGGTGTTCCTTGGTGCGTTATTTCCAAGTTGCGGTCTATCGTGTGGCCGTTACTTCCTTCAGAGAGTCCTGACAGTTCAGGCCTTTTCTCTGCTACTCCGTGGCCGAAGATAAGGGTTTGGATTTACGATATCTCTTTTAAATCTGATCCTCAGGACCTTTTGTTTGTTTCTATAGACTCTTGGTGATATTATCTTCGGGGATTTGCTAAGAGTTATCCCTTTATCTTGATGAATTATCCTCTGCTCGACCTGAGAGTTTGAGGGTCTAGAAATAGAACCCTTGACTTCATGGCCCAAAGGGGGAGGATTTTGAAATTCACGACGAAGTGCTGTCGAACTCAGGAGCCATCTTCATCCAAGAGGAACTGCTTCCCACGTTCATCCATCTCATAATCAAGGGAGTACTTTGGTTTAGTCTTTCAAGTTCATCATTGCATGCTTAAGTTCTTCCCTGGTTTTTCCTCAATCAAAGCATTGTCCCTCCTCTTTCTCCACATTTTCTCACTGTTCTTTAAGCATCTAAACATCCTCCTAATCTTTTAAAACGCCCAGAGGGGTTAAAAAACCAAAAACTCCCCGGTAATCCCCTTTCCTTTTTGATGTCTTTAAGGTCTTTTGAGAATTGATGCTATATTATTGAAAGGGCTAATTTGGGTTGCTTTGTTCTTGTCTTCTACATCTTTGGCAGGTTTACAGGTTCACCAGTACGAGGCCCAAGTCTTCTAGCCGGCTGGAAGAGTTGGAGTTAAAAGAATCTACACTTTGCTACTGCAGGTGATCTGACGGTCTGGTGCAGGCGCGTCATCTTCTTCTGGCGGTCTATCGGGTGACCGTTACTTTCCAAGTAACGCACAGGGTCCTGGCCGTTATTTCTAGCTGACCTGCAGGTTCTCTTCTGTTTTCTCTCCCGTGGGCGGGTGTTTCATCCACCTATTTCCAAGGTATTTACAGGTCTTTTGCTTATTTTTACTTTGGTGGCGATCACATCTTTCCTTAGTTTTGGGCATTAGCTTTCTCATTCATCACATATCTCTTTTATTTTCTTGCTTGCTCCACCCCTTGTGGTGTGTTTTTATTTACTCTTTTGCTCCACGTCCCGGCGTGTGTTTTCCCCTTCCTTTAGCGTAGTTTGAGTGAGATAGCATGCCCATGCTAGAGCTAGCTTTGATTGCCTAGGTTCATGATCACATGTTCATAGGTTAAGAGCGGATCTTTGATTACTTGCTTGTCGTTTCATCATTCAAAACCCCAAATAAAAGATAGACAGGCAAAATAAAATCAACAGATAATTTTTTGGCGATCACGGTGGGACAACTTGTGCCAATCATGCTTTTGATTCCTGTTTGAACCTGCCATCATCTACCTATTTGGTTTCCCTTGAATTTCTCTCTTATCCTTGCTGAATCTGGTTTTCTGAGTATCCTGACGGCCCTGTGTCCCTACGTTATAGTTCTCTGACGCAGGGGCATTAGACCGCCACTTTGGTTCTGCTGTGTGAGCTTCCACGGGTTTTCCTGTTATTTCTGTCCGATTTTAGCTCTTGCTCATTTGACGGACCCATCTCCCTGCGTTATATCATTTCTGGCGGTCCGGCATTCGACCGTTATTTTACTCTAACACAGGGTTCTTCGACCATCATACTCCTGGCAGGTACGCATCCGAGGTGCATTTATTTCCGCAGTTTCTGCTGTGATTTATTGCTTGGGTGGTACTGGACTTCCTCCTTGTTTTGTTCATATATTCATATCATTGTGTGCATCATTGATTGCTAGATTTTAGGCTAGACTTTGCTTGCACTCTGGTGCACATAGGGTCATTCATCTTGTCATATCTTAGATTGCATTCTCCTACCTTGTTGTGAGGACCTCTCGTCTCCATATTCCTTGGAGCCGACCAGAAAATCATAGCAGGGACCTCCATAAGTCCCCGCGAGCCGTGGATTCCCACACGGACGCCGGGCCGGTTGTACCTTTCCTATCCCGTGTCTAGGGTTGCATAAGTGAAGGAGTGATTACACTTAGAGTCAAACCAAGTCTCATACCCATCTCCTGCTAGGAACCTATTGTTGAGAGCACATATTAATCAATTCACTAAAGTTCCGAAGGAGGAATCACAAGAATTGGGTTGCATCATCTTAAACAACTTGGTTGCCTTTGAGTGTCTTCATCTTTTATCACTCGCATCTTGTTAGAATCACCTAAGTTTGGTTGCTTATTGTGTGTTTTTGTGTTGGTTGTTCTTGCATTTTGTCAAGGTTGTTCGTTGCATGTGGAGTTGTTTTCGTCCATCCGAATCATCTCCTCAAGTCAATTCCTTCTTCACATTCTATTCCAATCCTCTTTTCGAGTCCACCATGGCATCCTTTAATCCTCCCCGCTCCCAAGAGGACTCCCTTCCTCAAGGGCTCCTTGAGAACCCTCCTAGGGTTGTTACCTTTTCCTCCGGGGAGGGGACTACCCCTCTCCCGTCCCCCACTTCTATGGAAGGTGGTCAAGCTACCCCTTCTTTCTCCACTCCTTCCACGGGCTCCGTCCTTCAGATGATGGCCCAATTGGATCCAACCCAACTCCAAGTTCTTTATCAGACCATGCAAGGGTCCAACGCATCTCCTTCAACCATCATCCAAAATCAATCCATATCTTCCACTGTTGGGCCCCCAGTTCAGCCCATTCCAATGGACCTTACTCCGGTCCAACCACGGACCATCACTTTCACGGGCATGGAAACGGGCCAGTCTTCCAATTCAGCCCAACAATCTTTCGATAAGGGAAAGTCGCCCATCCCTTCTTTTGTTCAAATGGATCATCACACATCTGCTCCGGTAGCTCCGCAAGTTCTCATGGGCCCTTCCGACTTCTTACGCTCTCAGCAAGGGGCGGCCCAAGTTTATCCTAATCCGGGTCAAGCTTATGCCCAATATCCTTCTTACGGGCCCACCATCCCTACTGTTTATCCCTCCACTCCTTCCTCTGGGCACCCACCTTCTGCCACAACCGTTCCATCTGCTCCTCACATTCAATCAGCATCTTTTGCCGCCCCTGCTCCCTCCCGAGAGCAGGACTTGCTCGACAAGTGGGCCGCCATGAAGCAGCAACTCGATTTCCTCCAGAAGCGGGTTGGCCCACAATCTTTGGCCGATATCCCTGTTCCAAGCTTCCAGAATATCCGATTACCTCCTCAATCAGAGCTCCCGAACTACCGCAAGTACGACGGGAACATCAATCCCTTTATTCATGTGAGGGATTTTCTATATGAATCGGCGCAATTCCAGTATGATGATCGCCTCATGGCGTATTTATTCCGCCGATCTTTAGATGGTGTTGCTCTGGAATGGTTCTATTCCCTACCACTGGAAGAGGCTGAGAGTTTCAAGGTAGTCAAGGACAAGTTTATCCAGCGGTTCCAAGACAGGGTCGGCCCAGAATACTCGTTCACAGATCTGGTGGCCGAGAAGATGAAATCAGACGAGGAGTTTGCCACTTATGCAGACAGGTGGAGACAGATGGCCGCTAGAGTGCCTGGCCACATCCCGGAGGAAGAGAAGGTCAAGCTGTTGATTTCAAATGCTACTCCAACCTTCCGGAACATCCTGGCAATGAACGACATAGCCAACATGCATCAGCTCTACAGCCGGGCGTGCTTCATCCAGACCCAGTTTAAGGATTCCCCCATCCACTCTTTATTTGAAAACCAAAAGCCCAAGTACCACAAGAAGCCACAAGGGCCAGTTACCGAGGGGGTCCAGACAAATGAACAAGTGCAAGCCGTTGCCTTCCCATTCCAGTCTGCACCATTCCGCTTCCCCCAAAACCCTCGCAATTCCCAAAACCCCGCTCCACAAAACTTCCAGGCAACCCCACAAAACCCTCCGCCTACCTTTGTCACTCCGCAAAATGCCTTCACCATTCCACAAAATGCCTTCACCAATCCACAACAACCACCACCTCTGCAATACCACAATGTCCCTCCACCTAACGGCTATAACAACAACCCCAACAGCAAGCGCCCGGCTCCCAGGAGAGCCCAGTACCCTCCATTGCCAGAGACACTTACAGATATCTTCTCCGCCCTCATGTCAGTGAATGCTATCCAACTTCCTCCAGAACGGCCTACTTGGAATCCAGTCGTTGATCAGACTAAATATTGTATGTTCCATAGGCAGCCGGGCCATACCATAGAAGGATGTTTTCAGTTTCGGGATCTGGTGTATGATCTCCACGAAGGGCAAAGGATAGATTGGGCCGCAATGCATCGGGCCATTGTTGAGATCAAGGTGAAAAGAGGGCAGCAGCCGAGGCCGCAAGTGCAGCAGCAACAGGCACTGCAGCCGCAGCAGCCACCACAACAGCAACCACAGCAACCACAGCAAGTACAGGACATGGGCATCCATCAGAATCTGATGCCAAACCACCCACCCACTCCTCAGCAGCAGCCGCCAGCACCAGCACAAGTAAACGTGGTCCAACCACCGACCCCCAATGCCGGGTGATCTTTTGATGATGACAGTACCGCACCACAAGTCATGGCCCTCCACCATAACCACCGCAATCCCCTCACTCCCTCCTTCATCCTTCCTGCACACCCAGCATCCCTTCCATTCATCCTCCCAATTACACCCGCTTCAGCAAATTCCTTACCACCCACCGTTCCATCATACTCTCCACCACCTAACCCGTCACCGTCATCACACCACCATCCAACCCCTCATCCATCCTTACCCTGCCGCTAGCCTTCCCTCCACCCGCGTCAACACTCATCACCACCCTGCCTTCCACCAACCCTTCGCCCATCATCCGCTCATCACCCACTGCCACCACCAACCTTACGCTCCACCAAACCGTCTCTCCCACACCACCTGTTCCATTCATCCACCCCGCAGGGCCCATCATACTATCTTCAGATGCTGCAGCGAATTGTGCTCTGAGGAGCGGTAAGATGTTCCATCGGAATTACCCCACTACTTCTAATCCCCAGTCCTCCCAGCCAACGGCCGAGCAAGAAGAAACTGAACCGCTGCCAGGTACTCAATATGACTTGTTACATCATCTAGACCGGGTGCCCGCTAAAATCTCTGTGCTAGAGCTGATCAAAAGGTCTACCCTTCATCAGGATGCACTAAGAGACTTTTTACAGAAGGTAATGGTCAGTGAAGATATGGCAGTCGATAGTTTACCGACCGCGCTAGCAACCATCTCCAAAGGGCCGGCAACTACGTTTTCAGAAACTGAGCTAGCACCTCCAGAAGCTCGGCAAATGCCGCTCTGCATTACAATCACTCTGAACAAGGTCAGCATTGAAGCAGCGCTGGTTGACACAGGGGCTTCAATTAATGTTTGTCCACTTAGCACCCTCCGAGCGTGCAACATATCTGAAGAGTTACTACGGCCTACCCCCACCACTATAGCAGCGTATGACAACTCGAGGCGAGCGTGTCACGGGGTGATCACCATTCAGGCAGAGCTCGGGCCTCTTACAATGGCCGTGGAATTTTATGTGCTCGATATCGACCCTATGTTCAAGGCTATCCTGGGTCGTCCGTGGATTGACACACTCGGTGCCGTGCCTTCCACCGCACATCAGTGCGTCAAATTCCCCTTCCAAGGGAGGGTCGTCAAAGTTAAAAGCTTGTCTGCGGTGCAGACAGTTAAGGCCATATCAGAGCAGGTTCTTCCCACACTTTGGCCAAGCAGCCGGCCCGTTATATCAGTGCTAGACTTGAACTTCCCCTGGGCGTATGCATCTCCTAAGCCCGCCGCTACTCCAGTCAACATCAAAGTGAAGCCGCAGATTCGAGATTCCAAGGGCTGGAACATCATACTGAAACTGGGCTATCAACCGGGGAGAGGCCTCGGTGTGCAATTACAAGGAATGACCAAGCCCATACCCAAGGGAAGAAAAATGGGCAGGAGAGGTCTCGGCTACAAGGAGACAGCATTATCAATGATGGGTGATTCTGGGCCACTCACCTGGGATTATCGTCAACATTTTGTCAGAGGGCCTATCCAGCCCGGCACATTAGCTTCAAAACAAGTCCAGCCAGAAAAAGATGCAGTCTGTCCGATTACCAACCCGCCCCCATTGCCGGGAGGGTCAGATGATGATATGCTCGACTATGGTCAGGCCTTGCAGGGGCTCTTTCATGAGGAAGAATGTCAGAAGGAGCAAGAGGTTCGGCTTGTGCAGTGGAGGCCGAAGAAGCAGCCTAGTGTTGATTTACAGAAGGAGGGGAGCTCTCCAATTGCCTTTTCTTGGTCTCCCTCACGCCTCCAATCTATTTTCCAGCAAGGGGACTTCATACCCCGCCTCCCTCCTATCATAATAAATCCATCCTTTATTGATCCGCCAAAAATTCTATTTGTTCCTTGTGCTTGCGGGAGGTACCCACCCATTGATCTATCCACTCTCTTCACTCCTCCTCCTCCCAACGCCCAACTCCACGAGATGTGGTTCTCTTCTTCCGATCCTTTCTTCGACTGCATTTTCCCCGAGCTGTTCCCTATGCAGCTCCCACCTCCTCCATCTTGCTGTGTAGTCTCCGCTGAGCTCCAAAAAAAAACGTCAAATTTAAAACGGAGATTTCAGTGGAAGATTACGCTATCCTGTCGCCATCCTCCTCCCAGGGGCACGAGTCCCCTACTCCTTCCCTTCCACTAGGCTTCCTCTCTCCTAGGTTAGGATTAGGATCCGTCGAGTCTAGGGAAGTAGAGTCAGTTAGGTCTAGAGAAGTAGGGTCTTGTTCTAGGTCGTCCAACCCTTCCTCTTCTAAGCCGCGCTCGCTTGCGCATCCATCCCGATCTGTTCCTGATAGGTTCTTGCAAGATTTAGCTCAGCGTTGCCATGCTCTTTTGAAGTGCCCGGAATTTGTTGCTACGGCAATTGTGATTGAAGATGAAGAGGAAATAGAAGGGGTATGGAGCGATGACGGATTAGGCGTCTACGAGATTCTGGATGAAAAGGATCCAATTGATGAGGATAGTGATGTAGATGACACCGCCGACTTATACGCACAAGGATTGAAAAGATTCGACGAGCCGTCGTCGTCGGTGGACGAACCTACAAAGGAAATCAATCTAGGAACCGAAGAAGACCCAAGGCCCATCATGATTGCTGCTAATCTCCCTTCACAAGTAGAAGAGGAATTGATTAAGGTCCTAAGGGAGTATAGCGATTCATTCGCCTGGTCTTACGAGGACATGCCAGGTCTTGACCCCTCTTTAGTGGAACATCGACTCGTGCTTAAACCAGGGGCAACACCTGTGAAACAAAGGTCAAGAAGATTTCACCCCCACATGGCCTTACGAATCAAGGAAGAGGTCGACAAACTATACAAAGCTAGATTCATCAGAGTAATTTTATATCCTCAGTGGGTGGCAAACATAGTCCATGTTCTTAAGAAAGATGGAAAAGTGCGCATATGCATTGACTTCAGGGATCTTAACAAAGCATGTCCCAAAGATGATTTCCCGCTACCCCATATAGACGTCCTAGTGGATAATACAGCTGGGTATGAAGCTCTCTCATTCATGGATGGATACCCGGGCTACAATCAGATTCGTCTCGCTCCGGAAGATCAAGAGAAAACTTCCTTCACCACGCCCTGGGGCACGTATTGTTATGTGGTTATGCCATTCGGTCTGAAAAACGCAGGTGCCACCTATCAAAGGGCAGTGATAGCCATCTTCCATGATATGATGCACATCTATATGGAAGCTTACATGGATGACATCCTGGTGAAGTCAAGGACTAAGGAAGAACACCCCTCAATCCTGGCTAGGGTGCAGCAGAGAGCCAGGGAGTACAAGCTCAAGATGAATCCGAAGAAGTGCATATTCGGAGTCTCCTCAGGGAAGCTGCTAGGGTTCATAGTAAGCAAACGGGGGATCCATATTGATCCTAATAAAGCACAGGCCGTCATGGACATGCCTCCGCCAAAGAACATTACGGAACTTCTAGGATTGATTGGTAGACTGCAATTTATCAGAAGATTCATATCCCAGCATTCTCAAAGGTTCCGTCCGTTTTATGAATTGCTTAAGGCAGGGGTCAAGTTTGAATGGAATGAAGATTGTCAGAAGGCCTATGAGGACCTCAAGGAATATCTATCCAATCTCCCGGTTCTGCAACCTCCTGTCCCTGGGAAACCCCTAATCCTATACATCTCGGTTATTGAGGACTCCCTAGGGCGGTTTTAGCACAAGTAGATGATGAAGGGAAAGAGCGGGCTGCATACTACCTTTCTCGGTTGTTTAATCCAGCTGAATCCAAGTACACCGCTATGGAGAAGACTTGTGCCACCTTAGTGTGGGTAGCTCAGAAGCTGAAACACTACTTCCTTGCCCACCCAGTTAGGTTGATCTCTAGAATGAACCCGATCCGTTATCTCTTAGAAAAGCCCGTCCTTTCTAGTAGGTTAGCTTGCTGGCAGAGCTTCCTCTCTCAGTTCGACATCACCTTTGTTGTTCAGAAGGCAGTCAAAGGATATGCCATTGCTGAGCATCTCGCCCATCTCCCCATCCCTCACACCGATTCCATTCAAGACGATTTCCCTGATGAGTATCTTTCTGTTATCTCTCATCACCCCTTCTGGTCTCTGCACTTCGACGGTGCGCTCAACTCTCAAGGCCGAGGGATCGGTGCTGTTCTGCTTACTCTAGAGGGGGTAACCATTCCCTTTGCTTATCAACTTCGGTTTCCTGCTACCAACAACATCGCTGAGTATGAGGCTCTCCTGGCCGGCTTGAAGCACGCCTACCTCTTAGGTGCGCGTTATTTGAACATCATAGGAGACTCTCAGCTCGTCCTACGGCAAGTTCTGTCCACTTACCGTACTCGTGACCCCAAGCTCAAGCCTTATCAAGATTTGGTCACGCTTCTCGCTAGGCAATTCCGTAAGCTAATCTATATTCACACTCCCCGTTCTCAGAACATTCTAGCAGATGCTCTAGCATCTCTTGCTTCCTCCCTATCCTTCCCTCTCAGTTAGAATACTGAGACTATCGTCGTCTAGAGATTGGACACACCCTCTCTTCAGGATCCTTGGTACCTTAACCTTAGGAAATCCGTAGAGGCGAAGGCTGAGAAGGAAGATCTCAAGGAAGTTTCGCTAGCGGAACTAGAGGAGATTCTGGACGAAGAGGAATTACCTTGGTATCATGAAATCGAGTTGTTTTGCAAAGAGGGGTCGTTCCCAGAAGGGGCAACAGCTGAGCAACGCAAGTCAATCAGAAGAGCCACCGCAAGGTACACCATTGTTGCAGGAGAACTGTACAGGCGCGCTACTAATGGAATGCTCATGAGATGCTTAGATGATGTAGAAGCTTGGAAGGTGGCTGAAGCAGCCCATTCTAGTGAGTGTGGGGGTCATGTCAATGGCCAGGCTCTAGCAAAGAAGATCCTTAGGCAGGGCTACTACTGGCCCACTCTACAGGAAGATTGCTCCCTCTATGTCCGGAGGTGTCTTAAATGCCAACTCCATGCTGATAAAATTCATTCTCCTTCATCTCTCCATCCTATGACTGCTCCTTGGCCATTCTCTATGTGGGCTTTCGACGTGGTCGGCCCGCTCAGTGATCCTAATTCTCAGATCAAGCATAAGTCCTTTATCCTTACCGCTACTGAGTACTTCACCAAATGGGCCGAAGCCGAGGCGTACGTAGAAATCAAAGCTACAATGGTGTGCCGCTTTATCATGAAGAATATTATCTCGCGGTTCGGAGTGCCAAGCAGCATCATCACCGACAACGGACCCCAGTTCGTCTCTCAAGAGCTTAAGGACCTCTGTAAAAAGTTCAATATTGCATTGCATCATTCATCTCCATATTATTCTCAAGGAAACGGTCAAGCCGAGGCCACCAATAAAACCCTTCTTAAAATCATCAAGAAAACATGCGAAGCTCATAAGTTTTCTGATTGGCCAGAAAGATTAGTGGAAGCTCTGTGGGCTTACCGCACCTCCGTCCGTACCCCTACGGGACAAACTCCCCACTCTCTTACCTACGGGATGGAGGCGGTGCTCCCATATGAGATCTTGATCCCTTCACTTAGAGTGCAGCTTGATAAGGAACTTAATCTCGATGAACGTCGAGAGGCGTTGCTGGTTCAGTTGGAACTCTTAGATGAGAAGAGGATGAACGCGGCCGATCACGTATCCATTTATCAAAAGAGGGTTTCACGTTATTTTCAAAAGAAGGTAATCGAACATAAATTTCAAAAAGGTGATATGGTTTTGAAACATAAATTCATTCGGTCTGCAGGTCCAAGGTCTAAATTACAACCTAACTGGGAAGGACCGTTTGTCGTAAAAGAAGCTTATCCAGGGAATACTTATCGTTTAATAAATGTGAAAGGTGAGGAGCTCTTTCACCCGTGGAATGGGTTGTATCTTAAGCGTTTCTTTCCTTAGAGTCTAAGCCACGTGCTTCCCCGGCAGCAGGATGCTCCTTCCTGTTTCACTAAGAAGGGTCCCGAGTAAGGCAATCACACACTACACGACATCCCTGGTCAGGTTTTCCGATTCTAAAAGACACCGTTTCTCCTCGGCCATGCTTTAGGGGAAAATCGAAGTCCCTGTCCGCTTCATTCTTCGGCTAAATCCAGGGGCAAGAAGTAAATAAGGAGGCGACAACTAATCCAAACACCCTAACGAGAGGAGGTCTCAAATAGGGGCAAGTCCGTTATGACCTGACGCCACAAGAAACGAAAGGAAAAGAAAAAGGAGTAATCTTTTTCACAACGAAATCAAAAGCATCATCTCAAAAGTCTACTATTCCAAAACTCCAGGAATGCAAAAATAGAAAAAAACTAGGCATGACAAGAGTGGCAGCATAGTTCCCCGCGGGACGTCATGAGCCCGGTCGAATGCATGCCTAGAGTGGACGAAGGTTCGATGACGGACACAAAGCCCCGGCGCAACAGACCAAATCTCTAACAGGGTTGTACGGTGAAGAAATCAAGTCCTAAAAACTTCCATATCTGGCCTAAGCTTACCCCCATATTCCTTTTTTCTTTTTAGGACCAAGATTAGTACCTTGGGTATGGCCTTGTTAAAAACACCGTCATGAGAAGTGGGCCTTGGCCAGGGATTGTCACCCGTATTACACACCAACCTCGGGACTTCTGATTCTGAACAAGGAAGAGGTCATGTCACTAGGGAGGCACTGGTTTTCAAAATCCAAAAACATCAAATATTTTTCAAAATCCAAAAACATCAAATATTTTCAAAATCCAAAAACATCAAATATTTTCAAAATCCAAAAACATCAAATATTTCCAAAATCCAAAAAAGCCAAATATCTGCGAAAATCCCACGAAAAAATTAGATGTTTTTCAAAACTCCATCATGTGCATAGCATGCATTGCATTTTCATTATGCTTTCCGCCTATTTAATAACGCTCCACCCCTTGACCAAATATCAAGAAACGGTCATTATCTAACTTGCTTCAAGGCAAGGGGTTGAGTCTAAGAACAGATCTAACTTGTTTCATGTTTGAGTGTGTACAGGCAGCAGGACAAGTTCAAAGTGATAATTCACAAAAATGCAGGTCAAAGGCAGTAACGCATCAATGCCAGACCGCCACATGAATATAACGGTCTCCCTTCGGCCGTCACTTCCTTCAGGCATGGGGCTTTTATTTCAACAAACATTGTCCCTCTGACGGCCTAGCCTATACCGTCGTTTATATATAACGGCCGGTCTCCCATCCGTTATTTGCTTCAGAGAGCAGGATTGATAATGCTTTCGTTCTGACGGCCCATCGTTAGGCCGTCGTTTCTTTACAGCGGCCCACCGCCCATCCGTTACATCCTCCAGAGGCTCTGCCTCTTCACATCACTCTGGCCATTCAAACCACAAAACTCACATCCATTCAGTTAAAGCAATATCATCTCATTCAAGCAAGATTAAAGATTCCAACTTTGATTATTAATAACAAACAACTTCTCTCATGAACAAAAGAAAATCAAGGCACATTCAATTTCTTATCCGCGAAAGGGCGGATTTTCCTCAACTCTTTCACGTAATCACGGCGTGCTGCGTCGTCCTCTTCAGCTTCTTCTCGCCACGGGCGCACCTTGCTGATCTCCCACATGGTCAGCGCGGTCTGTACTGCTCTTTCGTCTTCCTCGGTCCCCATCTTCCTAGGTAGAAGGGGAGGGTAATGTGATAGTGCAGGAGCTTCGGTTCTTGGAAGCCCGATCTGAAGGTGGCACCGGTGCGGGTTGTAGATCGCCATGGTGGTATTCCCCACTAGCTGGAGGTCCAAGCCTTGGCGCCGCGGTATTTTAAGAAGAGTGCTTCGAAGGATTCTTGGCCGCATGATGAACTTGTCCATTGGCAGAGTGTTGAAGAAGAGGCGCCATTCATCCCGCATTTTCTTGTCCGCCGTCTTGCATTCAACCTGAGAAGAGTATCCAAATGCCCCTCCAATGAAGAAGAGAGGGTGGCTCCTGAAGATTCGGCTAGCTGAAGTTATGTCTTCCTTTTGTTGAAATTTGATTCTCACTCCCATCCAGCACTCAAGGAGTATCATGGAGCCGAACAAAAGTCCTCCTAGGCAAGCCGAGCTAAGTCCTTCATAGAGGTATGAGAGGACAGCTTGAGAGATGGACATTCCCCGCCACAGCCCGCTAATAATGCTAAGATTTTGGATGTCTAAGAGGTGGTCGGTCGTGGTAAAAAGGAAGACCCCGCACAAGCAAACCGCCACCGCCTTGGCTATTGCCGCATGTCTCTCCCACTTGTTTTTACAATGAGACACTATCCATTGCGCCAAGGGTATCAAGTGAATGTGGTGTGGGCTGATCATGGTCCTCACGTCCTTTGGGTTATGAATGAAATCACTCAAGATCAAGGACGGGTCAATAGGCTCTATTGTATAGCAAACCCGGTCTTCATCCCCCGCCTTAGTCTTAGGAAGGGCTAGGTAGGTGTCTACCTCTTCTAAAAGGATTGTTGCTTCGAAGGAAGGGAAGATAAAGGTATGAGTTTGTGGATGCCATAACTCCACAAGTGCTGAAATACTTGACCAATCTAAGGATAATTTCTGGAAATTTTTGCCCAAAACCAAGAGTGGTTGAAGGTGCCAAGCTTTAAGGATTGATGTGACCTCTATAGGGAGGGCCTTTACCATGGGAGCCACCCACTTCAGATTAGAGTAGCATCTTGGGCCAGGAAGAGGCTTGAAGAAAGAAGGAGAAGAAAAAGTCATAAAACGAATTGAAGTGCAGAATTTTCTGAACTTGGATGTGTTGTTGAGGGACTTACCACCCTTTGAACATTGGAGCTTAAGTGCTTGGGAATTGATGTCAACCGTTGGAGCTCTCCATGTTCTTTTCTGGCAGCTTTAGGTCCGGTGTAGACCTTCTCCTCCATAGCCATGGCCGCGAAGCTTCTCTTCATCTTGATTTCTGCCCTTAGGAGAGGTTCTTCAACCCTAAAGCAGAGGTTTTCAGCAAAGATACGATTTTGGTTGAGTATCCAAGTTTTAAAGGTTTAATTTTGGCTTTGAAAGGATAAGACTTGAGTTGGAAGGCTTTATCTTCAATCTAGATAAGTTCTAGTAAGGGATTAGATGGCTAAACCTCGGGTTTAAGTTCTCACGGCTCAATCCGTCTCGGAGTACAACCCAGGATCTAATGGTCTATCGTACGGCCGTTATTTCACTCCGACGCATCAACCCTAGGCCGTCGCATTTTCCTGTGGGTTTAATTTCCCCGATCATGTTCTATGAAGATTAACGGTTTAAGGGCTGACTGTCGTTTCTTGTAACGCGCAAACCCTGAGCCGTTACACTCTCAACCACTCAATTCTTTCTGCTCTGGGCTAAGCACTACCTGACGGTCCTGGTTGTGGCCGTTGTTTCATTCTGACGCGTCTACTTTAGGCCGTCGCATTTTCTGCTAGTCGCCCTGCAAGCTATAGTTCTGCCACGATTAACGGTCCAGCTTTAGGCCGTTATTTGCCGTTGACGCACCAGAGGTGGACCGTCGTTTTTCCTACAGCTCAGATTACAAATTTGGCCTCTGTTGTGTATAACGCCCTTCAACTAGTGCGTTATTTGATTATGACGGTCTGATCCTAGACCGTTACTTTCTCTGCAGTTGAATTCAGGCTATTCCTTCTGCCCTTGCCTAGACCTGGCAGTCTCTCGCATTGTACACCTCATTCTCTCTACATTTTCACACACATACATTCCTGCAAATGACTCATGCACACATTTCTGCCTATGTCTCATACATTCATTCATACACACCTCATCCGCGCATGCATTTTCAAACATATAATCACCTGCCAAAATCATTCATTCATTCATTTCATCCGTCCCTGCACATTCAAACACGCATCCATTCATTCACGTTTGCACTAAATAAATAGAAAACCCAAAAAAGATTTCATTCCATTTTCCATAAAGTTCATACAAGTGATAAGAAAACATAAAAATACATCATTCGGTCGGCTTATCCGCCGGACCGCCCTCATCCTCTCCATCCTCGGGTCTCCTCGTGGGTGGCGGCGCTATCGAAGCACTCTCCTCCTGCTGTCCCCGCTCCGCCCTCTCATTCCTCCGTTGGCCAGAGGAGCTGACAAGAAAATCCCCTACCGAGCCGCTCGGGGCAACACTCCTCCGTGCCCCACTCTGGGAAGCACTCCGCTCTGGTCCCCGGCCCATCATCCGGACCGTCTGCTCCAGCATCCGCAGCTCGATCTTCAGCGTGAAGATCTGACGCCGCGTCTCCCGTGCCTCGGTCCGGTAGCGATCCAAGTCTGCCGTCCCGATTCGGAGCTTCTCCACCTCAGCTTGAGCCTGAGCTAACTCTATCCGTAGTCGCTCCCCCTCTGCCTCATCCAAGCGTCGCAGGGTCTCCGCTCTCAGCCGGGCCATCTCTGCCCGTACAAGCTCTGTCTCCGCTCGGGCTCGATCAGTCTCAGCCCGGCTTCTTTCTGCCTCTATCCTCGCCTGCCTGGCCTCGGCCACTACTGCTGCTAGCTCTCTCGCCTGTAGATTGCATTCCATATAGTTAATCATAAGGCATTTTTAGGCAAGATCATAAGCATGAGCAATTTTAGCATCTCACCCGCTCCGCGAGGGTGGCCTCCGCCTCCTCGGCCTGGGCAACCGCCTGAGCAAAATCAACCTCCTGCTCAGCCCTGCCTCCCGCAGGCTGTGAGGAAGACGATGGGGCATCTGGTCCGGCTCGTTGGGCTCTCTCGGCCCGCTGCATTTAGAAGATAGGGTTAGGAACCATGGTTAATCAGTATATGCATCATAAACATCAATTGTCATAATCATAAGCATTTTTCTAGGTTTTAAAGTCTCACCAGGAGCTCCAGAGCGGTCCGGTACCCGTCCCGCTGCTGGATGGTGGAGTGGAGTAATCCCTCCAGCTCAGCTATCCGTCCCTCAGGGTCTAGCTGCATGTAGAAAGCATGAGTCAGTACATCTATCACATTGCATTTTTGCATATAGAAAGAGTTTAAGTTTTTGCATACCGGTCGACGGGTACCTCGGTACACCCGGTCGCCGTAGAGTCGAGCAAAGGCCTTTAGATATGCCTCGTCGCTCTCGTCTCGTTCCTTCACTGCTCAGCCCCGCCTGTTCCAATCATGGACGTACTTCACCTTCCGGGCGCACCAATCCACATTACCACTGATGCCCCTTGCTGACTTGCCGGGGTGGTCATCGCTGTGGCGTGGAAAGGTCACCTCGGGCTGATGTAGTCCCCGGGTCCGCAGAATCAGCCTGTAGTGCAGAGGCTCGATGATGTGGATGCAGTGCAGCCATATGTCTCATCCTCGGTACGACAAGGCCGCCTCTACCCACGGCTGTCCCGTATAACTCTCACCGCGGTATGGGGTCCATCTCACCTGAGAGCATTTAGTTCATTCATCAGCATTAGCATTTAAAAAGCATTTAGAAGCATATAGAAGCATATAGAAATCATTTTTAGTTCTGGACTCACCTACGTATGTGGAAAGGAGTCTAGGTCATCCTGGAGCGTCCGGGTCAGTCTGATGATCGACCCTGTGTCCCTCGCCACCGACCAACGCCTCGCGATCGGTATGCGGTCGGGATGGAGTAGCGCGCCTCTCCCGATGCCCGGGAGGTACATATAGCTCCAGATCTGCATTTTTAGAAATCAAGTCAGTCACATGGCATATCATAAACATTTTGGCATAAAAGAAAGCATTTAAAGTGCATTTACCTGTAAGAAAGGTGAGAAGCCGCCCAGCATCGTCTGCCGGTCCGTAGTGCTCAGGGACTCGAACAGGAATGTGAGCACTGCTGCTCCCCAAGCATATCTCCCAACTCTGTGCAGGTTCTCTATCATCGGTAGCAGTCTGCAGCTGATGACGTCTGCCCGAGTCGCGAAGAGCAGCTTCCCGAATAACAGCATCAGGAAGCGTCTGAGCACTCTGTCTCCCTCTGGTCCTGCCTCCGCCGCCACACGAGGGCGCACCTGGTCTATCACTCTGCCCAAGTGCTCCTCGGGTAGCTCTCCTATGGCTATCGCCGCTCCTCTCAGTCCCAGGCTCTCCTGCAGTACAGATCTCGAGAGCTGGGAGGAAGACTGTCCCGGCCTGATCAAATCTAGCCCGAGCAGCTGCTGCGCCATCTCCCGGTAATCACCGTAGGTCCATCCGGTCACTGCGGCTCCGTGGACTCTCAATCCCGTAATCCTCGCTATGTCTTCTAACGTGGGGATCATGTGGCCCCACGGGAAGATGAAGGCTCTGCTGATCGGGTCCCATCTCTCGTGCAGCGCGTACAGCAAGGGTGTGTCCATCCGGATCACCTCGATGCTGAGCACCTCGGTGAATCCCATGCTGGCTAGTCGCTCCCTCTGGTAGTCGGGCAGTGCCTGGTACACCGCCCGGACCTGCAGCCAGGAGATCCTTGATCTTCGTTTTCCCTGCATGTTATTTAGATCATAAGTTAGTTAATTGTATCATAAAACATTGCATAAGCATTTTAAAATTGAAAACTAAACAAAAATTTGAAAATTGAAAACCCTAAAAATAGTTTAAGACCCTGGCAGATGTGACGGCCCTGGGGTAGGGCGTCGTTTGCTTCTGACGGACTCGGGGTGGTGCGTCAGGCAAGTGACGGTCGCTGGCAGGACCGTCACATTATCTGCGTTTGGGACTCCTTTCCTTTGTATTCCCGTGGCTTCCCACCTTGGCCGAATGGCCTACAATTGTTCCTAGGGGGTTTGTGGACCCATTTCTACCCTTTAATCCCACATGCATTCATAATAAAAACACAAAAAAATTAAAATTTGAAGTTAGGGCGGAAGGACCTACCTCACGGTCCATGCCCCTTTTCCTCTTCTTCTCGGGTTCTTTGGGTTCCTCTGCACCCAATGGGGCTTCCCCTTGGTCCTCCACGACCGTGGGAGCTTCTTCTTCTTCTCTTGGGCTTCTCCTTGCCGTTTCTTCTTCCGTGACCGGTGGGATCACCTCCCGTTCGAGCCGGCGGTGAAACCGCCGGATTGCTTTTTTCTTTCCCCTCTCCCTCCTCTGTGGTGGTGGCTGGGGAGCCTCGTCGCCGGCCATGGTAGTAGTGGGACGGTGGTCGCCGGTGCTTTCTCTTGGTTGGGTTTTTGGGTGTTGAATGTGGAATGGAATGGCCGTGACCGTTCGGTTGTTATTTTTTTGAACGCTCAAGAAATGCGACGGTCTATCGACCGACCGTCACATCCTTCTGACGCATCTATTTTCAACCGTTACATATGATTGGACTGTTTTATTGAAGAATGTGAACCGCCTGGTTTATGACGGACTAGGGATGGTCCGTTACTTGATGTAACGCCCTTTCATCAGACCGTTACAAACTTGCAAGTTTCTTGATGAATTAAATGGTCTATTGGATGTCAAAATGGTTCCATTTTCTTCCATGTTGTTCATTATTGATGCCTCTCGCATGAACAAATGGTTATGCCTTGATTCATGATCATATTTATTTTTTGGCTAACCTATCTTTTATGAAGGAATTTGTGAACGAAATCATGCTTTACTGTCCGTCCGGAAGGTGGGTCAGGTATTTGTATCTCGTCCCTTATCCCTTAATGCATTACTATATGTTATCTACGATATTATCTCGAGAACCGGTTGGTCATTCATGTGTTCCAGGATCTGATGTTCCCCTTAAACAAAAATGATGATGATCTAAGTTCACATGTTTAATCGTTAGATAGGCCGTTAGATTGGAATAAGTTTGGGGACGATGGTTCTATCTTGCACGCCGTGGTTGCAGATGGTGTCCTGACCCTAATTTCTCTTGTCTAGCAATACTATTCTCGAGTATTTTCTATTTTATCTTTCTTTGCATTCGTTTTGAAGATTTCTTTTCCTTTAGCCCAGCATGCATCATGCACATTCTTTGAGCATTTATGAAGCTTCATCTGTTCAAGGTATCTCAGTGATGGTGAATAGCTGTGTTCTTGATCTCGGATAAGGAGAATCATTCCACTCTGAATTAGAAGGGTTTCCTTCGATCTGCTCGCTTGATCTGGTTGGCTGAAGATTCCTGTCTGGAGTTTAGTACTCTTTTCCTTTCCATTGCCTTCGGCGGCTAGCCGTGTTCCCTTTCCTTAGTTATTAGCTCCTCCAGACTTGCATCCTTTGGTTGGCTATTTCCTTGTGATCAGTTTTGAAGCTTTCCAGAAAATTCTTATCGCTTGTTGGATGAGAACGGGTGTCGTTTACCTTAACGCCCTCTTTTTGATCCACTCCGCTTCATTTTCGCTTCATCTCCATGTTCCATTTTGCTTTCGCTTCGCCTCCGCTCGTTCCCCTGCAAAGAGGACGTTAAGGAGGGGCATCTGTTGACACCCGTTTTATACCCAATAAGTCGGGTCATCTCCTTATTCATTCTATATGATGCTCTGAGTTGTTCATTCTTCATTGAGTCTCTTGATTAGTTGAAGCCTATTTCTTGGGTCTTAACTCCGTGATCAGATATGGCTCCTGGTGGCGCTTCATTGGATGAATCTTAGCAATGCCTCTATTCCTTTTGATCTCCATTTTGATAATAACGGTCGGTCCTAGGCGCGTTGTTTAATTCTGACGGATGGGTCCTGGACCGTTACTCTTTGAAGAGTCCTAAGGCTTAAGGCCTCGTTTTAAAACTTATCCTTTTGGCTTACACGTTGATAATAACGGTCTGTCGTGCAGCCGTTGTTTCATTCTGACGCCTTATTCCTTGGCCGTTGCTTTCTTGAAGAGTCCAACTTGTTGGGTCTTCTTCCCGTTGATCTTATCTTTTAGGGATAAGGTTGATAGTGACGGATGTTCCTTGGTGCGTTATTTCCAAGTGGCGGTCTGTCGTGTGGCCGTTACTTCCTTCAGAGAGTCCTGACAGTTCAGGCCTTTTCTCTGCTACTCCGTGGTCGAGATAAGGGTTTGGATTGACGATATCTCTTTCAAATCTGATCCTCAGGACCTTCTGTTTGTTTCTATGGACTCTTGGTGATATTATCTTCGAGGATTTGCAAGAGTTATCCCTTTATCTTGCTGAATTATCCTCTGCTCGACCTGAGAGTTTGAGGGTCTATAAATAGAACCCTTGACTTCATGGCCCAAGGAGGAGGATTTTGAAATTCACGACGAAGTGCTGCCGAACTCAGGAGCCATCTTCATCCAAGAGGAACTGCTTCCCACGTTCATCCATCTCATAATCAAGGGAGTACTTTGGTTTTAGTCTTTCAAGTTCATCATTGCATGCTTAAGTTCTTCCCTGGTTTTTCCTCAATCAAAGCATTGTCCCTCCTCTTTCTCCACGTTTTCTCACTGTTCTCTAAGCATCCAAACATCCTCCTAATCTTTTAAAACGCCCAGAGGGGTTAAAAAACCAAAAACTCCCCGGTAATCCCCTTTCCTTTTGATGTCTTTAAGTTCTTTTGAGAATTGATGCTATATTATTGAAAGGGCTAATTTGGGTTGCTTTGTTCTTGTCTTCTACATCTTTGGCAGGTTTACAGGTTCACCAGTACGAGGCCCAAGTCTTCTAGCCGGCTGGAAGAGTTGGAGTTAAAAGAATCTACACTTTGCTACTGCAGGTGATCTGACGGTCTGGTGCAGGCGCGTCATCTTCTCCTGGCGGTCTATCGGGTGACCGTTACTTTCCAAGTAACGCACAGGGTCCTGGCCGTTATTTCTAGCTGACCTGCAGGTTCTCTTCGATTTTCTCTCCCGTGGGCGGGTGTTTCATCCACCTATTTCCAAGGTATTTACAGGTCTTTTGCTTGTTTTTACTTTGGTGGCGATCACATCTTTCCTTAGTCTTGGGCATTAGCTTTCTCGTTCATCACATATCTCTTTTATTTTCTTGCTTGCTCCACCCCTTGTGGTGTGTTTTTATTTACTCTTTTGCTCCACGCCCCGGCGTGTGTTTTCCCTTTCCTTTAGCGTAGTTTGAGTGAGATAGCATGCCCATGCTAGAGCTAGCTTTGATTGCCTAGGTTCATGCTCACATGTTCATAGGTTAAGAGCGGATCTTTGATTACTTGCTTGTCGTTTCATCATTCAAAACCCCAAAGAAAAGATAGATAGGCAAAATAAAATCAACACTCATGAGGACCCAGGCGGCCAGGGATGAAAGATCACGCGCCCCATCAGGGAGCCCTCCCCGCGAGAATGCATCCCAACACACTGCCGGAGGCCGCTTCACAATCCGCGGCCAGCAGATTATCCGTAACAGGATTGGAGGACCCTCGCAAGCTCCGCCGTCGGAGCAAGAGGCTTCCTCCACACCGAGGCGGGGAAAACCTGGGGCACGCCATCCAAACGCGAAGAGCGACGTTCCCGAGGATCGCCAAGACATTCCCCCCAGCCTCGCACCACAACAGCAGCAGGAGTTGTGTAATATCTCGGACCTTTCGGATCCTTCTTCGTGGGTCCCGGATCTGGTTTTCGGAGTGTCCAGCTCTGTTGTGTCCGAAATTCCGTTTCGGACATCTTTCGTGTTCGGATCGGCGCGATCCGGAGTCGTTTCGGAGGCCCGGAGGCGTTCCGCGGCTTTTCCGCGTGTGTTTTTCGATTCCCGGCGTGTGTTTCGGCTTTTCCTTCGGACGCTCGCTGCGGGTTAACTGGGCCGTTCACCCGGGCACGAGTGGTACCGTTGCGATCGGTGTGTTCCGAGGATTCGAGAAATGTATTTTTCTATTTTTCGGTATTTTTCTGAAAAATTCGGATTTTCTATAAATCCTAATCCTTTTTCTTTTCTTTTTCCCTTTTCTCTTTCTTCTTCCTCTCCCTCTCTCTCGCGACCGTGAGCCCCCTCTCTCTCCCTCTCTCCCATTCGGACGCTGCGAACCCCTCTCCGGCTACGGACGGCGGCGGGGCGACGGCGCGGACGCGTGGGCGACGGTGAGGCGATCTCGTGGGCGTGCGGCGAGCGTGGGAAGCGTGGGGAGTTCGTGAAGCTTCGAGCATTCTTCGTGATTCGTGATCGATCCGGCGGAGCATTCGCTCCATCGAGGTAGGGTGACGTTCCTTAGTCTCATGCCGTTCTTTTCCGTGATTTATAGGCCGCGGGGAGGCCGAGAGGGGATCATTTGAGCATTTTTGGGTTTTTCCATGATTTGGGGAGAGCTCGCCCGATCTATGGATTCAATGCATGGATTCGTGTTTTGAGGGCCTAGAATCATGCTAGGGGTCCCCAGGGGTCTTCCCCTTTATTTTCCCCCTCTCCTATGGAGGTATGGGGGCGTGGTTAGAATTTTTGGGCGTTCTTACCGTTTTCGGCCGCGGACTGAGAACGCGCTATACTCCAGTAGCGCGTTCTTGGAGGTCGCGCCGCCCCGACCGAGCGCGTTCATCGGAGAAGATGAACAGGAGGCGGTTCCTGTCGCGCTATGGGGTCATAGCGCGATCTTCCCTGTCGCGCTAGGTGTCCCTAGCGCGATCTTGCCTGTTGTTGGGTGTTTCTCTTGGGCCGTGTGTGCGCCCCGGGCACCCCGTGGAGTTCCGTGACCGTGTCTTTGGGGTCCGGAAGTCCCGTTTGCCTCGGTTAGGCGTTTGACCGTGGGCAATGCGTCTGTTTCTTTTCCGACCGTGGTCACCGTGCGACGGGGCTGGTGCGTGGGGTGATTCCCACACGTTGTCGGATTCGGACGTCGTTTTCCGTTGACTCGAGAGTCTACTCCTTCAGTGACCCTCCACTAGTCGTAGCCTACTAGTACGCGGGTGCTAGTCGCACCAGGGAGTGGTGTACGGGCCGACCTTTCGAGACGGTTTGTGGACCGGTTACCGTTGGGCCCCACGTCTTGCAGCCAGAGTCCGGCTGAGGGGAAAACCGGTCAGAGGGCCAGACCTGGGACGCGTGGTCTGTGTGTGCACACGTGGTTGGGGGCGGTTGGACCCACGTCGACGGGCGTGACCCCAGCTATTCACTTGTTTGTGGTTACTTGTACGGTGTTCGCGCCTCGGGTAGGACCTACCACGTCAGGCGGTTCACCTGCGGTGCGGTGTAAGACGTCAGGGGACGCTACCGGCTGTGCTTCTAGTGGGTGGTACTCCTGTCGAGTACGGAGTGTCAGACTGTCAGTCGTGTGTTTCCGACCTTCGGGTTTTGACGGTTCGACCGTTGAGTTTCGGTCTTCTCGTACCGTGGCACGTGTGTCGGTTTGCGTGCCATAGGGTCTAGTTCTGTAGAGTACAGGGCTTTCCTTTCCGAGGTACTTTCCTACCGCTAGAGTAGTGGTTTCTCGTTTTTCGAGGTAGGGTTCGAGTGATCCCTACTGAGTCTTGTTCTGAGACTCATTCCCTGCGTGTTTTCACTGTGTTTCAGGTGAGGCGCCACCTTCGGGGAGCGCGTCAGGAGTGCAGCGTGGTGCGGGTGCCCAGAGGTAGTGCCAGAGGTCAGAGCCGGGGGATGCCCCGTGTAGCTGTACTTTTCTTTCTTGTCACTGTACTAGTCGTGGACTACTGTTGCTGTTGTTGTTATTTTATTGTGGACCATGTAAAATGTTAATTTATTTCCTGCTTAATATTATAACTGTTTAATTTCTGCAATTATTTGCGATATTTGTGTAGTTTCCACACCATCCTTTTAACCCTTCCGAGTCTTCGGACTCGTGGGTGGCGGTACGAGTCTCGGGTTATCGGGCCTTCCCGGTAATCGGATTCTCGGGTCGTTACAGCTGGTATCAGAGCGCGGTTGTGGAATTACATGAGAATCATAGGTAATTATAGTGGTCCACTAGTCCACAACGATGATGTACAGATGACGCTGGCATTGGGCACCGTGTGTTTATTTTGACATTGCCGTTTCCGTGTTTTCTGTCTTGTGCTTCAGGAGCGAGGATGGCGCCGAGGAGAAGTTCTCGCTCTCAGCAGGGGCAGTCGGCTGGAGGTCAGGAGATCCAGCAGGGGGTCCAGAGGGACCAGGAGGAGCATAGCAGAGTTCCGGGAGCTACCGAGGCCGCGGATGCTGCGAGGGCTCCGGGGGCCGAGGATTTCTTCCGTGGCATGTACCATCTCATGTCTCAGCAGTTTGGCGGAGAGGCTGTTGAGGGCTCGTTTGCTAGGGGTGGGCCAGGCCGAGCAGTGAGGGACTTCATGCAGTTCCATCCACCTTACTTTAGCGGCCAGGCAGACCCTGATGCGGCTCGTGATTGGCTCAATGAGATGGAGTGGGTGTTCAGTTCTGCGAAGAGTACTGCCGAGGACAGAGTGGTGTTGGCCTACAACCAGTTGTAGGGTACGGCTCGGAGGTGGTGGTCTTCCGAGTGGAAGACGTCCTTTCAGCTTCGTCCACTTGAGCAGGTCGAGTGGGATGACTTTGTCAGTGCTTTCGAGCGTACGTACTGTCCAGATGTTGTTGCTACGCAGCGGATGCGGGAGTTTCTGGAGCTGGTGCAGGGTGACATGTCCGTGTTGCAGTATAGGGCCCGATTTGTCGAGCTGGGTCGGTATGCACCTCATATCATGGAGCATGAGAGGGTGAGGACCACGCAGTTTGTGCAGGGCTTGAGGTTGGAGCTGAGGCACCATTTGATCGCGAATGGAACCACTGATCTAGAGACGGCGTCTCGTGTTGCGATTTCCTTAGAGATGGATATGCAGAGGACTCGAGGACCGATCAGCCAGGGGCAGTCTGTGTCAGGTCGCAGCCAGCAGTCGGCTACCCAGCAGCAGGGTTCCTTCCAACATGCGATGAGTGGTTCAGGAGTGCCGGCACATGCAGCTTCGGTGACAGGATCTGCGTCCTTCGGCTCGAAGGTCAAGAAGTTCTTCAAGAAGGGGTTCGGCAAGAAGAAGTCCAGAGATCAAGGGCAGGCTTCATCGGGCAGTGTACAGCAGCCGATTCCTTTGCAGCGTCAGGGATCAGTGGGTGGATCGCGAGGATCTTGTCCACGGTGTGGTGGGACCCACCCAGGCAGGCAGTGCACGGCGCC
This sequence comes from Amorphophallus konjac, assembly GCA_022559845.1. Taxonomy (NCBI): domain Eukaryota; kingdom Viridiplantae; phylum Streptophyta; class Magnoliopsida; order Alismatales; family Araceae; genus Amorphophallus; species Amorphophallus konjac. The sequence goes on along the minus strand of CM040118.1, from coordinate 273,554,130 downwards.
GATCATCTGTTTTCGGTGTGATCAGCCAGGGCACATGGCGCGTGACTGTCCTCAGAGGCCGCCGCAGCAGCAGGTTCCCCAGCAGCAGCAGCAGCAGCAGGGACAGTATCCGCCACTACCCAGGTCAGCTAGCGTGGGAGGCAGGCAGAGGACTCGTGGCCAGATCACGCACTTGACCAGGGCAGAGGCAGTGGCGTCGCAGCTCGTGGAAGGTACCGTTCAGATTTTGGGTTGTGCGGCTCGGGTTTTATTTGATTCTGGCGCGTCTCATTCGTTTATTTCGGAGGATTTCGCGTCGAGCGTCGAGGAGCCGGTGACCCAGTTGTCCTGTGATTTGGCAGTGGAGTTGCCTACGGGTGATTTTATGGTCACTCCGTATTGCTTCGACCAGGTTCCAGTGTGGATCGATGGGCGGAGTATGCCAGGCAGGTTGTACGCGTTGCAGCTTCGGGATTACGACGTGATTCTAGGCATGGATTGGCTCGAGACTCATGGAGCGGTGGTGGATTGTGGGATGAAGAGGGTCTACTTCCAGCATCCGAGCAAGCGGACCTTCTATTTCCAAGGTATCCGTTCCGCCTCTTCTCGATTCCTTATCTCTGCTATTCGAGCCCGTCGATTGCTTGATTCCGGTTGTCAGGGTTTTCTCGCGTCCGTGGTTGTGTCTGACCGGATGGAGCCGAATGTCGAGGACATTGCGGTGGTGCGCGAGTTTCCCGATGTTTTTCCTGAGGAGTTGCCTGGATTACCTCCCCAGCGGGAGATCGATTTCGTGATCGAGGTTGTACCTGGTACGGGACCTTTGGCGAAGGCTCCCTACCGTATGGCCCACGCTGAGTTGAGGGAGTTGAGGGCGCAGTTGCAGGAACTGTTGGCCAAGGGGTATATTCGTCCGAGTTTTTCCCCTTGGGGTGCGCCCGTGTTGTTTGTGAAGAAGAAGGACGGTAGTCTGCGGTTGTGCATTGACTATCGGCAGCTGAATGACGTGACCATTAAGAACAAGTATCCGTTGCCGCGGATTGATGATTTGTTCGACCAACTTCAGTCTGCGCGAGTTTTCTCGCGGATTGATTTGCGGTCCGGTTACTATCAGCTGAGAATTCGCGAGTCCGATGTGGAGAAGACTGCGTTCAGTACGAGGTACGGGCATTATGAGTTCTTGGTGATGGCGTTTGGGCTCACCAATGCCCCAGCAGCCTTCATGGACTTGATGCAGAGGGTGTTTCATCCGTATTTGGACCAGTTCGTGGTCATCTTCGTGGATGACATCCTTGTTTATTCGCGGTCTGCTGAGGAGCATGCGTACCATTTGGGTGTGGTGCTGCAGACGTTGCGAGATCACCAGTTGTATGTGAAGCTCAGCAAGTGCGAGTTTTGGCTCAGCGAGGTGCACTTTCTGGGGCACGTGATTTCTGGTGATGGCATTTCCGTGGATCCCGCCAAGGTCGAGGCTGTGATGCAATGGCCGAGGCCGAGGTCGGTGACGGAGATCCGGAGTTTCTTGGGGCTTGCGGGGTATTATCGTCGGTTTATCCAGGATTTTTCTCGCATTGCGAACCCGATGACTAGGCTCACGCGGAAGGATGTGCCTTTCGTTTGGTCCGAGGAGTGTGAGCAGAGCTTCAGTGAACTGAAGAGGTTGCTCACCTCGGCTCCGGTGTTGGTTTTTCCTTCTGGATCGGGAGGTTTTGTGGTGTGTACAGATGCTTCCGGCGTTGGATTGGGTGCTGTTCTGATGCAGCATGGTAGAGTGGTGGCTTATGCATCTCGGCAGCTAAAGCCCCATGAGGAGAACTACCCTACCCATGATCTTGAGTTGGCAGCAGTGATCTTCGTGCTGAAGATCTGGAGGCATTATCTGTACGGTGAGAAGTTCGAGGTGTTCACTGACCATCAGAGTTTGAGGTATGTGTTCTCGCAGCGAGATCTGAACCTCAGACAGAGGCGTTGGATGGAGTTCATGAAGGACTATGACTTCACCCTGTCTTATCAGCCGGGCAGGATGAATGTCGTTGCCGATGCCTTGAGTCGGAAGGTGGCGGTCAGTACCTTGATGTTGAGCAAGTGGAGGCTCTGGGAACAAGTGCCCGAGGTATCTTTCAGGCTCAAGATTCCCCAGGAGCCAGGGTTGGCAGTGCTTGCGAGTCTGACTGTCACTCCTGCTATCCGTCGTCAGGTGACAGAGGCTCAGCATGCGGACCCTGAGTTGCCCCGGATTCTGGCTATGGCTGACGTAGAGCTCGGCGAGGACGGTGCTGCGAGGTTTCGTGGCAGGCTGTACGTCCCGGCCGAGGAGCAGGTTCGTCGTGCGGTGTTACGCGAGGCTCATGGGAGCAGGTATACTGTACACCCGGGTGCGACGAAGATGTATCGGAACTTGCGGAGGCAGTTCTGGTGGCCTGGCATGAAGAGAGATGTTGCCGAATTTGTGGCCAGGTGCCTGATCTGTCAGCAGGTGAAGGCGGAGCATCAGCGACCAGGCGGTACTCTCCAGCCCTTGGATGTTCCTGCTTGGAAGTGGGACCATGTGACCACGGATTTTGTGGTGGGGTTGCCGAGGACCCCGAGTGGGCAGGACAGTATTTGGTTGCTGGTGGATCGGCTGACGAAGGTGACTCGATTGTTACCGGTCAAGGTCAGCTGGAGCGTGTCCAGGTTGGCTCGTCTGTATGTGGAGCGGATCGTGCCGTTGCATGGGGTTCCCATTTCGATCGTGTCGGATCGAGATCCGCGCTTCACTTCTGGATTCTGGAGGGGTTTCCAGCGAGCTCTTGGCACGGAGTTGGCATTTAGCTCGGCGTATCATCCACAGTCAGATGGTCAGTCTGAGAGGACCATTCAGACTTTGGAGGACATGCTGAGATCCTACTGCCTGGAGTGGCAGGGGAGTTGGATTCATCACCTACCGTTGGTGGAGTTTGCCTATAACAACAGCTATCATTCGAGCATCGGCATGGCTCCCTATGAGGCTCTGTATGGGCGTCCTTGTCGGACTCCACTTGATTGGTTTGAGGTGGGTGAGCGTATTTTGACGGGACCGGAATTGGTGCAGCAATGTGTGGAGGTTGTGCACCTGGTTCGTCAGAACATGTTGGCGGCCCAGAGTCGGCAGAAGAGCTATGCTGACCGTAGGAGGCAGCCCCTTGAGTTCGCCGTGGGCGATCGTGTGTTCTTGAGAGTTTCTCCGATGAAGGGGGTGATGCGTTTTGGACGGCGTGGGAAGCTGAGTCCCCGCTATATTGGTCCTTTCGCGATTGTGGAGCGCATCGGTGAGGTTGCTTACCGGTTGCAGTTACCTCCTGAGTTGGCGTCGGTGCATGACGTGTTCCACGTCTCGATGTTGCGGAAGTATATGCCCGATGACTCTCATGTGCTCGAGTTTTCCGTTTGGCCTGAGGTGACTCCAGATCTTTCTCTCCCAGAGTTTCCGATCCGCGTGGAGGATAGGCGAGAGCAGCACCTGCGGAACAAGGTCATTCCCTTGGTAAAGGTCGTGTGGCAGCGACACTCTGGTGGTGAGGCTTCGTGGGAACGTGAGGACGAGTTGCGTCAGCAGTTCCTGTATCTGTTTGAGTGAGTCTTCCTCTTCTTTCCCCTTGGGTTGTTCTCAATTTCGAGGACGAAATTCCTTAAGGGGGGAGGGCTGTAATATCCCGGACCTTTCGGATTCTTCTTCGTGGGTCCCGGATCTGGTTTTCGGAGTGTCCAGCTCTGTTGTGTCTGAAATTCCGTTTCGGACATCTTTCGTGTTCGGATCGGCGCGATCCGGAGTCGTTTCGGAGGCCCGGAGGCGTTCCGCGGCTTTTCCGCGTGTGTTTTCCGATTCCCGGCGTGTGTTTCGGCTTTTCCTTCGGACGCTCGCTGCGGGTTAACTGGGCCGTTCACCCGGGCACGAGTGGTACCGTTGCGATCGGTGTGTTCCGAGGATTCGAGAAATGTATTTTTCTATTTTTCGGTATTTTTCTGAAAAATTCGGATTTTCTATAAATCCTAATCCTTTTTCTTTTCTTTTTCCCTTTTCTCTTTCTTCTTCCTCTCCCTCTCTCTCGCGACCGTGAGCCCCCTCTCTCTCCCTCTCTCCCATTCGGACGCGGCGAACCCCTCTCCGGCTACGGACGGCGGCGGGGCGACGGCGCGGACGCGTGGGCGACGGTGAGGCGATCTCGTGGGCGTGCGGCGAGCGTGGGAAGCGTGGGGAGTTCGTGAAGCTTCGAGCATTCTTCGTGATTCGTGATCGATCCGGCGGAGCATTCACTCCATCGAGGTAGGGTGACGTTCCTTAGTCTCATGCCGTTCTTTTCCGTGATTTATAGGCCGCGGGGAGGCCGAGAGGGGATCATTTGAGCGTTTTTGGGTTTTTCCATGATTTGGGGAGAGCTCGCCCGATCTATGGATTCAATGCATGGATTCGTGTTTTGAGGGCCTAGAATCATGCTAGGGGTCCCCAGGGGTCTTCCCCTTTATTTTCCCCCTCTCCTATGGAGGTATGGGGGCGTGGTTAGAATTTTTGGGCGTTCTTACCGTTTTCGGCCGCGGACTGAGAACGCGCTATACTCCAGTAGCGCGTTCTTGGAGGTCGCGCCGCCCCGACCGAGCGCGTTCATCGGAGAAGATGAACAGGAGGCGGTTCCTGTCGCGCTATGGGGTCATAGCGCGATCTTCCTGTCGCGCTAGGTGTCCCTAGCGCGATCTTGCCTGTTGTTGGGTGTTTCTCTTGGGCCGTGTGTGCGCCCCGGGCACCCCGTGGAGTTTCGTGACCGTGTCTTTGGGGTCCGGAAGTCCCATTTGCCTCGGTTAGGCGTTTGACCGTGGGCAATGCGTCTGTTTCTTTTCCGACCGTGGTCACCGTGCGACGGGGCTGGTGCGTGGGGTGATTCCCACACGTTGTCGGATTCGGACGTCGTTTTCCGTTGACTCGAGAGTCTACTCCTTCAGTGACCCTCCACTAGTCGTAGCCTACTAGTACGCGGGTGCTAGTCGCACCAGGGAGTGGTGTACGGGCCGACCTTTCGAGACGGTTTGTGGACCGGTTACCGTTGGGCCCCACGTCTTGCAGTCAGAGTCCGGCTGAGGGGAAAACCGGTCAGAGGGCCAGACCTGGGACGCGTGGTCTGTGTGTGCACACGTGGTTGGGGGCGGTTGGACCCACGTCGACGGGCGTGACCCCAGCTAGTCACTTGTTTGTGGTTACTTGTACGGTGTTCGCGCCTCGGGTAGGACCTACCACGTCAGGCGGTTCACCTGCGGTGCGGTGTAAGACGTCAGGGGACGCTACCGGCTGTGCTTCTAGTGGGTGGTACTCCTGTCGAGTACGGAGTGTCAGACTGTCAGTCGTGTGTTTCCGACCTTCGGGTTTTGACGATTCGACCGTTGAGTTTCGGTCTTCTCGTACCGTGGCACGTGTGTCGGTTTGCGTGCCGTAGGGTCTAGTTCTGTAGAGTACAGGGCTTTCCTTTCCGAGGTACTTTCCTACCGCTAGAGTAGTGATTTCTCGTTTTTCGAGGTAGGGTTCGAGTGATCCCTACTGAGTCTTGTTCTGAGACGCATTCCCTGCGTGTTTTCACCGTGTTTCAGGTGAGGCGCCACCTTCGGGGAGCGCGTCAGGAGCGCAGCGTGGTGCGGGTGCCCAGAGGTAGTGCCAGAGGTCAGAGCCGGGGGATGCCCCGTGTAGCTGTACTTTTCTTTCTTGTCACTGTACTAGTCGTGGACTACTGTTGCTGTTGTTGTTATTTTATTGTGGACCATGTAAAATGTTAATTTATTTCCTGCTTAATATTATAACTGTTTAATTTCTACAATTATTTGTGATACTTGTGTAGTTTCCACACCATCCTTTTAACCCTTCCGAGTCTTCGGACTCGTGGGTGGCGGTACGAGTCTCGGGTTATCGGGCCTTCCCGGTAATCGGATTCTCGGGTCGTTACAAGTTGTCTCTCCGACTGCGAGAGTTCGAGAGACGCTTCGCATAGCAAGAGCGCACCTTGTGCGCCCTGCAGAAGGCCTCTCCCCCGAAGGATGAGGAGAGATCCTCTTTCTCCGAGTATATTTTAAAGGCAGAGGTGTCTCCCAGAACCTCCATCCCAACCTTCAAGCTCTACGACGGCCAGGGCGACCCGGTCGATCACTACGACAGCTTCGATGCTCTGATGACCCTGCACGGAGCATCCGACGCCATCAAATGCCGAGCCTTCCTGACCACCCGAGTCCAAGGCACTTAAGCATGGTTCCGGGCCCTCGCCCCCGGATCCATCCGAGATTTCAAGCAGTTTGGCCGAATCTTCAAAGAGAGTTTCACCGGAAGTGTCCCTCCAAGGTCGGTAGCGGGGCTCCTGGCCCTTAAACAGGCGCAAGGGGAGAGACTCCAGGAGTATATTCACCGATTCAAGTCGGAAGCCCTGAGAATCCCCCACCTAGATGTGGCCTCAGCTATAACCGCACTGACTGAGGGCACCCGGGACGAGAATCTCCACCGCGAGCTTGTCCTCCACCCTCCCTCGACCCTTGCCGAGCTAGTGACTCTGGCGTTGCGCCATGCCGAGTGTGAAGAAGTACTCAGCGCATGCCGAGATGCAAGCGGCTCGGGTCGGGAGGGGGACAAGAAGCGGGCTTCCGAGCCAAGCTCAGGTTCGGGAAAACGGCGGAATCGGGACGTGGAACGCAAGGAACCGTCACGGAAGTATGAGCTGCACACCCCACTAGCCGCACCGGTCTATGAGATCTATGAAGATATCAAAGACTCGGGTCTCCTCCGCCAACCCGAGCCAATGAGGTCGAAGAACCGTAATTGTAGCAAGCACTGCTCGTTCCACAGCGATCACGGACACCATACAGGCTACTGCCACCAGCTCCAGGATGAGATCGAGCGCCTCATCCGTCAGGGGCACCTAGCTCGGTTCGTAGCCGAGCACAAGGAAGACCGAGGTGCCCCAGAGGAGATCGACAACGCCCCCCGAGGGGTCCACATCAACGTCATCTCCGGAGGAGCAGCGTTAGGAGGCGACAGCAGCCGAGGAAGGAAGCGTCATGCCGAGCGGGTGAGCCGAGTCATAGAGCCTCCAAAGGCCCCGCCGAGTGAGCCCCAGGTCATAGTCTTCTCAGACCAAGACCTAGAAGGGATGAGCACCACGCATGATGACGCCCTCGTAATTTTGGCTACAATAAACCATTGTAACGTAGATAGGATTCTAGTCGACAATGGGAGTGCCCCTGATGTACTGTCTTATGATTGTTTCCTTAAGATGGGGGAGGATCCATCTAAGCTCCGCCCGATCCGAACTCCTCTCTGCGGGTTCAATGGCCAGGCCACCTATCCCGAGGGAGCCCTAAGCCTGCCGATTACCCTCGGCACCCCACCCAAAACCGTTACGGTCATGGTGGACTTCATAGTGATTAAAGGTATGATAGCATACAACGGCATCATCGGCCGGGGAATCCTCAGCCGAATAAAAGCGGTGCCGTCTACCTATCACCAGAAAATGAAGTTCCCCACCAAAAACGGGTTAGGGGAAGTCTGAGGTAACCAGGCCGCGGCTAGAAGGTGCTACAATATCTCGGTAGAGGCCACAAGGCCAGACGGGAAGGACAAGGACCCCCGGGGAGTCGAGGGTAAATACGTAACCACCAAGCCTGGTGGTGAATTGCTGGCGGTTTTCCTAAATGATGAACCGGCCCTGGGAGTAAAGATCGGAGCCGACCTACCGTCTGAGGTTCAACAGCAATATAAAAAGTTTCTTTCTTTGTACATCCGAGTTTTTGCTTGGTCTGATGATCAACTCCCTGGGATACTAGAGGAGACTGTAATGCACAAGCTCAGCCTCGACCCTGCCGTGAAGCCCGTACAACATTTCAGAAGGAAGCATGCACCAGAGAAACAGGCGATCATCAAGGCGCAAGTCACCAAGGGACAAGAGACCGGCCTTTTTAGACCGGTCCTGTACCCGACATGGCTAGCCAACGTCGTCCTGGTACCGAAAGCTTCGGGCAAGTGGCGGATGTGTGTGGATTTCACCGACCTGAATAAGGCCACCCCAAGGACTGTTATCCGTTGCCGAGTATCAACCAATTGGCTGACTCAACCTCAGGCAATGAGATACTCAGCTTCCTAGATGCCTATTCGGGTTACCATCAGATCAGAATGGATCCAGAAGATATCGAGAAGACCGCCTTCATCACCGACTATGGCGTGTACTGCTACACCCGGATGCCTTTCAGGTTGAAGAACGCTGGAGCCACGTACCAAAGGCTGGTCAATCACATGTTTGAAGGATAGCTAGGTCAGAACGTCGAGGCCTACATTGACGACATGCTCGTCAAGACCCCCAAGGCCGAAAACCACTTCACCGACCTCGCTGAGACCTTCGACACCCTCCTGAGGTACAACATGAAGCTCAATCCTGCCAAGTGTGCCTTCGGAGTGAGATCCAAAAAGTTCCTGGGTTTCCTAGTCACTCAACGTGGGATCGAGGCCAACCCAGACAAAGTCTAGGCCATCCTGGACATGCGCCCTCCCACCTGCATCAAGGACGTCCAGCGCCTAACTAGGCATGTCGCCGCTCTCAGCCGGTTCCTGTCCCGTGCGGTCGAACGATGCTTGCCCTTCTTCAAGCTGTTGAGGGGGCCCAAATTGGCATATGCTACTTCGCATGGGATGAGGAATGCCAGAGAGCGTTCGCCGAGCTCAAGGAGTTCTTGGCCTTACCCCCGGTGCTCTCGAAGCCCGTTCCGGGTGAAGTCTTCCTGCTCTATCTCTCGGCAACGCCATCTACGATTAGCTCGGTCCTAGTCAGAAATGACTCGGGAGTCGAGAGTCCGGTCTACTACACCGGCAAGGTGCTCAACGAGGCTGAAAGGAGGTACCCCGCAACCGAGAAACTCGTGCTAGCGTTGGTCACCTCCGCCAAGCGCCTCTGGCCCTATTTCCAGGGTCACCCCATCACCGTGCTAACCGGCGAACCATTGAAGAAGATCCTTACCCACCCCGAATCCTCGGGACGACTCGTCAAGTGGGCCATCATGCTTGGGGCCTACAATATATCCTATCGGCCATGCTCCGCTGTGAAAGGCCAAGCGCTCGCCGACTTCATCGCCGAGAGCACCATCCCGACTGAAGAAAGATCCCCATCTGCGCCCGGGCCGACCTGGGAATTGTTTGCCGGGATCCTTCTGAAGTCTCCCGAAGGAGCAGAACTGTAGTACGCCTCGAAATTCAGCTTTCAAGCATCCAACAACGCTTCCGAGTATGAGGCCCTTATCTCGGGAGCGCGCATGGCCCGACGGTTGGGAGCTGAGTGAGTCAAGATCCACACTGACTCCCAGCTGGTCGCAAGCCAAGTCAACGGCGAGTACGAAGGTCGAGAGGCACCAATGATCAAATACCTCCAACTGGTCAGAGCCCTGGTCCAACAGTTTGAGAGATTCGAGGTAGTCCGAATAGCTCTGGAGGAAAACTCCCGAGCGGATGCCCTCTCTCGGCTAGCCTCTTCTCTCGACCCCAAAGGTACCCGATCGATCCTCCTTGAAGAGCTGGAGCGCCCGAGCATTGACTCGGAGCTCCTTACTGTTGACTCGGCCATTCCGAACGACTGGCGCACCCCCTATCTGTCGTGGCTCCGGGACTCTCAAGAGCCTTCCGACCCTCGAGATGCCTGCAGATTGAAGTACCAAGCCCAGTGCTTCGTCATTCTAGACGACACTCTCTATCGGAGATCTTTCTCCGGTCCCCTCCTAAAGCGCCTCAGCACCGACGAAGCCCACCGAGCTATCCAAGAGATCCACGAAGGCCTGTGCTGAGCGCATTCGGGAGGAAGGTCGCTTGCCAAGATCTTGCTGCAGCAGGGTTATTGGTGGCCCACTCTTTAGCGCGACTGCTAAGCCCACGTGCAACAGTGCGACCGGTGCCAGCGGTTTGACCACTTGGTCCATCGGCCGGCAACGGAGCTCGTCACCCTAGCTGAGCCATATCTGTTTGCTCGGTGGGGGATCGACATCCTTGGGCCGTTCCCTACGGCTCAGGCCCAGAAAAAGTTCATCATCGTCGCAATCGACACCTTCACCAAGTGGATCGAGGCCGAAGCCACGGCAAGGATCACCGAGATAGTCGTCTGGAATTTCATCTAGAAGTCGATCATCTGTCGCTACGGCATCTCCCGGGTGATAGTGAGCGATAGCGGTCGACAATTTGATTCTCGATATTTTTGAGACAGATGTGCCGACCTAAGCATCCGCAATCACTTCACCTCGGTCGCCCACCCGCAGGCTAACGGACTGGTCGAGTATGCCAATAAGACTATCTTAAAAGGCATCAAGACCAGGCTCGGCAAGGCCAAGGGCAGCTGGCTTGAGGAATTGCCTAGCGTGCTTTGGTCGCACAGAATGACTCCTAGAACGGCAACCGGTGAAAGTCCTTTCCAGTTGGTATACGGCACCGAGGCCGTCATTCCGTTGGAGATCGCCAATCCCTCCCTCCGAGTCGTCTGCTTCTCGCCCGAGACAAACGAGCATAAATTACTCGAAAAACTCGACCTAGCAGATGAAGTCCGAGAGATTGCCAGCATCTGAGCAACGGAATACCAGCGCCACCTCACTCGATACTACAACGCCAAAGTCCGAGACAGACAATTTCAGTCGGGAGACTTCGTCCTCAGAAAAGCTGAAGCCTCTCGACCACTTGAGGCGGCAGGCAAGCTATCCCCTAACTAGGAAGGCCCCTACCGAGTGGTCGAGACGCTCGGGAAGGGAGCTTAGCGGTTATGTACGATGGAAGGAGAACCCATCCCTCGGACCTAGAACGCAACTACGCTACGCAAGTTCTATTTCTGAATACCAAACATTGTGTAAGTAGCATAGAATAAAACAAATTTCCCGTCCTTTATTTCAAATAACTCACTTGTACATCAGAAAGGCCAAAGCCAATACATTGCATAACAAAAAAAATCCATCTGGCGCCACTGCAAGAGGCCATTGCTCGGCCAACTCGGTTTGGTCTCCTTGCGTCCAGCCACTGACTCTGCCTGGCGTAGAAACTGGCTCGGATAAAAGGTGGTTGATCTAGTTGGCTCGGGTGGCCCATGACAAAGGTGACAGAGGGACTGCGAAGGGGAAGGCTACCTTCCAAGTTGATAGAGGCTAGGGAGAGGGAATGCCTATGAAGGCCTCCTCTCTTCCAACCTGCCAATTCTTTGGAACGTACAGAGAGCAAGCAGCCTCCACAGAGTGAAAGAAATGACGGGGGGAGAGCACAAGAGGAGAAAAGAGAAAAAGAAGTCCAGCATAGCTGGACGAGGAGGCAGGGGAAGGCCCGGAAAGGAGGGAGCTTAATTTACTTCTCCCCCCATCCCTGAAGCGAGCAGAGAGGGACGGGCGGCAGAGATGCCAAATGCCCCGATCCGTCTTTCATCTCGCCCCCCTCCGGGAAGCCTCGTCGGAACTGATAGAGGAAACGACGTGATTTTTCCGTCAAAATCCTCTCCAGATCCGCGTGACGACCATCGGGCCCACTTCAAACCCATGCGATGACAGTTGGACCTGCTCAAAACCTGAAGCGGCAAAAACCCGCCGCCCTCCATCATCGGCAGCATCGTCTTCCGAAGGATCTTCCATGCTCTGAATGCAAAAGATCAGCGCTACGAGAAATGGAGAGAGGAAAGACCGTCCTAGAAAACCCTAAAGTGATGTGGATGGAGAGACGCCCCTAAGTCCCTTATAAAGGCGAGGGGAGGCTGCTTGCCTTAAAAGACTCTCTCCTCGAAAACACGCCGAAAGGATTTCTCCTTTATGACTGGTCACCTCAAACTCCTCATTTTCGCCCCCAGCGGGACACACGAAGCGGCCAAGCATTCAAGGCGTGATCAAACGGAAAGGCACCCTGCCAGACGCCTGCCCAACCATCGCGTGAGATCTGCACAATAAATATCGGTCCTTTCCAACTACTACAGATACGCTGATCAAATCACGGCAAGTACAGCAAGCAACAAGCAAAGTTTTTTTCTATTGCCTTACATAGAGAATGGTCCTTTTTTGCTAAAAAAAAAAGAGAAAAGGATAAACAAGGGGAGAAGGCAAAGCAGGTCGATACATCAAGCCTCCGGCCCATCTAGCGGTTCGGAAGCAGAAGGCACGGACGGTTTGCCCCCGGTACCCTCGGTGACGGTCGACCCAGGCATTGCCCCGCCTGTGCGGGAACTGTCTCGGTCGCGAGCCCTCCCGAGGCCTCCGGAGCTAGCGACCCCTCATGAGAAGAGACCTTCAGGTCTTCTTCGCCCGACGCTGAAGTAGCAGAACTGGAGGACTAGGCATTCAAGTCATAACGTTGACCGGACGGGAAGCAGAGCCTGGAGTCGTGCTCTTCAGCATAGGTCACCGCTCAGCGATAGCCCTGCTTGAAGCCCTTGCGGGCACCTCGGTGGAGAGCCAGCTCGTAGTAGGGAAGGGCAGCCTCCTTCAGGTCGACTCGGTAGGCCTCCGAGCATTTATACTACTCGACCGCCTCTACCTCGGCCAACCCTGCCCTCCCTACAAGTTCGGCCATCTTCCACTCTACCTCGTCTTGCCTCCTCCCGACCTCGGCCGCCAGCCCCTCAGCCTCGACTGCCCGCCTTTCTGCCTCGGCCCGATAAGCCTTGGCCTCCAACCGGTGACGCTCTGCTTCCTCCGCTCGGCGTGCTAGGTCGACGCGCTTGGTTTCCCAACGGCCTTCTAGCTCGACGCGGACAAGGCACTCCTCCTCAAAGAGCCTCCTCTTCCTCTCAAGTGACTCCCGAGCCTTGGCCAATTCCCCAGTCAGTGCTCGGCCTTCCAGCTGGCTCGACCGCAGCAACTCCCTGGCCGCGGAGAACTCCCGCCGAAGCCCCTCGTTCTCATTAGGGAGCCGGACCAGCTTCCTCTCGGCCCCGCCGAGGGTCCAAGCAAGTTGTGACTGCTCTGACTCTAACCGAGCATAAGTCTCCGCCATCGTGGCCCCCATCTGAGCCATGACCAGGCCGCCCTCCATAATGACGTTGAGGACCCCGGCCGGGGAATGACACGCGCCTCCCCCTTTCACCCTCTCCGCAACACCGCTGCACATCTCGTACAAGGTGCGCGACACGCCGAGCCGCTCCAGCGCCACCGGCATGGGAACCTTCCCGGCGCCGGGCGCCCCGCCAGCCAGCCCGGATCGAACCTCAACTGCTCTTGGTGCCACGATCGGTTGGGGCGGTGACGCCTCCGCAGGTGAACCCCCAGCCTCGACCGTCTCGTCTCGCGCGTCGCCGCCCGAGGCATCGCCCACCTCGATCGACGCCCCGGCCTCAGCCGCGGTTGCTTCAACTTCGGCCCCCTCTGTTCCCACCGAGGGGAGAGCTGACCCATCATCGTCACCCTCTGAGGCGCCCCTGGTCTCCTCGGCCCCCTCTCGCTTGGCAGATAGGAGAGCAGGCTCGATAGGGTCGGCCCTATCTTGCCCTAGAGAGGGGAGCGCCACCGAGCCAGAATCGCCCCCAGCGGTGGGGACGACCCCAGCCTTCTTGGCTCGCTTCTTGGCCTTAGCGGCGGCCCGGAACATACCCGTGATAGGGTCCTTGCGCTTCGCCCCGCGCGGCCGAGAAGTCCCCTCGGAGACCGCCCCCTTGCCCTTGTCCCGGGCTTGGGAATGACCCTCTGAAGCGGCCAGTTCTCCGTCAGCCGAGTCATCGCCAAGATCGACCACCACAGCGGCCTCCTTAAGAGGCTCCCGCCTGTTATCTGCACAAAAGAAGAAGATGGTCAGAAGTGCAAAAGCAACCCCGGCACCCGAAGAAGGGTCAAGTTTGTGGCGTGCGAACCTGATGGGAGCAGCCGTGTGAGGAGACATCGCTCCACATTCTCCGGAGTGACCAGCTCCTCCGTAGATCGGCGATGCTTCAACAAAATGGCTGCGTACTCCTCCACCTGTGGAGGGAACTCGTCCTGCCGGGGGGGAATATTCGGGTGGAAGTTCGGAATCACCGGGCACTCCCAGGATACCCCCACCAATTGCCTCTTCACCCAAAAGAACTGGGTTTTCCATCCCTTCTGAGAAGAATCCTTCGTCGCCAGCGAAATGCAGCTCCTATTCCTCCTCGCCTGGATGAAATAGAAACCCTTTCCGGCCGACAGATGCGCTTTCAACTTAAAGAAATAGTGGAAGAGGTCCAGGGAAGGGGGGACCCTGCACTGACGGCAGAGGATGTGGAAGGCGGAGAGGAGAAGGTATGAATTGGCCACCAGCTGGGCCGACGCAAACGAAAAAAATTAAGGATCGTGAGGACGAAGGGCTCGAAAGGGAGACGGAACCCACTCTTCCACACCAAGAGAAAGGAGCAGAAGTGGCCCGTACGAGAGTCCATGCTCATCTCGTGCGGGGCGGCGGCAACGAAACAGTATTTGTAGGGAAGGCGGAACTGGTGCTCTAACCTGCTCACATCGGCCTCCCTTAGCTCGCTGCAGTTGGGGACCGGTGCCTTCGCCACGGGCTCATCGCTCCACTCCCCCGAATGCTGGTCAGCCATGGATTCTGAGGAAGAGCTCGACGAAAAGCACTCTCGCGACCCCGAAGACTCTGGCGGAAGAGGGAGCTGTCGGATGGCCTCCGCCGTCGCCTCGGCCAACTCTGCGAACGCCGCCGCAAGTTTTTGCTCTTCCGTCGTGCCCTCACGACGCATCAAGGAGCCTAGAAATTTGAAGGGAGGCTAGACCCTAAAAATGGAGGAAGTCTGGAATGTCGAAGAGCGCCCAAACACCTATATCCCCTTACGGGAGGCGGCGCGCCGTTCCGACCTTCGAGAAAAGGGGGCCCCTTCGTTTCAAATCCGTCAGGATTACCATCATTACAGGCCTTGGTGACCATGACGTGTGGCTTACTCACACCACCAGATCTCCACCCACCTGAGCCACGCTGGTCCTAAACCCTCGAACATCTACTCTTGCGAGCCTTCCCTAGCTCGGGAGTAGGAGGGGGACAAGTGGAGAGGGGGATTTCTGCAGCCCAAAAAAAGAGCAGCCGAACTAGGCCCATCAGGACCAAACAAGGCCACGCTCACCCGAGTGATAGCCCACAGGGCCCACTCCGGACTAAAAGCCCAATAAAAGATCGCTCGGGGACCCAACCTTCCTAGGCGGCCCTCAGGCTCGGAAGGCCCGAGCGACGGTCAGGTCGTCAGAATGATCTACGCCCGATCTATCCTCAGCCAGGATATGGGGAGGCGCACACGATCGTTCCGACCCATCTCCGTCTGAGCTAGGCCCATCGCCCGGATACGGCTGGCCCCCCTAAGCTCGAAACGGTCGACCGTCGAATGCTTATCCATGCAGCCGTTAAGAGTCCTCTGTGAGTAAGAATTCATAAGGGTGAGGGACTCCAGCTCCCCAAGGTGATAACGCTCCCACGATGAGGCAATAAAAGTACACGTTGAGGACGTAACTCCTACCTGAAACCCCTCGACTTACAGGACTCCAGAAGGCGGCATACTATTTAAACCAGGGATACCCTCCGGCGAAAGGTAAGGGCAACCACATGCTCAAAACTCCTGAGTAGGAACCACTTCACCCTTCTGGTGGAGAGGGATCTCGTGCAGAAGCTACTTCCTCCCTATATTGCTCCCACCATAGCTTTACTGACTTAGGCATCGGAGGGTTTTTCCCCAGGGACTCATCCCTGGGCCCCCTGATCCGTTTCCCTTTCTTGCAGTTCACAATCTGGTGATCTTCTGGCCGCTCAGGATCCGCGCGAGATCATGACTCTTCACTTATGATTGTGATTGTCCATGTGACTGACCTGGAGTTTTGGATGCAGCGCGCCGAGGGTGCCCAGCGACCGGGGCCGATGCTCCTTCTTCTTCTTCTACCCAGACTCTTGTAGATCGGGCCGAGTGGGAGGCCGACTTCACTCGGATGGTAGCGCGGGCCAAGGCGGCTGAGGTGGCGCTCACCGAGAGGGTACGCAAATCACTACACTTTCCCTTGGTATTTATGCTTATGATATGTATGAAATGCAATTGACTGACAATGAAATGTGTATGCAGACAACCGAGCTGACCCGCCTTAGGACCGAGCTTGAGCAGAGCCGGGCAGCGGCTCGGGAGGAGGTGGCCCGTGTGCGGGAGGAGGCAGCACAGAGCCGACCAACAGACGCGCTGGAGACCGTGCTTCTTCGGGCTGAGCTGGAGCGACTCCGAGCCAGCGTGACCGAGGCGGAGCGCTACCGGGCTGAGGCGGAGCAGGCCCGGTTACAGGTTTCCAGATTGGAGGGCATGGTGGCGGGCATGAGAGAGGTGAGTCGAGAGCGCAGCCGAGCGACTCATTGCGGCAGCCTCTGCACTTATGGCTCTATTAGGAGTTACTTTACAGGCTCCTCCGGCCACCGGAGGAATGAGGAGGATGAGCAGGGTCGGCGACGTCAGCGTGACGAGGCGGTTTCAGCGATGCCTCCACCAAAGAGGCACGAGGGAGCCGGAGATAGCGACGGGGGCCAGGGAGATGGACAGTCCTGACTTTTGTTCTTGGCCTGACTTTTGTACATGATATGATATGATAGTGATATGCCTTTCTTGTTTGTCTATTTCTATGAATGAATGAATGGATGGATGGATGAACGCGGCTACTGACTCGACACGAGTGCGTGAGTGAGAGACGACGACTACGGGTGAGGCACGACTACGGGTGTGACGCGACACGACCACGAGTGAGATAGAGGGATGCCGACTCCGAGTGAGAGAGAGAGAGAGCATGATGCCAAATGAGTGAGATGAGTGACGTCAAATGAGTGAGATGAGGGCGTCAAATGAGTGAGATGAGAGACGCCAAATGAGTGAGATGAGAGACAGCACGACTACTAGTTGAACAGGTGCACAACTTGTTGGACAAGGGCTTCAGATCAGAAGAACGATTCTCAGTGGGCCGTTTAAAGTAACACACGGTCTGTAATAGACCGTTCCGAGGGAAATTGAACGGTCTTATATTAACTGTTATGAATGTTGAACAGTTTACCACAGGCCGCATAAGAAGACGAACGGTCTAATTCAGGCCGCTTAAACTCCTGCCCTCGAATTCTTTGAAAGATGATAAACGGTCCGTAAGGGGCCACGCAATGAGATAGGCGGTCTATCGTAAGACCGTCCAACGGGGCATCCTGCGAACTTGAATGGGACTCTCCTGGAGAGTCCTTAACCCGAGTGCAAACTACTTCAAACCCATCCAAACCTCATCTTAACCTGCCCTAGACTTATCCAACCCGATCTCAAGAGACCTAGGCTTCCTAACAAGCCCTATAAGTTGGAGGGGGAGCCTAAATTCGTGATTCACACATCCTCCTCCTTAGAAGCCTTGAAACCTTTGCTATTCACCACCAAATCACCATGAAGAGGGCCCTAGAGTGGATTTCCATGGAGGGAGCATCTTTTGAAGGGCCAAAGCTGGCCAGGAAGAAGCGGGAAGTGCTCCAACGACTGACTGCGATCCCGCGACATCTCAGCTCGAGCCCTCTGAGAGAGGTAAGTTAATCATGATTTCGTTCAATTCAATTCTTTCATTTACTTACATGCTTTTCTTTCCTCTCTTTTCTTCCATCTCCTTTCTTCCCACCTCAGCTTCTCCCTGGCCCCAGGCGGTATTCCACCTTGAAGTGGTTGGCTCCCATGGTCTGCGCCTTGCCCCTAGGAGTGACATCTATCTTGAGATCTTGGCACTTACAACCTCTCCTAGTGTTAGGTCAGAACTACCCAAAGCTTTCTCTTGATTGGCACAGCATCTCAGCCTTAGTTGAAATTTGGCATCCTCAAACTCATACATTCATTTTCCCATCATTCGAGGCCACTATCTTATTGGAGGAGGTAGAGACCTACTTCTCTTTACCCAGGTCCCAGGTGGGAGGGGAAGACTCAGTGTGTCATACTGTTGCCCCTATAGATCCTAGGCTTATCTTGGGAGGGTTCATACCAGATAGCAAGGATGTCCATACTTTCGTAGGCCCACGTCAGATTCACCTTCTTCCTCTTAGCCAGTGGGTAGTGGAGCATTGCAAGAACAGGTGTGGGTGGGATGAAGCCATAGCTAAGGCTGCGTCCATTTACTTATGCGGGGCCATCTTGTTTCCTTCAGTTGACCATGTGCTAGAGATTCCCCTTCTTAGTACCATTAGCGGCCTATGGCAGGGACTTTCCCCCTCCCAGGCCATCCTTGCTTACTTGTACGAGGGCCTTACTTCAGCAGCCTTAGGAGGTCCCCTATTTGGTTCTATGATCCTTTTAGAGTGTTGGATGGGTGTTAGGATGAAATTCATCTACAAGGAGGATGTCACTTCAGCTAGCATGATCTTCGGGAGCCACCCCCTCTTCTTCATAGGTGGCACGTTCAGATTCTCCCTACAGGTAGAGTGCAGGACAGTAGAAAAGAAGACCATGGATGAGTGGCGACTGTACATCAACAGGCTACCCCTGGATTGGTTCGTGATGCGCGCAGACTTCCTTCGTGATACCACCGTCAGAGTTCCCAGGAGGCCGGGCTTGGACTTGAGGCTTGTGAGCGACACCGCACTGGCGATGTACAGCCTGCACCGGTGCTACCTACAGGTTGGACTACCTCGGACTGTTCTACCAGCACTACCCCATCTTCCCGCACTACAGGCGAGGAGGATCGGTATAGAGGAGGATGAGCAGGCGGTCAGGAGTGCCCTGATCATGTGGGAGGTGAGCAGGGTGCTTACCCTACCAGCAGAGGTTGCAGAGATCCCGGTGACGCGCCAGGCCTATGTTAGAGAGCTGAGAGAGATACGTCCCCGCGGGGATGCCCAGCGGAGGACTGAGTGATTTTCTTTTGTTTCATGATGATGTTGGATAGGACTTGTGCTTAGAAAGTTTGATACATGGAATGAATAAAATTGATGATTGGATTGAGTTTGAGCTTTGGGTTTTTTCCTTGATGTGATTGCGTAGGTTGGGATAAGACTTTAACATTCACACGGTCACGAGCCAACTGAACTTTTTAGCTTCAACCTGCCCCTACACACATAAAAATATAGAAAATAAATTAAATTTGTTTTAGGCTTAACCCCTTGCCTATAATAAGTTAGGAAATGACCAGTTCTTGATTTTTGGTCAAGGGGGTAAGCCTTATTAAATAGACAAATAACTAATGTTAAATGAATGCAATGGATGCTATGAATGCAAATCAAGAAAATCTTTTTTTTTTGGAAATTTTGAAAATATCTGATTTTTGTTTAGATTTCAAAATATTTGATTTTATTTTGGATTTTGAACATATTTGATTTTTTGGACTTTGAAATATATATATTTTTTTGGATTTTGAAATATTTGATTTTTTTGGACTTTGAAATATTTGATTTTTTTTATTTTGAAATATTTGATTTTTTGAGTTTTGAAATATTGATTTTTTTTTGAAATATTTTATTTTTTGGACTTTGAAATATATATTTTTTTAGTTTTGAAATATTGATTTTTTTTTCTTAGATTTTGAAACCAGCTTAGACCTGACGACAGGGACCCTCCTATCTCACCAGGGGCCTCCGGACTCAATGTGCAATATAAAGGACCGCCCGGGGCCGGTGCTAACCTTGCTTTAACGGTGCCTCTACCGAGGCCAAACCCGAGGTAGGATCCATTCCTTAGAAAATCAAACATATTTTAATAGAAAAGCTGGCGATAGGTATAGAGATTTTTAGGGCTTGAGTTCTTCTCACGACATCCCCTTTTTAAAGTATTTGGTCTGTTGCGACGGGGCTTTGTGTCCATCATCAAACCTACTTCCGCTCTAGGCACGCATGCGACCGGGCTCATAACGTCCCGTGGGGAAACTGTACTGCCACTCTTGTCGTGCCTAGTTTTATTATTTTGGGGACTTTCAAAGTTTTTTGAGAGCTTCGAGCTTACAAGTTTCAGCTTTGATTTTTGTCCCTTTTTCTTCATTCCTTTCTTCCTTTTCTTTTTTGTTCTTTTTGCGGAATAAGGTCATAATGGACTGCCCCTATTTGAGACCTCTTTTATTGGGAGGTCTAGATCAGTTCTCGCCCCCTTATTCACCCTTTGCCCCTATTTTCAGCCGAGAGAGAAGGAAAAACAAGGACTTTCCCCCTCCCCGAAGCATGGCCAAAGGAGAAACAGTGTTATGCAAAAGAAGGAAACCGACCCACGGGGGTCGTGTAATGTGTGAAATGTTGAACCGGGGATTTCCTTTCGTGATCAAGTGAAGGCGCACTCCGCCACCAAGTCATTGCTGGTTTGACTCTATGGATAAAAATGTTTTAAATATAGCCCATTCCACGGATTTGGTAATTCTTCACCCTCCGCATTGATTAGAGGATACGCATTACCCGGATAGACTTCCTTAACTACAAATGGCCCTTCACAATTGGGTTGCAGCTTAGACCTGGGACCTGCTGACCTGATAAATTTGTGTTTCAAAACCATGTTACTCACTTGGAATTTTCGTTCGATAACCTTCTTTTGAAAATACCGCGAGACACGCTTTTGATAAACCGAAACATGATTGGCCGCGTTAAGCCTCTTCTCGTCTAAGAGTTCCAGTTGGACTAGCAACGCCTCTCGACGCTCGTCGAGATTAAGTTCTTTGTCCAGCTACACCCTTAGGGAAGGGATCAAGATCTCGTATGGGAGTACCGCTTCCATCCCATAGGTGAGAGAAAAAGGAGTTTGCCCCGTGGGAGTATGGACGGAGGTGTGATAAGCCCATAGAGCTTCTACCAGTTTATCGGCCCAATCAGTGAATTTGTGTGACTCGCATGTTTTCTTGATTATTTTAAGAAGGGTTTTGTTCATGGCCTCAGCCTGGCCATTACCTTGGGGGTAGTATGGTGATGAATGATGCAATGATATATTAAACTTCTTACAGAGGTCCCGGAATTCTTGAGAAACGAATTGAGGCCCGTTGTCGGTGATGATATCACTTGGGACTCCAAACCGCGAGATGATATTCTTCAGGATGAAGCAGCATACTGTGGTGGCTTTGATTTTTGCATAGGCTTCAGCTTCCGCCCACTTGGTGAAGTACTCCGTAGCCGTCAGGATGAAGGACTTCTGCTTGACTGCGGAATTCGGGTCACCGAGAGGTCCGATGATATCAAAGGCCCACATGGAAAATGGCCAAGGAGCAGAAAGAGGATGAAGAGAAGAAGCAGGAGCATGGATCTTGTCAGCATGGAGCTGGCATTGAAGACACCTACGGACATAGGTGGAACAATCTTCTTCTAGGGTTGGCCAGTAATAGCCCTGCCTAAGAATCTTCTTCGCCAACGCCTACCCATTTACGTGCCCTCCCCACTCACTGGAGTGAGCTACTTCTACTACCTTCCAAGCCTCATCGTCATCTAGACACCTCATTAGAACTCCATTGAGAGCTCGCCTATACAATTCTCCAGCAACAATCGTGTATCTTGCGGCGACTCTTCTAATGGCCTTTCGCTGCTCGGCGTTTGCCGTCTCTAGGAATGAACCATACCCACAATACTGCTCAATCTCATAATACCACGGCAATTCTTATTCTTCTATGATCTCCTCAAGCTCAGTTAACGAAACTTCTCTCACCTCTTCCCTTTTTGCCATCCTTTCCACATATTTCCTAAGGTTGTCGAACCAGGGATCCTGAAGAGAAGGGGCGTCTAACCGCTGGACCACAATGGTCTCAATGGCATGACTGAGGGGAAATGAAAGAGAATAAGCTAGTGATGCCAGGGCATCAGCCAAAATGTTCTGAGAACGAGGAGTGTGAATATAGATAAGCTTCCGGAATTGCCTAGCCAAGAGCGTGACCAGATCTTGATAGGGCTTAAGCTTAGGGTCACGGGTGCGGTAAGTTGACAAAAGTTGACGCAACACCAACTGAGAGTCTGCTATGATGTTAAGGTATCGCGCGCCCAAGAGGTAGGCGTGCTTCAGACCGGCAAGGAGAGCCTCATACTCGGCTATATTATTTGTGGCAGGAAATGAGAGTTGATAAGCGATAGGGATGGTTACCCCTTCCGGAGTAAGGAGAACGGCGCCGATTCCACTGCCCTGGGAATTGAGAGCACCATCAAAATGGAGAGACCAAAAAGGAAGATGAGTGATTACTGCCAAGTGTTCATCAGGGAACTCATCCTGGATTGAATCAGTGCGAGGGATGGGAGAATGAGCGAGGTGCTCAGCAATGGCATACCCCTTGATTGCTTTCGGGACGATGAAGGTGATGTCGAACTGGGAAAGAAAGCTCTGCCAGCGAGCTAATCGGCTAGAAATGACAGGCTTTTCTAAAAGATAATGAATGGGGTCCATTCTAGAGATCAGCCTAACCTCGTGGGCAAGAAAAGAATGTTTGAGCTTCTGAGCTACCCACACTAGCGCTGCACAGGTCTTCTCCATGGCAGTATACTTGGATTTAGTGGGATTAAACAACCTCGAATGGTAGTATGCTACCCTTTCCTTTCCTTCATTATCTACCTGAGCCAAGACAGCTCCTAGGGAGTCCTCAATCACAGAAATGTATAGGATCAGGGGTTTCCCAGGGACGGGTGGTTGCAGAACCGGGGGATTAGAAAGATAAACCTTAAGCTCTTCATAGGCCTTTTGGCATTGTTCATTCCATTCAAATTTTGTTCCCGCCTTTAACAAGTCATAGAATGGGCGGCATCTCTGCGAATGTTGAGATATAAATCTCCTAATAAATTGTAAGCGCCCAATCAAACCTCGGAGTTCAGTGATGTTCTTAGGTGGCGGCATCTCCATAATGGCCTTTGCTTTATTCGGATCGATCTGAATCCCCCGTGTACTAACTATAAACCCGAGTAACTTCCCTGATGCAACTCCGAACACGCATTTCTTTGGATTCATCTTCAATTTATATTCCCCAGCCCTTTGCAACACTTTGGCTAGAATGGTAGGGTGTTCCTCTTGAGACCTCGACTTTACCAAAATATCATCCACGCAAGCTTCTAAATAGACATGCATCATGTCGTGGAAGATAGCCATCATTGCCCTCTGATAAGTAGCACCTGCATTCTTTAATCCAAATGGCATAACAACATAGCAGTATGTGCCCCAGGGCGTAGTGAACGAGGTCTTCTCTTCATCCTCAGGAGCCAGACGGATTTGGTTATATCCAGAATAACCATCCATAAACGAGAGGGCTTCATATCCAGCTGTGTTATCCATCAATACATCAATGTGAGGAAGCGAGAAATCGTCTTTCGGACATGCCTTATTTAAGTCCCTGAAATCGATACAAATCTGAATTTTGCCATCCTTTTTTATTACCGGGACTATGTTTGCCACCCACTACGGATATTAAATAACTCTAATAAACCTGGCTTTATGCAATTTGTCGACTTCTTCCTTTATCCTTAAGGCCATCTGTGGATGGAATCTTCTCGCTTTCTGCTTAACGGGTGTTGCCCCTAGTTTAAGAATCAATCGATGTTCAACCAATGTGGGGTCAAGACCCGGCATGTCTACATAGGACTAGGCAAACGAATCGCTATACTCCCTCAAAACCTTGATGAGCTCCTCTTCAACCTGAGGAGGGAGATTAGCAGAAATAAGTATGGGCCTGGGGTCCTCTTCGGTTCAAAGATTAATTTCCTTAGTGGGTTCATCCACTGCCGAGGACGGTTCGTCAAACCTCTTAAAACCTTGTGCGTACAGATCAGCAGTGTCATCCACATCGCTTTCCTCATAATCGGCTGGGTCCTTCTCATTCACAATTTCATATACCCCTAATCCGTCATTGCTCCACTCCCCATCCAATTCCTCATCTTCTTCTAAAATAATTGTAGTCTCTACAAACTCTGGGGACCTAAGGAGGGCATGGCACCTCTCGGCCAAATCTTGCAAAAACCTATCAGGGATGGATTTAGGACAACGCGTCACAGGGTGCGCTGCAGACGAGGACGGGCTGACTAGACTCGAACTAGACTCTACCCCAACCGACTCCACTAACCTAGGAGACTCTGCACACTATACATCTAGCCTAGGAGATAGGAAATCTACCGAAAAAGGAATAGGGGTCTCATGCCCCTGGGAAGCTGAGCAGAACATAGCGTAATCTTCCATTGAAACCTCCGTTTTAAAATTGGCGTGTTTTTTTGGAGGCCGGAGGAGATCACCCAACATGAGGACGGAGGAGGAGGTAGTTGCATGTGGAACAAATCGGGGAAGATGCAATCGAAGAACAGATCAGAGGATCGAAACCACATCTCGTGGAGTTGAGCATTGGGGGGAGGAGGAGTAAACAAGGTTGAAAGATCAATAGGCGGGCAGCGCCCGCAAGCACATGGAACAAATAAAATTTCAGGCGGTCTCTCCGTGAAGTACGGGTCGACCAGAATTGGCGGGGAATGGGGGACAAACCCCAATTGTTGGAACAAAGAGGCAAGATGGGACGGGGATAGAGAAAAGGTAGTGATAGAGCTCCCCACTTCCCGTGGCCCCCGACGGACTAGCTACGTTGGAGAATGCTTCACCAGCTGCATCTCCTTCTTCGTCGGATGATCTTCTCTTTTATTGAACAACTTTTTAAAACAACCAGCAAAATCTTCCATATCACCCACCAACCCCTTCAGCGGCGGCGGTGGGTCAGAATCATCACAGGCGGCGTCAACCTTCACATCAGCACATGGCGGTGGTTGCTTCAGAGTGCGGGCTACAGCGGGCCTTTCACAAAATGTTGTCGATAGTCCCACGTCAACGGCCCAGAGTCTCCAAGTATTGACATTGCTGAATCACGGTAGCCAAGGCCTTGGCGGCCCATCTTCCTGCCTTTAGGGACGGACTTGGTCCGTCCCTGTAATTGTGCGCCGAGACCCAGGCCCGGCTGATAACGCAATTTTAGAATCATGTGCCACCCCTTTGAATATCTTATCTTGGACTTGATCTTGACATTTGTTGGTGCAGTGGCGGGCTTGCATGACGCATATGCCCATGAATAATTCAAGTCCATTACTGACAAAACTGGCCTATTACTTGGCCACAATGTAGGGAGAATCTTATCTGTGATGGCATCAACAGACTGGACGGTGGAGATGCTTTTCACTTTAACCACCCGGCCCTGGAATGGGAATTTCAGGCATTGATGAGCGGTTGAAGGTACGGCATTTAAACTGTTTATCCATGGACGACCTAGAATAGATTTGAACATTGGGTCTATGTCCAACACGTAAAACTCCACGTCCATAACCAACGGCCCTAGCTCGGCCTGTACAGTCACGACCCCGTGACAAGCATGCCTGGAATTGTCATATGCTGCTATTGTGGTGGGTGTTGGCTTAAGCATATCTTCTGAAATGTTACAGGCACGGAGGGTACTCAATGGACACACGTTTATCGATGCTCCTATGTCCACAAGGGTAGACTCAACAGCCACTTTATTCAAAGAAATGGTAATACAGAGTGGCATCTACCGTGCCTCTGGGGGAGCTAGTTCTGACTCAAAAAATGAAGTAGAGGGCCCCCTTGTGATGGTTGCCAACACCGATGGTAAACTGTCGACCGCCACATCTTCATTCACCATCACTTTCTGCAAAAAAGACTTTTAAAGCATTCTGATTTAGCGGTGACCTCTTGATCAATTCCAAAATTGAAATCTTGGCCGGCATCCGATCCAAGTGCTATAACAAGTCGTACTTCGTGCCTGGCACGGGGTCTGCATCTTAAGCTGTTGAGGAAGAGGGATGAGGGGTAGGTACGGGTGCACGAGAAGAAGGGTAAACTTTGTGGAATGGATTCCCGCTCCGAAGGGGGCGCAATGTGGTGCCGGCACGGCCTTAGATGGACCCCCGCTTGGCCCAGTGGGGTAGGTGGAAGGGGTAGAAATGGGGGTGAGGATGGCGGAAGTTGGCCTGATGGGCCCTGGTGAAGGGGAAATGGGCGAGGGGTTAAGTGGAGGGGTGATGATGGAGGGTATGGTGGGTGATGGCGAAAGGACTGGCGGTATGGAGGGGAATGCGGTGGGCCTGATGGGTGATGCGGAGGGAATAATTGGTGGAGTGGTGGTGAGAACGGCGGGCCTGAGAACAGAGGGGATAGCAGGTGTGGGGGAATGGTTATGGTGGAAGGCCAAGAGGTGTGCGGGGGTTTCAACATCAAAAGTCCACCCAACGTTGGGGGCTGGGTGCTGAACAATGTTCACCTGGGCTGGTGCCGGCGCCGGCGGCTGTTGTTGTTGCTGAGGAGCGGGCTGATGTACTGGCATGGGATTCTGATGGATCCCAAGGTCCTGTTGCTGTTGCTGTTGCTGGGGTTGCTGTTGCTGTTGGGGTTGCTGTTGCTGCTGTTGCTGGGGCACCGCCTGCTGCGGCCTAGCTTGTCTCTGTCTCTGCTTGATGTCCTCGATCAGCTGGTGCATCTGGGCCCAATCAATCCTCTGGCCCTCGTGTAAATCATACACCAGATCTCTAAACTGATAGCACTGCTCTATTGTGTGCCCGGGCTGCCGATGATATATGCAATATCGGGACTGATCGGAGGCCGGATTCCAATTCTGACGCTTCGGAGGCAATTGAATATCACCAGTATACATCAAGGCAGAAAAAATATCAGGCAATGTCTCAGGAAGAGGAGGGTAATGGGTCCTCTTTGGGCTTGGTCGAGTAGGTCCGTAAGCGGCAGGTGGAGGAACATTATGATATTGCGGCGGCCGCTGAGGCTGCTGGGGTGGTGGTGGTTGTTGCGGGTGTTGAGGAACCTGGAAAGTGGGTTGGGGAACTTGTGGAGCGGCGAACTGGGGGTTGCGTGGAGGCTGCGGGAAGCGAGGCGGAGCGGCTTGGTGGGGAAACTGAATAGCCTGGACATGCTCGTTGATTTGCACTCCCTCAGTGACGGGGCCCTGGGACTTTCTGGCGGTTTTGGGTTTCTAGGCCTCAAATAGTGAATGAATAGGGGAGTCTTTAAACTGTGTCTGTATGAACCGAGCGCTACTGTACAACTGGTGCATATTCGAAATGTCATTCATTGCCAAAATATTTCTGAATGTTGGGGTGGCGTTGGAGATCAACAACTTAACTTTCTCTTCTTCCGGGATTTGCCCGAGCACACGTGAGGCCATCTGCCTCCATCGATCCGCATAGGTCGCAAAATCTTCCTCCGGCTTCATCTTTTCCGCTACCAGGTCGGTGAAGGAATACTCGGGACCGACCCGATCTTGGAACCTCTGAATGAACTTCTCCTTGACTGTCTTGAAATTTTCGGCCTCCTCCATAGGCAAGGTATAGAACCACTCCAGGGCGACCCCTTCCAATGATCGGTGAAATAAGTAAGCCATCAGGCGATCATCATGCTGGAACTGTGCTGACTTGTAAAGAAACTCCCGGACATGAATGAATGGGTTGCCGTCCCCGTCATATTTTCGGTACACGGGGAGCTCGGACTGAGGAGGAAAATGAATGTCCCTGAAGTTAGGAATAGGGACGTCATCCAAAGATTGCGAGCCAACCCGCTTGTGGAGGAGGTCAATTTGTTGCTGCATAGCAGCCCATTTATCAAGAATTTTCCATTCCCGGGATGGAGGAGAAGGAGCAGGAGGAGCAGTACCTAGATACGTAGCCAAAGGAAAAGCTGACTGAGGGGGCAGCCCGTAAGATGTGTAATGGGCCAGGGAAGGGCCCACATCCGCATGAGCCAGCTGGGCGGCCCCTGGTTGCAACTGAGTAAAGTCTGCTGGGGCTACAAGGGCCTGCGGCGATGGAGAAACAGTGACATAGGGATCAAGGTAAGGAACAGAGGGGATTTGCGACTTCCCCTTATCGAGCGGCTGATGGGCCGAGGTAGAAGCCTGGCCCATTTCCATGCTGGAGTACCGAAGGATCTGAGGACGGGTGGGAGTAAGGTCAATGGGGGCCACAGAGGTGGTCCCAACAACAGAAGATTTGTGGCAACAACATTCATGCCACGAGAAGGAGCTGAAGTCGGGGCATCGGCCCCCTGCAAGGCCTGCCGGATGAGATGGAGCTGGGTAGGGTCCAGCTGGGCCATCATGTTGAGAATTTGATTGGCCGGATTCTGAATGGACGGATCGGAAAGAGAAGGTTGGGAACCCTCGCCGAGAATGCTCGGGAGTGGAGGGGCAGTCCCCTCTCCTCCCTGCATATGGGTGACCCTAGATGGGTCCTCAAGAAGGCCGCGAGGAAGAGAGTCCTCGTGGGACTGGGAGAAGTCGTATGACGACATGGGAGATGATGAATCAAACAAAGGATTAAAGTAAGAATGGAAATGAGAACTGACTCTAGGAGATGATCCTGAGGGAAAGAAACAACCCCACATACACTAAACCCCTCAAGACTAGAGCAAATAATCCTAACCAAAGCAAAACCTCAAACAACCAAGCATCCAATGGAGAGGAGAGATGAGAGGAGAGTCAAGCACTTAAGCAATCAAGTTGTCAACTGATGCACGATAATTTTTAAATTCTTCTTGTAGGACCTTAGTGGATTTAATTAATATATGAATCCGCTCGACCACAAGGTACCTAACCAGAGTGGGAAATGAGGAACTGGGTGACTCTACAGGGATCTCTCGCTCGCGGATGCAAACCCTAGACTGGGGGTGGATACGGTACAACCTGCCCGGCGTCCGTGTGGGAATCCACGGCTCACGGGGGCTTACGGAGGTCCTCAGCAAGGTCCCCTAGTCGGCTCCAAGGAGTATGGAGACGAGAGGAAACCCTACCTCGGTAGGAATGCAACTACTATGAAAGAGATGGATGCTCCTATGTGCACCGGAGTGCATGCAAAATCTAGCCTAGCAACTATCAACCAATGATCAATCAAATATATAAGCAATGAAAACAATCGTGCAGCAATGATATGGGAGCAGGGGGAGACCAATAACTAGCACCAAAGATCATGAATCTCATGGAACATGGCAATCAAAAATGAATTACGGGTGCACTGTGGCACCATAAAGACGGTCTATGTGAGACCGCTCAAAGGGACAGACGGTCTGTACAGAACCGTATAAGCCAGGGAGCAACAGAATGGCAGAATAACTGCAAAAGAATCACAGAGTGCTGGAAATGAAGGACGGCAGAGATGAGAAACGTACCAGGAAGCGCGGTCTGTGGACAGCCGCGTAAGCTCTGGAACGGATCTCCAGCAACCGTGTACCTACAACCAGACCAACCAGAAGCGTACCTATGCCAGAAAGATGGACGGCCAAGGACAGGCCGTTCAGAAGTGTGGACGGTCGATAGGAGGCCATCTATGACAGGACGCTTGCAGGAGAACTGGCACTGTTCGCAGGGAGGAACGGTGGACGTGCAGCCGCATAGGGGATGAACGGCTCTGGGAGAACCGTTCACGTTCCAGAAGGCAGAAAACGCAACCCAACCTGCAATCACCTCAAGAAGAAGACTAACACAACGAAAGAAGGGGTCAGCAAATCACTAACACGATCGGCACTAGGTGTCCCACCGTGATCGCCACAAAAGAAGGGTGTAGATATATTTCTCCTCTCGTCCGTTCTTCCAATGCCTTCCCAATGTCTATCCTACCACATCCAACATGGGAAACGAGTGAAGACAGAAGAAAAGGGAGGTGTAAAAACCTGTGATCTCCACCAAGGTGCCAAACGTGATGAACACACCGTACCTTGGAAAGAGGGAGAGGTACTCGCCTGACCTGCAGTGCTAGCAAGATGGACGGTTCAGGAAGAACCGCCTGTAAGATGCACGGTCTTACGATAGACCATTTAAGAACGCTGCAGAAGATGCGGGAGGAAGCACTCATGGCAGTTGAACAGCTCTATCACGGCCGCAGGAAGAAGAAGGACGGTCCAGGCTGCACCGCACGTCTTCTTGAACGGACTGTAGAGAACCGCGCAAGACCACCAAGCCAGAAGTCACAAAGGGTCCAACCTCCACCCTCTCCGGCCGGCCAGAGGGGATGGGCCTCGTGCTAGGGATTGCTGACCTGCAAAACGACGTGAAAACACAAAGAGAAAACCTAGATTAGAACTGAAAAGTGTAGTAGATGCCAAAATAACAAGAAATGAACATGAATAAGTGGAAAGGGGGATACCTGGGGGATTTTAAACCCCTAGGGTGTCATAAACGTGGGTGGGTGTGTGCATGGCAATGAAGATGAAGAAAAACGTGGGGAGAAAGTGAGAAAAGTGATGCATGCAATGAAAAAGAGGACAAAACGTATCAAACACACAAGACTTAAAAAACTAGACTACTCCCTGAACCGAGGCTTATATGGACGTGGAAAGCCTCCCTCCTTGGTGCTAGGTCGCTCAAGAATGCGGCAGGGCTTCGCCGTCGACCAAAAATCTCCCCCCTTTCAAACCCGACCTTTAGGGTCTATTTATAGAGCACCTAAAGTCCTAGCTCGAAATTAGGGTTTAGAAGCATTTTCAGGTCGAGATAATCAAAGGAAAATCATAGATAATCAAATTATCTCTCATCCAGTCGAAACGGCACTCAAAATGGTTCATTATCCGCGGAGAAAATGACGGGAGAAGTTGGGGATAAAACCACGGATAAAGAGATAAAATCTGTTGAAATTCAGGAATCGAACGGATGAACGGTCTTACGATAGACCGTTCAACTGGATGTGCGGTCATGTCCTGGCCGTCCAACCCCGTCGGTGGAAATTCAAAATAAATCATAAATAATCCAAATTATCCATCGAACTGACCGAAACCTTCGCCGTTGGACTCTCATAGATGAACGGCTCAGATGAGACCGTTCAAAGGTAAAGCGGCCAAAGACAAACCGTTCTAGCCTTGTCGGTGATAAATAGATTAATATGATAATTATCTAAGAACACCACCAAGCGCAGGACTCTGAGAGATGAGCAGCTACCATCCGTCCGTTCATCAAGTTGAACGGCCAGAGGAGGGCCGCATAAATGCTTATCGGTGGAAATTCAAAAAATTAACCAAAATATTCCAAAATAGGTGGACGGTCTACAGGCAACCGTGCATTGATTGAGTGGCCAGGGATGCACCGTACATGTACATGGGTGTTGAAACTCATAGAAAAGCCCAATCAACCAAAACCAAGGCCCGTTAAGCCCTGAATCAACTCGGACCTAACCAGGGAGGGAGGCTACCCATAAAACTGGCCCAAGACATGCCTGAAAACAGCCCCAATGAGTGATAGACAACTCGAGGCATCAACAAATGGGAGTAAGAGGAACGACTCAACTTATCGGCAAAAAACGGGTGTCAACAAAGAGTTCTCAAACTCTCCTCCATGGTGAGATAAAATGGTAGAGATTCTGAACTTACTTTCTTGCTTTATTTTTATGAAGAACTTTTGAAATTCAGAGAAGGCATCATTTTTATGAGCTAGGAAGAAAATCTAGGTGAATCGAGTGAAGTCATCAACAATGACAAAGCCATACCTCTTTCCACTTAGGCTGGCAGTTGTAGTCTGCCCAAACAGATCTATGTGCAAAAACTCAAGTGGCATGGATGATAGTGATTCATTTCTAGATTTGAAGGATTTTCTGGTCTACTTTCCTAGGGAACATGCTTCACAAATTTTAGTGTTCTTTTTGAACGACAGCTTAGGTAATCCTCTTACCATGTCATGCTTTGTAATTAATGCAGAACATAACATGCCCTAATCTCCTATGCCACAGCCATGCATCATTGAGCTGACTAGCAGATAAACAAAGGTTTTTAGTAAATGAACTATCAAGGTCTACCATGTAGACATTATTTATCCTACGACCTGCAAATTTCACAGAATAAGAATTCTGTTCAAAAATCTTGCATTTATTGGCATCAAACAACACCTTGTGGCCTTTGTCACACAGTTGACTTATGTTGAGCAGATTGTGCTTAAGGCCATCTACTAGCATGACATTCTCAATAAAATTGGAAGAATTCTTACCAACAGTTCCCGTGCCAATGATCTTGCCTTTGTCTTTACCTCCGAACCTTACATGTCCTCCCTCTTTCTTGATAAATTGACTAAATTTCCTTTTATCCCTTGTCATGTGCCTTGAGCAACCACTGTCCAGGTACCATCAATTGTGATGGGCTGCTAGGCACTCCTGCACAGAACAAATCAAGCAGAAACTTTTGGAACTCAAGCAAATTTGGGTCCACAGTCATTGCTGAAAACATGCAGTAAACATTTTGGAATCCATACTTGCTTGACAGATTGTATCTTTTGATTAAGAGGGCAGTGAGGGCTGGTATGTCCAAATCTATTACATGCAAGGCAGACAGGCTTGACAACATATGAATTAGATTGTGGTCTTGTGTCCTGATTTCTGAATTTGTTGAATTTGGTTTGGTGGACACCCATGCTTGATTGAAAGTTGAAACTTCTTTCATTGTTCCACTTATAGTTGAACCAGTTGTTCTTTTTCCGATTAGAGTGGAGATTATAGTTGTTGTTCAACATAGACCCAAATTGGTTCCTGTTTGGCCTGTAGTGGACAGGAACAAACGGAGCATATCTTCCGGAGTTTGGTTGATGTTTTTGACTTTTTCTTATTTTGTTTTATTTTCTGTAGGTAGGCCAGGCTGGATTTTGTTGGGATTCAAATGCTGAGTTGCGTCGACTCAGCTGTCTAGTGTATCGACCTGGCTGCCTAGCCCACCTTGGCTTACCAAATGTGTGTCGACCTGGGAATTTAGCTCATTTCTTGTAACCAGACTATTGATTGCTCAAGTTCTTGCTTCTATTGTTTTTGATGTTTTGTCCCTTACCTTGATGGTTCTGAATTTTAATGGTTCTAGATTTAGCGACATTCTTCTTGACTGGTTCTCCCATTATCAGTTTTCCTTTGCCTTTTTCAGGGCAAAATGAAATCATTTTTAGCTCAAGAGTGTTTTTCTCAGTGGGATTAAACCCCAGCCCCTCTATTATGATATTTATTCGGGTGCCCAAGACAGCGTCCAAGTTAGACTTACCTTGAACCATTTTTTCAAGGACTGATTGCTTGTCCTTCAACACATTTTTAGCCATTTCAAGATTTTTTTGCATTTCAGTATTGATAGTTTTTATGGCTTCATATTTTTCATGGTTGAGTTGATTTTCTTTCTCATATTCTTGGCACCTTAGCGTAGCCTCATCTAATTACTTTCTGAGATTCTCATTTTCTTCTTTCATGTTTTCCAATTCTGAGTAGTCAGACCCAGATTCATCGATTTGTTTTCTTAGTCTTTCATTCTCAGCTTTTAGAGTTTCCAGATTTTTATTGACTGGATTATCATGAGCCAAAGCATTGGTCTTCTTTTTCAAATGCTTGTTTTCTTTCTTGTAGGTCTCATATTTTTCAAACAGATCAGTATAAGCATTCTCCCATTCTTCACTCGAAAAGGCTTTAAAGGGAGAGATTACCTGATCTTCATCTTCATTTGCCATCAGGCAGAGGTTATCTTCATCTTCATCTGCGGAGGAGCTCCCATCTTCCTCCTCATCATCACTCCTGGTGCTGATCATTGCCCTGGGCTTCTTTCCTTCGGCTTTGATCGTCCTCTTAAGCAGCTCAAGGCATTTTCCTTGCATATGCCCAGGTTTTCTGCACTGGTAGCAAATGATTTTGTCAGGTTTCTTTGTTTGTTCAGGCTTTAGATAGATTAAAAACTTGGTTTACCTACGACGATCATCTTTTCTTCTGGAATTTACCTCTATTCCTTAGGAATTTTTTAAACTCCCTTGTGAGCAACGTATGATCACCTAGGCTTTCTTGAGGATCATCTTCTTTTTTTTAATTCATAGGTTGAAAATCCTTAAACCTTGGACTTAACATTTTCCTAGGACTTAATAATCCTAGGCTCTGATACCACTTTAATTGTCATGCCCCGAGATATGCAGCGGAAATAATTGGGAACATGAACAGCCAGTAAAATGAGCATATAGCTAGCAAGACGATCAGAGTGCTACACACATTCACACAAAAGAATGAATGCACAAGATATAGTCAAAAACCTTCACTTTATTTGATCAAATACTCAAAGTTTACAAAATAACTCACTAGACTCAACAAAGTGGAAAATTACATTGACATGACTTTTAACTAACATAAACAGACTCATGACACTCTAGGCTCGCTCGGTCTTCATTCACTCTTGGACTCGCCACTTGAGTAGTCCGATTTCGACCCACTAGAGTTTCCTGAAAAAGATTGAAAAAGTAAGGACTGAGCACCCTCGCCCAGTAAGTATCTTCGTATCAACATGATAGCAATGTTAAAGTAATTAACATTTTTGCTCTATAGAAAGGGCAATAATGAAAGTGCGATAAATCATGCAGATAAAACCAAACACTAATAGTAAGATAATCTGTATAGATGTGAGAGTTCAAGTAAATATGAGAGCATGATCAAGCAAGATTATAGTATGGCCTTTCAATAACGAGAATGTACTATCATGTAACGAGAATGTACTTTCATAACTTTGAAAAGGCTATGCACTATAAAGTCATGCAACAAGTAAGTATAATTTCATGAGATTTCCTCATGGATTTCACCCGTTTATGACAAAAGTACTTCCAGCACAATGCGATGCCAGTAATCATCATACTCCATGGTTAATAGCATGTTTCCGGCCATCTGTCGAGGGGACTAGACTGGAGCCCTTGGACACCGTCTATGCCCGCCCTTGTTTCTTCAAGTAATAAATCAAGTTACTTCCATGAGAAAAAATAACAAAGTAGGCCAATAATAACAAGTTCAAACAATAGCTTTAAGGTGATAAAATCAAGGTAAGAACGTACCAAAATGAACATGTGAAGTCAAGAAAGACTTAATAGAATATTATGCCACAGAGGAATTTTGGTAGCATAACGGTACATTAATCAATTACCATAATGCATTAGTGTCTTGATTAAGGATCTGGACGTTAGATAGTCATAAGGCCATCTGAAACTAAGTATATTCAACCGTTGGGTCAGACCTCGGGTTGGACAAAAATTGGTGAGGACACCAGAGCCAGAGTACGGCTCGACTCAGCGAGCCGTCGATACCGGACACGCAACACGACTCGGTCGACGCTGATCTCTTTGTGGCTGGGGGACAGTCTGGAGTCTCCACCGGAGTCTTGATACTTTAGTACATATTTTTATATGTATTGGTATTTTATATGTATTTGGTCGTATTTGGTGTGTATTTAGAATATATTTGGGTTGAATTTTGATTTGTATTATTTTGGGTTTTAATATTGGGTCAATGGGAGAATAATTGACCATGTATTTATATTTTTGATTTATTTTGGTCCAAGGGGGAATTAATTTGGTCCAAGGGGATTAAAAAAACCAAAGCCCCTTATGTTGACTTGGAGAGAGGGGCGCCCCCTCTTTTGTCTCCACATGGGGAATTGATTAATCATTATTTATCCCATTTCCCCATTATACCCCCTTGACCAAGGGTATCCTAGGTCATTTCGCTAGGTCTAGGGTTTGAGTATTTAATATCTCTTGTTGTATTTTGATCAATTTTAATGGAGAATTATCGTGAAAAAAGGGTCTTGGGCGCACCTCCCCTCTCCCTCTCTTGTTCTTCTTCTTCTTCCTCCTCCAAGTTTCTTCAGATCTAGGGCTGAAACCCAAAGATCCCTGGTAAATCTTCCTCTCTTCCTCTTCCTCTTGCTGCTGCCAACAATTACCGCCGCCGCCGCCGTTCATGCCGCCATCAAGCCACCACAACCCGGCATCCACCTGCTGCCCTGAAATTTGGTGTTCCTAGATAGCAGCTCGGTAAAAGGGCGGGTACGGGAGATCCAACCATCGGATCATGATCATATTTTGAGGGTAGGTTCCTCCCATCGTCCACCATTTTCATTTTAATTTTCACGCAGATCAGAGCCCGTTTAGGCCTCTATCTAGTCATTTGATTTTCCTCCTCATAGTCTGCCTGTGTGCAGATCTGCGGGATAGTCTGTGGTAGTCGATTTTTCCCACCCCCGAAACGTTGTCCTAAAAATACAAAAAAATTATGTGCGTCACCATCACCCTCCCCCTATCCACCATAAAAATCCCAGGTCCTAAATCCTTCATTTGATTTTTGGTCAAACCCCTTGAACAGGCAGATCCCGTTCTACCCTATATGTTCCATGTTCCAGGATAGAGAACTCAGTCAGCTTGCAGTCATTTTCATTTCCAATCCAGCCATTGGATGGATCTGAAATTCTAATATGTTGAAGATCTCTGAGTTCTCTTTCCAACGGTGCTAATCACGCTCCGATCTGACTTCAGATCTTGTCGTACCGGTCATTTTCGTGGAGGCGCGCATTTCTACTCCGAGGCTTGCCAGCAACAAGGGGTCCCCGGATAATTCCAGAACAAATACTTTGGGATAGTTTCAGCAACCGCGGCTCCTGGGGGTCGACCAGGGACCAT
Source organism: Amorphophallus konjac (assembly GCA_022559845.1). NCBI lineage: Eukaryota > Viridiplantae > Streptophyta > Magnoliopsida > Alismatales > Araceae > Amorphophallus > Amorphophallus konjac. The sequence goes on along the minus strand of CM040118.1, from coordinate 273,517,842 downwards.
CCGTCACCGTCCAGTGCACCGCCACCTTCAGATGATCCCTGGAGACCGACGTCCCTTTGGACGCCCGTGCTTACTATCCTGCCGGCCGAAAATTGCAGATTCGGAGCTGCTGCCCGCCGCCACCCGGACCTGCCGCCTTGCTGCCCGTCAACCTTGAAAATGTGCTCCCGGACCGCTGTTGTGGCCTTTTACCTCCCTGCGTGGAGTGGGCCGTAGTTTTCATGATGTAATTAATTTGTTTATTGTACCGGGAGTGACGGTTCTCGGTCGGGAAGTCTTCCCCACGCCCCGAGCGTGGAGGTACACTCGCCACCCACCTTGTCTTACTCGCTTAGCTAGTATAGATTTTTACTGCCGCTGCATGTGAGTAGTTACTTCCTAGCTAGTCAAAGTTAATCACCGCTGTGAGTTGTGAGTGCGAGACCCGTCCCGTGACTCGTTCCGAGCATGAGAGTGAGCCGACCACCCGAGACTCAAAGCCGGTTTCCTAACCATGCAGATCGTCACGTTTCCCTCGCCGGGGATGACTGTGAGTTAGCACTTCTTGTTTGGGGCATGTTCACTTCTTCTGGAGCTCTTTAGGTGACGCATTGTAGTGTTGTTGCTGGTCGCGTCGTCTCTTTAGTCGCGTCATCCTATAGAGTCCAAGGTCGCAACAAGTCCGAGTCGAGTCCCGTTGTCGTCCCGCATCAAATTGGTATCAGAGCCGGTTTGAGTTTAGGGTAGTCAGTCCAAGGTGCTCCATTTCATCTGGTATATCCAAAGGTGTTCCCAGAACGATAGGCTATGCCTATTGGGAAAGGGGCACACTTGCGTGAGCGCGATCTTCGGATAAAACCTCCACCTCGTACCGGCTATTGGAGTCTAGGTCGTCCGTCTTTTTACATTGGTCCTTCTATATAGATCGTAGTGAGTCACCCCTTAGTTCCCTTTAGGTCCCATTGCATGCCCACCCGTGGAGGTGCCCAGTACCATCGCCCTGACACTATGGGTGAACCCCGGGGTGTCAACCCGGGAGGCCGATCACTGGAGGACTTGGTGGCTCTGCTCATGAAGCGCATGGACAGGTCCGACCAAACTCTTAGGGAGCATAGGGAGAGGTCCAACCAAATTCTTAGGGAGCATACCGAGCGTATGGAGAGCCATTTCAAGACTATGGAGGACCACGCTCAGGCTTCCGACCGATCTATCCAAGGCCTGGTTGGAAGGATAGAGAGTGTAGAGGGAGTCCCCCGCCGAGAGCTCCCCGGAGCTGTCTCGGCTCCTCAGGTGCCTACTGCCCAGCCTGCCCCACTTAGGGCTGAGGAGCGACAGCCACGTGCCCTCGATGTTGAGGACTACGAGTCCGATAATGATTATGGGAGAAATGGCTGACGCCGTCGTGGTCACCGACCACAGAGAGATGATGAGGACGAGCGGGCCCTTAGGACTGTGCGAGCAGACCCTCCCACGTTTGATAGGTCCTTAGACCCGAAGGTCTATCTTGATTAGGAGGTCGGCATAGACTGATATTTCGAGTGGTTTGAAATGACGGACCACCGGAAAGTCAAGTTCGCCAAAATTAAGCTGCTAGGGTAGGCGCAAACTTATTGGAGGAACATGGAGAACCTGCTATTTCACCGTCAGGAGCCCCAGATCGAGACGTGGGATGAGATGAGGGACAACCTCAGGAAGAAGTACCTTCCTACCAAATACCGCCAGTGTCTCATAGACAAATGGCAGAGTCTCACCCAAGGAGATCGGTTAGTCTCTGATTACATCACCGAGTTTGATGAGTACTTTCTACAATGTGACGCCATGGAGGAAAGCTCCCTGACTGTTTCCCATTTTTGGCGTGGTCTGCGGCCACACCTTCAGTACGAGCTTTTTCGCCGCAAAGTGTCCAAGTTGGAAGACGCGTATCAGGTTGCCCTCGAGGTGGAGTAATTTGAGGCAGAGTTTGCTCCTACCCCGCGCCAGGGGGTTACATATCCGTGTGTGTCTGATCCTAGGACCATGCCTGGTTCCTACACTCGGTGGCCTGTGGGCCGCCCCCAGGAACCCCCTCGCCAGGAGCTCGCTACTCCTAGGTGCCCCCTCTCTCCCAGGGACCCTCCCATTTGCCAGCAGGCACCTGTCCCTGCCCCTAGACCTCCCCCACCCGCCATGCCGACTCGACCCCTACTTCCTACACCCCCAGTCCATCTTGTGGATAGGGGTAAAGGGCCGATGGTTGGTGGAACATCCCAGGGCTTCAAGACATAGGGAACTTGCTATAGGTGTGGTGGGGTTGGCCACTATTCGGCCAAGTGTCCCACTCGGGAGTCGCTTGTCATCTCTGATCCCTCTGCCAGTGGCCCCACACCTGAGCTAGTGCCGATCAATTTCGAGGCTGATCAGGACTTAGTGGAGGAGTTCTTTGATGAACTAATGGAGGGAGAACCAGTTGATGTCCCAAGTACCCAGCATCAGGGTGATGTACAGTTGGGTGTAGTCAGGTGCATCCTAACCCAGCCTCAGGTGAGTGACGACTGGCGTCGTACCACCATCTTCCATACATTTTGTAGGCTGGGAGGAAAGGCCTACAAGGTGATCATAGATAGCGGGAGTTGCATTAACGCTATCTCTACGGGCACTGGTAGGCGTCTGGGTTTGACGCCCGTGGATCACCCCACACCCTATACAGTTTCTTGGGTGGATTCTACTTCCATCCCAGTCAGACTGCGATGCCTGGTGCCACTGTAGTTCCAGGCTTACCATGATGAGATCTGGTGTGATGTGTTGTCTATGGAGGTGGATAACATTATCCTAGGTAGGCCTTGACTTTTTGATCGGGATGCCACCCTTCAAGGTCGATCGAACACCTGCACATTCGACCACGGGGGCCATAGGATCACCCTCCACCCCACTCAGCCGAAGGATCCTTCTGTCCGAGGATCAGCCGGTCCCAGCACTTTGACCCCTCCTAGTCAGGGGACGGTCGGTCCTTCCACCTCATCCTCGGCGCGGACTACTACAACTTCGACTGCTCCTAGCATAGGAGACCTCCCACCCCGGAGGTTAATGATGATTAGCCCGCGAGAGATGGAGTAAGAGGTGACCGGGGGTAGCCCTATCCTTGTCGTTGTTGTCCGAGGAGTGGAGAATGTCGCTCCTGGATCTGATGATGAGCACCCCCCAGAGATATCTGCGATCCTACGTGAGTTTTCTGATGTCTTCCCGGAGGACCTCCATGAAGGCCTTCCGCCTATGAGGGATGTCCAACACCAGATCGACCTTGTCCCGGGCTCATTCTTGCCCAACCTTCCCCACTACAGGATGAGTCCCACGGACCATGCCGAACTTCAAAGGCAGGTCGAGGAGTTGATGAGTCGGGGATCCCTTGGGGACAGTCAGAGCCCTTGCGCTGTTCCCACTTTATTGGCCCCGAAGAAGGATGGCACATGGAGGATGTGCGTTGATAGCCGTGCGATCAACAAGATCACGGTGAAGTATCGCTTTCCCATTCCCTGATTTGATGACTTGTTAGACATGATGTTGGGAGCCACTATCTTTTCAAAGATAGATCTTCGTAGTGGCTATCACCAGGTGCGGATTAGGCCTGAAGATGAGTGGAAGACGGCATTCAAGACCAAGGATGGTCTTTATGAGTGGTTGGATATGCCCTTTGGGCTTTCCAACGCCCCTAGTACCTTCATGCGGTTGATGACCCAAGTTTACGCCCTATGATAGGTGTCTTCTTGGTTATCTACTTTGATGACATTCTTATCTACAGCCGCACTAGGGAGGACCACTTAGACCACCTTAGGCAGGTTGGTGTCATTTTGAGGTGAGAGAGCTTATTCGCCAACCCGAAGAAATGTGCTTTCATGACTGATCAGATTACCTTCCTCGGGTTCATTGTGTCTAGGGATGTAGTCTCCGCTGATCCGGAGAAGATTAGGGCCATCAAGGAGTGGCCCGAGCCCCGCACCCTCCACGATGTCCAGAGCATCCATGGCTTAGCGACATTCTATTGCCACTTCATTCATGGCTTCAGTTCCATCACCGCCCCGATCACTGATTGCATAAAGAAGGGGGCATTCGTATGGACTAAGGCTACAGCCATAGCCTTTCAGGACATCAAGGAGCATATGACCCAGGCACCTATCCTTGCATTACCAGAATTTTCTAAGGTGTTTGAGGTCACATGTGACGCTTCTGGAGTGGGTATTGGTGGTGTGATGAGTCAGGAGTCCCACCTCATTACATTCTTTAGCGAGAAGCTTAATGATGCCAAACTGCGTTACTCCACATATGATAAAGAGTTTTACGCAGTTGTCCAGGCATTGCGGTATTGGAGGCACTATCTTTTGCACCAAGAGTTTGTCCTCTTTTTCGATCATGAGGCCTTACGATTCCTCCATACCCTGAAGAAGCTGAACGCTCGCCACAGTCGTTGGGTGGAGTATCTCTAGGAGTACACCTTTGTGCTTAAGCACAAGGCAGGGGCGGAGAATAATGTAGCCGATGAGCTAAGTCGGCGGATGATAATGTTGACCACCATGAGTGTAGATGTGGTAGGTTTAGAGAGGCTGAAGGATGCTTATGTTGATTGTCCGGATTTCGGTCCGATCTATGTAGCCCTTCAGGTCGGCCCCTCGCGTGATTATAGCGAGTTTGTGCTACAGGAGGGTCACCTATTCCTGGGTGATAAATTGTGCATCCCACAGACTTCTATTCGTGACTTTCTTACATGGGAGATGCACGCGGGAGGTCTTGTTAGCCACTTCGGCCGGAACAAGACCATAGAGGCGATCGAGCATAGATTCTATTGGCCTAGCTTGAAGAGGGATGTCGCTCACATCGTGGCCCAGTGCCGCATTTACGCTATGGCCAAACAAAGGAAATAGAATACTGGCCTCTATACTCCCCTCCCCGTCCCGGATAGTCCATGGCAGGACATTAGCATGGACTTTGTATTGGGATTGCCCCGCACCCTCCGGAATCACGACTCCATCTTTGTGGTTGTAGACAGGTTCTCAAAGATGGCATTATTCATTCCATGCTCTAAAACTTCGGATGCCTCTAGAGTTGCCTGTCTATTCTTTTCACACTGTGTCTCCAGGTTTGGACTCCCACGCACTATAGTGTCTGATAGGGATCTGTGCTTCACTAGCTATTTTTGGAAAACCCATTGGCACATGATGGGCACCCAATTGAAATTCTCCACTGCATATCACCCCCAGACCGAAAGTCAGACTGAGGTTGTCAATAGAAGTTTGGGGGATGTTGGCCCAGAGAGATGGCAGACAAGAAGGGGGGTTGAATTGTCCCCTTGCCGAGATGGAGGATTTTAAAAACTTTCTTAACTAAACACAATGGAATTAAAATAAACTGTGTTGATTAACTAATACTCAAGTGAGATTAAAAATATTCTCTCAAGCTTTCCGATCTCACTTGAATAGTTAAAGTGACTATCAAGATAATTACGCTCAACACAGATAACGGAGGTAGCGGTGTGTGACAGTGTAGTGAATTAAAAACCTATATAGTGTACCTATGAAGGGAAATAGAAGAAATGACAATCACACATGCAATCACATACGACACAAGGATTTTAAGGTGGCTCGGGACCACGACGGGCTCCCTACGTCCACCCCTCACCCAACCGGGTGAGGCTTCACTACACACTACTGAAGTAGCAACACGGGGACGAACCCCACACCACACACGCTACCTCTCCAGCAAAACACACACAGGGCCTGGCCCCAACACGCTGCCACTGCAGCACACACACACACGTTCGGGGAACATACCCCGGACACGACAACCACACGGAGTCGCAGCTCCGTCCGCACACAACACCACACGGGGACTGTTTCCCCACAATAAAACCACACACGCGGAGTCGCAGCTCCGCCCACACACGATGTATATCGAGTTTAAAAAAATAAAGGATATACAATAATCGCCCAAATGTTAATCTATTGCACAAATGAAAGAGTAGAGATGAGAGAAGATTGATTCCCCCTCAAATCTATAGTAAAGGCCGTCCAATGGAATGATGGGGTGCGCTGAACGATCTGTCCGCAGAGTGGAAGACGCTCAAGCTCGTAGAAGGCACCGTAGGGAGAATGGTTCGCTCCCAGCTTTTAGTTCGGCAGAGAATGCTTGTTTGGCATCCTCCTCTCCTTCTTTCCTTCAGCAAATGAAATCGTTAAGCCCAAAAACTCTACTCTCGAATGAAAATCACGGCCAACATATACCTAGCAGAAAGAGCCGCTTAAAGACTAAAATGCCTAGCAGAAGAACCTTTCAAAATATCACCAAGAGATGAATAAAGGATATAGAGTGTTTCCCTTTTGCAAACTCCTCAAACCTCCATGTCGATGTCGACGGTTGCTCGCGATATTGACATCTTCAGATTCCTCTCTTCATTCCGCTTGCTATCTCCTTCATCACCGAGCTCCAAATCTCGACGGGAAGAGATCAAATATAGCTTGAAAGCCCTCTCCTTCTCCTGCAAGAATAGAACGATGTTAGCCCTTGGGAGATATTTTTCATCCCCAAATTCGCATCATACATATAGGGCAGCAAATAGAGGCACAAAAGACCATAAACTCCATGCATATACCCTCTCAAAACCACACCCAACCAAGGGTAGAAACCCTAGGGGTAATGGGGTAAAAGGGCAAGCCAATCGGACCATTAAACCCATGGTTCGAAACCAAACCCAGAAACCCGATCCGGACGTAGCAGACAAACTGTCGACCTCTAGGGTCGACACTCGTATCAACGAGTTCTGCCAAAAATACGAAATCCAGAATTTAGACAAAAGTGTCGACCCATGGGGTCGACCTTTTTTTCACGAGGTTCTGTCCTGAGACAAAATCAGGACCCAGGGTGAAAAGTGTCGACCCATGGGGTCGACCTTTTTTACCGGGGGTTCTATTTTAGTTAAAACAGCATAACCCAATATAAAGTGTCGACCCCATGGGTCGACACTTTTCCTGACAGTGGAAAAGATCAATTAAAACACACTTGAAACTTCACGAAACGAGGAACATGGTATCAAGATCAATCAAAATGCACTTACAACTCAGATTAACATTTTCAAAACCTGATTTCAACATTGATCAATCCATTCACATTAAAAACCAATTAATCAGACATTCTTACCATGGCCTTGAGTATTTGAATGAAAAACTCCACAACGAACCTGAATTTTCCAGATTTGAACATATCTACAGTTCTGAACCACTAGCAATCAATCCATATCAATCCATGCATATTGAGATACACTTTATCAAATCTTCTTACCATTGGCATATGAGTTTTGATAGAAATCTCACAATAATTGTGTCTTTTCCAGCTTTGAACCAATGCCAATCCAACCACTTGGAGATCGACCTCCAATTGTGTTCTTACCATCATTTCTAGGATTTGAACGTTGTTTCCTCATCGATCCTGCACAATACATATTCTCATTAATTTCAATCTCCAGCTCATCAAATGAAATTCTCAAGTCAACCCATATATAATTACTTAAAGTTCAGTCCACAAATAAAACTTCCCAGTTCAGTCAAATCCAATCTGAACTCAAACTAGCAATATTAGTATGCCAAATATCAAGATTTTATGTTTATCAACATGAACAAATATCATGCATGAAACTCAATAAACCCAACTTAGTGTTTCCACCAAAAACACAAGCTTCTCTCTTCTAAAACAAGATTCTCATCTTAAAGATAGCCACACCTATCACTATACAATTATGAAAAGCAAACATGAAGTCATATGCAATAAAACCAATCTTCCCACATTGAAATGCAGTCAATATAAGTCCAAGAACATGAAAGGGCTTTTAACCCCAATAAAGACACTTTGAACAAGGACATCAAGGATATATATACATGAGGCTCAAATAGCCAGGGGTCGACCCATCCCAAGAGGAATGAAAAATTGCTTTAGACAGTCCAATGCATATTGAAATCACATCAAGCACATTCCAGAGCAACTCAATCAAATCTTCATGCAAGCTAAGATCAGTTCATAAACATGAGTTATAAATGAAGTTCAGAGCAAGTACAACCATGGATAGCAAGATATTTCAAATATTTGTCAGTTCATTAAAAACACCAACATAGAGTATGCATGAGAGCACCAATGCAAACATCAACATCAAGGATGTGTGCATGAAGGACTTTTGTGTTTGAACCACCTGCAAAACAAGATATTATAATATTAGCTTGTTTATCACGAAGATGCCATTAAGTATAAAACACACAATATATTGGAATTATCAAAACCATTGTCAAAGACAACGAGGAGCACACAGAACCCAACAGGGGATCTTCTTAGGTGTCTGGTCCGAGATCGAGTCTGGGATCGAGATTTAGTCCTACCCTTAGCAGAGTTTGCCTACAACGATTCGGTCAATAGGTCTACAGGCATGAGCCCCTTTGAGATTGTCACTGGTCGTAGACCTAGGAAGCCCATAGAACTGGTTCCATCTCTCATCTGGTCCCGTGTGTCTGAGTCAGCCAAGTCCTTTGCCGATCATATTAGACAGTTGCATGAGCATTTGCGTCGTCACATTGAGTCCAGCAACGCACGATACAAAGAATTGGCTAATTCCCACAGGCACCACCGTGAGTTTCCATAGGGCGAATATGTCATGATCAGGGTCAGACCTGAATGGTTTCCCTTGGGAGTCATGAAGAAGTTGCACGCTCACGGTGCCGGTCCCTTTCGGGTAGTGAGGTGAGTCGGATCAAATGCATATGTTGTGGACTTGCCAGAGGTTACGAGATCAGCTCCACTTTCAACATCTCGGATCTTGTCGCTTATAGAGACCCAGCGGTGATACCCAGTGAGCCCTTTGAGCCATCTCCACCCATTGTGAGTGACGCCACCCTAGAGTGTCCACCTCCAGCCTTGTTACCTCAGCAGCGAGAGCAGATAGAATGTATATTGGACGAGCAGGTAATGTCTACTCGAGGCGGAGTGTATCATCGCTACTTGGTGCGATGTAGGGGACGGCCCGCGTCCGATGACACTTGGATCACCCGGGATGAGCTACAGAGGATAGATCCAAATATGCTGGATCGATACCAGAGCGACCCGAACCCTTACTCGACGGGGTCGAGCTTCTCCCACCCGGGGAGAATTGGTGAGGACACTAGAGCCAGAGTACGGCTCGACTCAGCGAGCTGCCGATACCGGACACGTAGCACGACTCGGTCGACACCGATCTATTTGTGGCTGGGGGACAGTCTGGAGTCTCCACCGGAGTCTTGATACTTTAGTATGCATTTTTATACGTATTGGTATTTTATACGTATTTGGTCGTATTTGGTGTGTATTTAGCATATATTTGAGTTGTATTTTGGTTTGTATTATTTTGGGTTTTAATATTGGGTCAATGGGAGAATAATTCACCATGTATTTATATTTTTGATTTATTTTGGTCCAAGGGGGAATTAATTTGGTCCAAGGGGATTAAATAAACCAAAGCCCCTTATGTTGACTTGGAGAGAGAGGCGCCCCCTCTTTTGTCTCCACATGGGGAATTGATTAATCATTGTTTATCCCATTTCCACATTATACCCCCTTGACCAAGGGTATCCTAGGTCATTTGGCTAGGTCTAGGGTTTGAGTATTTAATGTATCTTGTTGTATTTTGATCAATTTTAATAGAGAATTATTATGAAAAAAGGGCCTTGGGCGCACCTCCCCTCTCCCTCTCTTGTTCTTCTTCTTCTTCCTCCACCAAGTTTCTTCAGATCTAGGGCTGAAACCCTAATATCCCTGGTAGATCTTCCTCTCTTCCTCTTCCTCTTGCTGCTGCCAATGATCACTGCCGCCGTTCGTGCTGCCATCAAGCCACCACAACCCGACATCCACCTGCTGCCCTGAAATTCAGAGTTCCTAGACAGCAGCTCGGTAAAAGGGCTGGTACGAGAGATCCAACCGTCGGATCGTGATGAGATGTTGAGGGTAGATTCCTCCCATCGTCCACCATTCCCAGTTTAATTTTCACGCAGATCAGAGCCCGTTTAGACCTCTTCCCAGTCATTTGCTTTTCCTCCTCAGAGTCTACCTGTGTGTAGATCTGCGGGATAGTCTGTGGTAGTCGATTTTTCCCACCCCCGAAACGTTGTCAAAAAAATACAAAACAAATATGTGCGTCACCACCACCCTCCCCCCTATTTACCATAAAAATCCCATGTCCTAAATCCTTCATTTGATTTTCGGTCAAACCCCTTGAACTGGCAGATCCCGTTCTGCCCTGTCTGTTCTGTGCTCCGGGACAAAGAACTCAGTCAGTTTACAATCATTTTCGTTTCCAATCCAGCCGTTGTATGGATCTGAAATTCCAATATGTTTAAGATCTCTGAGTCCTCTTTCCAACGGCGCTAACCACGCTCCGATCCGACGTCGGATCTGGTCGTGCCGGCCATTTTTGTGGAGGCGCACATTTCTACTCCGAGACTGGCCAACAACAATGGGTCCCCGGATAATTCCAGAACAAATACTTCGGGATAGTTTCAGCAACCGTCGCTCCCGAGGGTCGACCAGGGACCCTCCACCACCGTCCCAGTGCACCGTCGCCTTCATAAGATTTCTGGAGACCGACGTCCCTTTGGACGCCCGTGCTTGCTGTCCTGCCAGCCAGAAATTACAGATTCGGAGCCGCTGCCCGCCGCCGCCCGGACCCGCCGCCTTGCTGCCTGTCAACCCTAGAACGGCGCTCTCGGACCGCTGTTGTGACCTTTTACCTCCCTGCATGGAGTGGGCCATAGTTTTTATGCTGTAATTAATTTGCCTATTGTACCGGGAGTGACGGTTCTCAGCCGGGAAGTCTTCCCCACGCCCCGAGGGTGGAGGTACACTCGCCACCCACCTTGTCTTACTCGCTTAGCTAGTATAGATTCTTACTGCCGCTGCATGTGAATGGTTAATTCCTAGCTAGTCAAAGTTAATCACCATTGTGAGTTGTGAGTGCGAGACCCGTCCCGTGACTCGTTCCGAGCATGAGAGTAAGCCGACCACCCGAGACTCAAAGTCGGTTTTCTAACCGTGCAGATCGACACGTTTCCCTCGCCGGGGACGACTGTGAGTTAGTGCTTCTTGTTTGGGGCATGTTCGCCTCTTATGGAGCTCTTTAGGTACCGCATTGTAGTGTTGTTGCTAGTCGTGTCGTCTCTTCAGTCGCGTCGTCCTATAGAGTCCAAGGTCGCAACAAGTCCGAGTCGAGTCCCATTGTCGTCCCGCATCAAAAATCTGACAAAAAGCTATTCAATGAGGACCGCTATATTAAGGTAGTGGTCGCATGGGGTCCTCTATCTGGCTGTGCACAGAAGGTGAGTCGACGCAGGAAAAAGTTGGGTCGACGCGATGAACAAGCTGGAAGAAAGTGGTTCAGAGACGGCTGCTATCATGAGGTAGCGGTCAAGTCAAGGCCGCGATCAGGCGTGGAGTCGACACAAAAGAAGGCACAGGTCGACTCAACCAGAAGTCTGCTGACTGAACAAGGCAGCGGTCATGGGCTAGTTGCTATCTGCAAGTAGCGGTCGCCTCATGGCTGCGATCAAGACAGTTCACAAAAAATGAAGAAAACACGAAGTGCTCTTTAGAAATTGGGTTTTGATGGTACAACCAGCTCGGCGTCCTAGTGGGAATCCCAAGCTCACAGAGTCTTATGGAGGCCTTGAAACAAGATAACCTAGTCAGGCGGAAGGAATATCCGACGGATAGGCTCTCAAGTCCAAGAAAAGTTTCCTATCAAGTGTGGTGAACTAATAGTGTCGTATCGGAGTACGAGCTATGTGTGCAGTAACCAAAACAGAAATAGGATGAGAAGGAAACGAGTAAAACCCATAAACCAATGTGTAATCAAGTCCTGAAAATTTCTTTATTACAAAGTATTATGGTTTTGGCATGAAATTAACATAGAATGAAATTACACTTTTTAAAGATGCCAACACTAAGCAAATAGCCATGACACGATCATGAATGCAAATAATGAGATAAAGCATAATAATAATAATAAATATCATGGGGATTAAGCAGAGTTTGATATGGTTACAGAAACCAGATAGCAGTTTATAGAGGACCGCTACTTGAAGGTAGCGGTCTCTGTAGGACCGCCTTCTGTCTGTTCCCAGATAGAAGCAAAATCACATCTTACAAGGCCAATTCCTATGGCAAATAGAGATGCAAACTACGTAGAACTCAAAGGAAATTTATGTTAACATGTGAATAATGCATTGTTGTTGTTTTTCAACATCGAAGTCGGTGACCACGATGAGAGGGAGAATAAAGTGATAAAGGAAAATAAGGGAGTTTATGTTATCTTGGGGATATTTTCCTTTGTAGTCATATGCCTCTCACGGTAGTACCGTACACTCGCCATTTATGGAAAGTCGAGAGGGGTGAACTTGTACAAGAGGTTTCCGGGAGGACAGGGTGACTGGACAGGGTGCGGGCATGCTAGTCGATTTCTTGACGATCACCTATGGAACCAAAAGTAGACTGGGGAAGCGTCACCAGGACGCCGCACGTGGGCACGGGGTATCGGGTGACACATGGAGAGAAGGGAGGTTCCACGGGTGCAAGTGTGCAGACGATTGTGAGGATTCATGTACAGGACGTCTTTCCCCACCGATCGCAAGCAACCGGTGTTTATTTATATCATATTGAATACGAACACCATTATTCTGTACGGATGAAGAGCCTGGATATTTCTGATGTTGTGCCCCTTGTGCTTTGATGATAGTGTGGTGTTTTAATGATAGCAACATGAATGAGTCACCATATTGTTTTGCTCACATGATTGCATATGACTGATCTGTTCTGTGGAGAATGCATGAGCGTGCTATGTCTGATCTGTTCTGTGGAGAATGCACAAGTCCATATAGTTGCTGCATGCGTCTGTTAAGAAGTCTGTACATTGCCATGCTTCAGGCTGAGCAAGGTTATACATCCGTTTGCTAGCATATCTGCACAAGTCCATACATTGTGAAAGTCTATACATTCCTCATTGCCTTGCTTCATGCACCAAGTCTGCACATTCGTTACTCAAGTCTATACATTCACTGTGCACTGTCCATGAGCAAGTCCATACATTGTTTGTGCATTCATTTGTCTGGCTGCATAACTGTAAGTCTATACATCTTTGTCTTGTGCATGCATCATTGTCTCCAAGTCTGTACAGTCTCATTTAAAGTCTATACTGTGCATACTACATCGTCAAAGTCTATACATTGCACTGTAGCTTGCATTCACTTCAAGTCTTCACATTCTTCTGATATGTCCAAAGTTTGTACATCGTCTTCTTGTTCATGCATTGCATCAAGTCCATACATTGTTTGTGCACAAGTCTATACATTGTTGCATCATGTGCGTCATGCATTAGCAAAGTCTGTACATCATATTCTGTTCATGCATTGCATCAAGTCCATACATTGTTTGTGCACAAGTCTACACATTCTTCAGGTGCATCATTTCAGCAAGCCTATACATTGGACTTGAGCATATAGGAAGTCTATACATTGGCATCTTTACCTACGTTGCACTTGCAAGTCTGTACAGCCTGTGAGGTCCGTCTCACTCAGCGTCTCATTTGGCTCAAGTCTGTACAGCCAATGCCTGCTCATGCATCGTCTTGGTGGAAAGTCTGTACATTGGCCAAGTCTATACATCTACTGTCTCAGTTAAGCTTTAAAGTCTGTACATCCACCGTCTCAGTTGAGCTTTAAAGTCTATACATCGTAGAGTCTCCTGCATCGTCTCTATGTGCAAGTCTATACATTGTCTGCATGTATAACACAAGTCTATACATCACCACTTGGCTCATGGCTCAGTCAGTGCATCCATGCATACATAAGTCTGTACAGCGTCTAGCGTCTCATGCAGAGTCTGTACACTGTGCATCCTTTGATTTGAAGTCTGTACATCGTGCATCTATTGATTCGAAGTCTGTACAACATATGTTCTTCATATAGTGTCAAGTCTGAACATTGCACATCATCATGGTTGCCTTGATGCCGTAGAAAGTCTATACATTCTATTTTGCTTGAAATTTGACGCCCATCAATAGGGGCGTCCGTTCTGTATCTGACGCCTAGGAAAGAGTCATCTTTTTGTCGTGCATCATTTTATCAAAGTCAAGACATCGTCTTGTTGCATATCACATAGTCTGTACATGGTGCATTGTGTTCTCATGCCTTAAGTCTATGCATTGCAAAGTATGTACATTGGTTGCACATTGCGCCCCATGTCTATACATTGCTTCTTCATGCATTGCACGAAGTCTGTACATGCCATAGCACTGCATATATGAAGTCTACACATGCCATAGCACTGCATATATGAAGTCTATACATGCTCTAGCGTTGCATATATAAAGTCTGTACATGGCATGGTTTTGCATTCTAAGTCTATACATCCGTTGTGTCTTGTGCATGCATCATTCAAAGTATGTACAACCTGTGTTCACAACACAAAGTCTGTACATCGTTCTGCTTGCACAAACGCCAAGTCTATACATTGGCTTTTGCTTGCACGAGATGAAGTCTTCACATTGCAGCTTGTGGTTCATTCGTCTAAGTTTGTACAGCCTGTTCCTCATACAAGTCTGTACATGCATTAACTGTAAGCATGGCATAGTCTGTACATTGTCTTTGCTGCACGCATGACTAAGTCTATACATTGTGCATTGCTCAAAGCAGAGTCTGCACACTCATTGTCAACAAGTCTGAACATTGATGTAGCACGCATGCAGAGTCTATACACTCATAACCTTAGCCATTGCATTCTGTGCTTCAAGCATTCACAAAGTCTGTACATGCTTTAGCTTTGCATTCACAACGTGAAGTCTGTACATGCTTTGTCTTCGCATTGCAAAGTCTACACACTGCATTGCCTTCATAAAGTTTGTACAAGCTGTTAGACTTAAACTGATATTCTTTTCGTCTGTCTGACAGGGACTCTTTGCTAAGCTTAATGAAGGCACATGATCCGAGGTTGGCACCTGGCACGTGATCCGAGGCTGGAAGGGCTGACAGGATGCTGCCACGTGGTCTGAGGCTTCTGGGCGAGAAATGTGGAAGACACATGCCCTATCTGCTTCCTGCTGCTCTATATATATGAAGCCTCTTCCATCAGAAGAAGGTCGATCGACTGAAGTAGAGGAGAGCCTGCACGATCTAGTGAGAAAGAAAAGAGAAGCAGAAAAAGTTGAGAAGAGAAAGAAGAGAAAGAGAGAGAGCTCGAGCAGAGAACGAGAGAGAGATAGTGGATGTCTGGCATTTGGATCAAATCCAAGCCAGAACTGCTCCTTCAAGAGCTATATTTCTTGTGCTTTATTTTTAGCTTTCTGTTGCTGTTTGGTTCCTGTTTTTGTTTTCTATTTTATACCTTTCTTCAAGCTGTTAGTCAGCGTTTGCAGAGGTGCTGTCTCTGGACGGGTCAAGCTGTAATCCCCAGCGGTTGCAGTGGTGGATTCCACTGGACAGCAAGCTGTGTTGCTCAGCGGGCGAGGTGGATACCTCGGACAGCAAGCTATGAGGCTCAGCGGTTTGTAGGCAAGCTGTGATGCCCAGCGGTTCAAGCTGTGAGTCATCAGTAATCCACACTCGGGTTGAGTGTTGGGTGGACGTAGGTCTGGAGGACCGAACCACCTAAAAACTCCTCTTGCATTGTGGTTTGATTTGTCCAATTGTGCTTCCGCTAGTTGAATGCTTAGGCGCGCTATACATGTTTGATTACTGGTTGAACAGAAGTTTAATTAGCTTTCAAATTGTCTGAATCTGTCTTGTAAGCATTCTAGATTTTATTTGAGCGAACTTTTTTAAAGGGGAGATTCATTCACCCCCCTCTGAATCCACCGCACCGAACCCAACACTTGGTATCAGAGCGGGTCTCTGACCTAACAGATCTAACAATCTGCAGAGGATCCTGCTAGTTTTTGGTGCATTTCAGAGTGGCTTTCTTGTGTTCTGTGTTTTGTTTCACCGGTTTAGTGTCTTGATTTGCTCATCTAGTCTCGGTGCTTCAGTTTTTCTGAGCTGCTACTTTGATGTACTTCTACTGATTCCGGTGCACCTCTTAACTATCTCAATTGTCTAACTCATCTCTCGATGGCTCATCCACCGATATTCAGAGGTGATGACTTTGGCCCATGGCTGGAAAAGTTGCATCGGTATGTAAGGACAACCGATCCTGATTTGTGGAAGGTAATGACACACAGCTCATACAAACTGTCGAAGGATAAATCCAAATGGACCGAGAAGGATAAAATGAAAGACTCCATCAACTCTAGAGCATTGAATATGGTAAAAGCATCAATTGACAGAGCACTAATCTCATGCGTCTCATCCTGCAGGTCTGCCAAGGAAATTCTGGATAAATTGAAGACTGCTTGCGATAGAGATAATGATCGATGCATGATGGCTCAAGGGAGTGAACCAAGTAGCAATCAAGATGAAGAACATGACAATGATCAGGTAAACATCTTCGAAAACTACACCCTAGATGATTGGATTGCTGCATATAATGAACTGCTGGAGTCTTATGATCATTTAAGAAAACAGCATAAGAAAATGAAAAGGAAAATTGATAAAAGTGATTCTAATTCATCATGTGAAGAGTGCCTGAAAATAAATGAATTATATGATAAATGTCTATCTGAGTCTCACTTGAATATGAAACAAATGTGCATGTTGAAAAAGGAAAACCATGAAGGTATCAATAAAATCTCCGAATTAGAAAGTCAGCTGAAACTGAAAACTAATGAACATTTGATGAACTTGGAAGAGTTGGAAAGAATTAAGTTTGATCTGAAGAAATCGAAAGCTGAGAATGTAGAAATTCAGAGGAAGAATAAAAATCTTGAAGCTGAAATAGAGAAAGTCAACAAGGAAAGTGTGCATGTTTCCTCTCTAAAATCAAACTGTAATATGTGCTCGGATATAAGAGAATACAATGAAGATCTCTATAATGAAAATGAATGGATGAAGAAACAAATTGTTGTGTTTAAAGAGGATCACAGAAATCTGCTTGCTGAGAAAATTAAAGTGGAAGAAAGGGAAGAGGAATTAATTGAAAAACTGGAGCTGATGTCTGGAAGAGAAAGATGTGCTGGTAATGAAGTTCAGGCTAAAAATCTTGAGGAGGAAAACACTGAACTGAAGGCTGAAGTTGAAAAACTAAAGCGGTTAAACACTGGCTTGTCTGAAAGAGTTCTCACCACAGAAAAAGGGAAAGCTGTCTGCGACAAAGAATCAGAAAAGTTGAGCAACTTGGAAAAAGAACTTGAGAAGTATAAAACTACAAATAAAGTTCTAAGTGAATGTGTCAATTGCAGTGAACATGAGATAGCCAGTTATGAGCTTCATATAGCATCTTTGGAAGATAAAATTCATGATCTGGAAAACTCAGCATCCAATTCTGCTAAAAATGAAAGAAAAATGAAAACTATCATGAAAGGTAAGGATGATAATTCAAGAGCGGGGATAAGTTGTAATTCTGATGTTAAAGAAATCACTAAAACCAGCTATACACCACTTTTGTGCAAAGCTCTGATGTAGCTGGTACCTCAAATCAATCCCCAAAACAAAACAAAAATCTGAAAACACCTTCATCACCTGTCTTTCAATTTAAGGCACAGAAAGCTGAAAAATGAACAAGAATTGTGAAGAAAGCTAAACAACCGAACAAGAATGGAAAGAAAGATGGAGTTAAAAATGTCCCTATTTGTGTCATGAAATCTGTTAGCTCTGCTGAATTTAATGGGTCAATGCAAAATGCGCATGCTTCATGTACTCATTCTCATGCATCTAGTCAGTCTGTTAGTAATCATGTCGCCAGGAAATCACATGTGTCATGTTATTATTGTGGCAAGATAGGGCATGTAATGGATGATTGCAGACTGTTGCTTGAAGATGAGCATGCTAGTGAAGAAATGCATTCTAGGAATCCTATTGATAGAAACCATGCCACTAAGAAATCTGATGCATCATGTTATTACTGTGGTAGGCGTGGTCACCTAATGAATTCATGTTTTACAATGAAAGAAGATAACAATGTGAATTCTAGATTTTTCACACATGCTCATGGCCCATACAGATATAAATGTACTTCAGGCCAGCATATTATTTGTTTCACTTGCAACAAGCCTGGGCATAAGGCAAATGAGTGCTGGTCAGGAAATCATTGGGGAAATAATGACTCAAGAGGTAAGCACCTAAGGTGCTATGAGTGTGGGAAGTATGGCCATACAGTCAAGGACTGTTGGCATGCCCAAGGAAGCCATGTGAATGACAAATTTTTTAAATTCTGTGCCAAAAGACCTGTGAATTTTTCATGCTATAACTGTGGCAAGTCAGGTCACAAGTATGCTGAATGTTAGTCATATGGTAATAAGAAACAAAATGTTCTTGTAAACAACAGAACATTTAATGCTAAGTTTCATAGGTCTCATGCTGCTGTTGATATGCACCATAGGACCAGAAAATCTGCTGTTTCGTGTAGATATTGTGGTAAATTTGGTCACTCCATGACTAATTGTCATATGATGGACTATGATGATAATATTGCTAAGAGACTGTTCAGAACACCTGTCAGGACTAACTCGGGACCCAAGGCTGTTTGGGTCCCTGCAGGATCAAATTGATTAACATGTTACAAGTGTGCCTTGGAAGCTAATGAAAAAGAGGGGTAAATAAACCAAGGCACTCAACAGGAAGACCCCAGGGTTCTGCTTTTCAGGTTTGTTCTGAATACTTATCTTAAATTCCATCATATGAAATTGTGAACTTGAAATGATTGCATATCATGTTGATTTGTTGATGTTAAACTGAAACTTTTTGAAATGTGAATTGCACAATCATGCTTATGGTAATTCTCTTCTATCTAATTTGCATGAATCATATCTGAATGTAAAATTTGATATCATGTGATGTGCTTTCAATACATTTCATGCATATTGTCAAGGGGAGCTTGTCTGCTGTCATTTGGTCATCATGCTCTCCTTATCAGATTTGTTGCATACTGCACATACGAAGAGTAGTGCATGTCATAAAATGTTGAAAAACCTAAAAAGATATTCCATTGCATTTAGACAGGGGGAGCATTCCTATTTCATCTCTTCTTTACCTCATGAACTCCTTTTGTCTTGTAATCTGATCCATTCTCTTGACTATGTGCTGTTCAATTGAATTCTCTGCTGTCTTCACCAAAACAGCTGATCAGTCTGTATTCCAGACTCAGCTACTATTTGTTGATAAACTCTCTTCTAATGCTCTTCTCTATTGATGATTGACTCTTCCACCAGCTTATACTCATCCTTCACATATCTCTTAGCTGGTGTGACTGATTTGGTTCTACTGTTGATTAGTTGGTCAGCTAAATTTATTGATTTGATCTGAGGAACTTAAGCTGCATGTCATGCATTTCAGTCTGAGAACTTTGTAGAAATTTCTATCATATAGGTTTAAGAATTACCACTGAATCAGACTGATATAAGATTAATGTATTCTCAGATTTGTAATTAAATGAATTGAAAATATCTGAATGATAAGGTTTAATAAACTTTAACCACATGTGTCATAAAAACCTTAGACTCACTCATCAGATATCTGAAAATTTGAAATCAGGGCTTCTTTGGTTAAGATGCATAGAGTGAGTATTGTTGTTAAACATTAACTTTGAAAAATTTGACAGGAAATAAAATCAGTGAGTAATGAAATGACTTTGTTCACTGAGAAACTGGGTTTTCCATCAAAGAAATGGAGTGAACCCAAGTCATGAAGTGTCATAGTCACTTAAAATGAAAATTTATTGAGAACCTGACAGAGCAATGGCATTTCTATGTTGAGTAACTGGGGAGTCTGGCCTCTGATCAAGGTGTCTTCTCATGTAAAAAGACACTTATATTGTTAACTCTGTTCTCAAAGTTGAGAGGCAATGACAGTTATCACACTGAGTAACTGGGTCACTTCACCTGAGACGTGTTGTGCCTCATGTAAAAAGGTGTTGATCAACCTAAACTGCTCAGAAAAAATATATTCTGCTTCAAATGAAAATATTTTGAAAATTCTGTCAACTCATGTTCTTAGAAAAGTGTTTAACCTTAGTACTACTCTGTGTATTTTTTAAAGGAGCTATTGAGATCATATGTGTAAGATAAAGATGATTATTTTTGAGTGTTATCTGACTATTTGGTTCACCTTTATTAAAACTTGATTTCAGATATGAGTATTGAGTTTAATTTGACAAATTTGGTATACATCATAATTAAATCAGATTGGTTAAGTTGCCACTTCATAACCCTTTATGATAGAAGAGTCTATTCGTCTTAAGACTTACTGTAGTGGTGCAAGCATTAAAATCCCTCATGATCAGATTCATTCATGATCAACAGAAATTGTATTGACAAATCCTCTCTTATCAGTTGACTGATTCCATCGGCATTTTTCTGACCATACAAATGTGAGGTGCCACTCCCATTATTACCTTGTTCACTTGCAGCCTTCTGAACTTCAGAATCTTTATGGTGGTGGATTTTAGATTGCTTCCTGAGATGTACTCCTCTCCACACTGTTGGAATCTTCCATCTTGTTTTGCAACCAGTTCTGGTTCTATGGATTTTCCACCTGTTTCATTCTGTTAAGGGGGAGTTATGGGTCATCTGCTTTTAAGGGGAGAGTAGTCAATCATGCATGTTGATAGGGGGAGAGCTGTTTTAGTGTCATAAGGGGGAACTCTATTTCAGTGAACTTTGCTTCATTCTGTGTATTTGTGTGCTGAATTTTATCTCTCAAACCATCTCCTTTTTGCTTATGTCAAAGGGGGAGAATAGTTTGTCGAGTCAGTGTGACTCATCATGTTGCCATCATCAAAAAGGGGGAGATTGTTCTGCCCCTTGTGCTTTGATGGTAGTGTGGTGTTTTAATGATAGCAACATGAATGAGTCACCATATTATTTTTCTCACATGATTGCATATGACTGATCTGTTCTGTGGAGAATGCATGAGTGTGCTATGTCTGATCTATTCTGTGGAGAATGCACAAGTCCATACAGTTGCTGCATGCGTCTGTTAAGAAGACTGTACAATGCCATGCTTCAGGTTGAGCAAGTTTATACATCCGTTTGCTAGCATGTCTGCACAAGTCCATACATTGTGAAAGTCTATACATTCCTCATTGCCTTGCTTCATGCACCAAGTCTGCACATTCGTTACTTAAGTCTATACATTCACTGTGCACTGTCCATGAGCAAGTCCATACATTGTTTGTGCATTCATTTGTCTGGCTGCATAACTGTAAGTCTATACATCTTTGTCTTGTGCATGCATCATTGTCTCCAAGTCTGTACAGTCTCATTTAAAGTCTATACTTTGCATACTACATCGTCAAAGTCTATACATTGCACTGTAGCTTGCATTCACTTCAAGTCTGCACATTCTTCTGATATGTCCAAAGTCTGTACATCATCTTCTTGTTCATGCATTGCATCAAGTCCATACATTGTTTGTGCACAAGTCTATACATTGTTGCATCATGTGCGTCATGCATTAGCAAAGTCTGTACATCATATTCTGTTCATGCATTGCATCAAGTCCATACATTGTTTGTGCACAGTCTACACATTCTTCAGGTGCATCATTTCAGCAAGCCTATACATTGGACTTGAGCATATAGGAAGTCTATACATTGGCATCTTTACCTACGTTGCACTTGCAAGTCTGTACAGCCTGTGAGGTCCGTCTCACTCAGCGTCTCATTTGGCTCAAGTCTGTACAGCCAATGCCTGCTCATGCATCGTCTTGGTGGCAAGTCTGTACATTGGCCAAGTCTATACATCCACTATCTCAGTTGAGCTTTAAAGTCTGTACATCCACCATCTCAGTTGAGCTTTAAAGTCTATACATCGCAGAGTCTCCTGCAGCGTCTCTATGTGCAAGTCTATACATTGTCTGCGTGCATAACACAAGCCTATACATCGCCACTTGGCTCGTGGCTCAGTCAGTGCATCCATGCATACATAAGTCTGTACAGCGTCTAGCGTCTCATGCAGAGTCTGTACACTGTGCATCCTTTGATTTGAAGTCTGTACATCGTGCATCTATTGATTCGAAGTCTGTACAACATATGTTCTTCATATATTGTCAAGTCTGAACATTGCACATCATCATGGTTGCCTTGATGCCGTAGAAAGTCTATAAATTCTATTTTGCTTGAAATTTGACGCCCATCAATAGGGGCGTCCGTTCTGTATCTGACGCCTAGGAAAGAGTTGTCTTTTTGTCGTGCATCATTTTATCAAAGTCAAGACATCGTCTGGTTGCATATCGCATAGTCTGTACATGGTGCATTGTGTTCTCATGCCTTAAGTCTATGCATTGCAAAGTATGTACATTGGTTGCACATTGCTCTCCATGTCTATACATTGCTTCTTCATGCATTGCACGAAGTCTGCACATGCCATAGCACTGCATATATGAAGTCTACACATGCCATAGCACTGTATATATGAAGTCTATACATGCTCTAGCGTTGCATATATAAAGTCTGTACATGGCATGGTTTCGCATTCTAAGTCTATACATCCGTTGTGTCTTGTGCATGTATCATTCAAAGTATGTACAACCTGTGTTCACAACACAAAGTCTGTACATCGTTCTGCTTGCACAAACGCCAAGTCTATACATTGGCTTTTGCTTGCACTAGATGAAGTCTTGACATTGCAGCTTGTGGTTCATTCGTCTAAGTCTGTATAGCCTGTTCCTCATACAAGTCTGTACATGCATTAACTGTGAGCATGGCATAGTCTGTACATTGTCTTTGCTGCACGCATGACTAAGTCTATACATTGTGCATTGCTCAAAGCAGAGTCTGCACACTCATTGTCAGTAAGTCTAAACATTGATGTAGCACGCATGCAGAGTCTATACACTCATAACCTTAGCCATTGCATTCTGTGCTTCAAGCATTCACAAAGTCTGTACATGCTTTAGCTTTGCATTCACAACGTGAAGTCTGTACATGCTTTGTCTTCGCATTGCAAAGTCTACACACTGCATTGCCTTCATAAAGTCTGTACAAGCTGTTAGACTTAAACTGATATTCTTTTCGTCTATCTGACAGGGACTCTTTGCTAAGCTTAATGAAGGCACGTGATCCGAGGTTGGCACCTAGCATGTGATCCGAGGCTGGAAGGGCTGACAGGATGCTGCCACGTGGTCTGAGGCTTCTGGGCGAGAAATGTGGAAGACACACGCCCTATCTGCTTCCTGCTGCTCTATATATATGAAGCCTCTTCCATCAGAAGAAGGTTTATCGACTGAAGCAGAGGAGAGCCTGCACGATCCAGTGAGAAAGAAAAGAGAAGCAGAAAAAGTTGAGAAGAGAAAGAAGAGAAAGAGAGAGAGAGAGAGAGAGCTCGAGTAGAGAAAGAGAGAGAGATAGTGGCTGTCTGGCATTTGGATCAAATCCAAGCCAGAACTGCTCCTTCGAGAGCTTTATTTCTTGTGCTTTATTTTCAGCTTTCTGTTGCTGTTTGGTTCCTATTTTTATTTTCTATTTTATACCTTTCTTCAAGCTGTTAGTCAGCGTTTGCAGAGGTGCTGCCTCTGGACGGGTCAAGCTGTAATCCCCAGCGGTTGCAGTGGTGGATTCCACTGGATAGCAAGCTGTGTTGCTCAGCGGGTGAGTTGGATACCTCGGACAGCAAGCTGTGAGGCTCAGCGGTTTGTAGGCAAGCTGTGATGCCCAGCGGTTCAAGCTGTGAGTCAGCAGTAATCTACACTCGGGTTGAGTGTGGGGTGGATGTAGGTATGGAGGACCGAACCACCTAAAAACTCCTCTTGCATTGTGGTTTGATTTGTCTAATTGTGCTTCTGCTAGTTGAATGCTTAGGCGCGCTATACATGTTTGATTACTGGTTGAACAGAAGTTTAATTAGCTTTCAAATTGTCTGAATCTGTCTTGTAAGCATTCTAGATTTTATTTGAGCAAAAAATTTTAAAGGGGAGATTCATTCACCCCCCTCTGAATCCACCGCACCGAACCCAACATCTGAAGTCAAGGACAGGGGATTGGGTACACCCTGCAGCTGTAGAGTAACAGTTGTGTTTGAATGGAGGGGTTGGTAAACTAGGATGTGGGAGACTGGTTGCACACTGGCTAGTGCGGGTAAGAAACTGGGACCCAGGTATGGGCATGCATATTCAACTATTTTCATGCTTTATAGGTTCCATGTGGGCTTTACAAGCGGGCCGAAAGGGCCAAAGTACATATGGTGCAAGCAGCGGGACAATTCCGACATGTGGGTCAGTCCCTGGGTCATTACAGGATAAAGCGGATAATCCGCGTGTTTTTACAGGGGCTCTCTACAAGGAGCTAGGGACGTGCCTGAATCGCCAAGGGAGGGCTAAACTGGATGGCAGGGGCGGACACTGGCTGGCACTTGAGGGAGGCCGGACGCGGCTCGAGGTGAGTAGTCGGGTACATGTTCCGGAAGACGAGTGTCTTCATGCAGGGGAGTTAGGGCTGGTCCCGGGAATGTTACTTCCGGGCCAGGGTCTGGATAACTCGGGTCAATGGTCGGGACCATCGGTGGCCAGCTCAGGGCGAGCGACTGGAACGTGGTCCGATGGTGGGAGCAAATTTGGCATTATGGCATGCGTGTTGTTATCATAACGCGCCATACACGGGCGGACCCGATGTGCGGGTGTGATCGCCGTTACCATAACGCCTCACACGCGGGTGGACGGACTTGTGTGAGATGGCTAGACGCCATGTGAGGGGAGTACATGTGACATCCCCTCGGCGTATACGAGCCGATCAACAAGCCACCCAACACGCACTTAGCGCCTCACGTTCTTTTCCGGAAGCCTTGGGGCTTGAGACCTTGAGTTTGTAGCTGAGTGCCCTTGCATGCATGTGTCTTTTTGCCCCTTGAGCTTCTAAGGGGGTTTTGGAGGAGAATATGAAAGGTCAGGGGTGTTTACACGAGCTGGAATGGAGGGGGTGAGCTGGTCCGCGTAAACCCCCAAAATTAATAAAAAACTTTTTTTTCTTCTGAGAGGGGGAGGGAGGTTTACGCGGACCAGCCCGGGGGGGCCGGGCTGGTCCGCGTAAACCCCCCAAGGGGGAAAGTCCCACTTTTCCTTTTTTAAATTTTTTTGATGGGTGTGGGACCAGGTTTACGCGGACTAGCTGGGGGGGGGGGGCTGGTCGCCATAACCCCCCCCCCCCAAGGGGGTTTATGCGGGGAGAAACCCCCCCTTTTTTCTTTAGAATAATTTTTTTTTGTTTTAATGCAGGTGGGCTTGGTTTTACGCGGACCAGCCCGGGGGAGGCGGGCTGGTCCGCGTAATCCCCCCCTGGGGGGTTTACGTGGGACAAGATGGGGGCTTTTTCCCCAGCCTATAAAATCCCCTATTTTCTACCCTTTTGGGCCCACTTTGACTTCGTGTGACCGCAAGAGGACAAGGATACAAGCTCAGACTGGTTGGCTGGCTACCTGTGCATGTGGACCGAAGGAGTTGACCCGCGTGATCCTGAGATTCCATCTTCACGAGTTTCTCCATGCTGGTATGTCGATTGACCTTGCACGAAGCTGTGATGGGGATGAGTTCACATTGGGGTTGACCGGGCTGGGTGGATGTGATGGGGACATCACCTCCCATGCCCACGTTCACAGCTCATCTCCTTGCCCCGGTTGCATCCGGCATGGTCTAGTCATTTAATTTTGAGTCCTATGTAATTTTTATTTGAGTCATTTGATGTATTTTCCCTTTTATTTGAGTCATGTTCCTAGGTCTTGTGTTCATTTCCCTAAGTTTGAGTGTCATTAGGTTGTCTAGTTAGCTATTGGGCCCAATTCATTGGGCTTGGCCCAAGGGCTCTCCCCTACCCCCTCGGTTATTTGTCATTGAGTCGATTGTCAGGGACTTTTGTAGAAATGTGGGTTTCCTATATATAGGACCCCATTCCCCTCATTTCAACTTAATGAATCAATGAATGAAAAAACTTACCATTTTGAGAGTTTACACTTCTTATCTAGTGGAGAGATTCCATTTTTTGGGTGAGAAACCCTAGGGGAGAGATTCCCCACCCTTCCCTCTCTTAATCTCTCTTTTTCACTCCACTTTCTCTCTCCTCAACACCCAAATTCAAATTTTCTTCTCTCTCCTCCCTTCCCAACCACCTCCACTCCCCACCTACCCCATTTAAGCCTCTTCCCATTCCCCACAACCCTCATCAATACTCCACCCCTTCCCAAGACCCCCTCCACCAATCCTCTCCTCACCATCCAACCCCCAACTACCCCTCCCACTTTCCCAAGCACCCTTCCCACTACCCAAGCACCCCTTCCCTTCCCCAACACAACCCCCCCATTCCCAAGACAAAAAATTAACCCCACCCTTAAACCTATTTTCGAATATCCTTTCCCTCTCTCTATTCCAACCAAATTCGCAGCCCCCACTACCACCATCTATTGGACCCTCTTCCAGACCTTATTCTCCACCTCCCACACCTTAGAACACCCCCTCCAAGACCCCCTTACAACCAGGGGTCACTCCCACACTCATCTACCCCCTTCCCCTTCTTCTTTCTTGGTCATTGGAAGCTACTTCGAAGTTGTAGTTTGCTGTCCAGAGGTTGCAGATGCACCAGCAACTTACAGCGGCCACCACGACTTCCTCCGGATGAGTTTGAAGACCCAAAAGCCATCGTAGGAAGCGTCTACCAGTCTCCTTCGCAAAAGAAGTGGTTTCATCTTCTTCTGATCTTCGAGCCGTCCAGGAGGTCTATTCTCCCACAACTGCGTAGTTCTACCTTGGCTGAGGACCTGAGCCAGATTAGAAGCTCTTCCACGACGAACCCCGAAAGAATCAGTCCACAAGTTCTTCTTCAAAGTTCTTCATCGTCTAGTCTAATTCCAGAATCAAGAAACAGAACTTCATTTGGCATTCGTGATCCAGAGTTCTCAGTTTTCTCCCTCAGCTACGCAGATCTGCTACTCATAGTCTGCACCGACCAGTCGCCATTGTTCTGCATCCCCTAGTCTTCTCCGACATCGGTTGGCTTCTCTGTTAGTTTTTCTGCGAAGAGGACTCGTCCACAATTCCAACGACTCTGACGGCGCTTGATTTCGAGGTCAGGAGCTGCCGGGACATCCTCTGCAACCTGCTGTTGGAAACCAGGAGCTAGCTCTGTAGAGATCCTGGTCCGGAGAGAAATCTTCACCACGACAAACCCCGGAGGAATCAGGCCACAAGCTCTTCTGTAAAGTTCTTCCTCTCCTTGTCTACTTTCAGAACCAAGAAGCAGAACTCCATTCAAAATCTTGCAGCAGAAGTTACCAATTTTCTTCCTCGGGCGTTCGACTCTGCTTCTCACTGTCTGCATCGACCACACCTCACTTTTCTGAGTCCTCTGATCTTCACCGGCATATTTTGGCATCCCCGTTTATTCTTCTATAAAGAGGACTCACCCACAGTTCCAACGGTTCCAATGGCGACTGATTCAGAGTTCGGGAACGGTCAGGGCAGCCGCGTCTTCCTGCTGTTGATAGTCTGTTGCAGACAGTTCGAGATTCAGCAACCTTGTTCGTACTCCTGCCCAGGCCGCCAGCGACCCCTGAAGAAATGGGAAAAATTCAGAGGCACTCCTGTTCCAGAGACGAAGAGATCCCCACTGGTCTCACCCTCAGCGAAATTCCAGAGAGAGTTCTGCGGCCTCCACACCCTCTATCTGTCAGCTATTACAGAGAGAAGGCTGATTCGGTGTCATCACTTCTTCATCACTCTTAGCACTAGTTTCCCCTCCCCGCTTGGCCGACTGAAGGCCCCTCCCTGTGTGGAGGTAGTGTTTGGATGTAACTATCATCTTCCCTTCCCCACGATCCCCCCCTTGCATGGGGTGTAGTGTTGTAATTGCTTAAACAGGTCAAGCTACCCCGGCGCGGCGTGTGGGGAACCCACGCTTCCCCGCTCGCCCTCGTCTCCGAGCGGGACCGGTTTCTTCAAACCGGTCGAGTGAGTGCTCCAAAACTTTGCTCTAATTCATGCTTGTTCTTTCTATATTAGTTCATAAACTCCGCTGGCCGTGACGAGAGTCCGATCCTTAAGCTCATTTGCTATAAGTGATAATCGTGGGAAGAGAGTGGAACCCGTGCCCTTTGGCACTTCGTCGGACCCTTGATTTGGGCAGCCGTACCCTTGGGGAATCAAACCTTGGTCTTGCTGGCCCTCTACCAGCAAGGGCCTAGCCCACACAACCTCCCCTTGGCATTGCCAAGTTACCCGGGTCTTAGTGAGCATTGGGTGAGCGGTTGCTATTATCGATCCGTTTTGAATGCTTAATTGTGCTTGCTTGTTGAGTCCTAGGTTGTGTCACATCAATTGGTATCAGAGCAAGTTCATAACTTGTCTCTCCACAAGTTGGTCCTAGGGCATGTTTATGCATTTAGAGTTCTCGGTTGCATCTCCCATGTCCACTAGAATGGCCACTTCATACCTGTCATATCCATCCCCATCAACTTTCCCAAGAAGCCCAAATCCTCATGGAAGCTCCATTGCCAACAAAGTGGGTAGCAACACCTCTATCATAGAAGCCCTACCTAATGTCCTTAATCGACTTAAAGATATCATGTCTCGACTCGATCGACTTGAAGGAAATAGCCGTGTACCAAGAGTGAATGAGAGTGACCTTTGGGGAAATCTAGAAACCATATTTTTAGAACACTTGAAAATCAAAACCCCCGCCTTTGATGGATCCAACAGCCCAAGCCTTTACCTAGATTGGGAGATTTCCCTAGACCAATTCTTTAAAGGTTGCCCCTTGAACGAAGGAAGGAGAATGAGGCTAGCCAAGGCACACCTCTCCAAACAAGCTAAAACTCATTGGTTAGTTGTGGAAGGTTTGAGAAAGATCCGTAGGGAGGCTCCAATTAGCACTTGGGATGAGATGAAGACCGAGCTTAGAAAAACCTACACTCTCCAACCCTCTCCCTCCTACTCAAATCATCAAAGTCCAAGGAGCACTTCAACTCCATCATCCCCATCCAGTCAATCCATGACCCCAATCACCCATTCCCCACCACTTCCCATCTCTCCTACCCCAACCACTACATTTACACCCCACCTCCAAGTCCACACCACAACCATAGGTCCCCATACCCAATTGGGCCCCATGACCAACTCTCCACCTAGGCCCATGGTAACCCCCACCACTACCTCTCTATCACCCCCAAAAAGAGACACTCCTCCCAAAACAAATCAACCCAAACCCCTTCAACCCACCCATCTTCCTCTCCCTACCCCAATCCAACTCCCACCAAAGCCTCCACTACTACCCTCACTTATCCTAACCCAAGTTTCCCACTACCTACCACCCCGGATACACCATGCCCCAATCATCACCACACCCTCAAAAGCCCCTCTCACCTCCTTGGAAGAAGAACCCATACCCCACCCCATAGTGGTGAACACTCCAAACCCACTCTCCACCTTGGAGGAAACCCAAGTCCAAGTTGAAGAAGAAACAACATACGAGGGTCTTCACCTTACATCACCATCTTTAGTTGGAGTCAATCTCATCTTAGGGGAACCCCTTGTTAGTTGGCTAAAGGAGAGCCCAATAAGAGAGATCACGGCACATGATTTCCCACCCATGAAGGAAAACTATCTCATAGTGCCCATCTCCTCTTATCACACCACAATCCAAGCATCTTATCAAGTAGAGACCTTAGAGGATTTTCTTAGAGGCTTAGCATGGCAAATTGAGTTCACTAGCATGTTGGCCCCTATGGCCGAACAACCTAGGAGCCTTGGCCTCCTACACCCATTCCTCGGGTCAATCACCTCGGTCTATACCATTGGTTGCTACACTAGCGACCTCCTTTTTCTTCTCCCTATGGTAGAAGAACCCATCTCGATCCACTCCCCTACCATTGAGATCCCAAATACTTTGATCGGCCAACCCACTAGAAAACTTGGCCCAATTACCTTGGAGGAGGTTGACTCACAATTTGGGAACCTTGAAGACATAGAGTGCCTCCCTCTAGGAAGACCTTTCCACGACCCCTTTGATCCCTTCCTATGGGAGTCTAGTTCCCCATGTGACCCAACCCCCTTATCCACCACCCACCTTTCACTATCCCAACCCACCATGTTTGACCCAAGCCACCCTATCCTAAACCCGGGGTACACCTTGAGAGCCATGACTTTGGGTCACATATCCCTAGGTAATAAGGTTGTGCCCCACCCCATGACGACCACCTTCTTAGATCCATTCGATCCTTTCCAATGGGAGTTCAAAGGTTGTCCCACACCTATACACATGAAAGTCACCTTTGGGAAAAACATGCATGTGTCTAGGCTTACCAAACCCCTTGGCATGAACACTATGTTGGGTCCATTCATTCATATCACCCACATGTCAAGTAGAAAGTATGAGTGGTCCATATTCGGATGTCATGGTCCACCTTCATTCATCATGGGTCTTAAGCATGTCAAAGGCATCTACGGATGTCCGAGTCCCCCAATATTTATCACCAATTTGCATGATAGGGCCACCTATGGGTGCCCCGGCCCACCTAGGCTAACCAAAGTCTACACTGCATCATTACACGATAGGTCTACTTTTGGTTGCCCAGGTCCACCCATCACCCCTAGAATGTCTGCATTCACAACATTACATAAAGAGATCCGCAAACACATTAGCAAGAAGAATGTGACTTATAAAAGGCGAGCCGACTCTCATCGACGTCACCAAGAATTCCATGAGGGTGACTTTGTGATGGTAAGGACGGAGAGGCTCTCCCCGGGAGCCATCTCCAAATTGAGGTCACGTGGGGCTGGTCCCTTCCAAGTCCTGAGGCGCATTGGTACAAATGCCTATGAGTTAGATCTCCCCGAGGAATATGGGGTAAGTCTCACATTTAGTGTCGTCGACCTAGTGCCATACAAGGGACCCACGGTGGTACCTAGTGAGGATATTGAGCCTATTCCCTCCGTTGAGAGAGCACCCACCCGTGAGGAGAGTCCACCAGCCAAGAGAGCCCAGCGTGAGCGCATTGAACGAATATTGGATGAACAGGTCACTACCAGGAGCAAGGTAAACGAGCGCTATCTCGGCAGGTGGATGGATCGGTCTCGTTCAGAAGACTTGAGGGCAGTACCACTTCTACACCCTCCAAGGAGGGAAGGACACTTACTCGACAGAGTCGAGTTCTCCGCACCCCAGGAGTATGATGGGGACATCACCTCCCATGCCCACGTTCACAGCTCGTCTCCTTGCCCCGGTTGTATCCGGCATGGTCTAGTCATTTAATTTTGAGTCCTATGTAATTTTTATTTGAGTCATTTGATGTATTTTCCCTTTTATTTGAGTCATGTTCCTAGGTCTTGTGTTCATTTCCCTAAGTTTGAGTGTCATTAGGTTGTCTAGTTAGCTATTGGGCCCAATTCATTGGGCTTGGCCCAAGGGCTCTCCCCTACCCCCTCGGTTATTTGTCATTGAGCCGATTGTCAGGGACTTTGTAGAAATGTGGGTTTCCTATATATAGGACCCCATTCCTCCCCCCCATTTCAACTTAATGAATCAATGAATGAAAAAACTTGCCATTTTGAGAGTTTACACTTTTTATCTAGTGGAGAGATTCCATTTTTTGGGTGAAAAACCCTAGGGGAGAGATTCCCCACCCTTCCCTCTCTTAATCTCTCTTTTTCACTCCAATTTCTCTCTCCTCAACACCCAAATTCAAATTTTCTTCTCTCTCCTCCCTTCCCAACCACCTCCACTCCGCACCTACCCCATTTAAGCCTCTTCCCATTCCCCACAACCCTCATCAATACTCCACCCCTTCCCAAGACCCCCTCCACCATTCCTCGAGGGTGACAGTGGCGAACCTGACAGCCCCCTTACTTTTCAACTTCACTGGTCAACCAGATGAGGATGCAGTAGAGAAACTAGAGAAAGATAGGAGGGCCCTGTCTTACTTGCCGGGCAGAGGCGAGGATGGGCTCCCATTTAACTGCGGGTCGAGGAATTTTTGACCAGTTCTGGTGCCGACGAGTGACGGGGCGACTTGCGCCCTACCCCACCAGTGAGAGCCAGACACTCCAGAGTACATAGAGTGGGTAATCAACACCCGGCTGACAGTGTTCGCACTACACCGATCCAGCGCCAGTGTTTTGGAGCCTTACTACCTGCACCGGTTCGCGAGGAACTTCGGGTATGACTAGGCGATCCCGTCGAACCTGGAGTTTCCTTTGGCAGGCCGAGTGTATAAGAGCAAGGATAGGCATTTGCTAGTGGCATCTTGGTGGGACTTTAGTTGCCAAGGGGAGCCGGAGAAGTTGCGAATACCATGGTTAGATCATCGCGGGAGGTTCGGCGTCCACGACACCTGGTGGTGGTTCGAGCACAGCCATCTATATCGCCAGAAGACTTCGGTGATTCGGAAGGCTAAGGAGGGTCAGCTTCTGCGGGAGGATCAACCTCCCATTTCACTGGACGCGGAGTACCTGAGGTCTTGCTTTTCTCAGATCCACAGGGATGTGGAGCGACTCTCGCAGCAGTGGCCCCGAGATGGTCGGGCTTACTCGTCGTCGAGGTGGGGCTATAGTGGGGCCATCAAGCCCCTGTGTCTTTCCCAAGGGGGGGCTACGGTTAATACAAGAGCTAAAACATCGAGGCCGAGGTTGTAGAGGACTTTGTGGGCCCAGTTCTGGAAGGACTATTGCTTCGGGAAGAGTACCACCTTGGACGGCGTGCTCCTGGAGGGGAGTTTTTATGACACTGCTGTCAGCGATTGGAGACGTCATATAGCCCATGCAATCGGATCGGCCAGGCCAGTGAAGTTTGTCTCCCATATCGAGCGGGCATACACATTGAGGGATATCAAGGAAGTAGTCGCGAAGGGCGCCCTTGTGTTGGGATTGAAGTTGGAGCAGTTGGTTCCTCTACCGTTGACTCCCTTCAGGGCTTCAGGTAAGACACACTTTTTATTATGTTGCCTTAGCCTCATTTTGTTGTCTATTTGACTAGGATACCGTTTATCGGTGTGTTTCTTTGACAGGTTTCCCGGCAGCGGAAGATCACTCCTCAGCGGGGGCGTTCACAGGGAGTGGTGACGGGGACATTCAACCCAGGTGGAAGTGCCCTCATGTGGATGCTAGAGCAGCGAAGGCAGGAGAGTCCTCTTGTAGCAACCCTGATAAAAACAAGATTTTTAAATAAATTAAATTAAAATAAAAGATAAGTAAATAGATGACAAAGAGTCTAAATGGGTAAATCATTAATCAAGAAGAAATAACGCCTTTTATCAAGGCGCTGATTCAAAAGGAAACGCCTCTGCATAAGGCGTTAATTTAAAAAGGACGCCTAGAAAATAGGGCGTCAAATTTCAAACGACGAAAGATAAAATTTAAGAAAGGAAATGAAACGCCCTCTACCTGGGCGCATTTTACATAAGTAACGACGCTAGACAAGGCGTCAATTTAAATTCGACGCCCTCGCTTAAGACGTTAATTCAGTACGAGTTTCGTTTGACCCAGGAGTCTATCCAGAGCAAGTTATGGATAACTACGTCGAGGGTAGAATATAGTAAGGACTCTATCAAAGGAATACTACCCTTAATCAAATTCTAACTCTATTAGGATGCCCAAAATCCTATAAATAACCCTGTCCGATCAAACCCTGAAGCTGTTGCTACTGCGTGAAGAACAGGTGGTTCTTCGTACCGTTTTCTTCCTCTGTCCATAATTCTTAGTCATGAAGGATACTAATATTCTTCATAAGTTCTGTAGGTTGACGTGCTGAAGAACGAAGGGTCTTCATCATCGTCTACATCTTCTTCAAACTACCGAATTGTCAGAGGAGTTTTTCCTTATCATCTTCCTATGCTTCCGGAAGATCAGAGCATCGTTATTATTGAACCTTCATCCGTTCGTCGGTCAAAATCTTCATAAAGGTAGGTTTTCTCAAGATCGTAGCACAAAAACTAGCTTAATATCTTAATAATATCATCGGTCGTGCATGCATATAGTTCTTTTGTGGTTTCAAGATGTTTTCTATGTAATTTCAAAAAGAAACGCCCTTGACCAGGGCGCTAGTTTGAAGAAGCGACCCACACTAGGGCGCTAATTATTGTTTGACGCCCTTCACAGGAGTCGTCAATTTCACATAATTAATAAATACCCATGTTTAATAATTAATATCGATATAACCATAAATAAAATATATTGCATGAGTATACATGTGGAATCCTGTTATTTTTCCTGTCCCTCTCTCCTGAAATTTAATCATTTGAAAATTGATAAATTCTTGAATTCACGACCTTGTCCAGGTCGTCTCATGTTTAACTGACGCCCCAGACCAGGGCGCATATTGAAGAGTCACGCCCCTGTCCAGGGCGCGTTTCTGTTAAAAATTCCAGATTATTAATATTCTGTAAATTAGAAATATTGAAAGGATGACTTCTATGTACGTCGTCAAATGTGATATAAACGCCCTTGATTACGGCGTTAATTTCATGAAAAACGGCTTTACCAAAGTCGCTATTTTCCTGCATTACTGTTTCACTGATTACTGTTAACCGAGAGTTTCATTATATCTATATATATATATATATATATATATATCGGCACTATATTCCAGTCCGTGAGTATAGTCCCACGTTTCTACGACGATTTATCGCATTACCCTCTCAATTCTCATTGACATACAAGCTCTCCTTTGGACATTCCGTTCCTTTGGACTAGCGAGTTAGTCATAGAGACCTCCATAAGACTCCTCGAGCCTTGGATTCCCTCAAGACCGACTGAGCTGGCTGTACCATAAAAACCCATTACACTATTTCGCCATGTCACTCTATGGAAACATGGTATACCGGCCCTCATGTTATGCAAAGTGTGTATCATGAGAATTCTCTTAATGGGATGAGGTTATCATGCCATTTGATGCTGTTCTTGTAAACCCCAATTCTATATTCAGCATGATGTTCTTGTGGACCTCAATTCTATATTAAGAATGAGGACGTCTTGCCATTGATGTGCTGTTCATGTGGACCTCAATTTTATATAAAGAGTGTCTATACTTATTGGTCATGGTACCCAAGCCAGGGAATCAATTCCACCTAGTTTTATCGATAATCATGTTTATACCGTTATTATCGTCATTCTATGTCAAGTGTCATATTTTTGGACTCTATTCTATCAAAATCTATCCTACGTGTCTACAAGCTTTATCCTTGAAATTCCATATTGGCTATACACATAAGTGGATGTTAAAATACATGATTAATGCCTGCGCATATAGGGCTCGATCTGGTCCTGGGAGGAGCACCCGAAAGTACTTGTGCCCATGGGAGTTGATTGATCACGGTATTGGCATTATACTGAAGTGCATGACTAGCTTGATTGAATATTCCACAAATCTTGTACTTGTACTTGACTTGATCTTACATGACTTGCTTGGCCCGAAAAAGGGTAATTACTTGCGTGCTTGAATGAAATAGCCAAATTCCAACATGACTTGATATGACAACTATACTTGCTTGAATATCTTGATATCTTTTGATATAAGTTCTTGAAAGTTCATCGCTATCTTATTGTTATACACTCTTTCTATCTTGTCGTTTTATGCGAGCATGCATAGCTATAGTGCATTCATGAAAGATGTAATTACTTAAACCCCTTGCTAGTTCTTGAGATATAATTTTTCCTACTGAGCATTCGCTCACTTAGTGTTTCCCTACTTTTCAGGTAAGTCCGACGATGAGGGAACTCAAACGGATGGGGAAAATCAAGAGTGAAAGAGATAGAGCTTCTTCCGTGCTATCTAGTCTTTTTTCATATTTTCTTGAGTCAACCTTGTATTTTTCCTTTATTTTAGTTAGTACTTCAAAGGTTTGTAATAGACATATTCTTATGAAGGAATAAAGGATTGGGTTATCTTTACTTTTGCGCATCTCTGATTTTGGTGTCGAATACACTAATACTCTGATTGACATGATTGATATAAACTCGTCACGCGTCTCCGGGTATCTTCCGCTCTCGGGGCGTGACAGTTTTTGTGGTATCAGAGCCTAGGGTATTCAATTCCTAGGAAAATCCAAGTCCAAGGATAGGTTCAAACCTTTAACTAGTGAGATTGGGTAGAACCAAGGGTTGAGTTAACTTAAAAGCCCTTAACACGAGTATATACTAATATAGTGATTGCAATTGTAGGACGATGGCTGCCGAACGTGCTCAGTGGCGCAACATGCAGCGTACACTTCAAGGCATGACTCAAGTGCTGCAACAAGTAGCACAGGGAGGTGCACAACGAGCCGGAAGTCTCCACCAAGTCTTCAAGAACATGAACCCTCCCAAATTCATGGGTTCTACTGATCCGGATGACGCAGAGCACTGGATCAGGGAGACGGAGCGTATATTCCGTGTTATGCAGTGCACAGATCAAGATAAAGTCTTATTAGCTACTTTCCAACTAGAAAGGGATGCCCGAGGCTGGTGGGAGTCAGTCGAAGCTACTATAAATCAAGACCAAATTACTTGGGAAGAATTTGTTGAACATTTCAACAATAAATATTTTTCAGACCGAGTCCAAGAAAAGAAAGCTATCGAATTTGCCGCACTCAAGCAACGGTCATTATCGGTGGCGGAGTACGAGGCACAATTCTCTAGATTGTCTCAGTATGCTAAGCACTTAGTTAGCACCGAGAAGATGAAAGCTAGGAGGTTCCTTAACGGGCTCAGGCCCCAATATATTACCCAGCTGGCACCAATGGATATTCAGGTCTACTCAGAGATAGTACGCCGAGCTCAATTGTTAGAAGATGCCACGGAGCTATCAGATAGAATCCGTGGGAAGGATAAGAAGGAACAAGTTACAAGTTCGGGTTCCTTTAAACCCAACTTCAAGAAGAGGCCTAGCACTGGAGGTACGTCTTCTCAAGACCAAAAATTTAAGAAGACCAAGCCCTTCTCTATCACTACTACACCTTCGAATACAATATGCAAGCATTGTGACAAGGCTGGTCATAAAGCCGAAGAGTGCTGGAGGAAACTTGGAGCATGTCTCCGTTGTGGGAGCCGTGAGCATCGGATTCCCGATTGCCCATTACTTAATGATCAAACCGGTGACGGAAAGCGCCCGGTAACCAAGAATGCTCGTCTTCACGCAATTAAGGAGACCGAAGAAGAAGAAGGCGGACTAGTAGAAGGTACACTGAAAGTTTGTTCCAAGTATGCACATGTCTTATTTGATACGGGTGCATCACATTCTTTTATTTTCAAGAAGTTTGCTAACCCACTACCTATGGAACCGGAATGGATGAAAATAATTTTATCTACTCCTCTCGGAAACGAAACCGATATTACTCACCATTATCAAAACTGTGAAGTCTTGGTGAAAGGAAGGAATCTTCCTATCGATCTCATATGTTTAGATCTAAAGGAGTATGATGTCATACTGGGAGCGGATTGGTTATCCAAATACCAGGCAACAGTCGATTGCCATAACAGCAAAGTTACCTTCAGAGACTTTCCAGCACTAGTCTATTCTAGCCCTAAGAGTCGGAGCGAGACACCTCTTATTTCGGCTCTCCGAGCTAGCAAGCTAATAAGGAAAGGATGTGTAACTTTCCTTGCATTTGTCACGATTAAGGAGGCTCAGGAAACTAAGATAGAAGATATCCCAGTTGTGCAAGAATTTTCGGATGTGTTTCCGGAGGAATTACTTGGATTAACCCCGCAAAGAGAAGTGGCCTTCACCATCGACTTAGTCCCTGGTGCTGGTCCAGTTTCTAAGGCACCTTATAGAATGTCCCCTGTCGAACTCAAGGAGTTAAAGGAGCAATTGATGGAACTTCTTAAGAAAGGATTCATTAGACGGAGTACTTCCCCGTGGGGAGCGCCTGTATTATTTGTAAAGAAGAAGGATTGATGGGGACATCACTCAGAGCTCCCTCTGGCTCAACGCCTCTCTCCCCTCTGGAGACGGATAGGATGACTTGATGGGACCTCGACGGCACTGGATCTCACTACTATAGACATCTTGATGTATTTTATCCTTTATTGAGTCCTTTTGATGTATTTCACTTCTATTTTTGAGTCTTGTCCTAGGTGCTCTTACTAGTGGGTCACCATATTGGACTTGTTTGGTCGTATGGCCCATTAGGGAGCTAGGCCCATGGGCGCCCCTTCTTGCACCCTTGGTTATCTGCTATTTTCCTTTTTCTCAAGGGCTTTTGTACAAAGTTGGGTTCCCTATATATAGGACCCCAACTCCCACTTGAGAAGGTAATGAAATATTGAGTAATTTTGAGCATAAGTGCATCCTTCCCTCTCTCTCTCTAGCTCCCTCACTCTCTCTCCCCCTCTCTCTAAAGGGGCCGGCCCCCTCTCTCTCTCCTCCTCTCTCTCTCTCCCTCTACCTTGGGCGAATCTGCCCCTTCACCTTCCCCCATCCACCTGCCACCTCACCCTCCAACCCTTCACTTCCCCTAGGCCACTTAACTCCCATCAATTCCCTCCCCTTCCCAAGAGACTCTTCCTATTCCCCATACATCTTCCCCACACCCAATACACCCCTCCCTCTTCCCCAAGCAACCTTCCCACTCCCCTACACCCTCATTCACTCCCCTAGACCATTCAAACCCCAGCCCCCCTCCACTTGTTGCGCAAACACCCTCCCCACCCCTTACCTCCTTGCCTTGGCCGCACCCCACCCCCACCTCTACCAACTTCGGCCCCCACCTTCCTGCTCCATCCTTTCCCCCCACCCCCACCAGATTCGACCCTCTCATCCCCCATACAACTCTCTCCCCTCCTGCCATCACCCCACATCTTCCCCATTACCCTAGCTCCACTTCCCCTTACCATTCACCCCACCTCCACCCCCTCAATCTGTTACAACTGCAGGTGGTGGAAGAAGTCTCAGTTTGCAGAAGCTCCCCCGAGGTCGTCCGGCAACATCTGAAGGCCCATCCTACCATTCTGGAAAGGGTTCCCTGTCCCCTACGCAGGCGAGGTGGAAGCAGCCCGTTCCGAGTTCGTGGCCACCTGTGAGAACCGATCTCCTCCGACAGCGTCAAGAACCAGTTGCAGAACATCAGAGCCCGACCAGAAGCTGAACCACGGTCGACAGCGGCAGAACCAGATGGAAGTTCCTTCTCCAAAGATCTTCCTCTCCCTGTCCCCAATCAGGATCAAGAAACGGGACCTCGTTCGCCCACCAGGAGCCCGAGTTACGAATTTTCTCCCACCGGCGTACGAGTCTGCCTCCTGCTGACTCCCATGACCAGATCCCACTCAACAGAGCTCCCCTGTCCACCCCGACCTCAGAAAGAGTCCCCGTCAGTTTTGGTGCGCAGAGGCCTTGTCTACGGAACCAACAACTCCGACGGATCGAGATTCTGAGTCCGGGAGCCCGAGATACAACGTCTGCATCCTGCTGCGCACGTTCTGGAGCTGTCAACCCCAGATTCCGGCATCCTGTTCGAGTCTCCACCACGACCGCCAGCGACGACAGAAGAATTCGATATAAATCTGAGGCATCCCAACTCCTGTTACGAAGCAAACCTCACTGGTTTCGTCATCGGAAACAATCCTGAGAACGATCTACAACTGCAGCACCGACCACCTATCCCTGTGCACAGCAAGCAAGCGGATCGGCGTCGGCCTCCGTTCCATCTTTCTCGTCAAAAACCCCCCTCCCGCCTGGCTGGCTTATCGCCCCTCCCTACGTGGAGGTAGTGTTTGATGTAAATGTGATTACCCCACCCCTAGTTCAACCCTCCTGCGTGGGGTGTAGTTCATGTAACTAGCAGCCCAAGCTTCATCGGCGCAGTGTGCGGGGATCACACTTCCCCGCTCGCCCACGTCTCCGAACGGGGTTGGTTTCTTCAAACTAACCAGGTGAGCTCTAAAGCTTTGCTCCATTCATATTAGTGTCTGTTTGCTTAATATCCGTAGACATAGCTCCGTTGTGCAAGGGAGTGAGTGTCCGTTCCCGGAGCCATCATCATTGAGTGGTCACCGTGGTCATCGTGAGAGAGAGGAACCTTGTGCCCCAAGTGGCACCGGCCAGCCCCAAAGTGTCGGCCACGTACCCTCGAGAGGATAACCCTAGCCCTGCTGGCACTCTACCAGTTAGGGTCTTGATCCATCACCTCCATCTAGCATCATATAGTCACCCGGGGCTTGCGAGTGTGCGACGGCGTTTCGGTCTCAATTTATCATTTTACTTGCTATGTGATTGTGAATGCGGATTAGGTCCGAGGTTTGCATTTACTTGCTGCATACCCCATACTTGTGTCACATCAAGGATGGATCCATGAGACTATGCATCGACTATCGACAGTTGAATCATCTCACTATCAAGAACAAGTATCCACTACCAAGAATCGATGAGTTATTTGATCAAATATCTGGATCCAAGTACTTTTCCAAGATTGATCTCAGGTCAGGATATCACCAACTGAGGATCAAGGATGAGGACATTCATAAGACTGCATTCAGAAGCAAGTACGGTCATTATGAATTTGTTGTTATGCCTTTCGGACTAACGAATGCCCCTACTGCCTTTATGCAGTTAATGAATAGTATATTCAGGCCTTATTTGGATCAATTCGTGGTGGTCTTTATCGATGATATATTGATTTATTCTGAGACCAAGGAAGAGCATGAGGAGCATTTAAGGGTTGCATTACAAATATTAAGGGCAAACTAATTGTATGCAAAACTCAGCAAGTGTGAATTCTGGCTTGAGGAAGTGACTTTTCTCGGACATGTTATATCAAAGGATGGCTTATCAGTAGATCCATCAAAAGTTGAAGCTGTAAGAAATTGGGGAAGACCGACCAATGCTAGCGAGATCTGAAGTTTCTTAGGTCTTGCCGGCTATTACAGGTGATTCATCAAAGATTTCTCTAAGATCGCCGTACCACTTACAAGGTTAACTCGCAAGGAGATCCGTTACGAATGGAGTGAGGAATGTGAAAGAAGCTTCCAAACTCTCAAGGATCATCTTACTACAGCTCCTGTCTTAGCCTTACCAATGGAAGGAGAGAAATTCGAGGTATACACTGATGCTTCTGGCATTGGCCTCGGATGTGTTCTAATGCAACAAGGAAAGGTTATAGCTTACTCTTCTCGTCAATTAAAGAAGCATGAAGAGAACTACCCCGTCCATGACTTAGAATTAGCTGCGGTAGTATTTGCACTAAAAATCTGGAGACATTACCTATATGGAGTGCAGTTTACTGTATACTCCGATCACAAGAGTCTCAAGTATCTCTTCTCTCAAAAGGAACTAAATATGAGGCAAAGACGTTGGCTAGAATATCTCAAGGACTTCGACTTCAATATACAATATCATCCCGGAAAGGGTAATCATGTAGCAGATGCCCTTAGTCGAAAGCCGAGAGCACTGTTAGCCAATTGTATGATTCAATAATGGAAGTTGCTGGAGCAATTCTCAGAACTCAATATAAGCGTGGACACAGACTTTCAATGTGTCACATTGTCTCATATAAGCATTCAGCCAGACCTATTAACTGAAACACAAGCACTTCAGGATGATGACCCAATATTAGTGGAAATCAAGGGCAGATTGGAAGGACAATCTGATTTCCAAATAACTTGTGAAGGAAGATTAATGTTCAGAAATAGAACTTGCATACCGGATTGTCCCGAGTTAAAGAAGAAGATCTTAGATGAAGCTCGTAGACCAAGGTACACAATTCATCCAGGATCAACCAAAATGTACCAAGATGTGAAGAGGAATTTCTGGTGGCCCAACATGAAAAGGGAAATAGCAGACTATGTATCACGCTGTCTCACTTGCCAAAAGGTCAAGGCGGAACACCAAAAGCCTGCTGGAAAATTACATCCTCTAGATATTCCCAAATGGAAGTGGGAGAATATTAGTATGGATTTCATCATGGGTCTATCTAAATCAAAAGGAGGACATAATTGAATATGGGTTATTATTGACCGATTGACTAAATCGGCGCATTTCTTGCCAATAAAGAGCCGATGGTCAGTTGATGTTTTGGCTGCATTATACATCAAGGAAATAGTCAGATTACATGGTATTCCTATTTCAATCGTGTCTGACAGAGATCCCCGTTTTACTTCTCACTTTTGGAAAGGACTACAACATTCGTTGGGAACAAGGCTTAACTTTAGTACAGCTTTTCATCCTCAAACGGATGGTCAGACCGAGAGAACTAACCAGGTAGTTGAAGATATGCTCAGAGCTTGCATCATTGATTTCGATGGAAGCTGGCATGATCACTTGCCGTTGGTGGAATTTGCTTACAATAATCTCTACCAGGCAAGTATACAAATGGCACCTTTCGAAGCCGTATACGGAAGGAGTTACCGATCACCCTTATGCTAGGACGAAGTTGGGGAAAAACAACTATTAGGTCCAGACATAGTAAAGGATACCACTGAGAAGATACAATTGATTAGAGAAAGACTGCGAGTTGCTCAGTCTAGGCAAAAGGCTTATGCCGACACGAGAAAGAGAGATCTTGAATTTCAAGTTGCAGATCATGTATTTCTCAAGATATCGCCTGGACGTGGCATACGGAGATTTGGTGTTAAAGGCAAGCTTACACCAAGATTCATCGGACCCTTCGAGATATTGGAACGAGTTGGCGAGGTTGCTTATCGCATCGCATTGCCTCCTCAACTGTCCGATGTACATAATGTATTCCACATATCTATGTTGAAGAAGTATGTATACGATCCATCACATATTATTGATCATGGAGACTTAGTGATCCAGAAGGATCTCACATATGAGCAGAAGCCTATGAAGATACTAGATCGTGAAGTACGTACCCTAAGGAATAAGGTTATTCCCATGCTAAAAGTACAATGGAATAAGAGTTCCGATCATGAAGCTACATGGGAGACCGAGGAATCCATGAGGAAGCGATTTCCATAATTATTTTAAGGTATATACTCTACGCTCTCCACTTATATATATATATACTATTGAATTTGGGGACCAAATTCCTTTAAGTGGGGGAGGGTGTAGCAACCCTGATAAAAATAAGATTTTTAAATAAATTAAAATAAAATAAAAGATAAGTAAATAGATGACAAAGACTCTAAATGGGTAAATCATTAATCAAGAAGAAATAACACCTTTTATCAAGGCGCTGATTCAAAAGGAAACGCCTCTGCATAAGGCGTTAATTTAAAAAGGACGCCTAGAAAATAGGGCGTCAAATTTCAAACGACGAAAGATAAAATTTAGGAAAGGAAAGGAAAGGAAACGCCCTCTACCTGGGCGCGTTTTACATAAGTAATGACGCTAGACAAGGCGTCAATTTAAATTCGACACCCTCGCTTAAGACGTTAATTCAGTACGAGTTTCGTTCGACCCAGGAGTCTATCCAGAGCAAGTTATGGATAACTACGTCGAGGGTAGAATATAGTAAGGACTCTATCAAGGGAATACTACCCTTAATCAAATTCTAACTCTATTAGGATGCCCAAAATCCTATAAATAACCCTGTCCGATCAAACCCTGAAGTTGTTGCTGCTGCGTGAAGAACAGGTGGTTCTTCGTACCGTTTTCTTCCTCTGTCCATAATTCTTAGTCATGAAGGATACTAATATTCTTCATGTGTTCTGTAGGTTGACGTGCTAAAGAACGAAGGGTCTTCATCATCGTCTACATCTTCTTCAAACTACCGAATTGTCGGAGGAGTTTTTCCTTATCATCTTCCTCTGCTTCCGGAAGATCAGAGCATCGTTATTATTGAACCTTCATCCGTTCGTCGGTCAAAATCTTCATAAAGGTAGGTTTTCTCAAGATCGTAGCCCAAAAACTAGCTTAATATCTTAATAATATCATCGGTCGTACATGCATATAGTTCTTTTGTGGTTTCAAGATGTTTTCTATGTAATTTCAAAAAGAAACGCCCTTGACCAGGGCGCTAGTTTGAAGAAGCGACCCACACTAGGGCGCTAATTATTGTTTGACGCCCTTCACAGGAGTCGTCAATTTCACATAATTAATAAATACCCATGTTTAATAATTAATATCGATGTAACCATAAATAAAATATATTGCATGAGTATACATGTGGAATCCTGTTATTTTTCCTGTCCCTCTCTCCTGAAATTTAATCATTTGAAAATTGATAAATTCTTGAATTCACGACCTTGTCCAGGTCGTCTCATGTTTAACTGACGCCCCAGACCAGGGCGCATATTGAAGAGTCACGCCCCTGTCCAGGGCGCGTTTCTGTTAAAAATTCCAGATTATTAATATTCTATAAATTAGAAATATTGAAAGGATGACTTCTATGTACGTCGTCAAATGTGATATAAACGCCCCTGATTACGGCGTTAATTTCATGAAAAACGGCTTTACCAAAGTCGCTATTTTCCTGCATTACTGTTTCACTGATTACTGTTAACCGAGAGTTTCATTATATCTCTCTCTATATATATATATATCGGCACTATATTCCA
Source organism: Amorphophallus konjac (assembly GCA_022559845.1). Lineage (NCBI taxonomy): Eukaryota > Viridiplantae > Streptophyta > Magnoliopsida > Alismatales > Araceae > Amorphophallus > Amorphophallus konjac. The sequence goes on along the minus strand of CM040118.1, from coordinate 273,473,353 downwards.
GTCCGTGAGTATAGTCCCACGTTTCTACGATGATTTATCGCATTACCCTCTCAATTCTCTTTGACATACAAGCTCTCCTTTGGACATTCCGTTCCTTTGGACTAGCGAGTTAGTCATAGAGACCTCCATAAGACTCCTCGAGCCTTGGATTCCCTCAAGGCCGACTGAGCTGGTTGTACCATAAAAACCCATTACACTATTTCGCCATGTCACTCTATGGAAACATGGTATACCGGCCCTCATGTTATGCAAAGTGTGTATCATGAGAATTCTCTTAATGGGATGAGGTTATCATGCCATTTGATGCTGTTCTTGTAAACCCCAATTCTATATTCAGCATGACATTCTTGTGGACCTCAATTCTATATTAAGAATGAGGACGTCTTGCCATTGATGTGCTGTTCATGTGGACCTCAATTCTATATAAAGAGTGTCCATACTTATTGGTCATGGTACCCAAGCTAGGGAACCAATTCCACCTAGTTTTATCGATAATCATGTTTATACCGTTATTATCGTCATTCTATGTCAAGTGTCATATTTTTGGACTCTATTCTATCAAAATCTATCCTACGTGCCTACAAGCTTTATCCTTGAAATTCCATATTGGCTACACACATAAGTGGATGTTAAAATACATGATTAATGCCTGCGCATATAGGGCCCGATCTGGTCTTGGGAGGAGCACCCGAAAGTACTTGTGCCCATGGGAGTTGATTGATCACGGTATTGGCATTATACCGAAGTGCATGACTAGCTTGATTGAACATTCCACAAATCTTGTACTTGTACTTGACTTGATATTACATGACTTGCGTGGCCCGAGAAAGGGTAATTTCATACTTGCTTGACTTGAAACATAATAGCCAAATTCCAACATAACATGATGAGTTTACTTGCTTGAATATCTTGATATCTTTTGATATAAGTTCTTGAAAGTTCATGACTAGTTCTTCTTGCTATCGTATTGTTATACACTCTCTCTATCTTGTCGTTTTATGCGAGCATGCATAGCTATAGTGCATTCATGAAAGATGTAATTACTTAAACCCCTTGCTAGTTCTTGAGATATAATTTTCCTACTGAGCGTTCGCTCACTTAGTGTTTCCTACTTTTCAGGTAAGTCCGACGATGAGGGAACTCAAACGGATGGGGAAAGTCAAGAGTGAAAGAGATAGAGCTTCTTCCGTGTTATCTAGTCTTTTTTCATATTTTCTTGAGTCAACCTTGTATTTTTCGTTTATTTTAGTTAGTACTTCAAGGTTTGTAATAGACATATTCTTATGAAGGAATAAAGGATTGTGTTATCTTTACTTTTGCGCATCTCTGATTTTGGTGTCGAATACACTAATACTCTGATTGACATGATTGATATAAACTCGTCACGCGTCTCCGGGTATCTTCCGCTCTCGGGGCGTGACAGTTTTTGTGGTATCAGAGCCTAGGGTATTCAATTCCTAGGAAAACCCAAGTCCAAGGATAGGTTCAAACCTTTAACCAGTGAGATTGGGTAGAACCAAGGGTTGAGTTAACTTAAAAGCCCTTAACGCGAGTATATACTAATATAGTTATTGTAATTGTAGGACGATGGCTGCCGAACGTGCTCAGTGGCGCAACATGCAGCGTACACTTCAAGGCATGACTCAAGTGCTGCAACAAGTAGCACAGGGAGGTGCACAACGAGCCGGAAGTCTCCACCAAGTCTTCAAGAACATGAACCCTCCCAAATTCATGGGTTCTACTGATCCGGATGACGCAGAGCACTGGATCAGGGAGACGGAGCGTATATTCCGTGTTATGCAGTGCACGGATCAAGATAAAGTCTTATTAGCTACCTTCCAACTAGAAAGGGATGCCCGATGCTGGTGGGAGTCAGTCGAAGCTACTATAAATCAAGACCAAATTACTTGGGAAGAATTTGTTGAACATTTCAACAATAAATATTTTTCAGACCGAGTCCAAGAAAAGAAAGCTACCGAATTTGCCGCACTCAAGCAACGGTCATTATCGGTGGCGGAGTACGAGGCACAATTCTCTAGATTGTCTCGGTATGCTAAGCACTTAGTTAGCACCGAGAAGATGAAAGCTAGGAGGTTCCTTAACGGGCTCAGGCCCCAATATATTACCCAGCTGGCACCAATGGATATTCAGGTCTACTCAGAGATAGTACGCCGAGCTCAATTGTTAGAAGATGCCACGGAGCTATCAGATAGAATCCGTGGGAAGGATAAGAAGGAACAAGTTACAAGTTCGGGTTCCTTTAAACCCAACTTCAAGAAGAGGCCTAGCACTGGAGGTACTTCTTCTCAAGACCAAAAATTTAAGAAGACCAAGCCCTTCTCTATCACTACTACACCTTCGAATATAATATGCAAGCATTGTGACAAGGCTGGTCATAAAGCCGAAGAGTGCTGGAGGAAACTTGGAGCATGTCTCCGTTGCGGGAGCCGTGAGCATCGGATTCCCGATTGCCCATTACTTAATGATCAAACCGGTGACGGAAAGCGCCCGGTAACCAAGAACGCTCGTCTTCACGCAATTAAGGAGACCGAAGAAGAAGAAGGCGGACTAGTAGAAGGTACACTGAAAGTTTGTTCCAAGTATGCACATGTCTTATTTGATACGGGTGCATCACATTCTTTTATTTCCAAGAAGTTTGCTAACCCACTACCTATGGAACCGGAATGGATGAAAATAATTTTATCTACTCCTCTCGGAAACGAAACCGATATTACTCACCATTATCAAAACTGTGAAGTCTTGGTGAAGGAAGAAATCTTCCTATCGATCTCATATGTTTAGATCTAAAGGAGTATGATGTCATACTGGGAGCGGATTGGTTATCCAAATACTAGGCAACAGTCGATTGCCATAACAGCAAAGTTACCTTCAGAGACTTTCCAGAACTAGTCTATTCTAGCCCTAAGAGTCGGAGCGAGACACCACTTATTTCGGCTCTCCGAGCTAGCAAGCTAATAAGGAAAGGATATGTAACTTTCCTTGCATTTGTCACGATTAAGGAGGCTCAGGAAACTAAGATAGAAGATATCCCAGTTGTGCAAGAATTTCCGGATGTGTTTCCGGAGGAATTGCCTGGATTACCCCCGCAAAGAGAAGTGGCCTTCACCATCGACTTAGTCCCTGGTGCTGGCCCAGTTTCTAAGGCACCTTATAGAATGTCCCCTGCCGAACTCAAGGAGTTAAAGGAGCAATTGATGGAACTTCTTAAGAAAGGATTCATTAGACCGAGTACTTCCCCGTGGGAGCGCCTGTATTATTTGTAAAGAAGAAGATGGATCCATGAGGTTATGCATCGACTATCGACAGTTGAATCATCTCACTATCAAGAACAAGTATCCACTGCCGAGAATCGATGAGTTATTTGATCAAATTTCAGGATCCAAGTACTTTTCCAAATTGATCTTAGGTCGGATATCATCAGTTAAGATCAAGGATGAGGACATTCATAAGACTGCATTCAGAAGCAGGTATGGCCATTATGAGTTTGTTGTTATGCCTTTCGGACTAACGAATGCCCCTGCTGCCTTTATGCAGTTAATGAATAGTATATTCAGGCCTTATTTGGATCAATTCGTGGTGGTCTTTATCGATGATATATTGATTTATTCCGAGACCAAGGAAGAGCATGAGGAGCATTTAAGGGATTGCATTACAAATATTAAGGGCAAACCAATTATATGCAAAACTCAGCAAGTGTGAATTCTGGCTTGAGGAAGTGACTTTTCTCGGACATGTTATATCAAAGGATGGCTTATCAGTAGATCCATCAAAAGTTGAAGCTGTAAGAAATTGGGAAAGACCGACCAATGCTAGCGAGATCCGAAGTTTCTTAGGTCTTGCCGGCTATTACAGGCGATTCATCAAAGATTTCTCTAAGATCGCCGTACCACTTACAAGGTTAACTCGCAAGGAGATCCGTTACGAATGGAGTGAGGAATGTGAAAGAAGCTTCCAAACTCTCAAGGATCATCTTACTATAGCTCCTGTCTTAGCCTTACCAATGGAAGGAGAGAAATTCGAGGTATACATTGATGCTTCTGGCATTGGCCTCGGATGTGTTCTAATGCAACAAGGAAAGGTTATAGCTTACTCTTCTCGTCAATTAAAGAAGCATGAAGAGAACTACCCCGTCCATGACTTAGAATTAGCTGCGGTAATATTTGCACTAAAAATCTGGAGACATTACCTATATGGAGTGCAGTTTACTGTATACTCCGATCACAAGAGTCTCAAGTATCTCTTCTCTCAAAAGGAACTAAATATGAGGCAAAGACGTTGGCTAGAATATCTCAAGGACTTCGACTTCAATATACAATATCATCCAGAAAAGGGCAATCATGTAGCAGATGCCCTTAGTCGAAAGCCGAGAGCACTGTTAGCCAATTGTATGATTCAAGAATGGAAGTTGCTGGAGCAATTCTCAGAACTCAATATAAGCGTGGACACAGACTTTCAATGTGTCACATTGTCTCATATAAGCATTCAGACAGACCTATTAACTGAAACATAAGCACTTCAGGATGATGACCCAATATTAGTGGAAATCAAGGGCAAACTGGAAGGACAATCTGATTTCCAAATAACTTGTGAAGGAAGATTAATGTTCAGAATAGAACTTGCATACCGGATTGTCCCGAGTTAAAGAAGAAGATCTTAGATGAAGCTCATAGATCAAGGTACACGATTCATCCAGGATCAACCAAAATGTACCAAGATGTGAAGAGGAATTTCTGGTGGCCCAACATGAAAAGGGAAATAGCAGACTATGTATCACGCTGTCTCACTTGCCAAAAGGTCAAGGCGGAACACCAAAAGCCTGCTGGAAAATTACATCCTCTAGATATTCCTAAATGGAAGTGGGAGAATATTAGTATGGATTTCATCATGGGTCTATCTAAATCAAAAGGAGGACATGATGGAATATGGGTTATTATTGACCGATTGACTAAATCGGCGCATTTCTTGCCAATAAAGAGCCGATGGTCAGTTGATGTTTTGGCTGCATTATACATCAAGGAAATAGTCAGATTACATGGTATTCCTGTTTCAATCGTGTCTGACAGAGATCCCCGTTTTACTTCTCATTTTTGGAAGGGACTACAACATTCGTTGGGAACAAGGCTTAACTTTAGTACAGCTTTTCATCCTCAAACGGATGGTCAGACCGAGAGAACTAACCAGGTGGTTGAAGATATGCTCAGAGCTTGCATCATTGATTTCGATGGAAGCTGGCATGATCACTTGCCGTTGGTGGAATTTGCATACAATAATAGCTACCAGGCAAGTATACAAATGGCACCTTTCGAAGCTTTGTACGGAAGGAGTTGCCGATCACCTTTATGCTGGGACGAAGTTGGAGAGAAACAACTGCTAGGTCCAGACATGGTAAAGGATACCACTGAGAAGATACAATTGATTACAGAAAGACTGCGAGTTGCTCAGTCTAGGCAAAAGGCTTATGCCGACACGAGAAGGAGAGATCTTGAATTCTAAGTTGGAGATCATATATTTCTTAAGATATCGCCTGGACGTGGCATACGGAGATTTGGTGTTAAAGGCAAGCTTACACCAAGATTCATCGGACCCTTCGAGATACTGGAACGAGTTGGCGAGGTTGCTTATCGCATCGCATTGCCTCCTCAACTGTCCGATGTACATAATGTATTCCACATATCTATGTTGAAGAAGTATGTACACGATCCATCACATATTATTGATCATGGAGACTTAGTGATCCAGAAGGATCTCACATATGAGCAGAAGCCTATGAAGATACTAGATCGTGAAGTACGTACCCTAAGGAATAAGGTTATTCCCATGCTTAAGGTACAATGGAATAAGAACTCCGAACATGAAGCTACATGGAGACCGAGGAATCCATGAGGAAGCGATTTCCAGAATTATTTTAAGGTATATACTCTACGCTCTCCACTTATACATACTATTGAATTTGGGGACCAAATTCTTTAAGTGGGGGAGGGTGTAGCAACCCTGATAAAAATAAGATTTTTAATAAATTAAATAAATAAAAGATAAGTGAATAGATGACAAAGAGCCTAAATGAGTAAATCATTAACAAGAAAATAACGCCTTTTATAAAGGCGCTGATTCAAAAGGAAACGCCTCTGTCTAAGGCGTTAATTTAAAAAGGACGCCTAGAAAATAGGGCGTCAAATTTTAAACGACGAAAGATAAAATTTAGGAAAGGAAATGAAACGCCCTCTACCTGGGCGCGTTTTACATAAGTAACGATGCTAGACAAGACGTCAATTTAAATTCGACGCCCTCGCTTAAGACGTTAATTCAGTACGAGTTTCGTTCGACCCAGGAGTCTATCCAGAGTAAGTTATGGATAACTACGTCGAGGGTAGAATATAGTAAGGACTCTATCAAGGGAATACTACCCTTAATCAAATTCTAACTCTATTAGGATGCCCAAAATCCTATAAATAACCCTGTCCGATCAAACCCTGAAGTTGTTGCTGCTGCGTGAAGAACAGGTGGTTCTTCATACCGTTTTCTTCCTCTGTCCATAATTCTTAGTCATGAAGGATACTAATATTCTTCATGTGTTCTGTAGGTTGACGTGCTGAAGAACGAAGGGTCTTCATCATCGTCTACATCTTCTTCAAACTACCGAATTGTCGGAGGAGTTTTTCCTTATCATCTTCCTCTGGTTCCGGAAGATCAGAGCATCGTTATTATTGAACCTTCATCCGTTCGTCGGTCAAAATCTTTATAAAGGTAGGTTTTCTCAAGATCGTAGCCCAAAAACTAGCTTAATATCTTAATAATATCATCGGTCGTGCATGCATATAGTTCTTTTGTGGTTTCAAGATGTTTTCTATGTAATTTCAAAAAGAAACGCCCTTGACCAGGGCGCTAGTTTGAAGAAGCGACCCACACTAGGGCGCTAATTATTGTTTGACGCCCTTCACAGGAGTCGTCAATTTCACATAATTAATAAATACCCATGTTTAATAATTAATATCGATGTAACCATAAATAAAATATATTGCATGAGTATACACGTGGAATCCTGTTATTTTTCCTATCCCTCTCTCCTGAAATTTAATCATTTGAAAATTGATAAATTCTTGAATTCACGACCTTGTCCAGGTCGTCTCATGTTTAACTGACGCCCCAGACCAGGGCGCATATTGAAGAGTCACGCCCCTGTCCAGGGCGCGTTTCTGTTAAAAATTCCAGATTATTAATATTCTGTAAATTAGAAATATTGAAAGGATGACTTCTATGTACGTCGTCAAATGTGATATAAACGCCCCGGATTACGGCGTTAATTTCATGAAAAACGGCTTTACCAAAGTCGCTATTTTCCTGCATTACTGTTTCACTGATTACTGTTAACCGAGAGTTTCATTATATCTATATATATATATATATCGGCACTATATTCCAGTCCGTGAGTATAGTCCCACGTTTCTACGATGATTTATCGCATTACCCTCTCAATTCTCATTGACATACAAGCTCTCCTTTGGACATTCCGTTCCTTTGGACTAGCGAGTTAGTCATAGAGACCTCCATAAGACTCCTCGAGCCTTGGATTCCTTCAAGGCCGACTGAGCTGGTTGTACCATAAAAACCCATTACACTATTTCGCCATGTCACTCTATGGAAACATGGTATACCGGCCCTCATGTTATGCAAAGTGTGTATCATGAGAATTCTCTTAATGGGATGAGGTTATCATGCCATTTGATGTTGTTCTTGTAAACCCCAATTCTATATTCAACATGATGTTCTTGTGGACCTCAATTCTATATTAAGAATGAGGACGTCTTGCCATTGATGTGCTGTTCATGTGGACCTCAATTCTATATAAAGAGTGTCCATACTTATTGGTCATGGTACCCAAGCTAGGGAACCAATTCCACCTAGTTTTATCGATAATCGTTTTTATACCGTTATTATCGTCATTCTATGTCAAGTGTCATATTTTTGGACTCTATTCTATCCAAGTTTATCCTACATGTCTACAAGCTTTATCTTGAAATTCCATATTGGCTATATACAAAAGTGGATGTTAAAATACATGATTAATGCCTGCGCATATAGGGCCCGATCTGGTCCTGGGAGGAGCACCCGAAAGTACTTGTGCCCATGGGAGTTGATTGATCACGGTATTGGCATTATACCGAAGTGCATGACTAGCTTGATTGAACATTCCACAAATCTTATACTTGTACTTGACTTGATATTACATGACTTGCGTGGCCCGAGAAAGGGTAACTTCATACTTGCTTGACTTGAAACATAATAGCCAAATTCCAACATAACATGATGAGTTTACTTGCTTGAATATCTTGATATCTTTTGATATAAGTTCTTGAAAGTTCATGACTAGTTCTTCTTGCTATCTTATTGTCATACTCTCTCTCTATCTTGTCGTTTATGCGAGCATGCATAGCTATACTGCATTCATGAAAGATGTAATTACTTAAACCCCTTGCTAGTTGTTGAGATATAATTTTTCCTACTGAGCGTTCGCTCACTTAGTGTTTCCCTACTTTTCAGGTAAGTCCGACGATGAGGGAACTCAAACGGATGGGGAAAATCAAGAGTGAAAGAGATAGAGCTTCTTCCGTGTTATCTAGTCTTTTTTCATATTTTCTTGAGTCAACCTTGTATTTTTTCTTTATTTTAGTCAGTACTTCAAAGGTTTGTAATAGACATATTCTTATGAAGGAATAAAGGATTGGGTTATCTTTACTTTTGCGCATCTCTGATTTTGGTGTCGAATACACTAATACTCTGATTGACATGATTGATATAAACTCGTCACGCGTCTCCGGGTATCTTCTGCTCTCGGGGCGTGACACCTCTCGCAGATCCGAGGTAGGCAAACATATTGAGGCGGAGCTGGCTCTGAGTAAGTGCCACACTTCACCCTTCGTCTTTTGTCGGTTTAGTCGTTACGATTGACTAACCTTACGTGTTCGACTGGTTTTTATAGCTCCGCTGGAGATTGAGGCAGAGGTGGCTTTCTCGCCACCCTTGGAGACCGACCCTTTGCTGGACGACGAGATCCAGTGTGATGTCGACGTCAATGAGGTTCTTTGGATGATGGACGAGACCGGACTAACGTCGATGCATTTCCTGACTTTGAGTCATGGAAGACTCCGAGGAGCATTCAGCCTGGTAGGTCCCCCGGGACTGGTACTACTTTGTTCATAGCAATGTTTTCTTCTAGAACTGACATTACAATGTATTCCCGTGCAGAGGCGGTGAAGACGTCAGGGGCTTTTGTCCCTTTCGGGACTGGAGATGAAGGGCCCACGTATGCTAGTGGGAAGGAGCCTGGGGGACCCTAGGATGGCTCTGAAAAGTGCTAAGTCATTGCCGGATAGGTTAACTTCTTCTCTCCTTGCGTTTGTTGTGCTGGGGTTGTTGATTGGATTTGTTGTCTTGCCTGACAGCTGATGAGCAGGCCGCAACCTTGGAGATGGTCCAGGAGTTGGTTAGCACTGGGCTATTAGTGGAGCTTCCCTCCTTTAAGGCCGAGCCGGGAGTGGTGGGTGGCCTGACGGCCCTTGTTGCGGGAGCCCCAGTCGTCCCGTCGTCACAACTGACGTCGGTGTTGCCTCTCTCTTCTTTGCCGGCCATGGTCTCAGCCTGCACTGTGGGGCTGGTCAGGTCTTCGGTCATGGGACCCTCATGTATGTGACTGGAAACTTAGATGTTTGTGTTGGCCTTTCTTGTTATTTGCCAAAACTATATTTTCTCGACTATTGGTTACAGGTACCTCATCTCCCTTGGAGAAGGGTGAGCTTCCTCCTGACACTATTGGAGCTGCAGGTGGGGAGCCTACAGTTGTGACTCCGACTGGAGAGGACGAGGAGATCATTGACATAGTGGGGATCTCCGATAGAGATTCCTCGACTGGTGAGCTTTTGTTTAAAGCCCTTAGGCTGGCCAATTCCCTTTTCACTGGGTTAGATTGTGTAATGATCTTGTGCTTTCATTGGTCCGCAGGGCCTTCTAGTTCTGCCGCCTCCAGAGATTCGTCGGATACTTCTTCAGGCTCCTCGGGCAGTGGTAGTCTTGCCATGGAGATCGAGGAGAGTACAGGCTCCTCCTCCTATGGGGCCTCATCGTCTGAGGGGGCAGAGACGAAGGCTACTTTTGCAGGTGCGTGGGGCTCTCTCTCTCCCCCTTAGCACTTACTTATGCTTTCTGGCAGAATTCTGATGCTTCTATTTTGTATGTAGCACTGGCGTCGGAGGAAGAGCGCGTGCTGGCCCCTACTGCATATGGCCAAGAGGAGCTTCCCGCTCTCCTCGTGGCTACCGGAGGGGACAGGGCTATGGCAGAGGGCTCCCCGATCGTTGAGGAGTCGTTGCCTTCCCTGACCCCGGCGAGTGACGCCGCAGGTGCGGAAGGGCTTGTTCCGAGTAAAGGTTGGAAGTTTTCTTAGGTTTTCCACCTTATTTATCATGGAAAGTTCCACATGTATTTCTCACATTCCATTCATTCTTTTTGGTGCCATGTAGTCCCGAATGTTGTACTGATGGAGACGGGTGACTCCTCTCTTAGCCTGGGGGTCGAGTGGCCCACCTCCACCCCACCACCGGAGCCGTTGGTGGATGGGAGTATGGGTGCCTCCTTGCTTCAATGAGCGCGAGGGTACCTTCAGAGTGACCCTCTCCTTTCTCCGGAGGACTTGAGGCAGCATCTAACAGAGTGTACCCGAGGTTACCACATTCTCGGCTTTCCACAGGCACCTTGGATGTCAGGGCTAGCTGGGATATGGGAGGAGTACCTGTGGCTTCGTCAGACACAAGAGTAGAGAGCTCAGAGGTTGGCCGCCATCTAGGAGGAGCAGGAGTGGCTAGGTCGGCTTGCCGTAACCGTAGCCGAGTAGAGGGGCCAGGCCGAGGTAGCTCAGACACTCTTCCGAGACCGAGCTGTTCAGTTGGAGGAGGCCAAGAGCAGGACTGAGGCCTTAAGGAAGGCTTAAGAGGAGCAGCAATCGGCCACAGAGCGTGTCAGGGCTAGGTGGCGGGGAGCTAGGGGCACGATCGAGGCCAGTGCTCAACTCTTGTCCACTCTCGAGGCGGAGCTTGCGGCTGCTCTGTCTCACCTATCGGTGTTGGCAGGGAGCAAGCCGTGAACCAGTTGTATCTTCTTTTTGTTATGCTATGTGCCTGGTTGTACAGATTTTTGTTACCCCAAGGGCATGTCTTGGGCTCCTTTTATAGAGTATGAATGACAAAATTCTGGATTTCTTTTGTCATTTCTTGTGTCGTCCCACCTTTTTCTCTTGTGGAATAATGCTGGGTACTTGAGCTGTCGACCACGTACTGCTAGTCGTGGTTGATTCTTCTACTATATGCTGATGCTAATGACAGGGAACAGGGTATCCAAATTTGGGTACTAGAACCGGGGGCTGAGTATTGGATGGTGGAGGTTGGATACTGGGTGCACTAGAGGCTGAGCACAGGGTACTGGAGGCAGGGTACTGGGTACCGGAGGCTGAGCACCGGGGACTGGGAGTTGAGTGCTGCGAACTAGGAGCTGAGCACCGGGGACTGGGAGCTGAGTGCTGGGTATCGAATACTGGGTATTGGGGGTTCACATAAGTAGGGTGTGTTGACTGGGACTGGCTGGGAACTGGGGGACTGGGAGATAATATGTACATGTTCAATAATTTGGGTGACTAAGGACTGGAAACTGGCGACTGGAGGCTAACCCCTAAGGGGGCGTTGGCCTATGTTGTTGGGGACTGGGGGGCAGGAGGCCAACCCGTAAGTGTGTGGTGGCCCATATTGCTGGCAGTTGCTGGTTGGCTCTGGGGCATGTTAGCCAAAGACCGGTTACTGGAAAACTGGCTATTGACATGTTGTTAGCAGGAAATGTAGTTCACATTGGTCTGGGGAACTGGAGCTGGGGCTAGCCGGCTGACCATGGAAGGCATTGTAGCTGGAAGCTAGGACTGTAATTGGGACTGGACTGGAACTGGAGCTCTGACAGTAAACAAAAAGGGCTTTGACAGTAAGCTTCACACTTCATTTCTAAGCCGACTAGCACATCTAGTGCGCCTATATTTCAATATAGTGCCTAGAGGAACTAAAAATCCACTATCAGTCCCAAAACTGTAGAACAAATTTAAAAATTTAAAAAGAAAGTAACTCCACAGAAAAAGTTCAAAAACACTCCCGCTGGCACAAGGAATGCTGCACAGAAGTCACATGATCTCTCAGACACTCATACTAGAAAAGGCTCATGTCATTATTGTGGAAGATTCGGTCATGTGATGCACAATTGTTACATCCTGGAAACTGATGAATTAAATGTTCAAAAGGGAATGAATGAAATGAGAAATCCAAGAAACACACACATGCATTTCACTCAGGGTTCACAAAACAAACAAGTTGCCCAGAAAAGTCAACTCAAATGTTTACACTGTGGTCGATTCGGTCATGCTATGCATGACTGTTGGTTTGTGAAAGAGAATAAGTATAAGGTTTTTAGAAGGAACCATGTTCCTAGAGCTGCTCCAAGGAGACTATATTGCAATGCATGTGGTAAGGCCGGCCATACAGTCAAAGACTGTTGGCACTTGAAACACAATCACAGCACTCATGCCAGAAAGAGCAAAAATCTTGTTTCACTCAGACACATGATGCACAATTTTTTAAAAGGCATGATTTCTCTGTTCAATGTCATTATTGTGGATTGTTGGGGCATATCATAGATGAATGTCGTCATTTAAAGAATGATGAAGTTATTGCCCTGAGGTCAAGGACAGCACCTACAAGAGGTGCAGCTAACTTCTCTGGACCTAAGAAATATTGGGTACCATTAAATCAAAAATGAGAATCCTTATTTTGCAGGTGTGCCTTGGGACTGGGGAATAAAAAGGGGGTTCAATAAGCCAAGGCACCTGAGTTCGGTAAAACCCCAGTTCTGTTTTTATAATCTTGTTTGTTGATTGTTATCTCTTTCTTAAATTTTTTTTTGGTCATACCTGATTCATGGATTAAACATCTCAAGTTGCTGAATGATCAAGGAGGAATTGCAACTTATGGGCTACATGAATTTTCATGATTGCAAATATCATTTGCATTGTTTGCATATGTTAGTCAGCTCATTCATAGACCTTTACACGTGCATATGAAAGCTGAATAGGTCATAGATAATTACAGAAAAGTCATCTGCACACTCATTTGTAGATTGAAAATCTGAAGTGCATATGTGCACATTGCATATGTGGTTCATTCGCATACATGTGTGTTTGCCAAAATGACTTAAAACATTGTTTTGCTTTGTGACTGCACTGAAATTATTATGCACCCTCATGCATGATTACATGGTATATCAATGGTATAGTCCTTAAGGACATATGAAGTATGTCTGGAAGTTCTGACCATGTGTGAGGTGGTCATTAGACCAAGTCCTCCGCCCAGTACCATGGAATCAAATTGCATATAGAGCAGTCTAGAGGTTAACAAGCAATAGACTCTCTGCATGGTCTTCATGTCATATATGATGGTTCAATGCATTTAGTTAGGGGGAGTTCATGCATTCTGTAGGATACATAAGTGCATGGAGTTGTTCATATGCATACATTCATTTCAAAACAGATTTCATGATATTCTTGTTGGAAAGTCAGAACTGATTGCATGCACATACATAGGGGGAGTTCCTGTATTTCATAATTTACTCATGTGCATTTGTTATCATGCATATACAGATTTCATATTTGATTGTATATCATTCATATTAAAAATACCGAAAAGACTGATTGGATGCATACAGTTAGGGGGAGCATTAACCATGCCCTTGAAATTGCATGACTGTCATCTGATCTATGCCTCATAATTTCATTGATGTCTATTTCGGTCTACCAAATTGTTCACTTCGGTCAACCTACGTTCTTTGATTCAGTCTTTGCTGGTCTTTGGGCTATGATCCTTTTTGAGTTCATCACTCTCATGGCCTTGAAAGCTGTTGTCTGCTCCTCATGCATTTGCTGAGATGGTACTGGCTACTTTAATTTCTTTTTGAGAATATCATCTGATTAGAATTGAATTGTTGATTCTGCTATTCTCTGAAGCCTATCTCACTTTAAACTCTGTCAGCTACCATCCTGGATTTAGCTATTACAGAAATTACTCTTATTCATGCTAAGTGCTCTCTATTAATTGGTGAATTAGCTGCTTCAGAAATTTTCTTGTCTTGACTGTCATTTGGGAAAGTTTCAATGGGTATACCTTGTTCATAAATTTGAAAATGATTTGGAAAAGGAATCTTCTATTATACAGAATTATGAATGCCTGAAAGATTCATGTGGTTTAAGTTTCATGTATTTCTTGAGGTTGGATTTGAACATCTTGAAAATATCTGAATCAATTTTTTTAATAAACTTTAACCAGTTGATTCATGTTGTATCATGTAAAACTTTTTGAAATCTGAAAGTTCTAAAATCATGACTTATTTTGGGTGAGTTACATCAAGTGAGTATTGCTCTTAAACACTTGATTGTTCTGAGTAATGTCTGAAAATGGTCAGAGTAATGACTTTGGTCACCGAGAAACTGGGTCCTCTGTCAATGAAATGGAGTAAACTTGAGTCATGAAGTGCCATAGTTACCTCTGCTGAAAAGTTGATTGAAATATCTGTGAAAAAATGGCAGAGCAATGACATGATGTGTGGTGAGTAATTGGGTCACTTCACCTAAGACGTGTTGTGCCTCACGTCAAAAGCCATGCTAATGTTATCTCTGTTCAATTTAAAGCATGACAGTTAATCATTCCAAGTGCTTAGGGATACTGGCATCTAAACAACGTGTATCCTCTAGTTACAAGGGTGTACTAAACTCAAATGCTCCTGATATTTGAATATGAAAATTGTTACTGAACAAGAGAAACATCTAAAAATGTTTGCCAAAAGAAAAATCTGAAAATAAGTGTAACAGAAAAATTGCTAAAAGCATAGACAAAATCAGGTGCATTCATGAGTGTTTAACCTCAATACTACTTCATATAACCACTAAAGGAGTTATTGAAATTGAATGATTAAGATGAAGGGAGGTTAAACTAGACGTTACATTGAAGGCATGGTTCATTTTTATTAAAATTGACTTCAGATATGAGTACATAAAGTTTATTTGGACTATCTCTGAATACATTATATTTAAGCCATTGTTGCGCGGATTTTTTTATGCCGATTAACCGGGGTGAAGGAAGGGATACAGCGGGGAAGGAAAATACGGGAGTTTGATGAATCTCGGGTATCCTCCTTATGGTTGCATGCCTCTCACGGCGGTATCGAGCACTATCCTTTCACCGAAAGTCGAAAAGGGTCGAATGGCACGGAAGTGTCGGGATAAAGGTTAACCGGACAAGATGCGGGCGTGCTAGTCGATCTCTCAACAATCACTCATGGAACCAAGGTTTGACCGGGGAGGCGCCACCAGGGCGCGGCATGTGGGCTCGAGTGATCGGGCGACACGTGGAGAGAAGGGGTTCCATGGGTGCGAGTGCGTAGGTGATTGCGAGAATCATGTACAGGACGTCTTTCCCCACCGGCCGCAAGCAACCCGTGTTTATTTACATCAGATTGAATCCGAATACCTTCATTCCATGCTGAAGAGAAGTCTGTATATGTGTCTGAAGCCGTGGGTAGAGGGCTAGGGGGCATTCAGCAGCTAGTGGTACGTGTTGGACCGAGGGGTGTTTACTGGGGTTATGGTGTCAGGCACGGATGCCGAGTGGCATAGATAGAAGACTAAAGGCTGGGACGTGGGTGCGAGAGCACTCGTCCAATCGGCGGTGTTGTGCTGAGACGTATATTTCTTTACAGGAAAGCCGTAATGGTCAAAGTACAACTGGCGCATGCCACGGGACAATTCCAACACCTAGGTCGGTCCCCAGGTCGATGCGTGATGAATGAACACATCTGCATTTACAAAGATCTCCTCCCGTGGCGTGGGCCATAGCCGTGGTGCCGAACGGGGGCCTATGACTGAATAACTGGGAGATACGTCGATCCGATATCTGGGCGAGGGTCGGTCGCGACTCGAATTGAGCGGTCGGACATGGCCTCATGATTGCGAGTGAGCATAACACCATGGCACGCGTGTGGTTGCGACTAGCGGGCTCGCGAGGGGAAATCCCGGCATGAGGGGACGTCCGCCCATGTCGCAATGTCTCACATACGGTAGGTGTTGATTTGTGTGTGACGGTTACATACGGCGTAAGGGGAGTGCAAACGACATACCCCCGGCGTATGAGACCTCCGAACAAGTCACCCACAAACAATTCTCCTTAGCTCGTTGCTCGGAGCCGCGCTCGAAGTCTTGTGCTTACTGGATGTCGATCGGAGTAGCTTTGATTGATCTTGGATGCTTGATCATGATCCCTTGAGCTCCTAAGGGGTATTTATAGGGGAAGTTGAAGGGTCACAAGGGGTTTACGCGGACCAGCTAAGAGGGGTGAGCTGGTCCGCGTAAACCCAAGTGAATAGTGTCACTGGGTTACGGGGTTACGGACTGAGAGAGAGGGGGGAATGAGGTTTACGCGGACCAGCCAGGGGGGCCTGGCTCGTCCGCCTAAACCCCCAAGGGTTTAGGCGGTATGGTTTTTTTTCTTTTTGAAAAAATTAATTTTTTTTTAATTGATTGAGGGTTTAGGCAGACCAGCCAGGGGGGCATGGCTGGTCCGCCTAAACCCCCCCAGGGGGGGTTTAGGCGGTTCGATCCAAGAGAGAGAGAGGCGGGTCCCCACCCTATAAAATTTGATTTTTTTGGGTCTTTTTCTTCTTAATTTGACTCAGAAAGAAAAGGACAAGTGGGTGAAAGGATACACGGAGCTTGCGGAGGCTTGTGTGCACGCCGACTTGCGGGATCTCGGTGTGTTGTCGCTTTGCGCTCCCGCGTCCACGTGTCACCTTCTCAGACTGGTACGGCACACGAATCGCATCGTAGGACCATAAATTGATGAACCGGGGCTGAGTGGGGTCGTGGGGCCACCGAGCTGGAGGGAGGGCGCGGCCCCCAGGGAGTTCACCCTCCCTGGGGCGCGCGGCCATGCCCCGGGGTGAACTGGCCCCGGGCTGGCCGTAACCCCGAGGGATGGCCCCCGGGGGTCTTCTCGTGTTGCCTGGGGATGTCCTTTGATGGAGTTTGAACTCCAGGAGGCTGGCATGGGCCCGTAGGGCCGTTGTTCTTCGAGTCGGAGTGGCTGCTCGCGAGGTGTTTGGGCAAATGCCCGACACACCCCGGGTTACCGAATGAGCCGCGTAGGTGGCCTACGGGCCTTGGATTTGGCCTAAGACCAAGGGTAGAAGTCCATAGGGGCTTGGAGGAGGCACCTTGGGCCCATGGGCCTTGCCTCGTGCTACGTGTTATGTTGTACGACGGGTTGACAGGGTAGCCTCGGGTTGGCCCGAGAGGTAAGTTCAGTGGCTCGTTGCCACATGTCTGAGGGTCGGGGGTGGCCCCGACTTGCTAGGAGGTCGTTGTAGGACCCAATTAGTGACCTGGAGCCACTGGGTGGCCCGTGGGTTGGTGTAGAAGGGTTGAAACGTTTGCGCCCACAAGGTGTTCGGTAGAATGCCGGACACATGTGTGTGAGTCGTACACGCGTGCTGCGGGCCTCTGAAGCCTGTGGTTGACATGCTTGGGTCTCCCTTTGACATTGGAAGGTTGAATGAGGAGTCTCGGAGTGGGCACGCAACTCCTTTACTGGATGTCACGTGGCATGGCTTGGCGTCGGGGCGCCCCCGGGTGGTCCGGGTGGTCGTGTGGAACGCGGGGAAAGTTCGCAACTTACGAGTCGGGAGTGGTCCCGATTGATTGCTAGTGCCACCGTATGCCTCGGCTAGCGGGTTGGGGACGTTGGTTGGGCCCACTGGGTTGCCGGAGAGGCTGGGTAGCCCCCCGTCTTGAAGGTGTTCGAGGGAATTCCCGAACCCTTATTTCTGGGTATTTTGGCCGAGAAATAGTCTGGGTACAACAAATGCCCCCCACGGGGCGTGCGTCGGAGGCGAGGACGAGGGCATGCGGCCCGTGAGATCCTCTTTCTGAGTTGTTGTAGTTGTATTTTGACGCTTCATTTGTCTTTGTTTTGATGCATTGTACATGTGGATTTTCTAGTATGCCGACTATTTTTCTGGGTGCCTTGTCTTGCCACTATGGCACGCTTCGATAGAGACGGGCGGGTCCTGAGGCAGCTGGCTCGGGCGGAGGATCACTGGGTGCAGCGGACTAATCGATCGATGCGCCCTCTAGATGCACCAGTGATCACTATGGCTGGTATAGAGCAGCTGGACCGGGGCCATATGGCTGTGGCTGAGGGTCTGATTGGTGAGAGGATAGTTGGAGCAGGGGCTGTGGAAGTGGCCAGGGTTCTGGAGGCGGGTGATCTATACAGTTACGACCGGAGCGGGGGCTATCCGTTGGAGTTCCCCCTGGATCGTCATCTACTTGAATTCATCCGTGGCTATGTCCCTCCTGGTGTAGAGGAGGGCAACTCGCAGATTCTGGGAGCCTGCCACCGGCTTGAGCGGGCCATCCTGATTGGCAGGGACAGCCTGCTTGGTACCACTTTCTGCAGCTACCCGAGCTTTTCAAAGGACTACTGGAGGCAACGCCAGTTTCCCAGCGTCAATTGTCTGGGGTTCTTTGGCATGGCGGAGTAGTCCAGAGTCAGAGTTGGGCCGATTGGCCCCGGTAGCTGGGATTTGCACGGCCACCACCGTACAGAGACGGAGGGAATTGCTGGATTGATATTAGAGCCCGCTGGTGTGCAGTACGCTGGAGAGGGCTACGATGACCACAGTATGCTGAATGGAATCATACGGAAGATCATCACTAGCTGGTATGGCCGCTGGATAGTGATCCCGTCACATTACTACCGCCAGGGTGCCACAGAGTGGTTGATGGGGATTGTCCAGCACTACCGGGTGTTGCTGGATCGAGTTGAGATCAGGTACGTGGTGACCACCGCTCTGTAGGCATACCCGTGCTACATCGGATTACTGCAGGGCTTACTGGAGCATTTCAACCGTCATTAGAACACGGTGGCAACAGTAGAGGGAGAGACCAGCCTTGACTTGTGGTCTCTGTTCAGGATTTTTGGCTTGCCGATTATCGGTGAAGGGTACGAGGAGATAGTGCTGGATGACCTCCACCGCAGTCACACTGATGAACTGGGAAGATACCGAGTGCCTTACAGTTATCGGTATCTGATAAAGACTTGGAGAGATTTGGCTCTGGCAGGGATAGAGAGAGCTGCTCAGACTCCCCGGGTACCACTAAATGTATGGGTTCGTCATTTCTACAATAGGCTGTTTTGCTTCTACCAAGAGTTCGCCAGGGATCAGACTCCATGGGAGGAGTACACGGAGGTGAAGCTATGCTTTCGGACGTACTCCAGATATGTGTATGCACCGCGGGAGGGGTGAAATCCCCATGGTTTGCCAGATGTGACATATCTTGCAGCATATCTAGCATATTGGCTGGCGACTTTCGTAGTTCCTCATGGAGAGGATAGGCTATTGAGAGCTGAGTTGTTGTGGCCGGTTTGCTTGTTGGCTGAGGGGAGGCAGTGAGCTCTAGCTCCCGCCGCACTGGCCAACATCTACCAGGGGCTTGGAGTTTTGGTGGCAGACTCAGCACCAAAGGAGAGGAGTATACTTCTGCAGACCCACTACCTTAGTGTGTGGGCTGGGTTACTGTTCCAGGGACTGGTGACGCGAGGTGCTGTGGCGAACCCGACGACACCACTTTTGTTCAGCTTTACTGGGCAGCCGGATGAAGACATAGAGGAGCAGCTTGAGGGGGCCAAGAGGGCCCTTTGTTACCTGCCCACCCAGGGCGAGGAGGGACTGCCCTTCGACAGTGCAGCAAGGGACTCTGGCCTCTTTCTGGGGGCTTCAAGTGGAGGGGCGACCAGCGCCCACCCCAGTCAAGGGGCGGCCGACACAAGACCACGGACTGACTGGATACTGAGCACCCGAGCAGCCGTGTTGGTATTGCACCGATTGGCGATGAGTTTCTTGGAGCCGTACTACCCACATTGCTTTGCCAGAGACTTTGGGTGCGACCAGGAGATTCCACTGAACAGGGAGTTCCATCTGACGGGCAGGCAGTAGAAGGGCAAGGATACCCACCTACTTATAGTAGCCTGGTGGAATTTCTACTACCGTCGGGAATCGGAGCGATTCCCGATGCCGGACTAGGGACGTCGGGGATGATTTGACGTGCACTACGCCCGGTGGTGGTTCAGGCACAGTCACCTCTACCAATAGAAGGCCTCCACGATTAGGAAGGCAGAGGAGAGTCGCCTGCTGAGGGAGGATCTACCTCTCATCGTGCTGGATGAGGGGTACTTGAGGACTCGTGTTGCTCGGATCCGCCGAGAGGTCGAGCGGATTATGGTGCAGTGGCCTAGGAGTGGCCGGGGTTCATCTTCTAGGAGCCGAAGCAACGGAGGGGCACTGAAGCCCCTAGGACGGGCATCGGCAACAGCTACTGGAGTGAAGGTGTCTCGACCGAGGGCACCTAAGGCTTGGTGGACTCAGTTCTTGGCCGATTGTGGTATCCGGGGAAGAGGATCGCTGGACCGAGAGCACCCGTACGGGAGCTTCGCCGACACAGCGGTCAATGACTGGTGACGACACATCGCCCACGCGATTGGGTCAGCTGGACCTGTGGAGTTCGTGTCCCAGGTTGAGTGCACCCGCAGTCCACAGGATATTCGGGAGGCCGTCACGATGGCAGCCCGAGCCTTGGCGATAGGGATGGAGCAGCTGGTGCCCCTACCATTGACCCCCTTTGGGGCTTCAGGTTAGGCTTTCCTCCTTTAGCATGTTCTTCTTTTTTTTTCTATTCTGTAATTCTTAGGTACAGAACAGAGGTGTTGTGTGATGCTGTATTTGTCAGCTGGTTCTGCGGCAGAGGGGGACCAGCCCTCCACGGGAACATCCTCAGGGAATGGGGACGGAGGTCTACAGCCTCGGAGGAAGCGCCCTTGTGTGGAGGATGCAGCGGTTGAGACTGGCGGGTCATCTGAGGGACCCCAGACTGGAGAGAGAGTTGAGGAGGAGACGGCCTTGAGTGAGTGTCGCCCTAGCTCCTTTATTTTTGTTTGGTTTAGCCAATATGATTAACTAATTCCATTTTGTGGGACTTGTCTGTCTGCTGTAGCTCCGCAGGTGGCTTGTGCGGAGGTGACCTTCTCGCCCCCTCGGGGGATAGACTCCCCACATGAAGAGGGTACCGGAGGGGAGGTCAACATGGAGGAGCTCACGTGCCTGATGAGCGAACCTTTCCCCAACATGGAGGACTTCCCCGATTTTGAGTCGTGGACAGCCACGGGAGGAGCCCGCGCAGGTAAGAGTTTCGAACCTTGGGCGTATGTCGCAGCTTTGGTTTGCCTCTAGTTATTTGTTGTGACTTTCTGGATTATGCAGGGGGGCAGAGGCACCAGGGGCCGAGGCCCCTACTGGGACACAGGGTGGAGTGCCTGGCCCAGCCAACGAGCCAGGGCCCACGGTGGCCAGCAGTTGTCAGGGTGAGTGCCCGACTGCCATTGAGGGGATCCTCTCATTGCTGTTGAGTTCCTTTTTTGACAAGCCAAAGTTATTGACTTGATTTATGTTACTGATTTGGCAGGTGAGGATGCGGCGATGTCCTTGAAGATTATCCGGGAATTGGCGGATGCTGGCCCATCAGTGGCCCTGCCATCTTTCGGAGATGAGCCCGAACTGGTGACTTCCATGCCCCGAACCACTCTTGTGGACCCGTTGGGTAGACCAGCGCCGTTGCTGACAAGGGTGCCTCTCCCACCTTTACCGAGCGTAGTGTCGGCCTATACGGTGGGGCTGGTGGAGTCCTCCAGTGTGGGACCGTCAGGTATGTAACTGAGCACTTGATCGATACAAGGTGGATTATTTGACTTTCCCACCCGTGCTGAGCTTTGATCGGGATGGATTGTAGGTACCTCTTCCCCTCTAGAGGAAGGAGAGCTCCCTTGGGATACGGACTGACTATCAGGAGACAAACCTCCCGTCACAGCTACTGCTGGGAGCGGCAAGGGGTTTGTCGACATTGAGGGGGTTTCTGAAGGGGACGCCCCGGCTGGTGAGCTTCTTCCCTAGCATCTTTGACTAGGGAGCTATCTTTATGTGAGGCTGGACTTGATAATGGTCTAATCTGGTATCCCGATGTACATGTGCCCCTGATTTGCCCACGGCCAGGGTTTCATCAGAGAGCTCATCTGGCTCTTCAGAGGGTGGCAGCGCCACGATGGAGACTGACGAGAGCTCGAGCTCGAGTTCTTCTTCCTCCTCCGAGGCCTCTTCTGCCGGGGATGCCGAGATGGAGGCAACGTTGGAAGGTATATGCGGCTTCTTCTTGCCTCCGCACTGGCTTTGATACAGAAGTTGCGGCAGAGTGCTGACATTTCTTGTGTTATGTCCAGGACTGGAGACTAAGGAAGAGCACGCACTGGCTCTCGTTGAGGAGGGTCAGGAGGAGCCCTCCGTCACCCCAATGGCCATTGGGGAGGACCGGGTTACAGGGGAGTCTCAACCCTCTCCGACTCCGGCAGAGGACACTGCCGGGGTGGAGGAGAGGTTACCTTCACCGACCCCGAGCGGGGAAGTGATAGGCGCGGCAGGAGCTGCGCCAGATGAGAGTCAGGACCTTTCTTAGGTTTTTCACCTTGTCTTATCAAAGGGAAGACCTGAACATTGTTGACCCATTTCATGTTTGATGGGGTTGTGCAGGTCCCTCCAGTGTGCTGGCCGAGATGGGTCACTCTTCTCTCGAGCCGGAGATTGAGTGGCCTACATCTGTTTCACCACCGGAGCCTTTGCTGGACGCCATCATAGGTGCAACCTTACTTCAGCGAGCCCGGGGCTACGTAGGGGGTGACCCCCTGCCTTCCCCAGAGGAGCCTCGGCAGCTGCTGAGGGAGTGCACACGCGGCTACCATGGCCTTGGATTCTGATGAGGACATCATGAGCTTATGGGATGAGTATTAGTGTGTATTAGCTTGTATAGGTGTGTATTATGGGTTGTATTGGCTTGAAAGTGTGTAATTTTTGATTTCTTTCATTTGGGCTCTCTTTGTAAGGCTTCATTAAGCCATTGGGCCATATTTCTAGGAAGAGTCCATTACTAGGTTGCCTTAGTAGAGTCTATTAGGAGTGATTATCATATTGGAACTTATGCCACCCTTATGGACCATAATAGCCATTTAAGGCCCAATTGGGCCACTCCCTCTCATGGGCTATCTAGATGGGAGAATCCATGGACCAAGCATGGGTTGTGGATTGGGTTGGCTGGCCTTGGACCAGCCTAGGCCCAAGAGAGGCCCATGAAGGGGGCGCCCCCTCTTTTGGCCTTATTAGGCTTGGTTGGTGTGTATTAGGTGAAGTTGGAATGGAATTAGTCTAAGGTTGAATGGAAATGGTCAAGTTAGATTAAAAAATTGTATTTGGTGTGTTATTCACACTTCATCTTAGCCATTCAATCCCCAACCCTTGATCCAAGGGTCCACATTAGATTTGATTGGAGTCTTATATATGCTTGTATTTTCATGAGAAAATCAATGGAAAAAAATCAGAATTTTATGTGTAAGCCTTGGAGCTTGGTGCGCCCCTTGCTCTCCCCTGCTGTTCTTCCATCCCCAACCCCAGATATAGAGTGTATCCCTCTTCTATTATCCCCTCTCAACCTCCGGTGATCGTCTGTGCCGCTGCCGCCGCCGTTCGTGCCGCCTTCGAGCCGCCGTGGAATCGTCATCAAGTTTCTGTCCTGCTGGACAGAGGTGTAGTTCGAGAATTCCTGAAGCCAGCCACGAGTTCTAATCGATTTAAAATTTTGAGGGTTGGTTTCTATCTTCTATCCCCTTCTCCATAAAACAATTGAGGTTCAAAATCCACCGTTTCATATCCTTACCATTTCGTTCAACTCTCAATCTCAGATCTGTTCTGTCACTGTCTACAGTGACAGTAGCCCTAAGTTTCATGTCTTAGGTCCACTTTTTGATTTATTTTGGTTCGCCCAATTTTACTGGAGGTTACACCCATCCACCCCTTCATCCATAATTTTGATCAATTTTTGTTTCGTCCATTTCATATTTTCTAAAAATCGTTCTCAGTCCCAGCTATAGTTCTATCCCCCTGATCCTAGATCCGACTTTCATCCACTAAACAAATCACAGAAAATCATAGATACATCCAAACATGTCCAAACAAATTTGGCTGTCTTCCCAGCTCAAATTCCAACAACTTTACTGAAGAACACAACCCCTGATTCGAACGTCTCCCTCGCAGTCAAAGGCCATCCACAGGGAAGTTCTCTGCTGACCTGTGATTTCAAGAACTGTACAACATAAGATTGAAAATTTCATAAGTCAAGATCCGAGCAGATCCAGGCCAGATCATTAGGCCTAGGTTGAAGAAATTCAAGCTAGCTTTCCAACGGCGCCAGTCTCGTGTCGATCCGACGTCTGGGCTGATCGCAGCGTCCATTCTCGCCGGAGCGCGCGCTGCAAAACAGCAACCACCAGTCCGTGGACAGCAAACCCGACGGGTGCCGATCGGAACCGCCCGACCCCCGGGCGACGTTCCGTTGTGCCGCCAGCCCAGGGAACACTTCCCTAAGTGTCCACACTACAGCGGCGCCACCGGGTCCCACACGGCCCCTCCAGACAGCACGTGGGCCCCACGGTTGTGATCACGCGTGTAGCCGAATCAACACACGAAGCTACCCGTCATCCCGAATTCGGTCCTCCCGGCCTTCTGGTGTCGCCCTTTACCTCCCTGCGTGGAGTGGGCATATTTCCATTGCTGTAATATTCATGTATTAACTGTCTCGGGAGCACGAGTTCGGCCGGGCCCGTCGTCCCCACGCCGAGCGCGTGGAGGTATCGCATTCGCTCCCTTACTTGGCATTTTGCTTAATTTTCATATATGCTTACTTATGCCACTGCTAGAGAGCATGATAGGGTAATTAGCTCGCTTTCTATTTATATCACCGCTGCTGCGAGAGAGAGCGTTATCGTCCCGTGACCCGATCCGGGCACAAGTGAGAGCCGACCACCCTAGCTCACAGCCGGTTTCTCAACCGCGCACATCCGACGCTTCCCTCATTAAGGGGCAGTCACAAGCTTGTCGTGTCCATGTCTCGTCCCGCATCAGATTCCCTCGTGGGCCCTGGATGTCTGGCTTGGCCGGCATCTGGGCGGAGTACCTGCGGCTTCTGGAGGCTCAGGAGCAGCGGGCGCAGCGGCTGGCTGCCATCCGGGAGGTACGGGAGCAGCGCGTTCAGCTTACGACAGCTGCGACCGAGCAGAGGAGGCTTGTCGACGCTGCAGTGTCTCTTGCTCAGGACCGTGCCAGGTAGCTGAGCGAGGTGACCAGCAGAGCGGAGGCCCTGCAGAAGGCCTTGGAGGAGTAGCGGCAAGCCGTAGAGCTTGCTAGAGCTGAGTGGCGGGCTACCGAAGTCCCGCTTGGCCAGCGTTTAGCTTGCGTTGACCTTGGAGGTGGAGCTTGCGACTGGGGAGTCCCGCTTGGCAGAACTAGAGGGGAGCGAGGTTAGGCCGTGATTGTATCACTTCCCTTTCCCCTTTTTGTTATCCAGACTGTGTATTTTTGTTACCCCAAGGGCATGTCTTGGGCTCCCTTCTATAGAGTATCAATGACAAACTCTGGATTTTGGTGTTATTGTTCACTGAGTTGTTCTCCCTAGTCTGTGGAATAGGGTTGGGTACAAGGGATGGCTGCCACTTACTGTTGGTCGTGCTTGACTGTTTTAACACGTACCGACGTAGGGGGCAGGGGACTGGGTTTTACCCGAAACTGGAGCTGGGATAAAAGACTGGGTGAGCAGAGTGGTGTGACTGGATTTTAGGTACTGGGAACCGGATGCTGGTTGTTTGTATGTTGTTAGCTAGTAATGTAGCTCTTCTGGACTTAAGAAACTGGGACTAAGTTGGCCGAATGGCCTCAAAAGGCATCACAGCTAGGGGCCATGATCGGGAATGGGACTGGTTGGTCGACCCGTGGAGGGATCGTGACCGAAACAGGAGCTGGAAGCCGGCGGCTGGCCTGTAAGGGCGTTGTAGCTGGTGACCGGGGTTAGAAGCTGGCGGCTGGCCTATGAAGGCGTTGTAGTCAAAAATTGGAGTTGAAAGCTGGCGGCTGGCCTGTGAAGGCGTTGTAGCCGAAGTACTGGGACTGGTGGTTGGCGGCTAGCCTATAAAGGCATTGTAGCCAAAAAGTGGAGTTGAAAGCTGGCGGCTGGCCTGTGAAGGCGTTGTAGCCGAAAACTGGAGTTGAAAGTTGGCGGCTGGCCTGTGAAGGCGTTGTAGCCGAAAACTGGAGTTGAAAGCTGGTGGCTAGCCTATGAAGGAGTTGTAGTCGGAAACTAGAGTTGAAAGCTGGCGGCTGGCCTGTGAAGGCGTTGTAGCCAAAGTGATAGGACTGGGGGCTGGCGGTTGGCCTGTAGAGGTGTTGTAGCCGAAGTGCTGGTACTGGAGGCTGGCGGCTGGCCTGTAGAGGCGTTGTAGCCAAAAACTAGAACTGGGAGCTGGCGATGACCAACCCTCGGGGGTGTAGTGGCCACCATTGTTGTGGAGTGATGTTGAGCTCGCCATCGGGACGTATCGTAGTCGATGGCTTTGTGAGTGAAAAGTGGAGAGGGAGAGAGCATTTTTTTTTCTCTTTACCAGCCCTACTGCCCTTGCGGGTTTTC
This sequence comes from Amorphophallus konjac, assembly GCA_022559845.1. NCBI lineage: Eukaryota > Viridiplantae > Streptophyta > Magnoliopsida > Alismatales > Araceae > Amorphophallus > Amorphophallus konjac. The sequence goes on along the minus strand of CM040118.1, from coordinate 273,446,598 downwards.
GCTAGAGTTGGCCCCCTTTAGCTTTTTCCGGTGCGCCCTTGTGGGTTTTCACACCGAGGGGTTATCCGATTTTGCCTAAGACGCCCTTTCAGGTTTTCACCTTAACTGGGTCTGTGGTAATTTTTGCGCCTAGCCGATTCCTGTAATGGATTCGACCAGGCCCACTAGGGTATCTCTATTTTTAACCCCATTATATTTTATTTTATTTTAAAACTGCCGTCCATAACATGCTGCTGTGAGGGGACGTAACCTGAGACTGGAAGGTATGGATAGTCGGATATTGTTCGGCCATTAGCAAGGGTTTTTTTAGAAATCCTCAAGCCATGGTGGCGAAGAGCCACTTTGTCACGGTAAGATATGACTGGAGTTATGGCTAGTGGATCAGGGATGGTATGGGGGAACAGTGATTATAATGAACTGGAAGGCTCTGGATTTGTAGGGTATGTAGGATGTGGGGGTAGAGAATGATAAATGTTTGGGAATGTACCGGGATATAAGTTTACCAAGATGGTGACTGGGAGATTGACTATCACAGGGACTGGTTGATCTGTGTCGTCGAAGCAAGGGCTAAAGGTTGGCCAAACTGAGTAGGAATACTGCAAGGTTAACTAGGGATTGGAGGGTTTGCGTCGTGGCAGTGCGAATGGATTGGAGACTGGCTCTGGATGAGGCTAACGGCCCACCAAGGAATAGGTGGAAGGCCATTCTGACTGGTGGGGAGAAGAAGATTTTCTCGTTATCAGCTCTACCGCCCTTTAGGGTTTTCGTTAGAGTCGACGCCTTTAGCTTTTTCCGACATGCCCTTGCGGGTTTTCACGTCGAGGGGTTTCCCAATTTTGCCTGAGGTGCCCTTTCGGGTTTTCACCTCAACCGGGTTATTGGCCTTTTTGCCCCCAGCCATCCTATTGTGGGGGGGATGACTGGGTCTACCGGGACATCTCTATTTTTAACCCCATTATATATATATATATATATATATATATATATTTGACTTACCTGTGAGCTTGGCGGCTAGGCTGGTGCTGGTGCAGAAGTGCCCGTGCCCCCGTGGTGACGGGAATGAGGGTAGGAGATCAATCCCCGCGGATGCCTGGCGGCGGTTTCGAGGAGCTGAGCTGGCTGGTGTTGACAGGGAATCGTAGACTGGGAGGACTGGTCAGTTGAATCCTTCACGGGGAAGGACCGGCCTTATTGATAGTAGCTGGGACGTGCGCCTTAGTCTGGCTGGCGCGCGAACTCATGCTCTGGTGCATAATACAACTTCATGTGTTTGCCGTTGAGGGGCAGGAACAGTCTGTGACCTTTATGATCAACAATCGTGTATGCCCCACCCTCATAGACGTTCTGGATGATATATGGACCTCGCCAATTTGGCTGTAGTTTTCCACTAGAGAGCCCTGCCATGACCTCTTTTTCCTTGATCATGACAAGGTCGCCTTGCTTGAAAGCTCGCTGTTTGACGAGCTAATCGTAGGCCCGAGCCATACGAGCCTCGTATATTTGCAAGTGTTTGTAGGCTTCGAGCCGCTTCCCTTCTAGATCGGCGAGCTCTTCTAGTCTTCGCTGGTACTCGTCTTCATCAGGGCCGGCAAGGCCGGCGTGGATGGCCACACGGTAAGAGGCTAACTGGACTTCGATGGGGACAACTGCTTCTGCCCTGTAAGCGATGGAGAACGGCGAGCATCCCGTGGGGGTTTTGTAGACCGTCCGACAGGCCCATAATGCTTCGAAGACCTTTTCACCCCAGTCACATTTCCGGTGGCTAACCATCTTAGCCAGAAGCTTACAGAGGGTTTTGTTGAAGGCTTCCACCAAACCGTTAGCCTGGGGGTTGTAGACCGAAGAGGTTCTCTAGTCGATGTGGAATTTGGCCGCTAACTGGTATACGGCCTTATTCTTGAAAGGTGTCCCGTTGTCAGACACTATGCGACTGGGAGTACCAATCGGTATATAATGTTGTGCCGGACGAATCTAGCAACGATTTTGGCGGTGACCTCTCGCAAGGGTAGACCTCCGCCCAACGAGAGAAATAGTCGGTGGCGGCCAAGATGTATTTATGGCCCTTGGAAGATGGCGGGAAAGGCCCCCCAATGTCCATGCCCCATTCAGCGAATGGCCAAGTGGGGGCTGTAGGACGCAGTGGGTTGGGAGGTCTTCTGGGTATTGGGCCAAAGGCTTGGCATTGATGGCACGTACGGGCATACTGGATGTAGTCCATGTACATGGTCGGCCAGTAGAAGCCTTTGAGCTTGATATTGTGCTTCATCCGATCTCCGGCCTGGTGCGCACCGCACAATCCGGAGTGGACCTCCTGCATAATGTCTCGAGCCTCGGCGAGGGAGACACATCTCAGGAGAATTGACTTGTCCTTCTCGTGGACAAGTTGATACAGGGAGTCACCAATCAACTTGTAGGAGGTTGCTCGGCGGAGTAGCTACACCCTTTGAGCTCGGTCAGGGGGAAGCCACCCTTTCTTAAACTTGATGATGGGCGCACGCCAATCATCCTCTTCTAGAGGTGTGCTCTGGTCAAGGTCGTGGACCTCGTAAATGGTGAGACCGGTGTTGCCTTCGAGTGAGCTCGGCATCAGTCTTCTGTGCTTGATGACGATGTCGACCTCACCCTCGGGCGGGAGCTTTCTAGCCGCGGCCAATTTTGCTAAGGCATCCGCCTGAGTGTTGCTGCTTCTAGGAATATGATCTATTTCGAAGAAATAGAACTTCTGGGTCAATCTGGTGACGGCGGTATGTTATGGAACCAACTCTGGCTTCCGCACGTCATAAATGCCGAGGACCTGCCGGACTATCAGCTGGGAGTCCCCGTAGGCTTTGAGGCATTTAATGCCCATGTGCAGAGCCATCTGCAGCCCAATGAGTAGAGCTTCATACTCGGCTTCATTGTTGGTCAAGGACTTCATGAGGGCACAAGAGTTGTACAAAACTCCGCCCTGAGGAGTCAGAAAGACAATGTCAGCACCTGCCGTAGTGGCTGGATCCTGGTTGCTTCGGGTGATTCCTCGGGAAGCACCATCGAAGTAGAGCTCCCAACAAGGCACGCTGGTTGTGAGAGCGTTTTGCTGCCAATAATGCAAGACATCTCTGCTCTATTCAACTGGTTGTTGTGATTGAGCTACAGTGGTTGTGAGAGCGCTTTGCTGCGAGTAATGCAAGACATCTCCGCTCTGTTCAACCAGTTGTTGCGATTGAGTAGTAAGGGACTCCTCGTCCGGGAGATCTGAGTTGAAGAGTGAATCGTCTGGCACTGGATGGCCTGCCAAGAATTCAGCCATACCCTGTCCTTTGATTGCTTTTTTGGGGACATAGGTAATATCATACTCCATCAACAGGAGAGCCCACCTTCCCAGTCTGCCTGAGAGGACAGGCCGTCGAAGAAGATACTTCAGTGGGTCGTGCTTGGATAGAAGCTCAACTTGATGGGATAGGAGGTAATGCCGCAACTTCTTAACTGCGAACACCAGTGCCAAGCAGACCTTCTCCATGGGGGAGTAGTGGTACTTGGCACCGATTAGCTTCCGACTGAGGTAATAGAGGGGTTGCTCTTTACCTTCTTCATTGATTTGCGCCAAAAGAGCTCCTAGCGAAGCGTCCATGGCGGCAATGTAGAGAATGAGGGGTTTACCTTTGATTGGTGCCCCCAACATTGGGGGAGTAAGGAGGTACTCTTTGATTTTCCCAAAAGCCGCCTGGCATTCTGAGTCCCATGTGAATGGGACGTCTTTCTTCATCAGCTTGCTGAAAGGCGCGCATCGGCCGGAGAGGTTAGAGATAAAACTCCGAATATAGGTCAGCCTCCCTTGGAAGGACCTGAGCTCAGTGATGTTGCTGGGTGGTGGGAGCTCCCGGATCGCTTTGATCTTGCTGGGATCCACCTCAATTCCTCAGTACCTGACGACGAAGCCGAGAAATTTGCCACTGGATATGCCAAAGGCGCATTTCATGGGGTTCATCTTGAGCCCATATTGTCAGAGACGCTCGAAGACTTGGCGAAGGTCACGCAAATGGTCTTCACGCCTCTTAGTCATGACGACGAGCTCGTCGACATAGCATTCGACGATGTTGTGTAGCATCTCATCAATATTTTAGTCATGGCCCTTTGGTAAGTAGCACCGTCATTCTTCAAACTGAAGGGCATGCACTTGTAGTTGAAAATCCCCTTGGGGGATCTGAAGGCCGTATGGTTCTTGTCTATAAGGGATATCTGGATTTTATTATAACTGGCCGACTCATCCATGAAAGACAAGGCTTCATGGCCGGTGGTCATATCGACCATCGTTTCTGTGATTGGAACTGGGAAGTCGTCCTTCGGACAGGCTTTGTTGAGGTCCCGGAAGTCGATGCAGATGCGGACTTGACCATTCTTCTTCTTGACTGGAACTATATTGGCGAGCTAGATCGGATAGATGCACGGCTCGATGAAGTCGACCTCCACCATTTTATGAACTTCGGCCGAAACCTGGAGCTCGAGCTCGTGGCGCATGCGCCACTGAGGTTGCTTGATCGGAGCGATTGAGGGAGAAATAGCTAGATCGTGCTCTGCTATGGAGGGATCTAACCCTGGCATCTCCTTGTATGTCCAAGCGAAGCAGTCCTTGTATTCAAGCAGGAGTTGCTTGTAATCCCGCTTCTCTGCCTCGGTGAGGAGAGCGCTGACGAATGTAGGCTGCGGGGCGCCATCTTTGCCCATATTGATTTCAACGAGCTCATCCACGGTCGCCTGGCCGCCGTCCTCCAGCTCGGGAGGAGCGGGTTGGAATTCGATGAAATCCTCATCATCAGTGTCGGCTTCGGGTAGCTCTTGGTTTTCGAAGCCACCGGTTGACGCCGATGGGACTGGAGGGCCGTTGTTGCTGGGATCCGCTAGGGATCAATCTGGGCCACCGGCTTTTGGCCAGCCATCGTCAATTGGAGTTGCTGATGTTTCTCCTGGGTTGCCTGGCGAGGCTGACAATCTTTCACAGCTAAGACCAGCAAGATCCCCCCTTTCAGGAGGGCTTATTGAACTGGGTCCCTCGACTGGCAGAGAGATCGGAGAAGCTTCTTCCACCCCTTTGTCTTGGCAGGGAGGCGGAGAAGGTTCCCCGACGGCTTGAGCTGGGGTTCTGGCTTTGGCGGAGATCGGGATCAGAATTTCCTCTCCCTCATCCCCGGAGCTATCGAATTTGGTTTCGACTCTTGTTTGGTCGTTGGCTGGTAGTACCAAGCCTACGACATTGACTGCATAGTGGACGCGGAAATCCGGTTCCTGGTCGTAACCAAGCCCCCTGGTATCCTTATGGAAGGACGTGGGTTGCCCCCGGCCCTGGGAAGGGTCCTACAGTCGACAGAAGTATCTTTGTTGGGCAGGAGTTTGCCACATGGGAATATGTTGCTTCAAACACATTTCTTGAATATGCGGCGACAGGTCACCCCACACTTGAACTGCTTCAGGGGTATCATTGGCTTGCATAGACCAGCCAAAGTCATCATCTGGCGGGGCTTGAGGGACCATGTCTCCTTTATAGAAGACAATGGGTTTGTCCCTGTTAGCCTTCTTCTTGTTTCGGCGTTGTCGCTTGAAGGTGACAATGAATGTCGTCAACGACTCGACGCTGTGCTCCTCGGATGCACACGGGAGCTGGATGCAGTATGGTGGCAAGCATATACTCTTGCCGATAGCTCGGCTAATGAGATTAGCCTCGAAGTCAATCCGGCACCTTTCGAGGCGATCTGAGGTTGACTTGGAGCCGAGGCGCAGCCGGTGAAGCTTGGCCTTTTCCTCGTCGACAGAGAAGAGATCATCATCGTCTTCCTCTGAGAGCCAACCATTGCTTTTGCTCTTGATCACGGGGTACGGACTAATCCCATTGAAGTAGAGCGTAGCGTCGGCTAGGTTGCATTCTACCGGTGTGAACGGCTACAGGTCTGCAAAGACCTTATGTTGCTCTCCGTCCGTGGCATACTTGATGCATTGGTGGAGAGTTGACAGGATGACCCAGTTTTCATGGAGCCAAGGTCTACCCAATAGCATCTTATAAGACGTGTTGGAGTCGATGATGTAGAATGTCGCCTTCGAGGCGAAATCATCGAGCACCAGATCGACGTCCACTCGGCTGAGGACGTCCTCGGTGTTCTGGTTGAAGCCGGATATCTTAACCGTCTGAACCTTATGGAGGTATGGCGTCAGATATAGAGACTTGAATGTCTTGAGCGGCATGATGTTGACTACGGCACCGGCATCCACTAGGATACGATTCACATCATTCCCGTTGATCTTCCCCTTCATGTAGAGAGGACGGTTGTGGCACGGAGGTAAAAGCAGCATGTCTTTCTCCGTGAAAGAGATGGTGATGGGAATCGACGCCGAGCATGTACATTTTCTTTTGCATTTATGTCCTTTTAGTTTGTGTTCATATCCTTAGGAAAGTATGTACGCAAATGTACGGCTTTGTAAGCCAATGTGTCATTCCCTTGGATTGTGTGGGTTTTTGTGCAATTGTGTAGTTGGTGCAGCTAGGGGGCCCTCAGCCCTTTCCCATTGGTCCATGTCACCTATGTGGGGCTGGTCAACCATCCTAGGTGGGCATCTAGAAGGGTTGAATGCCAATTGACCACATGGGAGACAAGGGGTTAAAATTTTCAAAGGTAGGCTACCTACCCATTCAACCCCTTTACCCTAGTCAAGGGGGCGCCCCATTCCACTTGTATTATTATTTTTTTTTTTGTGTTGATCACACTTAATCTAGGCCATCCACTCCCCATCCCTAGATCTAATGGTGGAGAATGGATTAGATTCATAGCATATAAAAGGGTGTATTTTCCAATTGAAAATTAGTGAAAAGAAGAAAATTCATTGTGTTCCTTGGAGCTCCTTGCGCCCCCAGCTCTCTCCCTCTGGTTTTCCTCTTCCCCAACCCCCATTTCTAGAGTGGATCACCTCTATCTCCTCCCCCACAATCTCTGAGTTCATCGGTGCCGCCGCCGCCGCCGTTCGTGCCGCCATCGGGCCGCCGCGAAGCCATCTTCGGTAATCTGTCCATCCAGGAAGACAGGAAACTTCCACGAATTTATGCTCCCACCTCCCTCCTCTTGGGGAGCTGAAAGTTTCAGGAGTGGTTCACCTCTTGAACCCTTATCTTCACAAAAAATTTCAAGTCATATTTCATTCATTTGGTATTTTTCCATTTTCGTTCAAACTGTCATTCCAGTTCTGCCAGATCTCTGTCTACAGTGATAGTTTCCCTAGGTTTTCCATTTCCCGACCACATTTTGATTTTTCTTGGAGCCCCCAATTATACTGGGAGTTCTGTCCACCTCCTATACCTCTCCAATTTTTTTTGGAATTTAGAAAGTTAGTTTCATATTTTTAGAAATTCCTGTCCCAACTCATCTATAGTTCTGTCTGCATTAGTCGAGATCCGACCACAGTCCAGTGTAAACTCTCTAGAAAATCCAGGCCACCAAATGTTCCAGATCTAAAAATAGTCATGGTTTCCTCTTTTGATTTCCTACAACTTTGCTGAAGAACCCAACCTCAGATTCGGACGTCTACCTCGCGGTCGAAGGCAAGCCACAGGAAAGTTCCCTGTTGATCTGAGGGTTCGGGTACTGTAGAATAGCAGATTCAAAAATAGTTAAGGCCCAGATCCGTGACAATCCAGCATCTCTCTCTAGTCCTATCTTGAAGGATTTCGAAGCAGCTTTCCAACGGCGCTAGTTTTGTCCCATTCCGACATCGGTACTGGTCGCAGCGAGCGATTTCGTCGGGTCGCGCGCTGAAAAATAGAAACAACAGATCGATGGCCGGCTTTTTCGACTGGTGCCGATCGGAGTCGCCCGGCCTCCGACCGGCGAACCAGCGCGCCTCCATCCTTGGGAGCACCCTTCCAGGTGTCCCCACCGTAGAGGTGCCGCCCCGGTCCCACACGGTCCCTCCGGACAGCACGTGGGCCCCACAGTCTCGAGTTCGGGTGCTGCCGAAGCTACGCGAGAAGCCGCCCGTCAACCCAAAATCGGTCCTCCCGGACCCCATTGTGTCACCCTTTACCTCCCTGCGTGGAGTGGGCCATAATTAATTGCTGTAATATTCGTGTATTAACTGTCCCGGGAGTACGAGTTCGGCAGTCTGTCGTCCCCAGGCCGAGAGCGTGGAGGTATCATTTTCGCTCCCTTATTCGACATTTGCTTTCTTTCGTATATACATCTTTATGCCGCTGCTAGAGAACATGTGTAGGGATATCTAGCTTGCTATATATAGTTTATTACCGCTGCTGCGAGAGAGAGCGTGACCGTCCCGTGACCCGATCTGGGCACAAAAGAGAGACGACCACCCTAGCTCATTGCCGGTTTCTCAACCGCGCACGTCCGATGCTTGCCTCGCTAAGGGACAATCGTGAGCTTGTCGTGTCCGTGGTCCGTCCCGCATCAGATGGTGGCTGCGACGGCTCCATAAGTAGCCGCCTTCATTTCCGTGGCATGCTCTTCATAAACTTCCGGCTCTTGGAGTATTTTGATAAGGGTTTCCCTTAGGTCCTTACTCCAAGCGATGGCTTCCCAAATTAAAATGCTGGTAGGGAAGCGTTTCATCTGGTGGAGGACCTTTCGGTCAGCTCGGGCTCGAGCATCCTCCAGAGAGGGTAGTATGTCAAGTTGGGCCTTCTGCGAGCTGCCGTGCGGTTCCCCATCGGGAATTTGTATTGCCTTGCCCTTACCACCGGGATCAGATTGGCCTCGATTGCCAGCGGGCTCCTGGAACAGGGATGCCAATGATGGCTCTTCTGGGGGTGATTGGCGGGCTGGCTCATCCTTACCGGACGGTCCCGCTTGCTCTGCCGCAGAAGCTGGTACTGGTGCAGGGCCTGGGAGACTAGCAGTAGCCTCTTCGATGCCGGAAGGATCGAAGACACCGGGTTCGCCCTGAATTTCTACTTCCGGAATGGGAGCCAATTCCTCTCCTCGAAAGAGGATGATTCGCTTCGGGTCAAAGGTGGATGGGTGAGGAGGTAGCTCAGGAGTTCTCCCACGACCTTTACCGCGTCCGCGGCCACGACCTCAACTGCGACCGGTATGCTCTAGAGCTGGCTGCAGCCCAAGAGGGGTAGTATCCATTTGTCTTGTTCGGGAGGCTACTGGCTCACCCCGCTGAGGAGCGTTGATATTGTCAGGAGGTGGTATACCCACCATGTTACAGGTGCAGCGCCGAAGCATTTCTTCCAGCTGCTCTATGGTGATCTCCTCGTCTTTGTAGCACAAGGAGAGCTCGTCAGGGATCATGAGTCTTTCGCGGTTCTTGAGCTTTTGGATCATCTCTTGGACCCAATTTCTGAGGCGGGCTCGCTTCTGCATTTCTTCCCACAGGATATAGCCGTCGAGTGGGAGAGCGCCTGTAGGACGAGGGGGAACGTATTCCTCCAAGTCATCAATGAGCCACTGGAGCCTTTGAAGAGGCGTTGGCTCGGTTGGAAATTGTAGGGTGGCTGTTTGTTCAGCTTGTTTCTTCAGCGGCCTTCTGAGGTACTTCCTCCTATTTTTCTCTTGTCTCTTGGCGATAGCCGTCTCCAAGGGAGTAGGAGGGAGAGGTGCTAGAGTCGGAGTTGACAAATCCTGATGAGGATATCTCTGATCTGATGTCTTTGCAGGGTGAGGTCGATGACTCTTCCTCGCCCGGATTTTGATCCAGGCGCCTTCCGCTTGTTGTATCTGGAAGGTGGCATTAATCGCCAGCTCGATCACCTCGAGCAGCAATTCCTGGTATGCTGGAATGCTAGGACTGGCGTCCGGAGACGTATGCGCAATTTGGTGCCTTAGCCGCGGTGGTGATGGGAGCCTACGAGGAGTCGGTAGGCTAGTGCTGGCGTCCGAAGATGTGTGCGCGGTTTGATGCCTTAGCCGCAGTGGCGACGGCTTTTGTTGAGAAGCGGACAGAGAGGTGCACTAGTCGTCCTACTTCTTAGTCTTGCCTTTGTAACCATGCTGAGAGTTGGGCCCAGTGGCAACTGACGGCGTTGCAAGACGTTGTCGCTCTGCACTGTTATCCCGACTCTGTGGAATGGCAGAGCCTTGTGGCGGTGGGCCCGCCACTTGAATCGAAGCCACTGAAGACTCTAAAGATGCCTTCTTCGTACTTCGGATTGTGTCAACAAGTAGGTGGGGAGGACTCGACGGCCCCTCTGCTGAGGAGGTGTAATGAGGTTGAGGCGGGGCCTCACCTTGCTTTTGCTTTCCCTTCCTATCCATAGCTATCGACGACAGAGATAGGACGGGAGGAGGACGGGAAAGAGCTGAAGAGCTCATCTTCGTCTCGCTCACCAGAACATCCTCTCGGCCGAAAAGGACCCGGAGGAGTCTGGCAGTGTCTTCTTCAGGAAAAGGGAGAGACTTTAGCTCCCGCCAGGACTGCCATCGCACAGCCGAAGTGGCTGGGGTTGGCTGGCTAGGTGCTGATGTCTGAGAGCCCGAAGGGGCCGGAAGAGCAGGGGCATGAATGATGTTGACCGAGAAGTTGGTCGGCCTCGTCTCTTGACTGGTATCCCGCTCTCTACGCCTCCGCAATCGCTCTAGCGCCTCTTGATTGTCGGTCTGGAACTCGAGCCATTCTGGAGGATGCTGGTAAGGCAGCCCGTGCCCATTTTCTTGAGGAGAGTCCGGCCGCTCTGGCACATCCGTGGCGATGCTCAGGGTCTCTTCGATAGCTTGCCGAAGCCTGATGAGCGACATGGAATTTCCTTCCGCATCGATATGTTCCCATCAGATCTGTTCCTGGATGAGGTGTTGAACTTCCTCACAGGACTCGATCAGGTGGCAGATCCTGGCGTGGAAGGGGCAGTATTGGGGGTGACTACGATCCCAATGGGTGTAGTCGGTAGGCGAGTCGCGGGGCATGATTTGCCCCCTCTCGACGAGGATATCAAAGAGTCGTCGGGTTCTCTCCCTGGGGAAGGAGAGAGGTCTCTGATCGTGCCAGGGCCTCCACCCTGGATATTAGATAGAACGTTCCCTTTGATTAACCCTGGGCTCCTCTGACTCGTCGTCAGAGAGAGAGAATGCGGCCATCATGTGGATGACATTGGCCGAGGGGTGAGCCACGCATGCTGCCTTAGCAGGCCTGGCCCACGTGTGTGGTTGCGGGGGATCGACGAGACCGCTCTTCATTTTGACGAGACCATCTCGGATCAGCTTCTGCGTCTGTGTCTTGAAGACGTACCAATCTTCAATTGAGTGGCCCAGCATGCGATGGTACAGGCAATAACCAGGATCGTCGATCTTCAGGGCCTCGTCCGGCTTACAGATTTCTGGCAGTTCAACGATCTTATGGGCCATGTAGAGGTCGAAGAGCATCTTCGTGTGTTCCTTCTTGAAGGAGAAGGGTGTCTTCATACGCTCCGAGAAGGAGGGAGCATCCGGCATCTGGAGATCCACCCAGTTGATGACTGAGTTGGGCTTCAGACGGGAGTACCATTGGAAGGCCGTTCTCATGAGCGAAGTGGCGAAGTAGCGGAGGAGATATGATTCATCCAACGTGAGCTCACCCATGGCCGTAACATAGTAGGCCAAGTGTTCATGTGGCGACCCCTGCCCGTCGAACTTTTGTAGCTTCGGCGGCTTGGAGTACTCTGGGGGAAGCTTTTTCAGCTGGTGGTGGAGCGGGTAGGGTACACTGTAGAGAGCTACCGTGACAGCCCCTTCACCATACTGGGCGAGCTTTGTCTCGACAATGTGCTCGATCATCTGGGGCTGCGCCAAGAGATTCTCTGGCACTGGCGTGTTGGAGGCCCGTGGTTGAGCCTCAACCGGGAGCATGCCGAACCCAGTCGCCAGCGGGGTTCGGGCAATCATCGCTGAGGTGTTGGTAGCATTGCGAGCCACCGAGGGTACTGGAGCTTCGGCCTGAGGCCTAGCAGGTTGCTGCGGTTGAAGGTCTTGCTCCTGGAGGAGGTCCTGCAGGAGGGCCTTCAGGTGCTGGTTTTCTTTCATAAGAGCGTCGAGGGTCACTTCTTGAGCCTCGTTCGCAGGAGGGTCATTATTGATCGGCTCTGCGTTGATAGGAGGGTCACGGTCATCCACCAGGACTTCTTCCCCACGTGCCGATGCTTGCGGCCCGGCAGAAGTGCCGATATGACCTGTTGGGGGAGGCGACGGAGCCTGGTGGCGTGGCCTCCTGAAGTGGGACAGAGGCTAGTTCAAGTCGTCAGACTGGGTGTCTGGCTGGTGTCCGGTGGTGTAGCACGCAAACACTCAAACTGCATCATTGATGAACCGGGCCGTCCGCTTTCGGCGCGTGTGCCGCGCGGGGTGAACAGGCGTCCCTAGTCTATCAAAGACTGAGATGCGTTGCGGAGGGGGCTCACTCCCGATATCAGCCAGAGGAGAACCCTGAACAGGCTGCTGAAGGGCCCGAGGATGGGCTCGCCTTTGCCTCCGCTTGCTTGTGCGGGGGACATTGGACGACTGGGCGTCATCAGACGATGCTACTATAAGGCCAGCCGCATCCCGTCTGATGCCGCGTCTGAGTGCTCGAAGGGGGTTGGTGATACGCGCCCTTCGAATGGCTTGAGCTTCTTCTGGGGTAACCCAGATTCTTCTCAGGTCAGGTTGCTGATCTCCCTTATCGCCACTTTTCCGACGAGTTGTCTTGGGAGACCGTGTGTCTGGCTGAGGTGGGCGCCCCCGGGCTACTGCCGAGGAACCCGCTCCTTTAAGCTTCACCCCGTCCTCTCATGTTTGACGCAAGAGGTCAAAATGATTGAAGGTGGGGATGGTGGGAATTGTCCGTTCCTGGGGTATGATTGGTTCACCCCTGTCGAGATGGATCCGCAAGTCGTAGACAAGAACCGTCTTGCTGGAGTTGCTGGTTGCAGCAGTGAGTCGCCTGCTTCTGCGGCCATGGCGACGCTTCTTCTGAGGCCGTCAGCTAAGGAAGACTCTGCCCCAAGATGGTAGACTGAGAAAACCAGACCTGGAGCGACTGGCAGCATGAGGCCGTCAGTCTAGAGTGCTGGGATCGGCCCCCGGGGTAAGTAACCCGTGTCGGGAGTCGATGGCTGGGTGACTCGGGTGTACGCCTTCGCCCACGCCGATAGGAGTGTTACCGATGCTCGAGACGATACCCTTGCATCGGAGGACGACGCTGTTGGAAGTGCTGAGATGCCGACGCTCCTAGGTTGAGGACCCACGGTAGGTGCCAGCGTAGTCTGGGCTCGGGTCGGGATGCCCGAGGGAGGTGCTGAGGAATGTCGCCCCCTGGGTGGAAGGCCCACGGGGAGAGTCGGTTCAACTGGAGCTCGGGACCGGGGTCCCGGGTGTGATATTGGGGAGCCGCGAACTCGGGGCAGTGAGCCTGTGTCGAGTGTCGACCGTGCCGGGATTCGGGGTCGAAAACCCGATGCAGATGCTGAGGAGCCGTAGACCCGGGGCTGAAAGCCCGTGTCGGGTGTCGGCTTTACTGAGGCTACGGATTGGAAACTCGAGGAAAATGCTGAGGAGCCGTGGACCCGGGGCAGGAAGCCCGTGTTGGGTGCGTGCTTTGCTGGGACTCAGGATTGGAGACCCGAGGAGAATGCTGAGGAGCCGTGGACCCGGGGCAGGGAGCCCGTGTTGGGTGCCGGCTTTGCTGGGACTCGGGATTGGAGACCCGAGGAGAATGCTGAGGAGCCGTGGACCCGGGGCAGAGAGCCCATGTTGGGTGCCGACTTTGCTCGGACTCGGGATTGGAGACCCGAGGAGAATGCTGAGGAGCCGTGGACCCGGGGTAGGGAGCCCGTGTTGGGTGCTAGCTCGACTGCAGCTCGGGGTTGAAGACCCGAGGAAGATATCGGGAAGCCGCAGACCCGGGGCAGGGAGCCCGTGTTGGGTGCCGACTTTGCTGGGACTCGGGATTGGAGACCCAAGGAGAATGCTGAGGAGCCGTGGACCCGGTGCAGGGAGCCTGTGTTGGGTGCTGGCTCGGCTGCGGCTCGGGGTAGAGAACCTGAGAAAGATACCGGGAAGCCGCAGACCCGGGGTAGGGAGCCCGTGTTGGGTGTCGGCTTTGCTGGGACTCAGGATTGGAGACCCGAGGAGAATGTTGAGGAGCCGTGGACCCGGGGTAGGGAGCCCGTGTTGGGTGCCGGCTTGGCTGCGGATCGGGGTTGAAGACCCGAGGAAGGTACTAGGATGGCGACTGAAGTCCGGGGTGTGGGGCCCGTGTTGGAGCTCGGACGAGGCTGGCCTCGGGAGCTAACGCTCACTCAGGCTGGCGTTGATCTGGGGGCCCTGCAGGGGCCAGTGGTGACGGTCCGGTGCCTGGCGCTTAGGCGGGACACCGGCGCTGGAAGTGCCCGTGGCGCATTGGCCACGGGAGCCAATGGAGAGACTAGAGTCGGCTGAGGAACAGCCACAGGGATCACACCCAAAAAGTAGGGCGATCCGATAACCGGGGCGAAGCTGTTAAAAGCGATCGGCATCGCCAAGTAGCCCACCTGGGCATCGGTGGCAATGACGTTGGGGCCACAGGTGAGGGCCGCCATGGTTGCAGGAGTGCTGAGTGCTGCGGAGGCGACGATCGTTGACAGTCACCGAGAGCGATCTGTTGTGCCCATGTGGTCATTTGAGTCATCTTGTGGTCACTTGGGTCATTCGACATCATCCTGTGGTCATTTGAGTTATTTGATATTCTTGGTTTTGATAATGGCTAAACACTATAAGTCATTGATGTTTTACCACTCTTATATGACTAAACTACTTGATGTTCTTTCATGACAGATATGCCAAGGAATGGAGTGGAGATGGCAAAAGTGAAAGCTCAATGATTGCACCCTCGCACGCGGATTGACCTGAGCGGACATCGACCTGCCCGGTCAGGGTTTCTCAGTAGCGGTCGATCGCCAGCTTCTGCAGGTCGACCGCCAGCCCCGAGCCATCAATTGTTGACTTTGTTTTCCACTTCTAGAAGGGCCATTCTCCATGGATTTCTTTAATCCTAAAGTCACCCAATCACCCACAAAATGTGGATATGGTCTGAGGGATGTCCAAGGACCATTCAAAGGTTATAAAACACATGCAAGAGGGTTAGAAACTCTAGTTGATCATTTGGGAGATCAAAGGAGGCTACAAGGGTGTGTTTAAGGGAGAGGAGTTCGAGTACTGTAGCTGTGAACAGTACTCCGTGAAGAAGTTCTTCATCCATTCTAAGGTGTTTCAAGCTCATATCAAAGTAAGCAATCTCCAAGGAAGTGTAGAAGCAAGCAAGGCTATCAAGGTGATCCAAGGAAGCTGATTTCACAAGGTTTTCAAGGGAGATCAAATCTGCATCCTTTATCTTCTTCATCAACTCAAGGTGATCCAAGGAAGATCATTTCACAAGGAAGAAGATACCATTGAAGAATCAGATTCAAGCTCCAGCAATATCAGACAAGATCTTTTCTCTTTGAGCATATTCTATATCTTGTTTGAGTGTTTTCATATCTTGTTCTTTTTCCATTTCATTCAAACATTTGAAACTGAAGATCGTCCCTACCGGTGGTTAGTAGGAAGGTAATCGGAAGTTATCCGATCTGCGGGGTTGACATCCCTACCGGTGGTCAGTAGGAAGGTAATCAGAGGTCTTTCTGATTTGCGGTTCAGTTCGTGACACTAGTGGATCCTCACCAGATTTGGTGAGGGGTGGACGTAGGACTGGGGATTCAGTCCGAACCACCTTAAAATCTTGTGTGGTGGTTTGTTTATGTGATTGCTTCGTTCTAGATGCATGCTTAGGTTCAAATCGATATATAAGTTGCTCATCTTGCAAAGTGAATCATAGTGTTCTTCGATAAGCTAGTTACACTCCGCTGTAATTTATTTTATCTACCTATATAAGGGGTTGCATTGCGAAATGAGGGGCAGATCGATTCACTCCTCCCCTCTAGATCCGCTATCCATCACTCAACACGGTCTGACGATCAGAGCGCGAACAGGAAGCTACTAGCGGGAGCGTGCACGAGTACCCGCCTCTGCCTCTCCTGCAAGGACAGGGAAAGGGCACCGGGCTTCAGGGCTGGCACAAACTTTTCTTTATCAAAAAGAAGGAAGGTGAGAGACGTCCCACCGGGCGTGCCATCCTCTCTGTTGCGCGGGTTTTTTTATGCCGATTAACTGGGGTGAAGGAAGGGATATAGCAGGGAAGGAAAATACGGAAGTTTGATGTATCTAGGGTATCCTCCTTACGGTTGCATGCCCCTCACGGCGGTATCGGACACTCTCCTTTCATGGAAAGTCGAAAAGGGTCAAATGGCACAGAAGTGTCGGGATAAAGGTTAACCGGACAAGATGCGGGCGTGCCAGTCGATCTCTCGACAATCACTCATGGAACCAAGGTTTGACCGGGGAAGCGCCACCAGGGCGCGGCACGTGGGCTCGGGCGATCGGGTGACATGTGGAGAGAATGGGTTCCATGGGTGCGAGTGCGTAGGCGATTGCGGGAATCGTGTACAGGACGTCTTTCCCCACCGGCCGCAAGCAACCAGTGTTTATTTACATCGGATTGAATCCAAATACCTTCGTTCCATGCTGAAGAGAAGTCTGTATATGTGTCTGAAGCCATGGGTAGAGGGCTAGGGGGCATTCAGCAGCTAGGGGTGTGTGTTGGACCGAGGGGTGTTTACTGGGGTTAGGGTGTCAGGCACGGATGCCGAGTGGCGTAGATAGAAGACTGAAGGCCGGGACGTGGGTGCGAGAGCACTTGTCCAATCGGCAGTTGATAGGTGTCCATTTTCGATGGTAATTCATCGCATGTACACAATTTTATGTGCATATAATTAGGCAATTATGCAAATTTCATAATTAACCTCAACTCCGCATTTAAATTGAAGCTTTCACGTAAATTGATTAATTTGGTGATTTTATTTAATACATTAAAGTTGAGGGCCATGAGCATTAATTCTCCATTGGATAACCATGAGCATTTGAGAGTTATATGCACATTATGATAATTTTTATGGACTAAATTATAATTATGTGTGTGCAGGACACCGAAGGTAATTGCAAAAGAAGTCGGGGGTAAAACTGTCACCACCACTTTGACCAAGTCAAAAGTACATATTTTGGTTGGAGGGAAAAGAAATTTAAAAAGTTTGAAATTGAGGAAAAGAAACACATATTTTGGTTGGAGGGAAAATTGAATTCAAAGTTTGAAATAAAGGAGAGACATGATGAGCCTTGAGAAAGGGGGTGCCCAAAGTCCAAGAAATGGGGTGCCCACCTACTTTTCCTCTTCCCCATGCATCATATTCTACCTAAATCCCAGCCATCCATCTTCTTTTGATACAATCTCCACCCTCCATCTACCCAACTTTCCCTATAAATAGCCCATGATAAGGAGGAGAAAGGGAGTTCTTCTTTTGGGTAATCATTCACTCTTTCTCTCCCAACCTTAGGTCTCCGGTTTTTCTCACGTAAGTTCATTTTCTCCTCTTGCTATCTTCATAAAAGTTCTTCAATTTTTTGTTCTCTACAACCTTTTCTTCTATCTCATCTTCTATTTCCTTCTAGTGTTTAAGCTATTTCATGTTTTTCACTGTACTATCATGTTCATCTATGAACCAGTGTTTCTCTCTGTTCATCCCCTTATATCTCTACTTGCTAGTCATTTTCTCCTCTTGCTATCTTCATAAAAGATCTTTTTTTTTACGTGTTCTACAATTTTTGCTTCTACATCATCTTCTAATTCTTTCTGGTTTGTATGTTATTTCTTATTTTTCAACTTACTATCCTATGATTTGACAGTTCATCCGAGGTGCCAGCTTATGTTATTCCTCCATTTTAAAGCCCTTCTGCTCTTCATTTATATTTGAGTTCTTCATAAATGTTCTTCGTCGCTTGTAGATCTAGATTTTATTCTTCTACCACTTCCTCTAATTCCATCACGTTTTTAAGTTAGTTTTAATTCTTCTCAGTTTAATTATTTCTACCCAATTACTGTTCATCCGTGCAGACCACTTCTCTTCTTCCTCTGATTTCACCCTCTTCCTCACATTTTCTCTCTCTATGCTGTTCATCAAAGTTCTTTCTCTTATCCCCCTCTTCAACTTCTTCTTCTTGGGCATCCCCTAATTCATCTTGGGTTCAAATCTATTCACCCTCCAAAGGTAGCTTCAACGATGAAGGTGACTTCCTCCCGGTGTAGATGACATCTTCCGCAAGGTTGTTCGTGATCCAAGGCCAAGAGAGGACGACGCCGTCGTCACCATTTCTGCTACCATCTTCACACCTCAGGCTCCTTTTATTTTTATTACTTTAGTTTCATTTTACTTTATTATAATCTCGCCACATATTTGTTGTAATTTTATCTTTCACTTCATGTACTCTTTCTTTTAAGTTAATGAAAGGAGTTGTTCTTTTGATCTAGTTCTTGATCTTCTACCCTCTCTACCTCCTTCTTTTATCTCTTCTTTTCACTTCATGCAATTATTTTCTATAGTATAGGCGCATAGTCATAGGTGTTTTCAATTAAGTGTTTGGTTTGTTCATCATTTCACTATTTTCTTTCAGCAAAGTCAAATCACAAGTGTTTTCCAAATGACTCCAAAGTTTTTAACTCTAAAAATCTCTTCTTCTCTGTGGAATCGACCCTTCTCGCCACCATATTACGTCTCTCTTTCATCTAGTGCGAGTTGAAATTTTCAAGATTGATACGCATGTTTTAAACGATGAACTTTTGCGTGATCAATTTTTGTCGCCGTTGCCGGTGAAGAATGATGATTTTGGATTTAAGAACTTTATTTTCCTTGTGTATATAGTATACTAATAAAGCTCTCTTTTCTTTTTTTTTACAGGATAAAAAAATAAAAAAAAAGTAGAGGTAAGTTTACATTTCTTTCTTTCATCTTTTGATTTTATCATTCATTTCAAAAAAAAAAAGAGAACGAGGGATTACGCTTCAAGTAAGTATCCTAACTCCTCTCATTTTGTGTTATTTCCTTAATGTTCTTACATATTGTGGTTAGATAGGTTCACTAAATAATAAAAAAAATTCTTCACTTGAACCCAATAAAAAATCATCATTCCAAGAGTAGAAATCACACTTTCATGCTCTATGTCATGCATCATTTAGGATAGAAGTTTTTTTTGCCTTGTTGTTTAACTTTGGTCATTGCATTTTGGAGATTGCAAGGGGCAAGGTGAGTTCTTTTCTAATCTTTTTCTTAGTCACATGCTCATGCATACTTGCATAGAATCCCTTGTTTGAACTTGATTTGTTGCATATCATTTCAAAAATAATCTAAGGGTAACACCCATAAGCAAGATAAGGTGGAGATTTCATCACCCTTCCTTAGCCCACAAACCACAATTTCTTTTATCTTTGTATCACCTAGACCCTAAATAAAATTCAGTAGACATTGGCCCTAGGTTCACACTGTGGTTCTTGTGTTATTTGGGTTTACCCTCTTGTGAAAACTGGTGCCTAAGGTAAGACGATCAGACGGTAAACGCCTTAAACAGGCTAGTGATTTTTAATTAGGACCTTGCGAAAGCAAGGGGAGCCTCCCACTACCCCACCCCTTACCTAGCCGATGGAAATATTGAGGGTGAACTCAAGTTGCACTTTAGCCATTTTGTGAAACTCAATTTGTAGGTCTAGGTCACATCTAGGTCATTAGGTAATTTGTGTGACAACTTGTTTATGTTTGCATAAAAAAATAAAAAAATAAAAAATTTCCTCATCTTCTCTTTCTTCATCTTACTTTGTGTCAAAAAAATAAATAAACAAAACATAAACAAAAATCATCATAAAAAAATCTCTTTCATCTCTCTCTTCGTCCTAGTTCATGCAAGGTAGAAGATCTCAACATCCAAACCTACTAGGACCCATTCAAGAAATTGAGAGAGTCTTGTATCCAAGGATCGATCTCCAACAAGATCTCATGGCCGAAAATCAAGGACCTCACCACCAAAATCTAATGGCCAATAATCCTGATCCTCCAAAGCAAATGAAGGACTATTTCCTGCTCAATCAATACCAAACGTCCTTCTATGTCCAAGCACCCCAGAACCATGCGGTTCATTATGAAATCAAGTCTAGTACCATCCAAATGTTGCCATCTTTCTATGGAAATCCCAATGAAGTCCCTTACAAACATCTTGATGAGTTCCTTTAGATCTGCTCAACTGTTAAAATCCAGAATTTCTCTGATGATGCTCTTAGGCTAACTCTCTTCCCATTCTCTCTCAAGGATAAATCCAAATATTGGTTAGGAGCCTTGGGTAGGACCATTGATACATGGGCGAAAATGCAAAAAAAAATTTGAAAAAGTTCTATCCCATAGGACGAACCAATACCATGAGAAGAGCAATTACTGGATTCACACAAAATCCTGGAGAACATATCCATGAAGCATTAGATAGACTGAAAGATTTGTTGAGGAAATGCCCCCACCATAGGTTATCAAGATGGCAAATTGTACAGGCATTCTATGAGGGTTTGACGGAGAATTATAGACAGATGGTGGATTCATCATGTGTGGGAGCATTCATGAGTAAGAGCAAAGATGTGGCATACGATTTATTTGAAATACTTAGTGAAAATTAATTAGTCATGCCTCGCTCTCATCCTTTGAGAGAATGATTGGGCCAGCTAAGTGGGATGGACTTTATGAAGTTAAGAGCCAAGGTGAGTGTGAGAACATGATGTACATTAATGCCTTGACTCAGAAATTGAACAAAATGGATTTGTTGGCACAGAAGATAGAGAAGGTTGATCTTGTAACTCAGAAGCTAGATTAGTTGTTATCTAGCCATGAACCTTCTTCTTCTTTAGCCCCTCGACCTCAACTATTCTCCACTCCCAGTCATGAAGAGATTTGTGCTCTTTGTTCTGGCCCTGATCATGGGGTAACTGATTGCCCCACAGCAGCCCAACTTTCCCCATTCATCCAAGAATAAATCTTCGCTGCTCAGGATGTCTCTAAGCCTCCTTATGATCCTTATTCCAACACTTATAATCCAGGCTGGAGGAACCACCCGAATTTTTCTTAGAAATCTCAGCAAGGTTCATCTACCCAATCTAATCCCTCTTTTCAAAAATAACCCTTTCAAGCTCAAGCCCACCAACATTACCAATCTCCTTTTCAACAAGCTCAGCCTCATCATAATTTCTCTCAATCCAATGCACCTTTCCAACAATATTGTCAACCTTCTTTTCAGCATTCTCAGGCCCCGTATCCTCAACCTCCCACTCAGCATTTTCAGGGCCAGTATCATCAGTATCCTCCAAATCATTTTCAAGCTCAAGTTCCTTTCCAACCTCCTCCTCCTCAACCTTCGCAGCCCAATTTTGATGACAAGTTTGAACAACTCCAACAACTCATCCTTACCCAAGCACAATCCATTTCTAAGTTGAAAAACCAGATAGGGCAACTTGCTGCTAATAACATGAGAAGAGAGGTAGGCCCGCTCCCTAGCCAACCGGCGGCCAACCCCCGCAATCAACAACCTTCAGGCTTTCCTCCAAGAGCTCCCTTTCTTCCTCAACCCAATCAGCCCAATCAACCTCAGCTGCCCCCTCCTGCAGGTCCCCAATTTAAGAATGCAAAGGCAATCTCTTCTCTTAGGAGCGGGAAGGTTTTAGATAATCTTTATAGGATTAAGGAAGTTGGTAGTAGTTCGGGTCAAGATGCCTACATGAAAAGTGATAGTGAGGATGAGGAGCCGGTGATGGGGACATCTCCGACTACTTCATTTTTCTGAGGGTCCCGTTGCTCGCCAACTATGCTTCATCGTGTTCGTTGCATTTTTCTTAATCATGGCATGTAATTTTTATATTTTCTTGAGTCATAAATTATGTAATTTTCTATTTATTTGAGTCCAGTGTTGACACCCATTTTTAGCTTGCAAGTTGAGTCATTTCTCTTATTCATCATTTTGATGCCCCGAATTACCCATTGTTTTGGACCCTTCCTTAGATGGATTTCGAGTCCATTTCATTATTAAATTCTATTTGAGCCTTGGAGATCATTATTTCATGGAGCCCTGGAGCCTATCTTGTCACCTTTCGGTCTCCAAAGTCAACTTAGGCCGGCTTCCCTCAAGCATTCAGCCCCCTTTCGCTGCGCAGTTTTGAAAACTTTCCTTTTTCACCCCCTTCCTTTCCTCTTTTCAAAATATGTCCTTCACAAAAGTTGTTCATCTTTCAAATCCCTACAATTCCTTCTTCTACGTCATTGGCCAGTTCTGCACCAATTTCAAGTTATTTACGTTTTTCTGGCAGACTGCACTATTCACCTATGTCTCGGTATTTTCTCTCTCTATTCTAGCCCCATTTTCTCTCTCTTATAATCATTTTCTCATCTTACTTTCTTCATGAAAGTTGTTCATTTTTAAGTTATCTATAATTTCTTTGTTTACCACTTTTTCTAATTCTACACCGTTTTCAAGATACGCTTCAATTTCTAAAGTCGCGCGAGCCTGGCAGCTAAACGGTCAACAGTTGACCGTTCCTTGAGTTGAACGGTCACAAGTTGACCGTACAACAGTAAAACGGTCAACAGTTGACCGCCTATGAACAGTAACTTTTTTAATTTTTTAATTTTTTATTTTATTTTTATTATTTTTAAAATGTCATAAAACGGTCTTCTTAAGATCGCCTGACTCGAAAAACGGTCCGTGGATGACCGTTTATCTCTTTTTTGCGCGAAAAGTCCCCCGGTCGCCCCCAGGACTGGACGGTCTACAGCTAGACCGCCCAATGCAATGAACGGTCTATCGTGCGACCGTCCATCTACCAGAGAGTCCAAAAAGTCCTGAACTCCATCTTCTTCGCCGCCGGATTCTAAGGTCAAAACCTGTGCAACGGGGCCTCCTTGTTAGGGCTCTATCTTCTAGAATACTCTACTAAATTGAGCCCCGTTTGTTGCTGTGTCTTCCCCTTTGTATTATCTTGAATTTGGTATATGGAGCATGATTTTTAATTGACCATATCTCCTGAAATCTTGGCCGCAATATCAAGTTTTTCTGCTTTTCGTGCAACAAAAACTCTTCCAGATTAAGCTCCGGGGCCACCTTACATGGACTCTATCTTCCAGATCCTTCCACCAAAAAGAGTCCCATTTGTTCCTAACTCTTATCCTATCTATTATCTCGAGATTGATCCATAGATCTCGAGATTTGGTGGACTCTATCCTCTGAAATCACAGCATAAAGTTAAGGTTTTCACCCTTTTTTCTATATAAACCTGCCCAGTTCGCCTGCGCGACGGGGGGCTCTTCTTGAACTTGGGGCGAAGCCATGCCAAATCGTCATCTCAAACCTTCGACCCCAGGCTATTGAGGGAAGTATAGGCTTCATTTTAATACCTTATTTGCTGGATTTCATCTTCGTTTACCCTCCTAACTTCGCCCATACTTTTTGCAAATCATCACGAGTTCTTGAACCTGTGCGACGGGGCACCCTTCGTCGGCTCGGGGCGGAGTCATCCGGCATCCTCTTCGTCCTCCATTGGTCTCATCTTGAAGAGGGGAGTATCTTCTTCATTTTTCATCTCTCCGGGCTCTCTTTCTTCATACCTAGGATTAGTTCTCTCCCTCTACTTTTCACAAATCATCACAGTTTTACACTTAGTTTTTTTTGCGCTATTTCGGCACGTTCATGCATTTTTCTCCATTTTACACAATGGTTTTCTCTCTGTTCTCTCCATCAAATTCTATGATTTCAAATCCTATGCATGCACAACACTCCCACCTTGCTTTTTCACCCACTCATAGGGGTTAAAAACCCTCCCCCGGTGCGTTCTCCCCCTTTCTTTCATGCTACTTCATCATTTTGGGACATATGTTACACATGTGTCTAATGGGTTTTCTCTTATGTTTGTGGCTTTGTTTTGCAGAAGACTATTGATAGAACGTGAGGCCCTTGCTTTCTAGCCGGCTAGGAAGTGAGGAGGTGCACCCGCATCGGCTCCCCGCATCCCATTTCAAGCGCGATCGCACGTTCCTCCATATTTTCCAAGGTACACTGCGCCATCTTCATCCTTTCTTCATCATTTTGGTGCTGTAAGTCCTTGGTGGCGATCACGGTTAGTTCTCTACTCATTGTCACCCCTTTCCATTTCATGCACTTTCACGCTTATATGCATGGTTATATTGTTTAGCTCGGGGCGGGGTAGATTACATTTACATCCTACAGTTTTTTGGCGATCACGGTGGGACACCTAGTGCCCATCACGTTATATTTTTAGTCTCTTGCATGTTGGGTCGGTGTTCATGCATGTTTGGATAGTCTTCTCCATGTTTCTCTATCATTTTGTCCATTTTCGGGTCTGTCAGGGATGCACGGTCTATCGTAGGGCCGCCTAACACGTTAAACGGCCTCTCCAGGACCGCCCAAACCCTCTGGGGTGATAAACGGTCCTCCCTGGACCGTCCAACACTTGGGCGGTCATCCAGTAGACCGCTCAAAGGGTATAAACGGTCATCCAGGGACCTTTTAACTGTTCTGGCCTGGCAGGATTTCTATTCACAGGGGCCTTATTCATTTGAGCATAACTTTGTCTCCCGATGTCGGATTGAGCTGATTCTTGTTGCATTGTGTTGTCCTTTGTATTTTCTTTCCATCCATAGGTCATTTACATCATTTAGACATCATTTGCATATTTAAAAGTTGCCTCTTTTTTTGCATTTTGTGCATCTAGTCTTAGGCAGATTTGGGATAGATTCACAGGGGCCTTGTTCATTCGGGCATAACTTTGTCTCCCGATGTTGGATTGAGCTGATTTTTGTTGCATTGTGCTGTCCTTTGTATTATCTTTCCATACATATAGAGTTTGCATCATTTAAACATCATTTGCATATTTAAAAGGTGCCTCTATTTTTGCATTTTTGCATCTAGTTTGTAGGCAGATTCGGGACAGATTCACATGGCCATTTTGTTTGCTAATTTAAATTGCCTTCCAAGGCCTGTTTTGGATATTTTTTGATTCCATTGCATAGTCTTTTGTATTATCTTCACATCCATATATTATTTGCATGCATTGGAATTCATTTGCCTACTTAAATATTGCCTTCATTTTTGCATTTTATGCATAAAACTCACTTGTAGGTCCGGGGGCAAACACAAAGGTACGTTTTCCTTTGATGATTTTTCTTACCTTTTAGTGCCTAGTTGTCCCTATTTTAGGTCTTGCATCATTGGTATTCATATTATTTTATATTTTTCATATATTTTTGTAATGTTAGCATGATTTCATGATTGTCTTGATTTGCTAGACTTAGGCTAGAAATTGCATGCACCCCGGTGCACATAGGATCATGCATATTGGCATATTGTAGTTGCATTCCCCCTCGGTAAGTGATCCTCTCGCTCCCATATTCCTTGGGCTCGACTAGGTGATCTTATCCGGGACCTCCGTAAGTCCCCGCGAGCCGTGGATTCCCACACGGACACCGGGCCGGTTGTATCTTTCCACCCCTCAGGCTTGCATTTGCATACGTTGTGAAGGAATTAACCTTAGTCAAACCAAAGTTTGGACCTTATTCCCTATAGGACACCTATCTTGAGGGAATTAATCTCAATTCAAATCATTAAAAGGCCCACCCAAAACTTTGACAATAAAATACTTCCCATCATATTAACTTGTTTGACTTGGGTGAAATCCTTCATATTGTTTGTGTTGTGTGGGCTTGTCCAAGCCCACTTGTGTTATTTTGTGTTGCATCCCCCATCATCCATATAGGTCTTGTTGTTAGGCCCATTTAGGGTAGTCCATTATGTGTGTCCATTTGTCTAGTCTCATTGTCCTAGGTTTCTTTTCCTTTTTCTTTGCATTATTGAGTCAGCCCCCCTCCTTTGAGCCCTTACTTCCCTCATTGGATTTCCCTGATTTTCCTGTATAAAGTCTCCATTTGCCCTCATGGAGCGTCATTTTTCTCATGTATATTACCCTTCTTCCTCCTCGTCTTCTTATCCCCGCGTGGATTCCTCTTCCCATGCGGGCCCATCTCCTTATTCCTCCATTGGACCCTATTCTTCTAACGGGCCTTCTTGTCCCGCCCGTGCTACTGTTGGCCCAATCAATTCTCATTCCCACCTTCGTAATTCTTCCAGGCCCATGTATTCCTCAATTCTTGGAGCGGGCTTTCCTTCTTCTCAGGCCGGATCCCCTTATCCGGCCCATCAACATTATCCTGGTCTAAATTCATCATCTCTTGCTCAAGCTGGCCCATATCCTTCTCGGACTCTTCCTACCGAGGAGATGATCGCTCAGGCCCAACGCCAACTTGATGAATTGCAACGGCAAATCAGTCCTCAAACTTCTTTGGATATCCCATTTGCATTCCGAGGTCTTCAGCTTCCCCCACGTCAACAGATTCCGGCTTATCGTCGCTATGGTGGAGTCGGTGACCCCTACGTGCATTTGAAGGAGTTCTTATATGAGTCGGCCCAGTTCCAGCATGATCAACGCTTGATGGGCTATTTGTTTGGCCTATCTTTAGAGGGTCCGGCCAAGGATTGGTTCTTCACGTTACCGCAAGAGCAGATGATGAATTTTCAAGCCGTTCAAGCAAGATTCATTCAGCAGCACCAGGATCAGGTTGGGCCCAGACATTCTTTGGTTGATCTGGCCCAAGAGAAGATGACGCCCGACGAGGAATTCTCCACGTTTGCCGACCGCTGGCGTCACCTAGCCGCGCAAGTTCCGGGGCATATTCCGGAGGGCGAGCAGATCAAGATGGTTATTTCTAATGCAATGCCCGAGCTCAGATGTATCTTAGCCCTGAACGATATCACATCCTGGCAACAGCTTTACAATCGAGCCCGCTTCGTTAGCCAACAACTCCTAGTTTCTTTTGACCATGAGTCTCCTCCACCGTCACCTTCTACATACACTTTCCCTCCGCCCTTCACCGTAACTCAGCCCTCCACCTTATATCCCTCCACGAGTCGACCGTCCACTCTCACACACCCCTATACCTCCATGTGCTCCACCGCATACCAACCATCCATGAGTCGGCCCTCCGCTATTTTATCTCCTCACACCACTCCACCTCCGATCAAGGAAACACCACACCGCGAGTGGGTAGATGCCATCCATTACAATCCCACTCCCCCCACGCCGCCACATCATTCCAGCCCTCCGCCTTCGCCTACGTAATCCCCCTTACCTACGCAACCTCCGCTACCATCCCCACTACCTTCTCACACCCCTCGGCATCCGCCTTGCCAGAAGCGGGCTTCTCACTCACCATTGCCGGAATCTCTTACAGATGTTTTCAGGGCTTTGATGGCCACCCATGCGTTGCAGCTCCCTCCGGTTGTGCCTTGCCGACCCACAGTCAGGAATTTGCTCCAGTTCTGTGAATTCCACCGTCAGCAGGGGCATTTGATTGAGTACTGTCCCGAGTTCCGGGAGTTTATTTACAGCTTGGAAGAC
The DNA here is from genome assembly GCA_022559845.1 of Amorphophallus konjac. Taxonomy (NCBI): domain Eukaryota; kingdom Viridiplantae; phylum Streptophyta; class Magnoliopsida; order Alismatales; family Araceae; genus Amorphophallus; species Amorphophallus konjac. Next base: position 273,419,226 of record CM040118.1, on the reverse strand, counting down.
AAGAGGATGATTGATTGGGCTGTCATACGCCAAGTTATTTTGGATCTCAGCAGCAAGCAGCAGCAGCAGCAAGCCGTGCCACCTAGGCAACCGTCCCCACTTCAAGACCAGGGGCACCCTGGTGTTTCTTTAGTTAATAAGATACCTGCTCCGTTACCTACTTCTTCCTCCATCCCATCTCCTCCACAACCTTTACCTACCCCAGCCTCCGCTTGGGCAACCTCTATTTCACCCTCCGTTTCCACCACCACACCTATCCCCAACGCCTCTCGACGAGTCGTGAAGATACGTCGAAGAGCGCCACCACCTGCCTCTTCCCCCACTATGCCACTACCTTCCTCTCCTCCTTCTTCCCCACCCTTACCTTCACCTCCATCCCCTTCACCTTCACCGTCTTCATCAACCACATCACTCCCTTTGCCACCCTCATCACCTTTGCCACCGCCGCCACCACTTCCTTCACTCCCCCTTTCGCCATCATCCTCTGAGCCCGAGCAGGCCGAGCCCAAACCCACACCTCCACTTTTGCCTTTACCTCCACCCATGCCCGTCATCATCATTATTCCCCCATCACTTGCACCATCGCCACCCGCGCCCTTCAAACCTCCTCCTTCTAACCTTCCTCTACCACTTCCCACTTCGCAGAGCAGGTACACGCTACCTTTGGTGCCCCTTGGGTCTGGTCCCGAGGGAGATAATGAGCCGAGCCAGGTTTCGATTGTGCATTTCAAGATTCAAGTTGTCATTTACCTGGTCCCTAGCTATTTTCGGGATAATGAGCCTGCATTTTCAGAAATGGTTGCAAAGAAGAGTTCACTCGCACTAGTGCCAGTTTCTTCACGAGCGAGGCTGATGGCAATCTCATCGCTCGCCGGGGGATTCACTATCGATGCTGTTATTTCTCCTCGCTCGATTGATGTTCAGTTCACTGGCTGAGAGGGGTTCTCTACTCGGATTATGCTAACCCATACGGCCGCCCAGAGCCTGATGGATTCCCTATTCAAGGGGCAATTGGCTGCATCTTCTGCACTTTCCAAGGACATTCTGCACTTGCTGTGCGACCTCCCTCAATTTATTAGCATGCCGGCCACGTCAACGCCGCGTATTGATCTCTCTCAGCTTTGTCCTGCTCTTCTAGTACTGGAGTTATGCTTCGAGCCTGATTGCCGAGTGGAGTTGCCGAACCTCTATGTTCTAGTGCCAAGAGACAAAACTCCATGGCTTCATGATATTCATTCAGTTGAGAAGCTGTTTGCCCAAGAATGTCTGCATCTTGTTAGCACTGGGGGTCTAGGGGCAGCCGCCCTAATGAAGCTGCATATTCATGACCGGGCCAGGCCATCTGCTAGGTGGGCCCGCAATTTGAGAAGACATTACAGATTGAGGATCCCGGGAAGCCGAGCCCGGGCCAGGCGGCGTTGTTTCAAGAAGATTGCGGCTAAGAAGAGGCGGCGACGTAAGTTCAAGGGCCGTCAGTTGTGCACTCAGGGGTCCACTGCCTCATCTCCTTCTTCCGTCCATTCGTCTTTTCTGTTGCTCAGTTCTTATCCGTGGGTGGTGTACCTTCCACCACCTGACCATATTTCCACCATCTTTTCCTATCCTCACCATTCTAGGCCTCGGCCTATGTCTTCCTCTTCCCCTGAGTCAGGGGCATCTTCTAGTTTTTCTTCCCGGACATGTCCGGATTTCACTGCTCGTCTCTTTCCCCCGACCTTGTTAGGAATCCCTTGCGCTCGTTCCCCAACTTTGTCGAGTGATTTTTCTGATCCTTCCCCGATTTTGTCGGGTGGTTTCCATTTCTTTTCCCCGACCTTGTCGGGTGTTCATACATTCTCTTCCCCGCCTCTGTCGGGTGATCGCTATTCCTCTTCTCCGACCACGTCGGATGATCATTATCCTTCTTTCTTGTCTTCACAGTTATCTTTTCGACGTCTTTCTGTTCCTTCTGTCTCACCCTTTCAAGGTCATTACCCTTTTTCTTGTTGTTTTCGAGGCTTTAGCCCGCCTTGATCTTAGTTAATCACTGGTTATTCTGTATTCAGTTCCTTGTTATCAGGGCCTCAGTGCCTTAACGAGGGAGTTCTAGCCCTCGTCTCTCTTCCTTTTTATCCCTTCTTCGTCCAGTATGATGTCTGCCACTCCTCTATATCGAGGAATCCAATCCTTTGCTCTCCTTTCATCATTTATCCTGGCAAGCAAGGAAAGTTAAGCTCGCACTCCTCAAAGCTCGATGGTCAAGATCACTCCACGGATCTGCAAAGGTATTTTTTATTTTGTGCAAGAAAATGTTATCATCGCTATTATCTCTACTACTCCTGCACATGCTTATAACGTTGGTTCCTCAACACGATTGAGTGGCTTTAGGAGTCTTTGTTTAATTAGGTCTTAACTTTGTGTCAAATAAAAGGTTAGCTTCTGCAGCATCCTTAGGCTGGTGATAACTCCGCGCTGGGAATTTAGTTTCTTTCCCTGATTGTTGAGGGTGACCTTTTGTATGAGTTTTTCACACACTACACGGCAAGCCGTAGCCGATCTCTCTGAGGCGCACCGTTGCTGCTTTGGTCATACTTTGGGTATGCACAAAAGTCTTTTCTCTTCTCTGCTCGGCCAAGTGCAGGGGCAAGAGATGGATGGATAAGATGACCAACCTAGGCACTCCCCAATATGAGAGAGGTCTCAAATAGGGGCAGTCTTGACCCTCAAAAGTGAGCTTTCATACTATATCTGGCCAATAAGGGCTACCAAAATGAGAAAATGAATCAATACAAAATTATGAATCAAAGGCATGACAAGAGTGGCAGTATAGTTCCCCGCGGGACGTCATGAGCCCGGTCGCATGCGTGCCTGGTAAATATGGGTCTAAAAATCAGAGACACAGAGCCCCGGCGCAACAGACCTATCTCTTTGAGGGGTAGTGCCTTGGAAGGAATTCGAGCCTTGATATCTCCCATCCTGCACGAAGCTTGTCTCCAATTTTTCTTCTGCTTCTCCCTCTTAGGCTGGGTTGTATCCCGGGTATGGCCTTAGTAGGGGCACCGTTCTTTAGAAGCAGTTGGTTGTGGTAAGCCACCCTCACATGCACGCCCTGCTTAAGGGAAGCCTTTAGTGAAAGGGATAGGAACGTTGATCCCTGGCTAGTAGTTTGAGCCCATCTTTAGGTGCTGCGGATTGCTATGTCAAAATCCAAAAAAAAAATCAAATATTACCAAAAGTCTAAAAAAAAATCAAATACTTCAAAAAAATCTAAAAAATCAAATATTATCTAAAATCTAAAAAAATCAAATACTGCAAAATTTCTAAAAAAAATCAAATATTTCAAAAACCTAAAAAAACAAAAAAAATCAAATATTTCAAAAAATCCAAAAAATGAAATATTGTTGAAAATCTAAAAAATAAAAAAAAAATACAAAAAATCCAAAAAATGTGTCTTTTTCATACATTTGCATTTATTTTAAGGACAGATACGTAATATGTTTGCTAAGTGTGCAGGTTGCAAGTACTCAGGCATTGCTCGCTATATCTTTATGCTCTGCCTCCTGTCCACATCTTTGATCTGTTCTTTCCTTCTTCGATCCACTCTCTCGATCTGTTCTGAAGCTCATGTCCTTCTCAGTTTTTGTTTGCAATGATCATATCTTTATGAGAGGGCTGGCGGTTCTGCTTCATTCTGATCTTGGGTTTTGATTGAAGGGCATATCTGTTTATGTCTTTTGTCCCGCCGTGTCCTTGTCATGTGTTTATGTCCCACCGTGTTGTCCCACACATGTTGTTTTGTCCTTCACCGAGTGTTGTTAGTTATCTTGCACATGTTGTTAGTCACTCCTTTATGTCCCATGTTCTTGTCCCAACCGTGTGGTCATCCGTCATGTTCTTGTCCCAATCGTATGTTGTCCCACCGCGTTGTTATCTTGTCACACCGTATTCATGCATGCATGTTGTTTGTTCATGCCATTGCATATGTGCTCGTGTGCCTTTGTTATGTTATGTTGCATTGTCTCCCATTTCATTTGACCGTTATGTTATGTCGTGTTGTTTGTCGTTCAGTTGATAGTTATGTTATTTTGTCTATGTTTACACTTGCTTGTTTATCATATTTGTCTTATATATAAAAAAATCAAAAGAAATCAGAAAATGAAAATAAAAAAAATGCCATTTCGCCTGCACAGGTAAGTCAGGTATGGCTCTCTATCCCTACTCATTGTTGCATTACTATAGGGTATCTATATTGTTATATTATCTCGAGAACCGGTTGGTCATTCACGTGTTCCAGGATCTGACGTTCCCCTTTAACAAAAACGATGATGATCTAGGTGCACATGTTTAATCATCGGATAGGCCGTTAGGTTGGGAAAATAGGGAACGATGGTTCTATCTTGCACGCCGTGGTTGCGGATAGTGTCTTGACCCTGATTGTTCCAATCTAGCAATACTATTCTCGAGTACTTTCTATTTTATGTTTTCTTTGCATTCGTTTTAACGATTTCTTTATTTTAGCCCAGCATGCATCATGTCATCTTTTGAGCATTCACGCCTCGTGATCCGTTCAAGGGTTTCTCCTCTGCAATGGTTAGTTGCACTTAAGTTCCTTGGATAAGAGATCTTTATTCCACTCTGAATTTGAACGATTTCTCTGAACTACTTGCTTAGTTTGGTTGGCCAGCGTGATTCCTGTCTGGATTTTATCCCTATTACACTTTTCCTACTTTTTACGTTATGTTCCTTTTCGACCCCCTCATCGTCTGTGGATTGTGTCCCCGATGGGCCTGGTCGTGCTTCCTTTTTTCCTGTTAGTTTAGTTATCCAGACATGTCTCATCCACGTCATCCAGTCTTGGTGGTTAGTTCGGTGATTTCGGGAGGATTCCTGTCGCTTGTTGGTTATGACGGGTGTCTTTTGCCTTGATGCCCGCTTATCAGTTCTCTCCGCTTCATCTCTGCTTCATCTCCATTTCATGTCGCTGTCGCTTTCGCTCCATCTCCTTCCATTTTGCCTCCGCATCACTTTCGCTCATTCCCTTGCAAAGCAGACATCAAGGAGGGGCATCTGTTGACACCCATTTTTAGCTTGCAAGTTGAGTCATTTCTCTTATTCATCATTTTGATGCCCCGAATTACCCATTGTTTTGGACCCTTCCTTGGATGGATTTCGAGTCCATTTCATTATTACATTCTATTTGAGCCTTGGAGATCATTATTTCATGGAGCCTTGGAGCCTATCTTGTCACCTTCCGGCCTTCAAAGTCAACTTACGGCCCATTTAGGCCGGCTTCCCTCAAGCATTCAGCCCCCTTTCGCTGCGCAGTTTTGAAAACTTTCCTTTTTCACCCCCTTCCTTTCCTCTTTTCAAAATGTGTCCTTCACAAAAGTTGTTCATCTTTCAAATCCCTACAATTCCTTCTTCTACGTCATTGGCCAGTTCTGCACCGATTTCAAGTTATTTACGTTTTTCCGACAGACTGCACTATTCACCTATGTCTCGGTATTTTCTCTCTCTGTTCTAGCCCCATTTTCTCTCTCTTATAATCATTTTCTCATCTTACTTTCTTCATGAAAGTTGTTCATTTTTAAGTTATCTACAATTTCTTTGTTTACCACTTTTTCTAATTCTACACCGTTTTCAAGATACGCTTCAATTTCTAAAGTCGCGCGAGCTTGGCAGCTAAACGGTCAACAGTTGACCGTTCCTTGAGTTGAACGGTCACAAGTTGACCGTCCAACAGTAAAACGGTCAACAGTTGACCGCCCATGAACAGTAACTTTTTAAATTTTTTTATTTTTTATTTTATTTTTATTATTTTTAAAATGTCATAAAACGGTCTTCTTAAGACCGCCTGACTCGAAAAACGGTCCGTGGATGACCGTTTATCTCTTTTTTGTGCGAAAAGTCCCCCGGTCGCCCCCAGGACTGGACGGTCTACAGCTAGACCGCCCAATGCAATGAACGGTCTATCGTGCGACCGTCCATCTACCAGAGAGTCCAAAAAGTCCTGAACTCCATCTTCTTCGCCGCCGGATTCTAAGGCCGAAACCTGTGCAACGGGGCCTCCTTGTTAGGGCTCTATCTTCTAGAATACTCTACTAAATTGAGCCCCGTTTGTTGCTGTGTCTTCCCCTTTGTATTATCTTGAATTTGGTATATGGAGCACGATTTTTAATTGACCATATCTCCTGAAATCTTGGCCGCAATATCAGGTTTTTCTGCTTTTCGTGCAACAAAAACTCTTCCAGATTAGGCTCCGGGGCCACCTTACATGGACTCTATCTTCCAGATCCTTCCACCAAAAAGAGTCCCGTTTGTTCCTAACTCTTATCCTATCTATTATCTCGAGATTGATCCATAGATCTCGAGATTTGGTGGACTCTATCCTCTGAAATCGCAGCAGAAAGTTAAGGTTTTCACCCTTTTTTCTATATAAACCTGCCCAGTTCGCCTGCGCGACGGGGGGCTCTTCTTGAACTTGGGGCGAAGCCATGCCAAATCGTCATCTCAAACCTTCGACCCCAGGCTATTGAGGGAAGTATAGGCTTCATTTTGATACCTTATTTGCTGGATTTCATCTTCATTTACCCTCCTAACTTCGCCCATACTTTTTACAAATCATCACGAGTTCTTGAACCTGTGCGACGGGGCACCCTTCGTCGGCTCGGGGCAGAGTCATCCGGCATCCTCTTCGTCCTCCATTGGTCTCATCTTGAAGAGGGGAGTATCTTCTTCGTTTTTCATCTCTCCGGGCTCTCTTTCTTCATACCTAGGATTACTTCTCTCCCTCTACTTTTCACAAATCATCACAGTTTTACACTTAGTTTTTTTTGCGCTGTTTCGGCACGTTCATGCATTTTTCTCCGTTTTACACAACGGTTTTCTCTCTGTTATCTCCATCAAATTCTATGATTTCAAATCCTATGCATGCACAACACTCCCACCTTGCTTTTTCACCCACTCATAGGGGTTAAAAACCCTCCCCTGGTGCGTTCTCCCCCTTTCTTTCATGCTACTTCATCATTTTGGGACATATGCTACACATGTTTCTAATGGGTTTTCTCTTATGTTTGTGGCTTTGTTTTGCAGGAGACTATTGATAGAACGTGAGGCCCTTGCTTTCTAGCTGGCTAGGAAGTGAGGAGGTGCACCCACATCGGCTCCCCGCATCCCATTTCAAGCGCGATCACACGTTATAGCGGCTTCCCGTTAGGCCGCGTCTTCCTCCATATTTTCCAAGGTACACGGCGCCATCTTCATCCTTTCTTCATCATTTTGGTGCTGTAAGTCCTTGGTGGCGATCACGGTTAGTTCTCTATTCATTGTCACCCCTTTCCATTTCATGCACTTTCACGCTTATATGCATGGTTATATTGTTTAGCTCGGGGCGGGGTAGATTACATTTACATCCTACATCCAGTACCTAGGTATAAGAGTTATTTACCTAAGTCAAGTGTCAATAGATTGCCTAGTTTGGTTATTGGACCCAATTAAATGGTCTAGGCCCAGGGGCGCCCTCACCCCCCTTGGTTTCTTATTATTAGTCCAAAAGTCAAGGACTTATGTTAAATTGTGGGAATCCTATAAATAAGACCCCACTCCCACCATTTGGAGCTGATGGATGAATGAATTATTGAAAGAAAATTTGAAATTCCACTACAATTGTGAGAATCTCCCTCTCTCTCTCTAAGGGGTGGATTCCCCTCTCTCTCTTTCTCTCTCTCTTCTCTCTCTCTCTAAAAGGGGCGACCCCCACTTCTCTCTCTAGGGTGCACCATCCTCTCTCTCCTCTCTCCCTTGCCACCTCATCCTCCACATCAGCCCCAACCTTTCATCTTCCCAAGGCTCCATCAAGTCCTCCATTAATTTCACCATGCCCCAAGCACCTCTCACCATTCCAAGGCAACCCTTCCTCTTCCCAAGCCACCCCTCCATCTCCCAAGGAAGAATCCCATTCTCCCACACACCCCTTCACCAACCCCAAGCAACCTTTCCTCTCCCCAACACACCCTTTCCCATCCCCAAGGCCACAATAACCACCCACCATTAACCACTCATTCAAACCAAGGGAGAGATCTCTCCTTCCCTCTCCCCTTCCCAACCCAAATTCGCAGCTCCCCCTTCCTCCACCTGTTAGACAACCTTCCAACCACCATTCTGCCCCTCCCACACCTTGGATTGCCCCATACCAGACCCCCACATAGCCAGGGGTCGCCCCCACACCCATCCACCCCATTCCCCATCCCATCTACCCCATTTCCCATCACCTATCACCACCCTGTTTCATCTCAGTTCGCGTGCAGCAGTCAAGGGTCAAGTTGCGGAGGCAGTCATGCCTTCACCAAGCACATTCTGGAGGCATATCATACATTGCTGGAAAGCTCTTCCAGTCGGCTTCGCAGGCAAGGTGATCCCGCCTCGATCCGAGGTCGGAGCCGTCAACGACGTCCGTTCTCGTCTGACTGCGCATCCGGCACCTGAGCAGAGACCAGAGCCTCAGTTCAAAAGCTACTGCGACCACACCCCGACTCCCCTTGGCTCGCCACTTGACCGAGATGAAGCTCTACCAGTCCTCTATCCAACGTAGGCAGCGGAACATCGTTTCGGGTTCGAAGTACCCAGTTTTTAAATTTTCTCCCTCAGGTACGCAGGGCAGGCCAGTCAGGGTCAGTCCTGATACCCCCCCCACTCTTCGGGCTGGTTCTCTCGACTCCGACCTCCTCTGGTGCCATTCTTGGTTGCTGATCGAAGAAGACTCGTCCATACTCGCGACCGTCCTAGTCCCGCATTGTTCGGATCTCGAAAGTGTTCGTGGTGAATCCGACATCCTGCTACAGCATCCAGGGACCAGTCAGATCCAGAACAGAGTAGCACCGGTCCAGCACCTGCCCCGGCCGTCAGCGACGACTCTAACTCACAATAAAATTCAGCAACCCTCCCAGCTCAGTCAGTGAAGATTCAGCACTAGTTTTGACGAATTCCAAATTCGGGAGAATCCATGGCAGAGCCAACAGCGAGTACCTGTCAGGCAGTTCCAAAAGCGGGTAGAATCGGCGAAGTCCTCAATCGGCTTCTTCCTTAGCTTTCCTCCCTATCTCGCCTGGCCGGCTGACCGCCCCTCCCTGTGTGGAGGTACTTTTGATTGTAATTGGATTATCCCTACCCCTAGTCCACCCCCTCTGTGAGGGCATAGTGATTGTACTAGCAGGTAAGCGGCTGAAGCATTATTGGCGCGGCGTGCGGGTAGCCCACGCCTCCCCGCTCGCCCTCATCTCCGGCCGGGATCGGTGTATTCACACCGATCAGGTGAGCTTTTGGTCACTTCCGCTGCTGGTTTTACTTTTGCTTGTCTTAGTATTGTTTCTAGTTACCCGTCGGCGGTGAGGTGAGCGCCCGATCTCAAACTCCATTGAATTGTGCGACCACCACGGAGTGAGTTGAGAGTGCGACCCTACAACCCACTGTTAGTGTTGGTGTGCTACAGGCCAATTTCGGGTCGGGTAGGCCCAATAGTTGTACGATCTTGTTCATTAATAAAGTGGTGTTTGAGCGTAAATATGCGATTGTGTTACTTTACGTTGTCCCTAGGATATGTGGTTGTAAAGTCAGCTCGAGATGGGATCTCGAACATGAGATTGACTTTACATGTACACATACCTTAAACTGTTCCTGGTTGGAGGGTAATCACTCGGGGACTTTGATTACCTATTAAACCAGTACACATGATGTGTCAGTGACCAGTCTCATGGTCATTGGTGCGGGGCACCAACACATATGTGTAGGTGTATGTCCTTGGAGGATGTGCACTGAACTGATCCGCTATTGGATCTTCAGATGGTTGATTATACCTAATGTCAACTGAAGATCCAACGGTCACAGTAGCATCGTTGGTCCTTTGACCTGAGACATTGATCGGATCTTACACGAGGACTGGAATGGTTTAATTACTTAGCTAAGTGACTTTAACCATAAGTCATGAGTTGCCGAGTCATTAACCACTCTAGGATACGTGTGAAGATCCTCAATGGTCAAGAGGGGATCGCTCACTGTCGGGTATATATCAGACAGTTAATGGGTCATGACATTGACGCTCCGTTAAATCCCTGGCCAGGGTCGTGTGAGTTCGTTTAGAACGGACGTCATACACTTTAAGGAGGTCATAGTCAAATGGCACGATCATGGGGTTTGACAGATACCGTACCCTCGATCGTACCAGACTCATAGAAGGAGCGAGGGATTATATCGATGCGGTAACTGTGGACTTACAGGTACCAGACATGCTGGTTTAAACCCTGCGTCATCTAGGATCACGCGGATTTGCTTGACCCAACGTGATCGAAGGTTCGGAATGAATTAAACTATTATTCGGCTCTTGTAGAAGCGAATAATATGTTTAATTTACTTCTAATTAGGAATTAGAAGTTAATGGGCCTTAAACTAGAGTGACTATGGGCCTAGAGGATCACACACAATGGATTCTTGGGTGACGGATAATTATTATACAAGTGTATGTATTATTTCCATTTAATTCCTTTTGGAAAGGAGTGTAAACGGAGTTTAATACATATGTATAATATGAGAAAGGACATATATACAGTTTTGGTCTTTTAGAACCCTTTTCTAATAAACCTAAACTCTATATATAGCCATCTACGTGAGTTCATTCGAACTCTTGGCTTCTCCCTTCCAACCCCCCTTAATGCTAATCAAGCATTAAGCATTAAGGAGAGGATTAGCCTCCCCCTTTCTCCCCCTTGCTCTCTCTCTCTCCAGAAGGTGTTAGAGCCGGGGAAAGTTGTGCCGGGGAGGTACCGTCGCTGCGCAAGGGTCCGTGTGGATCTGCTCTAGAGGCCGTACAGCTGTGCGGTTCGGTTTCTCTGCATCGGGCTTAGCGGACAGCGTCGTTCCGCGCAAGGTGAAACACGCAACCCGTAATTAGGGTATTAGAAACACCGATTAGAGCATAGATTAAGCTTTCCACAATACCGGGATCGGGCAAATTAAATTTTTGTTATCCGCTGCGTCGCCCGTAGGTGCTGTGCGAAACCTTACAGTGGTATCAGAGCCAGGTTCGCGCTCTGGTCGGTGTTTTTATCGCCGTTTAGAACCATGTTTTAGGGGCATTGAAAATCTTCAATTATAATTTGTAGAAAGAGATTTAAAGATCTCTGTTCTTCCTGGATGATGAACATATAAACAGCAATTTTTTTTTAAAAAAAAAAAATTAAAAAAAAAGATTTTTTGTGCTTCCCGCCGGGCGCACTGCGCCTCTGGGCGCAGTGCGCCGGCGGGCGCACCCGCGTGGGCGGGCGCCGCCCACGCGGGGCGCCCGCGTGGCGGGCGCCCGCCTGGCGGGCGCCGCCCACGCTGGGCGTCCGCGTGGCGGGCGCCCGCAGCGCGGGTCAACGCCCGCGCGCGCGGGCGGCCGCCCGCGCGCGCGGGGTTGACCCGGCGGTATTAAAAAAAAATCATTTTTTTTTAATTTTTTTTTTTAAAAAAATTGCTGTTAACCTGTTTAATTTACTGTGCTCCAGTAAAATTATATATATATTAGATATATATATTAAAATGCTCAGTAAATTAAATAAAATTTTATCTAGTAGGTTAATTGTGTTATCTCGATGGTAAATGTCAAAAGTTAATTTTTATTTAACCGTGTTGAATTTACCGAGGTGAGATAATTACTATTTACCATGAGATAAAATGGTAATAATTGAAGTTACTTCAGTAAAATTTAAGTTTTTGAATTTTTAATTATTAGATAATTAAAAAAATTCAAATTTTAAATTTTATTGAAGTTAAATGTGAAAAATTCAATTATTTGAATTTTTAATTATTAGATAATTGTTAAATTCGAATTTTAAATTTTAGAAAATTACTAATTGAGGATAATTGCATTATTTTAAATTTATTTTCAAACAAAAATTATTGGATAATTAGTTTGAATTTAAATTTAAATTATTGGCATGTTTAAATTTTGAATTTAAATTTGATTATTGGATAATTAAATTTAAATTTAATTAATTATCTCAATTAGATGCCCCTGTAGAAAATGATGGTTCTTTACGTGCGTTACTTTATTTACCTTGTATTGGCCTGCTTGTATGTTCAATTTTAGTTAATCATGCTTTGATTTTTAAAATTAAACAAAGCTAGCCTGTTTTTGTTTGCACATCCCATTATTAAATTCAAAAGTAAGGATTATTTTCAGAAAATAACCCTTGATTGATTTTATTTGAATGGGTTGGCAAGTGATCATGGACTTGGATTAATGTAATTAATTGGGGTCTGCGAACCTCCTTTCTCTCTCTGTTAAAATTCCAATGTACTTCTATCTTCCTCCATTGTTGTACTCGCCCTAAGGGCTGCTGGAATTTGAGTCACATGTAATTTAATTTTTCCGGCCTGCGTGCCGTGTAAAAGTTGTAATTAATGCGGCGTCGGCGATTGAAAGCGTGGAGCACACCCGACGAGGACGATCCAGCTGCTTCGGAAGCGGGCCGGATGTCTTACTTACATTAGGGTTAAAGTCCATGATCACTTGCGTTCATTTTTACATTGGATGCATTTATTTTGTGCAAACTACTAGGTACGGTAAATATATTGGATATATTTATATTACCACCTAGGGTGAGATCAAGATAAAATTAAATTCCCTCGCGTTTAAATTTTAGATCTGGTAAGCGTGGCTCTAGGAGTCGTCGTGGCCCTTCATCATTGTGGAGTGAATGAACGTCTTCATTTCATGGATTTGTTGTGCTTTCCACAAGGTCCATGAGTTTGGGGGCGGGATTAAACTCCAAGGCTCGGCCTCAATGGAGTGAGGAATTGAACTCGGCCTTGTTGTGCTTTCCACAAGGGTCGGGTCATGAACTTATTGCTATGTAGTAATGATGGTTAGATCTAACCGAGAATATCCTTTGTTGTGCTTTCCACAAGGGGATGATTTCTCGGGGGCCGAATATCGGATATTGCATTAGATGCAAGTGCTTGTTGACTGCCCTTGAGATGGTGTATGGCTTGTTGTGCTTTCCACAAGGTCGTACATTAGTCTCGTTGGGATTCCGACCCACTAGGTTGATCTCGTTGATCTCCCGTTCTATATACTGAGGGTTATATAGTCCGATCAAAAAATAGTGGGACTAACTAAGATAGAAAACCACATCTAAGTTAGAATTTGAACACATGCTAAGTTGTCTTTTATTTCTTATCCAGATTACAATGTCGTCGTCCAACCCCCTCCGCGGCATCTTGGATGCAAATAGATTAATTGGACCGAACTACTCGGATTGGCTGCGTAATCTACGCATAGTCCTTACCGCCGAAAAGATAGCGTACGTGTTGGACACGGTTCATTCTGAGCCAGCTCCTGATGCCGACGAGGGCGAGTTACTGGCTTATGCCAAGTGGTCTGAGGACTCCTCCCTAGCCCAATGTTACATGTTGGCCTCTATGGCTCCCGAGCTACAGAGGCAATTTGAAAAGACTGATTGTAGAAGTATACTTCTCAATCTACGCCAGCTCTTCGGGGAGCAGGGTAGGATTGAGAGGTATGACATCTCCAAAAGGCTTTTTCAGGACACGGATGTCTGAGGGTTCTTCAGTACAGGCTCATGTACTGAAAATGATGGAGTGGATTGAAAGACTCAATGCATTGGGGTTCAAGTTGGATCTTGAACTATGCATTGATCTTATACTCCAGTCATTGCCCGATTCCTTTTCTTCCTTCATCATGAACTTTAACATGAACAGGATTGAAGCAACTCTCCCGGAGCTGCTCAATATGTTAAAGAGTGCTGAAGGAACCATGCAGAAAGATAAACCATCTTCGTCTGTAATGATTGTTGGCCGGGCCAACAAGAAAAGGAAGGCAACCCAAATATCCACCACAAGTAACAAAGGGAAGGGAAAGAAAAAGGCCACGGGTAAGCAGCACGTCAAGGTTGACAAAGGGAAGGGCAAGAAGAATGAAAAGGAAGACAAATATTTTCGATGCGGGGAAACTGGGCATTGGAAAAGGAATTGCAAGGCAATTCTAAATGAAGGTATTTTTGTCATAGACCTTAATTTGTCATATATGGAATCCACATCATGGGTATTGGATACTGGATGTGCATCTCATATCTGCAATTCTATGCAGGTGCTGGCAAATAGAAGGCGATTGGGCAAAAAGGAGATTGAACTGAGGATGGGCAATGGAGCTTTAGTTGCTGCCAAAGCTGTCGGGACTGCACGCCTCAGTTTACCTTCAGGAGTCATTCTGGAGCTGAATGACTGTTATTATGTTCCTAATATTATTAAGAATATTATTTCAATCTCTGGCTTGTATAACATTGGATATACATTGGCTTTTAATAGCACTGGGTGCTCTATAATGAATAATGGTTTGGTTATAGCCAATGGTTCATTGGTCAATGGTCTATATGTATTAGATACACGTTCTAATGTTATGCAAATTTCTAATGCTGATGAAGTGAATTCTGCATATCTATGGCATTGCAGACTCGGTCATGTAGGTGAGAAAAGAGTCTCTCACTTACACTCAAATGGGTATTTGAATTCATTCGAATACAAGCCATTTGATACCTGTGAGTCGTGTCTCATGGGAAAATGACTAAGGCTCCCTTTGGTGGACATGGAGAGAGGGCTGTTGACCTTCTCGAGCTCATACACTCGGATGTGTGTGGACCCATGTCCATAGAAGCAAAAGGAGGTTATCTCTATTTCATTTCTTTTATTGATGACTTCTCTAGATATGGCTATGTGTATTTAATGAGACATAAGTCACAAGCCTTTGAGAAGTTTAAGGAATACAAGAATGAAGTAGAGAAACAGACTGGCAAAAGTATTAAGGCTCTTCGATCGGATCGAGGAGGTGAATATTTAAGCCATGAATTCACTTCTTATCTTAAAGACCATGGAATAGTTTCTCAGTGGACACCACCGTATACACCACAGCACAATGGTGTATCCGAGAGGAGAAACAGGACCTTGTTAGACATGGTCCGATCCATGATGTCTATGTCAGGACTACCCTTGTCTCTCTGGGGCTATGCATTAGAGACTGCGGCTTATTTATTGAATAGGATATCAAGTAAATCAGTTCCTTCTATTCCATATGAGATATGGAAGGGCAGGAAACCAAATTTTAATCACATTAAAATTTGGGGGTGTCCTGCTCATGTAAAGAAGAACGAGAGTGATAAGCTTGAGTCAAGAACCGATAAGTGTAGGTTTGTGGGATATCCAAAGGAGACGTTTGGATATTATTTCTATCACCCTTCTGAGCAAAGGGTCTTAGTGGCCAAGAGAGCTGTATTTCTGGAAAGAGAATATCTACTCCAGAAAAACAGTGGGAGCCAGATAGAATTGGACGAGGTCCAAGAACCACAACCCATAGACACACACTCATTAGATGAGACTGTATCGGTTGATCCTATTCAAGGTGAAACACTGACACTACGGAGATCTGGTAGACTACCGAGAGAACCTGAGAGATATGTTGGACATGTCTTAGATGGGTCCTCTAAGGTATGCATCGATGAGGATGATGATCCTCAGTCGTACCAGGAGGCGATCCGTAGTGTAGACTCCGAGAAATGGCAAGAGGCAATGGATTCAGAGATCCAGTCCATGTACACCAACAAAGTTTGGAACTTAGTTGATGTACCCGAAGGGAAGGTCCCTATCGGCTGCAAATGGATTTTCAAAAGGAAAATCGGTGCAGATGGACAGGTTGACACATACAAGGCTAGACTAGTGGCGAAAGGATATCGTCAAAGGCAAGGCATTGACTATGACGAGACGTTTTCGCCAGTAGCCATGGTTAAGTCAATCAGAATCCTCCTTGCCATTGCTGCGTACCTGGATTACGAGATCTGGCAAATGGATGTGAAGATAGCTTTTCTTAATGGAAACCTGTCAGAAGAGGTGTACATGGTACAACCTGAGGGATTCACTTCCAAGCCACATCCTAATAAGGTATGCAAACTTCAAAGGTCCATTTATGGATTAAAGCAGGCATCTAGAAGCTGGAACTTAAGATTTGACGAGGCTGTCAAATCTTTCAACTTCATTCGGAATGAAGATGAACCCTGTGTTTACAAGAAGGTCAGTGGGAGC
This sequence comes from Amorphophallus konjac, assembly GCA_022559845.1. Taxonomy (NCBI): domain Eukaryota; kingdom Viridiplantae; phylum Streptophyta; class Magnoliopsida; order Alismatales; family Araceae; genus Amorphophallus; species Amorphophallus konjac. The sequence continues at coordinate 273,403,122 of CM040118.1, read as the reverse complement.
TCAGTGACCTTCTTGGTCCTTTATGTTGATGACATCTTACTCATTGGGAATGATGTAGCGATGTTGACATCAACTAAGTCTTGGTTGTCCAAGACCTTCTCCATGAAGGATTTGGGAGAAGCATCCTATGTGCTGGGCATAAGGATCTATCGAGATAGATCTAAAAGGATGCTAGGATTATCCCAATCCATGTACATAGACACTATCCTCAAAAGGTTTAGGATGGAAAATTCCAAGAGAGGTCTCATTCCCATGAGACATGGAATTTGCCTATCCAAGGGGATGAGTCCTAAAACTTCTGAGGAGGTGGCACACATGAATAAGGTACCCTATGCTTCGGCGATAGGGTCAATCATGTATGCAATGCTATGTACACGACCTGATGTTGCCAATGCTTTAAGCATTGTCAGTAGATATCAGGCAAATCCAGGCGAAGAGCACTGGAAGGCAGTAAAGGGTATCCTGAAGTACCTGCGAAGGGCTAAGGATCTTTTTCTGCTTTATGGAGGAGAGGACCTACAGCTTAGAGCTTACACAGATTCTAGTTTCCAGTCAGATCCAGATAATTGCAAATCCATGTCTGAATTTGTATTCATGTTGAATGGAGGGGCAGTCAGTTGGAGAAACCGTCTGGATGAAGAAATTCATCTTGGAACTTGGCGTAGTTCCCGAGATATCAGCTCCCATCCCATTATTTTGTGATAATAATGGGGCCATCGCCCAGGCGAAGGAACCGAGATCTCACCAAAGGTCAAAGCATATTCTTAGGCGCTTTCACCTTATTCGGGAGATTGTTGATCGTGGAGATGTGATGGTAGAGCGTGTACCGTCAGAAGACAACATAGCAGATCCACTGACTAAGCCTTTGACACAGACTGTATTTGAGCGTCATCGGGATAAGATGGGCCTCAAAGTTGTGGGCAATTGGCTGTAGTTCAAGTGGGAGATTGTTAGTGTTGGTGTGCTACAGGCCAATTTCGGGTCGGGTAGGCCCAATAGTTGTACGATCTTGTTCATTAATAAAGTGGTGTTTGAGCGTAAATATGCGATTGTGTTACTTTACGTTGTCCCTAGGATATGTGGTTGTAAAGTCAGCTCGAGATGGGATCTCGAACATGAGATTGACTTTACATGTACACATACCTTAAACTGTTCCTGGTTGGAGGGTAATCACTCGGGGACTTTGATTACCTATTAAACCAGTACACATGATGTGTCAGTGACCAGTCTCATGGTCATTGGTGCGGGGCACCAACACATATGTGTAGGTGTATGTCCTTGGAGGATGTGCACTGAACTGATCCGCTATTGGATCTTCAGATGGTTGATTATACCTAATGTCAACTGAAGATCCAACGGTCACAGTAGCATCGTTGGTCCTTTGACCTGAGACATTGATCGGATCTTACATGAGGACTGGAATGGTTTAATTACTTAGCTAAGTGACTTTAATCATAAGTCATGAGTTGCCGAGTCATTAACCACTCCAGGATACGTGCGAAGATCCTCAATGGTCAAGAGGGGATCGCTCACTGTCGGGTATATATCAGACAGTTAATGGGTCATGACATTGACGCTCCGTTAAATCCCTGGCCAGGGTCGTGTGAGTTCGTTTAGAACGGACGTCATACACTTTAAGGAGGTCATAGTCAAATGGCACGATCATGGGGTTTGACAGATACCGTACCCTCGATCGTACCAGACTCATAGAAGGAGCGAGGGATTATATCGATGCGGTAACTATGGACTTACAGGTACCAGACATGCTGGTTTAAACCCTGCGTCATCTAGGATCACGCGGATTTGCTTGACCCAACGTGATCGAAGGTTCGGAATGAATTAAACTATTATTCGGCTCTTGTAGAAGCGAATAATATGTTTAATTTACTTCTAATTAGGAATTAGAAGTTAATGGGCCTTAAACTAGAGTGACTATGGGCCTAGAGGATCACACACAATGGATTCTTGGGTGACGGATAATTATTATACAAGTGTATGTATTATTTCCATTTAATTCCTTTTGGAAAGGAGTGTAAACGGAGTTTAATACATATGTATAATATGAGAAAGGACATATATACAGTTTTGGTCTTTTTGAACCCTTTTCTAATAAACCTAAACTCTATATATAGCCATCTACGTGAGTTCATTCGAACTCTTGGCTTCTCCCTTCCAACCCCCCTTAATGCTAATCAAGCATTAAGCATTAAGGAGAGGATTAGCCTCCCCCTTTCTCCCCCTTGCTCTCTCTCTCTCCAGAAGGTGTTAGAGCCGGGGAAAGTTGTGCCGGGGAGGTACCGTCGCTGCGCAAGGGTCCGTGTGGATCTGCTCTAGAGGCCGTACAGCTGTGCGGTTCGGTTTCTCTGCATCGGGCTTAGCGGACAGCGTCGTTCCGCGCAAGGTGAAACACGCAACCCGTAATTAGGGTATTAGAAACACCGATTAGAGCATAGATTAAGCTTTCCACAATACCAGGATCGGGCAAATTAAATTTTTGTTATCTGCTGCGTCGCCCGTAGGTGCTGTGCGAAACCTTACACCCACGCCCTTGGCATGCTGGCCGCCCACGGAATTGGGCATCCCAGGCCCTTTGGGGGTCCATCCTAAGCTTGACAAACCCCTGGAATAGAAAGGTCCAGCCTCGGACCTTCACCACTATCGCCGGTTCACCTACGGACCCAGGTGTGCGTGACGCGGGTGAACCCGCTTAGGTGAGTGCGTCATTCGGTTCGGTTGCTTGCGAATCTAGGTCTGAGGGGTCGTGTCACATCAACCGGTGATTGTGCAAGAGAAAAAGAAGTCGGAGGGTGGAGAGAAGAAGTTGGATAAAGGGAAGTCGAAAGTTGATGAAGGACCCTAAGAATATGTGCCTCGGGTCCCTTTTCTCAATGCTCTAAAGCCGAAGGCTCACAAGAAATCGCCGGTGCAACAGGAATAATTAGTGGAATTGTTTAAACAGATGAATATCAATATTCCACTCTTAGATGCAATCAAGCATGTGCCGGCATATGCAAAGTTTTTGAAAGAGCTTTGTACTCCAAAGAGGGAGCCAAGGACGGTAACTCAAAAGATCCGCTTGCCTGAGGATGTGAGTGTTGTTTTGATGAATCATTTGCCAAAAAAATTGAAGGACCCCGGAACCCCTTTAATCTCATGTGATATAGGTGGAGTCACTTTTGATCAAGCATTGCTAGACTTAGGTGCTAGCGTGTGTAGCATCCCAGAAATTTAAATAGAGAATAAAAAAAAATAATTATAATTATTAATCATAGAAAATTATGAAGATTAATATTTTGATAAAGGAAAAGTGATAATTAGCTAAAATAGTTATTTAGCCTAAATGTTAATAAATAGGCACAAATAAAAGTATAAATAAATAGTTAAGAAATAGATATTTAATATATCCCTTTATCTATTTATGGCTTAAATTAAAAAAATATATAATTCAAGTATTTATGAGGAATCTCATTACAAGAAAAATGTATTTATATACATACATATTTATATATGAAGATTTTTATAAGATCGAACCCGACTCTGATACCCGAGATGCAAAAGGGTAGATAAATCGATAAAAGTTGTATAGTTCTACATTAATTACGCCCTCGGATTAATAAAGATATATAATCAGGAAACTTTAACTATTGTCTCAATAGGTTTAAATTAATAAGCACTAAATGGGCTAAGAATGTATATAAATGGGTTTCTAATTAGCTAATGGGCCTTCTTAGATAATGCAAACCTTAGAGCTTGGAGGATATAATAAAGGAATAATGGGCCTTGACGTGAAAGGGCTTATAATGAATTAGCTTTTAAAAATATATACCTAAATAATATCGTAACAAGGATTGCAATTGCTTGGTTATATCTAAGCTTCTCACGCGACTTTGCATAAGAAAGAAGGGTAGGGAATTAATTAGGAAGACAGCTGGAAGATTTGATTAAACTTAGAAACCTTTAATTCAACTAGGCTACTAAATTGACACCGTAGGACTCATAATTCGCGTAGGAATCCAATAAGGTTCTAAAACCTATAAATAAAACCCCCACGATGACAAGAGCATATTGCTGTTGCCGCTGCTGTGTCAATGTGAAAGAAGAGAAGACAATGTCTTCTCCTTGTTGATCGAGCGTGGGCGGCAGTGGTTCGTCTTCCCCTTCTTCCTCCGCTATCAAGAACGAGCAAGGCTACTGCAGTTGCTCATCTCCAGTTATTTCTTATTCACCGTCTCACATCTTCAACCGTAAAACGCACCGAGGTAGGCAATCTCCCAAGTAAAATATGATATAATCTTCATGCTAGATCGTTAGAACAAGTAGGTTTTCTCAAGTTTCGTAGCCAAACAAAATTAAACCATGATTTAGGGTCAATATGATAGACAAAAATCATCTTATATCATGCATTTATATCATATATATATCATATCTATGCTTATCGTTGTGTTTTGGTGAAATTAGAATTTTTACAGTAAAATAACGCCTTTTTTATGGCGCTATTTTATTTTGACACCCATCGAAAAGGTCGCCAATTTCCATTTGAAATTAACGTCTTCATATCTACCGTGTTTTTATGAATTGACGCCTTTGTTAAAGGCGTGTTAATAGAGAAAGGTGGCAGCCGCATCGTCGTTACTTAATTGAAAAAAAAAAGAAAGAAAGAAACGACGAAAGACTAGTCGTCAATTTCAAATACGTTAGTTATAAATTTTTAGCGTTTGTAGTTACTCATGGGTATAGAAGCATACTTTGGCCATGAAAATTTATGGACATATTATTGGGGTAGAGATCGAGGTACTGAAAGTGGTTACACCATTTTTCGTGCCCCCTATTGCAAGTTCCCCCTTCTCTCATCGAAAAATTATTTTGAACATATGGTTAAGTAGAGTTTTTCGAGCCGGTCATTTTGATATATTATAAGCTAGATTCGGACACCATTTAGTATAGAAACCGAAGGTTTGAAAAATCAGACTTTTTGAAATAACAACCCATGTTCAGTCGTGCATTCAAATTTTGACGCCAATATGGCTAGGCGTCAGATTTAAGTATTATATATATACAAATATATATATGGTATATACATATATCTTGTATATATATCTCTGAAAAATCAATAGTTATTAAAAATATGTAACATAAAATTATGGAAAATATATATTTAAAATCCTGGTATTTTTCTCCTAATTACCATACATTCTATTTTCTTAAATTATTTTAAATAAATCAATGTGCCTTTTAATGTACGTTTTTGAATTTATTCAATTAAATAGATAAAAATTTGAATTCTTGTTAAATAAATTAAGTTAAAAATCATAGAATTAACGTCCCACCAAGTGGACGCTAATTAATAAATGACACTACTCCCGGATGTCAAATAATATAAGTTTATTTAATTATAGTTAAGGATGGACATGAATTCTATGATTAACGTACACATGTTCTCACTGTTTTCTTCCGTTTTTGACCCATACTGAGGGTCTTTTGGCACTCTCATCTCATGTCCGTAGATGGAGTCCCTGTTTCATGATTGGTTCACATTATACACTCAACTCTCGGTGACATACGAGCCCTCCGTTGGACATTCCGTTCCTTCGGACTGGCAAGTTAGTCATTGGGACCTCCGTAAGTCTCCTCGTAGCCTTGGATTCCCTCAAGGCCGACTGAGCTGGTTGTACCTAATCACCCAGATTTTTAGAATGTCATGGTTTTCATCTGGTTTATTGATATATCATCCTTATTACAAGTTCTGTCCTTGAACTTTATAAAATCTATCTTAAAGTTCTTACATGCTTGATCCTTGAAATTCTTGGCCATTAATATGGAATTAGTCTAGACTAAATGTCAGGGGCTATGGGTCCCACTAAAATGACATTTTAAATGCTACGGGTCCTGATTTGACCCTATTGGGCGAGGCAAAGTCCAAACGTTACCGGTATACGATGATCGGGTGCAGGCATTCACCAACTTGGTTATTGGCATTTAGGGGCAATCATACAGTCGTGAGAACTCCTAAGTGTGCGACCAAATACTAACTAGTGCTATTTCCATGAGGGGTGGTCATATCGTCGTGATTTTTCCCTTAGTGCATTGGCCAATCCTATATAGTGCTAGATGTGCAAACGCTCTCGTGATGATTGGGAGTAATTGCCATCATCTTTCTACAACTTATTGTTCGTCATGAAAAGATCTTGATTTGCCTTATTGGAGGGGTTATCATATCGTCGTGATATTCCCTTAGTGTCGTGGCAAATGCTATAGAATGCTTGTAGAAGTAATTGCCCTACTTCTATATCGACCATCATTGATGTTCTTGAATTATCCCATTGATAGTACTCGTTATCCTTCACAATAATGGATACATTGAAGCTCTCATGATAGTGTTCGTCATAGAGAGATGAATGTTATATTTCCTCATGAATGCTCTTAAAAAGTACTTGATTAGATCTTGCTATACTCTCTTGATTATCATTGTCCTTACTCTTCATGAGTTTATCTAGCATCTTGCTTACTCGTTTCATTATTATAGTTCTTGAATTTATCTCGTGTTATTATAGTTCTCGATTTCTATATCTCGCATGACCTGCATGAGCATGTTAAACTGTAATTGACTTAAAGCTAGTTTGGAGCATGAGATATTAAGTACTACTGAGCGTTCGCTCACCCTGCGTTTTCTAATGTTTTTCAGGTAATGACCTTAGTGACGACGAGACCAAACATGATGGGAAAGGGCATGAGTGAAGAGTACCCCGACAACCTAGATAAACCATCTAGCGTGGTTATCTTGTGTCTTATGTTAAGTCGATTCAAGAGTCTCATTGTAATTTTTCTTTATTGAGTCTTTTCATTTATTATGGGCCCGAATATGTAAAGAACTTATATTTGAAATGAAATTTGTTATTTGTCCAAATTGTGTTTTGTGGAAATGACTATGCTCTGATTGACATGACTGTTTAACTGCCACGTTCCGAGCAAACGACACGTTCCGCTGCTATCGGTTCGGGGCGTGACAGAAGGTGGTATCAGAGCCTAGGCTTTCTAAATCCCTAGGTCATCAGATTCAAGTCCTAGATTGAGTCGTCTTTGTCAGTTATCCTATAGGAACCCCGTGAGATTTGGGTAGAGCTATGGGTTAAATGATAAAATATGTTACATTTGCGTTAGATACATGCCGAGATATGCATATCATTAATCCAAACCTTATTCTTGTAGGCTAGAATGGCTGCTGAGAGAGCTCAGTGGAGAGAGATGCAACGCACTGTCCAGGGTTTAACGTAAGCTTTGCAACAAGTTGCACAAGGTGGAGCACGTCATGGAGCCGGGGATTTGCATCGGAAGTTCCAAAAGATAAATCCCCCTAAGTTTAGTGGGTCGACTGACCCGGATGAAGCGGAGAATTGGGTGAAAGAAATAGAGAGGACCTTTAAGGTGATGCAATGCACCGATGAAGAGAAGGTACTATTAGGAACATATCAATTAGAGAAGGATGCCTGAGTATGGTGGGGATCTGTGGAAGCAATCTTGCCTAACGAGCAAGTTACATGGGATGAATTCTTAGAACACTTTAATGAAAAGTATTTCTCGGAAAGAATTCGCGAGAAGAAAGCTATGGAATTTGCGGCTTTAAAGCAACGTAGTCTGTCAGTCGCCGAGTATGAAGCGAGGTTTTCTAGATTGGCCCGATATGCACCACACTTGGTTAGCACGGAGAAAATGAGAGCAAAGAGATTTATGAATGGATTGAAGGTGGAACTTATACCTCAACTAGCTCCACTAGAAATTCAAACATATACGGAGATGGTTAGAAAATCTCAACTCTTGGAAGATGCTATAGATATGATGGAAAGAATCAAAGGAAAGGCCGCCAAGAAGGACTTACCAAATAGACCCAAGAACAAGGAAAACATGAAAGACAAGAAGAGATTTAATGAAGGCAACAAATTCTATGAAAATAAGAAACCCCGAAATAAAGATCGACAAATTGTTCCGGCCAAGGGGAAATGCGAGCATTGCAAGAAGGGAAGGCACAATCCGGACGAGTGTTGGTATAAACTTGGAAAATGCATCTGTTGTGGAAGCAGAGATCACAAAATTGCTCGATGTTCACTCTTAAAGGAAGAAGCACCGCAAGCAACGGAAGGTAACCCTATAAACCTATCTCATCTAAAAATCGGATATAACTTTAAGAACTTAGCATACTACGAGAATAGAGCTAGTTAGAACACATGTTTTAGATATGGTGATCTTACCCCACTAATTTTGGGAAGAAATCATGTGAATTTGGGGACCAAATTCTTTTAAGAGGGGGGAGGGTGTAGCATCCCAGAAATTTAAATAGAGAATAAAAAAAATAATTATAATTATTAATCATAGAAAATTATGAAGATTAATATTTTGATAAAGGAAAAGTGATAATTAGCTAAAATAGTTATTTAGCCTAAATGTTAATAAATAGGCACAAATAAAAGTATAAATAAATAGTTAAGAAATAGATATTTAATATATCCCTTTATCTATTTGTGGCTTAAATTTAAAAAAATATATAATTCAAGTATTTATGAGGAATCTCATTACAAGAAAAATGTATTTATATACATACATATTTATATATGAAGATTTTTATAATATCGAACCCGACTCTGATACCCGAGATGCAAAAGGGTAGATAAATCGATAAAAGTTGTATAGTTCTACATTAATTACGCCCTCGGATTAATAAAGATATATAATCAGGAAACTTTAACTATTGTCTCAATAGGTTTAAATTAATAAGCACTAAATGGGCTAAGAATGTATATAAATGGGTTTCTAATTAGCTAATGGGCCTTCTTAGATAATGCAAACCTTAGAGCTTGGAGGATATAATAAAGGAATAATGGGCCTTGACGTGAAAGGGCTTATAATGAATTAGCTTTTAAAAATATATACCTAAATAATATCGTAACAAGGATTGCTTGGTTATATCTAAGCTTCTCACGTGACTTTGCATAAGAAAGAAGGGTAGGGAATTAATTAGGAAGACAGCTGGAAGATTTGATTAAACTTAGAAACCTTTAATTCAACTAGGCTAATAAATTGACACCGTAGGACTCATAATTCGCGTAGGAATCCAATAAGGTTCTAAAACCTATAAATAAAACCCCCACGATGACAAGAGCATATTGATGTTGCCGCTGCTGTGTCAACATGAAAGAAGAGAAGACAATGTCTTCTCCTTGTTGATCGAGCGTGGGCGGCAGTGGTTCGTCTTCCCCTTCTTCCTCCACTATCAAGAACGAGCAAGGCTACTGCAGTTGCTCATCTCCAGTTATTTCTTATTCCCCGTCTCACATCTTCAACCGTAAAACGCACCGAGGTAGGCAATCTCCCAAGTAAAATACGATATAATCTTCATGCTAGATCGTTAGAACAAGTAGGTTTTCTCAAGTTTCGTAGCCAAACAAAATTAAACCATGATTTAGGGTCAATATGATAGACAAAAATCATCTTATATCATGCATTTATATCATATATATATCATATCTATGCTTATCGTTGTGTTCTGGTGAAATTAGATTTTTTACAGTAAAATAACACCTTTTTTAGGGCGCTATTTTATTTTGACACCCATCGAAAAGGTCGCCAATTTCCATTTGAAATTAACGTCTTCATATCTACCGTGTTTTTATGAATTGACGCCTTTGTTAAAGGCGTGTTAATAGAGAAAGGTGGCAGCCGCATCGTCGTTACTTAATTGAAAAAAAAAAAGAAAGAAACGACGAAAGACTAGTCGTCAGTTTCAAATACGTTAGTTATAAGTTTTTAGCGTTTGTCGTTACTCATGGGTATAGAAGCATACTTTGGCCATGAAAATTTATGGACATATTATTGGGGTAGAGACCGAGGTACTGAAAGTGGTTACACCATTTTTCGTGCCCCCTATTGTAAGTTCCCCCTTCTCTCATCGAAAAATTATTTTGAACATATGGTTAAGTAGAGTTTTTCGAGCCGATCATTTTGATATATTATAAGCTAGATTCCGACACCATTTAGTATAGAAACCGGAGGTTTGAAAAATCAGACTTTTTGAAATAACGACCCATGTTCAGTCGTGCATTCAAATTTTGACGCCAATATGGCTAGGCGTCAGATTTAAGTATTATATATATACAAATATATATATGGTATATACATATATCTTGTATATATATCTCTGAAAAATCAATAGTTATTAAAAATATGTAACATAAAATTATATAAAATATATATTTAAAATCCTGGTATTTTTCTCCTAATTACCATGTATTCTATTTTCTTAAATTATTTTAAATAAATCAATGTGCCTTTTAATGTACGTTTTTGAATTTATTCAATTAAATAGATAAAAGTTTGAATTCTTGTTAAATAAATTAAGTTAAAAATCATAGAATTAACGTCCCACCAAGTGGACGCTAATTAATAAATGACACTACTCCCGGATGTCAAATAATATAAGTTTATTTAATTATAGTTAAGGATGGACATGAATTCTATGATTAACGTACACATGTTCTCACTGTTTTCTTCCGTTTTTGACCCATACTGCGGGTCTTTTGGCACTCTCATCTCATGTCCGTAGATGGAGTCCCTGTTTCATGATTGGTTCACATTATACACTCAACTCTCGGTGACATACGATGTGACGACCCAGAGTTCAGGACACCGATATACCGATAACATCGATACACCGACACCAAGGACTGGGGAGGCCACCCAAGAGGCTGATGAGGCCCCTGAAGGGTTAGTGGGGGTTAGCTGAGGAATATGCATAATTAATTGCGAATTGGGGCGCGCAATACAGATAAGTATTTAAGATTTAAACACAAGTGCGGAAGCAATTTAAAAATAACCAGAGTGATATATGTATAACTAGTCCAGAGTCACAAACACTAGTCCTCAAGGTACAACTACGCGGGGCATACCCCGGCAAAAGTACAACACAAGCCTCAAAAAGGCAGCTCGTGCACAGCTGGCAGCTAGGAACGGTTCCGAAACAGCACACTAAAGTCCGGGAGACGGCGGGCGCGGCTCACCTGAAAGGAGAAGGGTGAGTCACAGCCAGACTCAGTAGGGGTCACGCGGATCCCTACCTCGCACTAAACAAGCGAACATGCATAAATAAAGCAGTTAAAGCATGCATTTAAATAAACACACAGGCAATGGCATGAATAACCAATCACAAGAAAGCTGTAAACTCTAGCTAAGCAAGTATAACAGCTAACACATGCCACTACTACTTAAATGCAAGCGATTAAAGCTAAAACTACCAAATAGAAGGAGCTGCAACTAATCCAGACAACAAGGAAGGACACCACTGGAGCAGAAACCAGAAGCGTCCACTGACGGCTTACACTGCGTCTCAAGCACTCGCAGTCGACGAAGCGACAAGCTAAGCGCGTAAATAGTACCAAACCAAGTGACCAGTCGGAGTGGCACCCGTCGGTGTCAGTCCACAGTCTCCGATCACGTGTGCACACACTGACTCTAGCCTAAGCCAGGCCCTCTAACTAGTTTTCTCCCTTGGCAGGACGCTACCATTGGCTGGGAGCCCACGGAACTAGCTTACAAACCGTGAATGGGAAACATACCCCTCCGCCATCCTCAAGCGGGTCGGTACTCAACAGACCTTAGGGCAACAACAGTGGCTCCATTGCCTGGAAAGAAAAGCTACTCTATTGGCATATAAAACACGCCACAATATAGTAAAACGACACAACCATGGCATGAATATAGAACGGAACGCATAAGCAATGGGCTGGGAACATAACCAGACTGACGGGCAAGCGGCGGTCAGAGGCCCACGTGCTACTTGGAAGTGACGGTCGGGGACTGGTGCGTTACATCAAGAGTGACGCGCTGGTCTCCAGCTGTTACTCCCTCCCGAGTTCCGACTCACAGGTGCAGGGGGGAATGTGACGGTAGGGGCCCTGCGCGTCGCTTCCAAACGGCGCGGTAGGTCACCGCCGTTACATCCTCCCGAGTACCAAACCCAAAAGCCCTGAAGGGGAGAGTGACGGTGGGGGTCCTATGCGTTGCTTCCAAGCGACGCGCGGGAACTCCGCCGTTACTTTCACCCGAGGCTCAAACCAACTAACAGCGTTCCAAAACGATAGCAGATGAAGCGACGCCCCAGTCTCGGCGCGTCGTTACAAGCGACGGCCGGTCGACAGACCGCCGGGCTCACCGCCTCACCGGGCCAACGGAAAACAACGAACGAGTAACGGATGGGGTTCCCACCGTTACTCTCCAAACGACGCCCCTCGATAGGCCGTTATTTGGGAAGTGACGCATCCATCTTGGACCGTCAGGCAAGTGACGGTTCCTGGCAGGACAGTCACTGCACCTGGGTTACGGGCGGGTACGGTTTATAAACCGAAGCCCTCCCGGACGGCTGAAAACGCCGGGTATCGACGAAAAACCTGATAACCTGTCAAACCACGCATGCCAGACAACAATTTAACATCTAAATCTAACACATGCAAGGCCTAAAACGCATTAAACTCAAGATTTAGGCTAAAACCCCAAAAATGGAAATATGAACATCATGCATGCTACGGGGTGCTAATCAACAAACGGGCTAAAGGAAACGATCCTAGCAAGATCGAGATTCCATCCCCCTACCTTTCGCAAGCCGAAACCGTCGAACGGGCCGCATGCAAGGAGGAAGAGCCACGGAGCTTCCACGCTCCACCTCGCTCCTACAATCACCGATCCACGCCGAAGAGGACACCCACGCGCACTACTCGACGCGAGGAATCCAACGGTGCCAACCTCGCCTCAATCCGATCTCGTTTCGCCCGAGTTCCCTAGGAGAGGGAGGGGACGATCGTGAGAAGAGAGAGAGGGAGAGGGTGAGAGTGAGATCGACGGGAAGGGAGAGAGAGAGAGAGAGGGAGAGGTTATATAAAAAAAATAAAATTAATATATATATAATATAATCATTATATATATAAAAATCTTATTAATTTCAATAACCCTCAATTAGCCCCAAATAAATCCGGAAAAATACCAGACAAAATCCTAAAAATCCAGGAAAATAGTCAGAAATTCCAGAACAATTAATAGAACAAATACCACGAAGGATCCATTAAGGCACGAGCCTTACAGTCCCTCCCTCCTTACAGAAATTTCGCCCTCGAAATTTACAACAACCGAAAAGGAGGAAACTGAGAAAGGACTTATACCTCACTGGAACAAGAAAGGAAAAAGCTGACGCATCTCATCTTCACGCTCCCAAGTAGACTCGTTACCAGAGTGACGCTGCCAAGCAACCCTTACCAGAGGAATGACCTTATTTCTCAACTGCTGCTCACGACGGTCTTCAATTCGGATAGGAAACTCTGGTCTGGACAAATCAGCAGTCACCTCGGGCCACACTGAATCATCGAGAACATGAGAAGCATCAGACACACATTTCCTCAACTGAGACACGTGGAACACATCATGAATAGCTTGCATGGCCGCCGGCAGTTGCAAACGATAAGCCACTGAACCAATAGCTTCAATAATCGGAAAAGGGCCAACATACCGCGGACTAAGCTTTCCACGCTTCCCAAACCTGGAAACACCTTTCATCGGAGATATTTTAACAAACACCATATCTCCAGGCTCAAATTGTAGTGGACGTCTGCGTTGATCTGCATAACTTTTCTGTCGACTCTGAGCCGACAACAATCTCTGTCTGATCAGACGAACCACATCAGAACACTGCTGAACCATGTCCGGTCCTGTCAACAGTCGGTCCCCAACATCAAACCAGTTCAGAGGAGTACGACAAGGACGACCATACAGCGCTTCATAAGGAGCCATGCCAATACTGGAGTGAAAACTATTATTATAAGCGAACTCAACAAGTGGCAAATGCTGACCCCACGACCCTTGCCAATCAAGGCAACACGATCTCAGCATGTCCTCCAAAGTCTGAATAGTTCTCTCTGACTGTCCATCTGACTGTGGGTGATACGCCGAACTGAAAGCTAACTCAGTGCCCAAAGCTTTCTGGAAACTACGCCAGAAGTCAGAAGTAAAACGCGGGTCACGATCTGACACAAGTGAAATAGGAATTCCATGCAGCGGCATGATCTTCTGCACATAGAGCTCGGCCAATCTCTGCACACTCCAAGTAACTTTAATTGGCAATAATCTGGCGGTTTTCGTCAATCTGTCGACAAGCAGCCAGATTCCATCAAAACATTGAGAAGTTCGAGGCAAACCCACCACAAAATCTGTAGTAACATGGTCCCATTTCCATATCGGAATCTCTAATGGCTGAAGTAGACCACCTGGCTTTTGATGTTCGGCTTTAACTAACTGACAAGTCAAGCACTTAGAAACAAAAATAGCCACGTCCTTCTTCATGCCGGGCCACCAGAACTGTTTCTTCAAATTCTGATGCATCTTAGTGACACCAAGGTGAATAGCAAAACGGGAACCGTGGGCTTCACTCAGAATCTCATTCCTCAAATCATCATCAACAGGAATATACAATCTGCCCTGGAAACTGACAACTAGCTCGTCATCAAATTCCACATCATATCTTGATATAACACGGGCCAAATCAGAATCAGCTTGCTGGGCTTCTAAAATCTGCTGATACAAAGCTGAACCCAAAACCAAGCTAGCACAAACTGCCATCTTCGGATCGGCAGGAATCTCTACACACAATGCCTCGCTCGGAAGCTGTTCCCACAATTTCCATTCGTGAAGCAACAAATGGCTGACCTGCACTTTCCTGCTCAAAGCATCGGCCACAACATTCATTTTACCTGGCTGATAGGAGAGTGTAAAGTCATAATCTTTCATGTATTCCATCCATCGCCTCTGCCTAAGGTTCAGATCTTTCTGGGAGAAAATATACTGTAAACTCTGATGATCAGTAAGAATCTGAAATTTCTCACCATACAGATAATGTCTCCAGATCTTCAAGGAAAAAATAACTGCAGCTAGCTCTAGATCATGAGTGGGATAATTCCCTTCATGCTGTTTCAATTGCCGAGATGCATATGCGATAACCTTACCATGTTGCATCAGCACTGCACCCAAACCTACTCGAGATGCATCTGTACAAACAAGAAAACCACCCGAGTCGGAAGGCAAAGTCAACACTGGAGAAGAAGTCAATAGCCTTTTCAATTCAACAAAGCTAGCCTCACACTGATCCGACCAGACAAAAGGCACATCCTTCCGTGTCAATTTAGTCATCGGCGCTGCAATCTTCGCAAAATCCTGAATGAATCTGTGGTAATACCCAGCCAATCCTAAAAAACTTCGTATCTCAGTGATGGTCCTCGGTCTCTGCCAACTCAAAACGGCATTAATCTTTGCAGGGTCTACTGCCACTCCATCACCAGAAATCACATGGCCAAGAAAATGAATCTCCCGAAGCCAGAATTCACATTTACTGAGCTTCGGATAAAGCTCGTGATCTCTTAGAGTCTGCAGAACGATCCTCAAATGCTGCACATGATCATCAACAGAGGCAGAATATATCAAGATATCATCAACAAAGATCACCACAAACTGGTCCAGAAATGGACGAAAGATACGCTGCATTAGGTCCATGAAAGCTGCTGGGGCATTAGTCAAACCAAACGGCATGACTAAAAATTCAAAGTGACCATATCGAGTACTGAAAGCAGTCTTCTCCACATCAGATTCCCGGATCCGTAACTGAAAATAGCCAGACCGGAGATCAATCCGCGAAAAGACAGTAGCAGACTGTAACTGGTCAAACAAATCATCAATCCTGGGGAGCGGATACTTATTCTTGATAGTCGCCTGATTCAGCTTCCTGTAATCAATACAAAGCCTCAGGTTTCCATCTTTCTTTTTCACAAACAGCACTGGGGCACTCCACGGAGAAAAACTGGGATGAATATAACCTTTCTCCAGTAACTCTAGTAGCTGTGCACGCAGTACTTTCAATTCAGCTGGAGCCATACGGTATGGCAGCTTTGCTAAGGGGCCAGTACCTGGAATCAGTTCAATCACCATCTCAATCTCTCGCTCTGGGGGAAAGCCTGGCAACTCGTCAGGAAACACATCAGGGAACTCACAGACAACCGGAATATCACAAACATCCCGTCGTGGTTTTTCAACAGCCACTACTGAAGCAAGGAATCCCTGACAACCTGCGCTAAGCAACATATAGGCTCGAATAGCAGAAATAATCATACGAGAAGATCGGGATCGAATACCTTGAAAATAAAAGGTTGATTTTCCCTGGGGCTGAAAATAGACTTTCTTTGATCTGCAGTCAACCACAGCTCCATAATGCTCCAACCAATCCATTCCCAGAATAACATCATAATCTGCCAGCTGCAACGCATACAATCTCGCCGGCAACTGGTGATTATCAATCATCACAGGAGACTCATCCAAACACAGAGGAGTAACCATGAAATCTCCAGAAGGCAATTCCACAAATAACTCACAAGATAGCTCAGATGTCGGTTCCTCAATACAAGCCATGAAATCCTCAGAAATAAAAGAATAAGAAGCACCAGAATCAAATAAGACATGAGCTGAATGTCCATAAAGCATAATCGTACCTTCCACAAGATGGGACGCAACAGCATCAGCTCTTGTCAAATGAGAAACCTTGCCTTTCTGCTTCTTGGAACCAGCTGAAGATTGCTGAGAAGACGCCGACGCTTGAGAGAAAAATTGTTGTGGAGCTTGAGGTGCAGGAGGTCTAAACTGCGGCTGAGGTTGAGACAACTGAGGAGCTTGCAATTGAGTCGGCCTCAGCGGGCAATCCCGAACCACATGACCTGGCTGGTCACACCTGAAGCAAACAATAGGAAGAGAACACGGCTGGCCCTTGTGATGACCACCGCATCTCCGACACGTCCACGGCTGACTAGCAGCTGAGCTCTGCCGAGTCTGAGAAGAAGGCGCTGTCGGCTGCTGAACAGAATCTGTACCGGACGGCTGCTGAAAAAACTTCTTCTTCTTCTTGAACCTTTTAAACTTGGGCTTAGAAGGAGAGGAAGCAATGGAAACCTCTGACTGGACCGAAGGAACACCAGGCATGGGCTGTCGGTAAGTCTGCTGAACCTGAGCTACCGGCTGCACTGACCCTGCTTGGGGATATCCACCCGGTCTCGCCATCTCCAGCTCTAAAGCTACAGCTGTCTGACACGCAGTATCGAGATCCGCAACACGACTCGCTATCAGCGGCATCTTCAACTCTGGCCTCAACCCACGCAAAAATTGCTGGGTCTTCAAAGCTTCACTGGCCAGCACATGGGGCGCATACTGACCCAATTCCAAGAACTTATTCCTGTACTGAAGCACGGTCATATTGCCCTGAGTCAATTCCATAAACTGATACATCTTATCCATCTACAAGCAGGCAGGAGTATAGGCACGCTCAAAAGCAGCAACGAACTCTGCCCAAGTGATTTGCCGAAGAGGTCTGGATCGAAAGGAAATCTGCCACTCGGCTTTCCACCACGCAATGGATGTACCCTGGAGTTGAAAAGCAGCGAGCATGACTTTCTCATCTTCAGCACACTCCATCGAGACAAACACACGCTCTATCGCGTCCAACCATTGCCTCGCGACTTCTGGATCAGCTTGGCCATCGAAAACAGGCGGATTGAACATCAAAAATTCCTTCAAAGCCTTGCCTCGACTGCCAGGCACTTCAGCTTGAACGATCGGCACTGGAGAAGCAACTGGAATGACAGGAACAGCGGGAACTACAGGAGGAGGTGCAGAACCGCTATCTTCCCTGGGCGCATCTCGAGGAACACGAGGAGGTCTTCCTTGACGAGGCGGCATAACTATGCTGCCAAAAACACAATCAACAATAAAATCCATCAATCATACGGAAAACATCCTATGCCAGCAAGAGACGACAACAGGACTAGCTCTGGACAAAGCGTCAATTCCAATTCTTTACGCAAATCCTCAACTTACGCTCTGATACCATCTGTGACGACCCAGAGTTCAGGACACCGATATACCGATAACATCGATACACCGACACCAAGGACTGGGGAGGCCACCCAAGAGGCTGATGAGGCCCCTGAAGGGTTAGTGGGGGTTAGCTGAGGAATATGCATAATTAATTGCGAATTGGGGCGCGCAATACAGATAAGTATTTAAGATTTAAACACAAGTGCGGAAGCAATTTAAAAATAACTAGAGTGATATATGTATAACTAGTCCAGAGTCACAAACACTAGTCCTCAAGGTACAACTACGCGGGGCATACCCCGGCAAAAGTACAACACAAGCCTCAAAAAGGCAGCTCGTGCACAGCTGGCAGCTAGGAACGGTCCCGAAATAGCACACTAAAGTCCGGGAGACGGCGGGCGCGGCTCACCTGAAAGGAGAAGGGTGAGTCACAGCTAGACTCAGTAGGGGTCACGTGGATCCCTACCTCGCACTAAACAAGCGAACATGCATAAATAAAGCAGTTAAAGCATGCATTTAAATAAACACACAGGCAATGGCATGAATAACCAATCACAAGAAAGCTGTAAACTCTAGCTAAGCAAGTATAACAGCTAACACATGCCACTACTACTTAAATGCAAGCGATTAAAGCTAAAACTACCAAATAGAAGGAGCTGCAACTAATCCAGACAACAAGGAAGGACAACCACTGGAGCAGAAACCAGAAGCGTCCACTGACGGCTTACACTGCGTCTCAAGCACTCGCAGTCGACGAAGCGACAAGCTAAGCGCGTAAATAGTACCAAACCAAGTGACCAGTCGGAGTGGCACCCGTCGGTGTCAGTCCACAGTCTCCGATCACGTGTGCACACACTGACTCTAGCCTGAGCCAGGCCCTCTAACTAGTTTTCTCCCTTGGCAGGACGCTACCATTGGCTGGGAGCCCACGGAACTAGCTTACAAACCGTGAATGGGAAACATACCCCTCCGCCATCCTCAAGCGGGTCGGTACTCAACTGACCTTAGGGCAACAACAGTGGCTCCATTGCCTGGAAAGAAAAGCTACTCTATTGGCATATAAAACACGCCACAATATAGTAAAACGACACAACCATGGCATGAATATAGAACGGAACGCATAAGCAATGGGCTGGGAACATAACCAGACTGACGGGCAAGCGGCGGTCAGAGGCCCACGCGCTACTTGGAAGTGACGGTCGGGGACTGGTGCGTTACATCAAGAGTGACGCGCTGGTCTCCAGCTGTTACTCCCTCCCGAGTTCCGACTCACAGGTGCAGGGGGGAATGTGACGGTAGGGGCCCTGCGCGTCGCTTCCAAACGGCGCGGTAGGTCACCGTCGTTACATCCTCCCGAGTACCAAACCCAAAAGCCCTGAAGGGGAGAGTGACGGTGGGGGTCCTATGCGTTGCTTCCAAGCGACGCGCGGGAACTCCGCCGTTACTTTCACCCGAGGCTCAAACCAACTAACAGCGTTCCAAAACGATAGCAGATGAAGCGACGCCCCAGTCTCGGCGCGTCGTTACAAGCGACGGCCGGTCGACAGACCGCCGGGCTCACCGCCTCACCGGGCCAACAGAAAACAACGAACGAGTAACGGATGGGGTTCCCACCATTACTCTCCAAACGACGCCCCTCGATAGGCCGTTATTTGGGAAGTGACACATCCATCTTGGACCGTCAGGCAAGTGACGGTTCCTGGCAGGACCGTCACTGCACCTGGGTTACGGGCGGGTACGGTTTATAAACCGAAGCCCTCCCGGACGGCTGAAAACGCCGGGTATCGACGAAAAACCTGATTACCTATCAAACCACGCATGCCAGACAACAATTTAACATCTAAATCTAACACATGCAAGGCCTAAAACGCATTAAACTCAAGATTTAGGCTAAAACCCCAAAAATGGAAATATGAACATCATGCATGCTACGGGGTGCTAATCAACAAACGGGCTAAAGGAAACGATCCTAGCAAGATCGAGATTCCATCCCCCTACCTTTCGCAAGCCGAAACCGTCGAACGGGCCGCATGCAAGGAGGAAGAGCCACGGAGCTTCCACGCTCCACCTCGCTCCTACGATCACCGATCCACGCCGAAGAGGACACCCACGCGCACTACTCGACGCGAGGAATCCAACGGTGCCAACCTCGCCTCAATCCGATCTCGTTTCGCCCGAGTTCCCTAGGAGAGGGAGGGGACGATCGTGAGAAGAGAGAGAGGGAGAGGGTGAGAGTGAGATCGACGGGAAGGGAGAGAGAGAGAGAGAGGGAGAGGTTATATAAAAAAAATAAAATTAATATATATATAATATAATCATTATATATATATAAATCTTATTAATTTCAATAACCCTCAATTAGCCCCAAATAAATCCGGAAAAATACCAGACAAAATCCTAAAAATCCAGGAAAATAGTCGGAAATTCCAGAACAATTAATAGAACAAATACCATGAAGGATCCATTAAGGCACGGGCCTTACATACGAGCCCTCCATTGGACATTCCGTTCCTTCGGACTGGCAAGTTAGTCATTGGGACCTCCGTAAGTCTCCTCGTAGCCTTGGATTCCCTCAAGGCCGACTGAGCTGGTTGTACCTAATCACCCAGATTTTTAGAATGTCATGGTTTTCATCTGGTTTATTGATATATCATCCTTATTACAAGTTCTGTCCTTGAACTCTATGAAATCTATCTTAAAGTTCTTACATGCTTGATCCTTGAAATTCTTGGCCATTAATATGGAATTAGTCTAGACTAAATATGTCAGGGGCTATGGGTCCCACTAAAATGACATTTTAAATGCTACGGGTCCTGATCTGACCCTATTGGGCGAGACAAAGTCCAAACGTTACCGGTATACGATGATCGGGTGCAGGCATTCACCAACTTGGTTATTGGCATTTAGGGGCAATCATACAGTTGTGAGAACTCCTAAGTGTGCGACCAAATACTAACTAGTGCTATTTCCATGAGGGGTGGTCATATCATCGTGATTTTTCCCTTAGTGCATTGGCCAATCCTATATAGTGCTAGATGTGCAAACGCTCTCGTGATCATCGGGAGTAATTACCATCATCTTTCTACAACTTATTGTTCGTCATGAAAAGATCTTGATTTGCCTTATTGCAGGGGTTATCATATCGTCGTGATATTCCCTTAGTGTCGTGGCAAATGCTATAGAATGCTTGTAGAAGTAATTGTCCTACTTCTATATCGACCATCATTGATGTTCTTGAATTATCCCATTGATAGTACTCGTTATCCTTCACAATAATGGATACATTGAAGCTCTCATGATAGTGTTCGTCATAGAGAGATGAATGTTATATTTTCTCATGAATGCTCTTAAAAAGTACTTGATTAGATCTTGCTATACTCTCTTGATTATCATCGTCCTTACTCTTCATGAGTTTATCTAGCATCTTGCTTACTCGTTTCATTATTATAGTTCTTGAATTTATCTCGTGTTATTATAGTTCTCGATTTCTATATCTCGCATGACCTGCATGAGCATGTTAAACTGTAATTGACTTAAAGCTAGCTTGGAGCATGAGATATTAAGTCCTACTGAGCGTTCGCTCACCCTACGTTTTCTAATGTTTTTCAGGTAATGACCTTAGTGACGACGAGACCAAACATGATGGGAAAGGGCATGAGTGAAGAGTACCCCGACAACCTAGATAAACCATCTAGCGTGGTTATCTTGTGTCTTATGTTAAGTCGATTCAAGAGTCTCATTGTAATTTTTCTTTATTGAGTCTTTTCATTTATTATGGGCCCGAATATGTAAAGAACTTATATTTGAAATGAAATTTGTTATTTGTCCAAATTGTGTTTTGTGGAAATGACTATGCTCTGATTGACATGACTGTTTAACTGCCACGTTCCGAGCAAACGACACGTTCCGCTGCTATCGGTTCGGGGCGTGACAGCGTGAATCTTTTACCCACCTTTATCTATGAGCAGTTTGATCTGTGAGAGTTAAAACCCACTTCAATCATCATTCAATTGGCGGATAGGTCGGTTAAAACACCAAGGGGTTTATTGGAGGATGGCATTGTTAAAGTGCATGAATGTTATTTCCCGGTGGATTTTCTCATTTTGGATATGACCTCATCCCAGGATCTAAAGCACACACCTATTATTTTGGGACATCCTTTTCTAGCAACAGCTAAGGCCAATATCAACTGTGCTACGGGAATGATGGATATTTCATTTTGAGGTGAGAAAGTTTCTCTAAATGTATTTAAGGCATCTCAATATCCAGATCAAGGAGAGGAATGCAATGTCATTGATATATTTAAGGATGAGATTCCGGATAACATTGAGGACACCCTGGAAAAGGGTGGTATGCTTCAGGATTCTCCTCTCTCTTCTGCACTCTGGTCTAGGATAGAACCACTTCCTGCACTTCAATCTGAATCAACCTTGCCATCTGTGGAACATCCTTCCGCTCTGGAACTCAAGCCTCTCCCGGACTCCCTTCAATATGCATATCTGGGACCTAACCACACTCTACCTATCATCATTGCCTCCAACCTCACTTCTACTCAGGAATCCCAACTCATAACTGTTCTTAAGGAGCATAGGGGGGCAATAGGTTGGTCGGTGGCGGATCTCACGGGCATTAGTCCAGATGTTTGTATGCACCATATCTATTTAGAGGACAATGCCAAGCCGAGCAGGGAGATGCAACGCCGGTTAAATCCTAACATAAAAGAGGTAGTTAAGCAGGAGGTGGTGAAGTGGTTGGATGCCGAGATTATATATCTCATCTCTGAAAGCAAGTGGGTCAGCACCACACAAGTTGTTCCAAAGAAATCTGGGCTGACCGTGATTCAAAATGAGAAGGGTGAAGAGGTGCCAATGAGACTACAAACGGGGTGGAGAGTCTGTATTGATTACAGGAAATTGAACTCAATGACAAAGAAAGATCACTTCCCTCTCCCATTTTTGGATCAGATTTTAGAGAAATTGGCTGGGCAAAGATATTTTTTCTTTTTGGATTGATACTCCGGGTACAATCAAGTTGTTGTCTACCCGGAAGATCAGGAAAAGACTACATTCACATGTCCATATGGCACGTTTGTATTTAGAAGAATGCCATTTAAGTTTTGCAATGCCCCTGCCACCTTTCAGCGGTGTATGATGCTAATCTTTTCTGAAATGGTGGGAGAATTTTTGAAGATTTTCATGGATGACTTCTCAGTTTTCGGTGACTCATTTCATTACTGCTTGGAGAATTTATAGAAAGTGCTGGCACGATGCATTGAATCTAATCTGGTGCTTAGTTGGGAGAAAAGTCACTTTATGGTAAGAGAAGGCATTGTGTTGGGCCATGTTATTTCCGAAAGGGGAATAGAGGTAGACAAGGCTAAGGTTGATTTGATTTCTAATCTTCCTCCCACATCGTCTGTCAAGCAAATCCGCTCTTTTCTTGGCCATGCAGGTTTTTATAGAAGATTCATTCAGAACTTCTCTACCATTACTCGTCTGCTCACTAAGCTCCTAGCCAAAGACACTACATTCCAGCTAAGTGAGTCTTGTCTTGAGGCTTTTCACTCTCTTAAAGCGGCCCTCACTCAAGCCCCAATCTTGCAGTCTCCTGATTGGTCGCTCCCATTTGAAATCATATGCGATGCCTCTGACTATGTCATAAGAGCTGTCTTAGGTCAGAGAATTGATAAGAAACCTGTGGTAATTTATTATGCGAGTCGCACCCTCGTCGATGCTCAATTGAATTATACCACCACAGAGAAAGAACTTCTGGCTGTTGTGTTTGCCCTAGAAAAATTTCGCTCATATCTTTTGGGGGCCAAAGTCATTGTTTATTCAAATCACGCTGCCTTGAAATACCTGCTCACCAAGAAGGATGCTAAACCCCGTTTAATTAGATGGATTCTCTTGCTACAAGAATTTGATCTTGAGATCAAGGACAAGAAGGGGTTAGAGAATGTTGTGGCTGATCACTTGTCTAGGATTGTGATTCCTGAAAGTGCTCCTATGTCTGATTCCTTCCCTAATGAGCAAATTCTTTCCATCTCTCACAACTCAACCCCCTGGTACGCTTACATAGTCAATTACCTGGCGGTAAGATAGATTCCAGGAGGGTGGTCTAGGCAAGAGAAGGATCGATTCTTTTCAAAGGTTAAGCACTACTTTTGGGAGGATCTCGAGTTGTTTCACATGGGTCACGATCAAATAATAAGAAGATGTGTCCCCGAGGAGGAGCAACAATCTATTTTGAACTTCTGTCATAATCTCGCCTGTGGGGGACATTTTTCAGGAAAGAAAATACCGACAAAAATTTTGCAGAGTGGATTCTATTTGCCCACCTTATTCAAAGATGCTTATGAATTTTCCAAAACTTGTTTAAGATGCCAAGCTGTGGGCAGTAATTCAAAAAAGGATATGATGCCGCTAAACCCCATTCTGGTTGTAGAAATTTTTTATGTTTGGAGCATTGATTTCATGGGACCGTTTCCACCATCCTTTGACAATGAGTACATCTTGGTGGCAGTCGACTATGTTCCGAAATGGATAGAGGCTGTTGCTACTAGGACTAATGATCATAAGGTGGTCATGAAATTTGTCAAGAAGAACATCTTTTCTAGATTTGGGTGTCTTAGGGCTATGATCAGTGGTGGAGGGTCCCATTTCACGAACTTCCAATTCTGAGCTTTGCTTCGTAAATATGACATCACTCATAAGCTTGCTACCCCCTATCATCTCCAAACCAGTGGTAAAGTGGAGGTTTCCAATAGGGAGATAAAGAACATCTTGCACAAGATAGTTCGGCGTGATAGGAAAGATTGGTCTGAGAGACTAGATGATGCACTCTGGGCCTATAGAACTACCTTTAAGACTCCCATTGGCATGTCTTTATATCGCCTCATTTTTGGAAAAGCCTGCCACTTACCCGTAGAGCTTGAACATACAGCCTATTGGGCCATTAAGCAAGTCAACTTCAACTTAACTCAAGCTGGAGCCCAAAGAGCCCTACAACTTAATGAATTGGAGGAACTGTGTAATGAGGCCTACGAAAATTCTAAGATTTACAAAACAAAAACCAAAGCTTTCCATGATAAACATATTCATAGGAAAACTTTTCATACTAATCAAAAGGTTTGGCTTTTCAATTCGCGGCTACGCTTGTTCCCAGGCAAGTTGAAATCCATATGGGATGGACCATTCATTGTTGTTAAGGCATTTGACCATGGAGCCATTCAAATTCTGAATCCACAAAATTATCATATTTTTACTGTTAACGGTCAAAGGTTGAAACCATACTTGGAAAATGAGTTGTTATCACTAAAAGAATCCATAGCATTATGTGATCAGGAATGAATTCCTTTTTGAGCTTTCACGTGTCTAGCTGAAGATGGTAAACTTAGAGCTTCTGGGAGGCAACCCAAGATTTTTTTGATTTGACATTTTAGTTTAGTGTGTTTTTTTTAGTTGTCCGGCCAAGAAGAGAAGGAGACATCATCATCACTTTCCCCCGCCCACTAGGTTGTATCCTTCCTTCCCCACCATATTCTTTATTTACTTATTCTCTGATCTTTCTATTCCATATGCCATTGAGAACAATGCCATTCAAGTTGGCGGGGGGAGAGAAAAATTCTCATGATGCATATAGTACAACCTGATAGGAGTCCTGTCTTGTATGTCATCGTTACATGAAAGTAGAAAGAGGTAAACTTCATCTTGAGTTACATGATTCATGCTTAAATTAAAAGTAAATCTAGAATAGAAAAGACTAGGAAGAAAGATGATGTAAAATTTAGTCAATCTAGCCATGGAAAACTAATATAAGAATCCTTTTAAAGTTCATGTGCACTTCAGAAAAAAAAAAGAAATTCATGTTGCACACTAATGAAAGAAACAAGACAAGCCCTCTACTAGTTTCGGTATGTTGTCTGATATTCTGCACTTCTTAAGAAAAGAGATCTTTTTACAAAACTTTCTGCCAAATTATCTATCAAAAAAAAGGAAAAAGAAAGAGGGAGAGAAAAGAAAGAAAGAAAAAAAAAACACACCATGAAAAATACCCCTAGTCTTAGTAACCGATCCTACTTCACCTAAGACGTATTGAGATTCGCGTAAAACAGAAAAGGAAATCTTGATCTGCGAAACCGGGCCTGCTTCTCTTAAGGTAAGAGTCGAGGTTCACGTTGAGCAGTGAAGGGTAGTGCAGCATCATGTGTGACATAAAAGATCCCAAAGGGACAAAGTAATAAGGTAGATAAAAAGCTAATATATTGAATGCTCTGATCTAAGAGGTGCAGGGTTGAAAGATATTTGCTTGGAATATCGAATGGGGGATGCAATTATCTAAGCTGTGGATTTGGTAGTTACACATGCACAAGTGCTATTGAGCTTTAATTTGAATTCTTACTATTAAGTTTCTACATAAGGCTGGTGTGCATTAATGATTCCAGATTCCTAATCTTTGGTTGATTCTATGAAGGGAGAGCTGGATATTAGAGTATGAATTTTATAAACTCTTGTTAGTCTTAAATTTTAATTTATTTGCATTGCTAAGGGACTAGTAATGAGTAAGTTGGGAGGTGTGATAAGTGTCCATTTTCGATTGTAATTCATCGCATGTACACCATTTTATGTGCATATAATTAGGCAATTATGCATATTTCATAGTTAACCTCAACTCCGCATTTAAATTGGAGCTTTCACGCACATTGATTAATTTGGCGATTTTATTTAATATATTAAAGTTGAGGGCCGTGAGCATTAATTCTCCAATGCATAACCATGAGCATTTGAGATTTATATGCACATTATGATAATTTTTATGGACTAAATTATAATTATGTGTGTGCAGGACACCGAAGGTAATTGCAAAAGAAGCCGGGGGTAAAACTGTCACCACTACTTTGACCAAGTCATAAGTACATATTTTGGTTGGAGGGAAAAGAAATTTTAAAAGTTTGAAATTGAGGAAAAGAAACACATATTTTGGTTGGAGGGAAAATTGAATTCAAAGTTTGAAATAAAGGAGAGACATGATGAGCCTTGAGAAAGGGGGTGCCCAAAGTCCAAGAAAGGGGATGCCCACCTACTTTTCCTCTTCCCCATGCATCATATTCTACCTAAATCTCAGCCATCCATCTCCTTTTGATACAATCTCCACCATCCATCTACCCAACTTTCTCTATAAATAGCCCATGACAAGGAGGAGAAAGAGAGTTCTTCTTTTGGGTAATCTTTCACTCTTTCTCTCCCAAACTTAGGTCTCCGGTTTCTCTCACGTAAGTTCATTTTCTCCTCTTGCTGTCTTCATAAAAGTTTTTCATGTTTTTGTTTTCTACAACTTTTGCTTCTGTATCATCTTCTAGTTCCTTCCAGTTTTTAATCTATTTCATATTTTTCACTGTACTATCATGTTCATCTATGAACCAGTGTTTCTCTCTATTCTTCCCCTTATTTCTCAACTTTCTAGACATTTTCTCCTCTTGTTGTCTTCATAAAATATCTTTGTGTTTAAGTGTTCTACAATTTCTTCTTCTATAGGATCTTCTAATTCTTTCTGTTTTGTAAGTTATTTCTTATTTTTCAACTTGCTATCTTGTGATTTGACTGTTCATCTCAGGTGCTAGCTTCTGTTATTCCTCCGTTTTGAAGCCCTTCTGCTCTTCATTTCTATCTATGTTCTTCATGAAAGTTCTTCTTCTCTTGTAGATCTAGATTTTAGTCTTCTACCACTTCCTCTAAGTCCATCACGTTTTTAAGTTAGTTTTAATTCTTTTCAGTTTACTTTTTTCTACACAGTTATTGTTCATCCGTGCAGACCACTTCTCTTCTTCCTCTGATTTCACCCTCTTCCTCACATTTTTTCTCTCTCTATGCCGTTCATCAAAGTTCTTTCTCTCTTCCCCCTCTTCAACTTCTTATTCTTGGGCATCCCCTAATTCATCTTGGGTTCAAATCTATTCACCCTCCAAAGGTAGCTTCAATGATGAAGGTGACTTCCTCCCGGTGTAGATGACATCTTCCGCAAGGTTGTTCGTGATCCAAGGCCAAGAGAGGACGACGCCGTCGTCACCATTTCTACTACCATCTTCACACCTCAGGCTCCTTTTATTTTTATTGCTTTAGTTTCATTTTACTTTATTATAATCTCGCCACATATTTGTTGTAAGTTTATCTTTCACTTCATGTACTCTTTCTTTTAAGTTAATGAAAGGAGTTGTTCTTTTGATCCAGTTCTTGATCTTCTACCCTCTCTACCTCCTTCTTTTATCTCTTCTTTTCACTTCATGCAATTATTTTCTATAGCATAGGTGCATAGTCATAGGTGTTTTCAATTAAGTGTTTGGTTTGTTCATCATTTCACTCTTTTCTTTAAGCAAAGCCAAATCACAAGTGTTTTCCAAAGGACTCCAAGGTTTTTAACTCTAAAAATCTCTTCTTCCCTGTGGAATCGACCCTTCTCGCCACCATATTACGTCTCTCTTTCATCTAGTGCGAGTTGGAATTTTCAAGATTGATACGCATGTTTTAAACGATGAACTTTTACGTGATCTGCGGTGTTGTGCTGAGACATATATTTCTTTACAGGAAAGCCGTAATGGCCAAAGTACAACTGGCGCATGCCACGAGACAATTTCGACACGTGGGTCAGTCCCCGGGTCGATGCGTGATGAATGAACACATCTACATTTACAGAGAGCTCCTCCCACGGCGTGGGCCATAGCCGTGGTGCCGAACGGGGGCCTATGACTGGATAACTGGGGGATACGTCGATCCGATATCTGGGCGAGGGTCGGTCGCGACTCGAATTGAGCGATCGGACATGGCCTCGTGACTGCGAGTGAGCATAACATCATGGCATGCGTGTGGTTGTGACTGGCGGGCACGCGAGGGGAAATCCCGACATGAGGGGACGTCTGCCCATGTCGCAATGTCTCACATATGGTGGGTGTTGACTTCTCTGTGACGGTTACATACGGCGTGAGGGGAGTGCGAACGACATACCCCCAGCGTATGTGACCACCGAACAAGTCACCCACACACAATTCTCCTTAGCTCGTTGCTCGGAGCCGCGCTCGAAGTCTTGTGCTTGCCGGATGTCGATCAGAGTAGCTTTGATTGATCTTCGATGCTTGATCATGATCCCTTCAGCTACTAAGGAGTATTTATAGGGTAAACTGAAGGGTCACAAGGGGTTTACGCAGACCAGCTAAGGGGGGTGAGCTGGTCCGCGTAAACCCAAGTGAATAGTGTCACTGGGTTACGGGGTTACGGACTGAGAGAGAGGGGGGGATGAGGTTTACACGGACCAGCCAGGGGGCCCTAGCTGGTCTGCGTAAACCCCCCTCGGATGGGGGTTTACGCGGACTAGCCAGGGGTTTTAGGTGGTCTGGTTTTTTTTCTTTTTGAAAAAATTAATTTTTTTTTGAATTGAATGGGGGTTTAGGCAGACCAGCCAGGGGGGCCTGGCTGGTCCGCCTAAACCCCCCCCCCCCTGGGGGGGTTTAGGCGGTTCTATCCAAGAGAAAGAGAGGCATGTCCCCACCCTATAAAATCTGATTTTTGGGGGGTATTTTTATTCCTAATTTGACTAAGAAAGAAAATGACAAGTGGGTGAAAGGATATGCGGAGCTTGCGGAGACTTGTGTGCGCGCCGACTTACGGGATCTCGGCGTGCTGTCGCTTTGCGCTCCCGCGTCCACGTGTCACCTTCTCGGACTGGTACGGTACACGAATCGCATTGTAAGGCCGTAATTGGATGAACTGGGGCTGAGTGGGGTCGTGGGACCACCGGGCTGGAGGGAGGGTGCGGCCCCCAGGGAGTTCACCCTCCCTGGGGCGCGCAGCCATGCCCCAGGGTGAACTGGCCCCGGGCTGGCTGTAACCACGAGGGATGGCCCTCGGGGGTCTTCTCGTGTTGCCTGGGGATGTCCTTTGATGGACTTTGAACTCTAGGAGGCTGGAATGGGCCCGTAGGGCCGTTGTTCTTTGAGTCGGAGTGGCTGCTCGCGAGGTGTTCGGGCAAATGCCCGACACACCCCGGGTTACCGAATGAGCCGCGTAGGTGGCCGACGGGCCTTGGATTTGGCCTAGGACCAAGGGTAGAAGTCCATAGGGGCTGGGAGGAGGCACCTTGGGCCCATGGACCTTGCCTCGTGCTGCGTGACATGTTGTACGACTGGTTGACAGGGTAGCCTCGGGTTGGCCCGAGGGCTAAGTTCAGTGGCTCGTTACCACGTGTCTGAGGGTCGGGGGTGGCCCCGACTTGATGGGGGGTCGTTGTAGGTGCCACGGGGTGTAGCCCGTGAGTTGGTGTAGAAGGGTTGAAACGTGTGCGCCCACAAGGTGTTCGGTAGAATGCCGAACACACGTGTGGGAGCCGTACATGCGTGCTGCGGGCCTCTGAAGCCTGTGGTTGACTTGCTCGGGTCTCCCTTTGACCTTGGAGGGTTGAATGTGGAGTCTCATAGTGGGCCCATGACTCCTTTACTAGATGCCACGTGGCGTGGCTTGGCATCGAGGCGCCCCCGGGTGGTCCAGGTGGTCGTGTGGAACGCGGGGAAAGTACGCAACTTACGAGTCGAGAGTGGTCCCGATTGATTGCTAGTGCCGCCGTACGCCTCAGCTAGCGGATTGGGGCTGTTGGTCGGGCCCACTGGGTTGCCGGAGAGGCTAGGTAGCCCCCCGTCTTGAAGGTGTTCGAGGGAATTCCCGAACCCTTATTTTTGGGTATTTTGGCTGGGAAATACTCTGGGTACAACAGCCATGCTGCCCAATAAAGATTCCTTCATAAGCCCCTATAATTGAAGACTCTGAAACATCTTTAAATTTGGATTTGCCACGGGGTGGCCCGTGAGTTGGTGTAAAAGGGTTGAAACGTGTGCGCCCACAAGGTGTTCGGTAGAATGTCGGACACACGTGTGGGAGCCGTACACGCGTGCTGCGGGCCTCCGAAGCCTGTGGTTGACTTGCTCGGGTCTTCCTTTGACCTTGGAGGGTTGAATGTGGAGTCTCGGAGTGGGCCCATGACTCCTTTACTGGATGCCACGTGGCGTGGCTTGGCGTCGGGGCGCCCCCGGGTGGTCCAGGTGGTCGTGTAGAACGCGGGGAAAGTACGCCACTTACGAGTCGAGAGTGGTCCCGATTGATTGCTAGTGCCGCAGTACGCCTCGGCTAGCGGGTTGGGGCCGTTGGTCGGGCCCACTGGGTTGCCGGAGAGACTGGGTAGCCCCCCATCTTGAAGGTGTTTGAGGGAATTCCCGAACCCTTATTTTTGGGTATTTTGGCTGGGAAATAGTCTGGGTACAACAGCCATGCTGCCCAATAAAGATTCCTTCATAAGCCCCTATAATTGAAGACTCTGAAACATCTTTAAATTTAGATTTATGAAATTGGTATCTCATTAAAAACCTTCTACTTCACTAGTATTCAATTCTTTATGAGATTCTGCTCATTGTTATTCACTTCTTCTATCTGAATCAGCTCACTGCTCTTGATGAAATCTATCATGACCTGAACTCACTGAATTTGTGCTTGTTTAATTCTGTATGTCGGATGATTTACTTCCATTCCAATCCCTCTGTACTAACAAAGGGGGAGATTGCTTCATCAGCATATTATTAGCTTGATCTGCTTCATTGTCACATTCCTATCCTCACTGCAATTTATTTGTTCTGCTCATTGTTATTCACTTCCATCGTTACTGTTCCTTCCTTTTTGATAATGTCAAAGGGGGAGAAAAGTTTGGTTGAGTCATAGAGGCCATTGATTGTTTATTTAGTTGCATGATGCATGATGCATACATTGATTATTCGTTGATTGGAGTTAGTTAGTTGTTTGATTGAAATTGATTGAAATGACTTACAGTGACTCATAGTTTTGCCATCATCAAAAAGGGGGAGATTGTTATGTCCCAGTGTTTTGATGCTGTCAAAAACTATAGTCATGTATACTCTTTAATATGATCAATTAATGTACTTTGTTGATAAAGAAACATGCATATGCGCTCATGATTCTGCTTGTGTTGTTGAGGTGTTCAAGTTGCAACAAAGAACAGGTTGAAAGCCAGTTAAAATCAGAAGTCAATGCACAGTCAACAAGATAAGTCAACATGGTCAATGAAGTCAATGCACAGTCAACAAGAAAAGTCAATAGTCTTATTTGGCCTGTCAAAATTCCAGACAGTACAAGCTGTACTAATGGTTGACAATAAGGTTTGTGCATGTTCTGTCATCACTGTCACAAGGTCGGTGCATGTTTTGCCATCACTGCCATAAGGTCGGTGCTTGTTCTGTCATCACTGGCACAAGGTCGATGCACCTCTCGCTAGCACGCAGCCAAGGTCCGTGCACATTGAGCCAGCATAGGACAAAGGTTGATGCACATTGAGCCAGGGCAGAATGAAGGTCGATGCACATGAAGACTTGAAGCTATGAAGGTCGATGCACATGAAGACTTGAAGCTATCAAGGTCGATGCACATGGCCAAGCTCAGGTCGGTGCACATACTGTTCATGTCGGTGCACATACAGTTAAGGTCGATGCACATGGCTAAGCTCAGGTCTGTGCACATACTGTTCAGGTCGGTGCACATACAGTTAAGGTCGATGCACATGTGCAAGCTCAGGTCGGTGCACATACAGTTAAGGTCGGTGCACATGGGCAAGCTCAGGTCGGTGCACATACTATTCAGGTAGGTGCACATATAGTTAAGGTCGATGCACATGGCCAAGCTCAGGTCGGTGCACATATAGTTTAGGTCAGTGCTCATGCCTAAGCAAGGTCAATGCACATGAAGAAGTTCTTGTTAATAACGTCGGAGCATATTCAGTACAAGTCGGTGCACATGCACACTCATATCTTCGTAAGGTCAAAGCACACAAAGAACTATGTGCCAAGGTCAGAGCAGATGAAGAAAATCATGATCCCAAGGTCGAAGCACACAAAGGACTATGTGCCAAGGTCATAGCAAAGGAAGAAAATCATGATCCCAAGGTTGAAGCACACAAAGGACTATGTGCCAAGGTCAGTGCAGATGAAGAACCTCTCGCACCTAAGGTCGATGCAGACGAAGAACTTCCTACTACCAAGGTCGATGCAATGAAGACCATCGACCTAAAGAAGTCAAAGCAGCTAATTGTTAAGATTAACATTTTCAGCTAAGTCAGAGTACCTGGAGGACATTACAACAAACACATGGGGAGCTCATCGAAGACAAGTGACCACGTACTATTCAAGGCACGCAATCCAATTCACGTGACAAGTAAAGTATGCTTCCTGGGATGCCCTTTTTGGCGTGAAAAGATATGTCCATGTGGCATACTCTCTGAGGTCAATAATTGGAGAATATCCTCTCCACGTGGAAGAGTCTGGTTCGCTGGGGTCTTTAACCTATGGTACTATGTTCTATAAATAGAGAGCAACCCCGATCGCAGGGGAAGTGATGTGACTGTGGAAAGCTGCTAGAGCTCCTGGTGTGTGAAGAAGAGCGAAGACAGTAGCCACGAAAGAAAGAAAATGAGAGACATCAACAGAAGAAGAAAAAGTGAGTCTGATTGAAGCAAACGGTTCCACTTTGAAGATCTGTGTGCATCTGTTCTTGGATCAGATCTAGAACAGTTTTGCTCCTACGTGAGCTATATTGGCTTTAGGTTTTCTGACTATTCTATTTTTTCTCTTTGTCACTTTCGTTTTCCACTTCCACAGTGTCTTTCGATACCCTGTTGGGGATCGGGTTCCTCCTATGTGTTCAGGAGAAAGGAGAGCGATCTCTGGTTGTGAGTGACTGGGTGTCACTCACGGGTTCCCTCTGCACGTCAGAGGAAGAGAGCACGTGTCCTCTGGTTGTGGGCAACTGGGTGTTGCTCACGGTTCCTCTTGAGGATTCAGGAGAAGGGAGATTTATCTCTGGTTTCCCTCTGGGTGTCAGAGGAAGGGAGACTGTGTCTCCGGTCACAAGTGGTGATGTGCTACTCGTGGTTTCCCCTCCGGTTTGGAGGAAGGGTGGATTAGTCCTCCAGTTTCTGATCTTGCTGGTGGCAAGGTCAGGTTTCAGATCTTGTGGGTTGCAGGATCAGTGTTGAGGGATTTGTCTCCTCAATTTCAAGCTGTTAGGCAGCAGTTGCTTACAAACTGAGCCTCTTCTTGCGTTTGTAAGGGAATCCTCACTCGGGTTTGAGTAAGGGGTGGATGTAGGAAGACTGGTGCCTGGCCGAACCACCTAAAAATCCAGGTGCTTTGTGGTTTGCTTTGTGCGTTTATTTTTTGTCCTCTTCCCTATTTTGTAGGTTTGTTGTGTGTGCATGGTTGATGATCCTAAGTGTGCAACCTATCTATAATCTTCATAGCTATAACGTGTTTGTCTTTGTGCTCAGGAGAATCTCAGACTGTGTTTGCGTTTTAGTGTCTTAGATTCCCCCTATGAAATCAGTTCAGATCATGGGTGATCTCTTGTGTTTTGTATTGCTGCACTCAGAAGGATCAAAATGGTAAATGTGACCTACATATCACTTCTCCAGTAGTGGGGAGCCCTCTATCATAGCATAGTTGAATTCCGTGATTGAGTGATTTAAATACTAAGGTATTTCTCCATTCTCTGCATTAGGCTTCCGAGCGTTCCACTATTCATCTGTTTAAGCACAGTAAGTTTTTCAGAGGGCAAAGGTTTGTCGTAACAAAAAGTTTTAAACAGGGATCCATTCACCCCCCTGGATCCTTGCCTTGCCTATCAAATTGTATTAGAGCACATTGTCTAACAAGTGGTATCAGAGCGGGTTACTGCTTCATCGAATGCAACGATCCGCAATAGATCCTACAGTTTTTTTTGGTGCATTTCTAAGCGTGTTTAGTTTGTTGCATTGAATTGTTTATTGATTTGCTTCCATGGCTCATCCACCGGTTTTCAATTGCTCCAACTTTGATTCATGGCTCAACAGCATGCGTAGCTATGTTAGAACAACAGATCCTGATCTATGGAAGGTAATTTCATATGGTCCACACAGATTACCTAAAGATAAATTAAGTGGACTGAAAATCATAGATCAAAGAATGCTGTTAATTTGGTGGCATTAAATGTAATGAAGGTAGCTGTTGATATTGCTATTCTTCCTTGTCTTTATGAATGCAGATCTGCCAAAGACATCTTAAACAAACTGAAGAATGCCAGTCGTGAAAGTGAAAACCAAAAATGCATGATGGTTGAAGGAAGCGATGAAAGTGAGGATGTAGAAGAGGTAAACAACCCTTTCGCTAGCTTTACTCTAGAGGACTGGGAAGATGCATATGCTAATTTGCTAGAGTCCTATGAAAAATTGAGAAAATAGAATAAATCCCTGAAAAAGAAGTTAAATAATCTTGTGAATGCTAGTTCTGAAGGTGAGGACATTGAAATTCTTAAAACAGAAAATGACATATTCATATGACAAATAAAAAATCTTGATGTCATTAGTTCAGAACTTGATTATGTGAAATCTGAAAATGAAAAACTCAAAAACCAATTTTAGGAATCTGAATATAGATCAATGAATCTTGAAAGTGAAAATAGATTTAATCTCTGAAAAATTGGAGGCTGTTAGAGTAATAAATTTAGAGCTTCAGAAAATTTTTGACAAACATCAATCAGAAAATCAACAAGAAATATTTAATGAATGTCAGACTTCTTTAAGTGATTTGGTGTTTGATGATGAACTCCAGGAGCAAAATAGTAAACTGAAAGAGGAAATTAACAAGTTGAAACACCTAAACACAACTCTGTCTGAGAGAGCAATCATATTTGAAAAAGGTAAGTGTGTGAGCATGGATAGTTATAACAAGTTGGTGAATGCAGAACAAGAAATTGAGAGTCTAAAAACCGCTAATCAAATGTTGAATGAAAATGCCACTTGCTATGAAGAGAAGATAGATGGATATGAGCTCCATGTATCATAACTTGAATCTGAAATTTCTGACTTGAATAAATCTCTTGAAAAATTTGTGAGTGGAAACGATAATTTGGAGAAGCTCCGTGGCTGCAAAGTTAATTTCCAACGTGAGGGTCTGGGTTTTAACCCAGCAAACAAAAAGGGCTTTGACAGTAAGCTTCACACTCATTTGTGTGTAGTTCTGAGCCGACTAGCACATCTAGTGCGCCTATATTTCAATCTAGTGCCCAGAGGAACCAAAAATTCACTGTCAGTCCCAAAACTATAGAACAAATTCAAAAATTAAAAAAGAAAGAAAATCCACAGAAAAAGTCCAAAAACACTCCTACTGGCACAAGGAATGCTGCATAGAAGTCACATGATCTCTCACACACTCATACTAGAAAAAGCTCATGTCATTATTGTGGAAGATTCGGTCATGTGATGCACAATTGTTACATCCTGGAAACTGATGAATTAAATGTTCAAAAAGGAATGAAGGAAATGAGAAATCCAGGAAACACACACATGCATTTCACTCAGGGTTCATAAAACAAACAAGTTGCCCAGAAAAGGTAACTCAAATGTTTACACTATGGTCGATTTGGTCATGCTATGCATGACTGTTGGTTTGTGAAAGAGAATAAGTATAAGGTTTTTAGAAGGAACCCTGTTCCTAGAGCTGCTCCAAGGAGACTATATTGCAATGCATGTGGTAAGGCCGGCCATACAGTCAAAGACTGTTGGCACTTGAAACACAATCACAGCATTCATGCCAGAAAGAGCAAAAATCTTGTTTTCACTCGGACACATGATGCACAATTTTTTAAAAGGCATGATTTCTCTGTTCAATGTCATTATTGTGGATTGTTAGGGCATATCATAGATGAATGTCGTCATTTAAAGAATGATGAAATTATTGCCCTGAGGTCAAGGACAGCACCTACAAGAGGTGCATCTAACTTCTCTGGACCCAAGAAATATTGGGTACCATTAAATCAAAAATGAGAATCCTTATTTTGCAGGTGTGCCTTGGGAATGAGGAATAAAAAGGGGGTTCAATAAGCCAAGCCACCTGAGTTCGGTAAAACCCCGGTTCTATTTTTATAATCTTGTTTGTTGATTGCTATCTCTTTCTTAAATTTTTTTTTGGTCATACCTGATTCATGGATTAAACATCTCAAGCTGCTAAATGATCAAGAAGGAATTTCAACTTATGGGCTACATGAATTTTCATGATTGCAAATATCATTTGCACTATTTGCATATGTTAGTCTGCTCATGCATAGACCTTTACACGTGCATATGAAAGCTGCATAGGTCATAGATAATTACAGAAAAGTCATTTGCACACTCATTTGTAGAATGAAAATATGAAGTGCATATGTGCACATTGCATATGTGGTTCATCCGCATACATGTGTGTTTGCCAAAATGACTTAAAAAAATGTTTTGCTTTGTGACTGCACTGAAATTATTATGCACCTTCATGCATGATTACATGGTATATCAATAGTATAGTCCTAAAGGACAGATGAAGTCTGTCTGGAAGTTCTGACCATGTGTGAGGTGGTCATTAGACCAAGTCCTCCGCCCAGTACCATGGGATCAAATTGCATATAGAGCAGTCTAGAGGTTAACAAGCATTAAACTCTCTGAATGGTCTTCATGTCATATATGATGGTTCAATGCATTTAGTTAGGGGGAGTTCATGCATTCTGTAGGATACATAAGTGCATGGAGTTGCTCATATGCATACATTCATTTCAAAATAGATTGCATGATATTCTTGTTGGAAAGTCAGAACTGATTGCATGCACATACATAGGGGGAGTTCATGTATGTCATAATTTACTCATGTGCATTTGTTATCATGCATATACTGATTTCAGATTTGATTGCATATCTCATTCATATTAAAAATACCAAAAAGATTGATTGGATGTATACAGTTAGGGAGAGCATTAACCATGTCCTTGAAATTGCATGACTGTCATCTGATCTATGCATCATAATTTCATTAATGTTTATTTCGGTTTACCAAATTAATCACTACGGTCAACCTACGTTCTTTGATTCAGTCTATGCTGATCTTTGGGCTATGATCCTTTTGTGTTCATCACTCTCATGGCCTTGAAATATGTTGTCTGGTGCTCATGCATTTGCTGAGATGGTACTGGATACTTTAAATTCTTTTTGAGAATGTCATCTGATTAGAACTGAATTGTTGATTTTGCTATTCTCTGAAGCCTATCTCACTTTAAACTCTTTTAGCTACCATCCTCGATTTAGTTGTTACAGAAATTACTCGTATTCATGCAAAGTGCCCTCTATTACTTTGCGAATTAGCTGCTTCAGAAATTTTCTTGTCTTGACTATCATTTGGAAAAGTTTCAATGGGTATACCATGTTCATAAATTTGAAAATGATTTGGAAAAGGAATCTTCTATAATACGGAATTATGAATGCCTGAAAGATTCATGTGGTTTAAGTTTCATGTATTTCTTGAGGTTGGATTTGAGCATCTTGAAAATATCTTAATCAATCTTTTTAATAAACTTTAACCAGTTGATTCATTTTGTATCATGTAAAACTTTCTGAAATCTGAATGTTCTAAAATCATGACTTATTTTGGTTGCGTTACATCAAGTGAGTATTACTCTTAAACATTTGATTATTTTGAGTAATGTCTGAAAATGGTTAGGGCAATGACTTTGGTCACCAAGAAACTGGGTCCTCTATCAAAGAAATAGAGTAAACCTGAGTCATGAAGTGCCATAGTTACCTCTACTGAAAAGTTGATTGAAATATCTATGAAAAAATGGCAGAGCAATGATATGATGTGTAGTGAGTAACTGGGTCACTTCACCTAAGACGTGTTGTGCCTCACGTCAAAAGCCATGCTAATGTTATCTCTGTTCAATTTAAAGCATGACAGTTAGTCATTCCAAGTGCTTAGGGATACTGGTGTCTAAACAACGTGTATCCTCTAGTTATAAGGGTGTACTAAACTCAAATGCTCCTGAAATTTGAATATGAAAATTGTTATTGAACAAGAGAAACATCTGAAAATGTTTGCCAAAAGAAAAATCTGAAAACAAGTGTAACAGAAAAATTGCTGAAAGCATAGACAAAATCAGGTGCATTCATGAGTGTTTAACCTCAATACTAGTTCATATAACCACTAAAGGAGTTATTGAAATTGAATGATTAAGATGAAGGGAGTTTAAACTAGATGTTAACGTGAAGGCATGGTTCATTTTTATTAAAATTGACTTGAGATATGAGTACAGAAAGTTTATTTGGACTATCTCTGAATACATTATATTTAAACCATGCTGCCCAATAAAGATTCCTTCATAAGCCCCTATAATTGAAGACTCTAAAACATCTTTAAATTTGGATTTATGAAATCGGTATCTCATTGAAAACCTTCTACTTCACTAGAATTCAATTCTTTATCAGATTCTGCTCATTGTTATTCACTTCTTCTATCTGAATCAGCTCACTACTCTTGATGAAATCTATCATGACCTGAACTCACTGAATTTGTGCTTGTTTAATTCTGTATGTCTGATGATTTACTTCCATTCCAATCCCTCTAGACTATCAAAGGGGGAGATTGCTTCCTCAGCATCTTATTAGCTTGATCTGCTTCATTGTCACATTCCTATCCTCACTGTAATTTATTTGTTCTACTCATTGTTATTCACTTCCATCCTTACTGTTCCTTCCTTTTTTCATAATGTCAAAGGGGGAGAATAGTTTGGTTGAGTCATAGAGGTCATTGATTGTTTATTTAGTTGCATGATGCATGATGCATACATTGATTATTCGTTGATTGGAGTTAGTTAGTTGTTTGATTAAAATTGATTGTGGAGAGGGGGGTTTCTATAGCCCATCTAAGAGCAACTGAACTAGGTCCATCAGGACCAAACGAGCCCCAGCTCATCTAAGTGACAGCCCCGCAGGGCCCACTTAGACTAAAAAGCCCAATAAGATCACTCGGGATCAAACCCTTCCTCGACGGCCCTTAGGCTCGGAAGGCCCGAGCGTCGGTCAGGTTGGAGGAAGACCCACGCCCGATCTATCCCCTCGCCGAGATAAGGGCTAGCGCTCAGCGCCCACTCTGACCGATCATCATCCGAGCTATGCCTATCGCCCGGACAGGGTTGGCACTCTTCATGCTTAGGTTGACCGATGATTGCTTATCCACGCTGTCGTTGAGAGCCCTTTATGAGCAGGAGTTTACGAGGATAAGGGACCCACGATGAGGATGTAAACAGCCCATGTTGAGGATGTAACTCCTGCCTGAAACTCCTCAGCTTATGGGACTCATGAGGCCGGCACACTATATAAACCTGGGACTCCCTCCAGAGAAAGGTAAGGCCAACACATGCCTAAAACTCCCTGAGTAGGAACCACTTCACCACCTTGGTGTAGAGGGATCTCGTGCCTCTCTTTCCTCCTCCCTTCATAACTTCCACCATTGCTCTACTGACTTAGGCATCGAGGGTTTACCCTAGGGAACCATCCCTGGGCCCCCTGATCCGTTTCCCTTCCTTGCAGTTCACTGTTCGGTGATCATCTCCCCAGCTCAGGACCAGCGCGAGATCACGCCTCTTCAGATTGAAATGACTTATAGTGACTCATAGTTTTACCATCATCAAAAAGGGGGAGAATGTTGTGTCCCTGTGTTTTGATGCTGTCAAAAACTATAGTCATGTATACTCTTTAATATGATCAATCAATGTGCTTTGTTGATAAAGAAACATGCATATGCTCCCAGGATTCTGCTTGTGTACAAAGAACAGGTTAAAAGCCAGTTAAAATCAAAAGTCAATGCACAGTCAACAAGAAAAGTCAACATGGTCAATGAAGTCAATGCACAGTCAACAAGAAAAGTCAATAGTCTTATTTGGCCTGTCAATATTACAGACAGTACAAGCTGTACTAATGGTTGACAACAAGGTCGGTGCATGTTTTGCCATCACTGCCACAAGGTCGGTGCATATTTTGCCATCACTGCCATAAGGTCGGTGCACCTCTCGCTAGCATGCAGCCAAGGTCCGTGCACATTGAGCCAGCACAGGACCAAGGTCGATGCACATCGAGCCAGGGCAGAATGAAGGTCGATAAACATGAAGACTTGAAGCTATGAAGGTCGATGCACATGAATACTTGAAGCTATCAAGGTCGATGCACATGGCCAAGCTCAGGTCAGTGCACATACAGTTAAAGTCGATGCGCATGTGCAAGCTCAGGTCGATGCACATGGCCAAGCTCAGGTCGGTGCACATACAGTTCAGGTCAGTGCTCATGCTTAAGCAAGGTCAACGTACATGAAGAAGTTCTTGTTGAGTCTCTCCAAGTGATTTTGATGATAAACACACATACACACACGTGAGGAGTTCGGAACTCCCACGAAGGTGCACAAGCACCGAATCACAAAGATGTGTGAAAACTAGAAGAAACACACACACACACACACACACACACACACACACACACACACACACACACACACACACACACACACACACACACACACACACACACATGGATCTGCATAGATCCACACACACACAAGTGTTTAAGAGTACAAGATCACACACTTGAAGCTTGATGAAAAATAAGAGAGAAACATAAAATAAAAAACTCAGATTTAAGCTCCCCCTTAATGGATGAAGATGATCTTGGATGAAGCTTCCTCCTCAGCTAGATCTTCACTTGAATGGCTTCAGGATGATCTTCAAAAAACTTGGAGATGGATGAAGAAGTTCTTCCCCGAAACACTATTCACGGAGCTACAGTGGCAGCACTCTTTCTCCCCTTGATAGCCTCTTTGACGTTTTCAAGATCTGAAATCGTTTGAAGCAAAGTTTCTTTTTCATCTATTAACTCAAACCATTCTTGTTCCAGTTTCTCAAATTTAACAAAAATATCATCATGTGATACATCATAAATTTTCTTTTTGAGAGTTTTATTTTCAGATCTGATTTTTTTGTATTTTGTATATAGCTTTTCATATTTTGACTCTCATTGTTCATTGGAAATAAAATCAGGATTAGAATTTACCTCTGTTGCGTCATCCTCGTGTGTCATAAGGTACATGCTTTCCACTAGCTCTTGGATCTCCTCGTCGGATGGTTCGTCCTCTTCGTCGCTCCATGTGGTGACCATGGCGTGAGGCTTCTTGAACTTGTCCTTCTTGAATTTCCTCTTCAGATCTGGGCACTCTCCTCTCATGTGCCCGGGCTTCTTGCATTCATAACAAATGACAATATTGGGCTTGCTCGGTTCACCCTTTGTTTGAATGGACTTCCTTTGCCCCTTTCTGAAGTTGCCTTGAAAATTCATCTTCTTTCTCAAAAATCTCTTTACTTGGCGAGTTATCATGGCCAAGTCTTCTTCTTCATTGCTTCCCTCGTTGGATTCTTCTTCTTGAAAGTCATCATCAGATTGGTGAGCTTTCAATCTAATCACTTTCTTCTTCTTCATATCTTCCTCGGCTGTTCTCTTCATGTTTATCTCATAGGTCATGAGTGACCCTATGAGCTCGTCCAAAGAAAGTGTGGACAAATTTTTTGAATCCTCAATTACTGTGGCTTTTGTATGCCACGCCGACGGAAGTGATTTCAGAACTTTCCTCACAAGATCGGAGTTTGTGTACTCCTTCCCGAGTCTTTTGAGACCATTTGTGATCTTCGTTAATCTCGCGAACATTTCGAGATGGTTTCTTCAAATTTCATTTTGAATAGCTCATAGTCTCTTACAAGTAGATTGGCCTTGGTCTCCTTGACCTCTAATGTTCCCTCATATATGAGCTGCAACTTGTCCCACATCTCCTTCGCTGAACTGCACATTGATACACGAGAAAACTCATTAGGATGTATAGCACATTGCATGATATTCATAGCATTAAAATTTACAGTGCATTTCTTAATTTCCTCGGGTGTCCATTTTTCTTCATCATCCGAGAGTTTATACGGACCCTTGTCCACAACCCTCCAGATCTCATACTCTTGGGCTCTCAGAAAGACATGCATTCTATTTTTTCAATAGGAGTAATTTGAGCCATCGAAGTATGGAGGACGATGGATGGAATGACCCTCAGGCATCATACCCTTGTTTTCCATTGATCTGGATCTTACTCTAGATCGTTTGATCTGAAAGAAATAGAGCCTTAGCTCTGATACCAACTGAAGTCCCGTGATCAATGACACCCAAGAGGGGGGTGAATTGGGTGTTTACAAACTTTTAGAAAATTCTTGGCCAAATTAAACAAGTATGAAAAAAGCCGTAATAAAAATAGAGATATATGTGTAAATACTTAGATCTAATAAAATCTATCACAGTCAACCGATCTTAGGTACAGTGGCAGAGGTGAAAATCATAAGAGTCTACTCACGCAAGATTGTTGATTATTATTTGTGATTGTGATGATTCCTTTATTGCAAGATGATGTGATCAATTATGCAGATATGTGGAATAATGTAATCAATCTACCAATAGACATGTGCAACATATACCTATGCAACCATCATGACATCTAAGCATGGGCAAGCGATCTCAATCAGGGAACTAAACTAAAGAAGAAATAAAAACACACGTCAAGCGTGGAGCAAGAGGAATAGAAAACACACCGCAAGGGGTGGAACAAGCAACTAAAGAAAAAGATGTGAAGAGAGAGAGAGCTATTGCCCAACTAAGAAGGAACGTGATCGCCACTAAGGTAAATAACAAGCCAAGGACTTGGAACATACCTTAGAATAGGTGGATGAAGCACCCGCCCGTAGGAGAGAGAAAAACCAGGAGCTGCAATCTATAACTCTGTGAAGCGTAACGGACTAGTGTAGATGCACCAGAGAACCGTAACGCGCCTTTCTTGATCCGTCAGAGGTCTGCAGAAAAAGAATTGGGAATCTTTGATCTCTAAGCTTCCCAGCCGGCCAGGAAGCTTGGGCCTCGTGCCTTAACCTTGGAAAACCTACATAAGAATGTAGACAACAAAGAAAAACACCCAGATTAGCCTTTGCAAAGTGTAGTAGCTATAAATCAAAAGAATTGAAGAACATGCAAAAGGGAAGGGAGAATACCGGGGGTGGTTGTTTTTTTTACCCCTCTGGGTTGTTTAAAAGATGGGAAGGAGGTTTAGATGTATGCAGTAAGAGAGAGAATGTGGGAGAAGGGAAGAGAACATGCCATGGATGATAGAAGAGGGAAGGACAAACTAAAGATTGAACTTGACTGAACTAGCCCCTTAAAGCTAATACTCCTTGGACTTAGGATGACGACGGACGTGGGATGCAGCCTTCCTTGGTCGGTTCTAGCTCTAGGATGCGATAGCACTTCGTCACGAACTCCAGAAATCTCCTCTACAAGCCATGAAGTTAAGGGTTCTATTTATAGACCCTCAAAGTCTAGGCTCGAGTTGGAGATAATCCAGCTAAAAAGTAGGAGGTTTCTTGGCAAACTCCTGAAGATAATACTCCCAAGAGTCCATAGAAACAAACAGAAGGTTCTAAGGATAAGATTTGAAGGAGAAATCATCAGATCAAACTCTTAATCCGGCCACGGAGTAGCAGAGAAAGAGCAG
The DNA here is from genome assembly GCA_022559845.1 of Amorphophallus konjac. Taxonomy (NCBI): domain Eukaryota; kingdom Viridiplantae; phylum Streptophyta; class Magnoliopsida; order Alismatales; family Araceae; genus Amorphophallus; species Amorphophallus konjac. The sequence goes on along the minus strand of CM040118.1, from coordinate 273,358,697 downwards.
TTCTGCTAGAACACTCTGATGGATGTAACAGTTGCACGATAGACCACCACAAGAAAGTAACGCGCCAGGACTAGTCTGTTACACAACCTTATCCTCTAAGAGATAAGACCAATGGGTGAAGTTTTCGAAAGGAGGACTCTGGAAGGCGTAACGGATCATAGCAAATGCGTTAGGCTAAGGTGACGGATGAAAGAAGTCTGTTACATTGCAAAGGATAAGCATGAAAAGAGAACGGTCAACTCAGGACTCTAGGATCACTTAACGGTCCATGGGAGGTGCGTTAGGAAACCGTAACGCGCTAGGATTGATGCGTTAGGGACGAAAAGATGACAAATAAAATGGAGAGTTCGCCAAGCAACGTCCAGTTGACAAGGACGAGGAACCAGACCCAACCAAGAAGAAAATGACCCGTGAAAGAGACCTCAAATTGACCAAGAATACTCAACAAGGGTGAACAACCCAGAGCATCATTAAAAATGAATAAGGAGATGACTCAACTCATCGGTCATAAAATGGGTGTCAACAGATGCCCCTCCTTAACGTCCTCTTTGTAGGGGAGTGAGCGGAGGTGTAGCGAAAGCGAAATGGAACATGGAGATGAAGCGAAAATGAAGCGGAGCGGACTTAAAAGCAGGCGTTAAGGCAAACGACACCCGTTCTCAACCAACAAGCGATAGGAATCTTCCGGAAAACTTCAAACTAACCACAAGGAATGGTAAACCAAAATAATGCACGCCTAGAGGAACTAACAACTAAGGAAAGGAAAAAAACACGGCCAGCGGCCGGAGCAACGGAAAGGAAAAGAGCCGATTAACTAAACTCCAGACGGGAATCTTCGGCTAACCAAACCAAGCAATAAGACCGAAGGAAACCTTCTGACTCAAAGTGGAATGACTCTCCTTACTCTAGATTACAGACATAGATATCCACCATTACTGAAACACCTGGACAGATGAGGCTCGTGAATGCTCAAAAATGCATATGATGCATGCTGGGCTAAAGAAAAAAGAAATCTTTAAAATGAATGCCAAGAAAAATAGGAAGATACTCGAGAATAGTATTGCTAGACCGGAGAAACCAGGGTCAGGACACCATCTGCAACCACGGCGTGCAAGATAGAACCATCGTCCCCAAAATTTTCCAACCTAACGGCCTATCCAACGATTAAACATGTGCACTTAGGTCATCATCATTTTTGTTTCAGGGGAACATCAGATCCCAGAACACATGAATGACCAGCTGGTTCTCGAGATAAATATATCTTAGATAACATATAGTAATGCATTAAGGGATAAAGGGAATCGAAATACACTACCTGACTTACCTGCTTGGCGAGCGACAAAGCGTGAGAGCTTAATGATATTCATGATTTCATTAAGAGGGTCAGCCAATCAAGAATAGAAGCATAAACAGAGCATAACCATTCAATAATCATCAATCACTTTTTCAAAATATCAGGCATAATAAGCACGATAATGATTATATTTCACCCAAATGTTTTCAAGACTGTAACGGATTACGGAAGATGCGCTAGATAAATGTAACAGATTTATATTGATCTGTTATAGTCCACCGGTCCTTATTATTCAACAAAGGAAGACCCGGTCACCTGACGGACTCAATATAGTGCGCCAGAGGACTGTAACGGTCTCACGATAGACCGTTAAAGTTTCTGAGTTTGCAAAAGAAACAAACCGAGCCCTCATTCGTTCTCATTTGTGCTAATCACACCCTAACACACCCCAAAGCAAAACCCGAGCGCCCAAAGACCCTTCCCCAAAACCTCACCGGCGACGAGTCCTCCAGCCACCCTTGTCGGAAGAACAACCGGCGGCGGCGGCGGCTCAATCAACGGAAGAAGAGGACCCATTGGCCCTAGAGGAAGCTGAAGAGGGAGGAGAACATGCCAGAGAAGTTGCCAGTGGCGAGGATGAGCCCATTGCGCCGGAGAAGAAGAAACACGGCCAAGACCCCGAGGTCGGCCAAATCGCCCCAAACCCTAGTTTTTAAATTTTCAATGGATTGCATGCGTGTTTAGGGGGAGGATAATGGGTCTAGGGACCCATTGAGGTACTTTGTAGGCCATATTGGCCATTCCCATGGCCTGGAAGATCAAAGAAGATGATGCCCGGTGCGGGGGAACGTAACGGTCGTTCCAGTGACCGTTACGTTCCCTGATGCGCCACCACTGGTGCGTCAGGGGAACCAGAACTAGAAATGACATTTTGGGGTTTTTTATTATTTGATTTTTTTCCCTTTGTTTATGATTAATGCAATGCAATGTGACTAATGACTAACTTATGACCTAAATGTGTGCAGGGAAATAAAAGAACAAGAATCACATGGCTTCAAGTGCGGGCAGCGTACTTTGCATTGCCGAGGTACCAGAGGGAGAGATTAACTACCATGGGCTTCGGGGAAGTCCTTAGCATAGAGGTGACAAGAGTAGACACGGCCCTCTTGTATGCGCTGCACGAGAGGTGGGATCAGATTAGTCGAGCTTTCATCTTCCCATGGGGGCACATGATCCCAACATTAGAAGACATGGCAAGGATTAGTGGATTGAGGGTGCACGGGAAGGCGGTGACGGGATGGACATATGGCGACTACAGAGAGCTAGCCCAGGAGTTGCTAGGGCTGGATCTGATGAGGGAAGGACATCCGTCGTCCCGATTATCACTATCAGTGTTGCAAGAGAGTTTGGGACTCCGGGGAGCGGCCATCGCAGTTGGAGAGCTACCTGAGCAGAACATCGACTGAGTGGTCAAGCAGGTGCGCCCGAGTGTGGTGGCGGAGGCAGGACCGGATGGGGACAAAGTGCTGAGGCGCTTCCTGATGCTGCTATTCGGGAAGCTCCTATTCCCGACCCGAGCTGACGTCATCAGCTGCAGGCTCCTTCCATTGCTAGCGGATCTAGATAGAGTGGGCAGATATGCATGGGAGCGACTGTCTTGGCTTTACTATTTGACTCCCTCAGCGCGACAGACCGGGAGACCATGCTAGGCGGCTTCTCACCTTTTCTACAGGTAAATGCCCTAAATGCTTCTAAATGCTTTCTAAATGCTTTTGATTATCCCTATATGCTGACACATGCTAACACATGTTCCTAAAGTGTAGATCTGGGTCTTCCTTTACCTACCCGGGATCGGGCGAGGGACCGAGCTACATCCGGGGTAGATTCCCATCGGGAGGCGGTGGTCGGTAGCTCGAGATACAGGGTCGATCAAGAGATTGACCCGGGTGATCCAAGATGACATTGACTCATACCCGCATGCATCGGTAAATTCTCAAACTTAAACCTTTTCTATATGCTTCTAAATGCTTCCAAATGCTGACATAAACTTAACTGGCCTTTCAAGTGCGCTGGACACCGTACCGGAATGAGTGACACGAGGGGCAGCCGTGGGTGGCGGCTTCCTTGGCTTACGGAGGATGAGACATTTGGCTTCATTGCATCAATGTGATCGAGCCTCTCCACTACCGCTTGATCATGAGGACACGAGGAGTGCATCAATCGGAGGTGACGTTCCCTCGTCGAAATGATGAGCGGTCGGGGAAATCTTTCAAAGGGATCAGTGGCAATGTAAATTGGAGCGGTCGGGCGAGAAAGTATATTGAAGACTGGAAGCGGAAGGGCATGGTAGTGACCGAGTAGGCTGATAGCGACGAGGCATACTTGAAGGCCTACGCCCAGGGGTACGGAGACCAGGTTTTCTGCGGTATCCGACGACCGGTATAAACTCTAAACTTAGACTTTGCTATATGAAATGATTTATTTCTATATGCCTTGACACTTTTAACTTTGAAATGCAGCTAGACCCACGGGGACGCATTGCCAAGTGTTGCAGCGGGAGGCACGCGGAGTGGAGCACCGAGCGGATCGGTAGGAGACTACCTGGGTAGTTCTTCCGGTCGGCGGAGGAACGAGGGGGTGGGGAGGAGACGATCACGGGAGGAGGAACACAGTGCCATGGAGCCGCCAGCCAAGCGGCAAGAGGGTATTGGGGATAGTGACGGCCCGGGAGATAGACCGGCCGAGTGATATGTTTTCTTTTGTTCTTTCATTTTGACACACATACTTGTACATGACAGTTAGTGGAATGAAATTTTGTTTTTGTGGGTTTTATGTTTAGTTATATGTGTGGATGTGTGAACGAATGGACGTGTGAATGTGTGGATGCGTGATTGTGTGGATGGAATGAATGCATGTGATGGGACTGGCAGGTTTGGCCAAAGAGAGAGGGAACGAATTGATCTACAACCTGCAATAGACTATGTAACGGATCACTGCAGACTGCCAGGAATACGTAACGGACCAGTTTAGGGCCGTTAGAGTCAACAGAGTGAAGGCGGTGGATGAGCAGAATGTGACGGACCAACCATGGCGCGTCAGGAGACTATAACGGACCCACGATAGACCGTTACACTAGATAGCAGTAGAATCCGAACGGGACTCTCTCAAGAGCATCCGAAGTTGGATGGAAGGGGGCCTAATCTATGCTAGAACCCTTCTGGACCTAGGATAAGACTTCCTAACCTTAGTCCTCACATTCTAACACCAAAATTCAGCCTCTATAAATAGGATCAAGCCCTAAATTTGCAACTTGCCTTATTTCTCTGCTACAAGTTTAGAAAATTCATCAATTTGCCAAGAACACCATGAAAAGAAGCTTTGGGGCCTTTGCCATGGAGGAAAGGGTCTACACCGGGCCCAAAGCTGCTAGAAAAGAGCATGGGGAGCTACAAAGGCTAACCTCCATCCCCAAACACCTCAGTTCAAATCCATTAAGAGATGTAAATTTTGCCATTAAATTTAGAAAGATACAATTTTTTTGCACTTTCTTACGATCTTCCTTTCTTTTCTCAGCTTCTTCTTTCTTTTAGCCTTTTCCTGGCCCGAGGTGTTATTCCAACCTGAAGTGGGTGGCTCCCATGATTAAGGAACGTCCATTAGAGGTTATCTCCATCTTAAGGGCATGGCACCTCCAACCCTTAGTCGTCCTAGGGAAGAATTTCCACAAGCTGTCCTTGGATTGGCAAGCATCTCAGCCCTTATAGAACTATGGCATCCCCAAACTCATACATTCCTCTTCCCTTCCTTTGAAGCCACAATCTTTTTGGAGGAGGTAGAGATCTACCTATCACTTGCTAAGACCAAAGTAGGGGATAAAGACTTAGTATGCCACACGGTTGAGCCCATAGATCCTTCACTAATCTTAAGTGATTTCATCCATAGCCCAAATGATGTTAGGACCATGATTAGCCAAAAACATATTCACTTGATACCGATGGCACAATGGATAACCGCCTATTGCAAGAACAAGAGCGGTAGATTCGAAGCCATAGCGAAAGCCGTGTCGGTGTGCTTGTGCAGGGTCTTTCTTTTTCCTACCACTGACCACCTTCTTGATATCCAAAATCTGAGCATTATTAGTGGGTTGTGGCGGGGAATGTCCATTTCACAAGCGGTCCTCTCATACCTTTATGAAGGGCTTAGCTCAGCTTGCCTAAAAGGACCTCTCTTCGGCTCCATGATACCACTTGAGTGCTAAATGGGAGTGAGAATCAAATTTCAACTCAAGGAGGACTTGACCACAACTAGCCGGATCATCGGGAGCCACCATTTATTCTTTATCGGAGGTGCCATTGGGTTTTCTTCACAGGTGGAGTGCCAGACAGTGGACAAGAAAACACGCGATGGATGGCGCCTCTTCCTCAACACAATGCCAATGGAGAGGATCGAAATGCGGCCAAGCGTTCTTCGGAGAACCATACTTAGAGTACCACGGTGGCCAGGCCTAGATCTACAGCTAGTGGGGGACACTACCATGGCGATCTACAACCCTCACCGTTGCTATCTTCAAGTTCGGCTACCCCGAACCAAAGTTCCTGCACTTGCACACTACCCTCCCCTTCTAGCTAGAAAGGTGGGGACCGAGGAGGATGAGAGAGTGATCCGGAACGCGCTGACCATGTGGGAGATCAGCAAAACACGCCCGTGGCAAGACGAAGTGGAAGAAGACGACGAGGAGTGTCGTGCTTACGTGAAAGAGTTACGGAAGATCCGGCCCCATGCGGATAGAAAAATGAATGTACTTTGAATTTTGTTCTTAATGTAATGAAGAGTATGAGTTTTATCAACCACTTGATGTACAATGAGTTTAGTTGAATGAGAAATAAAAGTTATATTCTCAAAAGATAAGGAATTGATTGCACAATTGAGCTGAACCTGTTCTACAAAATAGAGTTTCTGTGTAACGTAACGGACCTTAGGACGGCCGTTACCAAAACGTAACAGACTGAAGATCATCCGTTAGAGGAAGGACCCAGAGAAACTGAAATTTTACTGTGTTCTGTGTTGTGCCCTTGTGGTTTTGATGATGGGATGATGGTTTTAATGATGGTTTTGATGATTGGCCTTTGAAGTGAGTTATTCACTGTGAGTCATCTTGCTGTGTGTGTCATCATGCTAGTATTCAGTCATTCTCTGATCATAATGCTATTTTATCATGTAAGTGAATGGAGTTCATAAGGCTGTCAGATAACATGCTCTATTTAATTCTGTCTACACTCTGTCTGCACAGTCTCCATAGCAGTGCGTCAACTCATTGTGCTGTTGCGTCGACCCTTCAGTCATATTTGTCTCTGTCCACGTAGTAGTGCGTCAACTCCTTGAGCTGATGCGTCGACTCTTCAGTTTAATTTCTTCAAGTCTATACATTAGACTGTGGCAAAGTCTATTCATTCGTTTGGAAAACAAGTCTGTACAGCCATGTCATATCCTCCTGAAGTTCATATCATTAAGTCTGTACATTGGCATCTCATCTCCAAGTATGTACATCGCTACTTTATCAAAGCCTGTACAGTCTATCTTCAAGTGTTTGGCCAACTCTGTACATCCGTTTTGCCTATTCATTGTTGAGGCAGAGTCTGTACACTGACTCAAACTTCCCAAGTCTACACAATGCTCCCCCATTGAAAGTCTATACATTCTGGCCAATTCCTACGCTCGAAGCTTTAGCTACACTTAAAGTCTATACACTGCTACAGGAACCAAGTCTATACACTCTCCCGTTCAAATCCTTCTAAGTCTGTACACTGGACTTCATTTCACCAACTCTATACATCCGATTGATGTTGCAGTGTTCACCAAGTCTATACATCGTCTTCAGACTTCAAGTCTATACACTCCATGCCCATTCAAGTCTATACATTGGTTTGATTCAAAGTCTGTACACTGCTTCACTTCGTCAAAGTCCATACATTGGACTGTAGCATCTGAAGTCTGTACATCGTCCTTTTTCTAGAGTTCTTGAAGTATATACATTGGACTGCTTCTTTCAAAGTATATACACTACAATGTACATACTTAGATCTTATGACTTCATTCTTGTTGCTGAAGGGAACAGGGTCGACGCTGGGAGCTTAAAGTGTCCACGCATCAGTTGACGAAGCCTTCACGATATCTTCCACTGCGTCAACACCACAATGGAGCAGCGTCGACGCAGTAGTTACAAAGGGAGAGCCAATGGCTTACTGGATTACTCTGGTGCGTCAACGCATTCATCAAGTGGCGTCGACGCAGCAGGTTGATGGATCGACAAGGTGACCAGAGGGTGGACGTAGTTGCACAATGCGTCAACGCACTCCACACGAAACGTGAGAGGGCTTGTGGACACCAAAAAATGTCGATGAGGATCATACGGCATCCACGTCTCGACATTCGAGAGCAAGCCGAAGATGGAAATGCCGAACAAACTTCATGCCTCGCCCGATCAGGACGAGAACTCGCTTGGTGGTCCACTACCTGCTAAGGAAGCCCCCCAGGCAGAAGATACAGCTACAATGCTCCGACCGGCCATGCCGAGAGCTGAATCAGAGAGAAGTCGAAAACTCCGGCACAATCTCGGCATGCACAGAAAGTTACGCAGAATCTGGGACCGAGTCCCAGAGGCTACAAACGGAATATTGCAGAGGCCATACATTGCAACCGGAACATTCTGGGAATGCCGACATTCATATAAACGGCCGCGACTTCGAGAAGAATCCGTTTAGTGCTTAAAATGGCACGAAGGGGCCTTAAAACGGTGCGCCTTAAAACGGCACGTCCCCCTCTTAAAACGGCATGCGCCTTTTCTTTTTGGCTTCACGGCGGGCGAAGGGGCATCCCCTTTGATGCGTAAAATGGCGCCCCTTTGAATATGGCGCCGTTTTAACCCCTCATTCTATTCTCTGAAGTGCTTCCCCGACGCGCAATCAACCCATCCCGTCGGCATGCCGATGCTCTATTTAATGATGTGCAGAGAACATTGAATGCCCGACGCTCTGTCTCTACCTCCGTTCGACAGCACAGAAGCGGCAACGGCGAAGCAGGCTCCGGCAAATTCGCAAATGTCCCATCCTCGGACGAACGCCAGTGTACTCCACGAACCAGCATCATCCAACACAACAACAACGTTGTTGCGAACAAGGCAGAGGTGGCGGGAGTTTTCTCCCCCACTGTCCGTTCTATAAAAGGCATGCCCCACTGGTGAAGAAAGAAGAGAGGCTTGAATCACCCCCCCCCCCCAGATGGGCTATTGAAGTGAGAAGAAAAGGCCACCCGAAGAGAAGAAGCCCCCGTCCCTGTGCTTGCTAGGTGAAGAAGAAGAGAGATTGAGCGTGAGAGAAGAGAGGTGAGCTCGGAGGGGGAGGAGCTTGTGCTCCGCCCCCCCCCCCCATCGATGTATTTCTTCTTTTGTCTCTGATGTATTCCCCCCTTTGCTTTGCTGTCTTTCCCCTTGCGGATGAATAAAAGAAAAGCTTTTTTGCAACATATGGTGTTCTTCTGCTTTCCTCTCCCTCCTCCGTCTAATGCTTCTCTCTTTCTCTCCATAGAATGTATTTTCCTTTTCCGTTTGTAACGCCTTCTCTTCCATTTTTTTATCTGTATCAAGTTTCCTTCCCCGTTGGGTGGATGGATAAAAGAAGAAAAGCCATCTTTTTGCAACTCTTGTGTTCTCCGTTCCATTCTCTGCTCCGTCTTCTCATTCTCCGATCATCCTTGGCCCTTGAGGGCTGCCTTTCCATGGCACGACCCACAAAGGTACCCACCGTCGGATGAATATCTATGGCCCTTGTGGCAAACACCTGTCCCGTTTGGAAAGTTCCTCACCCGTGACCCGTGGTCGTTCTTGAAGGCTAGCCCTCGAACGTTCCATACTCACATTTGGGCTCAGACCGCCGTGAGGCCACTCCGATTTTTGAGAGTTTACCCCGGAGCAATCCGATTGGCGACTCTCCTTTATCTCTGGCAAGTCTCGGTCCGGGGGAGGTGCTGCCGGATTCTCGCCATGGCCAAGAACGCTCAAGATCAAATGAAGAAGATACCCTCCATAGAACAAGCGAAGAAACCACTTTTGAGAATAAGAACCACACACAGTAAGATATGTGAACTAAAACCCCTCGAACGAAACACTTAAAGTACATGCTAAGTCACCCTAATGAAGAGCTAAATGCCTAAACTTCCTTCCTACCTACTTAATCTATCAAATGGATGAACAAGCACATCATAAAATCTATCTACGGGTGAAAGAAAAGGAACAAATAGTCAAACGGCAATGAAAACAACCCTTGGAAGAGTTTATCCCGGCGCGGTTACTATTCCCCGCGCCGTTTTAACCTACACTCGAAACCCCTTTCGACCTTAATCTGGCGCCGTTTAAAATGGCGCGCCCCTCTCCCCTTGAATGGCCCTAATACGGCGCACTCCCACTCCTCCATACACCTTAACCCGGCGCCCTTAAAACCGGCGCGCCCCTCTTCCATTGCAGGGCTATTCCGACGCGCCTCTCTTTTGCACCCCTTAAAACAGCGCCCCTATAACCGGCACGCCCCCCTTTTAACGTCCTAAACCGGCGCCCATCTGTGCTTCACTATTCACTTTAAAATGGCATGGCCCAATTCCGGTGCCCCCCTTGTTTAACCATTAAAACGGCGCGCCCCTCGCCCGCTCTTAATACGGCGCCCTCCTTGAGGTTCCATATCCAGCGCCCCCCCCCCCCCCCCCCCCTTGCCATCCTAATCCGGCGTGCGTCTTATAAAAAAGAACACAATTAACTAAGGAGAAGAGAAGCTTAAAACTCATAAATAAATTAGAAGAAAGGACCCAAACAGATGAATGAAATAAAAGACTATGAACCACTCTCATGAGAACAAACACCATAACCTTTCTATAATTAAAATTTTGTGAGGGCGCGTGTTAGTGAGCTCGGGCTACGCATTTAACAATTCACACCCCCGGACTAGGTGCAAAGAGAAAACCAATGATGCCTTGTGGTATCGGACGTGGACCTCGGAACCTCTGACATGGTCATGATCCGAACACATCTCGGGCCAATAGTTCGTTAACTCGACCCGTTTCTCCCGGGATCTAATCCCGCAACCCCACATTAAACTTGTCGTGTCTACGGCAGACATTTGCATGGTTTTATCATCGTCTTCGATACTTCAAACGTGGACTCGCATCCGAACAATGAATGGTCCGACCGTGACCGACACGCACGTATACCTTGGAACCTTCATTTCCCAAAACTGTGCGTGAAGAGAAAAGTAATGACATCCCGTGGCATCAGACGTGGTCCTTGGAGACCCCGATATGGCCATAGTCCGTAACCACCTCGGGCCAATAGTACATCAGCTTGACCCATCTTCATCGGGATCCGATCCCGCACCCACAGGAAACGTGCCATACCTACGGCATACATCCGTATGTCTTTGTCGTTGTCTTTGATGCTTCGAATACGGACTCTTGTCCAAATACTGGATGGTCCGTTAGTGACCGACATATATATCGGGATCTAGCCCCGCACTTGCACTAAACTTGCCGTACTCACGGCAGACATTTACACGGATTCGCTCCCGTCATCGTCTTGTTTTCTATACGGACCTTTGTCCGAACATAAAATGGTCCGTGTATGACCGACAAAATCCGAATGGAACGAGACGGCTCTCGTCTTCCCCGAACCCTACGTGCGGGAACATCAATAAGACCTTCGTGAGTCACATTTGGACCTCGGGTTCGCCCCAACCATGGTCATCGCCTGACCCACATCCTAGGCCTATAGTCGGCTATCTCTGTACAAATCTTTGTTTCGGAATCTAGTCCCAGGACACTTTCCCGCTGCCCTTCGGCACCGGAAATATTAATGATGCCCACGCGAGCCCGACTTCGACCGCGGGGGGCCCACCGCAGTATGGTCGTAGCTTGGTCTTGCACCGGGCGAACAAACTTATCGATTTCCGATCGCTCTAACCGGGATTCAACCGAATGCCTCCTATCCCTTTGAACAATAAACTTGCCATACCCCGGCATACATATGCTCCAGTTTTCCCCGTGATGATCACGATTCTATAAAGCCGGACGCTCGTCCGAATATCAAAATGGTCCCTTGAGTGACCGACATATTTCGAATGCTTGTTTCCTTAGACATAGGGCTTTCCGTCTGATTCGAGACCGCTATCGGCTTGTTTCTCTCGATATATTTTCCTGGCCATGAGGCCCCTTTTCCCGGCGATTAATCAAGGGTGTTCCCCTCTCCGAGGGGATGTAAATGACGCCGTGACCTTTATGGCACGACGGGTCTCAGTCCCGACACGAACCACACAATCGTCTGATTAGTCAGATCGAGCGCACAATAAATCGTCACATTTGTGACTGGCACGCCCACGCACTTAATAAATGAACAAACCCACTGAATAAATTGACTTAAAGAAACAAACAAATGAGCGTGTCGAAAAGTGCGTCCACAGGGCTGAAGCCATCTAAGTTCAGATGCTGGAACACCAATGCGTCAACGCAGCATGCTGAGAGTGTCGACGCAGCACGCCCATCTGCTGAAGACTTGATCACTGGATCACAGATGCGTCAACGCAGCAGGCTGATGGAGTCAACGCAGCAAACTTGAGTTTTGCTGGTCGAATGTCTTTGAAGGCTGCGTCAACCCTTTGGAGCAAGTGTGTTGACGCCACCTCAACTCCAGTTGCTGAGCGTACTAATGAAGGGCACGTGATTCGAGGTGCCTGGCTCGTGATCCAAGGATGGACGAGATACCAGGATGCTGCCACGTGGTCTGAACTTTTGGGGCAGGAAATGTGGAAGCCACACGCGCCCTGTGTGCCTGCTGCTGCTATATATACGAGTCTTCATCCTCTGTAGAAGGCTGATCGAAGAAGAAGCCTGGAGAGCAGAAAGCCCTTCGATCCAGAAAAAGAGAAGAAGAAGGAAAAGAGTAAAGGAAAGAAAGAGAGTGAAAGCAGCTTAAGAAAAAAAGAGAAAGAGAGAGCTCGTAAGGATTGAAAGAAAAGAGAAAGACAGTGAGAGTAAAAAGAAGAGAGCAGAGAAGAGAAAGAGAGTGAGCGAGAGAGAAGAGAAGAGGAGGATAAGCTTACTTGAAGATCTGTCTACTGGACCGTGGATCAAATCCAAGCCAGTCAGCTCAATGGGAGCCACATATGATGTTCTTTCATTTACAGCTTATGTTTGCTGTGTTATTTTCGTTTCTTATTTTTTCTTTTATTTTTCCATCTTTGTTCTTCCGATCCTCTGGACTGAGGTCGGGTTCCTCCTGGTGGGTCAGTAGAAGGGAGATCTGATCTCCGGTTGCAAGTAGTTGGGAGCTACTTGTGGGTTCTCTCCGGTTTGGAGGAAGGGAGGATTGGTCCTCCGGTTCTGGGCTTGCGGGTTGCAAGTCCAGGGGTCCCTCCTGGTCTGGAGGAAGAGAGGTTTGTGACCTCTGGTTTCCAAGTGGCTGGGAGTCACTTGGGTGTCCCTCCGGTTGGGAGGAAGAGGGGAGGCTATTCCCCTGGTCAAGCTGTGTGGCAGCAACTGTTTGCAGACTGAGTCTGCTTGGTTCTAGCGTTTGCTAGTGAAGCCTCACTCCGGTTGGGAGTGAGGGGTGGATGTAGGTCTGGAGGACCAAACCACCTAAAAAATCTATTGAGCAGTGGTTTGATTGCTTGATTTGCTTCCACTAGATGCTTGGATAGACGCGCTTCATGTGTTTGCTCATAAGTTTAATTGAATTAGTTTTATTCTGTGATTGCGTCTAGCATCTGAGTTTTTATTTGGGCATTATTCTTAGAAGGATACATTCACCCCCCTCTGTATCCGAGCCTAGCACCCTAACAGTTGGTATCAGAGCGGTGTCTGCATACAAGGTCCAGCGACCTGCAGATTCGATCTCTGGTTTTCGGTGCTAATTTATTTTTAGTGCATCAATATTCCTGTTGCATTAATCTGTTGTGTTCTCATGGCTCATCCACCGATTTTCAGTGGTACGCACTTTAATGCATGGTTCGCTATTCTGAAGAATTATATCAAATCTGTGAATCCAGACCTGTGGAAAGTAATTTCACATGGTCCTCATGAACTACCAAAGAAAAAGTCCAAATGGACTGACAGTCACAAATCTATGCATGAAGAAAATCAGATAGCAATAAATCTAATGAAGGCAGCTACTGATAGAGCTTTTCATTCATGCTTCTTTGATTGCAGTTCTGCTAAAGATATTCTGGATATGCTGAAGCGAACTCAGAAGAGAGATGTGGACAGCTGCATGATGGCTGACAGAAATGATCAAGGCAGCAATCAAACGGAAGAAGATGATGATGATGAGGTAAATGTCTTCGAGAATTTTTCTCTAGAAGATTGGGAGAATGCATATGCTGAATTATTTAAATCTCATGAACTGTTAAGAAAACAGTATAAAAAATTGAAGAAGGGTACTGGTTTAGATAGTTCAAGCTCTCCTTGTAGAAATTGTGTTGAATTGAAAAATATTCATGATGCCTGTATGTCTGATTTTCAAATGTTGAAGAAACATGTTTCATTATTGAAAACTGAAAATCAAGATCATATAAATGTGATATCTGAACTCAAAGAAAAATTCAACTCAGATAATGATAATCAAACTCTTGTTAACTATCATGACCAGTATGAAAAATTACTGAAAAACTTTGAAAGTGTGAACTCAGATTTAAACAAGCTGAAATCTGAAAATGATTCTCTAAGAACATCTGCTAATAAAAATGATAAAAAATCTGAGAAACTTGAGCAGGAGAAGAACTTATTTGCTGAAAAACTTGAAGCCATCAAATCTGTGAATGTGGAATTACAGAAAAACATTGAAAAGAAGGAAAAAGATTTGAAGGAATTCAAGGCTAGAAGAAAACTTGAAACTAACTCAGATGATCAGACTTTGATAAATGAGTTAATTCAGAATGACAAGCTCAAGGAAGAAAATAAAAAATTAAAAATGCTGAACTCCACTGTGTCTGAGAGACTGCTAGCTTTAGAAAGAGGAAAAACTGTGTGTGTTGAAGACTCTGATAAACTGAGCAATCTAGAGCAGAAGTTAAAAAATATAAAACTGCTAACAAAGTTTTGAGTGAAGCTATGAATTGCAGTGAGCAAGAGATTGCCAGTTATGAGTTACACATTGCCTCTTTGGAAGATGAAATTCAGGATTTGAAAGTTTCTTTGTCTAAATTTGTTGATGGGCAGAAAAACCTAGACAAGCTACTAGGTATAAAAATCAACCCTAGATAGGAAGGGCTGGGCTACAATAAGATAAACAAGAAAGAACTTCAGAACAAAGTTATGACATCTTTTGTAAATGGTTCAGATGTAGCCACCACCTCTAAAGACAAATAGCCCATTGCTCAGAAAAAGCTGGGAACAAAGATTAATTTTAAAAAGGAAGGACTGGGTTACAGTCCAGTCATGAGGAAGGTTGATGGAGCCAACCTGAAAACTGTCTTTGTCAAATCTTCTGAACAGGAAAAGCCTTCTACTTCATCTCCAATTCAGTACAAGGCTAAGAAAATAGGAAAACAGGATAAAAATCAGAAAATGACTGTAAATCAGAAAATAAATGAAAATGGTTCATCAGTGCATGTTGATCACAGTCCTCACACACACTCACATGCATCTAAAAAGATGATTATCTGTCATTACTGTCATAAATTTGGTCATTTGATGCATGAGTGTGAATTAAACGAACTGGATGATTTGAATGCTGAAATGATGAATGCTAGGAAATATCATGATAGAAAACCTGCTGTTCATTCAAAGAAAAGTGAATGCTCTCATTGTGGTAGATTAGGCCACACCTTTGCTCAGTGTTGGTTTGCTAATGGAAAGAAAAAACCACTCTCACATCATGCTAAATCTTATGCTAACCAACATGCTTTTAATATAAACAAAACTGCTTCTCTGAACCAGCATGTCAAATATTTTAATTGTAACAAGCTTGGGCACAAGGCCACTGAATGTTGGGCAAGCTCTTTTAGAAGAAAGTTCTCTTTCTGCTCCCATTGTGGGAAGCATGGCCATGCAGTCAAGGACTGCTGGCATGTCCAGGATAGGAATAGAAATTTCAAAGAATTTGATAGGAACAAACTTGTTTTTAAAAGAATTCCTGTTTGGTCAAATTGCAGAAGACCAGGCCACCAAGTTGCTGCTTGCAGGGTAGCTGGTCATGAAAAGAAAAAGTTTCATAATAATAACAGAAACCCTCAGGCTCACTCTTATAATGCTCAAGTTCATGCTAGTATACATAAGAGGAACATGAAACCTGCTAGTTCATGCCACTATTGTGGGCTGTCTGGGCATTCAATGCATAACTATTTTATCATGAACTCTGATGACTATTTGGCACAGAAAAAGATGCAGGCAGTCCCAAAAGGGGCTAATTACTATGCAAGACCCAAGACCACTTGGGTTCCTGCTAGTGGAAAATAGGAAGGTGCCTAGCAAGTGTGCCTTTGCTAGAATAAAGGGGTAATGATCCAAGGCACTCAAGAATGAAAAACCCCATTCTCACACTTTTCAGGTAATCTCTCTGCATTTCCTATTTTGAAACTCATTGCATATCTGGTTTGATGTATTCTTGCATATCCTGTTCTTAGTTTCATCTAGTGCATGCATATTAAATCTGTTCTTGCATATTCATTCATCATCTACCAGTTGCATTATTTTCTGATCATGCACTCTGAAATTTCTGAAAATCTGAACTGAATGTGAATATTGTTTGAAATTTGTGTGTTGCAATAGCTCACTGAACATTCTGAATTGCATATAGCACTGCATGTTGAATTATCATGCATGACCTCAATGGTATATAAATGGTAAGGTACCAAAAGACAGGGAAGTCTGTCTGGAGGTTCTTACTATGTGTGAGGTGATCTTTTAGACCAAGTGCTCCGCCTAGTACTATGGGTCACTTTGCTGGTTATGACAGTCTGAATGTGCATGAATCAAAATCAGATGTTCAGTGTCTCATGGCAAACATTGTATATTTTCAGGGGGAGTTAATTGCATGTCATTGCATAGCATTCAGTGTTGAGTTTTTGCATACATATAGTGCATTGCATTTCCTTAAACTGAAAATGCCAAAAACATTGTCTAAATGCATGTTGTCAGGGGGAGTCAATGCATTGCATATAGATTGTCAAATGCATACATTTGTCAGAATTCATTGCATATCCCTTCTTATCATTTTTGTTGACAAACCTTGATCATATTCGGAAAACACTAAGCTTCAAAATCTCTCCTATCAATTGGTATCATTTGGCTTCAGATTTCTATCAGTCTTTCATGAAGATTTCAATGGGACTATCTCGATCATAAATCTGAAAATTCTTGAACTAGAAATCTTCTATTATACATTTTTATGAATGACTGAAATAACTCATGTGGTTTAAGTTTAATGTATTCAATGAGTTTGGCTTTAAAATCTCTTAAAAATATCTGAAGCATGTTTAATAAACCTTAACCATCTGTTTCATGCTGTGTCTTGTAAAATCTTCTGTAATCTACATTATTGAATACATGACTTTATTTGGTTAAGTACATGAAATTGTTATTGATTTGAAGCAAATGAATTTTTCTGAAATGTCTAAAGGGTATTTTCTGTCAGAGCAATGACCTTGGTCACTGAGAAACACATGTCCAAAGGACTGTGTCATGAGGTACCATAGTTAACTCTGATTAAAAATAATTGAATTTCAGGCAGAGCAATGGCATGCACACTGAGAAATACAACTCACTCATCAAGAAATGATTTGCAGTGTGTCATGATGTGTAAATGCTATCTCTGTTCATATAAAGTATGACAGTTAGTCACACTAAGTGCTTAGGGATATTGGCCTCTGATCAAGGTATATCCTCTAGTTACAAGGTGTGCACTGAACTAGAGTGCTCGTAAAATTTGTAGCATGAAAAATTATCGAACGAATTGAAATATCTGAATATTGATGCTAAAATCAAATTGCTACAACCCTAGACAAAATCATATGACTTCATAATTGCTTGATTTCAATACTGATGCATGTAATTCCGAAAGAAGTCAATAAATTTGATTGTGTAAGAGAAAGGGAGTTTTATCAAGATAAATATGAGGGCTTGGTTCATTTTTATTAAACCATGGTTTTAGATATCAATACAGAATTTTATTGATAAACTCTGCATACATCATGTTTAAACCATGCTGTTCAATAAAGCTCATTCATAAGCCCTTATAATGGAAGACCTTGAAAACTTATGTTTTAGATTTCTGAGATTGATATCTCTTTAAAAATCTGGCTGAATTTCTTGTGTTTAGAGCATCCTTGAAAAATCTGTTAATTGAAACTCTTCTGATCATGTCCTTGGCTCATTGACCTGAACTTCTCCTTGTTTGCCCCTGTGGTCTCCTTCTCATTCATTTCATAAGATTCCATTTATTGAGGGGGAGCCTTCTTGTCATATGCATCATGCTTTTGCTGAAAGTTCCTTTTGATCATCTCTAACTCATGCTTTTGCTGAAAATTTCATTCAATCTTTGCATGCAAGTTCCTTTTGATCATCTTTAACTCATGCTTTTGCTGAAACTCTTAAAGGGGGAGAATCATGTTCTTGCAAGGGGGAGAAATTGATTGAATTTTTATACATGCTATAATTTCTCAAACTATTTTCTTTTTGATGAAGTCAAAGGGGGAGAATAGTTTGAGTCATCAGATTGACTCATTGTGTAATGTTGCCATCATCAAAAAGGGGGAGATTGTTGTGCCCTTGTGGTTTTGATGATGGGATGATGGTTTTAATGGTGGTTTTGATGATTGGCCTTTGAAGTGAGTTATTCACTGTGAGTCATCTTACTGTGTGTGTCATCATACTAGTATTCAGTCATTCTCTGATCATAATGCTGTTTTATCATGTAAGTGAATGGAGTTCATAAGGCTGTCAGATGACATGCTCTATTTAATTCTGTCTACACTCTGTCTGCACAGTCTCCACAGCAGTGCGTCAACTCATTGTGCTGTTGCGTCGACCCTTCAGTCATATTTGTCTCTGTCCACGCAGTAGTGCGTCAACTCCTTGAGCTGATGCGTCGACTCTTCAGTTCAGTTTCTTCAAGTCTATACATTAGACTGTGGCAAAGTCTATTCATTCGTTTGGAAAACAAGTCTGTACAGCCATGTCATATCCTCCTGAAGTTCATATCATTAAGTCTGTACATTGGCATCTCATCTCCATGTATGTACATCGCTACTTTATCAAAGCCTGTACAGTCTATCTTCAAGTGTTTGGCCAACTCTGTACATCCGTTTTGCCTATTCATTGTTGAGGCAGAGTCTGTACACTGGCTCAAACTTCCCAAGTCTACACAATGCTCCCTCATTGAAAGTCTATACATTCTGGCCAATTCCTACGCTCGAAGCTTTAGCTACACTTAAAGTCTATACACTGCTACAGGAACCAAGTCTATACACTCTCCCGTTCAAATCCTTCTAAGTCTGTACACTGGACTTCATTTCACCAACTCTATACATCCGATTGATGTTGCAGTGTTCACCAAGTCTATACATCGTCTTCAGACTTCAAGTCTATACACTCCATGCCCATTCAAGTCTATACATTGGTTTGATTCAAAGTCTGTACACTGCTTCACTTCGTCAAAGTCCATACATTGGACTGTAGCATCTGAAGTCTGTACAGCGTCCGTTGTCTAGAGTTCTTGAAGTATATACATTGGACTGCTTCTTTCGAAGTATATACACTACAATGTACATACTTAGATCTTATGACTTCATTCTTGTTGCTGAAGGGAACAGGGTCGACGCTGGGAGCTTAAAGCGTCCACTCATCAGTTGACGAAGCCTTCACGATATCTTCCACTGCATCAACGCCACAATGGAGCAGCGTCGACGCAGCAGTTACAATGGGAGAGCCAATGGCTTACTGGATTACTCTGGTGCGTCAACGCATTCATCAAGTGGCGTCGACGCAGCAGGTTGATGGATCGACAAGGTGACCAGAGGGTGGATGAAGTTGCACAATGCGTCAACGCACTCCACACGAAACGTGAGAGGGCTGAAGCCATCTAAGTTCAGATGCTGGAACACCAATGCGTCAACGCAGCATGCTGAGAGCGTCGACGCAGCACGCCCATCTGCTGAAGACTTGATCACTGGATCACCGATGCGTCAACGCAGCAGGCTGATGGAGTCAACGCAGCAGACTTGAGTTTTGCTGGTCGAATGTCTTTGAAGGCTGCGTAAACCCTTTGGAGCAAGTGTGTTGACGCCACCTCAACTCCAGTTGCTGAGCGTACTAATGAAGGGCACGTGATCCGAGGTGCCTGGCTCGTGATCCAAGGATGGACGAGATAACAAGATGCTGCCACGTGGTCCGAACTTCTAGGGCAGGAAATGTGGAAGCCACACGCGCCCAGTATGCCTACTGCTGCTATATATACGAGTCTTCATCCTCTGTAGAAGGCTGGTCGAAGAAGAAGCCTGGAGAGTAGAAAGCCCTTCGATCCAGAAAAAGAGAAGAAGAAAAGAGTAAAGGAAAGAAAGAGAGTGAAAGCAGCTTAAGAAAAAAAGAGAAAGAGAGAGCTTGTAAGGATTGAAAGAAAAGAGAAAGACAGTGAGAGTAAAAAGAAGAGAGCAGAGAAGAGAAAGAGAGTGAGCGAGAGAGAAGAGAAGAGGAGGATAAGCTTACCTGAAGATCTGTCTACTGGACCGTGGATCAAATCCAAGCCAGTCAGCTCCATGGGAGCCACATCTGATGTTCTTTCATTTACAGCTTATGTTTGCTGTGTTATTTTCGTTTCTTATTTTTCCTTTTATTTTTCCATCTTTGTTCTTCCGATCCTCTAAACTGAGGTCGGGTTCCTCCTGGTGGGTCAGGAGAAGGGAGATCTGATCTCCGGTTGCAAGTAGTTGGGAGCTACTTGTGGGTTCCCTCCGGTTTAGAGGAAGGGAGGATTGGTCCTCCGATTCTGGGCTTGCGGGTTGCAAGTCCAGGGGTCCCTCATGGTCTGGAGGAAGAGAGGTCTGCGACCTCTGGTTTCCAAGTGGCTGGGAGTCACTTGGGTGTCCCTCCGGTTGGGAGGAAGAGGGGAGGCTGTTCCCCTGGTCAAGCTGTGTGGCAGCAACTGTTTGTAGACTGAGTCTGCTTGGTTCTAGCGTTTGCTAGTGAAGCCTCACTCCGGTTGGGAGTGAGGGGTGGATGTAGGTCTGGAGGACCGAACCACCTAAAAAATCTATTGAGCAGTGGTTTGATTGCTTGATTTGCTTCCGCTAGATGCTTGGATAGACGCGCTTCATGTGTTTGCTCATAAGTTTAATTGAATTAGTTTTATTCTGTGATTGCGTCTAGCATCTGAGTTTTTATTTGGGCATTATTCTTAGAAGGATACATTCACCCCCCTCTGTATCCGGGCCTAGCACCCTAACATTCTGGAGAGCATAACGGTCTAATAGTGGACCGTCAGAAGAGTTTAACGGACTAAGATAGACGCGTTAAAGAACAATTTTTCTGAGAACAGAGAACTGGGCCTCCAGAAGAAGGTAACAGGCCAGTATTGGTCTGTTAGAGATGGTGTGAGGGTCCATTGTAGGCGCGTCACAGTGCAAGAAACCATTAACTTGTGGGCTTTGAATCTTCGGGCTTTGAACCTGCGTTCTGAACTCAAAAAAAAGAAAATAAGTTAGATCTGTTCTTAGACTCAACCTCTTGCCTTCAGCAAGTTAGAATTTGACCGTTCTTGATATTTGGTCAAGGGGTGGAGCCTTATTAAATAGGCGGAACATATAATGGAAACAATGCGATGCATGCGATGCATATGATGGTTTTTTTGGAGTTTTGCAAATATTTTGATTTTTTGTGAGATTTTGAAAATATCTGATGTTTTTAGATTTTGAAATCTATGATTTTTTTAGATTTTGAAATATATGATTTTTTTATTTTATATTTCAAAATATATGATTTTTTTTTGGATTTTGAAATATATGATTTTTTTGGATTTTGAGATATATGATTTTTTTGGATTTTTAAATATATGATTTTTTGGATTTTGAAATATATGATTTTTTTATTTTGAAATATATGATTTTTTTTTATTTTGAAATATATGATTTTTTTTTAATTTTAAGAACCAGTGCTCCCCTAGATACGTGGGTCCTCCCTATTCCATCGAGAGTTTCCGAGGTTGGCGTGCGATGGAGGTGACAACCCCTGGCCAGGGTCCAACTTGCTTGACTGTGCTTCTACCAAGGCCATACCCAGGGTATTCATTCTAGTCCTAGAAAAGAAAATAGAACGCGGGGGTAAGCTTAGGCCAGATATAGAAGTTTTCAGGGATTGAGTTCCTCTCCTAGACAACCCACTCAGAGACTTGGTCTGTTGCACTGGGCTTTGTGTCCGTCATCAAACCTTTATCCATTCTAGGCACGCATACGACCGGGCTCATAACGTCCTGCGGGGAAACTGTGCTGCCACTCTTGCCATGCCTGACTTTTTATTTTCCTTGGAGCTTTGGAATTATGTTTGATGGACTTTCAAGATAAACTTTTGCATCTTTGTCATGATGACTGCTCCTTTGCTTTGCGTTTTTCTCTTTTTTTTCTTATGGCGTTAGGTCATAACAGACTGCCCCTATTTGAGACCTCCTCTCGTCAAGGTGTCTAGATTGGTTGTCGCCCCCTTATTCACCTCTTGCCCCTGGATTCAGCCGAAAAGAGAAATAGACAGGGACTTTGACTTTTCCCCAAGCATGGCCAAGGAGAAACGGTGTTTACAGAGCGGGAAACCCGACCAGGGACGTCGCGTAGTGTGTGATTGCCGTGCTCGGGGTCCTCCTTCAGGGTGAAAGGGAAAAGGACACCCTGCTACCGGGGTGGCACTGGCTAGACTTTAAAGAAAGAAACACTTAAGATACAACCCATTCCAAGCGTGAGCGAGCTCCTCGCCTTCTGCATTCACTAAGCGATAGGCATTCCCTGGACAAGCTTCTTTGACAACAAACGGTCCTTCCCAGTTAGGTTGTAATTTAGACCTAGGACCTGCAGACCGAATGAATTTGCGTTTCAAAACGATATCACCTTTTTAAAATTTGCGTTCAATTACCATCTTTTGAAAGTAACGCGAAACTCTCTTTTGATAAATAGATACGTGATTGGTCGCGTTCATCCTCTTTTCATCTAAGAGATCCAACTAGACAAGCAATGCCTCTTGACGTTCATCGAGATTAAGTTCTTTATCGAGTTGTACCCTTAGGGAAGGGATCAGGATCTCATAGGGGAGCACCGCCTCCATCCTGTAGGTGAGAGCATAGGGGGTTTGTCCCGTGGGAGTATGGACGGAGGTGCGGTAAGCCCATAGAGCTTCCACTAACCTTTCTAGCCAATCAGAGAATTTGTGAGATTCGCATATTTTCTTTATGATTTTAAGAAAGGTTTTGTTAGTGGCTTCGGCTTGACCGTTGCCTTGTGGGTAATAGGGAGATGAATGATGCAATGCAATATTGAACTTCTTACATAGGTCCTTGAGCTCCTGAGAGACGAACTGGAGTCTGTTATCGGTGACGATGCTGCTTGGCACTCCAAATTGTGAGATGATGTTCCTCATGATGAAGCGGCACACCGTGGTAGCTTTGATCTCCGCATATGCTTTGGCTTCAGTCCACTTGGTGAAGTACTCAGTGGCGGTAAGGATGAAGGATTTTTGTTTGGTTTGAGAGTTAGGATCACTGAGCGGGCCGACAACGTCAAAAGCCCACATGGAGAATGGCCAAGGAGCAGAAAGAGGATGAAGAGATGAAGCTGGAGCATAAATTTTATCAGCGTAGAGTTGGCACTTAAGACACCTCCGGACATAGAGGGAGCAATCTTCCTCTAGAGTGGGTCAATAATAACCCTGCTTAAGGATCTTCTTTGCTAGAGCCTGGCCATTGACATGACCTCCACACTCACTAGAATGGGCTGCTTCAGCCACCTTCCAAGCTTCATCATCGTCTAAGCATCTCATGAGCATTCCATTGGTAGCGCGCCTATACAGCTCTCCTGCAATAATAGTATACCTTGAGGCGGCTCTTGTCACGCCCCGAGCGCGGAAGGTACCCGGAGATGCGCGACGAGTTTATATCAATCATGTCAATCAGAGTAGTAGTGTATTCAACACAAAGACAGAGTGCGCAAATATAAAGATAACCCAATCCATTAATTCCTTTAATAAGAATATGTCTATTACAAATCCTTGCAAATACTAGACTCAATAAAAGAAAAATACAACGCTTGACTCAAGGAAAATAGAGAAAAGACAGGACTAATTGATGCTTGAGTAGCTCTAACTCTTTCACTCTTGGCTTTTCCTATCAGATTGAATTCCCTCATCGTCGGACTTACCTGAAAAGTAGGGAAACACTGAGTGAGCGAACGCTCAGTAGGAAATTATATCTCAAGGACTAGCAAGGGGTTTAAATAATTACATTTTTCCATGAATGCACTATAGCTATGCATGCTCGCAAAACGACAAGATAGCAAGAGAATATAACAATAAGATGGCAAGAAGAACTAGTCATGAACTCTCAAGAACTTATAACAAAAGATATCAAGATATTTAAGCAAGTAGACTCATCATGTCATGTTGGAATTTGGCTATCATGTTTCAAGCAAGCGAGTATACAATTACCCTTTCTCGGGCCATGCAAGTCATGTAATATCAAGTCAAGTACAAGATTTGTGGAATGTTCAATCAAGCTAGTCATGCACTTCGGTATAATACCAATACCGTGATCAATCAACTCCCATGGGCACAAGTACTTTCGGGTGCTCCTCCCAGGACCAGATCGGGCCCTATATGCGCAGGCATTAATCATGTATTTTAACATCCACTCTTGTGTATAGCCAATATGAAATTTCAAGAATAAAGCTTGTAGTCATATAGGATAGACTTTGATAGAATAGAGTCCAAAAATAGGACACTTGACATAGATAGGTGATAATAACGGTACAATCACGATTATCGATAAAACTAGGTGGAATTGGTTCCCTAACTTGGGTACCATGACAAGTAAGTGCCCACAAGTAGATGGTCACTTCTTTTAATATAGAATTGAGGTCCACAAGAACATCATGTTTGATATAGAATTGGGGTCTACAAGAATAGCACATCAACGGCATGTTTTCCCCGTTTATTAAGATAATTCTCACATCATACCCATGGCATGACATGAGGGCCGGTTTACCATGTTTCTATAGAGTGACATGGCAATGATTGTGTAATGGGTTTTTATGGTACAACTAGCTCAGTCGGCCTTGAGGGAATCCAAGGCTCGAGGAGTCTTACGGAGGTCTCTATGACTAACTTGCTAGTCCAAAGGAACGGAATGTCCAATGGAGAGCTTGTATGTCACCGAGAATTGAGGGTAATGCGATAAGACATCATAAAACATGGGACTTTATTCACGGACTGGAATATAGTGCCGATATATATATAATATACATATGAAACCCTCGGTTAACAGTAACAGTGTAAAATAGTATCACAGGAAACTAGCGACTTAATCTAAGTCATTAATCATGGAATTAACGACTTACACAGGGGCGTTTATTTACAAATTGACGGCTTGTTAAACAGTCGTCCACTCTGTATTTCTATTTTTACAGAATTTAGATAATATGGAATTTAATAAAAACGTGCCCTGGACAGGGGCGTTACTTTTCAATTAGCGCCCTGTTCTGGGGCGTCACTTTTATAAGAGACGTCTTGCATCAGGTCGTTATTTCAAGATTTTACCATATTTCAGATAATAAAATTTTAGGGAACAATTTCATGGTCAGGACAAGAAAAATAGCAGGATTCGATAGGTATGATCATGCATTAATTTAGATTCATGATTTCATAGTTATAGAATTTTAAACATGGATAATTATCAATTCTATGAAATTGACGACTCCTGGGTAGGGCGTCAAAACAAGAATTAGCGCCCTTGTCTGGGTCGCTTCTTTAAAATCTCTCAGAAAATATTTGGAAAACGCAGTAAAACTATATGCATGAGATCATGGACGAGTTTATTTCATAATTTATACTAGTTTGGGCTACGTTCTTGAGAAAACCTACCTGATGAATGTTCTGGTGAAGGAACGTGAAGAGAGTTGAAGAGAGAACAACACTCTGTTCTAAACAGAGTGTTCTGATCGCCGGAAGAAGAAGATGATGATGAAGAACTCCACATCCTTCAACTAGGCAGAAGAGTTACTACTTACGGCAGACTTCCTGCAGCAAAGATGATGAAGAATCATTAATATTCTTCATGATTACGACCGAAGGCAGGGAAGAAGAACATTACCTGTTCTTTACGTACGCAGCAGCAGAACTTCCTTCGACCAACAGCTTACTAGGTTCGACAGGAAGGGTTATTTATAGGATTTTGGGAATCCTAATAGAGTTAGAATTTGATTAAGTGTAGTATTCCCTTGATAGAGTCCTTACTATATTCTATCCTCAACGTAGTTATCCAGAACTTGCTCTGGATAGTCTCCTGGGTCGAACGAAACTCGAACTGAATGGACGTCTTAAGTGAGGGCGTTGAATTTAAATTGACACCTTTGCCTATGTCGTTTCTTGTGAAAAACGCGCCCAGGTGGAGGGCGTTACATTTACTTCCCCTTTTTTATTATTTTGGCCATTTGATAATTGACGCCTTGTTGTTTGGGCGTCCCTTTTTAATTAGCGCCTTATCTAGAGGCGTTTCTTAATGAAGTAGTGCCTTGACCAAAGGCGTTATTTCTATTCTGTCGTTGTATTTATTCTTTCTGGTGTTTCTCATTCATTTATTTAATACTTTATCAAATTTGATTAATTTGGGGTTTTTATTTCTTTTTTTTTTCTCAGGGTTGCTACACCCTCTCCCACTTAAAAGAATTTGGTCCCCAAATTCAATAGTATATATATATATGGAGAGTGTAGAGTATATACCTTAAAATAATTCTGGAAATCACTTCCTCATGGATTCCTCGGTCTCCCATGTGGCTTCATACTCGGAACTCTTATTCCATTGTACCTTTAGCATGGGAATAACCTTATTCCTTTGGGTACGTACTTCACGATCTAGTATCTTTATGGGCTTCTGTTCATATGTGAGATCCTTCTGGATAACTAAGTCTCCATGTTCAATAATATGTGATGGATCGTGTACATACTTCTTCAACATAGATATGTGGAACACATTATGTACTTCGGACAATTGAGGAGGCAACGCGATGCGATAAGCAACCTCGCCTACTCTTTCCAGTATCTCGAAAGGTCCGATGAATCTTGGTGTAAGCTTGCCCTTAACACCAAATCTCCTTATTCCACGTCCAGGTGATATCTTTAGAAATGCATGATCTCCGACTTGGAATTCAAGATCTCTCTTTCTTGTGTCAGCATAAGCCTTTTGCCTAGACTGAGCCACTTGCAGTCTTTCTCGGATCACTTGTATTTTCTCGGTGGTATCCCTTACCATATCTGGACCTAATAGTTGTTTTTCTCCAACTTCGTCCCAGCATAAGGGTGATCGGCAACTCCTTCCGTATAAGGCTTCGAAAGGTGCCATTTGTATACTTGCCCGGTAGCTATTATTGTATGCAAATTCAACTAGAGGCAAGTGATCATGCCAGTTTCCTCCAAAATCAATGATGCAAGCTCTAAGCATATCTTCCACTACCTGATTAGTTCTCTCGGTCTGACCATCCGTTTGGGGATGAAAAGCTGTGCTAAAGTTAAGTCTCGATCCCAACGAATTTTGTAGTACTTTCCAAAAATGCGAAGTAAAACGGGGATCTCTATCAGACACAATCGGGACAGGGATACCATGTAATCTGACTATCTCTTTTATATATAATACCGCCAGAACATCAACTGACCATCGACTCTTGATCGGCAAGAAGTGCGCTGATTTGGTCAATCGATCAATGATAACCCATATTCCATCATATCCTCCTTTTGATTTAGTTAGACCCATGATGAAATCCATACCAATATCCTCCCACTTCCATTTGGGAATATCCAGAGGATGTAGCTTTCCGACAGGCTTCTGGTGTTCAGCCTTAACTTGTTGACATGTGAGACAGCGAGACACAAAATCCGCTATTTCTCTTTTCATATTGGGCCACCAAAAGATCCTTTTTAAATCTTGGTACATCTTAGTAGATCCTGGATGGATAGTGTACCTTGATCTGTGAGCTTCATCTAAGATCTTCTTCTTTAATTCTGGACAATCCGGTATACAAGTTCTATTTTGGAATAACAACCTTCCATCTGAAGCTAGTTGAAACACAGATTGTCCTTCTAGTTTGCCCTTGATTTCCACTAATACCGGGTCACTACCTTGAAGTCCTTGTATTTCAGATAACAAATCTGACTATATGCTCATATGGGATAAGGTGACACACCTACTGTCCTTGTCCATGCTTATATTAAGTCTAGTAAATTATTCTATCAACTTCCACTCCTGAACCATACAATTGGCTAATAATGCTCTTGGCTTTCGACTAAGGGCATCAGCTACCGGATTACCCTTTCTAGGATGATATTGTATAGTAAAGTCGAAGTCCTTAAGATATTCTAGCCAACGTCTTTGCCTCATATTCAATTCCTTCTGAGAGAAGAGATACTTAAGACTTTTATGGTCAGAGTATACAAGAAACTGCACTCCATAAAGATAATGTCTCCATATTTTTAGTGCAAATACGACCGCAGCCAATTCTAGATCATGAACTGGGTAGTTCTCCTCGGGCTTCTTCAATTGACGAGAAGAATAAGCTATAACCTTTCCTTGTTGCATTAAAACACATCCGAGGCGAATGCCAGAAGCATCAGAGTATACCTCGAACTTTTCTCCTTCAATTGGTAGAGCTAAGACTGGGGCAGTAGTCAAGTGATCCTTGAGAGCTTGGAAGCTTCGTTCACAATCCTCGCTCCATTCATAGCGTATCTCCTTGCGAGTTAGCCTAGTAAGTGGCACGGCGATCTTAGAGAAATCTTTGATGAACCGCCGGTAATAGCCCGCAAGACCTAAGAAACTTCGGATCTCGCTAACATTGGTCGGTCTTTCCCAATTTCTTACAGCTTCCACTTTTGATGGATCTACAGACAAGCCATCCTTTGATACAACATGTCCGAGAAAAGTCACTTCTTCGAGACAGAACTCACACTTACTGAGCTTTGCATATAATTGGTTTGTCCTCAATATCTGTAATGCAATCCTTAAATGTTCCTCATGCTCTCCCTTGGTCTTGGAGTAAATCAATATATCATCAATGAAAACCACCACGAATTGATCTAGATAAGATCTGAATATACTATTCATCAACTGCATAAAGGCAGCAGGGGCATTTGTTAGTCCGAAAGGCATAACAACAAACTCATAATGGCCATACCTGCTTCTGAATGCGGTTTTATGAATGTCCTCATCCTTGATCCTTAGTTGGTGATAACTTGACCTGAGATCAATCTTTGAAAAATACTTGGATCCAGATATTTGATCAAATAACTCATCGATTCTCGACAGTGGATACTTGTTCTTGATAGTGAGATGATTCAACTGTCGATAGTCGATGCATAACCTCATGGATCCATCTTTCTTCTTTACAAATAGCACAGGTGCTCCCCACGGGAAAGTGCTTGGTCTAATAAATCCCTTCTTGAGAAGTTCCATCAATTGCTCCTTTAACTCCTTGAGTTCGGCAGGTGACATTCTATATGGTGCCTTAGAAACTGGTCCAGCACCAGGAATTAAATCGATGGTTAAGGCCACTTCTCTTTGTGGAGGTAATCCAGGCAATTCCTCCGGAAACACGTCCGGAAATTCTTGCACAACTGGGATATCTTCTATCTTAGTCTCCTTATTCTCCTTAAGGGTGACAAATGCAAGGAAAGATACACATCCTTTCCTGATTAGCTTGCTAGCTCGGAGAGCTGAAATAAGTGGTGATTTGCTTCGACTCTTGAGGCTAGTAAAGATTAATTCCGGAAACTCTTTGAA
Source organism: Amorphophallus konjac (assembly GCA_022559845.1). Taxonomy (NCBI): domain Eukaryota; kingdom Viridiplantae; phylum Streptophyta; class Magnoliopsida; order Alismatales; family Araceae; genus Amorphophallus; species Amorphophallus konjac. Next base: position 273,329,361 of record CM040118.1, on the reverse strand, counting down.
AGTAACCTTGCTATTGCAGCAATCGACAGTTGCCTGGTATTTGGATAACCAATCCGCTCCTAGTATGACATCATACTCCTTTAGATCTAAACATATAAGATCAATAGGGAGATTCCTACCCTGAACCAATACTTCACAGTTTTGGTAATGGTGAGTGATATCAGTTTCGTTACCAAGAGGAGTAGACAAAACTAATTTTATCCATTCCGATTCTAAGGGTAACGGATCAGTAAACTTTTTGGAAATAATTGAATGTGAAGCACCTGTATCAAATAAGACATATGCAGACTTGGAGCAAACTTTCAATGTACCTTCTACTAGTCCGCCTTCTTCTTCTTCAGTCTCCTTAATTGCGTGAAGACGAGCGTTCTTGGTTACCGGGCGCTTTCTGTCACCGGCTTGATCATTAAATAATGGGCAATCGGGAATCCGATGCTCACGGCTCCCGCAACGGAGACATGCTCCAAGTTTCCTCCAGCACACTTCGGCTTTATGACCAGCCTTGTCACAATGCTTGCATATTATATTCAAAGGTGTAGTAGTGATAGAGAATGGCTTGGTCTTCTTAAATTTTTGGTCTTGAGAAGAAGTACCTCCAGTGCTAGGCCTCTTCTTGAAGTTGGGTTTAAAGGAACCCGAACTTGTAACTTGTTCTTTCTTATCCTTCCCACGGATTCTATCTGATAGCTCCGTGGCATCTTCTAACAATTAAGCTCGGCGTACTAACTCTGAGTAGACCTGAATATCCATTGGCGCCAGCTGGGTAATATATTGGGGCCTGAGCCCATTAAGGAATCTCCTAGCTTTCATCTTCTCGGTGCTAACTAAGTGCTTAGCATACCGAGACAATCTAGAGAATTGTGCCTCGTACTCCGCCACCGATAATGACCGTTGCTTGAGTGCGGCAAATTCGGTAGCTTTCTTTTCTTGGACTCAGTCTGAAAAATATTTATTGTTGAAATGTTCAACAAATTCTTCCCAAGTAATTTGGTCCGGATTTATAGTGGCTTCGACTGCCTCCCACCAGCATCTGGCATCTCTCTCTAACTGAAAAGTAGCTAATAAGACTTTCTCTTGATCCGTGCATTGCATAACACGGAATATACGCTCCGTCTCCCTGATCCAGTGCTCTGCGTCGTCAGGATCAGTAGATCCCATGAATTTGGGAGGGTTCATGTTTTTAAAGTTCTGGTGGAGACTCTTGGCTCGCTGTGTACCTCCCTGTGCTACATGTTGCAGCACCTGGGTCATTCCTTGGAGTGTACGCTGCATGTTGCGCCATTGAGCACGTTCGGCAGCCATTATCCTACAATTACAATAGCTATATCAGTGTGCAATTTCGTTAAGAACTCTTAAATTTTCCAGGTTAACTCCACCCTTGGTTCTACCCAATCTCACTGGTTAATGGTTTAAACCTATCCTTGGACTTGGGTTTCCTAGGAATTGAACAACCTAGGCTCTGATACCACAAAAACTGTCACGCCCCGAGCGCGAAAGGTACCCGGAGATGCGCGACGAGTTTATATCAATCATGTCAATCAGAGTAGTAGTGTATTCAACACAAAGACAGAGTGCGCAAATATAAAGATAACACAATCCATTAATTCCTTTAATAAGAATATGTCTATTACAAATCCTTACAAATACTAGACTCAATAAAAGAAAAATACAACGCTTGACTCAAGGAAAATAGAGAAAAGACAGGACTAATTGATGCTTGAGTAGCTCTAACTCTTTCACTCTTGGCTTTCCCTATCAGATTGAATTCTCTCATCGTCGGACTTACCTGAAAAGTAGGGAAACACTGAGTGAGCGAACGCTTAGTAGGAAATTATATCTCAAGGACTAGCAAGGGGTTTAAATAATTACATTTTTCTATGAATGCACTATAGCTATTCATGCTCGCAAAACGACAAGATAGCAAGAGAATATAACAATAAGATGGCAAGAAAAACTAGTCATGAACTCTCAAGAACTTATAACAAAAGATATCAAGATATTTAAGCAAGTAGACTCATCATGTCATGTTGGAATTTGGCTATCATGTTTCAAGCAAGCGAGTATACAATTACCCTTTCTCGGGCCACGCAAGTCATGTAATATCAAGTCAAGTACAAGATTTGTGGAATGTTCAATCAAGCTAGTCATGCACTTCGGTATAATGCCAATACTGTGATCAATCAACTCCCATGGGCACAAGTACTTTCGGGTGCTCCTCCCATGACCAGATCGGGCCCTATATGCGCAGGCATTAATCATGTATTTTAACATCTACTCTTGTGTATAGCCAATATGAAATTTCAAGAATAAAGCTTGTAGTCATGTAGGATAGACTTTGATAGAATAGAGTCCAAAAATAGGACACTTGACATAGATAGGCGATAATAATGGTACAATCACGATTATCGATAAAACTAGGTGGAATTGGTTCCCTAACTTGGGTACCATGACAAGTAAGTGCCCACAAGTAGATGGTCACTTCTTTTAATATAGAATTGAGGTCCACAAGAACATCATGTTTGATATAGAATTGGGGTCTACAAGAACATCATGCTTGATATAGAATTGGGGTCTACAAGAACATCATGTTTGATATAGAATTGGGGTCTACAAGAACAGCACATCAACGGCATGTTTTCCCCGTTTATTAAGATAATTCTCACATCATACCCATGGCATGACATGAGGGCCGGTTTAGCATGTTTCTATAGAGTGACATGGCAAGGATTGTGTAATGGGTTTTTATGGTACAACTAGCTCAGTCGGCCTTGAGGGAATCCAAGGCTCGAGGAGTCTTACGGAGGTCTCTATGACTAACTTGCTAGTCCAAAGGAACGGAATGTCCAATGGAGAGCTTGTATGTCACCGAGAATTGAGGGTAATGCGATAAGACATCATAAAACATGGGACTATATTCAAGGACTGGAATATAGTGCCGATATATATATAATATACATATGAAACCCTCGGTTAACAGTAACAGTGTAAAATAGTATCACAGGAAACTAGCGACTTAATCTAAGTCATTAATCATGGAATTAACGCCTTACACAGGGGCGTTTATTTACAAATTGACGGCTTGTTAAACAGTCGTCCACTCTGTATTTCTATTTTTGCAGAATTTAGATAATATGGAATTTAATAAAAACGCGCCCTGGACAAGGGCGTTACTTTTCAATTAGCGCCCTGTTCTGGGGCGTCACTTTTATAAGAGACGTCTTGCATCAGGTCGTTATTTAAAGATTTTACCATATTTCAGATAATAAAATTTCAGGGAACAATTTCATGGTCAGGACAAGAAAAATAGCAGGATTCGATAGGTATGATCATGCATTAATTTAGATTCATGATTTCATAGTTATAGAATTTTAAACATGGATAATTATCAATTCTATGAAATTGACGACTCCTGGGTAGGGCGTCAAAACAAGAATTAGCGCCCTTGTCTGGGTCGCTTCTTTAAAATCTCTCAGAAAATATTTGGAAAACGCAGTAAAACTATATGCATGAGATCATGGACGAGTTTATTTCATAATTTATACTAGTTTGGGCTACGTTCTTGAGAAAACCTACATGATGAATGTTCTGGTGAAGGAACGTGAAGAGAGTTGAAGAGAGAACGATACTGTGTTCTAAACAGAGTGTTCTGATCACCGGAAGAAGAAGAAGATGATGAAGAACTCCACGTCCTTCAACTGGGCAGAAGAGTTACTACTTACGGCAGACTTCTTGCAGCAAAGACGATGAAGAATCATTAATATTCTTCATGATTACGACCGAAGGCAGGGAAGAAGAACATTACCTGTTCTTTACGTACGCAGCAGCAGAACCTCCTTCGACCAACAGCTTACTAGGTTCGACAGGAAGGGTTATTTATAGGATTTTGGGAATCCTAATAGAGTTAGAATTTGATTAAGGGTAGTATTCCCTTGATAGAGTCCTTACTATATTCTATCCTCGATGTAGTTATCCAGAACTTGCTCTGGATAGTCTCCTGGGTCGAACGAAACTCGAACTGAATTGACGTCTTAAGTGAGGGCGTTGAATTTAAATTGACGCCTTTGCCTATGTCGTTTCTTGTGAAAAATGCGCCCAGGTGGAGGGCGTTACATTTACTTCCCCTTTTTTTATTATTTTGGCCGTTTGATAATTGACGCCTTGTTGTTTGGGCGTCCCTTTTTAATTAGCGTCTTATCTAGAGGCGTTTCTTAATGAAGTAGCGCCTTGACCAAAGGCGTTATTTCCATTCTGTCGTTGTATTTATTCTTTCTGGTGTTTCTCATTCATTTATCTAATACTTTATCAAATTTGATTAATTTGGGGTTTTTATTTCCTTTTTTTCCCCAGGGTTGCTACAGCTCTCCTTATGGCTTTGTGCTGCTCGGCATTTGCCCCTTCCGATAATGATCCATCTTTGCAATACAACTCGATCTCATGATACCAGGGCAATTCTTATTCCTCCAAGATCTCTTCTAGTTCCAACAAAGATACTTCTTTAAGATCTTCCTTCTCAGCTCTTGCCTCTACAGTCTTCCTAAGGTTGGCATACCAAGGATCCTGAAGAGAGGGTGCGTCTAGTCTCTGAACGACGACAGTCTCAGTATTCCGACTAAGAGGAAAAGATATAGAGGAAGCAAGTGACGCTAGGGCATCAGCGAGAATGTTTTGAGATCGGAGAGTATGGATATAGATGAGTGTCCAGAATTGCCTAGCCAAGAGCGTGACCAAATCTTGATAAGGCTTGATCTTAGGGTCACGGGTGCGGTAAGTGGATAGCACCTGCCGCAGGATGAGCTGAGAGTCCCCTATGATATTCAAGTAACGCGCGCCTAAGAGGTAGGCGTGCTTCAGTCCGGCTAGGAGAGCTTCATACTCGGCGATGTTGTTGGTAGCAGGAAATCAGAGTTGATAAGCAAAGGGAATCGTCACCACTTCCGGAGTGAGCAGAACAGCGCCTATCCCTCGGCCCTGAGAATTGAGTGTACCGTCGAAGTGTAGAGACCAGAAGGGATGATGAGTAAGGATAGAGAGATGCTCATCAGGGAAATCATCCTGAATAGAGTCAGTGCATGGGATGGGAAGATGGGCAAGATGCTCTGCGATGGCGTATCCTTTGACTGCCTTCTGAACGATGAACGTGATATCAAACTGAGAGAGGAAGCTTTGCCAGCGAGCTAACCTACTAGAAAGGACAGGCTTTTCTAAGAGATAATGGATCGGGTCCATTCTAGAGATCAACCTGACTGGGTGGGCTAGGAAGTAATGCTTAAGCTTCTGAGCTACCCACACTAAGGTGGCACAAGTCTTCTCTATAGCAGTATATCTGGCCTCAACTGGGTTAAACAACCTGAAGAGGTAATAAGCTGCCCGCTCTCTCCCTTCATTGTCTACTTGTGCTAGAACCGCCCCTAGGGAGTCCTCAATGACCGAGATGTATAGGATTAGGGGTTTTCCAGGGACAGGAGGTTGCAAAACCGGGGGATTAGATAAATAGACCTTTAAGTCCTCATAAGCCCTTTGATAATCTTGATTCCATTCAAATTTGACCCCCGCCTTTAGCAATTCATAAAACGGGCGGCACCTCTGAGAATGTTGGGATCTGAATCTTCTGATGAATTGTAATATACCAATCAGTCCTTGAAGTTCCGTAATATTCTTTGGCAGGGCATCTCCATGACGGCATTTGCTTTATTAGGATCAATCTAGATCCCTCGTTTGCTAACGATAAAGCCTAGCAGCTTCCCTGAAGAGACTCCGAAAACACACTTCTTCGGATTCATTTTCAGCTTGTACTCCCTGACTCTCTGCAGCACCTTAGCCAGAATAGCGGGGTGTTCTTCTTTGGTTCTCGACTTCACCAAGATGTCATCCACGTAAGCTTCCATATAGATATGCATCATGTCGTGGAAGATGGCCATCATCACCCTTTGATAGGTGGCACAAGCGTTCTTTAGACCAAACGGCATAACCACATAGCAGTACGTGCCCCAGGGCGTGGTGAATGAGGTTTTCTCTTGATCCTCAGGAGCGAGACGGATCTGATTGTAGCCAGAATAACCATCCATGAATGACAAAGCTTCGTACCCGGCGGTATTATCCACCAAGACGTCTATGTGAGGCAGCGGGAAGTCATCTTTGGGACATGCTTTGCTAAGATCCCTGAAATCGATGCAAATACGCACTTTTCCATCCTTCTTGATAACAGGGACTATGTTTGCTACCCACTGCGGATATAGAATGACTCTAATGAATCTGGCCTTGTACAATTTATTGACCTCTTCTTTAATCTTTAAGGCCATGTGGGGGTGAAACCTTCTTGACCTTTGCTTTACGGGTGTTGCCCCTGGTTTAAGCACTAGTCGGTGTTCCACTAAGGAAGGGTCAAGACCCGGCATGTCCTCATAAGACCAGGCAAAATAATTACTATACTCCCTCAAAACCTTGATTAGATCTTCTTCTACTTGCGGAGGGAGATTAGCGGCGATAATAATGGGCCTTGGGTCTTCTTCAGTTCCCAAATTTATTTCTTTTGTAGGTTCATCCACTGCCGACGATGGCTCATCAAATCTCTTTAATCCTTGCGCATGCAGATCGACAGTTTCATCTACATTGCTGTACTCATCATTTGTTGACACCTTGAAAATGAACAAAGGTCGAAGCATGATTGAAAAGAGGGTCGGACCAACAGTGAAAGACCATTGATGAAGCTCGTCAACCATTCACCCGGCTAAAGCCCTTGTCGGCCAAGCTGATGCCCGGTGCCGATGTCACTCAGACAGCAGCACTGGTAGAGCAGCAGTCACTCGACTGATGAGACCTCCTGGCACACTTTAATGAAAGCCGCACTACTGCTTCGTCCAAGAATCCACAGATGATATGTCAGGGTAAGTCAGATGTCGGCTTCATGACAGATGTAATATGAGATAAAGATGAAGCCGGTACCGGCAGATGAAGATTGTAAAGGCTTTTTCAAAGTCAAACAGAAGAGGAATCGTCTCCATAGATTATATACCCGGCTGAGGTCTTCCCAGACTAAAGCTGATGTCCGAGCTCGTCACCGTTCTGTTGAGTTCGATGCAGTATTCAGAGGGGGGGTGAATGAATATAGCCCTTTAAAAACTTTCACCCAATTTAAAACTAGAATACTAACAAGACTTTCGCTCAATATAAAATTTCGCCCAAACTAGAACTATGATGCTAACTAGACAGATTTACCAAACCTGAAAGCTAATCAACTATTCAGTTCTACCAGTTAGCAAACACATGGAGTACCCCTATGCATTCATCTAGCGGAAGCACAAATGAACAAATCAAACCACAATGCACAAGGGGTTTTTAGGTGGTTCGGTCCTTCAGACCTACATCCACCCCACACTCAAACCGAGTGTGGCTTCCACTAGCTCACGCTAGAAACAGCAGACTCAGTCTGCAACAAACGCTGCCAAACAGCTTGACCAGGGGAACAACCTCCCCTCTTCCTCCCAACCGGAGGGAACCACTAGTGAGACCAGTCACTAGCAAACCAGAGACACAAGGTCTCTCTTCCTCCAGACCTGGAGGGAACCCCTGGACTTGAATCCACAAGCCCAGAACCGGAGACAAGTCTCCCTTCCTCCAAACCGGAGGGAAACAACAAGTAGCACCCAGCTACTTGCAACCGGAGATAGCAATCTCCCTTCTCCTGAACAAACAGGAGGAACCCACAAGTGACTCCAGCCACTTGGAAACCAAAGACACACGGTCTCTCTTCCTCCACACACGGAGGGAACCACCGGACTTGCTACTCACAAGCCCAGAGCCGGAGGAACAAGCCTCCCTTCCTCCAACCCGGAGGGGAACCTAGAGACCCAAGTCTCTCTTCCTCTGAACCCCAGAGGGAAGCACAACCGGAGATAAATCTCCCTTCCTCCAACCCGGAGGGAAACAACCGATGACACCCTGTCAAAGGCAACCAGAGACGCAAGTCTCTCTTCCTCCACACGGGAGGGTACCAACCACAAGTAGCACCCAGCTACTTGCAAACCGAAGACACAAAGTCTCCCTTCTCCTGAACCCACAGGAGGAACCCCGACCTCTCTACAGAGGATCGGAAATACAGTAAATGGATAAAAACAAAAATGAAACCAGCAACAGAAGGCTGAAAAGATAAAAACAAATGTGGCTCTCGCAGGAGCTGGCTGGCCTGGATTTGATCCACGGTACAGCAGGAACAGATCTTCTGTTGAAGCTTCTATCACTCTAGCTCTCTCTTCTTCTCTATTCTTCTTCCTCTTCCTTTCTTCACACTCTGCTATCTCGATCTCTTACTCAATCTCTCTTTCTTTCTCTTTCTCACTCTCTTTCCCTTCTTCTTTTCTTTTTCTTCTTTTCTGTCTGGATCGTGGCTCTCTGTATTAAGTTTTCTTCTCGCCAACTCGATCACGCTCCATCTGTGGACGAAGGCTCCTATATATAGCAGCAGCAGTAGGTGGATAGGGCACAAAACGCGTGTGCCTCCCACGTTTCCTGCCCTAATATTTCGGACCACGTGGAGGCTCCTCTGCATCTTGGATCACGTGCCAGATGCAGCCTTGTATCACGTACTGCTTCACGGTTAGAGCACCTGTAAAACAGAGTATCGGATAAGTAATCAATTTAAGGAACACCTCTGTATAGATTATCAGAAGAACAGTACTTTAGAAGAAACTTGAACGAGGTTAAAATGAAACAACACGAAGTGACAAATAGCAACGACACGGAGACAACGCGAGGACACAATAGGGAAAACGACACGAAGTCAGTAAGGACTCGATGTACAACAGTAAGTAACACGAAGTAAGACCACACAGACATAAACGATAACACGAGAACAACACGGGGTGACAGCAGAAACCGACACGAAGTGTTTGCAAACAAAGTAAGACACAAGGTCTACGTAAAGCAACACGAAGTGTGGTTAAAGCGAGAATGACACGAAGTGAAGTTATAAAACAACACGAGGTAAAAAGAAGAACGACACGAGATACATGGAGACAAAACAGAAACCAACACGAAGTGTGGTTTCAACACAAGAAAGACACAAGGTCTAAGAAGAACAAAAACGACACGAAGACACAAAACGGAAAATGACACGAGGTGTAACAAACACGACACGAAGTTATGAAAACAACACGGAGACGAAGTCTGAAAAAATGACACGGGGTGAAGACAACACGAAGACGAAACACAGGTTTCGACACGGAGTGAAGTTGACACAAAGACAAAAACAACACTTAAGACGAAGTTGACACGGAGTGAAAACGACACGAAGTCTGGGAGACACGACACAAAGTCACAAGAACGACAGTAACCAACACGAAGTGTGGTTACGAAACATGAACGACACGAAGTGTGGAAACATGACACGAAAACGACACGTAGACTTGGAGACAACAGTAACCGACACGAGGTAAGGTTACTAAAGCGACAATGACACGTGGTGTGGAAAACAAAGAATCGACACGAAGTGTGGTTAAAGCGAGAAAGACACTAAGTCAAAAACGAAAGACCAACACTCAGATAGAAACATAAAAACAACACGGAGACGTAGACACTAAAACAACACGAAGATGAAGACAAGGGAAACGACACGAAGTCTAACCTCATACAAGCTTTCCTGTCACGCATGGAAATCAACACGAAGTGTTGTATGCTCATACAACACGAGATAGTCCAAGGTATAGACTTGCACGAGTAAGCTACAGTGCCAAAGTATAGACTTCACGCTGTACAGACTATATGACCAGTGCATGATTGTACTTGACAATGTAAACACTTAGCCTATGCAGACCAATGTACAGACTTTGGCGAAGCAAAAGGCTGTATAGACTTGGAGACCCAAAGCCATTGTGTAGACTTTGTCTAAGACAAGGCATGAGCTGACGTTGTATATACTTAGCCAATGCAAACCAGTCCGATGTATAGACTTTAAGGAAATGCATGCTACAGTGCAATGTCTAGACTTGCGATGTGTTCGCCAAATGCACACTACAGTCCAATGTATGGACTTGGACGAATGATGCATGTGCAGTGAATAGACTTAGGGCATAAACCCCACGATGCCCTGTATAGACTATGCACATAACATAAGTCTAACATAAACAATATATCAGTTGTACCAGTCACAGTCATGATGCAATCATCAAGGCACAATGTCATGAAAACACTATATCATTGCTATCATCAAAATACAATATCAATCATCAAAACCACAGCAATGAATGCTTTATGCATCAGTTTAACATGTAACAAGACTGAACATCAAATATGTTAATCTAAACTGAGCAGCAAGATGACTGAACCTTTGATTAACTCACATCAACAACCAATCATCAAAGCCATCATTAAAACCATCATCAAAACCAAAACCACATGCATGGGCACAACAATCTCCCCCTTTTTGATGATGGCAACACTTTCAATACATTGAGTCATTCTGATGATGTGAGGCATTCTGAGGTAATCTGAAGACTGAAATTATTCTCCCCCTTTGACTTCATCAAAAAGAAAAATAATTTGAGAAATTATAGCATGTATAAAAGTTCAGTCAATTTCTCCCCCTAAATAAAAGCTCCCCCTTTGAGAAGGAATATGAACAGATAACACAGGTAGAAAAGGTAGGAGGATCACTTGATAACAGCTGAATCATAGGCTCAGAAAGGAAGCATAATTATAAACAACTGTTAAAGTATAAGAATCATCAACATACAATTTTTCAAAAAATTCAGGTTTAACAGTGATAAATCTAGAGTAAAACACCTGACCCCTGAAAAAGAGTTTTAGATTCCATTTATAGCAATGAATCTAGAGCACATGGTATTAATAGATAAGTCTGAAATAATACCCTTTTGTGTTTAAACAAGGAAATTCGAGAGAGGCAACTTGAATATGTATTGATAAAAATAATTTTCACTCATTGACTTTTGATTTTTCGAAGGGTTACAGCAGTTTGATTTTCATTTTTTTTTTCAATTTCTGAAACTGGACTAAGTGAATAGAGCTATGGCATTTATGCTGTTGACATTAGGTGTACACCTTGATAAGAGGCAGGTACCCCCAGTTACTAGGCATAAACTATATGATCTACTTCAGATCAAGACCCACGAGGAATAGTCTTCACTTTTGACATTAAGGGTACACCTTGATTAGAGGCCAGTACCCTCAGTTACTTGGTGAGGACTCCCCTTATAGATTTGACCCTATGAACAGAGATAGTCTAAGGCACTTCATGACATGTGAGATCTCCTGTCTTTTTAGAGGAGTTCACAGTTTCTCAGTGCAATCAGCCATTGCTTCTGTCACTATGTTTAGTTCTTAACATTAATGATCTTGTTTACTGCTGCCCTTAATTCTTTTAGAGTGATTGATTGAAAAACAGTACACACTCTTGTTCACCTGTTCTAAACATTTCCAGATTAACACATTTAGGCATTAAAAAAAAAACTTTTTCTATTTTAGCCATGAGACAAAGATTAAGAGCTATAAAAGTTTTCTTTTATCTCAATTTCTGAAGTGCAGACACTTAACTCTCCAATTTATAAAGGTTAAACCTTTAGTTCTTTTCAATTTGTAAGAGTGATTCTTATAAGTGAACAATTGCAATAATCATCATTCAATGTACTAAACCAGATGCAAAGCTGTTGTTTAGTGAAAATGATGGGGAAAGGATAGCAATTGGCAATATGGTCCAATGACATCTGATGTCAAAAGATATGAATCATTTGAATGAGAATACTGAGAAGTGAATAGGATTCAATGAATTGAATAGAACTCTCAGCTCCCCCTGACATCATGATGCAAGAGATATGCTATGCATTAGACTGTTCTACACGCAGACAAGACCCATGGTACTAGGTGGAGGACCTGGTCTCAAAGACCATCTCACACATGGTAGGAACCTCCGGGCAGATTTCCCTGCCTTTTAGTAACATACCATTTGATATACCAGGGTTAACAAGGACGATGCAACATAAAGCAGTCCTTCATGCATTGAACAACTTCAATGACAGTCATGCTAATGATGTATGCAGACATAAGACACATGCATAGACTGTGTGCACTAAATGAACCATTCACACATAGTCCAGGTATGCATTCAAATACAAGCATGCAATGCATTGACACAAAGCATATGTAGTGCATCAACTGAATATGCTTAGCGAAGCATTCAATTTCAGTTCAACATATAGTAAGAGAAGAGCATCAAGTATATGTAGAAATGAATTCAATAGCTGAGTCTGGAATACAGACTGGTCAGCTAGACATGGAGAGATCATCAACAATCAATCAAGCAAATCAACATGAAGCACACATTTTTCATGCTCACAGTTTTAGATAATGGAATTTAAAACACATTTCAGAACTGACCTGAAAAGTTCAATCATGGGGTTTTCATTCTTGAGCGCCTTGGTTAACCCCCTTTTATTTCTCCCTCCAAGGCACACCTACAAGATATTTGATCATCTTGATCCTGCAGGGACCCAAGTAGCTTTGGGTCCTGCGTTAGCCCTAACAGGTTTTCTAAACATTTTCATAGCAACATTATCATCAAATTTCATCAGTGAACAATCATCCATAGAATGTCCAAATTTTCCACAGTATCTACATGAACTGGCTGGTGTTTGATTCTTATGATGCACATTAGCAGCAGGGTGATGTTTATAAACATGTTCATAAGATTTTCTGTTATATGCATGAGCAGTTTGATGCTTGTTCTTAACCATCCAACATTCAGCAGATTTATGGCCTGGCTTCCCACAGTTATAGCATGAAATTTTCACAAAAGGTTTTGCAGGGATTTTGACAAAATGGGGTTTAACATAGTTCTTTTGAACATACCAACAGTCCTTGACTGTATGCCCATTTTTCCCACAGTGGGAGCATGCAAAAGAATTTCTTCTATGAAAACCATTTTTACCCCAAGTAGATCTAAACCAGCACTCAGCAGCCTTGTGCCCAGGCTTATTACAGTTGAAGCACACAATGTGCTGACTAGAATTGTGTTTAGATCCATATGGATCATAAAAGTGCATGGAAGACCTGGCATGTAGTTTATTATCTTCTTTCATGATAAAACATTCATTCATGAGATGACCATGTTTCCCACAATAATAACATGAGGCATCGGGCTTCCTAGCAGCATGGTTTCTATCAAAAGAATTTCTAGAATGTAAAGTTCCACTAGCATGCTCATCCTTTAACATCAATCCACAATCCTCCATTATGTGACCTCCTTTCCCACAATAATAACATGAACCCTTTTTAATGTGAGTGTGTGAGAGATCATGTGAATTGTGTGTAGCCCTTTTTATAGCAACAGGAGTGCCATTTTCCTTTTTCTGTGAGTTTTCACCCTTTTTCTGTTTTGGAGTTTGTTCCACAGTTTTGGGTTTCACAGTTGATTTTTGTGCAGTGAATTTGAAGACAGAAGGAGCAGAGGTTATGTTCTGATTGGTGGCTTTGACAAAAACCGTAGATGTTTCATTCCCATTACTCCTTTTATTTGTCGGACTATAGCCCAGTCCCTTTCTCTCAAAGTTATCACTCTTTCCAAGAAGCTTATTCAGATTGTCCTTACCTTTGACAAATTTTGATAGAGAATTTTTCACGTCTTTAATTTCAAAATTCAAATCAGCAATTTTAGCTTCATATTTGGACAGATCTGTTTCACAGGAAATGACTTGTTGATGCAAGGCATCATTCAGACTCTTGAGTTTTTCAACTTCCTGTTTTAATTCTATTTCCTTGTCAGTTTTAGATAAGGACTTGTAAAGATCATCAACTTCTTGTTGAAGGGATGTGATAGTAAGCTCATATCCAGCTATTTTCTGTTCACTGCAACTGACATTTCCATTTAACATTAAGTTGATGGTTTTTAGACTCTCAATTTCTTGTTCAGCATTCATCAACCTATCAGAATTATCCACACTCACACACTTGCCTTTTTCCATTGTCATTAGCCTATTTGTCAACTGTATGTTTAGGTGTTTCAACTCATTGATTTCCTCTTTTAGTTTACTGTTCTGCTCTAGGATTTCATCATCAAACACCCATTTATCTGTTGAAGACTGACATTCATAAAACATTTCTCTTAGTTCTTCATATTGAAATTTGTCAAGATTTTTCTGAATCTCTGAATTCATTGTTCTTTCAGCCTCCAATTTCTCAGAGATTAAACCATTTTCTTTTTCAAGGTTTATTGATTTATGTTCAAATTCTTTGGATTGGTTTTTAAGCTTTTCATTTTCAGATTTCAATTCTTTCAATTCAGAATTGATACATTCTAAATCTCTCACCAATCTTTCATTTTGAACAACATCAATGTTATGAGTCTGAACAACGAAGCTAAGCCTTTCCTTTAGTTCAACAATTTCACAAACAAGCTTTTGACTCTCCTCTTTGTGTAGACCAATTTGTTTCATAAAAGTTTGTTTTTTAGATTTCAAATGATCTAGATCTGTAGTAATAGAGTCAAAGTCTTGTAGTTGTCTTCTTAAGATTTCATTTTCAGTTTTCAGAGTTTCAAGTTTTTCACCTCCTAGATTTTCCAGCTTCTTTTTCAGACTTTTATATTTCTTCCCTAGTTTCTTACGGGATCTTAACAGATTTGCATAGGCATCTTCCCAATCGTCTAATGAAAAATTCTCGAAAGGGTTTACCTCCTCATCATCACGTTCTTCGGATTCATCTTGATCACTACCATGGTTGCTCTCGTCAGCCATCAGACCGTTGTCGACATTTCCCTTCTGAGCAAGCTTCAGCTCATCCATAATGTCCTTGGCAGACCTGCAATCATGAGTACAAGAGCATAAGGCTCTGTCAATAGCAGCTCTCATCAGGTTAAAGGCCTTCTGATTTTCTTCATATTTTGACTTGTGACTTTTAGTCCATTTGGACTTTTCCTTTGGCAATCTGTGGGGACCTTGTGAAATTAACTTCCACAGATCCGGATTAATCATTTTCACATAATTGTGAAGACTGCTAATCCATGAGTTAAAATCAGAGCCATTGAAAACCGGTGGAGAGCCCATTGAGTAAATCCGCAAACAGACTAATGCAGCAAAGGGTAGAAACAGATAAGCACAAGGGACACCAGGATCCTCTGCAGATCGTTGGATCTGAACAATCAGAGAACCGCTCTGATACCAATTGTTGAGTTCGATGCAGTATTCAGAGGGGGGGTGAATGAATATAGCCCTTTAAAAACTTTCACCCAATTTAAAACTAGAATACTAACAAGACTTTCGCTCAATATAAAATTTCGCCCAAACTAGAACTATGATGCTAACTAGACAGATTTACCAAACCTGAAAGCTAATCAACTATTCAGTTCTACCTGTTAGCAAACACATGGAGTACCCCTATGCATTCATCTAGCGGAAGCACAAATGAACAAATCAAACCACAATGCACAAGGGGTTTTTAGGTGGTTCGGTCCTTCAGACCTACATCCACCCCACACTCAAACCGAGTGTGGCTTCCACTAGCTCACGCTAGAAACAGCAGACTCAGTCTGCAACAAACGCTGCCAAACAGCTTGACCAGGGGAACAACCTCCCCTCTTCCTCCCAACCGGAGGGAACCACTAGTGAGACCAGTCACTAGCAAACCAGAGACACAAGGTCTCTCTTCCTCCAGACCTGGAGGGAACCCCTGGACTTGAATCCACAAGCCCAGAACCGGAGACAAGTCTCCCTTCCTCCAAACCGGAGGGAAACAACAAGTAGCACCCAGCTACTTGCAACCGGAGATAGCAATCTCCCTTCTCCTGAACAAACAGGAGGAACCCACAAGTGACTCCAGCCACTTGGAAACCAGAGACACACGGTCTCTCTTCCTCCACACACGGAGGGAACCACCGGACTTGCTACTCACAAGCCCAGAGCCGGAGGAACAAGCCTCCCTTCCTCCAACCCGGAGGGGAACCTAGAGACCCAAGTCTCTCTTCCTCTGAACCCCAGAGGGAAGCACAACCGGAGATAAATCTCCCTTCCTCCAACCCGGAGGGAAACAACCGATGACACCCTGTCAAAGGCAACCAGAGACGCAAGTCTCTCTTCCTCCACACGGGAGGGTACCAACCACAAGTAGCACCCAGCTACTTGCAAACCGAAGACACAAAGTCTCCCTTCTCCTGAACCCACAGGAGGAACCCCGACCTCTCTACAGAGGATCGGAAATACAGTAAATGGATAAAAACAAAAATGAAACCAGCAACAGAAGGCTGAAAAGATAAAAACAAATGTGGCTCTCGCAGGAGCTGGCTGGCCTGGATTTGATCCACGGTACAGCAGGAACAGATCTTCTGTTGAAGCTTCTATCACTCTAGCTCTCTCTTCTTCTCTATTCTTCTTCCTCTTCCTTTCTTCACACTCTGCTATCTCGATCTCTTACTCAATCTCTCTTTCTTTCTCTTTCTCACTCTCTTTCCCTTCTTCTTTTCTTTTTCTTCTTTTCTGTCTGGATCGTGGCTCTCTGTATTAAGTTTTCTTCTCGCCAACTCGATCACGCTCCATCTGTGGACGAAGGCTCCTATATATAGCAGCAGCAGTAGGTGGATAGGGCACAAAACGCGTGTGCCTCCCACGTTTCCTGCCCTAATATTTTGGACCACGTGGAGGCTCCTCTGCATCTTGGATCACGTGCCAGATGCAGCCTTGTATCACGTACTGCTTCACGGTTAGAGCACCTGTAAAACAGAGTATCGGATAAGTAATCAATTTAAGGAACACCTCTGTATAGATTATCAGAAGAACAGTACTTTAGAAGAAACTTGAACGAGGTTAAAATGAAACAACACGAAGTGACAAATAGCAACGACACGGAGACAACGCGAGGACACAATAGGGAAAACGACACGAAGTCAGTAAGGACTCGATGTACAACAGTAAGTAACACGAAGTAAGACCACACAGACATAAACGATAACACGAGAACAACACGGGGTGACAGCAGAAACCGACACGAAGTGTTTGCAAACAAAGTAAGACACAAGGTCTACGTAAAGCAACACGAAGTGTGGTTAAAGCGAGAACGACACGAAGTGAAGTTATAAAACAACACGAGGTAAAAAGAAGAACGACACGAGATACATGGAGACAAAACAGAAACCAACACGAAGTGTGGTTTCAACACAAGAAAGACACAAGGTCTAGGAAGAACAAAAACGACACGAAGACACAAAACGGAAAACGACACGAGGTGTAACAAACACGACACGAAGTTATGAAAACAACACGGAGACGAAGTCTGAAAAAATGACACGGGGTGAAGACAACACGAAGACGAAACACAGGTTTCGACACGGAGTGAAGTTGACACAAAGACAAAAACAACACTTAAGACGAAGTTGACACGGAGTGAAAACGACACGAAGTCTGGGAGACACGACACAAAGTCACAAGAACGACAGTAACCAACACGAAGTGTGGTTACGAAACATGAACGACACGAAGTGTGGAAACATGACACGAAAACGACACGTAGACTTGGAGACAACAGTAACCGACACGAGGTAAGGTTACTAAAGCGACAATGACACGTGGTGTGGAAAACAAAGAATCGACACGAAGTGTGGTTAAAGCGAGAAAGACACTAAGTCAAAAACGAAAGACCAACACTCAGATAGAAACATAAAAACAACACGGAGACGTAGACACTAAAACAACACGAAGATGAAGATAAGGGAAACGACACGAAGTCTAACCTCATACAAGCTTTCCTGTCACGCATGGAAATCAACACGAAGTGTTGTATGCTCATACAACACGAGACAGTCCAAGGTATAGACTTGCACGAGTAAGCTACAGTGCCAAAGTATAGACTTCACGCTGTACAGACTATATGACCAGTGCATGATTGTACTTGACAATGTAAACACTTAGCCTATGCAGACCAATGTACAGACTTTGGCGAAGCAAAAGGCTGTATAGACTTGGAGACCCAAAGCCATTGTGTAGACTTTGTCTAAGACAAGGCATGAGCTGACGTTGTATATACTTAGCCAATGCAAACCAGTCCGATGTATAGACTTTAAGGAAATGCATGCTACAGTGCAATGTCTAGACTTGCGATGTGTTCGCCAAATGCACACTACAGTCCAATGTATGGACTTGGACGAATGATGCATGTGCAGTGAATAGACTTAGGGCATAAACCCCACGATGCCCTGTATAGACTATGCACATAACATAAGTCTAACATAAACAATATATCAGTTGTACCAGTCACAGTCATGATGCAATCATCAAGGCACAATGTCATGAAAACACTATATCATTGCTATCATCAAAATACAATATCAATCATCAAAACCACAGCAATGAATGCTTTATGCATCAGTTTAACATGTAACAAGACTGAACATCAAATATGTTAATCTAAACTGAGCAGCAAGATGACTGAACCTTTGATTAACTCACATCAACAACCAATCATCAAAGCCATCATTAAAACCATCATCAAAACCAAAACCACATGCATGGGCACAACACGTTCAAGTGACGATATCGATAAGATGATACCCGGTCTTGTCACCGTTCAGATGGCAATACTGATGAAACCCCTGTCTACGGACTGATGAAACCCCTGTCTACGGACTAATGAAAACCGTAATAATGATCTCGATACAAGCTGTGTCACCAATGGAAGACCCTTTTGGGTGATGATACCCTTGAAAGACCTAAATGGGCCTGTGTGAAGGTGGCGCCGAGAATCAATTGCCAAACCCAAAAGAGGGCGCCGAGAAGCTGAAGGCAGGCGTGCCGGGAAGCTTCAGGTGGGGCGCACCATGATGAAGCCTGCCGAGAAGGGGGAAATGGCTATAAAAAACCCCCTCCCTTCGAACAGATGAAAGAGAAAACAGAGGAAAAGAAGAGAGAGAACCGATCAAAAAAGAGAAGAGACAGCAAGAAAGAAAGAAATCCATCCAGAAAAGGAGATAGGAAACGAGAGAGAGAGAGCCTCCGCTGAAAAGAAAGAGAATAAGTCTGAGAGAAGAGGAAGAAGAAAAACTTCAGGTGGGTTGCTCGGGGGAGGGAGAAGAGTCAATGCTCCACCCTCCCCCCCCCCATGTTTGTTGTTTTCTTGATCTGCCTCCGTATGTAATAGTCCATATCTTCGTGTTTGATTATTCATACGATGTCGAGAGTTATCTTTTCGCTTCCCCCTATTCCCCTCCTCTTCTGTTCTTTGGCTTTTGCCTTGCAGATGATGTAATCAATGCTTATGAGATGAAATGAAATGGGCAATTGAAAGCCCTTCCCTTCGTCCCTTCGTGTATATATATACGTCTTCTATCTGAAATGTCCGATGGTTCATACGCTCCCGGTTTCAGAGTCTCCCTACGAATCTGTTCTTCAGTGGAGCGTAGATAGGATCCCTATCCCTATCCAATGGGCTACTGGGTTCTGTCTTCTTCCCCCCTCCTGTCTCGATGGCAAATTCATCGCATATGTGTGAGTCCCTCTCAAGGCCTTCAATGCCCCTTGTGCTGTTCAGGAACCAGAGACATTAATCTCTTGGTTCCTTGAACTGCTGACTACACAAGGATATGTTTACTCTGCAGACGGATGCTATTCCGCGGATTCTAGCGAATGACGATCTCGATCTCTCGACCCTCCATTCTAACCCCTTGGATGACTAGGGTCTGGAGTTTCGATGCCAAAGGTTCCTCAGTCACCGGTTTTTAGATGCTATTGGGTTCGTCTAGGGGATCAGAGACAGTCATCTCTTGATCCCCAGACGGCCGGCGGTAGAAATAAATAAAGTCTTCAGAAATCCAGACGATGGTCTCATTCCCCGTCGATTCTACCCTCCAGATCCCCCTTGGCCCTTTCTCAGGGAAGCATCCATGAAATCCCCCCTCCTGCACTTCAAATTCGGCTTCAATCGCAGCCAAAAAGCTCAGGAATCCCAGAAGCAGAGTATCGTTTGAGCTCTGTAAACCCTGAAACCCTGTAGCAATTCCACCTTCTCGGCGTACAAAATTCCCCGCCGAGAACTATCCTGCCGAGAGGCCTCCCTCTTCAGCAAACTGACAAAAAGCCATCTAAACCCTTCGTGCACACCTCCCAGCCCACAGGCTCTCGGCGCCAGGCTCCCGGCGCGGCCAGGAGCGCGCTGGGAAGCCACCCGCCGAGATCCCCCTTTCTTTTGCTAAGGAGGCCGCGCCGAGACCCCCTTTTTAAGCCAATAGACCCATGCAGAGAAGCCCCCCTTTTGGCCAACTAAAACCACGCCGAGAGCCTCTCCCTTTTGGCCAACTAAAGCCACCGCCGAGACCCTTCTTCTTGGCCAAATGAAGTCCAGTCAGAGGCCCATCTCTGCAATACCGTTCATCAGCCTTCTGATCTCTTCACACATATGTTCCGGGGATGTTCAGAGACCGTCATTGATGCCTTGAGAAGACACATTATTGGGGAAGACCTCCCCTACAGTCTTCATTCTCGATCCGGATTTCACCCTCATGAACCCAAAGGGCCATGTCATTGCATGAGTTCTGAGGGGTTTCGAGGGGATATTAGTCGATGGTATAAAGGCAAGCGATGTCCCGGGGCCCGTTGCCCGTCCTCGTTCGGTTGTCATCCCGGCATTCTGTGGATGATGACCTATCTTCTCTTGGCATAATCCAAGTTGAGGGGACATGCTGCCGAAATTCACACATACCTTGCCAAGTAAATGTGATGCTTTCTATCTCAACCCCACCAGCCTGTGGAGTTATGTCCTTGCATGCTCTCCGATGGCCCTTTGAAGGGGGATATAGATGCAACATCGCGTCTGCACGGAGCGCGTCATGTTACGCCAGTACCTACTCAGATTCCGGGTCAATTATGCCCGATCTTTTACGGATCCCACCCTGCCACTGCATGGGTGGTTTCCTATTCCCCACTTGGCATGGTCCAAGATGGTGGGAATATGCCGTCGGTTTTATCCCGAAAATAACCAACCCCTGCTTCGTCTAATCCATTTAACGTCTTGCAAGTGAACGACTTCCGTCTCTTTTGAGCATGCGGCTTTACCGCTATCATCCTCCTATCTTTAGCGTTTAATCAAGGGTTGTCCTTCCTTGGAAGGGCGTAATTAACGTCATAGCCTTTATGGTATGACGGACTTCTGGTCCAGACGCGATCACTCACAATCGACTGACCAAGTCAGATCGAGCGCACAATAAAATCATCACTCCGGTGACTGGCACGCCAATAAATCAATAAATAAATCAATCAATCAATAAAAAAAATATAGGATAATAAAATCCGCATTCCCACAAGTCTGGCACGCCCGGTGGGACCGAGTCTCCCTTCATCTTTACGCTAAAGTAGGAGGCCCAGCGGGCCCCCCTCAAACTTCTGATTCCGTCCACTTTCCACATTTTCAGGAATCTACAATGACGGCTGGAATCATGTCTGTTTGCTTCGACCAGCAACCGATTGACATGCATGTGCGAGAGGGCTACCTGGCGGTACCTCTTACATTCGGATCAATGCCGCCTGCCGTTGGGCTGCCCAACTGCCTGGGCCTTGTCTTCACCGACCTTCTGCAGGTCGACAACGATGAGCAAGGCACTGCTGCGAGTGCCCCGATGAAGACCACTGATGAGAAAGCTAGCTTACCGAAGAAGACAGCTTCCACCGTTGTCTCCTGCTATGTCCATCATGTCCAAAGGAAGGACATGGTCCCCGCTGCTGCCCAGAAGGGGAAAAGAACCAACCGGAGAAGCCGGTGTGCCGCTGCTAACCGTCTTCTTTCCAATTCTAGGAAGACGATGATGATGGGTGATATTAGGGTGAACCTTGACGGCCGCCCCAGGGAGATCCGTCCGGACAGGATCATCCCGACCATCCCGACCAACAACAAGTTCCAAGTTCTGGCCACCAGGAGGGCCAACCGGGAAGCTGATGAAAGGAAGACGCTGGCGCCCAAGCCAGCAAGATACAAACAGGTCTAGCGGCCGAAGAAGATACAGAGCTGGGTCCCAGCTCGAGACAGAGGGAATCTTACTGATGTCACTGTTGCCCGCCTCAGAGCAGGGGGAAGAAGGGAAGAGAGAAAAGATGAAAGAAATGCTACTGCTGTCTGTCCCAGGACCCGGGGGAGGAGAGATGAGACTGAGGATCAAGGAAGGAATATGACTGCTGCTTGCCCCATGATGAAGGGTAGAAGATATGAAAAGAAGGAGGACTTTACTGCCACCCGTTCCAGGGCCGGGGGCAGAAGATGGCAAAGAAAGAACCATGATGCTGCTGCCAACTGCTGCCAAGTTGGCAATGTGAGAAGGAGTGAACCAGTCACTGTGATTGCTGCAAGAAGACCAAGAGCCTGTGCCAGGTAGGTTGATATCTTCAGATACTCCAAAACCGAGCATTTGAATGCTCAGGTGGCAAGACTGGCTTACCAGCAAAAGAGCCAGGACAGATTGATACTCCAACCTGAGCCACAAAGGCATAGCCCAGAGGAGATGAAGCAAGTGGTCCAAGACTACTTCCATTACCTAGGGAACTCTGCCCTAGGTCAACAAAGATTGTCCCGTGCTTTGGGCACCATGGATGAAGAAGAAGAAGAAACTCTGCAAGAAATGATAATCGGAGTCTCTTCCTCCGATTCAAATGATTATGAAGAAGGCTTCAGGGCCGGATATGACGAAGAAGACCTCTACAGGGAGGAAGTCAAAGAAAGAGTATCGGTCTTTGACCGACTCGAATACCCCGACCAGGCAAAAAGAAAAGTTTACAAGCAGAAAGGAAGAATGCAAATCTTCGCCTGTAACATGGCTGGAATTGCCAGGGGGCAAGGCATGTTACCAACTCAGCCGGATGAGTTGCTCAGGCTGGCAACCAGACCTGGTCCCGTCACAAGAAGAAGCCAGGCAGCCAAAGATAAGATGAAAGCTGATGATGCAGCCCACACAGTTACCACCATGACAGTCAACGTGGTGACAGCGGAAGAAGGGGATAATCCCTTCATTGATGATGCTGAAGGGACTTCAGAAGATATACAGATCCCATCAACCCTGGATCCCATGATCCAGATGATGTTTAGAAGATATCAGCAGGAGATCAGTGCTCTCAGAAGACAGCTCAATGAGAGACATGAAGCTACGCCGGTCTCCAAACAAGCCGAGCCTGTGGGGCCAACTTCCAGCTCTACGGAAACGGCTGCCCCTGCTAATCCTCTCCTGGCTGATAAGGGCAAAGCACCGAGCCAACCTACTCCACAGCAGACATTGGCTCAGCCCTCTATATCTCAGACGCAGCCTACCGCGCCCATCTTGCGCACAACTGTGATGACGACTCCTCACAGCCAGCAACAAGCTCATTTCTTCCCAGAAGAGGTAGATCCAGCTATAGCCCACAAACTGATGATAGAAAGAATTGTGGAGATGAAGCTGTCTGAGAAGACCGGTGATGGTGTAAGTACCTACGATGTGTACAAAGTACCGTATCCTCCCCAGTATGCTGCTAAAAGACTACCCCCAGGCGTCAGTAAGCCGCCGAAATTTGAGAAATTCAACGGCCAGGGCTCCCCCAGGGAGCACATAGCTTACTACACCACAATTATGGGTGATTTGGCAGCCGACGAAGCTTATCTGCTCAAATTCTTTGGCTCATCCCTCACTGGGTTAGCCTTTGAATGGTATTCAAGCCTGCCAGCTGGGTCGGTGATTGCCTGGCCTGATATGCAGAGAAAGTTCCGTGACAGATTTCATGTCACAGAAAGAGAGATCACTATAGCAGAACTATATGCAACCAAGCAGAAACAGGATGAGACAGCACTAGATTACATCAAAAGGTGGAGGAACTTGGCTATGAGATGCAGAAGACCTCCTCATCAAGAAGATGCAGTGCAGATATGTAAACAAAGCCTCAGGAGAGAGGTGCTAGAAAAGATGATCGGTGCAGATGTCAGAACATTTGACCGACTGAACAATATAGTGGCCGAGGTCGAGACGTTCTTGTCCAAGCGTCCGACCGCCAATGCTCCCACTATGCTGAAGGGAAAATCCAATGATCGACGGCCATCACATTCTGAGGCCAACACCGTCGATTTCAGGACCTTTGAACAACAAAAAGGGAAGAAAGGGGCAGATGAAGCTCTCCCGATGGCAGACACAGCAGAAAGAAAAGACAAGGTCTCTCTGAGGGACAAGATGAAAAAGGCTTACTCTTTTCCCAAGGATAAGACGGTAGCACTATTTAACTGGGCCTATAAGTTCAATAAGGTAACATTGCCTGAACCGAAGAGACCCGAAGATGCGAAAAAGAAAGATGATTCGCTGTTCTGTCTATTTCACCGTGCGCTGGGGCACGCGATTGAGGACTGTTATGTCTTCAAAGATATCATGGAAGGAATGGTCAAGAAGGGTGAGCTGCAGCTGGGAGATTACCAGGTGAAGCCGCCTCGTCCACATGAGCCTCCACCTTGGAGAATGGCTGCCAATATGATCTCAGTCTACCAACAGCTGCCCAAGGAAGCCGCTGAAGAATGCACCAGGCATACCTACGAAGCTTGCTTCCTCACCCCACAGAAAGATCAGGAGGGATGGCAGATGATACCCATAAAGAGCAGAAAGAAGACTCCCGCAGCCAGTACCAGCAGAGCAGTTATCCGGGGTGTCACCCCAAGGCCTGAGCCGCCTCCAATAAAGCCAGTATGGCGTACAGCTGAGACCGGACCAGTCATCCGGATCCCTACTCACAACCGGAGGAGGCAAACTCCCCTCCCTGCACATAAAAAAGTAAGTCCTGCAGCCAGGCGTCTACAACAGTATATCAATGAGCTCGACGAATATGAGCAAAAAGAGCCCAAGCACCTGTTGGTGAAAGACTGTATACTCTGGGAACAGCTCGAGGAATTGAAAATTGAAGAGCAGCCAGAGGTAGAACAAAGAAAAGATGAGACTGAGCCCTTCTGGGGGCAGGAGCCAGCAAAGCCAAATTCCCAGAAGAAGAAGAGACGACCCAAGTCCAAAAAGGAGAAGAAAGTCGTGACAGTACAGTGCAATACATTGTCGGTAATCTTTTCCTTGCCCGGGGAGAATGGTGAGGATGAAGCATCAAATGCCCCGCTAGAAGCCAACCATGCTGAGGCCTCTACCTCAGCCCATGCAACACGTTCTGGGAGAAGATGGGGACGCCCACCACCAGCTAACCATAACATCATGTTCAGAGGGGAGCAGCCCTATCAAATCCCGGAACCAGAGATGCGAGGCGTCCAGGT
Source organism: Amorphophallus konjac (assembly GCA_022559845.1). Lineage (NCBI taxonomy): Eukaryota > Viridiplantae > Streptophyta > Magnoliopsida > Alismatales > Araceae > Amorphophallus > Amorphophallus konjac. The sequence continues at coordinate 273,304,131 of CM040118.1, read as the reverse complement.
TCCTCCCCCTGCCAGCTTATACCAGGAGGGAAGAAAAGCAGATGAAGCCCCTTCATTCCTGGAATTTCTGTCCAGTTTGGAGAACGAACAGTCAGTGCAGGTTATGCCAGCTACAAACAACAAGTGCCAGCAGTCGGCAGATAGAAAGCAGAAGCAGCATGAAGAAGATGAAAGATGTAACCCTTTAGCAAAGCCAAGGGCCGTTGCTACAGAAGAAACATCCCAGGGAATCGACCTAGAGGATGAAACTGGCGCCAGGCATCAAAGGCCACAGGCACCACATGAACCTCCAAGACCCCGTTGGGTGGAGGAGATGAGGCTATCCAATGTCCGGGTGGGTAGCCGGATCATGAAAATGCTGAAGAAGCTCCCTACCAGGTTTTCCATCTGGGAGATCCTCTCTCTGAGTGAAGAAGCCCGCCAAGCCATCATTGATGCCTTGCAGTCGCCGGCACAATATGAAGCACTCTTGACAGAAGTGAATTCTGGGCCCTCGATCACGTTCACAGAAGATGATATGTTGATCCCAAATTATAGTCATAACAGACCGTTGTATATGAGGGGTTCCCTGAACTATCAGCCATTGAGCAGGATATTGATAGATCCAGGGGCTGCTGTGAATATCCTCCCATACCGCATCTATCAGAAATACTACTTTGACCTACAGCTTACCAAGGTCAGAGATATGAAGATTGCGGGGTTCAACCAGAAATGTGAAACACCCCTCGGGGTGGCTGATTTCAACCTCACACTGGGCGACCACACTACCGTGGTATGATTCTATGTAATCGACTCCAACACCACGTATAAGGCCCTGCTGGGAAGACCGTGGCTGCATGAATATCAGATATTGCCATCCATGCTACACCAATGCATAAAATACTGCCATGAAGGAAAAGAAGAAAGGGTGTTTGCAGACCTACATCCCTTCGAAGTGTTCGAGTGCCATATGCTCGATGCATCCTATTACACCGAGATGTCACAGAAGGATGAAGAAAGAGAGGCTGTGGTCAGCCAGAAGGGGCCGGTGACAAAGACAAAAAGTTGGTCTCCGCCGCCACCCAGGGGCTACATTAAAAAGCATGAGGTATCCCACATCTCCTATGCTGGAGACTTTGCTCGGATAACTCCTCCCAGCATCCGCCCGGATGATAATGATGAAGAAATGAAACAAAGGTACACTCAGGTGGAGGTGCCGCAGGGTTTATTTAAACCCATCATCAGCCTTGAGTACCAAACGGTGCTACCACTGAAGACTATGGAAATCCCTCGCTTCTGCAAACCCCCTATTATATTCTACACCGGGGAGCCAGTCGAAGAAGATGATCAAGACTTTATGGCCCCTGAAGAAGCTGCAAACCTGATGGTACCGATTACAGGCTTGGATTATACTACCCAACGGGTTTCACAAATGTTCTCCAAGATGCAAATGCCATCGATGCAGCCTGCTGCTCAAAAGAAAGCATTCAAGGAGCTATGGGATCCGCCTCGAGATAAGAAGGAACTGAGGAAGATCACACAGCACCCGGGATTGGGTTATACCCTGCAAGAATACTATGAAGCCGAGGTGGATGTCATCTCTGTCTTCTACCAGAATGAAGATCCCCCTGAAGTGGGATATGATCAATACCCCTTTGAAGATGAAGAAATTATGTATCAATCCATAACAGACAATGAAGCCCAAGACAACCAGCCGGAGGCAAGGATGTCTGATGAGACTAAGAAGGGTTGGTGCTGGGAGAATCCATCTTGCAAAGAGGATCTGTTCCAGGCCGAAGCACAATTTGACACGGGAACCCCGGATGAAGACCAAGTAGCCAAAGAGCTGAGAGAATGTCTAGAGTTTGAACGCATTCTAGAAGAATTCCGGGCTCTGCAGAATGATGACCTGTCAAGGGAACCCACATCAGAAGAGCCTCTAAGAACGGAAGAGTCTACTTCTGAATTTCCTGCTGAACCAGCCTCGTCCTCGGGACAAACTGAACAGAATCCAGTAATATTGGCCCTATATGATGCACCAGCATCCGCTGATGACCAATATGATGAAACAGAGGAGCATGAAACTGAAGAGGATTACATCCCGGGAGGCTTTATTGATTTGCAAGAAACCCCACCCGAAGTCGAAGACGGAGGCCAAGCCACCGTCGATGAGCTGATAGAGATAAATTTGGGGTCCGCGGATGAAACAAGGCCGACATTCCTCAGCGCACTGCTGGAGCCAGATGTCAGGGAGCAATATATACAGTTCTTGAAAGAATTCTGAGACTGTTTTGCATGGACATATGATGAAATGCCGGGATTGAGCTCTGATGTGGCACAGCACCGATTGGCAATAAACCCAGAGGCTAACCCTGTAAAGCAGCCTTCCAGGAGAATGCGTCCTGAACTGATAAATCAGATTAACAAAGAGGTTGATAAGCTGATTGATGTGGGGTTTGTCGAAGAAAACCAGTATACCACATGGCTAGCCAATATAGTGCCCGTGAAGAAGAAGAATGGGCAGATCAGAATATGTGTCGACTTCCGGGACCTTAATAAGGCTTGCCCGAAAGATGATTTCCCAGTGCCAATCACTGAAGTCATGATTGATGCAACTACTGGTCATGAAGCATTGTCATTTATGGATGGGTCATCCGGATACAACCAGATATGGATTGCTGAAGAAGACAGAGTGCACACTCCATTCCGCACTCCAAAAGGGATATTCTATTACAAAAGGATGCCGTTCGGCCTTAAGAATGCCAGCGCCACCTACCAAAGAGCCATGACAAAGATCTTTGATGATTTGATCTTCAAGAAAGTAGAGTGCTACATTGATGATCTGGTAGTGAAAACCAACAGAAAAGAAGACCATCTGCAAGACCTGAGGATAGTATTCCAGAGGCTGCGCAAATATGAACTCAAGATGAATCCCATGAAATGTGCCTTCGGCGTGTCCAGTGGAAAATTCCTCGGATTTATCGTCCGGCACAGGGGTATTGAAATTGACCCAGACAAGATCAAGGCTATCCAGGAGCTCCCTCCACCAAGGAACCTGCACGAGCTGAGATCTCTGCAAGGGCGTCTGGCCTATATCTGACGATTTATATCAAATCTGTCGGGAAGATGCCACCCCTTTCACAAGCTCATGATGAAAGATGTACCGTTCCTCTGGGACGATGGGTGTCAGGAGGCCTTTGAGAAGCTAAAAGAATATCTCAAGACCCCCCCAGTGCTGGGGGCACCAATTAAAGGCAGGCCCTTGATACTGTATATCGCAGCCACATACTGTTCCCTGGGGGCAATGCTGGCACAAGTAAATGAAGAAGGCAAAGAGCAAGCCCTGTACTACCTAAGTCGGAGGCTGATTAGAACCGAAGAAAGCTACAGTTATATAGAAAAGACATGCTTGGCATTAGTCTTTGCTGTTAAGAAACTCTGACACTATATGTTGTCACATGAAGTCAGATTGATATCTGCAGCAGATTCACTCAAATACATATTGACCCAGCCGGTACTGAAAGGCCGGTTGGGAAAATGGGCAGTGATTCTGATGGAGTTCGATATTACCTATATACCCCGAAGGGCAATAAAAGGACAGGCCGTGGCTGATTTCTTCGCGGAGCATCCTGTGCCGGAAAATGATACGTTGGGGACCGAATTACCTGATGATGAGACACTCGAGGCCTGTCAAGCTCAGCCAGTTATGTGGCAACTGTTCTTTGATGGAGCATCCAGAATGGAGACAGATTCCGATGGAAAAACCAGAATACGGGCCGGAGCCGGTATCGTGTTGAAATCACCAGAAGGGGAGGTGGTACATACTTCTTGTTCTATAAACAAGACCTGCACCAACAATGAGGCCGAGTATGAAGCTCTGATAATCAGACTGCATGTCAGCCTCAACATGGGTATCCAAATGTTGCAAGTATTCGGGGATTCAATGTTGATAATAAAACAAATTCAAGGGGAGTTCGAGGTGTGAAAGCCAGAGCTGAATCCCTATCACCAAAAAGCTGTGAGCCTTATGGCGAAATTCTATCATATCGAACTCAAGCATGTGGGCCGTGGACATAACGCCCAGGCTGATGCATTGGCAAAGTTGGCCAGTTCACTAGCAGTCCCGCCGAATGAGACTCTGAACATTGTTGTTATGAATCGGCGGCAGGTCCCCAGCATGCTAGAAGGGTGTCCCGAAGAAGAAGAAGTTGCTACTATCAGCACAGTACAGGCATCTGATTGGAGACAGCACTTGCTACAGTGGTTTCTGCACCAACAGCTGCCGCAAAAGAGAGAAGAAAAGATGAAGCTTCTGAGGATTAAAGATTCTTATGAACTCAGAAATGGGACTCTATTCCGAATAATGGCAGATGCACGCAAGAAGATTCTGCTCCACTGCCTGTCCACTGAGGAAGCTTGGCAAGCGATGAAAGAAACACATGCTGGGACAGTAGGTGCCCACCAGGCCAGTCCCAAGATGAAGATAGAGATTAAGAAGCTGGGCTACTACTGGCCCACCATGTTTGAAGACTGCTGTAAATTTGCAAAATCATGCCAGAAGTGTCAAGAGCATGCTACGGTGCCTAGAAGGCCACCCACAACTCTGCACCCTACAATCCCTAGCTGGCCGTTTGCACAATGGGGAACTGATGTAGTCGGGCCATTGCCAACTTCCTCGGTCGGACATAAGTACATACTGGCCATAATAGATTACTTCTCCCGATGGGCGGAAGCTATAGCATTAAGAGAAGTGACTGGTGAGCTGGTCTCCAGATTCATCAAGCAAAACATTATCTTCCGGTTCGGGATCCCCAACCGAATTATATCTGATAATGGAAGTCATTTCAGAAATCAGAAAATCTATCGGCTTGCCGAGAAGTATAAGATTGAATGGAGAACCTCCACTCTCTACAATCCACAGGCAAACGGATTGGCAGAAGCTTTTAATAAGACCTTGTGTACATTGCTGGCCAAAGTCGTCAGTTCCAACAAGAAGGACTGGGAAGAGAAAATGTATGAAGCTTTATGGGCATACCGCACCGTCTTCAAAACACCTATAGGGTGCTCACCATACTCATTGGTGTACGGCTCAGAGGCAGTGGTCCCGCTGGAGCTGGAAGTCCCGTCACTCAGCGTGGCGGTCCAATATGACCTAGCCCCTGGCGAACAGACTAATACAGAAAGAAGATTAGAAGAACTGGCTGAATTGGAGGGGAGGCGCCTCCAAGCTCAGAAGAATATCCAAATGTATCAGGCCCGCATGGCCACTGCATTCAACAAACTCGTAAAAGGACGAGAGTTCAAGAAAGGTGACCTCGTTATGGTCAAGAAAAGAGAAGTCATGGCGTCCAACCCAAAAGGAAAGCTAAATGCTAATTGGGAAGGTCCCTATGTGATACAAAGGGTCTACGAAGGTGGGGCCTATATGGTTGTCAACCATCGAGGGGAGATCCAATTCTCGCCACTCAACGGTAGGCACCTAAAGCTGTATCATGCTGCACAACCGACATTCTCCGAATAATCGGGCCAAAAGCTACCCTTCTTTCTTGGTCTAGTGGCATTCCGCCCTAGCCGAGCTACCTTCTTTCTTGGGCTAGCGGCACTCCCCCCTAACCAAGCTACCTCTTCCTTGGTCTAGCGACACTCCGCCCTAACCAAGCTACCCTTCTTCCTTGGTTTAGCGGCACTCCGCCCTAACCGAGCTACCCTTCCTTCTTGGTCTAGCGGCACTCCGCCCTAACCGAGCTACCCCATTTCCTGGTTTAGCGGCACTCCGCCCTAACTGAGCTCCCCCATTTCCTAGTTTAGCGGCACTCCGCCCTAGGCGAGCTACCCCATTTCTTGGTTTAGCGACACTCCGCCCTAGCCGAGCTACCCATTCCTCGGTTAGCGGCACTCTGCCCTAATCAGGCCACTTCATCTTGGTCAATGGCACTCCGCCCTGATCGAGCTACCCTCTCCTTGGTCCAGTGGCATCTCGCCCTGCCCAAGCTGCTCTCTCTCTCTCAGCTCGCATACCAAATAAAAGAAAAGAAGAAAAGAAAAGAAAAATGGGGTTAAAAATAGTGATACCCCGCCAGTCTTGTTCAGACATTCTGAACAAGGGGAAAAATGGCCAAAACCCAGCTGTGGTGAAAACCTGAAAGGGCACTGCAGGCAAAATCGGGTACCCCGCCACGTGAAAACGCGAAAGGGCGCGTGGGCAAAAGCAAGAGGGGGCTGGCTCCGGTGAAAACCCGAAAGGGCACTTGGGTCAGTAATGTGGTAATCCCAAAGAAAAGCCTCACCTCCCACCATAAAACTCCTCGTCAATCGACCGGCGCCTTGCCCGATCGACGATTAGACCCACTCAGTATAGGCCCTACGTCTATCCTGATAAAAGCTCTCATACCTTGTCCTAGGTTCCACCGCGTTGAAAGCTACCATTGGTCGATCGGCACCTCGCCCGATCAATGATAAAACTCTCTCCAGTTTAGACTTTACGTCTATCCTGATGAAATCCATGATATCCTTGCATTGGTATAAACCCAATACCGATGATGAAACCCATCTTTGGTCGACAGGGCACCCTACCCGATCGGCGAAGAAACCTGTTCGGTCTAGACCTTACATCTGTTCCGACTAGAGCTGCGTGTCTCGCTATGTCCCACGATGATGAAACCTGCTGCTGATTAATGGGCACACTCGCCCGATCAGCAATGAAACCTGTCCGGTTTAGACCTTATGTCTATGCCGATAAAACCCATGAAACCCTTGCATTGGTATAAACCCAATACCGTGATGAAACCTGCTGCTGATCAATGGGCACACTCACCCGATCAGCAATGAAACCTGTCCGGTTTAGACCTTACGTCTATGCCGATAAAACCTATGAAATCCTTGCATTGGTATAAACCCAATACTGATGATGAAACCTGCTGCTGGTCGATCGGCACACTGCCCAATCGGCGATGAAACCTATCCAGGCCAGACCTTTCGTCTATCCTGATGAAACCTATGAAATCCTTGCATTGGTATAAACCCAATACCGATGATGAAATCTGCTGTTGATCGATTGGTACACTGCCCGATCAATGATGAAACCCATCCAGTTTAGGCCTTACGTCTATCCTGATGAAACCTATGAAATCCTTGCGTCGGTATATACCCAATACCGATGATAAGAGCAGCCGCCAATGAAGCAGCACATCGCCTGACCTGTGCTGAAGTCCCAATTCAAGAGATATATATATATATATATATATATATATGTATATATAAAAAATGGGGTTAAAAATAGAGATACCCCGCCAGACTTGTTCGGACATTCTGAGCAAGGGCAAAAATGGCTAAAACCCAGCTGTGGTGAAAACCCGAAAGGGCACTGCAGGCAAAATCGGGTATCCCGCCACGTGAAAACCCGAAAGGGCGCGTGGGCAAAAGCAAGAGGGGGCTGGCTCCCGTGAAAACCCGAAAGGGCACTTGGGTCAGTAATGTGGTAATTCAAAGTTCCGTGCCAACAGGCACGCTGCCCTTACTTCCCCTTCGCTGATAAAACCTTCTGTTGGTCATCTGGCTCCATGCCCCACCGACGATAAAACCTCTCCGGGAAAGACCTTACGTCCATCCTGATGAAATCTACACACCTTCTTTCAAATGTCCCACCCGCGATAAAACCTGCTGGAATAGACCTTACGTCTATCCTGACGATTCCTACGCTTCTACCTACGTCCCACTGTTGATTGATCGGCACCTCGCCCGATCAATGATGAAACCCTGCCAGTTTAGACCTTTCGTCTATTCTGATGAAACTTATAAACCCCTTTGCATCGATATAAACCCAATATCGATGATGAAACCAACTGTTGATCGATTGGCACCCTACCCGATCAATGATGAAACCCTAGCCAGTTTAGACCTTTCGTCTATGCTGATGAAACTCTTCTTTGCGTCGATATAAACCCAATATCTATGATGAAACCAGTTATTGGTCGACCGGCACCTTGCCCGATCAATGATGAAACCCTCCCAGTTTAGACCATTTGTCTATCCTGATGAAACCCATGAAACCCTTACATTGGTATAAACCCAATACCGATGGCGAAACCTGCTGTTGATCGATTGGCACACTGCCTAATCAACGATGAAACCCATCCAGTTTAGACCCTACGTCTATCCTGATGAAACTTATGACATCTTTGCATTGGTATAAACCCAATACCGATGATGAAACCTGTTGCTGGTCGATCGGCACACTGCCCAATCGGCGATGAAACCTATCCAGGCCAGACCTTTCGTCTATCCTGATGGAACCTATGAAATCCTTGCGTCGATATAAACCCAATATCGATGATGAAACCAACTGTTGATCGATTGGCACCTTGCCCGATCAATGATGAAACCCTATCCAGTTTAGACCTTACGTCTATTCTGATAAAACATATGAAATCCCCCTTGCATCAATATAAGCTCAATATCGATGATGAAGTCAACCGTTGGCTGATCGGTACATCGCCCGGCCAATGATACAATCTGTCCAGTTCGTACTTTATGTCCGTTCTGATGAAAACCCCATACCCTTTTTCAATGTCCCACATGCTATAACCTCTACCCAGTCTAGACCTTTCGTCTATTCCGATGAAACCTCTTCTTTCACATTTCTACAAATTGTCTCCCTCGTAGCACATATTGCCAAGAGGGACGTTTGCTACTACCAACAGAATCCGGTTTAAGCACCTCCCCGGATGCCGTCACGCGGTGGAGCGAGTTCTCCATCCTTTCTCTGAGGGGGTGGACGCTCTCCTGCCAAGTACGGGCCATTCGCATGAGGAATTGCTAAAACCGCTACCCCACTTCTCAAAGTGATAAAACCACATGCAGAAGAAAATGGATACGCGTGAAGCCAAAGATTTCTTTTCATGAATAAGTGAGTACATAAAGGGCCTCGAGGGGACGTTGTATCGCAAAAGAGTACAAAATAAAAGGAAAGAGAAGATGGTTCATGGCTGCCTGAAGATATCCTCGAAAGCCAGAAGACCCACATAAGGGGCGGCTCCCAGTTCATGAAGACGAGCCTCCTCCTCCTGTAGTCGAACGAACTCGTCTTGAAAGGACGCCACCTGCCCCTCTAATAGAGCTGCTTCTTCCTCGAGCTACGGTCGAGAAGTTGTTAGCTGCGGCAGCTCAGCTCAGAGATCGGACAGTTTAGCTTCCAGGATAGTTATCCGGTCGCGCACAAACTGCTCCCGCTCCGACAAAGACTGCATTTGGCACTGTCGCTTCTGAAGAATAGAGTTCATCTTCGCCAGCTCAGATTTGCATTCCATTCTTTGCAACTTCAAAGCCGCCAGTTTGTCAGACATGATATGTGTCAAGAAATCCTGGCGATGAACAAATTTTAACAATAAAAGAACCCGCTGGGCCCATATTTCTGTGGGACATCCCATCGCCTGCAAGCCGACGGTGAAGCGCTCGGCTATCTCCTTCAACTGTGGATAGGTTAGTCCGGGCTGGGACTCCACTAGCTGGCGCAGCATGCCCAGATGTTGCCAGACAAAACTCTCAGGTGAAGTAAAGCCAGTCAAAGGAAGAGGAACTACTTCAAAGGTTACTTCACTATCAATGTCCGCCCATAGGGTGATATCCGGCTGCGAAGAAGAAGATGGGAGGTCTACCGAAGGTACCAACTGAGCTCTCCCTGCAACCTCTGGCGTGGCCAAGAGATCTTCCACTTCCATCTCCTCGGAAGCGGCCGTCTGAATACTCCCGGATGCAACTTCAGGCACCTCCTCCTCAGATTCTGAAAGTATGGAGATAGAGTCCGGGGCGGTTACAGGCAATACTCCCAGTTCCGTAGCAGCTACCTCTCCTTCTTCCATCTCCGCTTCGGTGGCCAATTCCTTCAATGTCAAGGCCGCGGAGGCCACAGTCTGAAGAGGCAAAGGTTCACCCTCCATGATTGATGTTGTGGGAATTGTTGACTCAGGAGCGATGGTCATCACTGCGGCCGGTATGAAAGCAGAACTTCTGGCTAGATCAGCTTCGGCTCTGAAATCTGAAGCCCTGATAGGAGTGCATCTGTCTCCTGAGGCCCCCAGGTCCAACGATACTAAATCTGTTGAAGACTATATTCGCATTGGAACAGGGCGAATGACCTCGGGAGCCCCCATGCAGGATAAAGGTAGAAAAGGGACAATAGCCCAGTTTGCAGAAGAAACCTCCATAAAATTTGCAGTTGTGTCTGAGCTGGCAGTGATAGGGCCCTGAGACCAAAGCAAAACAACCTTCAGCACTAAATGAAGATGCAGATGAAGCAGCAAGCCTAAAAGGGGACCCACCTTTGAAGCAGGGTTCGCATCCTCGAAGCGGGGCGAAAGAGGAGAAAACTCCGAAGTTGAAGTGACAAAGAGTGAAGATATGTCGATCTCGGTGTCGAGCCCGGCAAACTCCTCTTGCAACTCCTCCTCGGAAGATGGCACCAGTAGTTTAGCAGGCTGAAAAGACAGAGCACCTTTTGCAAGTACAAGCGGGGCTTCTGATTCAGGAGCATCCCCCTCACTGCCGCTGAAAGCCACTTCCTCCTCATCAGAGACGGTTGTAGAGCTACCCGATGATATTTCTACCCTGGCTACATGCTGTGGGGACTCCTCTAAAGCATGTTGAGATGTGGACCGGGTAATTATGCACCTGGCCGGAACAGTACCCCGCTTCGACTGAGTCTTGTGACCCTCCGGAGGTTGAATCGGCTCTTCTGTCATCCTTTCAACCTCAGTCTGCTCTTCGACTGCCACTTCAACAGAAAAGGGACCTCTGTGGGTTATAGTAGGAAAAGCAATAGAAGTGTGAAACAGATGAGAAAGCACACTTACCCCCCGCCTCACTAGCCGGCGTGGGGGAAGGCAGCCTGGTCTCTGCTTCGGAGGGTGCCACAATTGGCTCTTGAGCTTCGCAAAAAGGGAAGGGGTCAGAGTCGAAGACATCTTTGAAAATCTGCAAAAGATGATGAAGAATGCAAATGCAAGCTAATGATGTTACCCTGAACCGGTGTCTGAGCAGCCTCCCTTTGCAACTCAAACTCATCCAATGAGGGAATGTTGGGGAGAGGGGTCCCAGTGTCCATCGCCACCGAAGTCGACTGCTGAACATGGGCCTTTTTGGCCTTCCTGGCCTTCCCAACTGTAGCCTTGACTGTGGAAGCCTTCCTCTTCTTGCCAAGAGGCAGGGGAGTAGTGGTCGGTGCTGCAGCCGGGACTTCAAAATAAGTAGGCTTCTCGGCCTGCGCAATAATCTTTCTATAGAGCTCCTGCCGCTTTATATCAGGCCGGTCTGTTGAAAATGGCAGAAGGGTGATGGGATCAGTGGGTGCGAAATTCAGATGCTAAGCAGAAAACACTGCAATCAGAGAAGAAGAAATCTTACCTGCCGGGCCGTCGTAGAATACAGAAAGTGGCCAGTACAGATAAGCTACCTCCTTGGAGCGGGAAGCAGCCTCCTTGATGAGCCAGCACACATCACCAAATATCTGGCATTTCTCTACTAAAGCTGCCAGATCATTATGGCCGTGAAAGTCAAGGCATCGAAATAAGTCAAGATGGTCCATGCCCCAACCATCGACATAATGAAATGATATAAACAGTGGCTTGTTCAATATGCCAGCTATCGGGCTTTCTGCAGATAATCCATGCAAATTCAGCAGAATGAACAGCCAGGACGTTTGCCTATAGTACGTCTGAGTTCTATCTTCTCGGCGTACAAACGTCCTATATGGATGAAATTTATCAATTGGACCCTTCCAAGGAGCTACTGTCGGGAGCGGCTCTTCAACAGGGAATGGGTACTGCTGCTCCTCCAAGCGAGCGCCTCCCACACGGCATAAATGCTTCAAGGTCTTCATGAAAGTGTCTTCATTGATAGCAGCAAAGACAGGGACAAGCGGCTCGGAACTCTTTTCCTTCAATGCCCGACGTTGAGTCAGATAATTCTCCGCCTCCCTCGGGTGCTGTGAGTAAAGTTTTTTCAAGTGGGCCTCAGGAATATCAAACACGGGCCCAGATTGCTGTTTCAGGAAGGAGCGCTCTGCCACATCCCAAAAGGCACCCCTACCGTCCCTGTAAAAACCGGTCCGGATGTTCCACCATTTGATATATTCCGATGTTACCCGGGGAACACGGTTAGAAACAGTGGGCACCCTGAAAACTACATCGTCCTGGCGATGATAGAAATCCCACCACAACCGGCCCTCGCCAACAATGACGGACCCGTGCTTGGCCCGGCTATCCAAAGGAAACTGAGCAGCTGAGGTGGGGATGTGTTGGTCGTAGCCGAAGTTCCGCCCAAATCGGAACGGATAGTATGGCTCCAAAAGAAGAAGGCCACCCTTCCTGAAAACTAAAACACTGGGCCGAATAGCCATGGCCCATCTGACTAGCTCCGGCTCCAGGATAGGCCGAGCAACTTCAGCCCCTGTGACAGGATGAGCATAAGTCTCTATCTCTTCCAGCTTGCACTCTCTCTGAGGATCAATCAAAGGAGCTGAACCTGCCGCCAAGCTCCAGAAATGAATGCTGCCAGGGGCGTCCACTGGTACCCTTATCAGTCGGCCCCTTATTTTAAACAACTGATCATAAAAGGGACCAGACTCAGCACTGGCGAATTCGACCATTCTAGGCAACACCGTATCTGCCTGCAAGGTTCTCGGAGCCAACTCAGGGAATATAATGCAAACCCAGGCGTTGAAGAAGTGAAAAGGACCCACGGTCCTCAAAGAACGGGTAGTCCGATGCTTGTGCAGGTCCCCCAAAGATTTATATATCAAACACAGGGCCACTGGGCAAAGCGACAGCTTCATCCCCCATGCCATCTGACAAGCTGGATATATGGCCTCTGGCCGAATGACTGTCTCGTCCCTTTGTGGGAGAGCGAAAGTACACAACCAGAAGGTGAAATAGGCCGCACAATGTGTGATGGGATCTACTCCTGCCGGATTGGGACCACCTTTGCCCGCATGACGCAATGAGGATGGCAGCGCCGACTTATAGCGAGGGGCCCTTATCTGTTTGCTGGCAACTGGACCCAGGGAAGGAAAGTCTTCATACTTCAGGGGACCGTCAAAGAAATACTGGATCCACTGCCCTATCCGGACCCTCAGTTTGCTACCTTTCTCTCGGGGATGATAGCCTTTGGAGGACCCTCTGATGCGGGACGGAAGTGGGGGGTCTTCTTCTTCCTCCTGGTCATGAACGCGCTATACCCATTACGCGCGCTCTGAAGAACGTGCTATATCGTTTACGCGCGTTCACAGACAGCAGCAGAACGACGAGTCTCGACGTTGGGGCTCCCATGGATGATTCTGGGGGCTCAAAACACAAGGGGAAAATACACAGGAGGATAGAGAACACATAGGGGATGCTTAAAACGAAATCAAACCAAGCAAATCCTATCTAGGATAACTTTTGTGAAGGCGGATGTGGGGGTGAATGGCAAGGGAAGGAGGGTGGATGTGGATGATGTTAGGGCCTAGATGAGGCTTGGCTGGGGCCTCCCACCCGAACCCTTCATAGGTACGATGCAGCCGAGCTCCGTCCCGACCTTAACAACATCTTTGGCGGAGGTGGGGGTGGTGAAATCGTGGTTGGACGAAGATCAAAGCTTCGAATGGAGCCTCACACTCGACCCCATCTTAGAGCCGATGCACCCGGGGCTTCGATCATCCTCCATTGAAGGGGAAGGGGAAATAGAGAGGGTCAAGGGAGTAGAATTGGGCCTCGTGCCCACAGAGGATCGGACGAAGGGGGGGTTTCCAAAGATTTGGAGGAATAGCCATGGGCTTCCTCAAGAACACTCATACTTCAACTCATACTTCGATTATATTTCTTAATCAAGCGAAAGGGTTACATATATAGGGAAAGGGGAAGACAAACGACGCTAACACGTCGATTTACAACCATGGAACACAGCTAACATCGAAGACTTTGAGGATTTCGGCGCCGGGAAGTTGGACTAGCTTTAAACACGTTTCTGCCTGAGATCGCGCTAGGGAAACATAGCACGTTCTTCATGTCGTGTTAGGGAAACCTAGCACGTTCATCATCAGATCGAGCTAGCTTTGCATAGCGCCTTCTTCATGTCGTGCTAGGGAAAGCTAGCGCCTTCATCCTTGGGTCTGGCAGTTGCATGGATGAGCTTTGGCCTTGCAGTTGACTTGATTCCCATCACCCTCTGTGGTACGCCAGACAGATGGAGCGGTATACCTTCATCAGATACCGATATGAGAAGCCGATGGAATACTTGCCCTCGCCATCAGAGCTATCCTTCTCAGAATCTGTCAAGCAAACTTCCTCATACGGCTCGCCATCAATGGGCAGACCGGAGAGCTGTAATAAACTCCAGAGGTCCAGGGATGTCTCACCCTCCGCTGTATAAAAAGTGTTGAATAAAGGGCAGAACACTTCGAACATCCCGCAGCACAACCCTCTGGATATGGGATATCGAAATCTAGAAGCGAAAATGCTATGATATACCCCGGCTCTGATCAGTAGAGGGGCATACTCCTTCAGAACAAACTCTGTGAACTCCACTGCCCCTACTCGGAATAAGTGCGCGTCAGTGATTTTGGTATCCCCGAACCAACCAGCGGCCAGATGGTACTTGAACTGAACGGCCGAACAATTCAGCACGAAGGGCTCTTCGCGATATCCCCACTTTAATGGTGCCAAGAACATGCCATAGCCGGGCTTCTCCCTATGAACTCGGCCGCTAGCATTATCCCACCGGGCAGGTGTGAATTCCGGGGCCCGGGCCAGCATCTTCTTCTCTGGTTCCAGCTTCGATATGCCGAGGACTGCATCCCAGTCGCGCTTTTCCCCAGGAAGATAGATGGCCTTGCTGCGATACACCGATTCCTTCAGGCTATCTCGCTCAGCAAGGATGGCAGCTTCAACTACGCGAGCTATCCGGTAGTCTCGCATGCCGCCCACTGTGAAAGTCCGGATGAACGGCATCAAATGTCAGTCCTTCGGGAGGTCTGGCCGATAGCTACCATCCCTCCTGAAGCATGTCTCGGTCGCCTTGGAGTATACCCGGGACGTCGACACTGTGTCAGTCTCAGAGTCAGACGATTCATCGACTGAAGCAATCCTGTCGTATCCGAAATCCAGACTATGCACGTTCAGCCAGTTTACTTTGGCCCGTGATATGTCGGGCTGGGCCGATGAGCTAGCACCAACAACTCCGGAAGATGCAGCATCAGAACTGGAAGCCATTGCAGTGCCTACAGTCGGAGAAAAAGTGTGAATTAGAAGCCAATCTTATAAAGATTGTAACATGAGACTCTATGAAAATTTCGGCAGCATCTCCCCTTATTCGGGGTCTGCCCAAGGAGAATAGGGAGTCACCAACCAAGAGGGGGTGATCCCGAAATCAAAAGAGATTAAATCCCCGTCCTGACGGGCGAAGAAAATGAGACGGCCGAGAGGAGAAGAAGCCCCCGCCGATGAAAGAAAGCAGAAGAAGGAGAAAGAAGATGAAGAAAGAGAAAAAGAGGTTGAGAATGAGAAAAAATAAGAGTCTTGGCACCTCAAATAGAGGCCCAAGCGAGCAGGGTCTCGGCGCGATGAATTACGCACCGAAAACCCCTGGGTCGAGAGCCCCCGTCACCCAAAAGGGTGCGCCGAGAACCTGGGCCGAGAGCCCCCTTCGGCCAAGGGCGCGCCGAGAGCCCTCAGGCCGAGAGCCCTCCTTCGGCCGCACCGAGAGGCCCCTCACGCCGAGAAGCTTCGCGCCGGGAGGTCTTGCGTGCCGAGAAGCCTTGCGCCGAGAGGGTCGTGCCGAGAAGCCTATGGCCCCGTGCCGAGAAGCTCCGAAATGTTGAAAATAAAGAAAATATGAAGATGAAAAATATGAAAATGAAAGATCCGTGCGCAGAATATTGTTGCAACGAGATGATCAGGTCTGAGAACCGGATTGAAGACAAATTGAGGAAGATACCCTCGAATGACGAAAGACACCTGCAAGCCCCGTGCCGCTTATTCTGCGCTTACGCCGCCCGCAGGTGGGGGGCATTTGTTGACACCTTGAAAATGAACAAAGGTCGAAGCATGATTGAAAAGAGGGTCGGACCAATAGTGAAAGACCATTGATGAAGCTCGTCAACCATTCACCCGGCTAAAGCCCTTGTCAGCCAAGCTGATGCCCGGTGCCGATGTCACTCAGACAGCAGCACTGGTAGAGCAGCAGTCACTCGACTGATGAGACCTCCTGGCACACTTTAATGAAAGCCGTACTACTGCTTCGTCCAAGAATCCACGGATGATATGTCAGGGTAAGTCAGATGTCGGCTTCATGACAGATGTAATATGAGATAAAGATGAAGCTGGTACCGGCAGATGAAGATTGTAAAGGCTTTTACAAAGTCAAAATAGAAGAGGAATCATCTCCACAGATTATATACCCGGCTGAGGTCTTCCCAGACTAAAGCTGATGTCCGAGCTCGTCACCGTTCAAGTGACGATATCGATAAGATGATACCCGGTCTTGTCACCGTTCAGATGGCAATACTGATGAAACCCCTGTCTACGGACTGATGAAACCCCTATCTACGGACTAATGAAAACCGTAATAATGATCTCGATACAAGCTGTGTCACCAATGGAAGTCCCTTTTGGGTGATGATACCCTTGAAAGACCCAAATGGGCCTGTGTGAAGGTGGCGCCGAGAATCAATTGCCAAACCCAAAAGAGGGCGCCGAGAAGCTGAAGGCAGGCGCGCCGGGAAGCTTCAGGTGGGGCGCGCCGTGATGAAGCCTGCCGAGAAGGGGGAAATGGCTATAAAAAAACCCCTCCCTTCGAACAGATGAAAGAGAAAACAGAGGAAAAGAAGAGAGAGAACCGATCAAAAAAGAGAAGAGATAGCAAGAAAGAAAGAAATCCATCCAGAAAAGGAGATAGGAAAGGAGAGAGAGAGAGCCTCCGCTGAAAAGAAAGAGAAGAAGTCTGAGAGAAGAGGAAGAAGAAAAACCCCAGGTGGGTTGCTCGGGGGAGGGAGAGGAGTCAATGCTCCACCCTCCCCCCCCATGTTTGCTATTTTCTTGATTTGCCTCCGTATGTAATAGTCCATATCTTCGTGTTTGATTATTCATACGATGTCGAGAGTTATCTTTTCGCTTCCCCCTGTTCCCCTCCTCTTCTGTTCTTTGGCTTTTGCCTTGCAGATGATGTAAACAATGCTTATGAGATGAAATGAAATGGGCAATTGAAAGCCCTTCCCTTCGTCCCTTCGTGTATATATATACGTCTTCTATCTGAAATGTCCGATGGTTCATACGCTCCCGGTTTCAGAGTCTCCCTACGAATCTAGTCTTCAGAGGAGCGTAGATAGGATCCCTATCCTTATCCAATGGGCTACTGGGTTCTGTCTTCTTCCCCCCTCCTGTCTCGATGGCAGATTCATCGCATATGTGTGAGTCCCTCTCAAGGCCCTCAATGCCCCTTGTGCTGTTCAGGAACCAGAGACATTAATCTCTTGGTTCCTTGAACTGCTGACTACACAAGGATATGTTTACTCTGCAGACGGATGCTATTCCGCGGATTCTAGCGAATGACGATCTCGATCTCTCGACCCTCCATTCTAACCCCTTGGATGACTAGGGTCTGGAGTTTCGATGCCAAAGGTTCCTCAGTCACCGGTTTTTAGATGCTATTGGGTTCGTCTAGGGGATCAGAGACAGTCATCTCTTGATCCCCAGACGGCCGGCGGCAGAAATAAATAAAGTCTTCAGAAATCCAGACGATGGTCTCGTTCCCCGTCGATTCTACCCTCCAGATCCCCCTTGGCCCTTTCTCAGGGAAGCATCCATGAAATCCCCCCTCCTGCACTTCAAATTCGGCTTCAATCGCAGCCAGAAAGCTCAGGAATCCCAGAAGCAGAGTATCGTTTGAGCTCTGTAAACCCTGAAACCCTGTAGCAATTCCACCTTCTCGGCGTACAAAATTCCCTGCCGAGAACTATCCTGCCGAGAGGCCTCCCTCTTCAGCAAACCGACAAAAATCCATCTAAACCCTTCATGCACACCTCCCAGCCCACAGGCTCTCGGCGCCAGGCTCCCGGCGCGGCCAGGAGCGCATCGGGAAGCCACCCGCCGAGATCCCCCTTTCTTTTGCTAAGGAGGCCGCGCCGAGACCCCCTTTTTAAGCCAATAGACCCATGCCGAGAAGCCCCCCTTTTGGCCAACTAAAACCACGCCGAGAGCCTCTCCCTTTTGGCCAACTAAAGCCACCGTCGAGACCCTTCTTCTTGGCCAAATGAAGTCCAGTCAGAGGCCCATCTCTGCAATACCGTTCATCAGCCTTCTGATCTCTTCACACATATCTCCCGGGGATGTTCAGAGATCGTCATTGATGCCTTGAGAAGACACATTATTGGGGAAGACCTCCCCTACAGTCTTCATTCTCGATCCGGATTTCACCCTCATGAACCCAAAGGGCCATGTCATTGCATGAGTTCTGAGGGGTTTCGAGGGGATATTAGTCGATGGTATAAAGGCAAGCGATGTCCCGGGGCCCGGTGCCCATCCTCGTTCGGTTGTCATCCCGGCATTCTGTGGATGATGACCTATCTTCTCTTGGCATAATCCAAGTTGAGGGGACATGCTGCCGAAATTCACACATACCTTGCCAAGTAAATGTGATGCTTTCTATCTCAACCCCACCAGCCTGTGGAGTTATGTCCTTGCATGCTCTCCGATGGCCCTTTGAAGGGGGATATAGATGCAACATCGCGTCTGCACGGAGCGCGTCATGTTATGCCAGTACCTACTCGGATTCCGGGTCAATTATGCCCGATCTTTTACGGATCCCACCCTGCCACTGTATGGGTGGTTTCCTATTCCCCACTTGGCATGGTCCAAGATGGTGGGAATATGCCGTCGGTTTTATCCCGAAAATAACAAACCCCTGCTTCGTCTAATCCATTTAACGTCTTGCAAGTGAACGACTTCCGTCTCTTTTGAGCATGCGGCTTTACCGCTGTCATCCTCCTATCTTTAGCGTTTAATCAAGGGTTGTCCTTCCTTGGAAGGGCGTAATTCATGTCATAGCCTTTATGGTATGACGGACTTCTGGTCCAGACGCGATCACTCACAATCGACTGACCAAGTCAGATCGAGCGCACAATAAAATCGTCACTCCGGTGACTGGCACGCCAATAAATCAATAAATCAATCAATCAATCAATAAAAAAAATATAGGATAATAAAATCCGTGTTCCCACATCGACCGGGTCTTTTTCCTCCAGGACTTCATAAACGCCTAGCTCGTCGTCGCTCCACACCCCTTCTTGCTCCTCATCGTCTTCTATCACAATTGCCGTGGCGACGAACTCCGGGAACTTCAGAAGAGCACGACATCGCTGAGCTAGATCCTGCAAGAACCTATCAGGAATGGATTGGGAATGACGCGCAAACGAGTGTGGCTCAGGCTTGGAAGGATTGGACGACCTAGAACATGACCCTACTTCTCTAGACCTAACTGACTCTACTTCCCTTGACTCGGCGGACCCTACGCCTAACCTAGGAGAAAGAAAATCTAGTGGAAAGGAATGAGCAGGGGACTCGTGCCCCTAGGAGGATGATGGAGACAAGATAGCGTAGTCTTCCATCGAAATCTCCGTTTCAAATTTGATATTTTTTTTTGGAGATCAGTGGAGATCATATAGCATGATGGAGGAGATGGTGGAGGGGGAAGTTGGAGAGGAAAGAGAGACGGGAACAAGACATCAAAGAACGGATCAGAAGAGGAAAACCACATGTCCGAAAGATTGAAGGAGGAGGTCCACATCGTGGAGAGATCATTGGGCAGGCATTGCCCGCATGCACAAGGTATAATTAACACCTCGGTTGGCAGTTTCGTGAAGTACGGATTAATCATGATTGGAGGTGATCGAGGTATAGATTCCAGCTGTTGGAAGACAGGCGTGAGGCGGGAGGGAGACCAAGAAAAGACAATAGGCGAGCTCCCCTTCTCCCGTGGATGGTTGGTTGGTTTCTTTGGCTTCCACTGTACAAGTCGGACTTCTTGATTCTTTTGGCAACTTTCTTCTTTATAAAACAGCCTCTCGAAGGCCTGGCTGTAGTCAATCATATCATCAACTGGCCCCTTTGGCAATAGAGGCGGACTGGCAACCGTGCAAGCTGTGGTCTTCTTCTCAGACGGTACTAACTGTGGATTTAATGTGCCTGGCTGGAGAGGCCCTCTTACAAAATGCTGGCAGTAATCCCAGGTAAGTGGCCCTGAGTCACCCAAAACTGATAGCGCGGACTCTCGATAACCGAGACCTCTCCTGCCCACTTTTCTTCCCTTGGGCACCGGCTTGGCCCGCCCTTGTAACTGTGCACCGAAGCCTCTCCCCGGTTGATAACCCAGCTTCAATATAATATCCCAGCCCTTGGAATCTTAGATCTGGGGCTTCACTTTGATGTTGACGGGTGTAGTGGCGGGCTTGCGTGGTGCGTAAGCCCAAGGGAAGTCCAGATCCATCACAGAAATAACGGGCCGACTACTATGCCATAGTGTGGGTAAAATCTTCTCTGATATAGCCTTTACAGAATGGACCGTGGATAAACTTTTGACTTTAACCACCCTCCCTTGAAAAGGGAACTTGAGACATTGATGTGCGGTGGACGGCACGGCGCTAAGAGTATCGATCCACGGATGACCCAAGATAGCCTTAAACATAGGGTCGATGTCCAACACATAGAATTCAATGGGCATAGTGAGAGGCCCAAGCTCAGCTTGAATGGTGACAACCCCATGACACGCTCTTCGAGAGTTGTCATAAGCAACTATAGTTGTAGGGGTCGATCGTAGAAGCTCTTCTGATAAGTTGCAGGCCCTGAGAGTGCTGAGTTGACATACGTTGATAGATGCCCCTGTGTCAACTAATGCCGCATCAATGCTGACTTTGTTCAAGATAATCGAAATGCAAAGCGGCATATGTCGAGCTTCTGGAGGAGCTAGCTCGGTTTTAGAGAATGTAATTGCTGGTCCCTTAGAGATTATTGCGAAAGCTGTAGGTAAACTATCAGTTGCCACATCTTCGCTAACCATCACCTTCTGAAGAAAATTTCTGAGAGCATCTTGGTGAAGGGTAGATCTTTTAATAAGCTCAAGCACAGATATCTTGGCGAGCACCCTGTCAAGGTGATGTAACTCATATTGGGTACCCTGCAGTGGCTCGGTCTCTTCTTGTTGATCAGCAGCCGGTTGAGAAGACTGGGGATTAGAAGTGGAAGCATAGTTGCGGTGAAACAAACGCCCGCTCCGTAGGGCACAATTATAGGCTGACGCGGCCTCGGATGGGCTCAAAATAAGTGACTTAATAGGCCCGGTGGGGTGAATGAATGGTGCATAAGAGGGTACGGTGGAAATAATGGGAGCGGGAGTGGAGGTAACGAGTTGTGATGGCAGAATGATGGGCAGAGGGTTAGTTGTGGGTATGGTGATAGCGAGTGCGAGCAGAAGTGGGGGTGTAAGGGTAAGCGAAGGTGTAATGAGCGGAGGGTTAGATGGAGGCGTGGTGATAGCGGGTGCGGGTGTAAGGGTAAGTGGAGGTGTAATGAGCGGAGCGTTAGATGGGGGCGTGGTGATAGCGGGGGTGAGCAACGGGTGGGGAGTGGATGAAAGGACAAGTGATCTAGCAGGCGGAGGAGGGTTTTGGTGTGTGGGTGTAAGGATGGTGGGAGTGGAAGGAGTGCGGTAGTTGTGGTGGAGGGCCATGACTTGTGGTGTGGAGCCGTCATCGTCAAAGGACCACCCAGCATCGGGGGCCAGGGGTTGAACTACATTAACCTGAGCTGGTGCTGGCGGCTGAGGCTGCGGAGCGAGAGGATGGTTCGGCATTGGGTTCTGATGGATCCCAAAGTCTTGAACCGGCTGCTGTTGCTGTTACGGCTACTGCTGCGGCTGTGGTGCCTGTTGTTGCTGCACTTGCTGCCTCGGCGCCTGCCTTCTCTTTTCTGTAATCTCTGTAATGGCCCTATGCATTTCGGCCCAATCAATCCTGTGTCCTTCATGAAGGTCATAGACCAAGTCCCTGAACTAAAAACACCCTTCAATAGTATGTCCTGGCTACCTGTGGAACATACAATACTTTGTCTGATCAACGGCCGGGTTCCAAACGAGCCGTTCCAGAGGAAGTTGGATTGCACTAACTGACATGAGAGTCGAGAAGATGTCCGTGAGGGACTCGGGTAAAGGAGAGTATTGGGCTCTCTTGGGTCCCTGGCGCTTGTTGTTATTGTTATAGTCGTTGGGTGGAGGGACGTTATGGTATTGCGGAGGCTGTAGATATTGTTGCGGAATGGCAAAGGTATTTTACAGAGCGATAAAGGTAGGCAGAGGGTTTTATGGAATGGGTTGAATGTTTTGTGGAGTGGGGATTTGAGAGGTGCGGGGGTTTTGCGGGAAGCGGAATGGTGCGGCTTGGAAGGGGAAGGTAACAGCTTGAACTTGCTCGTTTGTTTGGACTCCCTCGGTGACAGGCCCTTGAGGTTTCTTATGGCATTTAGGCTTTTGGTTCTTAAAGAGTGAGTGAATAGGAGAGTCCTTGAACTGTGTTTGAATGAACCGCGCCCGGCTATATAATTGGTGCATATTTGCTATATCATTCATGGCAAGAATGTTACGGAAGGTCGGGGTAGCATTAGAAATGAGTAACTTGACCTTCTCATCCTCCGGAATGTGGCCTGGCACCCTGGTGGCCATCTGCCTCCATCTATCAGCACAAGTAGCAAACTCCTCGTCCGGCTTCATCTTTTCGGCCACCAAATCTGTGAAGGAATATTCTGGGCCGACTCTGTCTTGAAACTGCTGAATGAACTTGTCTTTCACCACCTTGAAGCTCTCGGCATCCTCTAGTGGCAGAGAGTAGAACCATTCTAGTGCAACCCCGTCTAATGACCGGCGGAATAGATACGCCATAAGGCGATCATCATACTGAAACTGGGCCGATTCATACAAGAAGTCCCTCACATGGATGAAGGGATTGTTGTTCCCGTCATATTTGTGATAATTGGGGAGCTCGGATTGGAGAGGAAAATGGATATTCTGAAAACTTGGAACGGGGACATCTGCCAAGGATTGTGGGCCAACCCGCTTTTGGAGAAAGTCAAGTTGTTGTTGCATGGTGGCCCATTTATCAAGGAGTTCCTACTCCCTAGATGGAGTAGGGATAGTGAAAGATGGAATCTGAGGAGCAGAGGGGTAAACAGATGTAAGAGGCGGCCCATAAGAAGAATATTGGACCGAAGGAAGACCCATATTGGTGTGGACTTGGGCCGCCCCTTGATTATGGTGCATGAAATCATTTGGGCCGACAAGGACCTGCGGCACTGATGGATCGGACATGTGATGCTCGGCTTGGAGAGAAGGAGGGGCAATGGTCTTCCCCTTGTCAAAAGATTGCTGGGCCGAACCAGAAGACTGGCCCATCTCGAGACTAGAGAATCTGAGGGTCCTGGGTTGGACCGGAGTGAGGTCAATGGGCTGAGGAGCGGAGGGATTGGATTGACCTTGCATGATCATGGAAGGTGGGGTGTTGGACCCCTGCATGGCTTGATAAACTGCCTGAAGTTGGGCCGGGTCTAATTGGGCCATCATTTGAAGAATAGAATTGGCGGAAGGAGGAGGAAGAGATTGAGTGGATCGGGCGCCTTCCATAGGGATGGAGGACGAAGGGGGGATGTGCCCCTCCCCGGGTTGGAACGAGATAACCCTAGAGGGATCCTCTAGGAGCCCTTTAGGAAGAGACTCCTCTTGGGAACGGGGGAGATCAAAAGAGGCCATAGTGGACTCAAAGAGCGGATTGGAGTAGCACTTGGAGAAGGAATTATTCCTAGGTGATGAAGCTTCTAGAGAACGGAAGCAACTCCACATGCAACGAAAGACCTTAGAACAATGCAAACAACACACAACAAACACACAATGAGTGACTAAACTCAGATGATTTTAACAAAGATGTAAGTGAAAAAGAGATAACAACACTCAAGGTCAACCAAGTTATTTAGATGGTGCAAAAAGATTTTTATAGTTTTCTCCTTTAGAACCTTAATGATTTGATCAAAATTGTGTTCTCAACAATAGGTTCGTAATAGGAAAAGGATGTATGGCTTGGTTGACTCTAAGGGTAATCACACCTTCACTTATGCAATCCTAGACACGGGGTGGGAAGTAGTATAACTGGCCCGGCGTCCGTATGGGAATCCACGGCTCGCAGGGACTTACGGAGGTCCCTGATGTGATTTCCTAGTCGGCTCCAAGGAATATAGAGACGAGAGGTCCACACACCAAGGTAGGAGAATGCAATCTAATGTATGAAAATATGCATGAACCTACGTGCACCAGAGTGCATGCAAATTCTAGGCTAGAAACTAACAATCAATTATGTAACAAAATGAGATGAATAGATGAAGCAACTAAGGAGGAGACCAAGTAGCACCCAAGCAAGAAAAACATAGCAGAAATTGCAAAAATAAACTGCACCTATGAATGCGTACCTGTAACTGGAGTAACGGTCGTATACGCCCGCGTCAGAAAGCCTGACGGTCTAGGAATGTACAATTATAATAATGTGACACACTAGGAGACGACCGCTAGAGAACCCAGGGAACCAGAAACAACAAGAAATAGAAGGAAATCCGGGGAAACACGGGCAAAGGAAGGAACAAATGGATGGCAGGTTTAACAGAGATCAAGAAGCACGATTGGCACTAGATGTCCCACCGTGATCGCCAAAAATTCTGTTGATTATTATTTGTGATTGTGATGATTCCTTTATTGCAAGATGACGTGATCAATTATGCAGATTTGTGGAATAATGTAATCAATCTACCAATAGACATGTGCAACATATACCTATGCAGCCATCATGACATCTAAGCATGGGAAAGCAATCTCAATCAGGGAACTAAACTAAAGAAGAAATAAAAACACACGCCGAGCGTGGAGCAAGAGGAATAGAAAACACACCGCAAGGGGTGGAACAAGCAACTAAAGGAAAAGATGTGAAGAGAGAGAGAGCTATTGCCCAACTAAGAAGGAACATGATTGCCACTAAGGTAAATAACAAGCCAAGGACTTGGAACGTACCTTAGAATAGGTGGATGAAGCACCCACCCGCAGGCGAGAGAAAAACCAGGAACTATAATCTGCAACTCGGTGAAGCGTAACGGACTAGTGTAGATGCGCCAGATAACCGTAACACGCCTTTCTTGATCTGTTAGAGGTCTGCAGAAAAGGAATTGGGAATCTTTGATTTCCAAGCTTCCCAGTCGGCCAGGAAGCTTGGGCCTCGTGCCTTAACCTTGGAAAACTTGCAAAAGAATGTAGACAACAAAGAAAAACACCCAGATTAGCCTTTGCAAAGTGTAGTAGCTATAAATCAAAAGAATTGAAGAACATGCAAAAGGGAAGGGAGAATACCGGGGGTGGTTGTTTTTTTTTACCTCTCTGGGGTGTTTAAAAGATGTGAATGAGGTTTAGATGTATGCAGTAAGAGAGAGAACGTGGGAGAAGGGAAGGGAACATGCCATGGATGATAGAAGAGGGAAGGACAAACTAAAGATTGAACTTGACTGAACTAGCCCCTTAAAGCTAATACTCCCTGGACTTAGGACGACGACGGACGTGGGATGCAGCCTTCCTTGGTCGGTTCTAGCTCTAGGATGCGGTAGCACTTCGTCACGAACTCCAGAAATCTCCTCTACAAGCCATGAAGTCAAGGGTTCTATTTATAGACCCTCAAAGTCTAGGCTCGAGTTGGAGAGAATTTAGCTAAAAAGTAGGAGGTTTCTTGGCAAACTCCTAAAGATAATACTCCCAAGAGTCTATAGAAACAAATAGAAGGTTCTAAGGATCAGATTTGAAGGAGAAATCATCATATCAAACTCTTAATCCGGCCACGGAGTAGCAGAGAAAGAGCAGTTCTGCTAGAACACTCTGATGGATGTAACGGTTGCACGATAGACCGCCACAAGAAATTAACGCGCCAGGACTAGTCCGTTACACAACCTTATCCTCTAAGAGATAAGACCAACGGGTGAAGTTTTCGAGAGGAGGACTCTGGAAGGCGTAACGGATCATAGCTAATGCGTTAGGCTAAGGTGACGGATGAAAGAAGTTTGTTACATTACAAAGGATAAGCATGAAAAGAGAACCAGGACTCTGGGATCACTTAACGGTCCATGGGAGGTGAGTTAGGATACCGTAACGCGCCAGGATTGATGCGTTAGGGACGAAAAGATGACAAATGAAATGGAGAGTTTGCCAAGCAACGTCCAGCTGACAAGGACGAGGAACCAGACCCAACCAAGAAGAAAATGACCCGTGAAAGAGACCTCAAATTGACCAAGAAGACTCAACAAGGGTGAACAACCTGGAGCATCATTAAAAATGAATAAGGAGATGACTCAACTCATCGGTCATAAAACGGGTGTCAACAAAGATGTTGTCTTCCTGACAAGGTTTGCCTTGTCGATCCGAACCCACCTTTTGATATACCCAAGATTTAATATGAGAATGATAGATTATGCTAGATCTTACTCAAACAAAGACTTCTAGACAACATGACAAGGCAGAGTCAGGAATGCAGAACTGACACAATGATCCTCACCAATGATCAGGCATACAAACATACGAACATACCGACATATATATATATATAAGACCTGCACTACTACTACTTAAGTGGTTGGTTCTTATTTCCCTCGATCATATGGATATGACTTGCTAGGCTAACAACTTATTTTTGCAGGATTTTTACAGTCCGATCAACCTGAGAGCATGGGCCGGTCGACCAGAATTAACAGCATTCAAAAATCTACAGGAATTTACAGTTCGGTCGACCGCCACAAGTAGTAGTAGTGCAGGTCTTATATATATATATATGTTGGTATGTTCGTATGTTTGTATGCATGATCATTGGTGAGGATCATTGTCTCAGTTCTGCATTTCCGACTCTGCTTGTCATGTTTTCTAGAAGTCTTGCATTCTCTCAAGCATCAATATACTTTGTAATGAAATGATGAAATGAAAATGCACTTAGTGTTTAATATAAAGTGGTTGGTTAACACACGGTGGCCTTAAACACGTTCAAAACTTACTCATGATTACTTTGACATGTCATGAGATGAAAAACTGAGTTCAAGGTTTTGTTATCATCAAAATCACTTGGAGAGACTCAACAATCTCCCCCTTTTTGATGATGACAAAACACTGGATTAAGAGAGTGATGGCATGCCTTGATAACCAAAATTGCATATGTGTAATGCATCAAACCATGACATTCTTCATTGTGCATCAAGCCATTCAAACCACACAACCATTCAACATTTTTCCCAAGATAGATGGGTAATGAAATAAGAACCAACCACTTTATATCAAACACCAAGTGCATTTTCATTTCATCATTTCATTACAAAGTACATTGATGCTTGAGAGAATGCAAGACTTCTAGACAACATGACAAGGCAGAGTCAGAAATGCAGAACCGACACAATGATCCTCACCAGTTCTTGTTAATAAGGTCGGAGCATATTCAGTACAAGTCGGTGCACATGCACGCTCATATCTTCATAAGGTCAAAGCACGCAAAGAACTATGTGCCAAGGTTAGAGCAGATGAAGAAAATCATGATCCCAAGGTCGAAGCACACAAAGGACTATGTGCCAAGGTCAGAGCAAAGGAAGAAAATCATGATCCCAAGGTTGAAGCACACAAAGGACTATGTGCCAAGGTCAGTGCAGATGAAGAACCTCTCGCACCTAAGGTCGGTGCAGACGAAGAACTTCCTACTACCAAGGTCGGTGCAATGAAGACCATCGACCTAAAGAAGTCAAAGCAGCTAGTTGTTAAGATTAACATTTTCAGCTAAGTCAGAGCACCTGGAGAACATTACAACAAACACGTGGGGAGCTCATCAAAGACAAGTGACCACGTACTATTCAAGGCACGCAATCCAATTCACGTGACAAGTAAAGTATGCTTCCTGGGATGCCCTTTTTGGCGTGAAAAGATATGTCCATGTGGCATACTCTCTGAGGTCAATAATTGGAGAATATTCCTCTCCACATGGAAGAGTCTGGTTCGCTGGGGTCTTTAACCTACGGTACTCTGTTCTATAAATAGAGAGCAACCCCGATCGCAGGAGAAGTGTTGTGACTGCGGAAAGCTACTAGAGCTCCTGGTGTGTGAAGAAGAGCAAAGAAAGTAGCCACGAAAGAAAGAAAAGGAGAGACAGTAGAAGAAGAAGAAGAAAAAGTGAGTCTGAGTCTGAGCAGAAGAAGAAGAAAAGAGAGATTGAGATTGAAGCAGCCGGTTCCACTTTAAAGATCTGTGTGCATCTGTTCTTGGATCAGATCCAGAACAGTTTTGCTCTTGCGTGAGCTATATTGGCTTTGGGTTTTCTGACTGTTCTATTTTTTCTCATTGTCACTTTCGTTTCCCACTTCCACAGTGTCTTCCGATACCCTATTGGGGATCGGGTTCCTCCTGTGTGTTCAGGAGAAGGGAGAGAGATCTCCGGTTGTGAGTGACTGGGTGTCACTCACGGGTTCCCTCTACACGTCAGAGGAAGAGAGGACGTGTCCTCTGGTTGTGGGCAACTGGGTGTTGCTCATGGTTCCTCCTGAGGATTCAGGAGAAGGGAGATTTATCTTCGATTTCCCTCTAGGTGTCAGAGGAAGGGAGACTATGTCTCCGGTCGCGAGTGGTGGTGTGCTACTCGTGGTTTCCCCTCCAGTTTGGAGGAAGGGAGGATTGGTCCTCCGGTTTCTGATCTTGCTAGTGGCAAGGTCAGGTGCAGATCTTGTGGGTTGTAGGATTAGTGTCGAGGGATTTGTCTCCCTCAGTTTCAAGCTGTTAGGCAGCAGTTGTTTGCAGACCGAGTCTGCTTCTTGCATTTGCAAGGGAATTCTCACTCGGGTTTAAGTGAGGGGTGGATGTAGGTAGACTAGTGTCTGGCCGAACCACCTAAAAATCCTGGTGCTCTGTGGTTTGCTTTGTGCGTTTGTTCTTTGTCCTCTTCCCTGTTTCGTAGGTTTATTGTGTGTGCATGGTTGATGATCCTAATCTTCATAGTTGTAATGTTGTCTTTGTGCTCAAGTGCATCTCAGACTATGTTTGCATTTTAGTGTCTTAGATTCCCCCTATGAAATCAGTTCAGATCATGGGTGATCTCTTGTGTTTTGTATTACTGCACTCAGAAGGATCAAAATTGTAAATGCGACCTACACATTACTTCTCCAGTAGTGGTGAGCCCTCTATCATAGCATAGTTGAATTCCGTGATTGAGTGATTTAAATACTAAGGTATTTCTCCATTCTCTGCATTAGGCTTCCGAGCGTTCCACTATTCATCTGTTTAAGCACAGTAAGTTTTTTAGAGGGCGAAGGTTTACCGTAGCAAAAAGTTTTAAATAGGGATCAATTCACCCCCCCCTGGATCCTTGCCTTGCCTATCAATTTGTATTAGAGCACCTTGTCTAACAAAAGAGTGGAAGAAGTGACTGGTCCCACCCTTTAAAGGGGGGTTATGGGGTTACTGGTGACGGTTGGAGCATGGGCCTTAGTCAGGGTGGCGCACAAACTCATGCTCTGGAGCATGGTACAGCTTCATGTGTTTATCGTCGAGAGGTGGGAACGGCTTATTACCCTTGTGGTCTACGGCCGTGTAGGCCCCACCCTCGTAAACATCGTGAATGATGTATGGACCTCGCCAATTAGGTTGTAATTTTTCACTGGAGCACCCTGCCAAGACTTCCTTTTCCTTAATCGTGACAAGATCGCCTTGCTTGAATGCTCGGTGTTTGATGAGTTTGTCGTAGGATCGAGCCATGTAGGCATGGTACACATGTAGACGTTTGTAGGCCTCGAGCCGCTTGCCTTCTAGACCGGCGAGCTCTTCTAGCCTTCTCTGGTATTCATCTTCATCTGGACCGGCAAGGCCGGTGTGGACTGCCACGCGGTAAGATGTTAACTGGATCTCGATGGGGATGATGGCTTCTGCCCCGTAAACGAGGGAGAATGGTGAGCATCCCGTAGGGGTCTTATAAATCGTCCGATAGGCCCAAAGTGCCTTGAACACCTTTTCACCCCAATCACGCTTTCGGTGGCTAACAATCTTAAATAGAAGCTTACATAGGGTTTTGTTAAAGGCTTCAACCAGGCAGTTGGCCTGAGCATTGTAAACTGAAGAGGTTCTCCAGTCGATGTGGAACTTGGCCGCTAGTTGGTATACGGCCCTATTCTTGAATGGAGTCCCGTTGTCAGACACTATGCAGCTCGGAGTACCAAATCAGTAGATGATGATATGCCAGACAAATCTGGCTACCACTTCATCGGTGACCTCACGTAGGGGAAGGGCCTCCGCCCATCGAGAGAAGTAGTCGGTGGCAGCTAGAATGTACTTATGGCCCTTGGAAGATGGCGGGAAGGGTCCTATGATGTCCATGCCCCATTTAGAGAATGGCCATGTAGCGGCCGTTGGACGCAGTGGGTTTGGAGGTCTTCTGGGTACTGGGCCAAAGGCTTGGCACTGATGACACGCACGGGTATACTGGGTACAATCCGCGTACATGGTTGGACAATAGAAGCCTTTAAGCTTGATGTTGTTCTTCATTCTATCTCCGGCTTGGTGAACGCCGCATAATCCTGAATGGACTTCCTGCATGATGGCTCAAACCTCGACTTAGGAGACATATCTCAGAAGAATCGACTTGTCCTTTTTGTGGACAAGCCTATACACAGATTCGCCAATTAACACATATGATGTTGCTCGACAGAGTAGCTGGACCCTTTGAGCTCAGTCAGGAGGGAGACTATAGAACCCTATATAAAATAATATATAGACTTTTTCCCCACATAAATAAAAACTTCTATAAGAAGGTTAAATAAGAAGGTAGAGCACCCAATGAGGGCCATTATATAAATTTACCACCATTGAAGTCATCATACGTAAAGATTATTCACCCGACAAGGTGACTTTGTAGAGTAGTGGGTTAACTGATGCGTTACCCCAAATGAGTAACCATGGTTCGATTCTTGCATCCGCCATTTTCTTTTTGGGCAAAATAAATATATATATGAAGGGCCCAACTCACCATTAAAAGTGAATACATATATATATGTCACAAACCATTACCCTCGTGAGGAGGGGCCAACAATGGTCTGAATCCCAGATAAAGGGCGCATATGGCCAGGACGCCTTTGCATAGGGACCCCTCAACCACTAGAGCTTGGTGGAGACAATGACAGCCTTTTTCCGCTAGCAGCGGATCCCTTTTTTCCCAACAATGGATTCAATAAATTGAAGCATTAATTGCTTCTTTTTCCCTGGTAATAGACCCTTATGTTTTTCCATTTCCTATAACTATCTCATACCCTTTAGAATAGGGTCTTTACAGGAACGTACCTGAAGGGAGACTTCTTCCTACGAGCTTCTTCCTACTGTTGGATCGTTGCAGAGGAGATTTGTTTTCTTATTATCCCTTCTAGGTGTTTACGTCAAAGAGGTAGGTGTTCTCAAGATCTGGCCTAATTAGTAGTTAAATAGGGTGACATGCATGAATAGGGTAGTTACGTATCACCTGGATTCTCTATGTTATTCCATTTTAATTCCTATAAATTACCCCATGTTTAAAAATTCATATCTATGAAATTAAAATTTAAAAGTATTGGATGAGCATGATCTTGTAAATCTTGCTATTTGTCCATGTCCAGCTATATCTCTACTTCCAGATTCTGTGAATATTATATAAATCATGAACAGTAAGTTACGTAATTAGTATTGACAATTAAAACACGCACCGACTATAGCAAGCCACTTTAGAAAAGATGCCCAGATCTAATGCATTCTTGGATATGAAAACATGCTCAGACCCATGTATAGGCTTAGACTTAAAAATCCACATATGCTTAGACTTGTAAAAATGTGCACCGACCTCATGTGAAGGTGCTCAGACTTCATGCCTTGCAAATTTGAAAACATGCACAGACCTTCCTAGACATAAGATAGAATTTGCACAGACTACATGTGAAATGAGCACCAAGTTGATATCCATACTAACAGAGTATGCACTGACCCTATAGTCCATGAATAGTGAGCTGCACCGACCCTGTCGTGCACGCAGCAAAGGCTGCACCAACCCTGTCATGCACGCGGCAGAGGTTGCACCGACCCTGTCGTGCATGCAGCAAAAGCTGCACCGACCCTGTCATGCATGCAAGAACTACTGCACTGACCCATGCACGTAGCAAAGTTGCACCGACCCGTGCTCTCAACAAAAGCTGCACCGACCCATGCATGCAGCAAAACATGCACCGACCTTGGCTTTGCATCAAATAGTGACTTGCACCGACTTTGAGCTCGCAGCAGAAGCTGCACCGACCCTGAGCTCTGCATGAATAGTGATCTGCATCGACCCTATCTTATGCATTTGGCCTAGACTAGCATCGACCCTGGACCGCATGAATAGTGATCTGCACCGACCTACCTTGTGCAAGGGCCAAACATGCACCGACCCTAGTAGCGTGCATTACAACAGAACATGCACCGACCTTGTGTTGAGACCTACACCTACGCATAAGCAAAAGATGCACCGACCTCACAACATCTAGCATATAAATGTGCACTGACCCTATATGTTTGCGTGAACAGTAATGTGCACGGACTTATGTGTCGAAGGTGAAATGTGCACAGACCTTATTTGGGTTCTAGCCACAATGTGCTTGGACCTTGGGATGTATGCTACAGTGATGTGCACCCACCCTGTATGGCACAAGGCACATGTGCACAGACTTGTATATGCGTAAGGTAGAAAAGATGCACTGACCTTATATGCGCCGACCCTGATCTGCACAAGGAGGCAACATGCACTGACCTTGCATTGAGACCTACACCTACGCTAAGAAAACTTGCACCGACCTTATATGCACCGACCCTGATCTGCACAAGGAGGCAACATGCACTGACCTTGAATTGAGACCTACACCTACGCTAAGAAAACTTGCACCGACCTTGATCTGCGCAAGGGGCAAACTTGCACCGACCTTGCAGCAAACCTACACCGACCTATATAGCGTGCATTACAATAGAAACATGCACTGACCTACCTTGTGCGAAGGCCAAACATGCACCGACCTAGTCAATGCAAAAACCTAACCTGCACCAACCTTAGTCTGTGCAGAACCAAAGGTGCACCGACCTAGAATATGCACCGACCTGAAGACTCATGCGCATGAAACCTGCACCGACCCTGCAACTATGTTGTGCAGACCATAATGTGCAACGACCTTATGTGCACGGACCTTGTATATGCACAAATGTGCATTGACCTAGAACATGCACCGATCTACCTTGTATATGCACGTATGTGCACAGACCTTGAAGGCACACCGGCCTATCACATAGAACTAATGGGTGCATCGACCTCATATATATATGCATAAGACAAACATGCACCGACCTTAGATGCTGGCAGACACAGCTAGCATCGACCTTAGCCAGTAAAACACAAACATGCACCGACCTTAATGCAATGCACCGACCTTAATGCAATGCACCAACCCAATCAAACTTACATGAACACAAGTTCAGTTCAATGAAACTCAACTTAAATTAACATTAAAAGAGTCAGGGGTCGACCCATGGGGTCGACCCCAGCCTTTGCCTAATGATCCCGAGCCATCTCCTTAACCCTGATTTGTCTATGTGCCATGCATTTCAAATGGATCATTTACATGTGATATGTCCTTGAACTCTATTCCTAAAAAATCTACCTGATATTCCTACAATGTGTAAACTGCTTGATATTCTATATTGGCTATATAAATGAGAGTGGATGTCAAAAAGTATACTTGAAATGCTATGCATACAAATATGGGCCCGGTCTGATCCTGGGTGGAGCACCCGAAGGTACTTGTGCCCATGGGAGTTTATTGACCACGGTGTTTGGCATTGCACCGAAGTACTTGCTTGTTTGACTTGAGATATTCTCACTCACTCTCTCGTGACATGCTTGACTTGCTTGAAATGAATTGTTTGGCCTGAGAAAAGGGCAATTACTTGTGTCACGCCCCGAACCGATAGAAGCGGAACGTGTCGTTTGCTCGGAACGTGGCAGTTAAACAGTCATGTCAATCAGAGCATAGTCATTTCCACATAACACAATTTGGATAAATAACAAATTTCATTTCAAATATAAGTTCTTTACATATTCGGGCCTATAATAAACGAAAAGACTCAATAAAGAAAAACTATAATGAGACATAAGACGCAAGATAACCAGACTAGATGATTCATCTAGATGTCAGAGTTCTCTTCACTCTTTCCCTTGCCCATCATGTTCGATCTCGTCATCACTAAGGTCATTACCTGAAAAATATTAGAAAACGTAGGGTGAGCGAACGCTCAGTAGGACTTAATATCTCATGCTCCAAGCCGGCTTTAAGTCAATTACAGTTTAACATGCTCATGCAGGTTATACAAGATATAGAAATCGAGAACTATAATGACACGAGATAAATTCAAGAACTATAAAAAAATGAGTAAGCAAGATGCTAGATACACTCATGAAGAGTAAGGACAATGACAATCAAGAGAGTATAGCAAGATCTTAACAAGTACTTTCTCAAGCTAGGTCAAGAGCATTCATGAGGAAATATAACATTCATCTCTCTATGACGAACACTATCACGAGAGCTTCAATGTATCCATTATTATGAAGGATCTTCGTGACAAGATAACGTGTACTATCATTGGGGGTAATTCAAGAACTTTTATGATGATCGATATAGAAGTAGAACAATTACTTCTACAAGCATTCTATAGCATTTGCCAAGACACTAAGGGAATATCACGACGATATGATAACCCCTCCAATAAAGCAATTCAAGATCTTTTCATGATGAACAATTAGTTGTAGAAAGGGGTACTATGATGACAATTACTCCCGATCATCACTATCACGAGAGCGTTTGCACACCTAGCACTATATAGGATTGGCCAATGCACTAAGGGAAAAATCACGACGATATGACCACCCCTCATGGAAATAAGTTATAGACGACTATTGGTGGTGAATGCCAGCACCCGATCATCGTATACCGGTAACATTTGGACTTTGCCTCACCCAATAGGGTCAGATCAAGACCCGTAGCATTTAAAAATGCCATTTTTGTGGGACCCATAGCCCCTGATATTTTGTCTAGACTAATTCCATATTAATGACCAAGAATTTTAAGGATCAAGCATGTAAGACATTAAGATAGATTTCATGGAACATAGAGTTCAAGGATAGAACTTGTAATAAGAATGATATCTCAATAAATCATATGAAAACCATGACATTCTAGAAATCTAGGTGATTAGGTACAACCAGCTCAGTCGGCCTTGAGGGAATCCAAGGCTGCGAGGAGACTTACGGAGGTCCCAATGACTAACTTGCCAGTCCCAAGGAACGGAATGTCCGATGGAGGACTCGTATGTCACCGAGAGTTGAGGTGTATAACGTGAACCAATCATGAAACAGGGACTCCATCTACGGACGTGAGATGAGACTGCCAGAAGACCCGCGGTATGGGTCATAACCGGAAGAAAACTATGAGAACATGAATGTGTAAATTATAGAATTCACGTCCATCCAATTCTATAATTAACTATAATTAAATAAACTTATATTAATTGACGCCCGTGGGTGGCGTCATTTATCAATTAGCATCCACTTGAAGTGACGTTAATTCTATGATTTTTAACTTAATTTATTTAACAAGAATTCACATCAATATCTATTTAATTGAATAATTTCAAAATATACATTCAAAGACACATTTATTTATATAAAATAATTTAGAGAAATAGAATATATGATAATTAGGAGAAAAATATGAGGAATCAAAATTATATTTTTTTATAATTTTATGTTACATAGTTTGGTAGATATGGATTTTCAAAGATATAGTTACAAGTTATATATATATATATGTATATATATATAATAAAATATTTGACGCCTTTGTATGCTGTCGTTGAAAGAATTCAACGACACTCAATAGGTCGTCATTTAATTCATGAATAGTATTCACTCTTAAAATCTTTCATTCTCGATGTACACATGTCAGAATTGTGTAAATTATATACCAAAATGAAGGGCTCGAAAAACTCTACCTAACCGGGTGGAGAGGGGGATTTCCGCAGCCCACCACAAAGGCAGCCCAACAAGACCCACGAGGTCCAACCGGGCGAGCCCACCCAAGTGATAGCCGGTGGGGCAGGTAAGGCTGCGGTGGCGGCGGGAGGCGCCCCCTCTAGGGTCTCGCAGAGCCCCCCCTCCAACACCAGCATCCCCACCAACAGGCCACCACCCCCCCCGGCGGAGACAGGGGCACCCCTCGACGGCGGCGCCAACGCCTTCCAGGCCCTCAACGAAAAGATGGACATCCTCGTGGAGCTCATGAGGGCCCAGGCGGCCAGGGACGCAAGGTCCCGCGCCCCGTCAGGAAGTCCCCCTCAAAGGAGTGCGACGCAGCATACCGTCGGAGGCCGCTTCACCCTCCGCGGCCGACAGCTCCTCCGCAACGACGTCGGAGGACCCTCGCAAGCTCCGCCTGCGGAGCAAGAGGCTTCCTCCACGCCGAGGAGAGGGAAGCAAGGGGCGAGGCCGCCGCGCCTGGGCACTAGTGCCCCGGGAGATCGCCAAGACGCCCCCCCCAGCCCCACGGTGCGACTGCAGCCAGAGCTGTCCCTCCGGCTGCGAGATTTCGAGAGACGGTTCGCAGAGCAAGAGCGCGCCCTCCGCGCCCTGCAGAAGACCTCTCTCCCAGAGGACGAGGAGAAATCCCCTTTCTCCGAGTACATCTTGAAGGTAGAGGTCTCTCCCAGAGCCTCCATTCCAAACTTCAAACTCTACGACGGCCAGGGCGACCCAGCCGACCCCTACGATAGCTTCGACGCCCTGGTGACTCTTCATGGAACGCCGGATCCCATCAAATGCCGAGCCTTCGCGGCCACCCTGGTCCAAGGTGCTCAGGCATGGTTCCGGGCCCTCGCCCCTGGGTCCATTCGAGACTTCAGGCAATTCGGGTGAATTTTCAAGGAGAGTTTCGCCGGTAGCGCCCCCCCAAGGTCAGTAGCGGGGCTCCTGGCCCTCAAACAGGCGCAAGGGGAGAGGCTCCGGACTTACGTCCACCGATTTAAATCGAAAACCCTCAGGATCCCCTGCCTGGATGTGGCCTCAGCCACAACCGCACTGACCGGGGGCACCCGGGATGAGAATCTCCGCCGCGAGCTTGTCCTCCACCCTCCCTCGACCCTTGCCGAGCTAGTGACTCTGGCACTGCGCCACACCGAGTGCGAAGAAGTACTCAGCGCCTGCCGAGACGCAACCGGCTCGGGTCGGGAGGGGGACAAAAAGCGGACCTCCGAGCCAAATCCTGGCTCGAGTAAGAAGCGCGATCGAGAAGGAGAGCGCAAAAGAAAGTACGAGCGGTACACCCCCTTGACCGTGCCAGTCTACGAGATCTATGAAGACATCAAAGACTCGGGACTTCTCCACCAGCCCGAGCCAATGAGGTCGAAGAACCGCAAGCGGGACAGGCATTGCCTGTTCCACGGCGACCACGGGCACCACACCGGAGATTGCCATCAGCTCCAGGACGAGATCGAGCGCCTCATCCGTCTGGGGCACCTAGCCCAGTTCACGACCGGGTACAAAGAAGACCGAGACGTCGCAGAGGAGATCGACAACGCCCCCCGAGGGGTCCACATCAACGTCATCTCCGGAGGAGCGGCATCGGGCGGCGACACCAGCCGAGGGAGGAAACGTCATGCCGAGCGAGCCAGCCGAGCCTTAGAGCCCCCTAGAGGCCCGCCGATGGAGCCCCAGGTCATAGTCTTCTCCGACCAAGACCTGGAAGGGCTGAGCACCCCGCATGACGATGCCCTCGTTATCTCGGCCACGATAAATCACTGTAATGTAGACAGGATTTTGGTTGATAATGGGAGCGCCCCCGATGTATTATCTTATGACTATTTTCTCAAGATGGGGGAAGACCCATCCAAACTCCGCCCGATCCGAACGCCCCTTTGGGGGTTTAATGGCCTGGCCACCTACCCCGAGGGAGCCCTAAGCCTGCCGGTCACTATCGGCACCCCACCCAAAACCGTTACGGTCATAGTGGACTTCATAGTGATTAAAGGTAAGATAGCGTACAACGCCATTTTCGGCCAAAAAATTCTCAGCCGAATAAAGGCCGTACCATCTACCTATCACCAAAAAATAAAGTTTCCCACCAAAAATGGGTTGGGGGAAGTCCGAGGTAACCAGGCCACGGCTAGAAGGTGCTACAACATCTCGGTGGAAGCCTCAAGGCCGGACGGGAAGGATAAGGGCCCCAGGGGAGTCGAAGGAAGAGCCGTGACCACCGAGCCCGGTGGCGAGTTATTAACGGTATTCCTGAACGACGACCCGGCCCTAGGAGTAAGGATCGGCGCCGACCTACCACCAGAGGAACAGCAGCAATACAAGGAGTTTCTTTCTGAGTATGTTCGGATCTTTGCTTGGTCCGATGATCAACTCCCTGGTATACCAGAGGAGACTGTGACGCACAAGCTCAACCTCGACACCACCGTGAGACCCGTACAGCAGCGAAGAAGGAAGCATGAGCCCGAGAAACAGGCGATCATCAAGGCGTAGGTCACCAAGGGACAAGAAACTGGTCTTTTCAGACCGGTCCTGTACCCAACGTGGCTAGCCAACGTCGTCCTGGTGCCGAAGACTACAGGCAAGTGGCGAATGTGCGTAGACTTCACCGATCTGAACAAGGCCACCCCCAAGGACTGCTATCCGCTACCGAGCATCGACCAATTGGTTGACTCAACCTCGGGCAACGAGATACTCAGTTTTATGGATGCCTATTCGGGTTATCATCAGATCCGAATGAGCCCTGAAGATGTCGAGAAGACTGCCTTCATCACCGACTACGGCGTGTACTGCTACACCCGGATGCCCTTCGGATTGAAGAATGCTGGAGCCACATACCAGCGACTGGTCAACCATATGTTCGAGGGATAGTTAGGTCGAAACGTCAAGGCCTACATCGACGACATGCTCGTCAAGACCCCGAGGGCCCAAGATCACTTCACCGACCTCGCCGAGACTTTCGGCACCCTCCTGAAGTACTGCATGAAGCTCAACCCCGCCAAGTGTGCCTTTGGAGTAAGATCCGGGAAGTTCCTGGGTTTCCTGGTCACTCAGCGAGGGATCGAAGCCAACCCCGACAAGGTC
This sequence comes from Amorphophallus konjac, assembly GCA_022559845.1. NCBI lineage: Eukaryota > Viridiplantae > Streptophyta > Magnoliopsida > Alismatales > Araceae > Amorphophallus > Amorphophallus konjac. Next base: position 273,264,848 of record CM040118.1, on the reverse strand, counting down.
CAGGCCATCCTGGACATGCGCCCGCCCACATGCATTAAAGACGTCCAGCGTCTGACGGGGCGTGTCGCTGCTCTCAGTCGTTTCCTGTCCCGTGCGGCCGAACGATGCTTGCCCTTCTTCAAGCTGATGAGGGGGCCCAAGATAGCATCTGCTACGTTCGCATGGGATGGGGAATGCCAAACAGCGTTCGCTGAGCTCAAAGAGTTCCTAGCTTCGCCCCCAGTGCTTTCCAAGCCCGTCCCGGGCGAGGTCTTGTTGCTCTATCTCTTGGCGACCCAATCAACGGTCAGCTCGGTCCTAGTCAGAAATGACTCGGGAGTCGAGAGGCCGGTCTACTACACCAGCAAGGTGCTCGGCGAGGCCGAGCGGAGGTACCCCACAACCGAGAAACTCGTGCTAGCGTTGGTTACCTCCACAAAGCGCCTCCGACCCTACTTCCAGGGGCATCCCATCACCGTGCTAACCGGCGAGCCACTGAAGAAGATTCTGGCCCAGCCCGAAGCCTCGGGGCGACTCGTCAAATGGGCCATCATGCTCGGGGCCTACGACATCTTGTATCAGCCGCGATCAGCTATCAAAGGACAAGCACTCGCCGACTTCATCGCCGAGAGCACCGTTCCGGTCGAGGACAGGCCTCCGACAGCAACCGGGCCAACCTGGGAGCTGTTCGTCGATGGATCGTCCAACTCGGTCGGTAGCGGCGCAGGGATCCTCCTAAGGTCCCCCGAAGGAATAGAGTTGCAATACGCCCTAAAGTTCAACTTTCTGGCATCCAATAATGCTTCCGAGTACGAGGCCCTTATCTCGGGAGCCCGCATGGCCCGACGGTTGGGGGCCGAGCGAGTCAGGATCCACACCGACTCCCAGCTAGTTGCAAGCCAGGTCAATGGCGAGTACGAAGCTCGAGAGGTACCTATGATCAAATATCTCCAGTTGGTCCGGAGCCTGGCCCAGCAGTTCGAGGAGTTCGAGGTAGTCCGAATAGCTCGAGAGCAAAACTCTCGGGCGGACGCCCTCTCCCGACTGGCCTCCTCCCTAGACCCGGAAGGTACACGATCGGTCCTCCTAGAAGAGCTAGAGCACCCGAGCATAGACTCGGAGCTCCTCGCCATTGACTCGGCCACTCCCGGCGACTGGCGCTCCTCCCCCTACCTGTCCTGGCTACGGGACTCCCGGGAGCCCTCCGACCCTCGGGAAGCCCGCCGAATGAAATACCAAGCTCGGCGCTTCGTCATCCTCGACAACGCTCTCTACCGAAGATCGTTCTCCGGGCCCCTTCTGAAGTGTCTCGGTCCCGACGAAGCAAGCCAAGCTGCTGAAGAGATTCATCAAGGCCTGTGCGGAGCACATTCAGGAGGTCGGTCGCTGGCCAGAATCCTGCTAAGGCAGGGGTACTGGTGGCCGACCCTGCAGCGCGACTGCACGGCCTACGCACAACATTGCGACCGTTGCCAGTGGTTCGACCATTTGGTCCATCAGCCGGCCACGGAACCTGTCACCCTTACCGAGCCCTACCCTTTCGCTCGGTGGGGGATCGACATCCTTGGGCCATTCCCAACGGCTCAATCCCAGAAGAAGTTCATCATCGTCGCCATCGACTACTTCACCAAGTGGATCGAGGCTGAAGCAACAACTAGGATCACCGAGACAGTCGTCTCGGGTTTCGTATGGAAATCGATCATCTGTCGCTTTGGCATCCCCCGAGTGATAGTGAGCGATAACGGGCGGCAATTCGACTCTCGGTACTTCCGAGACAGATGCGCCGACATGAATATCCGCAACCACTTCACTTCGGTCGCCCACCCTAAGGCCAACGGGCTGGTTGAAAATGACAACAAGACCATCTTGAAGGGCATAAAAACCAGACTCGGCAAGGCTAAGGGTAGCTGGCTCGAGGAACTGCCTAGCGTACTATGGTCGCACCGAACGACCCCCAGGACGGCAACCGGTGAGACCCCTTTTCAGCTGGTATATGGCACCGAAGCCGTCGTTCCGTTAGAGATCGCCAATCCGTCTCTCCGAGTGATCAGCTTTTCGCCCGAGGCAAACGAGCAGAAGTTGCTCGAGAACCTCGACCTGGCCGACGAACTCCGAGAGATCGCAAACGTCCGAGCTACGGAATACCAGCGCCGCCTCACTCGGTACTACAACACCAAGGTCCGAGGCAGACAATTCCAACCAGGGGACTTCATCCTCAGGAAGACCGAAGCATCTCGACCACTGGAGGCGGCGGGCAAGCTATCCCCCAACTGGGAAGGCCCCTACCGAGTGATCGAGATGCTCGGGAAAGGTGCGTACAAGTTAGCCACAATGGAAGGGGAACCCATTCCCCGGACATGGAACGCAACCACACTACGCAGATTTTATTTCTGAAAACTGTATCGATAAATCGGGTAAAATAAACCCCCTTTTTTGCATTCATTCAAGATAACTGTTGGTACATCAGAAAGGCAACTGCCAGTACATTACATAGTGAAAAGCAAAAATCCATCTAGCACCGCGAAAAACGGCCATCGCTCGACCGACCCGGTCTTGACCTTCTCGCACCCAGCCACTGACTCTGCCTCGCGTAGAAACTGGCTCGGACAAGAGATGGTCGACCCAGTTGGCTCGGGTGGACCGTGACAAAGGTGACAGAGGGACAGCAAGGAGAAGGCCACCTTTCACGCGAGGAAGGCTACCTTCCAAGTTGGCAACAACCTGGAAAAAGGAGCGCCGTGAAGGTCTCCTCTCTGCCAAACTACCAACTCTTTGGAGGCGAACAGAAAGCAAGTAGCCTCCGAAGAGTGAAAGAAATGAAGAACAAAAGAGAGAGAAAGAGGCTACGGACAGAGGTGAGGAAGGAACTGGAGCCGCCTCCTCCCCTCCCACGGAGGGGAATGGCGGCCGGCATCCCTAACTCCCCCATCCGCCCTCCATCTCGGCGTCCGCCCGGAAGCCTCGCCGGAGTCAAGAGGAGGCAAAGGGCATGCCCCCGCACGTCGCAGCCCTCTCCAGATCCGCGCGGTGACCGTCGGACCCGTCTCATGCACGCGCGGCGACCGTGGGACCCGACTGATATTCCAGGACAGCTGGAACCGGCCGCTCCCCATCGCCTGCGGCGTCATCTTCTGAAGGGTCCTTCATGCTCCGATCGCGGCGGCGCAACGCAGAGCGAAAACGAGGGAACAAGAGCAAACCGCCGGCGAGAGTCCTAAGTGTTAAGAGGGAAGGAGCACCCTTCGGTCCTTTTTATAGGCCAAGGGAGGCCACGCGCCTTAAATGACTCCCCCCTCGAAAACACGCTATAGGACCTCCCTTGGAAGGTCACCTCCAATTCCTCGGCCCCCGCCCTAGCGAGATTCGCGAAGCGCCTCGACTTTCAAAGCATGGTGGAATGAAAGGACGCCCCGTCGGAAGTCTCCTGAATCGGCATGCGAGAACGGTGCAGAAAATATCGGCACCTTCCAACTGCCCCCGATACGCCAGCCAAATCACGGCAAAGATAACGATCAAACGAAGTAAGTCCTTTATTGCCTCCCATAAAGAAATCCTCTTACAAAAGGAAAAACAGATAAAAAGGGGAAGGGGCAAAATAAAGCATAATACATCAGGCCTCGGGCCCACTTTGAAGCTCGGGAACAGCAGTAGGGGACGCGTCACCCCCTGTGCCTTCGGTGACGGCCGGCCCGGACACTGACCTCGCCTGTGCGAGAACTGTCTCGGTCGTGGGCCCTCCTGGAGTCTCCGGAGTTGGTGACCCCGCTGGAGGTGACTCCTCCGGTTCTTCCCCGGCCGAGGATGAGGAGCTGGAAACTGACTCATCCGAGTCATAACTCTGGCCATAAGGAAAATCACCCCCGGCAAGGTGCTCATTGGCATAGCTCATCGCCCGGCGATAGCCCTGCCTGAATCCCTTTCGGGCACCCCGGCGGAGCGCTACCTCGTAGTAGGGTAGGGCAACTTCAATCAGGTCGGCCGAGTAAGCTTCCGAGCCTTTGTAGCGCTCGATCGCCTCCACCTCGACCTGCCCGTCCCGAGCCCGCTCCGCCTCGGCCGCACGCTCTTCCGCCCTCGCCAGACGCTCCTCTAGCACGGTCATCCTCCGCTCGGCTTCGATTGTCTGACCCTCCGCCCAGGCTCGGTCCGCCTCGGCCTCAGCGCGAAGGCGCTCCGCGTCCTCCGCCCGATCCTGCAGCTCGCCGCGCTCAAGCTCCCAGAGGCCGTCCAGCTCGATGTGACGTTGACGCTCGTCTTCTAGACGTTTGCTCCTCCTCTCGAGCGATTCTCGGGCCCTTGCTAGCTGCTCGGCCAGCGCCTCGGCTTCCCGTCGGCTCGACCGCGCCAACTCCCTGAACGCGAGGAACTCCCGCCGGAGCCCCTCATGCTCCCCCTAGAGCCGGGTTAGTTTCCCCTCGCATCCACCAAGGGTCCAGGCGAGCCTCGACCGCTCCGCCTCCGTCCGGGCGTGCGCCTCTGCCATCACGGCCGCTGTCCGAGCTATGACCAGGCCGCCCTCCATCAGGATATCAAGGACCCCGGCGGGAGTGCTGCGCCTTTCTCCCCCCCTCTCGGCGATCGACTGGCAGAGCCGGTACAAGTCGCCCAAGATACCGAGCCTGACCAGAGGTTCCGACAAAGGGGACTGCTCCACCCTGGGCACCCCGCCAGAAGACCCTGTTCGGGCAGCGAAGCTGACCGCCCCGCTCGCCACGGTCGGTTGGGGTTGCAACGCCTCCCCGGGCGAACCCCCACCCTCGATCAGCGCCGCGGGATCAACCGCACCAGCAACTGCCGGCACTTGGGGTCGCGACGCCCTCGCGGGTGAACCCCCATCCGCGCCGACCAATCCCTCGGTCCCAGCGTCGGCCACACCGGCATCGGCCCCCTCTGCCCCCACAGAGGGGAGAGCCGACCCATCACCTCCCTCTGCGGGGCCCCGGTCTCCTCGGCCCCCTCTCGCCCAGCAGATGGGAGAGCCAGCCCGGAGGGGTCGGCCCCATCCTGCCCCCAAGGGGGGAGCGCCGCCGAGCTAGAATCGCCCCCGATAGTGGTAGGAAGGCCGGCTTTCCTGGCCCTTTTCCTGGCCTTCACGGCCTCCCGCAACTTCCCCGCCAGGGGATCCTTGCGCTTCAGGCCGGTCGATCGAGAAGTCCCCTCGGGGGCCGCCCCCTTGCCCTTATCTCGGGCATGGACGCGACCCGCCGAGACATCGGGCTCATCGGCTGCCGAGTCGTCTCCCAGATCGATGACCTCGGCCGCCTCCTCCAGAGGCTCCCGCCTCACGTCTGCAACAAGAAGAAGCCCCAGTCAAGAGGAGGAAAAGAGCTACCACCCCCGAAGAAGAGCCTCAAGAGCCGTACCTGTCGACGTCAACCGTGAGAGAAGACACCGTTCGATGTTCTCCGGCGTCACCAGCTCCTCGGTCGACTGACGGTTCTCCAGCAGACGGGCAGCCTACTGCTCCACGTGGGAGGGGAACTCCTCCTGGCGAGGGGGCAGATTCGGGTGAAAGTTGGGCGAGGTCCGGCATCTCCAGATCTCGTCCGTCGCCACCGCCTTCACCCAGAAGAATTGGGTCTTCCACCCCTTGTGCGAGGAGTCCTTCGCCGCAAGCGAGATGCAGCTCCTATTCCTCCGTGCCTGGATGAAGTAGAAGCCTTTCCCCGCCGACGGGTGCGCCTTCAACTCAAAAAAGAAGTGGAAGAGGTCCAAAGAAGGAAAAATGTCGCGCTGACGACAAAGAATCCCGAAGGCCGAAAGAAGAAGATAGGAGTTGGCCACCAACTGAATAGGCGCCAACCAGAAAAAATTAAGAAGCTGCAGCACATAAGGATCGAAAGGAAGCCGAAATCCACTCTTCCAAGCCAGAAGGAAGGTGCAAATGAGCTCATCGCGATCATCCAGACTCGTCTCGTACGGAGTGGTGGCGATAAAGCTGTATCTGAGAGGCAGGCGAAAACGATGCTCCAGCCTCCGCACCTCCGCTTCCCCCAACTCACTACAGTTGGGGACGGGTTCCCGCCTCACCGGCACAAGCTCCGGACTCTGATCTGCCGTCGAGTCGGGAAGAGATCCCTCGTATGAGCTTGAAGACTCCGGGGGAGAAGGAAGTTGCCGGACCGCCTCTGCGGTTATCCTCGCCAACTCCTCGAACGCCGCCGCAAGGCTCCGCGTCTCCGCTGTGCTCTCACGGCGCATCAAGAAGCAAGGAAAGCCTAAAACCATGGAAGCCTAGAACGATGAACAGCGCCCCCTATAAACCCCTAAGGGTGGCGGCGCGCCGTTCCGTGCTCTGAGAAATGGGGGGCCCCTTCGTTTCGAATCCGTCAGGATCATCATTACGGGCCTCGGCGACCGCTATAAGCGGCTCCATAACGTCAACGGAATTCCACCCACCTGAGCCACGCCAGTCCAAAGCCTCGAAAAAATACTCATCCGAGCCTCCTTGGCTCGGGAGTAGGAGGGGGACAAGTGGAGAGGGGGATTTCCGCAGCCCACCACAAAGGCAGCCCAACAAGACCCACGAGGTCCAACCGGGCGAGCCCACCCAAGTGATAGCCCACAGGGCCCACTTAGGGAGAAAAGCCCAATAAATAAGACTCGAGGAACTAACTCTCCCCGACGGCCTTCTAGGCTCGGAGGGCCCGAGACAACGGTCAGGTCCCAAGGAAGGTCCGGCCTAAAGCCCTCTCCCCGTCCGAGAGAGATAGGCTCCAGCCGACCTATCTGACCCCACCCTCGCCGGGCCATGCCTATCGCTCAGACATGAGCTAGCATCCCCGAGGCTCGGTAAGGCCGGTTGATTATCTGCAGGTGCAGCCGTTCAGAGTCCTCCGCCAGCGGGAGAGTCAGGGGAGCCGCCGGACTCCATGAGGATAACGTTCCCACGATCAGGCCATGAAAGCCCTCGTTAAAGACGTAACTCCCGCCCGGAACCCCTCAGCTTACAGGACTCCTGAAGGCGGTGCACTATTTAAGCAAGGGATACCCTCCGGAAGATGGTAAGATGAACTAAGCATTCACACACCCTAAGCTCCTGAGCACGATTCGCTTCACCCTTTGGTGGAGAGGATTCTCGCGCATCAGCTCTCTCCTCCCCCCATTATTACTTTCACCATAGCTCTACTGACTTAGCCATCAGAGGGTTTTGCCCCAGGGAGATCCCCTGGGCCCTCTGATACGTTTCCCTCTCTTGCAGATTCATCTTCTGGTGATCCATAGCCCGCTCAGGACCCAGTGCGAGATCTCGCCTCTTCATCGGGTGTTCCAAATAATTTTTCCATTGAGAGATGGGGGATCTTGATATAGGAGGCACGGAAAATGGTGGTACCACACTCACTACCTTGGTCTCCACCCCAATAACACACCCATAAAATTTCATGGCCAAAGGAGACTCCGATTGTAGCAACCCTGATAAATGAATATTGAAATAAAAGTAAAAACATACATAGTACAGAAGTAATACAGACAAAATAAAGCAAATTAAAAATAACGCCTCTGAGTAAGGCGTTAATTTAAAAATAAACGCCTCTACATACGGCGTGACTAAAGAAAGGACGCCCACGCATGTGGTCGTCAACTCTCACGCGACCAAATAGGCAAGTAAAATAAACGCCCATGTCTTAGGCGTGTTTCAAAAACAAGGAACGCCCTTATACAAGACGTTTCTTAAGAAACGACCTGAACAAGGTCGTTAATTTAAGAATAAACGCCCTGACCTAAGGCGTTAATTCAGTTCGTGACCCGACGAACCCAGAACTTATCCAGGGTAAGTGATAAGCATTAGAAAGAGTTCAAACGCGGTAATGACTCTATCATAGAAGTATTACTTCCACATGAACACTAACCCTAATAGGACTTCCATAACCCTATAAATAATCTACTGCTCGAACCCGTGAACGCTATTTGGCGTTCGAGTTCTCTGAAGGTAATTACAGAGCAATAGCTCTTCCTTCCCTCTGTCCCTTTTTGATTTGGTGGACGGTCATTAATTCGACTTCTTCCTTCTTCCAGGTTGAAGAAGCATTGGGGTTGTGAAGAACAAAGGTAATAATCTTTCCTTTACCTTCGGTCAGGTATTATGAAGAAAATATTAATGTTTCTTCATATTTCTCTGTAGGAAGTTCAGTCGAAAGGGGTTCATCAGTTGAACATAAAGACTTCTTCCTGCTAATACGGTTGAAGTTATTGGTTGCTGTTTAAGCAACAGAGTTTTCTCCCTTCTTCATATCAATCTGCAAATCGTCATCTCCAAATCAACTCTTAAAGGTAGGATTTTCTCAAGTCTCGTAGCCCAAACTAAAAATAAATATAAGAAGCACCATGCATGATATATTTATACAGTTTGCATGTAGTTTTAATATGTTTTCTGTAAATTTTTCAAGAAACGCCCTTGAATAGGGCGCTACTTTAAAAGAAACGACCATCACAGTGGTCGTTAATTAAAAGTATACGCCTTGTATACAGGCGTTAATTTCATGAACAATCGCATGTAATCAATAATTGATCCTATTTAAAATTCAATAAATATGAAATATCGATTCTAATATCTTGCATGACTCTACCTGTAAATTCCTGCTAATTTTCTTGTCATGATCATGTCTCCTGTCTTGGAAATTTATTTGTTGAAATATTGTAAATTCCTTGAATTCACGACCTTGACAACGTCGTTTTACACCTGTTAACGCCCCATCACAGGGCGTAAATTGAAAAGAAACGCCCCTTTCTAGGGCGCGTTTTCTGTAAATTCCTGAACTATGTATATCCTGTAAAATAAAATTAAACAGTAACGCCCCTTTCCAGGGCGTGTTTTAAATAAATCCTGAAAATTATTTATATTCTGTAAAATATTTAAATAATGAGACCCCTGCTTATATAGTCGTCAACTCTGAAGAAACGCCCCTGTACAGGGCGCGTTTTATATAAATTATTGAAATAATGAAATTCTGCAAAACGGAACATATGTAAACGCCCTTATGTTAGGCGTTACTTACCTGACTAACGCCCCTGACTAGGGCGTGTTTTTCATGAATTAATAAACTTATTGAAAATTCTGTAAAATAGAAATATGTAAACGCCCTTCTGTTAGGCGTTAATTACTTGAGAAACGACTTGACCTAAGTCGTTATTTTACTGTAAAACTGATTTTTCCCTGTTTTTGTTAACCGATGATTTCATATGTTATATAATATATATAACGGCACTATTCTCCACTCCGTGAGTATAATCCCACGTTTCACGATGTTTCATCGATCACACTCAACTCTCATTGACATACAAGCTCTCCATTGGACATTCCGTTCCTTTGGACTAGCAAGTTAGTCATAGAGACCTCCGTAAGACTCCTCGTAGCCTTGGATTCCCTCAAGGCCGACTGAGCTGGTTGTACCCTAAAAACCCATTACACGATCCTTGCCATGTCAATCGAAAGAAACATGGTATACCGGCCCTTATAATTATACAAAGAGTATATCATAAGAAATTCTTAATGGGATGATCATATCATGCCATATCATGTCGTTCTTGTAAACCTCAATTCTATGATAAGAATGAGGGTATCTTGCTTGATCTAATGTTTATGTGGACCTCAATTCTATATAAAGAATGTCCATATTGATTTGTCATGGGACCTAAGTTAAGGGAACCATATTCTACCTAGTTTTATTGATATCGTGATTTTACCGTTATTATCGCCAATCTATGTCCTTTGTCATATTTTTGGACTCTATTCTGTCAAAGCTGTCATACATGTCTACAAGCTTGAATATTGAAACTCTATATTGGCTATATAAACAAGAGTGGATGTCAAAAATACATGATAAATACCTGTGCATATAGGGCCCGATCTGGTCCTGGGAGGAGCACCCGAAAGTACTTGTGCCCATGGGAGTTAAAATGATAAGGTATCTGGCATTATACCGAGTACTTGACTTGCTTGATTGGACATTCCACACACATCTTGTACTTGAATCGTACTTGACTTTACATGAAATGCGTGGCCCGAAAAAGGGTAATTTACTTGCTTGATACATGATAGCCAAAGTTCTTGACATGACTTGTTAAACGTGCTTGCTTGAATACCTTGAATACACGTGTCATCTGGTTGGAAGTTCATGATTAAGTTCATCTTATTTCTTGATATTACATTCTCTCTACCTTGTCGTTTTATGCGAGCATGCATAGCTTTATTGCATTCATGAAAGATGTAATTACTTAAACCCCTTGCTAGTACTTGAGATATAATTTCCTACTGAGCGTTCGCTCATTCCGTTTGTCCCTTTGTACTTTTCAGGTAAGTCCGACGATGATGGAAGTCAATCGGATGGGAATGTTTAAGAGTGAAAGTGATAGAGCTGCTCAAGTGTCGTCTAGTCTTTCCTATAGTTTCTTGAGTCAAATATGTATTCTTTTCCTTTTTATTAAACATAGTATTGGATTTGTAATAGTCTATCCATTATGAAATAAAGGATTGGGTTATCTTGCTATTTTACGCATCTCTGTCTTTGCGTCGAATACACGACCACTCTGATTGATATGATTGATATAGACACGTCGCGCATCTCCGGGTATCTTCCGCGCTCGGGGCGTGACAGTCTTTGTGGTATCAGAGCCTAAGGTATTCAATTCCTAGGAAAAACCCAAGTCCAAGGATAAGTTGAACCTTTAAACCAGTGAGATTGGGTAGAACCAAGGGTTAGATTTAACATAGTATACGAGTCTTTAAATACGATCACATACTAATATAGTTATTGTAATTGTAGCATAATGGCTGCCGAACGTGCTTAATGGCGCAACATGCAGCGTACCCTTCAAGAGATGACCCAAGTGCTACAACAGGTAGCACAAGGTGGTGCTTCACGAGCTGGAAGCTTACACCAAGCCTTTAAGAATATGAATCCCCCGAAGTTTATGGGATCGACCGATCCGGACGATGCTGAGCATTGGGTTCGGGAAACCGAACGCATATTCCGTGTCATGCAATACACGGACCAGGACAAAGTGCTATTAGCTACATTCTAGTTAGAGAAAGATGCTAGATGCTGGTGGGAGTCTATTGAAGCAACCATCGATCCTACTCAAGTAACATGGGAAGAATTCGTGGAATACTTCTATGCTAAATATTTCTCGGACCGAGTCCAAGAAAAGAAGGCTGCCGAATTCGCTGCATTAAAGCAACGATCCTTATCATTAGCAGATTATGAAGCTCAGTTCTCCAGGTTATCTAGATATGCTAAGCATCTTATTAGCACGGAGAAGATGAAAGCCCGTAGATTTCTTAATGGGCTTAGGCCCCACTATATTACTCAATTGGTGCCTATGGACATCTAAATTTATTCTGAAATAGTGCGCCGAGCTCAATTACTTGAAGATGCCACGGAACTATCTGATAGGATCCGTGGAAAAGACAAGAAGGAACAAGTCACGGGTTCGGGTTCTTTCAAACCCAACTTTAAGAAGAGGCCCAATAATGGAGGTTCCTCCTCTCAAGATCAGAAATTCAAGAAGACCAAGCCTTTCTCTATCACCACTACCCCTTCGAATACAGTCTGCAAGCATTGTGACAAGGCTGGTCACAAGATGGAAGAATGCTGGAGGAAATTAGGAGCTTGTCTCCGTTGTGGAAGCCGTGAGCATCGGATTCCCGAGTGTCCATTAATGAACGACCAAGCCGGCGATGGTAAACGCCCGGTGACAAAGAATGCTCCTCTTCATGCGATACAGGAGACCGAACCTGAAGAAGAAGGCGGATTAGTGGAAGGTACATTGAAAATTTGTTCCAAATATGCACATGTCTTATTTGATACGGGTGCATCGCATTCTATTGTTTCTAAGAAGTTTGCTGACCCGTTACCTCTAGAACCGGAATGGATGAAAATAGTGTTGTCTACTCCTCTCGGAAACGAGACGGATATCACGCATCATTACCAAAACTGTGAGGTATTGGTTCGAGGAAAGAATTTTCCTATTGATCTTATCTGTTTAGATCTAAAAGAATATGATATTATACTAGGAGCAGATTGGTTATCTAAGTACCAGGCAACGGTTGATTGTCGTAATAGCAAGATCGTTTTCAAAGAATTTCCAGAACTGACTTATACTAGTCCTAAGAGTCGAAGCAAATCCCCTCTTATTTCGTCTCTTCGAGCAAGCAAGCTCGTCAGGAAGGGATGTGTATCCTTCCTTGCTTTTGTCACTGTTAAAGAAGCTAAGAAAACCAAGATAGAAGATGTTCAGGTAGTGCGAGAATTCCCAGACGTATTTCCAGAAGATTTGCCAGGATTATCCCCTCAAAGAGAAGTGGCCTTCACCATTGACTTAGTCCCTGGTGCTGGTCCTGTTTCAAAGGCACCATATAGAATGTCCCCTGCTGAACTCAAGGAGTTGAAGGAGCAGTTGATGGAACTAATCCAAAAAGGGTTTATTAGACCAAGTACTTCCCCGTGGGGAGCACCAGTCTTATTTGTAAAGAAGAAGGATGGATCCATGAGATTGTGTATCGACTATCGACAGTTGAATCATCTTACTATCAAGAACAAGTATCCACTGCCGAGAATCGATGAATTATTTGATCAGATTTCAGGATCCAAATATTTTTCCAAGATTGATCTCAGGTCGGGATATCATCAGTTAAGAATCAAGGATGATGACATTCACAAGACCGCATTCAGAAGCAGGTATGGCCATTACGAATTTGTTGTTATGCCTTTTGGACTAACAAATGCCCCTGCTGCCTTTATGCAGTTAATGAATAGCATATTCAGGCCTTACTTGGATCAATTCATAGTAGTCTTCATTGATGATATATTGATATATTCTAAGACTAAGGAAGAACATGAAGAGCATTTGAGGATTGCATTGCAAGTCTTGAGGACAAATCAATTATATGCTAAACTCAGCAAATGCGAGTTCTGGCTTGAAGAAGTGGCTTTTCTCGGACATGTCATATCCAAGGACGGTTTATCTGTAGATCCGTCAAAGGTTGAAGCTGTAAGAAACTGGGAAAGACCCACTAATGCAAGCGAGATCAGAAGTTTCTTAGGTCTTGCAGGCTATTATCGGCGATTCATCAAAGATTTCTCTAAGATCGCCGTGCCCCTTACAAGGTTAACTCGTAAGGAGATCCGATATGAATGGAGTGAGGAATGTGAAAGAAGTTTCCAAACTCTTAAGGATCATCTCACTACAGCTCCGGTGTTAGCTCTACCAATAGAAGGAGAGAAATTCGAGGTCTACACTGATGCTTCTGGCATTGGCCTCGGATGTGTCCTAATGCAACAAGGAAAGGTCATAGCATACTCTTCACGTCAACTGAAGAAGCATGAGGAGAATTACCCCGTCCATGACTTAGAACTGGCCGCGGTAGTATTTGCCCTAAAGATATAGAGACACTATCTCTATGGAGTATAGTTCACTGTCTACTCCGATCACAAGAGTCTCAAATATCTATTCTCACAAAAGGAGCTAAACATGAGACAAAGACGCTGGCTAGAATATCTCAAGGACTTCGACTTCAATATACAATACCATCCCGGAAAGGGTAATTATGTTGCTGATGCCCTTAGTCGAAAGCCTAGAGCAATGATAGCCAATTGTATGATACAAGAATGGAGGTTACTTGAACAATTCTCCGAGCTTAATATAAGCTTGGACACGAAATCCAAATTTGTTACATTATCTCATGTAAGCATACAGTCAGATTTATTATCTGAGATACAAGCACTTCAGGGTGATGATCCTATATTAGTGGAAATCAAGGGCAGATTAGAAGGACAATCTGATTTTCAACTAACTTCTGATGGAAGATTATTATTCAAAGGTAGAACTTGTATACCTGATTGTCCGGAATTAAAGAAGAAGATCTTAGATGAAGCTCACCGATCAAGGTACACTATTCATCCTGGATCAACTAAAATGTACCAAGATGTAAAGAAGAACTTTTGGTGGCCCAATATGAAAAGAGAAATAGCGGACTATGTATCACGCTGTCTTACATGCCAACAGGTCAAGGCGGAACACCAAAAGCCTGCTGGAAAACTACACCCTCTAGATATTCCTAAGTGGAAGTGGGAGGATATTGGTATGGACTTCGTCATGGGTTTGTCTAAATCTAAAGGAGGACATGATGAAATCTGGGTTATCATTGACCGATTAACTAAATCGGCGCATTTCTTGCCAATAAAAAGCCGATGGTCAATTGATGTGCTAGCTGCACTGTACATCAAGGAAATAGTCAGGATACATGGAATTCCTGTCTCAATCGTGTCTGACAGAGATCCCCGTTTTACTTCTCATTTTTGGAAGGGATTACAACATTCGTTAGGAACAAGGCTCAACTTTAGTACTGCTTTCCACCCACAAACGGATGGTCAGACCGAGAGAACTAACCAGGTTGTTGAGGATATGCTTAGAGCATGCATCATTAACTTTGGAGGATGCTGGCACGATCATTTACCACTAGTGGAATTTGCATATAATAATAGCTACCAAGCTAGTATCCAAATGGCACCTTTCGAAGCCTTATACGGAAGGAGTTGCAGATCACCCATATGCTGGAACGAAGTTGGAGAAAAACAACTGCTAGGTCCAGACATGGTAAGGGATACAACTGAGAAGATACAAGTAATCAGAGAAAGATTGCAAGTTGCTCAGACGAGACAAAAAGCTTATGCTGATACAAGAAGGAGAGATCTTGAATTCCAAATCGGAGATCATGTATTTCTCAAGATATCGCCTGGACGTGGCATACGAAGATTTGGTGTTAAGGGCAAGCTTACGCCAAGATTCATCGGACCATTTGAGGTACTTGAAAGAGTTGGCGAGGTTGCTTATCGCATCGCATTGCCCCCTCAATTGTCCGAGGTACATAATGTATTTCACATATCCATGTTGAAGAAGTATGTGCACGATCCATCTCATATTATTGAACATAGAGATCTGGTGATCCAGAAAGATCTCACCTATGAACAGAAGCCTATGAAGATCTTAGATCGAGAAATACGAGCTCTAAGGAATAAGGTTATTCCCATGCTCAAGGTGCAATGGAATAAGAATCCCGAACGCCAAGCGACATGGGAGACCGAGGAATCTATGAAGAAATGATTTCCCGAGTTATTCTAAGAGGTATATACACTCTCCACGTGTATAATTATATATATTGAATTTGGGGACCAAATTCTTTTTAAGTGGGGGAGGGTGTAGCAACCCTGATAAATGAATATTGAAATAAAAGTAAAAACATACATAGTACAGAAGTAATACAGACAAAATAAAGCAAATTAAAAATAACGCCTCTGAGTAAGGCGTTAATTTAAAAATAAACGCCTCTACATACGGCGTGACTAAAGAAAGGACGCCCACGCATGTGGTCGTCAACTCTCACGCGACCAAATAGGCAAGTAAAATAAACGCCCATGTCTTAGGCGTGTTTCAAAAACAAGGAACGCCCTTATACAAGACGTTTCTTAAGAAACGACCTGAACAAGGTCGTTAATTTAAGAATAAACGCCCTGACCTAAGGCGTTAATTCAGTTCGTGACCCGACGAACCCAGAACTTATCCAGGGTAAGTGATAAGCATTAGAAAGAGTTCAAACGCGGTAATGACTCTATCATAGAAGTATTACTTCCACATGAACACTAACCCTAATAGGACTTCCATAACCCTATAAATAATCTACTGCTCGAACCCGTGAACGCTATTTGGCGTTCGAGTTCTCTGAAGGTAATTACAGAGCAATAGCTCTTCCTTCCCTCTGTCCCTTTTTGATTTGGTGGACGGTCATTAATTCGACTTCTTCCTTCTTCCAGGTTGAAGAAGCATTGGGGTTGTGAAGAACAAAGGTAATAATCTTTCCTTTACCTTCGGTCAGGTATTATGAAGAAAATATTAATGTTTCTTCATATTTCTCTGTAGGAAGTTCAGTCGAAAGGGGTTCATCAGTTGAACATAAAGACTTCTTCCTGCTAATACGGCTGAAGTTATTGGTTGCTGTTTAAGCAACAGAGTTTTCTCCCTTCTTCATATCAATCTGCAAATCGTCATCTCCAAATCAACTCTTAAAGGTAGGATTTTCTCAAGTCTCGTAGCCCAAACTAAAAATAAATATAAGAAGCACCATGCATGATATATTTATACAGTTTGCATGTAGTTTTAATACATTTTCTGTAAATTTTTCAAGAAACGCCCTTGAATAGGGCGCTACTTTAAAAGAAACGACCATCACAGTGGTCGTTAATTAAAAGTATACGCCTTGTATACAGGCGTTAATTTCATGAACAATCGCATGTAATCAATAATTGATCCTGTTTAAAATTTAATAAATATGAAATATCGATTCTAATATCTTGCATGACTCTACCTGTAAATTCATGCTAATTTTCTTGTCATGATCATGTCTCATGTCTTGGAAATTTATTTGTTGAAATATTATAAATTCCTTGAATTCACGACCTTGACAACGTCGTTTTACACCTGTTAACGCCCCATCACAGGGCGTAAATTGAAAAGAAACGCCCCTTTCTAGGGCGCGTTTTCTGTAAATTCCTGAACTATGTATATCCTGTAAAATAAAATTAAACAGTAACGCCCCTTTCCAGGGCGTGTTTTAAATAAATCTTAAAAATTATTTATATTCTGTCAAATATTTAAATAATGAGACGCCTGCTTATATAGTCGTCAACTCTGAAGAAACGCCCCTGTACAGGGCGCATTTTATATAAATTATTGAAATAATGAAATTCTGCAAAACGGAACATATGTAAACGCCCTTATGTTAGGCGTTACTTACCTCACTAACGCCCCTGACTAGGGCGTGTTTTTCATGAATTAATAAACTTATTGAAAATTCTGTAAAATAGAAATATGTAAACGCCCTTCTGTTAGGCGTTAATTACTTGAGAAACGACTTGACCTAAGTCCTTATTTTACTGTAAAACTGATTTTTCCCTGTTTTTGTTAACCGATGATTTCATATGTTATATAATATATATATCGGCACTATTCTCAACTCCGTGAGTATAGTCCCACGTTTCACGATGTTTCATCGATCACACTCAACTCTCATTGACATACAAGCTCTCCATTGGACATTCCGTTCCTTTGGACTAGCAAGTTAGTCATAGAGACCTCCGTAAGACTCCTCGTAGCCTTGGATTCCCTCAAGGCCGACTGAGCTGGTTGTATCCTAAAAACCCATTACACGATCCTTGCCATGTCAATCGAAAGAAACATGGTATACCGGCCCTTATGATTATACAAAGAGTATATCATAAGAAATTCTTAATGGGATGATGATATCATGTCATATCATGTCGTTCTTGTAAACCTCAATTCTATGCTAAGAATGAGGGTATCTTGCTTGATCTAATGTTTATGTGGACCTCAATTCTATATAAAGAATGTCCATATTGATTTGTCATGGGACCTAAGTTAAGGGAACCATATTCTACCTAGTTTTATTGATATCGTGATTTTACCGTTATTATCGCCAATCTATGTCCTTTGTCATATTTTTGGACTATATTCTGTCAAAGTTGTCATACATGTCTACAAGCTTGAATATTGAAACTCTATATTGGCTATATAAACAAGAGTGGATGTCAAAAATACATGATAAATGCCTGTGCATATAGGGCCCGATCTGGTCCTGGGAGGAGCACCCGAAAGTACTTGTGCCCATGGGAGTTAAAATGATAAGGTATCTGGCATTATACCGAGTACTTGACTTGCTTGATTGGACATTCCACACACATCTTGTACTTGAATCGTACTTGACTTTACATGAAATGCGTGGCCCGAAAAAGGGTAATTTACTTGCTTGATACATGATAGCCAAAGTTCTTGACATGACTTGTTAAACGTGCTTGCTTGAATATCTTGAATACACGTGTCATCTGGTTGGAAGTTCATGATTAAGTTCATCTTATTTCTTGATATTACATTCTCTCTACCTTGTCGTTTTATGCGAGCATGCATAGCTTTATTGCATTCATGAAAGATGTAATTACTTAAACCCCTTGCTAGTACTTGAGATATAATTTCCTACTGAGCGTTCGCTCATTCCGTTTGTCCCTTTGTACTTTTCAGGTAAGTCCGACGACGATGGAAGTCAATCGGATGGGAATGTTCAAGAGTGAAAGTGATAGAGCTGCTCAAGTGTCGTCTAGTCTTTCCTATAGTTTCTTGAGTCAAATATGTATTCTTTTCCTTTTTATTAAACAGAGTATTGGATTTGTAATAGTCTATCCATTATGAAATAAAGGATTGGGTTATCTTGCTATTTTGCGCATCTCCGTCTTTGCGTCGAATACACGACCACTCTGATTGATATGATGATATAGACACGTCGCGCATCTCCGGGTATCTTCCGCGCTCGGGGCGTGACACCGATACCCACGAACAAGCTATTAAGGCGAAAACTCCATAACTAACTGCTACAGTGTTAAACCAAAACAACGTAATATCATATAGGTCATGCTTAATATTGAGGCAGAACTAACGAGATCATGCTAGGTTTAATCACTTAATAGTTTGGCTTGGCAGATTGCCTACCTCTTTGCGTTGATGTTCTGACAGAACGAAGAAGAAGAAGAAGGACGGAAGATAACGATGGTAACTGCTGCAGCTTATTCTGCAACTTCAGCAGCGAGACGAAGAAGGGGAAGAAGAACTCTTTCATGACAACAACAGTAGCCGTAGTACGTACAAGTCAACGGCAGTAGCACATATGTAGCCACCCACACGGTGAAAAAGATGAAGGCAGCGGCCTTCTTCTATGCACAGCACGGCAGCAGCGACTGCAGCCGCCAGCCCTCAGCCTGTGCAGCAGAGAGGGAGGAAAAGAAAGACGTAGACGATGACAATGGCGTGGATGTAGGGATGGCAGCAGCACAACGGAGCACGATGGCTTGGCCATCGCATGGGGGGGGTCCCTATTTATAGGGTTTAGTGTGTGCAATCCTAATGGAACTTAACTTTCCATCCATCGTAGAATCTTATAAGGTATTGTACTTCCTAATCTTTTCTCCTTCCTCCATATCTGCAGCATGTTCCTAAACTAACACAAACACCTTCCTCCATGACCGATGGAACCTTCTTAAGCTCATTCTAGCACGCGTAAGGCCCATGAAGGCTTCCTTAAAGCCCAATATAAACAGGTGTGTTCAAGCTTCTTAGGATTGACCCATGTATAATCTATATCTATATTTATATATTTATACATATATTTCCAGCCCAATCAATATCTTTAGAGCCCATTAATTATATATGTTATAATTATCATAAGCTTTTTTGCCTAATATTTAATAAGACTCTATATATATATATATGTATATATGTGTGTGTGCTTGTGTGTGTTTTCGGTGGAGATAAAGTGAGGGTGGCATATGGGTACATATATATATGGGTTTGACCTTGTACACATGGCATTTGGGTTTGGGTGCAGTGGTTGTTGGGTTATAAAGGGTTGCTTGATGAGAAGGTTTACGTGGGTTGTATTGTTTGTTAGGTTGGGCTTTGAGTTGGTCGCATGGCCCTTTTGGTTTTGGGTATATATATTAATATATTTATATATGTTTAAGCCCATTAACTTAGGATAAATTGGGTTGGGCGGTTAAGTTTAGTTGGGCCCACTAATTATATTTAGTAGACTTATAAATAGTTTTATCTAATTTAATTAGTAGAACTTTATATATATATACCTTATTTCCTTTAACTTTATTCGTTTATAGATCTCCTTAATTTTGCATTGTTGTCTCGGGTGTTAGAGTCGGGTTCGATCCTATGAGAGTTTTTATATAAGTATGTAAATATATTTTTGGCACGAGGTTCCTTCTAAATACTGGAGTTGTATTTTCCTTAATTTAAACCATAAATAGATAAAAGGATATATTAAATTCCTATTTCTTGATCATTTAATTATACCCTTATTTGTGCCTATTTATTACCATTTAGGCTAAATAACTAGCTTCACTTTTCCTTTATCAAAAATTTTTAATTCTCATAAATTTTCTATGACTAATAAAGATTGTTTTTCATGTATTTTCTATTTAAATTTTCCGGGGTGCTACAACTTGCTTGAATGAAATGAATAAAATAGCCAATTCCATTACACTACTTGTTATTACACGAGCTTAAAATCACTTGCTTGAATATTGATCATTATCTTCTTGGAATGATTTGTGCAATTACTTGGCAATTACTTGCAAGTTCCATATTGATACATCTTATTGATATTCACGTGATACTCTCTTGATACAATTCTTGATATTCTTGCTTGATCCAACATGCATCATTATACCGCATGAACTTGTAATTAACTTAAAGATTGTTAGAACTTGAGATATAAATTCCACTGAGCGATTCGCTCATCCAGTTGCTCCCTAACATTTTTCAAGAAACTTGGATAGCAACCACCACCAAGGATGGGACTGATACCGAGTGATGAGCGCTAGAGTGGTGTACCGTCAGCTAGTCTTGTGTCCTACTTTGTATTTCTAGTTATTATTAAAGGCTTGTATAATCTAATTGAGTCAGTTATGATCTAGTTAGATAGAACTTATTAAACTTGTAGCCTTATGAATGATCTTGGGATATTGCCATTCGGTTTAGTAGAGAAATTGCCATCTTGGACTATGGTATTATGTTAAACTTTGAGTTAGCAATAAATTACCGAGTACTATGCGCACTCTGAATTAACGTGAATGACACGATCTATATAGACACGTCACGTATCTGGGTATCTTCCGTGCTCGGGACGTGACAGTCTTCGTGGTATCAGAGCCTAGGATTTCAATTTCCTAGGAAATAAAATGTTAGGAAAAAATTGAAGTCGTGATTAAAATCTAGGAAAAACCCAAGTCCGAGGATAGATTTATACCTTACCCGGTGAGATGGGAAGAGCCATGGGTTAAGTTCTATAATGACATTTAACCTCATAGTAAAACCCGATATTTATTACACTTAAACTATTTTGTAGTATCATGGCCGCTGAAAGAGCACAATGGCGCGAGATGCAGCGCACCGTGCAAGGCCTTACACATGCGCTATAACAAGTGGCACAAGGCGGTGCTAACCGTGGAGCCGGTGATCTCCACAGGGGTTTCCATAACATAAACCCACCAAGGTTCACAGGTTCATCTGACCCCGAGGATGCCGAAAATTGGTTAAAGGAAATGGAACGAATTTTTAGTGTGATGCAATGCACGGACGAGGAGAAGGTTCTACTGGCTATATTCCAACTGGAGCGAGACGCTCGATGTTGGTGGGAATCCATGGAAGCAACATTGCTCGATGACCACGTCACATGGGATAAATTCACTGAGCATTTCAACAAGTACTTCTCCTACCATATCTAGGAGAAGAAGGCCGCGAAATTTGCTGCCTTGAAACAACGGGCCTTAAAAGTGGCCGAGTATGAGGCCCAATTCTCGAGACTATCCAAGTATGCACCCCACTTGGTGTGTACGGAGAAGATGAAGGCTAAAAGGTTCCTCAACGGGCTTCGGCTCCATTATATTACACAGCTTGCACCGATGGACATCCAAGTCTATTCGAAAATGGTTCGGCGTGCACGGTTGCTTGAGGACACCACCGAATTATCAGAGAGGATCCAAGGAAGGGACAAGAAGGAACCTGTCACAAGCCTAAGAAATTTTAAAGCATCATTCAACAAGAAGCGGTACTACAGTGGAGGGGAGTCCTCCAAAGGAAAGAGATTCCAAAAGAATGTTAAGCCATTCTCCACCACCACACCTTCCAAGGAAGTTTGTAAGTACTGTGACAAAGCTGGCCATAAGACCGAGGAATGCTGGAGGAAGCTTGGAGCCTGTCTCCGATGTGGGAGCCGAGAACATCGGATCCCTAATTGCCCACTAATGAAGGAGCAAGCTATCAAGGATGAGAAGTTCCCGGTTAAGAAGCAAGGACGTCTGCAAGCTCTCCATAAGACGAAACCAACGGAAGGAGGAATCGTGGAAGGTACACTAATTGTCTGCTCTAAGGCTGCTAAAGTTTTATTCGATACTGGAGCAACATATTCATTTATTTCTAAGAAATTTGCTGTTGCATTTACTAAGGAGCCTGAATGGTTAGACTTAGTCATATCTACACCTATCGGGAACAAGGCCGACCTCACACATCATTACCCAAACTGTGAGATCATGGTTAAAGAAAATAATCTACATGCTGACCTAACTTGCCTAGATATGAAAGAGTATGATGTTATACTAGGTGCCGACTGGCTGTCCACCCACAAAGCTACGGTAGATTGCCAAAATAGCAAGATAACTTTTGTGGATCACCCGGAACTAGTATACATTAGCCCTCGGGCTAAATCACCTCTTATATCGGCTCTCCGAGCTAGTAAACTTATAGGCAAAGGATGTATGGCTTTCATTGCATTTGTAACTACCACGGACGTCGAGGAGTCTAAGCTTGAAGACATCCATGTAGTTCAGGATTTTTCTGACATTTTTCCATAAGAACTGCCCGACTTACCCCCGGAGCGGGAGGTGTCATTCACCATCGACCTTGTCCCTGGTGCGGGACCTATTTCCAAGGCACCTTACCAAATGTCCCCGGCTGAGCTAAAGGAACAATTAATGGAGCTATTGAACAAGGGTTTCATTCGGCCAAGTACTTCCCCATGGGGAGCGCCTGTTCTATTTGTCAAGAAGAAGGACGGATCGATGAGACTCTGTATCGACTATCGGCAGTTAAATCACCTTACGATCAAGAACAAGTACCCACTGTCGAGGATTGATAAATTGTTCGATCAAATATCTGGAGCTAAATATTTCTCCAAGATCGATCTTCATTCTGGTTATCACCAGCTGAAGATCAAAGAAGAAGATATTCATAAGACTGTATTCTGAAGTAGGTATGGGCATTATGAGTTTATTGTTATACCTTTTGGACTAACAAATGCCCCCGTAGCTTTCATGCAGTTAATGAACAGCATATTCAGGCCTCACTTAGATCAGTTCATTATGGTCTTTATCGATGATATTCTTATTTATTCAAAGTCTGAAGAAGACCATGAAGAACATCTTAAGAAGGCATTGCAGATATTGAGGGAAAACAAACTATATGCCAAATTCAGTAAGTGAAAGTTTTGGCTCGAGGAAGTATCCTTCTTCGGCCATATAATTTCAAAGGACGGAATTTCCATTGACCCATCAAAGGTTGAAGCCGTGAAGAATTGGGAGCGACCAACAAATGGAACGGAAATCTGGAGTTTCTTGGGGCTAGCTAGTTATTACCGACGTTTTATCAAGGACTTCTCAAGAATTGTTGTTCCTCTCACCCAATTGACTCGCAAGGAAATACCTTATGAGTGGAAGGAAGACTATGAGAAGAGTTTCCAAGCTTTCAAGGATATCTTGACCACTGCTCCAGTCTTATCATTACCAATTGAAGGAGAGAAATATGAAGTATATATCGATGCTTCTGGTATTGGCCTCGGGTGTGAATTGATGCAGAACGGAAGAGTCATTGCATACTCTTCCCGACAACCGAAGAAGCATGAAGAGAACTACCCGGTCCATGATTTAGAACTAGCCGCAGTGGTATTTTCCTTAAAGATCTGGAGACACTACCTCTATGGAAAATAATTCATTGTGTACTTCGATCACAAGAGCCTCAAATATCTATTTTCCCATAAGGAACTAAGCATGCAGCAAAGGCGTTGGCTTGAGTATCTCAAGGATTTCGACTTCACTATATAGTACCATCTCGGTAAGGGTAATTCTGTAGCTGATGCCCTCAGTCGAAAGCTGAGAGTAATATTGGCAAGTTGCATGATTCAAGAATAGAAGTTATTAAAGGAATTCTCTAAACTCAATATTAGCACTGATGAACAAGACTGGTGCATTACTCTAGCCCATATGAGTCTACATCCAGATTTGCTATCAGAAATTTAGAAGCTACAAGAGGAAGATACTGCACTAGTGGAGATAAGGGACAAGCTAGATGAGAGACCGGACTTCAAGCTGGCACCCGATGAAAGACTGTTATTTCATGAAAGGACATGTGTACCCGACTGTCCCAAGTTGAAGAAGAAGGTTCTTGAAGAAGCTCATCGATCGAGGTACACAATCTACCCTAGAGCCACCAAGATGTACCAAGACTTGAAAAGGACTTTCTAGTGGCCTAATATGAAAAGGGAGGTAGCCGATTTCGTATCTCGCTGTCTGACCTGTCAACAAGTGAAGGCGGAACATCAGAAACCCGCCAGAAAGCTCATCCACTAGATATTCCCAAGTGGAAGTGGGAGGATATTGGCATGGATTTTATTATGGGCTTGCCCAAGTCTAGAGGTGGACATGATGGAGTTCAGGTAATTATCGACCGCCTAACTAAATCGACTCATTTCTTGCCCATCAAAAGCCGATGGTTAGTCGATGTCCTTACTGCCTTGTATATTAAGGAGACGGTTAGATTGCATGGAGTTCCCGTGTCGATCGTATCCGACCGAGACCCATGCTTCACCTCTCATTTTTGGAAGAGTCTACAGAACTCTTTGGGGACGAAACTCAACTTCAGCACTGCTTTCCATCCCCAGACAGATGGACAGATAGAAAGGACAAATCAAGTCGTTGAAGACATGTTAAGGGCCTGAATTATAGATTTCGGCGGTAGTTGGCATGACCACTTACCCCTAGCCGAGTTCGCATATAATAATAGCTATCAAGCCAGTATCCAAATGGCACCTTTCAAGGCACTCTATGGCAGAAGTTGTCGATCTCCAATATGATGATACGAAGTCGGTGAAAAGCAAATTCTAGGTCTAGCTATGGTGAGAGACTCTACTGAAAAGATACACCTCATTCGGGAAATACTAAAGATAACACAGTCCAGATAGAAGTCATATGCCGACAATAGAAGAAGAGATCTTGAATTTCAAGTCGGAGACCATGTTTTTCTCAAGGTCTCTCCTGCTCGAGGTATTAGAAGATTCGGTGTTAAGGGCAAACTTACACCGAGGTTTATTGGTCCATTTGAAGTATTGGGGAGAGTGGGGGATGTAGCTTACCGCATCGCCTTGCCTCCACAATTATCAGAGGTGCACAATGTATTCCATATTTCTATGCTGAAGAAGTATGTGCACGATCCTTCCCACGTCATCGACCATACTGACCTGGTGATATAGAAGGACCTTACCTATGAGCAGAAGCCAATGAAGATCCTCGACCGAGAAATCCGAGTTCTAAGAACCAAGACGATCCCTATGATGAAAGTCCAATAGAATCGATGCTTAGAACAAGAAGCTACATGGGAAATCGAGGAATCTATGAGAAGGAGATTTCCAAAATTATTCCAGTTTGTAAGTATTTCTCACCCTCCTTGTCTCCATATATGCAATGGAATTTGGGGACCAAATTCTTTTAAGTGGGGGAGGGTGCAGCACCCCGTATAAAATAATATATAGACTTTTATCCCAAATAAATAAAAACTTCTATATGAAGGTTAAATAAGAAGTTAGAACACCCAATGAGGGCCATTATTTAAATTTACCACTATTGAAGTCATCATACGTAAAGATTATTCACCCGACAAGGTGACTTCTTAGAGTAGTGGGTTAAGTGATGCGTTACCCCAAATGAGTAACCATGGTTCGATTCTTGCATCCGCCATTTTCTTTTTGGGTAAAATAAATATATATATATGAAGGGCCCAAAGGATTAACCCCACCATTAAAAATGAATACATATATATATGTCACAAACCATTACCCACGTGAGGAGGGGCCAACAATGGTCTGAAGCCCAGATAAAGGGCGCATATGGCCAGGACGCCTTTGCATAGGGACCCCTCAACCACTAGAGCTTGGTGGAGACAATGACAGCCTTTTTCTGCTAGCAGCGGACCCCTTTTTTCCCAACAATGGATTCAATGGATTGAAGCATTAATTGCTTCTTTTTCCCTGGCAATGGACCCTTATATTTTTCCATTTCCTATAACTATCACATACCCTTTAGAATAGGGTCTTTACAGGAACGTACCTGAAGGGAGACTTCTTCCTACGAGCTTCTTCCTGCTGCTGGATCGTTGCAGAGGAGATTTGTTTTATTATTACCCCTTCTAGGTGTATACGTCAAAGAGGTAGGTGTTCTCAAGATCTGGCCTAATTAGTAGTTAAATAGGGTGACATGCATGAATAGGGTAGTTATGTATCACCTGGATTCTCTGTGTTATTCCATTTTAATTCCTGTAAATTACCCTATGTTTAAAAATTCATGTCTATGAAATTAAATTTTAAAAGTATTGTATGAGCATGATCTTGTAAATCTTGCTATTTGTCCATGTCCAGCCATATCTCTACTTCCTAATTCTGTGAATATTATATAAATCATGAACAATAAGTTACGTAATTAGTATCGACAATTAAAACACGCATCGACTATAGCATGCCACTTTAGAAAAGATGCCCAGATCTAATGCATGCTTGGATATGAAAACATGCTCAGACCCATGTATAGGCTTAGACTTAAAAATCCACATATGCTTAGACTTGTAAAAATGTGCACCGACCTCATGTGAAGGTGCTCAGACTTCATGCCTTGCAAATTTGAAAACATGTACAGACCTTCCTAGACATAAGACAAAATTTGCACTGACTACATGTGAAATTAGCACCAAGTTGATATGCATACTAACAGAGTATGCACCGACCCTATAGTCCATGAATAGTGAGCTGCAACGACCCTGTCGTGCACACAGCAAAGGCTGCACCGACCCTGTCGTGCATGCAACAAAAGCTGCACCGACCCATGCACGCAGCAAAGCTGCACCGACCCATGCACGTAGCAAAACATGCACCGACCTTGGCTTTGCATCAAATAGTGACTTGCACTGACTTTGATCTCACAGCAGAAGCTGCACCGACCCTGAGCTCTGCATGAATAGTGATTTGCATCGACCCTATCTTATGCATTTGGCCTAGACTAGCATCGACCCTGGACTGCATGAATAGTGATCTGCACCGACCTACCTTCTGCGAGTGCCAAACATGCACCGACCCTAGTAGCGTTCATTACAACAGAACATGCACTGACCTTGTGTTGAGACCTACACCTACGCATAAGCAAAAGATGCACCGACCTCACAACATCTAGCATATAAATGTGCACATACCCTATATGTATGCGTGAACAGTAATGTGCACAGACTTGTGTACCGAAGGTGAAATGTGCACAGACCTTATTTGGGTTCTAGCCACAATGTGCTTGGACCTTGGTATGTATGCTACAGTGATGTGCACCGACCTTGTATGGCACAAGGCACATGTGCACAGACTTGTATATGCGTAAGGCAGAAAAGATGCACCGACCTTAGATGCACCGACCCTGATCTGCACAATGAGGCAGCATGCACTGACCTTGCATTGAGACCTACACCTACGCTAAGAAAACTTGCACCGACCTTATATGCACCGACCCTGATCTGCACAAGGAGGCAACATGCACTGACCTTTCATTGTGACCTACACCTACGCTAAGAAAACTTGCACCTACCTTATATGCACCGACCTTGATCTTCGCAAGGGGAAAAATTGCACCGACCTTGCAGCAAACCTGCACCGACCTATATAGCGTGCATTACAACAGAAACCTGCTCGACCTACCTTGTGCGAGGGCCAAACATGCACCGACCTAGTCAACGCAAAAACCAAACCTACACCGACCTTAGTCTGTAAAGAACCAACGGTGCACCGACCTAGAACATGCACCGACCTGGAGACTCATGCGTATGAAACCTGCACCGACCCTGCAACTATGATGTGCAGACCATAATGTGCACCGACCTTATGTGCTCGGACCTTGTATATGCACGAATGTGCACTAACCTAGAACATGCACTGACCTACCTTGTATATCCACGAATGTGCACTAACCTAGAACATGCACCGATCTACCTTGTATATGCATGTATGTGCATAGACCTTGAAGGCATGTGCACCAGCCTATCACATAGAACTAATGGGTGCAATGACCTCATATATATATGCATAAGACAAACATGCACCGACCTTAGATGCTGGCAGACACAGCTAGCATCGACCTTAGCTAGTAAAACACAAACATGCACCGACCTTAATGCAATGCACCGACCTTAATGTAATGCATTGACCCAATCAAACTTACATGAACACAAGTTTAGTTCAATGAAACTTAACATAAATTAACATTAAAAGAGCCAGGGGTCGACCCATGGGGTCGACCCATCCCAAGGCTGTCCAGCCTTTACCTAATGATCCTTGGCCATCTCCCTAACCCTGATTTATCTATGTGCCATTCATTTCAAATGGATCATTTACATGTGATATGTCCTTACCTGATATTTCTACAATGTAAACTGCTTAAAATTATATATTGGCTATATAAATGAGAGTGGATGTCAAAAAGTATACTTGAAATGCTACCATACAAATAAGGGCCCGGTCTGGTCCTAGGAGGAGCACCCGAAGGTACTTGTGCCCATGGGAGTTTATTGACCACGGTGTTTGGCATTGCACCGAAGTACTTGCTTGCTTGACTTGAGACATTCCCACTCACTCTCTCATGACATGCTTGACTTGCTTGAAATGAATTACTTGGCCCGAGAAAAGGGCAATTACTTGCTTGAATGAAATGAATGAAATAGCCAATTCCATTACACTACTTGTTATTACACAAGCTTGAAATCACTTGCTTGAATATTGATCATTATCTTCTTGAAAAGATTTGTGTAATTACTTGACAATTACTTGCTAGTTCCATATTGATACATCTTATTGATATTCACGTGATACTCTCTTGATACAATTCTTGATATTCTTGCTTGGTCCAACATACATCATTATACCGCATGAACTTGTAATTAACTTAAAGATTGTTAGAACTTGAGATATAAATCATACTGAGCGATTCGCTCATCCAGTTGCTCGCTAACATTTTTCAGGAAACTTAGATAGCGACCACCACCCGGATGAGACTAATACCGAGTGATGAGTGCTAGAGTGGTGTACCGTCAGCTAGTCTAGTGTCCTACTTTGTATTTCCAGTTATTATTAAAGGCTTATATAATCTAATTGAGTCAGTTATGATCTAGTTAGATAGAACTTATTAAACTTGTAGCCTTATGAATGATTCTGGGATATTTCCATTCGGTTTAGTAGAGAAATTGTCATCTTAGACTATGGTATTATGTTAAACTTTGAATTAGCAATAAATTACCGAGTACTATGCGCACTCTGATTTTACGTGAATGACACGATCTATATAGATGCGTCATGCATCCGGGTATCTTCTGCGCTCGGGGCGTGAGAGAGCCAACCTTTCATGAATTTGAAGATAGGCTCACGCCAATCTTCTTCCCCTGGGGGAGTGTTCTGGTCGAGGTCATGGATCTCATAGATAGTGCGGCTGGACTCATTCTTGAGTGTACTCAGCATCAGTCTCTTGTGCTTGACAATGATGTCAACTTTGCCCTCGGGCGGAAGCTTGATGGCCGCAGCCAATTTTGCCAGGGCATCTGCCTGAGTGTTGCTGCTCCTGGGAACTTTGTCTATTTCAAGGAAATATAACTTCTGGGTAAGCTTGGTAACGGCGGCGTGGTATGGAACTAATTCCTGCTCCATACGTCACAAATGCCAAGGACTTGCCGGACTATGAGTTGGGAGTCCCCGTAGGCTTTGAGGCACTTGATGCCCATGTCGAGAGCCATCTGAAGCCCGATGATTAGAGGTTCATACTCAGCTTCATTGTTGGTTAGGGATTTCATGAGGGTGCATGAGTTGTACAAAACTCTGCCCTGAGGAGTCAGGAAAACAATGCCGGCACCCACCATGACGACTGGATTTTGATTATTCCGGGTAATCTCCCAGGAAGCGCCATCGAAGTAGAGCTCCCAACAAGGTACATTGGCTGTGAGGGCGTCTTGCTGTTGGTAATGCAAGACATCTCAGGTCTATTCAACTGGCGCTGGTGACTGGGAAGCAAGGGACTCCTCATCGGGGAGTTCCGTGTTAAGAAGTGAGTCGTCCGGTACCGGATGGGCTGCCAAAAATTCAGCCATGCCCTGTCCCTTGATTGCTTTCCTGGGGACATAGGTGATATCATACTCCATTAATAGAAGAGCCCATTTTCCCAATTGGCCTGAGAGGACAGGCTGCCTGAGGAGATACTTGAGTGGGTCGTGCTTAGATATGAGCTCAACCCGATGGGACAGGAAGTAATGCCACAGGTTCTTGACGGCAAACACCAATGCTAAGCAAAATTTCTCCATAGGGGAGTAGCGGTACTCAACCCCAATCAGTTTTCGGCTAAGGTAGTAGAGCGGTTGCTCTTTGCCCTCCTCATTGATTTGCGCCAACAAGGCTCCTAGCGAAGTGTCCATGGCGGCGATGTAGAGTATAAGGGGTTTGCCCTTGACTGGTGCCCCTAGAACTGGGGGAGTAAGGATATACTCCTTGATCAGCTCGAAAGCAGTATGTCATTCTGGATCCCATACAAATGGGGTGTCTTTCTTCATAAGCTTGTTGAAAGGAGCGCATCAGCTGGAGAGGTTGGAGATGAACCTCCGAATGTAGGCCAATCTTCCTTGGATGGACCTAAGCTCGGTGAGGTTCTTGGGCTGTGGAAGCTCCCGGATCGCCTTCATCTTGCTGGGGTCCACCTCAATTCCTCGGTATCTGACGATGAAGTCAAGAAACTTGTCGCTGGATATGCCAAAGGCACATTTTATGGAGTTCAGCTTAAGCCCATATTGTCGGAGTCGATTGGAGACCTAGCGCAGATCATGTAGATGGTCTTCCTGCCTTTTTGTCTTGATGATGAGGTCGTCGACGTAGCACTCGATGATGTTATGTAGCATTTTGTCGAATATTTTGGTCATGGCCCTCTAGTAAGTGGCGTCGGCATTCTTCAAACCAAAGGGCATGCGCTTATAGTTGAAGATCCCTTTAGGGGACCGGAAAGCTGTGTGATTCTTGTCTTTGAGGGACATCCAGATCTGGTTGTAGCCGGACGATCTGTCCATGAAAGACAAGGCTTCATGTCCGGTGGTCATATCGACCATGGTTTTCGTGATTGGGAATGGGAAGTTGTCCTTCGGACAGGCTTTGTTGAGGTCTCGGAAGTTGACGCAGATGTGGACTTAACCACTTTTCTTCTTTATTGGGACAATGTTGGCGATCCAGATCGGATAAATACATGGCTTGATGAAGTCAACCTCCGTCATTTTGTTGACCTAGGCCGAAACTTGGAGTTCCAACTCATGGCGCCTGTAGCGCTGTGGCTGTTTGACTGGAGTTGCTGTGGGAGAAATAGCTAGCTCGTGCTCTTCTACGGAGGGGTCTAGCCCTGGCATCTCCTTGTACGTCCAGGCGAAGCAGTCCTTGTATTCGAGCAGGAGTTGCTTGTAGTCCCGCCTTTCTGCTTCGGTGAGAACAGCACTGATGAATGTTGGCTGGTGGGCTTCATCTTCACCCAAGTTGATTTCAACGAGTTCGTCAACGGTTGCTTGGCCACTATCCTCCAGCTTGGGAGGAGCGGGTTGGAGGTCGATGAAGTCTTCATCATCAGTGTCAGCTTCATGTACTTCTTGATTTTTGAAGCCACTTGTCGACGCTGATGGAGCCGGGGAAGTGTTGTTACTGGGCTCTGGCAAGGGTTGTTCTGAATTGCTAGGGCCTTGCTGGAAATTACCGGCTGGTGCTGCTAAAGCTTCCTTGGGGTTGCCTGGTAAAGCTGACAACCCTTCATGGCCAGTGCTCTGGGCACCTTCCTCATCAGGAAAGCTTGTCGAGCTAGATTCTTTAACAGGCTGGGAGACACAGAGAGCTTCATCAGCCCTAATGTCTTCGTAGGAGGGTGGCAAAGACTCATTGATTGCTTGAACTAGGGTGCTAGCCCGGGCGGGGAGCGAGATTAGGATCTCCTCTTCCTCGCCCCATGAGCTGTCGAATTTTGTATCGACATTAGTTTGTTTGTCTACTGGCAACGTCGGGCCTACGGCGTTGACCGCGTGGTAGACGCGAAAGTCCGGGTATTGGTCATAGCCGAGTCCCCTAGTATCTTTGTAGGAAAATGGGGGTTGCCCCCAGACCTGGGAAGGAGTCCACAACCGGCGAAAGTTTCTACGCCATGTGGAATCTTGCCATTGGGGACTGTGTTGCTTTAGGCACATCTCACGGATGCGCTGCGGTAGGTTGTCCATTACTTGGACTGCTTCAGGGGTATCATCGGCTCGTTTGGGCCAGCCAAAGTTATCTTCTGGTGGGGATTGAGGGGTCATGTCTCCCTTGTAGAAGACAATGGGCTTATCCTTGTTAGCCTTCTTCCTATTTCTGAGTTGTAAGTTGTAGGTAACGACAAACGTTGTAAGTGGCTCAACCTTGTGCTCTTCTGAAGCACACGAGAGCTGTATGCAATCTGGTGATAGGCATATGCTCTTGTCGATGGCTCGGCTAATAAGATTAGCCTCGAAGTCGATTTTACGCCTCTTGGGGTGGTCTGGGGTTGACTTGGAGCTGAGGTGCAGTCGATGAAGCTCAGCCTTTTCCTCGTCAATGGAGAAGAGATCATCATCATCTTCCTCTGAGAGCCAGCCATTGCTTTTGCTTTTGATTACGGGGTATGCACTGGGTCCCCAAGAATAAAGTGCAGCATCAACAAGATTGCACTCCGCTGGGGTGAATGGCAACAGGTCTACAAAGACCATGTGTTGTTCTCCATCCTTTGCATATTTGATGCACTGATGGAGAGTTGACAGGACGACCCGATTTTCATGCAACCAGGGTCTGCCTAGTAGTACCTTGTAGGAAGTGTTGGCGTCACTGATGTAGAATGTCACTTTAGAGGTGAAATCATTGAACACCAGATCCACATCTACTCGACCGAGAACGTCCTCAGTGTCTTGGTTGAAGCTGGATATTTTGACCGCTTAAACCTTCTGGAGGTACGGGGTCAAATATAGGGTCTTGAAAGTTTTTAATGGCATGATGTTGACAGCAACACCAGCGTCCACCAGGATCCGGTTCACCTCATGCCCATTGATTTCCCCCCTCATGTAGAGAGGGTGGTTCTGACACGGAGGAGAAAGTAACATATTTTTTTCTGTGAAGGTGACGGTGGCCGCGAAGGCTTCGTATGTCGACACCTTCATTTCCGTAGCATGTGCTTCATAGACTTTCGATTCTTGGAGTATTTTGGTAAGAGCTTCTCTTAGCTCCTTACTCCAAGCAATAGCTTCCCAGATTGTAATGCTAGCGGGAAACCGCTTCATCTGGTGGAGGACCTTCCGGTCGGCTCGAGCACGAGCATCCTTCAATGATGGTAGTATGTCGAGTTGGGTCTTGTGCAAGCTATCGCGCTGCTCCCAATCAGGGAGTTGCACTGCCTTGCCTTTGACACTGGGATCGGACTGACTCTGATTGCCTGTGGGATCTTGGAATAGGGGTGCCAAGGATGGCTCTTCTGGGAGTAGCTAGCGAGCTGGCTCATCCTTGCCAGACGGGGTTGCTTGTCCTTCAAAAGTAACCGACACTGGAGCAGGGACTGGAACGCTGGCGATGACCTCCCCTGTGCCGGAGGGATCAAAGATACTGGGCCCTATTCAGATTTCTATCTCCGAAATAGGGGCAGGTTCTTCTTCTCGGAAGAGGATAATTCGCTCTGGGTCTAAGGTGGATGGGTGAAGGGGTAGCTCAGCAATCCTACCGCGGCCTATACCATGCCCTCGGCCATGACCTCGGCCACGACCTCGGCCGCGGCCTATATTTTTCGGAGTTGGTTGCAACCCGAGCGGGGTGGTGGTTCTCTGTCTGGTTTGGGAGGCCACTGGCTCACCTCGCCGAGAAGTGTTGATGTTATCAGGGGGTGGAATGGCCACCATGTTGCAGGTGCAGCCCCGAAGCATTTCTTACAACTACTCTGTGGTGATCTCCTTATCTTTATAGAACAAGGAGAGTACTTCTGGGATGAAGAGCCTTTCACCATTCTTGATCTTCTCGATCATCTCCTAGACCCATCTTCTAAGGCAAGCTTGCTTTTGCATCTCTTCCCACTGGATGTAGCTATCGAATGGGAGAGCAGTAGAGGGACAGGGATGAATGTATTCCTCCAATTCGTCGATGAGCCATTGTAGCCTTTGTAGAGGTGTTAGCTCGGCTAGAAATTGTAAGGCGGCTGCTTCTTCAGCTCGCGTCTTGAGCCGTCTTTTGAGGTTCTTCCTCCTATTTCTCTCCATTTTCTTGGCAATGGCCGCCTCCAGGGGAGTAGGAAGGAGAGGTGCTAGAGCCAGAGTTGACAAATCCCCATGAGGATATCTCCGAGGTGATGTTTTGTTAGAGTGAGGTCGACGGCTTTTCTTTGCCCGGATTTCAATCCAGGCACCTTCCGCTTGTTGTATTTGGAAGGTGGCATTGATCTCCTACTCGATGACTTTAAGTGGTAGCTCTTGGTATGCTGGGATGGTGGGACTGGCGTCCGAAGACATATGCGCAGTTTGATGCCTTACCTGTAGTGGATAAATTCTTTGTTGGAATTGGGGCTATGGGACTCACTTGGAGTCCTGCTCCTTAGCTTTGCCTTTGCTATTCGGCTTGGAGCGGTATCCTACGGTAACTGGAGTCGCAGTGAGGCACCGCCGCTCCTGGCGGTTACCGTAACTTTGCATATTAATCAGGCCTAGCTGTGAAAGGCCAGAGTCATTGAAGACTCCAAAGACGTCTTCTTCACGATCTGAACTGGGTTGTAGGGTATAGGAAGGGCACCTGAAGGCATGCTGGATGGAGAGACACGACACGGGTGTGCCGAGGCTCCGTCCTGTTTTTGCTTCCCCTTCCTATCTTTTGGCACAGGTGGTGGAGTCAGAGCAGGAGGGTAGCGAGAGGAGTTTGGGATGCCCATCGTTGTCTCGCTTACCAGGACATCCTCTCGGCCTAGAAGGACTCGAAGTAGCCTGGCAGTATCCTCCTTAATGGAAGAGACTCCAACTCCTGCCATGGTCACCAATTTGAGGTTGAAGCAATGGGAGCTGACTGGTTGGTACTTGGTGCCTGGGTGTCTGGAGGAGCTGTGGTGGCAGGCGGGTGGATGACGTTGACTGAGAAATTTCTCGCCTCAGTCTCCTGACTGGCGTCCCGCCTCCTACGGATCAACAGTCGCTCGAGAGCTTCTCGATTGTCAGTTCGAAACTCGAGCCACTCGGGGACATGTCGATAAGACAACCCGTGCCCATTTGCTTGAGGAGGATCTGGGTGGTCTGGTGCATTTCTGGCAATGCCCAAAGTTTCTTCAACGGCTTCTTGAAGCCTCAGAGTTGCCATAGAGTTCCCCTCAGCATCAATTTGCTCCCACTGGATCTGTTCCTGGATTAAGTGTTGAACTTCCTTGTAGGACCCGATCGCGTGGCAGATTTTGGCATGAAAGGGGCAGTACTGGGGAGGACTAAAGTCCCATTGAGTGTAGTCTGTTGGCGGCTCACGAGCCATGATTTACCCGCTCTGAACGAGGACATCAAAGAGCCGCCTGGTCCTTTCTCTTGGAAAGGAAAGAGGTGTGTGGTCATGCCAGGGTCTCCACCCCGGATACCACAATGAATGCTCACCTTCGCTGGTGCTGGGCTCCTCTGTTCCGACATCGGAGAGGGAGAATGCAGCCATCATGTGAATCACATTAGCTGAATAGTGAATCATACGCGCTATCTTAGCAAGTCTAGACCACGCATGTGGCTACAAGGGATTGACATGACCGCTCTTCATTTTGATGAGGCTGTCTCGGATCAGCTTCTATGCCTGAGTCTTGAAGACGTAGCAATCTTCAAGTGAATGCCCTAACATGCAATGGTATGGGCAGTAGTTAGGGTCATCGACTTTCTGGGCATCATCTGGCTTTTGAACTTCTGGTAGCTCGATGATCTTTTGAGCCACGCAGAGGTCGAAGAGCATCTTCATATGTTCCTTCTTGAAGGAGAAGGGTGTCTTCATATGCTTTGAAAAGGAAGGAGTGGTTGGTTTGTCTGTCGACTTCTAGTTGGAGCCGCTCAACTCGCCCTCCTTGCTCGCTTTGGCGGTGGGGGTGAACTCAATGGTGTTCACCTCCTTATCGGGTTGGCCTTCTCGCGTCTGTTTACCCTTCACAGAAGTATAGCTCGGGTTATCAGCAAAAAACATCTCTATTTCAGCGACTGCCGAGTTGAGCTGGTCAAAGCCTTTAATATTGGTGCCGAGAAGCTTTTCACTGACCTCCGCTGCCAAGCCTTTGCGGCATATAGTAATGGCGTCCTCCTGGGCTGGCGGGTTGACACACCTCATACTGAGGTCTCGCCATCTCTTGATGAAGTCGAGGGCACCCTCGCCCTTCTTCTGCCAAAGAGAGCAGAGCTTGGCCAGGGAGATCTTGCGCTCGACCATCTGGAAATGATGAAGGAATTTCTTCTGGAGATCTTCCCAGTCGACTATTGAATTGGGCTTCAGGCGGGAATACCATTGGAAGGCCACTCCCGTGACTGAGGTGGTGAAGTAGCGAAGGGGGTATGACTCGTCCAACGCTAGCTCGCCCAT
The DNA here is from genome assembly GCA_022559845.1 of Amorphophallus konjac. Taxonomy (NCBI): domain Eukaryota; kingdom Viridiplantae; phylum Streptophyta; class Magnoliopsida; order Alismatales; family Araceae; genus Amorphophallus; species Amorphophallus konjac. The sequence goes on along the minus strand of CM040118.1, from coordinate 273,228,322 downwards.
GGCCGTGATGTAATAGGCCAAGTGCTCGTGTGGAGACCCTTGCTCATTAAACTTTTACAACTTCGGGGGCTTGGCGTACTCCGGGGGAAGCTTTTTCAGCTGGTGATGCAGTGGGTAGGGTACACTATATGTAATGCCCTGGATTCTTATCGGATCTTTCGGATCCTTATCGGAGTGCTTTCGGATCACTTTTGTTGGTCCTGAGTTGAGTTTTACGATCCACGTTGGTTTTTCTCTCGTACAAATTACGGAACCCTATGTTGAGTTTATTTCTCAGTTCATCGACTCGAGGACGCTACAGTTGCGATGTACTCTTTGAGAGGATCGTTTTGGCTATTTTTACGTATTTTTCTGAATTAGTGTTTTTTTGGGCACAAAATCAGAATATTGAAAATTAGGAAAATTCCTAATTTCTTTTCTATTTATTCTTCTTTCACCCTCTCCTCCCTCATTCTCACCCTCACTTTCTCTCTCTCATTCTCTCTCCTCTCTGGTCCACTCGACGCGGGGCGCGCAACCGTGGCGAGCTGGCTGAGGCGGGAACGCGATGAAGTGAACCTGGATAGTGATGGAGTGGCGGATTGAGTGTGGCGCGGCGCGATCCCTCGGTGGATTCAAAGCCGGCGCGGTTCGTTGGTTTGGCAATTTTCAGCGCGGTTTAGTCGCTTCGGCGCGCGGAATCGCCGGTGGAGGTAGGGAGATGGAAGCTCTACTTCTCTGCTACGTTCCCTCACAGTTTCACGTCGAACGGTGCGAGAACGAGTGGGTTTCATTCAAGTTTGGGAAAATCATGCTTTTAGGGTGTTCGTCGGGTTCATCGGAAAATGGCGACAGTTTTCAGATTAGTTGGTGTCATTCGAACCCCTGGAATGTCAGCATTCCATTCCCACTAATTTCGTTGTGATTGGTGGTCATTTGGGACCGGTAGGAGCCCAAGAACCCATGTGATTCCATTTGGGTCAATTCGGTAGAATTGCCCGTTTCTAGCTATTTGTGCGTCGATTTGACCCCTTCCGGGGTGTGGAAGGTCGGTATTATCATTGTGATTGTATCCCCTTCATTTCTGAGCGAACGGGGCGTGGAAAGGCCGAGATCCAGCCGATCCCATGGTTTTCCCACCGTAACGCCTGAACGGTCGTTACAGCAACCGTTTAGGTCAATGCACGGTCCAATGTGTGACCATTTTATGTATGTCGCTTTGGGTCTGTGCAGTCTCGCGATAGACCGTCTTCTGTGTTTCGTGGCCCATATTGGACCGTCCATATCCTTCGGACGGCCCTTGGGTGGCTGTGTGTATCGTTTGGATGGCACTTGGGTGGCCGTGCAGTTTCCTTCGTCGCATGTGGCAGTTGAGCGGTCATACGATAGACTGTTTAACTTGCTTGAGCGGTCCTTTGCTAGACCGCTTAGTGTTGTTGACCTTAGTCAATGGTTTTATGGCGGTTAGTGAAGCGGTCCTTCCCTAGACCATTCCTTGTCTTGGGCGGCCTTCTCTTAGACCGTCTAGACCCTTTAACGGCCCATTGGTAGACCATGACTTGACGTTTGACCATAGTCGTCTGCCTCTTCGTTGTAGCGCCCTTTTCTTAGGTCGCTGCAGTCCGTTTGTCTTAGATCAATAGGTCAAGGCGGTTAGTGTGGCGGTTTACTCGTAGACCGCCTAGTCCGTGTAGCGCGTCTATATTTGACCGCTTGGGTGGTTTGACCGAATAGGTCGGTTCAGGGTTGACTATGTTTAGCGGTCTAATCCTTGACCGCTACAGTCCCCTAGCGGCCCATTCTTTGACCGTCAGTGTATGTTCCTCCGCTTAATTTTGAGTGTCATTTCCCGATGTGTTGGTTCCCAAGTGCCTCGGCTTGACCTCGTGGTTTGCCCATTGTCCCGTGGACGTCTTTTGATGTCCTATGAGGGCTATAACCACGTTATAAGGTAGCCAGGCGTACTTTGCTATTGGATAGTGTTTTGTACTGCTTCTGAGTCTTCTGAGTCATTATTTATGTTCTGGTTAACCCGATGACATCCAGTGGTTGACAAGTGACCTTGTGTGTGTCTCGATAGATTGAGACATGGTTCTAGACGCCTAGAGGTGCTGTCTTACCTCGGTTTGTGTGTCCAGGTGCTTTGAGGGCCGTGATGCTCCCTCAGTCTTCGTGTGCCATTTTATATGGGTTTGTGGATCTGATGATCTAGTGTCATTTTTCTCGACTTAGGATTAGGCTGATTGGCGAATTGTCACCGCCGTTGAGCGACGATCTTGACTCCGAGTCACGAGACTCAAGGATTGTTGCATTGGTAGGTCTAGTTGCCCTGTCCTGAGTCTGTTGGCAGTTGGTGTATTGCCTTTGTGATTCTTAGTACAGGTGACAGTGTGTGCTTAGCCTGTCTGTACTCTAGCACTCGTGTTTCAGAGTCTCTTTGTCTAGTGAGCCTCCACTAGTCGTAGCCTGATGACCTCGAGTGTCAGCCCACCTAGGAGAGGTGGCGGGGCAATTCCCGAGATACGATCAGTGAGTATCTCAGTCTCCGTCATTCTCGGCGTCCGTAGGAAGAGACTTGTGGCGCAGTGTAAGACATCGGTGGATGCATCTGGCTGTTCTTCTAGTAAGGAGGTGATTCCGTCACTTGGCACGTGACCCTCGTGTTTCTCGGAGTCTGTGTTCCCCTTCCAAGTTAGCCTGTTCTTGGCTTCATCCAAGATCAGCTCTCCTTTTTGAGTAAGTCTATTCTCGGCCTTGCCCGAGGATAGCTTTCTGTTGCGTGCATGACGATCTAGTCATGTATGTGTTTGTGTCTGTGTCTATCTAGGTCTTTTCTAAGGTTTTGCCTAGTTTTGTAGGACCTTCGCTTTGGGCCTTATGCCTGCCGACAGATCGGTAACTCCTGACTTTGTGAGATCAGTGTTCGCCCTTCTGTCATTGTTTGGGGTAGTTAGGGAGCCGAGGTTGGTTTGGCAGCTGTGTTTTGCTCGGTGGAGTTTTTCCCTTTTCTTTTAGCTATTCTACTCCTTCTATTACGACTTTCTTTTATAGCTTTCTAGTTGTAGTTTAGCTTTTCCTGCATTATTGCTACTACTATTTTAGTTGTTGTTCCATGTTACTGCGTTATTTTTCAGTGCGGACTCGTGTGACCCCTACTGAGCCAGTGACACGAGGCTCACCCCTACTTTTCAGGTGTGGTCGTCTCTTCTTCCTTCGTGATTCCTGGTGTGGCGTGTTCGTAGTTGCCAGCGGTACCTGCGTCGGGCTTCCCCCAACCTTAGTGTATGTTTTTCTTTCTGTTGGACTGTACTTGTATTTCCTTTGGATTGGACTCTGGTATAATTGTTAATTTTAACTGTTAATTAAAAAGTAATTTTATTTCTGCTACTTTAGCAAACCTGATTAATGAAATAGTATTGCTTACTGTTATATCTGTGACTTCAATGTACTACACAACAATCCTTTTATCCCTTCGGAGCTTTACAGCTCTTGGGAGGCTTCACGGGTTCCAAGTGGTATCGGGTCTACTCGGTAATCCTATCGGGTATATCCGGTATCTGGAGTCTGGGTCGTCACATGTGGTATCAGAGCGATATTGTGTGAAGTACATGGGAATCCAAGATATACAGTGTCCAGAGTCCTGAAAGTCCAGTACAGTCTTTCGCTGGCTTAGGTTTTGCGATTCCTTGTCGCTTTGTTTTCCGTAAGTGATCTTGTGCGTGCTGTGTTGGCACTGTACGAGATGGTTTTCCTCTCGTCAGGATGCGATGGGATGCTCCTTTTCGTCGTGGTGTTTGTCTCGATCGTGCTGTACTTGGCAGAGTTCGCCGGTAGGCTTGAATCTGCAATACATTATTCGAGATCTTTCCATGGTTTGTTCAGGTGGCTGGTGACTTTTCTGGTTGGTGTGATGGCCATGCACACTCTTATGTTGTTTTGGTCATCCCAGCTTGAGTCTGTTTAGCTCCTGAGGTGTTTCGCTTCTGTTGAAGTGGTTGCTTTGTTGCCTCAATTGAGAAGATGCTCAAGCGAACCTAGGATTTTCCTTCCTGGTGAGCTACTGTTAGTGAGCTTGATGCTTCTCATCCTGTTTGGTGGAGTCTTTTCGAGGTAAGCCTTGGAATTGTTGTCTTGGTGAGACCTCTGTCCTGTGTCTACTTAAGGGTGGACAGTATTTATTCTGAGACTGATCTGCCTCTCTGTTCTACGGTTGCTTGGCTTTGGACCTAAGCTTTGTGTTAAGAGCCGTTGTGCAGCGTGTTTGCCGTGCCGTGTCTAGCGGCCGATGTCTTGTGAAGGCTCATTTATTCCTTCAGGACGTAATGGTAAGATGACATTAGCCTTTCTTTGTGCTTTATGTTGAAGCTGGTACTCTCCTTCGTTGGCACTTAAGCGACTTATGATCGGTTGTTCGCAGGATCAATACTCGTGGCATGTTATATTACGATTCTTATGAATTACGATGGCATCGAGTGTGTGCTGAGATGCGGATACCGAGGTATTTCTGATGCCTGTGTGCATTGTATGAGTGCGCAGCGGGAGCGTGTGGGCTGGTCACCCACGGGTCGAGGATCGTTGGTTGGAAGATTCTGGCCAGTCGAGAGAATTATTTTTCTCGATGTGACTTCATCTTGGCTTTGTGTGCCTTGATGTTGTTGTTGCCATGCCATTGTTCTTGGAGGCATTATGGTGTTGGCACTAGCATTTGTGAGTATTGGGGAATCTGTCGGCATTTCTGCTGGTTGAGTACCTTTCGCTTCTCTGTAATTCTTTCTTCGGTGTTGTGCTCTCGAGATGTGATCGTGGTCCTTGAGATGCGCTTCCCAAGATTATTGTTCGTGTTGTCGTTTTGTCGTTGTTTCCCTGTGATTCTATCTTAGCATCGTGTGGACCATGATCTTGTCGGTTAGTTGTGCTATACTCTTCTTTCCTGGTAGAGTTAGTGTGCTACTCGATCAGATGTAATATCTGAGTGAGGACTGACTTGATTATGTTTGTGGTCCAGTGCTGTCGTTGGCGTCCTGTGTGCCAGGCTTTCGTTGTTGCCCTTGGCACTGGAGCCGATGATGTCGAGTTGTCAGCTGAGAGGACTATGCTTCCTTGTTTAAGCTGATGCTTGCCGTGTCTGTCGTTTTATTTTCCAGATAGCTGTTGTCGTGGCATGAGTCGTGTCTCCTTTCTTGTGAGACGTAAGCGACGTTGCCTTGCTTAAGAAGCACCAGACTTGTGTTCACTGGTGTGCCATGCTCATTCTGTAGATCGATTTGCCTTGAAATCCAGAACGTGTGCTTGTGATTATGGTATGGCAGTGTTCCTCTAAACTATGTTTTTCGAGATTCGTGTTGTTTCAAGTTGTGTCCTAGGGTTTGTTCTTCCCTACTTCTCCTTGGTAGTTCCTTAAATTTCGAGGATGAAATTTCTTGAAGGAGGGGAGGCTGTAATGCCCTGGATTCTTATCGGATCTTTCGGATCCTTATCGGAGTGCTTTTGGATCGCTTTTACGGGTCCTGAGTTGAGTTTTACGATCCACGTAAATTTTTCTCTCGTACAAGTTACGGAACCCTGTGGTGAGTTTATTTCTCAGTTCATCGACTCGAGGACGCTACACTTGCGATGTACTCTTTGAAAGGATCGTTTTGGCTATTTTTGCGTATTTTTCTAAATTACTATATTTTCGGGCACAAAATCAGAATTTTAGAAATTAGGAAAATTCCTAATTTCTTTTCTATTTATTCTTCTTTCACCCTCTCTCCTCCCTCATTCTCACCCTCACTTTCTCTCTCTCGTTCTCTCTCCTCTCTAGTCCTCTCGACGCGGGGTGCGCGACCGTGGCGAGCTGGCTGAGGTGGGAACGCGATGGAGTGAACCTGGAGCGTGATGGAGTGGCGGATTGAGCGTGGCACGGCGCGATCCCTCGGTGGATTCAAAGCTGGCGCGGTTCGTTGATTTGGCAGTTTTCGACGCGGTTTAGTCGCTTCGGCGCGTAGAATCGTCGATGGAGGTAGGGAGATGGAAGCTCTACTTCTCTGATATGTTCCCTCATAGTTTCACGTCGAACGGTGCGAGAACGAGTGGGTTTCATTCAAGTTTGGGAAAATCATGCTTTTGGGGTGTTCGTCGGGTTAGCCAAAAAATGGTGACAATTTTCAGCTCAGTTGGTGTCATTCGAAACCCTGGAATGTTAGCATTCCATTCCCACTGATTTCGTTGTGATTGGTGGTCATTTGGGACCGGTAGGAGCCCGGGAACCCATGTGATTCTATTTGGGTCAATTCGGTAGAATTGCCCATTTCTAGCCGTTTGTGCGTCGATTTGACCCCTTCCGGAGTGTGGAAGGTCGGTATCATCATTGTGATTGTATCCCCTTCGTTTCGGAGCGAACGGGGAGTGGAAAGCCCGAGATCCAGCCGATCCCATGGTTTTCCCGCCGTAATGCCTGAACAGTCGTTACAGTTACCGTTTAGGTCAATGCGCGGTCCAATGTGTGACTATTTTATGTATGTCGGTTTGGGTCTACGCGGTCTCGCGATAGACCGTCTTCTGTGTTTCGCGGCCCATACTGGACCATTCATATCCTTCGGACGGCCCTTGGGTGGTCGTGTGTATCCTTTGGACGGTACTTGGGTGGTTGTGCAGTTTCCTTTGTCGCGTGTGGCAGTTGGGCGGTCTTACGATAGACCGTTCAGCTTGCTTGAGCGGTCCTTTGCTAGACCGCTTAGTGTTGTTGACCTTAGTCAACGATTTTATGGCGGTTAGTGAAGCGGTCCTTCCCTAGACCGTTCCTTGTCTTGGGCGGCCTTCTCTTAGACCGTCTAGACCCTTTAGCAGCCCATTGGTAGACCGTGACTTGAGGTTTGACCGTAGTCGTCCGCCTCTTTGTTATAGCACCCTTTTCTTAGGCCGCTACAGTCCGTTTGTCTTAGATCAATAGGTTTTGGCGGTTATTGTGGTGGTTTACTCTTAGATCGCCTAGTCCGTGTAGCGCATCTATATTTGACCGAATAGGTCGGTTCAAGGTTGACTGTGTTTAGCGGCCTAATCCTTGACCGCTACAGTCCCCTAGCGGCCAATTCTTTGACCGTCAGCGTATGTTCCTCCGCTTAATTTCAAGTGTCGTTTCCCGATGTGTTGGTTCCCAAGTGCCTCGGCTTGACCTCGTGGTTTGCCCATTGTCCTGTGGACGTCTTTTGATGTCCTATGAGGGCTATAACCACGTTATAAGGTAGCAAGGCGTACTTTGCTATTGGATAGTGTTTTGTACTGCTTCTGAGTCTTCTGAGTCATTATTTAGGTTCTGGTCAACCCGGTGACACCCAGTGGTTGACAAGTGACCTTGTGTGTGTCTCGATAGATCGAGATACGGTTCTGGATGCCTAGAGGTGCTATCTTACCTCGGTTTGTGTGTCCATGTGCTTTGAGGGTCATGATGCTCCCCCAGGTCTCCGTGTGTCATTTTATACGGGTTTGTGGATCCGATGATCTAGTGTCGTTTTCCTCGACTTAGGATTAGGCTGATTGGCGGCTTGTCACCGCCGTTGTACGACGATCTTAACTCCGAGTCATGAGAATCAAGGATTGTTGCGTTGGTAGGTCTAGTTGCCCTGTCCTGAGTCTGTTTGCAGTTGGTGTACTGCCTTTGTGCTTCGTAGTACGAGTGACAGTGCATGCTTAGCCTGTCTGTACTCTAGCACTCGTGTTTCAGAGTCTCTGTGCCTAGTGAGCCTCCACTAGTCGTAGCCTGATGACCTCGAGTGTCAGCCCACCTGGGAGAGGTGGCGGGGCTATTCCCGAGATACGGTTTGTAGGCTAGTTTTCTTGGGCTCCCTTGCCTTGCAGTAGCGTCCTGCTGGGGGAGAAAACTAGCTAGAGGCTTGGCTCAAGGCATTGGGCTTGTTTGTGCACAAGTGGTCAGGGATGTTTGGACGAACGCCGACGGGCGTGACCCTGACTAGTCACTCGTTACTGTAGTTCCTGGTTCAGATCAGTGAGTATCTCAGTCTCCGTCATTCTCGGCGTCCGTAGGAAGACTTGTGGCGCAGTGTAAGACATCAGTGGATGCATCTGGCTGTTCTTCTAGTAAGGAGGTGATTCCGTCACTTGGCGCGTGACCCTCGTGTTTCTCGGAGTCTGTGTTCCCCTTCCGAGTTAGCCTGTTCTTGGCTTCATCCAAGATCAGCTCTCCTTTTTGAGTAAGTCTATTCTCGGCCTTGCTTGAGGATAGCTTTCTGTTGCGTGCATGACGATCTAGTCATGTATGTGTTTGTGTCTGTGTCTGTCTAGGTCTTTTCTAAGGTTTTGCCTAGTTTTGTAGGACCTTCGCTTTGGGCCTTATGCCTGCCGACAGATCGATAACTCCTGACTTTGTGATATCAGGGTTCGCCCTTCTGTCGTTGTTTGGAGTAGTTAGGGAGCCGAGGTTGGTTCGGCAACTGTGTTTTGCTCGGTGCAGTTTTTCCCTTTTCTTTTAGCTGTTCTACTCCTTCTATTACAGCTTTCTTTTACAGCTTTCTAGTTGTAGTTTAGCTTTTCTTGCTTTACTACTACTGCTGTTTTAGCTATTGTTCCGTGTTACTATGTTGTTTTTCAGTACGGACCCCCGTGACCCCTACTGAGCCAGTGACACGAGGCTCACCCCTGCTTTTCAGGTGTGGTCATCTCTTCTTCCTTCGCGGTTCCTGGTGTGGCGTGTTCGTAGTTGCCAGCGGTACCTGCGTCGAGCTTCCCCCGACCTCAGTGTACATTTTTCTTTCTGTTGGACTGTACTTATCTTTCCTTTGGAGTGGACTCTGGTATAATTGTTAATTTTAACTGTTAATTAAAAGGTAATTTTATTTCTGCCACTTTAGCAAACCTGATTAATGAAATATTATTGATTAATGTTATATCTGTGACTTTAATGTACTACACAACAATCCTTTTATCCCTTCGGAGCTTTACAACTCTTGGGAGGCTTTACGGGTTCTAAGTGGTATCGGGTCTACTTGGTAATCCTATCGGGTATATCCGGTATCCGGAGTCCGGGTCGTCACACTATAGAGGTCTAAGTGGCAACCCCTTCCCCATACTGGGCGAGCTTCGTCTCGACGATCCGCTCGATCATCTGTCATTGTGCCACAAGATGCTCTGGCACTGGCATGTTAGAGGCTCGTGGATGCGCTTCCACTAGTGGCGTGCTGAACCTATTGTTGTCGGGGTTCAAGCGGCTGCTGTTGAGATGTTGGCACCATTGTGCCCAACTGGTAGTGCTGGTGCTTCGGCCAAAGGCATATCAGGCTGTTGAGGGTAAAGGGCTCGCTCTTGAAGAAGGTATTGCAGCAGGGCCTTCAAATGTTGATTCTCCTTCATGAGAGTCTCGAGAGTCACCTCTTGAACCTCATTTGCCGGAGGATCATTGTTGATTGGATCCGCGTTAACATGAGTGCCACGATCCTCGACTGGTACCTCTTCGGCGTGTTCCGATGCTTGTGGTACGGCAGAAGTGCCGATGTGACCTAGCGGCGCTGGTGGTTGAGTTTGAGGGCGAGGCCTCCTGAGCTGGGCAAGAGACTGGTTCAGGTCATCGGACTGAGTGTCGGGTTAGTGTCCGGTGGCATAACACATGAACACCCGAACCGCGTAGTCGATGAGCCGAACCATCCGCTTCTTCTAGGAATGCTTCTCAGAGCGGGTTGGTGCCCCCAGTCTGTTGAAGACTGAGGTCCGTTGAAGTGGAGCCTCCGTTGTGGGGTCGACCCTAGGAGAGCTTGAGGCTGGATGCTAGCGGGGCCCAGCACGAGCCCTTCTTTGCTTTGGTCTATTTAGGCTAGAGAGGCTAAGTGACTTGGTGCCGTCGGACTGTGCCGATGAAGATTTAGGGATGTCCCGAGCGATGCCGCGCCCGGGCGATCGAAGAGGGTTCTTAGTGTAAGGATTCGAACAGCCTTGTTCGGGGAACGCACGGATAATAAAATTTAAATCTCTAACCTAGGTCCTATTAGAATCCAAGAATCGTGCTCTAATCGATGCAATAAAATTACCCAACCCCAATAACGGGTTGTAGATCTTTTACCTTGTGCGGAACGACGCTATCCATAGTGCCCGATGCAGATTTCCTTGAACGCGGAGCCGCTCAAGTGTACGGCCTCTAGAGCTGATCCACACAGATCCTCGCACAGTGACGGTATCTTCCCGTCCTTTCCCCGGGCACACATGGCGTGGATCCTCCAAAAATTCCTTCTTCTTCCCTAAGCTTTTCCCCTTTGAGAGAGAGAGAGAGAGCAACTAGGGAAAGACAGAGAGAGCAAGAGGGAGGAGAGGGGAGGAGAGAAGAGGAGCTTTCTTTCTTTCTTTGAAGTACTTGGCTAAAAGAGGAGAAGAAAGCCTTCCTATGTAGGATGCATATATATAAGGGTTGGGCTCTTTCTAAAAGAGCCCCTAAGAATCAATATTTTATATATATCCTTTCATATTATTGTACATATGTATTAAGCCCTTCTTATATTCCTTTCCAAAAAGAATTTAAGACTTTCAACATATACATTTGTATAATAATATCCTGTCACCCGAGAACCCATTGTGTGTGATCCTCTAGGCCCATAGGCACTCTAGTTTAGGTTCATTAACTTCTAATTCTTAATCAGAAGTAAATTGAACTTATTATTCGCTTCTACTAGAGCCGAAAAATAGTTTAATTTATTCCGAACCTTTGATCACGTTGGGTCAAGCAAATCCGCGTGATCCCAGAGGACGTCAGGTTCAAGCCACCCTGTCTGGTACCTGTAAGTCTACAGTTGCCGCATCGCTATAATCCCTCGCTCTTTCTATGAGTTTGGTTCGATCGTGGGTATGGTAACCGTCAAACCCCCCTGATCGTGCACATAAGATATTGTTTGCTAGTTCATACGCTAGAAGTTGCATGCACTACGGTGCACATAGGATCATTCATCTTTCATATCATAGTTGCATTCTCACCTTGGTGTGTGATCTTCTCGCCTCCATATTCCTTGGGGTTGACTAGGTGACCGCATCAGGGACCTCCATAAGTCCCCGTGAGCCGTGGATTCCCACACGGACGCATGGCCGGTTGTATCTTTGCCACCCTGTGTCTATGTTGCATAAGCAAGGGAGAGTTACACTTAGAGTTACCCAAGTTCCCAATATCCTTCCCATTAAGGACCTTTTGTTGGAGAGAACATTTTAATTGAAATTTCTAAGGTTCTAAAGGAAGAGATAAATAAAATTTGTGCATCATTATAACTTGGTTGACTTTGGTTGCCTTTCATCCCTTTTTTATTTACATAAGTTTGATGTCATTTTGACTAGTTACTCATTTGAGATTGTTTGTGTTGTTTGCATCTTTCTTCCTTCCAAGGTGTCACATTGCATGTGGAGTTGCTTCCAATTTATAGGTTCATCTCCTAGGGGCAATTCCTCTTTCACTTCTTACTCTAATCCTTTGTTCGAATCCAACATATCTTCCCACGATCTTCCCCGTTCCCATGAGGAATCTCTTCCCCAGGGTCTCTTAGAGGACCCGGCCAGGGTCATCCAACTTCCATATGGAGAATGGTATGTTCCTCCTCCATCCTCTATCTCCATGGAGGGCACGCAACGCTCCCTTTCCACCACTAATCCCACCAGTCACATTATGCAAATGATGGCCCAGTTGGATCCGGCCCAACTCCAGGCCCTTTATCAGACCCTGCAGGGGTCAAGCGCCCCATCTCCCATGATCACACAAGGTCTGTCCACCTCTTCCATCACCCAGTCTAGGGTTGATGGGCCCAGGCTTCCACCCATTCCTATTGATCTTACCACAGTCCATCCCAAAATCCTCCGATTCTCCAGTCTGGAGGAAGGCCAGTCCTCTGGATCGGCCCCTCAAGTCCTTGATAAAGGGAAGACTGCTCTTCCCACATCCACCCAGACTGATTCTTATAGGTCCATTCCATCGGTATTGTCACGCCCCGAACCGATAGCAGCAGAACGTGTCGTTTGCTCGGAACGTGGCAGTTAAACAGTCGTGAATGATCAAGAGCAATCGCATGAGACCAAATAATTTGAGGCAGTAAATGAAAATTTTATTCCAAATATAAGTCTATTATAAATGCAAACTTCAAGTACAATACTAAGAAAGGAAAAGATCAGAGATACTTCCACGGACCTAGACATGACAACCTAAACAAAGAATATCATCTAGACTCAAGAAAGTAAAAGACTCGGGTTCACTAATTTCCAGAGCTCGCTTGCACACTTGTCCCTCCCATGTGAGTCTTGGTCTCGCTAGCCACCTGATTACCTGAAAAATGCTGGAATAAAACTGGGTGAGCGAAAGCTCAGTAGGAATTATAGCTCAAGAACAAGCAATTGGTTTAAGTAATTACATTTTCACATGTAAATGCAGGTAAGACTATGCATGTAGAATTAACCGAGCAAGTGAAACAAAACTAGCAAGAGTTTAACAACGCTATGCAAAACTTCCAAGCGAGTCTTAAACAAGATATATTCATGAGAGAATTTATAGATTATTGGCTATTTCACGCAAGTACTTGCCCATCCCGGGCCACGCTAGTCGAGTCACGCAAGTCAAGTCATGCACGCAAGTAATATCAAGTAACATCACGAAAGAGAGAGAGAGTGTGGAATGTCAAAGATCAAACTAGTCATGCACTTCGGTGCAATGCCAGACACCGTGATCAATATAACTCCCATGGGCACAAGTACTTTCGGGTGCTCCTCCAAGAACCAGATCGGGCCCTATATGCACGGCATTAAAGATAGATCTAGACACCCACGATAGTTCATAGCCAATAAGGAGTTTCAAGAACAAGCTTTAATAGAATGATAAGGTAAGATTTTCATGGAATTCAAGGGCAAGGCCCTTGAGTAAGGACAGACTTGCGATAAAATCCACGCGAAGCATAAAAATCATGACATGTCGATAAACTGGGTGGAATTGGCACCTAGATAGGTTGCCATGAATAACTTGAATAGATGACTAACAAGATAATCACCAATTCAATGGATGTGAAGCAAGCTGAAGAATTGGCACCTAACCATAGGATACCCAATTCAATATATCACCTAGTGGAATGATCCCTCATTCCACCGGCTAAGAGAATTCTCTCATGGGCCTAGAATAGCACCATGAAAGGGCCGGGTTATCACGTTTCTCCAGAGTGATGTGGCATTAAAACGGGTACAAGGTGTTTAAGGTACAACCAGCTCAGTCGGCCTTGAGGGAATCCAAGGCTACGAGGAGACTTACGGAGGTCTCAATGACTAACTCGCCAGTCCGAAGGAACGAAATGTCCAACGGAGGGCTCGTATGTCATCGAGAGTTGAGGAATATACGTGAACCAATCGTGAAATAGGGACTCTATCTACGGACGTGAGATGAGAGTGCCAGAAGACTCGCGGTATGGGTCAAAATCGGAAGAAAAACTGTGAGAACATGAATGCATTAACTAAAGAATCTACGTCCATTAAGAGAGATGCCAATTCTAAAATTAAAAATACATATATAAACTTATATTAATTGACGCCCGTGGGTGGCGTCATTTATTAATTATCGTCCACTTGGAAGGACATTAATTCTATGATTTTTAACTTAATTTATCTCACAAGAATTCACATCAATATCTATTTAATTGAAGAATTTCAAGAAATAGAATATATGATAATTAAGAGAAAAATATGAGGTTTCCATATATATAATTTTTATAATTTTATGTTACATAGTTTAATAGATAAAGATTTTCAAAGATATAGTTAAGAGTTATGTATATATATATATATAAATATATATATAAATATATATATATATATATATATAAGGAATGAGTGGCGGTCAACTAAGGTTATAGTTGACGTTGTTTAAATAGTGAAATTGTTAACTAGTTAATAATTAAAGAATAATTAAATTGTTAATAGTTTTTCGAGCCCGTCATTTCGGTATATAGTATGCGCGTTTCTGACGTGGTTATGTCGAGAAACAGATGATTTTAAAAAGTTAACAATTTCACTATTTAAACAACGTCAACTATAACCTTAGTTGACCGCCGCTCATTCTTTATATATATATATATATATATATATATATATATATACACACACACGTAACTCTTAACTATATCTTTGAAAATCTTTATCTATTAAACTATGTAACATAAAATTATAAAAATTATATATCTGGAAACCTCATATTTTTCTCTTAATTATCATACATTCTATTTCTCTAAACTTTTATATCTTGAAATTATTCAATTAAATACATATTAACGTGAATTCTTGTGAGATAAATTAAGTTAAAAATCATAGAATTAATGTCCTTCCAAGTGGATGCTAATTAATAAATGACGCCACCCAGGGGCGTCAATTAATATAAGTTTATATAGTTATTGTTAATTTTAGAATTGGCGTCTCTCTTAATGGACGTAGATTCTTTAGTTAATGCATTCATGTTCTCACAGTTTTTCTTCCAGTTTTGACCCATATCGCGGGTCTTCTGGCACTCTCATCTCACGTCCGTAGATTGAGTCCATGTTTCACGATTGGTTCACGTATATACCTCAACTCTCGGTGACATACGAGCCCTCCGTTGGACATTCCGTTCCTTCGGACTGGTGAGCTAGTCATTGAGACCTCCATAAGTCTCCTCGTAACCTTAGATTCTCTCATGGCCGACTGAGCTGGTTGTACCTTAAACATCTTGTACCCATTTTAATGCCACATCACTTTGGAGAAACGTGATAACCTGGCCCTTTCATGGTGCTATTCTAGGCCCATGAGAGAATTCTCTTAGTCGGTGGAATGAGCGATCATTCCACTAGGTGATATATTGAATTGGGTATCCTATGGTTAGGTGCCAATTCTTCAGCTTGCTTCACGTCCATTGAATTGGTGACTATCTTGTTAGTCATCTATTCAAGTTATTCATGGCAACCTATCTAGGTGCCAATTCCACCCAGTTTATCGACATGTCATGGTTTTTATGCTTCGTGTGGATTTTATCGCAAGTCTGTCCTTACTCAAGGGCCTTGCCCTTAAATTCCATGAAAATATTACCTTATCATTCTATTAAAGCTTGTTCTTGAAACTCCTTATTGGCTATGAACTATTGTGGATGTCTAGATCTATCTTTAATGCTATGCATATAGGGCCCGTTCTGGTCCTAGGAGGAGCACCCGAAAGTACTTGTGCCCATGAGAGTTATATTGATCACGGTGTCTGACATTGCACCGAAGTGCATGACTAGTTTGATCTTTGACATTCCACACACTCTCTCTCTTTCGTGATGTTACTTGATATTACTTGCCTGCGTGACTTGACTTGCGTGACTCGACTAGCGTGGCCCGGGTTGGGCAAGTACTTGCGTGAAATAGCCAATAATCTATAAATTCTCTCATGAATATCTCTTGTTTAAGACTCGCTTGGAAGTTTTGCATAGCGTTGTTAAACTCTTGCTAGTTTTATTTCACTTGCTCGGTTAATTCTACATGCATAGTCTTACCTGCATTTACATGTGAAAATGTAATTACTTAAACTAATTGCTTGTTCTTGAGATATAATTCCTACTGAGCTTTCGCTCACCCAGTTTTATTCTAACATTTTTCCGGTAATCAGGTGGCTAGCGAGACCAAGACTCACATGGGAGGGACAAGTGTGCAAGCGAGCTCTGGAAATTAGTGAACCCGAGTCTTTTACTTTCTTGAGTCTAGATGATATTCTTTGTTTAGGTTGTCATGTCTAGGTCCGTAGAAGTATCTCTGATCTTTTCCTTTCTTAGTATTGTACTTGAAGTTTGCATTTATAATAGACTTATATTTGGAATAAAATTTTCATTTACTTCCTCAAATTATTTGGTCTTATGTGATTGCTCTTGATCATTCACGACTGTTTAACTGTCACGTTCTGAGCAAATGACACATTCCGCTGCTATCGGTTCGTGACGTGACAGAGGTGGTATCAGAGCTTCACCTTTCGCATCCTCAAGTTATTAGGTTCCAATGATAGGTCAAGTATCCTTGTCAGTCATATTAGAGCTTTGACTTTCAACTCCTTGGGTCATTAAGTCCAAGTGATAGGTTAAGCATCCTTGTCGGTCATCCTATAGGAATTTCGAGAGAATTGGGTAGAGCTTGGGGTTAAATTATAAAAGAAGGATAAAATACTTAAGTCGCATTATTATTATTGAGTCAATAATTAATCTCCCCAACTATTCTTGTAGGAACCTATATGAAATGGAGGCATCTAAGCTGAGCTTTGTCCCTGAGATGGTATTGGTAGATGTCCAAGCTTATGCGGACCTTGTTAGAAGAGTCCAGGAGTTAGAGAAGGCAGTGGAAGAAAAAGAGAGAGTTGAAGAAAGGAACCAAGCCGTTAATTCTAAAATGCATGTCCCAGCTAAGAAGAGGCCCAATGAAGACTACAATTCCCAAAGGTACAAGAAATGTAAGAAGGGGAAAAGTGTGGTAGCCCCTATTGACCCATCGCAAGAGAGGTGTAAGTTCTGCGGGAAGTTTAATCACCGATCGGAGGTTTGTTATCGGAGGACGGGAGCGTGTCTCCGATGTGGGAGCCTCGAACATAGGATAGCCCAGTGTCCTATTCAGAACTCGAAACTCCAAGAGGGAGCCCAAGCCTTAGTGGAAGACTAGTCTGCCAAAGGAAAAGCTATGGAAGATACCCCTCATCCTCGATCCTAAATTGATTCTTTTCCATTCGATATGTTTAGATTTCTTCTTTCACTTATGTGGTATCATAATGAATTATAGCTAGTCCCCCGTCCGGAGTAGAAGGTGATGTGAATTTGGGGACCAAATTCTTTTAAGTGGGGGAGGGTGTAACACCCGGTAATTTTGAAAGGCTAAATAGGAAACCAATATTTATGATATTTAAAGAAAAAGATAGCTTACACTTGATGATACTTGATTTTTCTCCTATAAATAGATGATAATGTTGAATAAATAAACATTTGGGTATATTATTATTAGGATAAACAAATGGCTAGTTAATTTCCCTTTTGAATAAAAGTGAACATTTTCCTAGGATCGAACCTATCTCTGATACCCATACCCAGAACAAGGACTAATAAAAGTAAATGAAATTATGGGGAATAAAATTCCTATAGGAAGTATTACTAAGATCCTAATGTATATTGTAACCATCCACACCAAATTTATGATGTATAAAACATAAATGGTAAACCCAATAGCCGTAGGCGCCTTGCATATGAAAATAGCTTAAGGCTAGTGGACCTTATATATATATATATATATATATGCAAAACTATTAATAGATATAAGCCACGTATAGAAAGCAACAAATGAGTTTAGTTATATATTGATATATTTGAAATAGTAAAAATAACTCCTAAATATTTGTATAAGAAGGCCAAATGGAAATAATTAAGTATATACATCCATACTAAGTGGGCTCTAACACACATCATATTCATTAATACGATTATATAAAATAGAGAAATACACAATATTAATAGGTTTTCACATAATTACTAATTAAAACATATATATGAAACCCATGAGACCAATCGAACAAACCTTTCTAACCCTTTACACCGTAAATATATAAAATCCTAGCCTAATAATACCATCCACATATATATATATATATATATATATATATATACATTAAATAGAACTTACAGACAAGCTTGTATAAAGCCCAACAAGCTAACTCAAACCCAAATAGCCACCCACATAACCTCTCTCTCTCTATATATATGTTTATATCTATGCCAAAACCCAAGTGAGACTTCTCAACACAATCCACAAATATTAAACCCTAAATGGATTCACCCATTAAGCCTACAGCAACCCATAAAGCCATCGAAGCTTTGGTGCTATCAAAATACTTAACCCACAGTTTGTATGATGGGCCTAAACTGCTATACACAGCAAGCCCAACCCTTTTAGCCTTCGATGAGGCTTGAAGTAGCCTTTAGGGTTATCATATGAAAATAGCAGGCGGCTGTTTAGATAGGAAGTGAAGGAGACTTGCATTCTAATAGGATTCCTAGGAAGGGAATTAGAATCCCATTAGGAATAGAAAGGCTAAACTTCTATATAGACCGCCCCATCGCATAGGTAAAGGCTTGTTGATGCTACTGTTACTTTGTGCCTGCGTCCCCTTCCTCCCGCTGCTGTGAAGGAGAGTTGTACTGCTCTGAAGAAGCATCTCTTCTTCCTCCTTTCTTCATCCTGCAAACGAGAAAAGGAGATTCTAATCACTTAGATAGTTAATACATCATATAACTACGTGAAAATTAAGGATAAATCATGGAGATTCTAATCACTTATATTTTATGACTGTTAGATATGTGATTACATGAATATAAAATGTCTAAACATGTTATGATTATTTAATTAATTAAACTAAATATGCAAACCATAAGTTAGAGAACAAAACATGTAATGCACTTAATTATTATTATGTTTAGACATTTTATATCCATGTAATCACATATCTAACAATCATAAAATATAAGTGATAACAATCATAAAATATTTTATGATTGTTAGATATGTGATTACATGAATATAAAATGTCTAAACATGTTATGATTATTTAATTAATTAAACTAAATATGAAAACCATAAGTTAGAGAACAAAACATGTAATGCACTTAATTATTATTATGTTTAGACATTTTATATCCATATAATCACATATCTAACAATCATAAAATATAAGTGATTAGAATCTCCTTTTCTCGTTTGCAGGATGAATAAAGGAGGAAGAAGAGATGCTTCTTCACAGTAGTACAACTCTCCTTCGCAGCAGCAGCAGGAAGGGGACGCATGCACAAAGCAGCAGCAGCATCGACAGGCCTTTTCCTGTGCGATGGGGAGGTCTATATAGAAGTTTAGCCTTTCTATTTCTAATGGGATTCTAATTCCCTTCCTAAGAATCCAATTAGAATGCAAGTCCACTTCACTTCCTATCTAAACAGCCGCCGGCTATTTTTATATAATAACCCTAAAGACTACTTCAAGCCTCATCGAAGGCTAAAGGGGTTGGGCTTGCTGTGTATAGCAGTTTAGGCCCATCATACAAACTGTGGGTTAAGTATTTTGATAGCACCAAAGCTTCGATGGGTTTATGGGTTGTTGTAGGCTTAATGGGTGAATCCATTTAGGGTTTAATATTTGTGGGTTGTGTTGAGAAGTCTCACTTGAGTTTTGGCTTAGATATAAACATATATATAGAGAGAGAGAGGTTACGTGGGTGGCTATTTGGGTTTGAGTTAGCTTGTTGGGCTTTATACTAGCTTGTATGTAAGTTCTATTTAATGTATATATATATATATATATATATATATATATATATATATATATAGATGGTATTATTAGGCTAGGCTTTTATATATTTACGGTGTAAAGGGTTAGAAAGGTTTGTTCGATTGGTCTCATGGGCTCCATATATATGTTTTAATTAGTAATTAGGTGAAAACCTATTAATATTGTGCATTTCTCTATTTTATATAATCGTATTAACAGATATGATGTGTGTTAGAGCCCACTTAGTATGGATGTATATACTTAATTATTTCCATTTGGCCTTCTTATACAAATATTTAGGAGTTATTTTTACTATTTCAAATATATCAATATATAACTAAACTCATTTGTTGCTTTCTATATGTGACTTATATCTATTAATAGTTTTGCATATATATATACATAAGGTCCACTAGCCTTAAGCTATTTTCATATGCAAGGCGCCTACGGCTATTGGGTTTACCGTTTATGTTTTATACTTCATAAATTTGGTGTGGATGGTTACAATATACATTAGGATCTTAGTAATACTTCCTATAGGGATTTTATTCTTCGTAATTTCATTTACTTTTATTAGTCCTTGTTCTGGGTATCAGAGATAGGTTCGATCCTAAGAAAATGTTCACTTTTATTCAAAAGGGAAATTAACTTGCCATTTGTTTATCCTAATAATAATATACCCAAATTCTTATTTATTCAACATTATCATCTATTTATAGGAGAAAAGTTAATTATCATCAAGTGTAAGCTATCTTTTTCTTTAAATATCATAAATATTGGTTTCATATTTAGCCTTTCAAAATTACCGAGTGTTACAGGTATCACAAGTTCTTGTTGGCCCAGCCGATTTCACTCGCCCTTAGCAAAGGCATGTAGCATCTTGAATTTTTTAATACTAAATATCACTATATTATTTAACTATTTTCTTAGCTCAGATTTCAAAATTTTAAATAAAAATATGGAAAATATGTATCCTATGTAAAATGTTATTTCCAGCAACTTTGTCTTCAGAAAGGAACCTAGAATAAAATTGGATAAGGCCCAATTTTGAAATATAGGCTAACACTCGTAGTTTTGTATGAACATCCTAAAATTGCCCAAATTGGACCTTAATTCTCGCCCTAATGGGCTCTAATCGAAGCCTAACCCTAGCCCAACCCTTGCTGACCGATTCTTCTTTGAAAACCCTAACCCTAGATCCTTCGATTTGGCGCGGTGGCGACGGATTTGATCGACCCGAGTTTTTCGCCGTTTTCCTCTCTTTGGACTCTATAGCTCGATTCGATCTCTAGAACCAACCATAGACTCTATAAATAGAGAGCTTCAACCTCTGGTGACCCTCATTTGATCGTTTGGCCGGCGGTGTGGTCGATCGTGGCCGGACTTGGGCGAATTTTAGGCGTTTGAGGCGGTGCAATTAGGGTTCCAACGCACGTTTTCTCTCTTCCCTTACCATCGATTAAGGTAGGTGTCTCTCGGGCTAAACATTAATTAAATCATGCTAGCATGTTCATGTTAATGTCCTGATGAGGACATCTCACAACACTCCCTTTGGCTCGGGTCGCCTGCACACTCTTGATGTGGATTGACTATGATCTACACTTATCTTCATTTCCTAAGTTTCATCTTATGTATTTTCCTTTTATTGAGTCCTATCTTATGTACTTTCTTTTATTGAGTCATGTTGTTCTAGTCTATTTCTCTTATTTTGTTTAATTGGGCCTTAGTACCTTAGTTTGGGCCTAATGGATTGAGTCTAGGACTTGTTGGGTCTTTTGTCTTAATGTCAGGGTCATTTTGGTCATGTAAAGAGTGGTTGCCTATAAATAGGCCCTATCTCTCCATGTAATCAACTTTTGATGAATCAATTTGAATAGAAATATTTCCCACATCTCACTCCCCTCCACTAAATTTCTCTTCTCTCTTATTCTCTCATTATCTCTCTCTCTCTCTCCCAAGGGGAAGAGTTCGCCCCCCTCTCTCTCTCCTCACTTCCCACCCACTTTCTCTCTCTCTTCCCCTCCCCAATAACTCCTCCCAAGTTCCCACACCACTCCCATAACTCCACCCTAGCCCCAAGGTATCCTACACCAATCAAAACCCCACCCTCCAACCACCACCTACCCCTTCCACTTCCCAAAGCACCTTCCCACCCTCCTAAGGCTGAAGGGACTTCCCCCTAGAACCCAAATTCGAATTTCCCTCCCCTTGGGCTGTGCCCTTTCATCTCCCCCACCCCCAAGCTCCCAAGTTCGCCCCCCCACCTCCCCTTGGTCAAGCCAAGTTCGCCCCCCCCTCTCCCTTGCTCTCCCCTTGCACACCAAGAGCTCCACCTTCCCTCCACTCATCTCACAGCCCTCTCCAGCCATTTCCCCCCCACCCTTCATTCCCCCACAGCTCTCACAACCCCTAAACACCTCACATCTCTCTCCCATAGCCACTAGACACACCTCCCACCCCATTTCCCCAACCACACCTTTCACCTATAGCCATTTGCATTTTTCAGGTTCAGGCCAGGACGCCGGTTGCAGATTGGCAGCAGATTGCAGAGGGCACCCCGTCGTCTCCTGAGGGCTCCTGGCGACCTATCTTACATCGTCGGAAGCGTCATCGATCTAGCTTTGCAACGGTGGTGGTCTCGCATCCATCCGAGTCCGGAGCTGTTCGGAGTCGAGGATCTCGTCCAACTGTGCAATCTGCCCCTGTCTGAAGACCTGAAGCTGAAAGAAGAGGTTGCCACGGCCAGCTCGTGAAGGATCTGAGGGCCATTTTTGGAGGGAAGAAACTACGTCCAGTTAGCTTTCATCTTCAAGAAGAAGGACCTCAATCGGCCACCGGAGCTACCAGTTACAATTTTCTTCGCCGGAGGGTGCAGTCTGCCACCTGTGGGTCCAGGTTTAACCTGTCCTCACTTATCCGGCCACCATTCTTTTCTCTGACCTCCGATTGGGGCCCCGTCAACTCCTGCTCGAAGCTACTCCGACCACGATCGCGTCACCGCCCTTTTCGTCAGGATTGGTGTTCGGGAGAGTCCATAGCGCCTTCTGCAACAGACTGCACCAACTCTGCACTAGTCTGAGACACGTTGCTGTCCTGTTCCAGTCACCGGCTCGATCAGCCCTGAGTTTCAGAGCCTTCCCAAAAAATCAGACATCATTCTCGGTCAGTTGGGGAACTTTTGGCACAGGTTTCATCAAGATCTGAGTTCCGAGGAGTCCGTGGCAGCGTCAACACCAACACCCTATCCAGCGAATATGAAGATTGGCAGAACCGGCAAA
This sequence comes from Amorphophallus konjac, assembly GCA_022559845.1. Lineage (NCBI taxonomy): Eukaryota > Viridiplantae > Streptophyta > Magnoliopsida > Alismatales > Araceae > Amorphophallus > Amorphophallus konjac. The sequence continues at coordinate 273,205,785 of CM040118.1, read as the reverse complement.
GCTTGGAAGGTCGGGTTTTCTCGCATAATTCCCCCACCCCGCTTGGCCGGCTGAAGGCCCCTCCCTGCGAGGAGGTAGTATTGATTGTAATAAGTCTAATCCCCACCCCAAGATCATCCCTCCTACGAGAGGCGTAGTGCTGTACCCCTTTAATTTTCAGGTCAAGCGACACCGCCGCAGCGATCGGGTGTATACCCTCGCTTCCCGGCGCGCCCTCGTCTCCGAGCGGGATCGGTGTCTTCACACCGATCATGTGAGCCTCTGATACTACCTTTGATTGCCCTATTTCTGCGAGTTTAGTATTGCTTTGTATGCCCGTCGGACAGTGAGAAGAGGGCCCGTACTTGTATGCTACTTTGAAGGTGTCCACCGCGGACCGGGAGAGAGTGCCACCCAAACCCCGCCCTGCGGGCCAGCCGCCCACGAAGTTGGGAATCCTAGGCCCTTTGGGGTCAGCCTAAGCCAACTAAGTCAATTAGAATCATTGGGTCTCGCCTCGGACCCTTGCCATCATCCCCCGGCCCCGCCGGGTGATCTCGTGTGCCGAGTGAGTAAGACGCTATCGTGAGAATCATTGGAGTGCTTGTATGCTTGCGGGTCTAGGTCCTAGGTTGCTCATTTCATACTTAGTCATCCTTGGGTTGTGCCACATCAAGTGGTATCAGAGCAAGTTCACAACTTGTCTCTATCAAGTTGGTCCTAGGGCATGTTTATGCATTTAGAGTCCTCGGTTGCATCTCTTTGTCCACTAGCATGGCCACCTCATACCGACCTTACCCAATAGCCCTATCCATGAGTTAAAACCCCCAAGAGAAGCCCACCACCAACACACATAACCTCCATGGCCATGTTGAATACCTCATGAGAACCATGAACAATGCCTTTGATCGCCTAGATAGCACAAAAGGTCAACTTACCCAATTAGGTGACAATGGGCCCACCCCAAGGGTGGACGATAGAATGGTCCCCCTCCCACTTCCCACCTTTGATGGAACCTCTCCTAGAGAATATTTAGATTGGGAATCCACATTAGACAAGTACTTCACCTGGTATCCCATGTCCGAGGATGAAAAGGCTTGGGTTGCCAAAATGCAACTTACCAAACGGGCAGAAACTCATTGGTTACAAATTGTCGGGTTAAGGATACTTAGAAGGGAAACTCACATCACCACTTGGGAGGACATGAAGGAGAAACTTAGGGCAAAATATGTGTCCCCTTCCTACCCGAATCACCAAAGCCTAAGGAGTACTTCAACTCCTTCACCCCCTCCTGGCCAACCCAAGACCCTAATCCCCCATTCCCCACCACTTCCCACCTATCCTATCCCGACCACCACATCTACACCATACCTACAAGTCCTCACCACAACCATAGCTCCACAAACCCAATTGGGCCCCATGACCACCCCTCCACCTAGGCCCATGACGACCACCACCCCCCAACCTAAATTCCCCCACCAAACCCATATCCCACAAGCCCCCTTGAACCCCACCACTATCCCTCCATCACCCCCAAAGAAAGATGCACCTCCCAAGGCCAACCAACCTAGACCCCCTCACCCAACCCACCTCCCGCTTCCTACACCAATCTTTCCCCAACCTAGGCCTCCACTACTTCCCCTTCCTATCCCAACCCAAGTCCACCCTTGCCCACCACCCCGAGTGCGCCATGCATCGACTACCACCAACCCACCCACCATAGACATTTCTACCCCATTGTCCTTAGGAGTTGCAACCCACACCCTCACCCAAGTGGAGAGGGATACCAATCCGGATCCACCTCCCAAGATAGAAGAAATCCAAGGGCCACACAACTCACCCACCACTCCTAGCCTAGCTCCTCAAGAGCTACACACCCTTCCCCATGACACCGTCACCATAGATGAGTCCGTACTCCAATGGCTCAAGCAAGGCCTCACCATTCCTAGTTCACAACCAAGCCACCTACCCATGGGACATCAATCCTAAATCATTCCCACTCAGCCTCATGTCACTTATCAAACCTCCTATTGTGTGGAAGATTTGAGAGACTTAGTGGCCTACCAACATTGGCAAGTCCACTTGACCGATATGCTAGCCATGAGGCCGTCGAAGCCTAGCACCATTAGCCTAGCTTACCCCGCCGTTGGCTCCATCACTTCCATCTACACTAATGGCCAATTTAAAAGTGAGATCATACTCTTTCTTCCCATGGAGGAGGAACACATCCTAGACTACTCCCCAACCATTGAGATCCCAAGTGCTTTGATTGGCCAACCTATTAGCAACCTTGGCCCAATTATCTTGGAGGAGGATGACTCACCATTAGAGGACCTTGAGAACATGGAGTACCCCTACCAAGGTGACTCTTACCATGATCCCTTTAACCCCTTCCTAAGGGAGCCTAGATCTCCATGTAACCCACTCCCCCTATTTACCACCCACCTCACCCTACCCATATCGCCCATGTTGACCCAAACTCCTCCCTTCCTAAAATCGGGTTACACCAAGAGAGCATTGACCTTAGGCAACAAACACCTTGGGATTGATGAAATGCCCCACCCCATAACCACTTTCCTAGATCCCTTCGACCCATTCACATGGAAGTTCAAAAGTCAGCCCACATCTATGCACATGGAAGTCACCTTTGGGATAAACATGTATGAGTCTAGGCTTATCACACCATTTGACACGATTCATAAGTCAGGTACATTCATTCACATCACCCACATGTCAAGTAGGAAGCATAAGTGGACCGTATTCGGATGTATTGGCCCACCTTCATTCATCATGAGTCTTAAGCATGAGAGGAGCATACATGGATGTCTGGGTCCCCCGACATTTGTCACACCCATGCATAAAAGGTTAATCTATGGATGTCCCGGCCCTCCTAAGTCTGTCACAGTCTTCATGGAATCAAAGTGTGATCGGTCTACATTTGGCTGCCCAGGTCCACCTTTGCACACCATACTTTTCACACCAACATCACATCATAGTGCATGGCATACACATTCTCGCAAGCATATAGGAAAGAGCAATGAGACTTACAAAAGGCGGGCAGATGCTCATCGGCGCCACTGCGAGTTCCAAGTGGGAGACTTGGTGATGGTGAGGACGGAGCGGCTCCTTCCGGGACCTGTCTCCAAGTTGAGGGCACGGGGTTCGGGACCCTTTCGAGTTCTGAGACGACTTGGCAGTAGTGCTTATGAGCTAGACCTACCTGAGGGTTTTGGGGTACACCCTACTTTCAATGTGGCGGACCTGGTACCCTACAAGGGCCCCGCGGTGGAACCCAGTGAGGAGCTCAAGCCTTTACCCCCCCTTGAGAGAGACACTCCCGGTGGGACTCCACTTCATAGCTTGAGAGACCGACGAGAGCAGGTAGAGGCAATACTGGATGAGCAGAGTATCATTACTAGGCACAAGGTGTATCAGCGCTACCTGGTTAGGTGGAAGAACCGTCCCCCGACAGAGGATACTTGGGTGAGTCGGGAGGACCTGCTGCGCTTGGACCCCGATATTCTGGAGCGTTACTACAGCTAGGCGGACCCATACTCGACAGGGTCGAGTTCTCCCCACCCCGGGGAATTTGATGAGGACATCTCACGACACTCCCTTTGGCTCGGGTCGCCTGCACACTCTTGATGTGGATTGAATATGATCTACACTTATCTTCATTTCCTAAGTTTCATCTTATGTATTTTCCTTTTATTGAGTTCTATCTTATGTACTTTCTTTTATTGAGTCATGTTGTTCTAGTCTATTTCTCTTATTTTGTTTAATTGGGCCTTAGTACCTTAGTTTGGGCCTAATGGATTGAGTCTAGGACTTGTTGGGTCTTTTGTCTTAATGTCAGGGTCATTTTGGTCATGTAAAGAGTGGTTGCCTATAAATAGGCCCCATCTCTCTCCATGTAATCAACTTTTGATGAATCAATTTGAATAGAAACATTTCCCACATCTCACTCCCCTCCACTAAATTTCTCTTCTCTCTTATTCTCTCATTATCTCTCTCTCTCTCTCCCAAGGGGAAGAGTTCGCCCCCCTCTCTCTCTCCTCACTTCCCACCCACTTTCTCTCTCTCTTCCCCTCCCCAATAACTCCTCCCAAGTTCCCACACCACTCCCATAACTCCACCCCAGCCCCAAGGTATCCTACACCAATCAAAACCCCACCCTCCAACCACCACCTACCCCTTCCACTTCCCAAAGCACCTTCCCACCCTCCCAAGGCTGAAGGGACTTCCCCCAAGGACCCAAATTCGAATTTCTCCCCCCTTGGGCTGTGCCCTTTCATCTCCCCCACCCCCAAGCTCCCAAGTTCGCCCCCCCACCTCCCCTTGGTCAAGCCAAGTTCGCCCCCCCCCCCTCTCCCTTGCTCTCCCCTTGCACACCAAGAGCTCCACCTTCCCTCCACTCATCTCACAGCCCTCTCCAGCCATTTCCCCCCCACCCTTCATTCCCCCACAGCTCTCACAACCCCTAAACACCTCACATCTCTCTCCCATAGCCACTAGACACACCTCCCACCCCATTTCCCCAACCACACCTTTCACCTATAGCCATTTGCATTTTTCAGGTTCAGGCCAGGATGCCGGTTGCAGATTGGCAGCAGATTGCAGAGGGCACCCCGTCGTCTCCTGAGGGCTCCTGGCGACCTATCTTACATCGTCGGAAGCGTCATCGAGCTAGCTTTCCAACGGTGGTGGTCTCGCATCCATCCGAGTCCGGAGCTGTTCGGAGTCGAGGATCTCGTCCAACTGTGCAATCTGCCCCTGTCTGAAGACCTGAAGCTGAAAGAAGAGGTTTCCACGGCCAGCTCGTGAAGGATCTGAGGGCCATTTTTGGAGGGAAGAAACTACGTCCAGTTAGCTTTCATCTCCAAGAAGAAGGACCTCAATCGGCCACCGGAGCTACCAGTTACAATTTTCTTCGCCGGAGGGTGCAGTCTGCCACCTGTGGGTCCAGGTTTGACCTGTCCTCACTTATCCGGCCACCATTCTTTTCTCTGACCTCCGATTGGGGCCCCGTCAACTCCTTCTCGAAGCTACTCCGACCACGATCGCGTCACCACCAGTTTCGTCTGGATTGGAGTTCGGGAGAGTCCATAGCGCCTTCTGCAACAGACTGCACCAACTCTGCACCAGTCTGAGACAGAACGTTGCTGTCCTGTTCCAGTCACCGGCCCGATCAGGCCCGAGTTTCAGAGCCTTCCCAAAAAATCAGACATCACCCTCCGTCAGTTGGGGAACTTTTGGCATAGGTTTCATCAAGATCTGAGTTCCGAGGAGTCCGTGGCAGCGTCAACACCAACACCATATCCAGCGAATCTGAAGATTGGCAGAATCGGCAAAGCTTGGAAAGTCGGGTTTTCTCGCATAATTCCCCCACCCCGCTTGGCCGGCTGAAGGCCCCTCCCTGCGAGGAGGTAGTATTGATTGTAATAAGTCTAATCCCCACCCCAAGATCATCCCTCCTGCGAGAGGCGTAGTGCTGTACCCCTTTAATTTTCAGGTCAAGCGACACCGCCGCAGCGATCGGGTGTATACCCTTGCTTCCCGGCACGCCCTCGTCTCCGAGCGGGATCGGTGTCTTCACACTAATCAGGTGAGCCTCTGATACTACCTTTGATTGCCTTATTTCTGTGAGTTTAGTATTGCTTTGTATGCCCGTCAGACGGTGAGAAGAGGGCCCGTACTTGTATGCTACTTTGAAGGTGTCCACCGCGGACCGGGAGAGAGTGCCACCCAAACCCCGCCCTGAGGGCCAGCCGCCCACGAAGTTGGGAATCCTAGGCCCTTTGGGGTCAGCCTAAGCCAACTAAGTCAATTAGAATCATTGGGTCTCGCCTCGGACCCTTGCCATCATCCCCCGGCCCCGCCGGGTGATCACGTGTGCCGAGTGAGTAAGACGCTATCGTGAGAATCATTGGAGTGCTTGTATGCTTGCGGGTCTAGGTCCTAGGTTGCTCATTTCATACTTAGTCATCCTTGGGCTGTGCCACATCATGTCCCCTTTCCAATGATGCTATTTCGCCCAATTTTCATTCACTATACCGTTTGTATTCATCGTTTAATCGAGGGTGTGTTAAAATTTCATCATCTTCATTTTACCTCTGTTTAGGTTAGTATAACATAGATGAAAGTTTAATTAAAGCATGTCATGTTATTTCCATTCGAGTGCTCTTTCCAATGATACTAATTTGCCCAATTTTTGTTGAGTAGATTGTTCGAAATCGTCGTTTTAGTTAAGGTTTGTAGGGGTTTGCCATCGGCAGATCTCTGTTTTAGAAACGGCCCTTCCAGTGACCGCATGGCGAAGTGGCGGTCGCGCGATAGACCGTCTAGCTACCCTAGTTTTCAAAAAAAAAAATTTATTAATGAAACAGTCCTTGCCTAACCGTTTATGACGTAAAGCGGTCTTCCTCCTGACCGTTTTCTAGCCTCACACAGTAAAAACTAATACTTGTTTTCTGCGTTTTGACTGATTATTAGCCAGTGTCCAACATGTCTATTTGACCAGTAATGATGCAAAAACGTACTGTTAACTTGGGATAATAAAAACTGAAATCAATTTTTATCATCTTCATGATTATTTCCTTCTTGATTATCATCCTTAGACAACCATGTGAAATATGTGTAGAATAAACAAGTTTTGGTCGATTTAAATAATTTGTTTGCCACTTATAAATTGCTGAATATTATTCATAATGTTCTGTTTGACAGTCATGTCACTCCGGTGGTATTGACTGACCGCACCGTTTACATTTTTCTGTGTTTCCAAGTCTCAATCTTGTAATAGTTGGGACTCTCCACCGGATACTCGTTCCGTTGGACTAGGACCACTATTATGAGACCTCCGTAAGACTCTGCGAGCTTGAGATTCTCACTAGGATGCTGAGCAGGTTGTACCATCAAGTCCTGAACCCATTGAAAGTCAAATTTTTTTTTGGCAGAACAAGGCCCTGTCAAAGTTCTGCCAAAATTTTGTCAAAATCCTGTCAAAAGTGAAAAATGGTCCTTCCTACACCGCCAATTAGTGGGTTGCGGTCTTGACTAGACTGTTTCTTCCTCTTTGAGACTTTTTTGGCCAGACTCTGTTAGCTGGTCCGGTCTAGCCCTACTAGAAGCGTTTTCCCTGTCACCGTCTCTTTCCAGTGGCGGTCCATGACTAGACCGTTTCTTCTCTTAGCAACCTGAAATCTCTTGTTTTAATTATTATTGTACCTAGCCTTTTTGGGCTACTATACATCGAATTTCGACCCTATTCTAGGTCAATTATTGGAATGATATTCCATTAAGCCTCTCTTAAAGTCATTTTTCATAAATGATTCATTCCATTGATGAAGAGCTTATTGTTTGAACTTCATTAAGAAATCTATACTCCTACATGGAATGCCTCGATTACATGGTTTAACCTTGGAACTCTTGACCATTTATATAAGTGAATGTCTAGATTCGGATCTACGATCCAACCCCTTCAGTGCCAACGCATCATAAGGGCCCAGTATGATCCTGGGAGGAGCGCCCAAAAGTACTTGTGCCCCCGGGAGTTTGTAATGACAATGTGTGGCATTGCACCGCAGTGCATGACTAGCGTGTTAATCTATGACATTCTACTTCACTCAACTACTTGAAATTCTTGCGTGACATGACGTGCGTGCTTGACATGGCCAATTCACATGGAAACTTTACTTGAACTCTCGTGGAAAATTCCCGTTATGCTTACACTTATTCTTAAATTGCCATCTATCTTTTCATTCTCTTATCTATCAATTATCGCATGTTTATATGTTTATTTTCATTCTTTTATCACGTTGCCGTACATGATGAAATGATTAATCATTTAAATTATGCCTGATGATAGAGATGTCAGTTGTAATAAGTAAACTTCATCTTTATTATCAATAAAGTTTTTTTTATTAATTGCATTTTAGTTATCGGCCTTGGCGTATGGGCTCTTGTGGCAATGAAAGCTCTGATTGATATGAATGTTATAACTGCTGCGTTCCGATTTTTTTCCGCATCGGGGCGTGACAATTTTGTGGTATCATAGCCTATATTTTTTTTAGACCCTAGGTTTCAAGAAGTATCATAGAACCCGTAACCTTGGTAAAGTCAAGAATCTGACCCAATGAGATGGGGTAGAGACTCGGGTTAAGTTAATTAACCAACTCTAAGAAAATGAATCCGGTAGAACGTTCTTAATTAATTCTCTTTACGCTGTAGGAATTTCTCGCGATGGCAGCTAAGCGCGTGCAGTGGCGAGACATGCAACGCACGATTCAGGGCTTGACTCAGGCCTTATAGCAGGTGACGCAAGGAGGCGCGCATCATGGAGCCAGTGATCTCCACCGAAACTTTTGTGGCTTGAATCCCCCGCATTTTGGCGGTACCTCAGACCTTGATGAGGCAGAGCACTGGCTGAAGGAGATGGAGCGTATCTTCAAAGTTATGCAATGTGGTGACCAGGACCGAGTCCTCTTGGCGAGCGCGATACACGAGCTTGGTGGGAAGTTGTAGAAGCCACGCTTGGTAATAGGCGGGCAACGTGGGATGAATTTAAGGAGCATTTTAACAGCAAATATTTCTCAGATCGTGTGCAAGAAAATAAGGCGGCGGAGTTCGCTTCGCTGAAACAAAGGTATTTATATGTTGCTGAGTACGAGGCGTAGTTCGCCAGATTATCCCGCTATGCGCAACACTTGGTATCTACGGAGAAGATGAAGGCCAAATGATTTTTGAATGGATTGAAGCTTAAGTATATTAATCAGTTGGCACCTTTGGAGATCCACACTTATGCTGAGATTGTGAGAAAGGCCCAAGTTCTCGAAGATACGATGGAGATGACGGACCAGATAAGATGTCGACACAAGAAGAGGGAGCAGACTTCTAGCTCCAGGAATTTTAAACCCATCAATGGCAAGAAGAGCCCCAATAGCGGGCCAAGTTATTCAAAAGATAAGAAACCGAAGGAAGGTGATAAGAGGATAGGATCGACTGCTCCATCCAAAGCAGTCTGCAGGTACTGTGACCTCCCAGGTCACAAGATGGAAGAATGTTGGCGCAAGCTGGGTACTTATTTGAGATGTGGTAGCAGGGACCATCGAATCCCTGAGTGTCCCCTCATTAATGAGCAGGCGACATCTGACAAGCCGCAAGGGAGTCAGAGGCGGCAGGGCAAGCTCCAAGCCCTCCAAGATGCAGAGACTGAAACCGAGGCTACCGAGGAAGGAGGTATTGTCGAAGGTACCCTTACTATTCTTTTCAAACCAACTTTACTTTTAGACACTGGAGCTACTCATTCATTTATATCTTAAAAATTTGCTAAGACTTTATCTGTGAAACCGGTATTATTGGATTCTCATCTTGTGATATCAACCCCTATTAGTTCGGGGTCAGAAATTAAATATTATTACCCCTCTAGTGAAGTTTTGATTAATGATTGCAACTTATCTGCGGATTTGGTATGCATAAAGATGAAATATTATGATGTGATTCTAGGAGCAGATTGGCTAGCTAGACGTAGAGCTAGTATTCATTGTAAATCAGGAGTAGTGTCTTTCCCTGGACGCCCTGAGCTTTTCTTTTCTGGCTCTAGGAAATCTAAGTCTGTGCCACTTATTTCGGCACTTTGAGCAAACAAGTTATTATGGAGAGGGTGTCAGGCATTCTTGGCCTTGGTATCTTTGACCGATAAGAAAGACGTGGAGTTGAAGGACATCTCGGTTGTCCAGAATTTTTCGGAGGTGTTTCCTGAAGATCTGTCAGGTCTTCCCCCTGAGAGGGAGGTGATTTTCTCTATTGATTTAATTCCTGGCGCTTCACCTGTTTCTAAAGCTCCGTATCATATGTCCCTTACTGAGTTAAAGGAATTGAAGGAATAGTTGTTGGAGTTATTAGAAAAAGGGTTTATTCGTTCGAGTACATCCCCGTGGGGTGCCCCTGTGCTTTTCATAAGACAGAAGGATGGTTCATTAAGAGTGTGTATTGATTATCGCCAGTTGAACTAGCTCACTGTTAAGAACAAGTACCCGTTACCGAGGATCGATGAGCTGTTTGATCAAATATCTAGAGCCCAGTTTTTCTCAAAAATTGACCTCAGATCGGGGTATCACCAATTAAGAATCAAGGATGAGGATATTTATAAGATGGCATTTTGTAACAAGTATGGGCATTTTGAATTTGTTGTAATGCCGTTTGGACTAACAAATGCTCATGCAGCTTTCATGCGGCTAATGAACAGTGTGTTCCGACCCTACTTAGATCAATGGGTTGTGGTATTTATTGATGACATTCTTATATACTCCAAGGGCAAGGAGGAGTATGAGGAGCACTTGAAGATGACGTTGCGGATACTAATGGATCATCAGTTATACGACAAGTTCAGTAAGTGTGAGTTTTGGCTACAAGAAGTGTCTTTTCTAGGGCATATTATTTCCCAAGATGAAATTTTGGTAGACCCTTATAAAGTGGAGGCAGTACGTAATTGGGAAAGGCATGTAAATGCAACTAAGATCATAAGTTTCTTAGGCCTAGCAGGTTACTATCGGAGGTTCATTAAGGATTTCTCCAAGATTGCAGTACCTTTGACTAGATTAACTCGTAAGGAGAATCGATTTTAGTTGTCGGAAGATTGTGAGAAAAGTTTTTAAACCTTGAAGGAGTGCTTGACCACTGGCCCAGTGTTGGCCTTGCCATCCGGAGAAGGAGGTTTTGAAGTATATACTGATGCTTCAGGAATCGGCTTAGGTTGTGTGTTGATGTAGCGAGGGAAAGTGATAGCTTATTCTTCCAGGCAGTTGAGGAAGCATGAAGAGAATTACCATGTTCATGACCTAGAGTTAGCAGCAGTTGTGTTTGCTCTGAAGATTTGGAGGCATTACCTATATGGGGAAACTTTCATCGTGTACTCTGATCATAAGAGCCTGAAATATTTATTCTCTCAGAAGGAGCTGAATATGAGGCAGAGAAGGTGGCTTGAGTACTTAAAAGATTTCGACTTCTCTATTGAGTATCATTTTGGAAAGGGGAATGTTGTGGTTAATGCTTTGAGCTGGAAGCCGATGGCCAGATTAGCAAGTTTGATGCTTCAGGAGTGGAAGTTGTTAGAGTAGTTTGCAAGCTTAGATCTTAATGTCGCATAAAAGGAAAATTGGGTTATGGTTGCTCATGTCTAGCTTCATTCAGAGTTGCTGGCAGAGATTAAGCAACTGCAAGATAATGACCAGTTACTAGTGGAAATTACAGAACAGATGGCTAGTCGACCAGACTTTGTGTTAGCCGATGATGATAGATTGTTGTTCTAGGGTAGAACTTGTGTCCCTGATTCTGCGGAGGTGAAGAAAAAGATTCTCGAGGAAGCCCACATGTCCAAGTACACCATTCATCCAGGAGCTACAAAAATGTATCGAGATTTGAAGAGGACCTTTTGGTGGCCGAACATGAAAAGGGAAGTGGCCGAGTTTGTAAGTTGATGTTTAGTATGTCAGCAAGTCAAGGCAGAACATTTTAGGCCTGCTGGAAAGTTAAAACCTCTCGAAATACCACAATGGAAGTGGGAGAGTGTCGGCATAGATTTTATCATGGGCTTACCTAGAACTCGTAGCAGTTTTGATGCAATTTGGGTGATTGTTGATCATTTGACTAAATCCGCGCACTTTTGCCTATTAAATCTAAGTGGACTGTGGATATATTGGCTGCCCTGAACATGAAGGAAATAGTGAGGTTGCACGGAGTACCTGTATCCATTATATCTGACATAGATCCCAGGTTTACCTCTTATTTTTGGAAAGGTCTGCAAGCATCGTTGGGAACCCGCTTGAACTTCAGTACTGTGTTTCACCCTCAGACTGACGGACAGACTGAGAGGACTAATCAGATTGTTGAAGACATGCTGAGGGCGTGCATGATCGACTTTGGAGGTAGTTGGCATGAACATTTACCTTTGATCGATATTGCCTACAACAATAGTTACCAGTCCAGCATACAGATGGCACCATTTGAGGCCTTGTATGGCTGAAGCTGTAGGTCCCCTCTATGTTGGGAAGAGATCGGTGAGAAGCAATGGCTCGGACCAGATCTTGTTTCAGAGTCATCCAAGAATATTCAAGTCATTAGGAACCATTTGAAGATTGCTCAGTCTAGGCAGAAGAGTTATGCTGATAATAGAAAAAGGGATTTGGAGTTTCAGGTCGGTAAGCATGTGTTTCTAAAAGTTTCACCTTCAAGAGGAATTTGAAGATTTGGAATCCGAGGCAAGTTGAGCCCGAGGTTTGTTGGCCCATTCGAAATCTTGGAGAGGGTAGGCGAAGTTGCCTATAGAATGGCATTACCACCACAGTTATGGGGCATTCATAATGTTTTGCATGTATCTATGTTACGGAAGTATATATATGACCCTTCGCATATCATCCAACATACAGACTTGGAACTGAAGGAAGATTTATCCTACGAAGAGAAGCCTGTCAAGATTTTTGACTACAAATAGCAGCAACTCAGGAACAGATCCATTGGGACGGTCAAGATTCAGTGGAGTCGGTGCGGAATTGAAGAAGTCACGTGGGAATCCGAATAAACTATTAGAAAGTTGTATCCCGATTTGTTCTAAGGTTGGTATTCGTTATCTTCGTTAGTCAGATTCGATGAATTTGGAGGACCAAACTCCTTAAAGTGGGGGAGGGTGTAGCATCCTGAATTTTTTAATACTAAATGTCAGTATATTATTTAACTATTTTCTTAGCTAGATTTTAAATTTTTAAATAAAAATATGGAAAATATGTATCCTATGTAAAATGTTATTTCCAGCAACTTTATCTTCAGAAAGGAACCCAGAATATAATTGGATAAGGCCCAATTTCGAAATATAGGCTAAAAATCGTAGTTTTATATGAACATCCTAAAATTGCCCAAATTGGACCTTAATTCTTGCCCTAATGGGCTCCAATCAAAGCCTAACCCCAGCCCAACCCTTGTTGACCGATTCTTCTTCAAAAACCCTAACCCTAGACCCTTCGATTTGGTGCGGCGATGGCGGATTTGATCGACCCGAGTTTTTCACCGTTTTCCCCTATTTGGACTCTATAGCTTGATTTGATCTCTAGAACCACCCATAGGCTCTATAAATAGAGGGCATCGACCTATGGTGACCCTCATTTGATCGTTTGGCCGGCGGCGTGGTCGATCGTGGTCGGACTTGGGCGAATTTTGGGTGTTTGAGGCAGTGCGTTTAGGGTTCCGGCACGCGTTTTCTCTCTTCCATTCCCATCAATTAAGGTAGGTGTCTCTCAAGCTAAATATTAATTAAATCATGCTAGCATGTTCATGTTAATGTCCTCTTTCCAATGATGCTATTTCTCCCAATTTTCATTCACTATACCGTTTGTATTCATCGTTTAATCGACGGTGTGTTAAAGTTTCATCCTCTTCATTTTACCTCTGTTTAGGTTAGTATACCATAGACAAAAGTTTAATTAAAGCATGTCATGTTATTCCCATTCAAGTGCTCTTTCCAATGATACTAATTTTCCCAATTTTTGTTGAGTAGATTGTTCGAAATCGTCGTTTTAGTTAAGGTCTGTCGGGGTTTGCCATTGGCATATCTCTGTTTTAGAAACGGCCCTTCCAGTGACCGCATGGCGAAGTGGCAGTCGCACGATAGACCGTCTGGCTGCCCTAGTTTTCAAAAAAAATAAAAAAAACAAATTTTATTAATGAAACGGTCCTTGCCTGACCGTTTATGGCATAAAGTGGTCTCCTCCTGACCGTTTTCTGGCCTCACACAGTAAAAACTGATACTTGTTTTCTGTGTTTTGACTGATTATTAGCCAGTGTCCAGCATGTCTATTTGACCAATAATGATGCAAAAATGTGCTGTTAACTTGGGATAATAAAAATTGAACTCAATTTTTATCATCTTCATGATTATTTCCTTCTTGATTATCATCCTTAGACAACCATGTGAAACATGTGTAGAATAAACAAGTTTTGGCCGATTTAAATAATTTGTTTGCCACTTATAAATTGCTGAATATTGTTCATAATGTTCTGTTTAACAATCATGCCACTCCGGTGGTATTGACTGACCGCACCGTTTAAATGTTTCCGTGTTTCCAAGCCTCAATCTTGTAATAGTTGGGACTCTCCACCGAATACTCCTTCCGTTGGACTAGGACCACTATTATGAGACCTTCGTAAGACTCCGCGAGCCTGGGATTCCCACTAGGATTCTGAGCAGGTTGTACCACCAAGTCCTGAACCCATTGAAAGTCTTTTTTTTTTGGCAGAACAAGGCCTTGTCAAAGTTCTGCCGAAATTCTGTCAAAATCCTGTCAAAAGTGAAAAACGGTCCTTCCTAGACCACCAATTAGTGGGTTGCGGTCTTGACTAGACCGTTTCTTCCTCTCTGAGACTTTTTTGGCCAGACTCTATTAGCTGGTCCGCTCTAGCCCTACTGGAAGCAGTTTCCCTATCACCGTCTCTTTCCAGTGGTGGTCCATGACTAGACCGTTTCTTCTCTCAACAACCTGAAATCTCTTGTTTTTAATGATTATTGTACCCAGCCATTTTGGGCTACCATACATTGAATTTCGACCCTATTCTAGGTCAATTATTGGAATGATATTCCATTAAGCCCCTCTTAAAGTCATTTTTCATAAATGATTCATTCCATCGATGAAGAGCTTATTGTTTGAACTTCATTAAGAAATCTATACTCCTACATGGAATGCCTCGATTACATGATTTAACCTTGGAACTCTTGGCCATTTATATAAGTGAATTTGGAGATTGGGATCTACGATCCAACCCCTTCAAAGTCAACGCATCATAAGGGCCCGATCTGGTCTTGGGAGGAGCGCCCGAAAGTACTTGTGCCCCGGGGAGTTTGTAATGACAAGGTGTGGCATTGCACCGTAGTGCATGACTAGCGTGTTAATCTATGACATTTTACTTCACTCAACTACTTGAAATTCGTGCGTGACATGACGTGCGTGCTTGACATGGCCAATTCACATGGAAACTTTACTTGAACTCTCGTGGAAAATTCTCGTTATGCTTACACATATTCTTAAATTGTCATCTATCTTTTCATTCTCTTATCTGTCATTTATCACTTGTTTATATGTTTATTTTGATTCTTTTATCACGTTGTCGTACATGATGAAATGATTAATCATTTAAACTATGCATGATGATATAGATGTAAAATCTGACTGAGCTCTCGCTCACTCAATTTTCCCCACCTTTTCAGGTAGCTCGGATGAGGAGACTCAAACTAATGGGCTCGGGCAAGAGTGATGGCAGGAGCGAGCCACTTAGCGTCGGTCGTGTTCTTCTTTAGAGTCGTTGTAGTTACTTCAGTACTGAAAGTCTTGAGTCATAATAGGACTTATGTTCTTTTTCTCTTTTTCGTTGTGTCTGTTGATATAAGTGTTAGTAAAGTCCACAATATGTCAGTTGTAATAAGTAAACTTCATCTTTATTATCAATAAAGTTTTTTTTATTAATTGCATTTTAGTTATCGGCCTTGGCGTATGGGCTCTTGTGGCAATGAAAGCTCTGATTGACATGAATGTTATAACTGATGTGTTCCATTTTTTTTCCGCATCGGGGCCTGACAGGGCGGCCCATGTCCATTCCAATTTGGGTCATCCTTCAGCCCCATATCTTTCTTATGGGCCTCCCCCTCCTTCCATCTATCCTTCAGCTCCCCGCCTTGAGCTTGCTCCTTTCGCTCCACCTACTCCATCTCGGGAGCAGGAACTCCTCGATAAATGGGTCTCCATGCAACAACAACTTGACTTCTTCCAAAAGTGAGTTGGCCCACAATCCCTGGCAGACGTTCCAGTTCCCAGCTTCCACAACATTCGATTCCCTCCTCAATCTGAGCTCCCCACATACTGCAAGTATGACGGGAACAGCAACCCTTTTATTCATGTGATGGATTTCATGTATGAGTCGGCGGAGTTCCAGTATGATAATCGCCTTATGGCATATCTATTCCGCCGATCGCTAGATGGACTTGCACTGGAGTGGTTTTATGCCCTGCCATTAGAAGATGCCGAAAACTTCAAGGTCGTTGTTGGTAGGAAATGTTACCTTCTCTTCACCGGCTTAAAACTCCCTTTAAATCCCTTTACTAATATCAATATGAAAGTAAACAAAATAGGAGTAGAAGGGAACAGAAGTAGAAACCTGTGATCGCCACCAAGGCTCCGAACGTGATGAACACAACGTACCTTGGAAAGAAGAGGGAGACACTCGCCTTTTGACCAGCACTGGAAGGATGCACGACTCCGAAGGAACCGCCCTTATATTGAACAGTCACTCGACAGACCGCTCGTCAGCGCTGAGAGAGGACGCAGGACGAAGAATGACTGGCAGACAAACGGCTCAGACCCAACTGCAAGACAAAGAAGAACGGTCCAAGATCAGCCGCACTTCACCTCGAACGGACTATTTTGAACTGCACAAGACTACCACGCCATAAGTTGTAAAAGTCCAAACCTCCACCCTTTCTGACCGGCCAGAAAGAGTGGGCCTCGCGCTAGTGTGTTGCTAACCTACAAAACCATGTGTAGAACACAAAGAAAAACTCAAGTTAGAACTATAAAGTGTAGTAAATGCTAGAATGGAAAGGAACGAACATGACTAAATGAAATGGTGGATACCTGGGAATTTTTAAACCCCTAGGGGCGCCAAAACATAGGAGGGTGTATAAATGATGCGTGAAAGTAAGAAAATGTGGAAGAGATATGGAAGAAGCGATGCATGCAAATAGAACAAAACGGCGGGACTAAATGAACTAATGACTCAAAACGTGACTACTCCCTGAACCGGAGGCCTGCGCAGACATGGAAGGCCTCCCTCCCTGGTGGTAGGTCGCTCAAAGATTTGGTAGGGCTTCGCCGTCAACCAAAAATCTCCCCCCCTTTCAAGTCCGACCTTTAGGGTCTATTTATAGAGCACCTAAAGTCTCAGCTCGAAATTAGGGTTTCCAGCCATTTTCAGGTCGAGATGATAACACAAAATGTGTAAATAAATGAATTATCTCTCAACCATAAGAAACAGCACCAAATTCGGTTCAGTATTCGCGGAGAAATGGTTGGAGCAAGTTGGGGATAAATCCACAAGTGGAGAGAGAAAATTTGTTAAATCTTCAGGAAATGAGCAGTTAAACGGTCATACGACAAACCACTCATCCATATGAGCGGCCAGTCCTGGGCCGTCCAATTCTGTCGGTGGAAATTCAATAAATAGAAAATAGAACCAAATTATCCATTGATCTGACCGAAAACATAGCCGTTGGACTCTCATGAGATGAACGGTTACTTGTGAACCTTTCATTCATAAGAGCGGCCAAGGGCCAACCGCTCATGCTGGTCGGTGGAAAATCAGAATAAATAAGATAAATAGATAATTATCTGAACAATCAATCGAGCTTAGGACACTGGGACTAGAACGGCTAATGTTAGCCCGCTTATCAAGTTGAACGGCTACATCTAAGCCGTATGAAAGCATGTCGGTGATAATTCAGAAAATCAACTAAAATATCCCATAAATATATGGACGGCCTAAAAATGACCGCTCATGTGTTGTGCGGCCATGGATTGACCGTTCATGAATTGGACACTTGAAATTTCATGGAAATGATCAATTACCCAAAAGCAAGGCCCATTAAGCCCTGAATTGAAGTAGACCTAGCCAGGGAGGGAGGCTACCCATAAAATAGGCCCAAAGATGTTGCCTGGAAACTACCTAACGAGTGATGGACAACTCGAGACATCAATAAATGAGAGTAAGAGAAATGACACAACTTATCGGTAAAAAACGGATGTCAACAGATGCCCCTTCTTAACGTCCTCTTTGCAGAGGAGCGAGCGGAGGTGAAGCGGAAGCGAGATGGAACATGGAGATGAAGCGGAAATGAAGCGGAGCAGACTGAAAAGTGGGCGTTAAGGTAAAACGACACCCATTTTGCCAACAAGCGAAGGGAATCTTCCGAAAAACTCTGAACCGATCACAAGGAATAATCAGATTAAAAGCGACACCGATCTGGAGGAACTAACTAAATAAAAGGAAACACAAGATCAACCTCATGGGGGACACAATCCCACAGACCAATGAGGAGACCAAAGCAAAAAGTAAAGGAAACGGACTAAAACACCAGACATGGACCTCTTAACTAATCAAACCGAGTGAACAAACCAGAGAGAACTTTCCAACTCAGAGTGGAATTGTTCCTCTTACTCAAACACTGAACACACAGCCATCTATTACTGATGGGACATTAGCAGGCAAACCATGGGTCATGAATGCTCAAAAGATGCGTATGATGCATGCTGGGCTAAAATAAAAGAAATCATTAAAACAAATACAAAAGAAAGGATAAAATAGAAAATATTCGAGAATAGTATTGCTAGATTGGGAGAATCCGAGTCAAGACACCATCCGCAACCACAGCGTGCAGGATAGAACCAGCCTCCCCATGTTTTCCCAACCTAACGGCCTATCCGGTGACTAAACACATGGACCTGGATCATCATCATTTTTGTTAAAGGGGAACATCATATCCTGGAACACGTAGATAGCCAACTGGTTCTCGAGATATTATAGCATAGTACCATATAGTAATGCAATAAGGGATGTAGGGATAGAAAGCCATACCTGACTTACCTGTGCAGGCGAAACGGCAAGTGAAGAGCTGATACTGCAAGGAGGATTGTTAGCAAGGTTTGCAACAATATCATGAAACAACCAGATTTATCCATTAAACATATGAGGTGCAGCAAAACCATTTATTTCAAAGAATGAACGGTTGATATAATACCGCCTAATGACAAACATGGCTCTAGACAGTCCGTGCATGAGCAGAGAATTTGAACATGAGATCTAGTAGTGGACGGCCCATGTTCAACCGCCAACTAGTTGAACGGCCAGAAATTTGCCATTCTTCAGCAAGGTACCGTTGGAGAATGAACGGTTGTACAACAACCGTTCTAATGGTGGACGGTCTATCGTTAGACCGTATATCTTCTGGAGTTTTAAAACAAGAAAAAACCCCTTCGTCTCCCTCCTCCCCACTGTAACCGATGGCGGGAGAGGGAGAACGAAGGGAACCGAAGCCCCCCACCGAGGCCCCCATTCCTCTCCTCCACTCTCTCGGGCTCTTTCACCCTCTCATTCCCTCTCTTAAACCCACGTATACGTACCAAGCATCAGGCCACACGCCCACGAATGGTCGAGGAAGGGGAGAACACGCCGCCGACGACCGCCGCGGCCGCGGGCACCGGCGTACCACCGCCGGAGGAGGCGCCAGCACCGTCAATGGCCGAGGGAGACGCACCCTCACCACCTCCCAAAGTCAGAGAAGATCCTGGAGCGATCGTGTCCGGGGACGGAGACGCCGGTGAGGAAGCACCGGCGACGGCCACCGCGGCGGCCAAACCCCCGAAGACCAACGAGGTAGGCCTAAACCCTAGACCGTTTCAATTTTAATTCATGCATGCTGATTTACAGGGTAGAATAGGGGCTTTAGACATCTTAAGAGCCGGTTTGGGGGCCATGGGGCCACCGCTGCCGGTGGGAGGGACGTTCGCTATCGTCGGGGAAGACGACGGACGAACGGCTCTCAGGGAACCACACAACAAAGATACGCGGCCCACATAGGACCGCCCATAACGCAAGCGGCCCGGGGGTGGCCGCCCAAACTCAGAAAACGATGGGGGGTGAGAAATGGAAGAATGGTGAAGAAATCATCGTATAATGGATAAACGGGCTACATTTATCCGTTCAAACATCAAGAACTGGAGAACTTGAGCGGCCCATACAGGGCCGTAGGTCAGGAAATATGGTTCAAGGGGAACCGCCCTTCTGACCGAAATGCACTTTTTATTATTTTCATTTTTTTGGTGAAATAAAATACTTAAATCTATTATTAAATGCATGAAATTAATGATGAATGCACGGAAAGCGCAGGACCCGCATCTCGTGGATGCAGGTCCGGGAAGTGTATCAGGCACTACCGGACTTCCAGCGGGAGCGGTTGGCTGCCATGGGGTTCGCCCCATTCCTGAGCATGGAGGTGTGTCAGTTCGATACCGCCCTCCTTTACGCTCTGCACGACCGCTGGGACCCAGTGAGTCGTACGTTCCTCTTCCCGTGGGGGCATATGGCCCCTATGTTGGAGGACGTGGCCAGACTCACTAGCCTGTGAGTGTACGGGACTCCGGTCAGCGGGAGCACATATCCTGACTACTGGGAGCTGGCTCAGGAGCTGCTGGTCTTGGAGCTGTAGCATTCCGAGCGGCAGTCTACCCTCCTGCCTCGAGCGAGTCTTCAGGACAGCCTCGGACTGCGACGAGCCGGCATAGCGACGGGGGAGCAGCCGGAGCAGCACCTTCAGTGCTTGGTGGACCTGGCGAGACCGAGAGTTGCGACAGAGCCGGGAGCAGAGGCAGACAGAGTGTTGAGGAGATTCCTGATGCTGCTATTCGGGAGACTCCTCTTTTCGACGCGCGCGGACGTGATCCACTGCCGCTTCCTTCCACTACTCCAGAACCTTGACCACGTTGGCGACTATGCGTGGGGAGAGGCGGTCCTGGCCTTCTTGTTTGACACCTTGAGCTCGACGGGCAGGCAGACTATGCTCGGGGGCTTCTCTCCCCTACTCCAGGTACAACTTCTATCTTAGACTCGATTATGCAATTCTTACATGTTTCCTAGATGCTGACACAATCTAATGCAGGTTTGGGCCTACATGCGATTACGCGGGCTAGGCAGAGGCGAGGAGACTCACCCTGAGCTCCTGTCGATCGCCCAGAGGTGGACCGCACCTCAAGAGACTGCAGCCCTGAGGAGACAGGTCCGGGAGCTGCAGGATGACATAGACGCTCTACCGTACACCTCGGTATGATTCTAGACTTAGACTCTTAAATTAAATGCAATTCCATGTGACGATGCTGATGCGACTTTTTATTTTTGTAGGTACGGTGGACACCATATGCAAAGGAGGGACAGGAGGGCCAGCCCTGGGTGCCAGGGGCTCTCACCTTCTCAGGACGAGACGTGTGGCTTCACTGCATGAACATGGTGGAGCCACTGCACTTTCGACTAGTGATGAGGACCATTGGCGTCCCTCAGCCAGTGGTGGAGTTCCCAGTGGTAGAGAAGCCGGGGGAGCGCGTGACTCCGACGACACGAGGCCTAGCAGTGGCCTTTGACTGGACGTCGTGGAATGCCACACAGATAGCGGACTGGACAGCACTCGGGTGGGTGGTGACCGCCCGAGCAGACAGTGACTCGGCATACTACATCGCGTATGCCAGACACTATCGGGATCAGGTGTTCCGGGGTGCCCACCGACCGGTACAACCTCTAAACTTAAACTCTTTCTATTATGCTTATGATGATGACACACTGACATTTGGACTTCTAAATGTAGATTGATCCAGAGGGGCGGCTCGTGGAGCTGTAGGGGCTCCTACATTCTACGATCAGGGAGCGAGACGAGGCCCGACAGGCCCTGGCCCTACTGGTGAGTTTTCTAAAACCCTAAACTCTTTAAATTATGTGAATACTTATGATTATGCATATGACTGACCTGGAGTTTTGGATGCAGCGCGCCGAGGGGACATAGCGGCAGGGGGCAGACGCTCCCTCTTCTTCCTCGCAGACTCCCGCAGACCGAGCTGAGCGGGAGGCCGACTTCACATGGATGGTAGCGCGGGCCAAGGCGGCCGAGGTGGCACTCACCGAGAGGGTACGTAATCACTCCACTTTCCCTGTTGTTATGCTTATGATTATGAAATGTATGAAATGTTATTGACTAATCATGAAAATGTGCATATGCAGACGACCAAGCTGACCCGATTGAGGGCAGAGCTTGAGCAGAATCAGGTAGCGGCCCGAGAGGAGGCGGCCCGCTTACGAGAGGAGGCGGCGTAGAGCCGGCCGGCGGATGCACTTAAGACGGCACTTCTTCATGCCGAGCTGGAGCGGCTTCGGGCTAGTGCGACCGAGGCGGAGCGCTACTGGGTTGAGGCGTCAGAGCTACGGGCATATAAGGACATGAGCGTGCGGTCAGCGCGCAGCGGGACACCAAGTGGCAGCACGCACGGCACCCACGGCTCAGTGAGGAGTTACTTCACGAGTTCCTCCGGCCACCGAAGGAATGAGGACGAGGAGCGGTGCCGACGACAGCGTGATGAGGTGACCTCGGTGATGCCTCCCCCAAAGAGGCATGAGGGCCGCGCAGACAGTGACGGGGGTCAGGGAGAGGGACAGGCCTCACTTGTACTTGAGACTCGACTTTCATACATGACATGATATGATAGTGATATGCTTTTTTTGTTTTGGTTTTCTTTGAGTAAACGTATGAATGTATGAATGAATGCAAATGATTGACACTAACTTAGTGACTACGACTACGACATGAGTGAGACGGACACGTGCGAGAGAGAGACTGCACGAGTGAATGAGTGAGGAAGTGAGAGAGATATGACAGAGCGGGAGAGACGACTCCGAGAGAGGAACAGAAACTTTGACTGAGAGAGGGACGTCAAACAAATGAGTGAGAAAGAGGGACGTCAAACTGAGTGAGAGAGAGACGTTGACTCAGAGTGAGAGAGAGACGCCGACTCAGAGTGAGAGAGAGACGGGAGAATAGAAGGTAGTGTGGCAGGGGATAGACGGTCATGAATTGGCCGCCTATAAGGATACACAGCTCCTGTGGGACCGTGCAAAACTGCTTGACTTCGCCTAGCATAGGGAGAGGGACGGTCCTATAATTACCGTTCAAGTAGAGAGACGGTGAGTTTTCAATCGTTCTAAGCTCAGGACCCGAACCCTCTAGAAGAAGTTGAACGGTCCTCTATGGACCGCGCGAAGGAAAGGGTGGTCTATCGAAAGACCGTCCAACCCAATATACTGAGAGTCCGATCGGGACTCCCTTGGAGAGTCCCAAACCGGGGGATAATGTTCTAAACCCACCCAAACACTAGCCTATCCCCATCTAGATGTATCCTAGCTCAGTCCTAATGGGTTTAGACTTCCATGCAAGCTCTATAAGAAGAGGGGGGGGCTTAAAATTCGCAACTCACACCACACCCCTCTTTCTAGGCTTCAAACCTTTGCTATCCTTCATCAAATCATCATGAAAAGGTCCTTGGAGGGGAGTTCCATGGAGGGGGCAGCTTATGAAGGGCCAAAGCTGGCCAGAAAAGAGCGCGAGGTGCTCCAACGGCTGACTACAATCCCTCGTCATCTCAGCTCAAGCCCTTTGAGAGAGTTATGTTAGCATGATTTCATTTAAGTCAATTCATTCATTTACTCACATGTTATTCCTCTCTTTTTCCTTTTATTTTTTCCATCTCAGCTTCTCCCTGGCTCCAGGCGCTATTCCACTTTTAAGTGGATGGCTCCCATGATCCGCGCATTGCCCCTAGGAGTGATATCCATCCTGAAGTCCTGACACCTGCACCCGCTCTTGGTACTAGGCCAAAATTACCCAAAGCTCTCCCTTGATTGGCACAACATCTCAGCCTTGGTAGAAATCTGGCACCCTCAGACCCATACATTCATGTTTCCATCTTTTGAGGCCACTATCCTACTAGAGGAGATAGAGACCTATTTTTCATTTCCTAGGTCTAAGGTGGGTGAGGAAGACTTAGTGTGTCACACTGTTGCCCTTATTGACCTTAGGATTATCTTAGGAGGGTTTATACCAGATAGCAGGGACATCCACACCTTCATAGGCCCATATCAGATCCATCTTCTTCCTCTTAGCCAGTGGGTAGTTGAACATTGTAGGAATAGGTGTGGGTGGGATGAGGCCATAGCCAAGGCCACGTATATCTGCCTATGCGGGGCGATCCTGTTCCCCTATGTCGACCACGTGCTAGAGACTCCCATCCTTAGTACCATCAGTGGCTTGTGATAGGGTCTTTCTATCTCTCAGGCCGTCCTTGCCTACTTGTATGAGGGCCTTACCTCAGCAGCTCTAGGGGGGCCTCTCTTTGGTTCCATGATACTTTTAGAGTGCTGGATGGGTGCCAGGATGAAATTCATTTACAAGGAGGATGTCACTTCAGCCAGTCGGATCTTCGGGAGCCACCCCCTCTTCTTCATAGGTGGCGCTTTCGGGTTTTCTCCACAGGTAGAGTGCAGGACAGCAGAGAAGAAGACCAGGGACGAGTGGCGACTGCACCTCAACAGATTGCCCCTGGATTGGTTCATGATGCACCCTGACTTCCTCCGCGACACCACGGTCAGGGTGCCTAGGAGGCCAGGTTTGGATCTGAGGCTCGTGAGCGACAACGCACTGGCGATGTACAGCCCGCACCGGTGCTACCTACAGGTTGGACTACCCGGGACCGTACTTCCAGCAGTACCCCACCTTCCCGCACTACAGGCGAGGAGGATTGGTACGGAGGAGGACGAGCAGACAGTCAGGAGCGCCCTGATCATGTGGGAGGTCAGCAGGGTGCTTGCTCTTCCCACGGAGGTTGCAGAGATCCCAGCGACACGCCAGGCTTATATCAGAGAGTTTAGAGAGATACGTCCCCGCGGGGATGCCCCGCGGAGGACTGAGTGATTTTCCTTTTCTTTTCATGATGTTTATGTAGAGATTTATGCTTAGAAGGTTTGATACATGAATGAATAAAAGTGATGGCTTGATTGGTTTGAGTTAGATTTTCTTATGTACTTGAGTGAGTTGGGATATGACTTCAAAATGCACATGGTCATACACAGACCGTAGATATTTGGAGGAGTTTGGGATGAAACCGTGAGAATGATTGGACGGTCTGACCATGGCCGTTGAAACGAGTAGGACGGTCTGCAGAGAACCGCTTACTAACTGAGCCTTCAATTTCAACCTGCCCCTGCACACACACAAACAAGGAAAATAGATTAAATCTGTTTTAGGCTTAACCCCTTGCCTGTAGCAAGTTAGGAAATGACCAATTCTTGATTTTTGGTCAAGGGGGTAGGTCTTATTAAATAGGCAGACAGCAAATGAAAAAAAATGAATGTAATGCATGCCATGAATGCAAATCATGATAATGATTTTTTTTTTGTGATTTTGAAAATATTTAGACTTTCTTTGGATTTTGAAATGTTTGATTTTTTGGGTTTTGAAGTATTTAATTTTTTTTAGGTTTTAAATATTTGATTTTTTTGGATTTTGAAATATTTGATTTTTTTGGATTTTGAAATATTTGATTTTTAGGATTTTGAAATATTTGATTTTTTTTATTTTGAAATATTCATTTTTTTTGGATTTTGAAATATTCAATTTTTTTTATTTTAAAATATTTGATTTTTTTTTAGATTTTGATACCAGCTCAAGCCTGATGACGGGGAACCTCACATCTCATTAGGGGTCTCCTGGATTCAACGTGCGCTAAAAATGACCACCTATGGTCGGGGCCCAATTTCACTCAACGGTGCCTCTACCGAGGCCATACCCGGGGTAGGGTTCATTCCTTGGAAAATAAAAGAGAATTTGATAGAAAAATTGGCAATAGGTATAGAGGTTTTTAGGGCTTGAGTTCTTCTCACGACACCCCCTTTTCAAAGAATTCTTGGTCTGTTACGCCGGGGCTTTGTGTCCGTCATCGAACCTACATCCGCTCTAGGCATGCATACGGCCGGGCTCATGACGTCCCGCGGGGAAACTGTACTGCCACTCTTGCCATGCCTAGTTTCATCATTTTGGGGATTCTTAGACTTTCGAGCTCCGAGTTTGGGTGAGCTTTTAGCTTTTGATTTTGATTTTGCCCATTTTCTCTATTTATCTTCTTTTTGTCTTTTGCTCTTATAACTGCGGAACAAGGTCACAACGGACTGCCCCTATTTGAGACCTCTTTTGTCGGAGGGTCTAGATCAGTTCTCGTCCCCTTATTCACCACTTACCCCTATTTTCAGCTGAGAGAGGAGAAAAAATAAGGATTTTCACTTTCCCCAAAGCATGGCCAAGGGAGAAACGGTGTTGCGCAAAAGAAGAGAACCGAACCACAGGGGGTCGTGTAGTGTGTGAATGTTGAACCGGGGGTCTCCCTTCGTGATCAAGTAGAGGCATGCCCCGCCGTCGGGCCGTTGCTAGCTTGTCTCTATGGATAAAAGCGTTTTAAATATAACCCATTCCACAGATTTCGTAATTCCTCACCTTCAGCGTTAATTAAACGGTATGCGTTACCTGGATAGACCTCCTTAATTACAAACGGCCCTTCCCAATTTGGTTGCAGCTTAGACCTAGGACCTGCTGTTCTGATAAATTTATGTTTCAAAATCATGTTACCCACTTGAAATTTCCTTTCGATAACCTTCTTTTGAAAATACCGCGAGACACGTTTTTGATAAACCGAGACATGATTGGCCGCATTAAGCCTCTTCTCGTCTAAGAGTTCCAGTTGGACTAACAACGCCTCTCGACGCTCATCGAGATTAAGTTCTTTATCTAGCTGCACTCTTAGGGAAGGGATCAGGATCTCGTATGGGACTACCGCCTCCATCCCATAGGTGAGAGCAAAAGGGGTTTGCCCCGTGGGAGTACGGACAGAGGTGCGATAAGCCCATAGAGCCTCTATCAGTTTGTCGGCCCAATCAGCAAATTTGTGCGACTCGCATGTTTTCTTAATGATTTTAAGAAGGGTTTTGTTCGTGACCTCGGCTTGGCCATTACCTAGAGGGTAATATGGTGATGAATGATGCAATGAAATATTAAACTTCTTACAGAGGTCCCAAAGTTCTTGAGAAACAAATTGAGGCCTGTTGTCGGTGACGATATCACTTGGCACTCCAAACCGTGAGATGATATTCTTAAGGATGAAGCGGCATACTATGGTGGCTTTGATTTCTGCATAAGCTTCAGCTTCCGCCCACTTGGTGAAGTATTCTGTAGCCGTCAGAATGAAGGATTTCTATTTACACTGAATATTAGGGTCACCAAGTGATCCAACGGTATCAAAGGCCCACATCGAGAAAGGCCAAGGAGCAGAAAGAGGATGGAGAGAAGAAGTCGAAGCATGAATTTTATCGGCATGAAGCTGGCATTGAAGACACCTACGAACATAGGTGGAACAGTCTTCTTCTAGAGTTGGCCAGTAATAGCCCTGCCTAAGAATCTTCTTCACAACGCCTGCCCATTTACGTGCCCTCCACATTCACTGGAGTGAGCAGCTTCTACTACCTTCCAAGCCTCATCATCATCCAAACACCTCATTAGAACTCCATTGAGAGCCCGCCTATATAATTCTCCTGCGATAATCGTGTATCTGGCGATGACTCTTCTAATGGCCTTGTGCTGCTCGGCATTCGCCGTCTCGAAAAAGGAACCATCCCTGCAATACTGTTCTATCTCGTGATACCACGGCAGATTCTCTTCTTCTATAATCTACTCAAGCTCAGTCAACAAAATTTCTTTCACATCTTCCTTCTCTACTTTCTTCTCTACAGCCTTCCTAAGGTTGTCGAACCAAGGATCCTGAAGAGAGGGAGCGTCCATCCGCTGGACCACAATGGTCTCAGTGGCGAGACTGAGGGGGAATGAAAGAGAAGAAGCAAGCAATGCAAGTGCATCGGCCAGAATGTTCTGAGAACGAGGAGTATGAATGTAGATGAGCTTCCATAATTGCCTAGCCAAGAGCGTGACCAAATCTTGATAAGGCTTGAGTTTAGGGTCACGGGTGCGGTAAGTTGACAGAACTTGACGCAGCACCAATTGAGAGTCTCCTATGATGTTAAGGTATCGCGCGCCCATGAGGTAGGCATGCTTCAGACCAGCAAGGAGAGCCTCATACTCGGCTATGTTATTAGTGGCAGGAAAAGAGAGCTGATAAGCGATAGGGATGGTCACTCCTTCCGGAGTGAGGAGAACGGCGCCGATTCCTCGGCCCTGAGAATTGAGAGCACCGTCAAAATGAAGAGACCAAAATAGAAGATCAGCAAGTACAGCCAAGTGTTCATCAGGAAATTCGTCCTGGATTGAATCAATGTGAGGGATAGGAGAATGAGCAAGATGTTCAGCAACCGCGTATCCCTTGATCACTTTCTGAACAATGAAGGTGATATCAAATTGGGAGAGAAAGCTCTGCCAGCGAGCTAATCGGCTAGAAAGGATAGGTTTTTCTAAGAGGTAACGAATGGGGTCCATTCTAGAGATCAGCTTAACCTCGTGGGCAAGAAAATAGTGTTTGAGCTTCTGAGCTACCCATACTAGTGTTGCGCAAGTCTTCTCCATGGCAGTATACGTAGATTCAGTGGGATTAAACAACCTCGAGAGGTAGTATACTGCCCTTTCCCTTCCTTCATCATCCACATGAGCCAGGACAACTCCTAAGGAGTCCTCAATAACAGAAATGTATAGGATCAGGGGTTTCCCAGGGATGGGTGGTTGCAGAACCGGGGGATTAGAAAGATAAACCTTAAGATCCTCATAGGCCTTCTGGCATTGTTCATTCCATTCGAATTTAGCTCCCACCTTCAACAATTCATAGAATGGGCGACACCTTTACGAATGTTAAGATATGAATCTTCTAATGAATTACAGGCGCCCAATCAAACCTCTAAGTCCAGTGATGTTCTTAGGCAGTGGCATTTCTATAACGGCCTTCGCTTTATTCAGATCAATCTGAATCCCCCGTTTACTAATTATAAACCCAAGCAATTTTCCTGACGCAACTCCAAATACACATTTCTTTGGATTCATTTTCAGCTTGTACTCCCTAGCCCTTTGCAATACCTTGGCTAAAATGGTGGGGTGCTCTTCTTTGGACCTCGACTTTACCAGGATATCATCCACGTAGGCTTCCAAGTACACATGCATCATGTCGTGGAAGATGGCCATCATTGCCCGCTGGTACGTGGCACCTGCATTCTTCAATCCGAATGGCATAACAACATAGCAGTACGTGCCCCAGGGCGTGGTGAAAGAGGTCTTCTCTTGATCATCGGGAGCAAGACGAATTTGATTATAACCGGAATATCCATCCATGAATGAGAGGGCCTCATACCCATCCGTGTTGTCCACCAACACGTCAATGTCAGGAAGCGGGAAATCATCTTTCGAACATGCCTTATTTAAGTCCCTGAAATCGATACAAATCCGGATTTTTTTCATCCTTTTTCATTACTGGGACTATGTTCGCCACCCATTGCAGATATAAAACCACTCTAATAAACTTGGCCTTGTGCAATTTATCAACTTCTTCCTTGATCCTCAAGGCCATTTGTGGGTGGAACCTTCTTGCTTTTTGTTTAACGGGTGTTGCCCCTGGTTTAAGAATGAGTCGGTGTTCGACCAACATGGGGTCAAGACCCGGCATGTCCTCATAGGACCAGGCAAATGAATCGATGTACTCCCTCAAAACCTTGATCAGCTCCTCTTCAACCTGAGGAGGGAGACTAGCAGAAATGATTATGGGCCTGGGGTCCTCATCGGTTCCAAGATTAATCTCTTTAGTGGGTTCATCCACTGCCGTCGACAGTTCATCAAATCTCTTTAATCCGTGTGCGTACAGATCGACAGTGTCATCCACATCGCTTTCCTCATCATCGGCTGGGTCCTTCTTATCTATGACTTCATATACACCTAACCCGTCATTGCTCTACACCCCTTCTAATTCCTCATCATCTTCTAAAACAATCGCGGTCTCTACAAACACAGGGCATTTAAGAAGGGCATGACATCTCTGAGCTAAGTCTTGGAGGAACCTATCTGGAATAGATTTGGAATGACGCATCATCGGGTGCGCCGCAGACGTGGATGGGCTGACCAAACTAGAGCTAGACTCTACCCCAACTGACTCAACTAACCTAGGAGACTCTGCACACTGTACAGAGGGGTTTCATGCCCCTGGGAAGATGGCCAGAACATAGTGTAATCCTCCATTGACACCTCCGTTTTAAAATTGGCATTTTTTTGGAGGTTGGAGGAGATCACGCAATAGGAAGAAGAAGACGGGGGAGGAGGGAGGTGCATGGGAAATAGATCGGGGAAGATGCAATCGAAGAATGGGTCGGAAGATGAAAACCACATTTCGTGGAGTTGGGCAGTGGGAGAAGGGGGAGTAAACAGAGTTGATAAGTCAATGGATGGGCAGCGCCCACACGCGCAAGGAACAAATAGAACTTCAAACGGTCTTTCCGTAAAGTACGGGTCGACCATGATCGGAGGGGAACGGGGAGCAAACCCTAATTGCTGAAGTAAGGAGGCAAGACAGGACGGGGACAAGGAGAAGGTAGTGATGGAGCTCCCCACTTCCCGTGGCCTCCGGTGAACTAGTTGAGTCAGAGAATGCTTCACCAATTGCATCTCCATCTCTTTCGGACAAGCTTCCTCTTCATGGAACAGCTTCTCAAAGCAACTACAAAAGTCTTCCATGTCACCCACCAGCCTCTTCAGTGGCGGCGGTGGGTCAGCAACAACATGAGCGGCATCAGTCTTTATATCAGAACAGGACGGCGGCTTCTTCAAAGTGCCTGGGTGTAACCGGCCTTTCATAAAGTGTTGACGGTAGTCCCACATTAGTGGCCCGCAGTCTCCCAGTATGGACAGTGCTGACTCCCGGTAGCCAAGGCCTCTCCGGCTCATTTTCCTACCTTTAAGGACGGGCTTAGTTCGCCCCTGCAACTGTGCACCGAGGCCCAAGCCCGGCTGATAGCCTAACTTTAAAATCATGTGCCACCCTTTCGAATCTCGAATCTTGGACTTAATTTTGACGTTCGTCGGTGCAGTGGCGGGCTTACGTGACGCATATGCCCATGAGTAGTTTAAGTCCATAACAGAAAGGACTGGCCTGTTGCTTGACCATAAAGTAGGAAGAATCTTATCTGCAATCGCATCAACAGATTGGACGGTGGAGATACTCTTCACCTTGACTACCCGGCCTTGAAATGAGAACTTAAGACATTGGTGGGCAGTTGAGGGCACATCATTCAGGCTGTCTATCCATGGACGACCCAGAATTGCCTTGAACATCAGGTCTATGTCCAGTACATAAAACTCCACGTCCATTACCCAAGGCCCTAGCTCGGCCTGAACTGTCACGACCTCGTGGCAAGCTCGTCTGGAGTTATCATATGCTGCAATTGTGGTTGGTGTTGGCCTAAGGATATCTTCGGAGATATTGCAGGCACGCAATGTACTTAGCGGACACACATTTATCGACGCTCCCGTGTCCACAAGGGCTGATTCAACTGCTACCTTGTTCAAAGAAATAGTAATGCAGAGTGGCATCTGCCGTGCCTCTGGGGGTGCCAGTTCTGACTCAGAGAATGAAATGGAAGGCTCCCTTGTAATTGTTGCCAACACTGACAGCAAACTATCTACCGCCACGTCCTCACTAACCATAACTTTCTACAGAAAAGCCCTTAGGGCGTCTTGATGTAGCATGGACCTTTTAATCAACTCCAGAAATGATATCTTGGCCGGCATCCGGTCCAAGTGCTGTAGCAAGTCATATTTCGTGCCAGGCACGGGGTCTACTTCTTCCGCTTCGACTGCTGAGGAAGGAACTTGAGGGTTGGGTGCAGACGCACCAGGTAAAGGGTAACTTCGGTGGAATGGACGCCCGCTTCAGAGGGCGCATTGTCGTGCCGGCATGGCATCAGATGGACTCCTGATCGGCCCGGTAGGGTAAGGGGAAGGGGTAGAAATGGGGGTGAGGATGGCGGAGGCTGGCCTGACGGGCCCTGGCGGAATGATGATTGGTGAAGGGTTAAATTGAGGGGTGATGATGGAGGGCATGGTGGGTAATGGTGGAAGGGTTGGTGGAATGGTGGGGAACGTAGGGGGTGCAATAGGTGATTGGGAGAGGACAGTGGGTGGAGCGGTGGCCATGGTGGTGGGTCGAAGAATGGAAGGAACAGAAGGTACGAGGAAGTTGGTGTGGTGGAAGGCCAAGAGGTGAGCTGGGGTCTCATCATCAAAAGACCACCCAATGTTAGGGGCTGAGTGGTGAACTACATTCACTTGAGCCGGTGTCGGCGGCTGTTGTTGCTGTTGCTGCTGAAGATTTGGCGGATGTTCTGGCATGGGATTCTGATGAATCCCGAGGTCTTGGTGTTGTTGTTGCTGCTGTAGAGGTTGTTGTTGTTGGAGAGGTTGCTGGAACTGCTGCTGTTGAGGCGCCACCTGCTGCGGCCTGGATTGTCTTCTTCTTTCTTTTATGTCTTCAATCAATTTGTGCATCTGGGCCCAATCAATCCTCTGGCCCTCATGCAGATCATACACCAAATCTTTGAACTAGTAGTATATCTCTATGGTGTGCCCGGGCTGCCGATGGTATATGCAATACCTTGACTGGTCGGCTACTGGATTCCAATTCTGACGCTCCGGAGGCAATTGAATGTCACCAGTGTACATTAGAGCTGAAAAGATGTCAGGGAGGGTTTCTGGAAGTGGCGGATAGTTGATCCTCTTGGGTCCCGGCCGAGCAGGCCCATAACTAATAGGAGGATGAACATTATGGTATTGGGGTGGCTGTTGAGGCTGTGGTGGTGGAGGTGGTTGTTGCGAGTGCTAGGGAGCTTGGAAAGTGGGTCGGGGACCTTGTGGAGCGGGGAACTGGGGGTTGCGTGGGGGTTGCTGGAAACAGGGTGAAGCGGCCTGGTTAGGGAATTGAACAGCCTGGACCTGCTCATTAGTTTGTACTCCCTCAGCAACCGGGCCTTGGGATTTTCTAGTGGTTTTGGATTTCTGGGCCTCGAACAATGAATGAATGGGGGAGTCCTTGAATTGGGTCTGGATAAACCAGGCCTGACTGTACAACTGGTGCATGTTTGAGATGTCATTCATTGTTAATATGTTCCGGAACGTCGGAGTGGCATTAGAAATTAACAACTTGACTTTTTCTTCTTCCGGGATCTGCCGGGCACACGTGAAGCCATCTGCCTCCATCGGTCTGCATACGCGGCAAAGTCCTCATCCAGTTTCATCTTCTCTGCAACTAGGTCGGTGAAAGAATACTCAGGACCAACCTGATCCTGGAATCTCTGGATAAACTTCTCATTCACTATCTTAAAACTCTCTGCCTCCTCCAGCGGCAAGGTGTAGAACCATTCAAGGGCGACCCCGTCCAAGGACCGGCGAAACAAATATGCCATCAAGCGGTCGTCGTGTTGGAACTGCGCCGATTCATAGAGGAATTCCCTGACATGAATAAACGGGTTGCCATTCCCGTCATATTTCTGGTACACGGGGAGCTCAGACTGGGGAGGGAAGAGAATGTCCCTGAAGTTAGGAATGGGGACATCGGCTAGAGACTACGGGCCGACTCGCTTGTGGAAGAGGTCAATCTGCTGCTGCATGGCATCCCATTTGTCAAGAAGTTCTCGTTCCCGGGAAGGAGGAGATACGGCAGGAAAGGCAGATCCAGAGTAGGGAGCTGAAGGATAAACTGACTGAGGGGGCGGCCCATAAGATGTATAATGGGCCAGGGAAGGGCCCATATCAGCATGAGCCAACTGGGCGGCCCCAGGTTGCAGACGAACGAAATCAGCCGGGGCCACAAGAGCTTGCGATGTTGGAGAGATGGTGGTGTAAGGGTCAACATAAGAACTAGAGGGGATCTGGGTCTTCCCCTTATCAAGTGGCTGATGGGCCGAAGTGGAAGCCTGACCCGCTTCCGCAGTGGGGAACCGAAGAACCTGAGGGTGGATCGGAGTGAGATCAATGGGGGCCGAAGAGGTGGCCCCTAATCCGACAGCCGAAAATGTAGTGGCAGCAGTAGTCACGCCATGAGAAGGAACTGAAGATGGAGCATCCGCCCCCTGCAGAGCTTGTCTAATAAGGTGAAGCTGGGTTGGATAAAGCTGGGCCATCATGTTAAGAATCTGATTGGCCGAATTCTGTTAAGAGGAACCAGAAAGAGAGGGCTGAGAGCCCTCGATGACAATGGTCGGGAGAGGAGGGGCAGTCCCCTCTCCCCCCTACACATGGGCGACCCTAGGCGGGTCCTCGAGAAGTCCCTGACGGAGAGAATCCTCATGGGAATGGGAGAAGTTGTAGGATGACATGGTGGGTGATGAGTTGAACAGGGGATTAAGATAGGAATAAAAATGCGAGCTGCCCCTAGGAGATGATCTTGAGGGTGTGAGGCAACTCCACATACACTAGAGCACCTAGGAAGAAGAAGCAAACAATCCTAACCAAAATCTAAATAACAGCCAAGTGATGCACACAAGAGAGAGAAGAGATGAGGAGAGAGACAACCAAGTGAACACCCAAATTATGGATGATGCGCGCCAGATTTTATGAATTTTTACTTTTAGAACCTTAGTGAATTAATTAAGATGTGAGTTCACTCAACCATAAAGGTGCCTAACAGGGGTAGGAAATGGGGAACTGGCTGACTCTAGGGGACTCTCTCTCTCGCTCTGATGCAAACCCTAGACTGGGGTGGGTACGGTACAACCTGCCCGGCGTCGGTGTGGGAATCTACGGCTCACGGGGACTTACGAAGGCCCTCAGCAAGGTCACCTAGTCGGCTCCAAGGAATATGGAGGTGAGAGGAAACCCTACCTCGGTAGGAATGCAACTACTATGGGAAGATCGTATGCCCCGATGTGCACCGGAGTGCATGCAAGAGTCTAGCCTAAGTCTAGTAAGCAATGGCAAGCAAGTATGATGAATAGAACTCACGATGATGCAGCAGTAGGGAACAATCAAGGGAGACCAAAATCAGCACCAAATATCATGAACAAGATATAACATAGAAATCAAAATGAGGCTCAGATGCACTGTAGCACAAGTAGGACGGTCGCTGGGAGACCGTACAAGGAGGGCGACGGTCCTGGTTGGACCATTCACTGGCAGGGGTGATGGCAAATACTAACAGAAAACATAAATTGGTGAAATGCAAAATCGTTCCTAGATGGACGGTCTCACGACAGACCGTGCTAGCTCTGGAACGGACCTGTAGCGACTGCAGAACGTCAACGAAAACTAACAGTGTGAAGATAGAGACGCACCTGAGCCTGGAACTCAAACGGCCGGTAACAGACCGCCGGAATGATGTACGGGCGGTAGAAGACCGCTGGAAGCAGCAGGGTGGCAGAAGGGATGGCACTTTTCGCAGAGAAAAGCGGTGAGTCTTCGACCGCAGAATCCAGTGGACGGCTTTGGGAGAACCGCACAAGTTCCAGAGGATAGAAACGTGAATAGCAAAGATCGACCAGAAACCACTCAAGAACGAGGACTGACAAAGCAAAGGAGAGGGTCGGCAAGTCACTAACACGATGGGCACTAGGCGTCCCACCGTGATCGCCAAAAATCTGTTGGTAGGAAATGTTACCTTCTCTTCACCGGCTTAAAACTCCCTTCAAATCCCTTTACTAATATCAATATGAAAGTAAACAAAACAAGAGTAGAAGGGAATAGAAGTAGAAACCTGTTATCGCCACCAAGGCTCCGAATGTGATGAACACGCCGTACCTTGGAAAGAAGAGGGAGACACTTGCCTTTTGACCAGCGCTGGAAGGATGCACGGCTCCAAAGGAACCGCCCTTATATTGAACGACTGCTCGATAGACCGCTCGTCAGCGCTGAGAGGGGACGCGGGACGAAGAATGACTAGCAGACAAACGGCTCAGACCCAACCACAGGACGAAGAAGAACGGTCCAAGATCAGCTGCACTTCACCTCGAACGGACTGTTTTGAACCGCACAAGACTACCACGCCGTAAGTTGTATAAGTCCAAACTTCCACCCTTTCCGGCCGGCCAGAAAGAGTGGGCCTCGCGCTAGTGTGTTGCTGACCTACAAAACCACGTGTAGAACACAAAGAAAAACCCAAGTTAGAACTATAAAGTGTAGTAAATGCTAGAATGGAAAGGAACGAACATGACAAAATGAAATGGGGGATACCTGGGGATTTTTAAACCCCTAGGGGTGCCAAAACATAGGAGGGTGTATAAATGATGTGTGAAAGTAAGAAAACGTGGAAGAGATATGGAAGAAGCGATGCATGCAAATAGAACAAAACGGCGGGACTAAATGAACTTGTTGGCCCAGAGAGATGGCGGACAAGAAGGGGGGTTGAATTGTCCCCTTGCCGAGATGGCGGAATTCAAAAACTTTCTTAACAGATGTAGAATTAACAACATTGATTAACAAAAACTACAAGTGAGATTAAGAGGTTCTCT
The DNA here is from genome assembly GCA_022559845.1 of Amorphophallus konjac. Lineage (NCBI taxonomy): Eukaryota > Viridiplantae > Streptophyta > Magnoliopsida > Alismatales > Araceae > Amorphophallus > Amorphophallus konjac. Next base: position 273,169,665 of record CM040118.1, on the reverse strand, counting down.
CAAACTTCTCGATCTCACACGGATAGTTAATGCAACTAATAAGGGAGATTACGCTCAACATTGATAACGGAGGTAGCAGTGTGTGACAGTGTAGTGAGTTAAAAACATATATAATGCACCTGTGAAGGGAGATAGAAGAAATGACAATCACACAGGCAATCACACAATACACAGGGATTTTAAGGTGGTTCGGGACCACGACGGGCTCCCTACGTCCACCCCTCACCCAACCGGGTAAGGCTTCACTACACGCTACTTTCGTAGCAACACGGGGACGAACCCCAACCACACACACGCTGCTTCCGCAGTAATACACACACGAGGCCTTGCCTCAACACGCTGCCACTGCAGCACACACACACACGTTCGGGGAACGTACCCCGGACACAACAACCACACGGAGACACAGCTCTGTACACATACAACACCACACGGGGAGTGCTTCCCCACAATAAACCCACACACGCGGAGATACAACTCCGCCCACACATAGTGTATTTCGAGTTCAATAAAGCAAAAGAATATTCAATACATGCTCGTACTCAGAATAGACTAAGGAAGAATCTTCAAAATAAACTAAAGAGGGATGGAGAAGTATATCCTTAATATATGGACGGCCTTGAGATGATCTCTTTGAAGCTTTCAAGGTGAGGGAAGGTCGATCTTCTACAGGTATGAAGCCCCACGAACTCGGCTGCAGATCTAGCTTGTTCCCCACATGAAGGCTTGATAGAATGGATGTATCTTTGAGTTCCCTTGACCAAGAACGTTCCTACAAGATGAAATAAGAGTGAAACCCTCAGAAAATGTTCTCCCTCTCAACCTTGCGGCCAAACCCTCCTTTCTTTCTATGTTTACTATGTAAAAATTGCAGCTAACATATATATGCTAAGACAGAATATGGAAATGAAGGAGCAAGAGATCCCCCTTTAGATTTTTCAATGCAACTCGAAGATAGATGGAAAGGTGCACTAGTAATGATGAACCACAAAGAGAAGAAGCAGCTGGTCCTTGAAGAGATGAACACCCAAGCCGGCAGACGGTGAAGATTCGTGACAGCCACCTCCAGATCTGAGCTTAGGGTCGTGGGATTTTACAGCTTCTTCTTCCTCCTTCAGCCAAGTGTGCGAAGCCCTCAGCTCCTATTCCTGCAAACAGATAGAACGTGTTAGCACAAGGGGGGGATGCTTCATCCGATGGATATCATGGCATAGTTATACCCAAGAGAAAACAACAACTTAGGACCATAAAACCCATGCTTAAGCCCTGTCAAAACCACACCCAACCAAGGGTAGAAACCCTATGGGTAATGGGGTAAAAGGGCAAGCCAATCGGACCTAAGAAACCGGAGTTCGAAACAAAACCGGCAAACCCGATCCGGACGTAGCAGATAAAGTGTCGACCTCTAGGGTCGACACTCGTATCAACGAGTTCTGCCAAACATACGAAATCCAGAATTTAGATAAAAGTGTCGACCCATGGGGTCGACCTTTTTTTCACGAGGTTCTGTCCTGAGACAAAATCAGGACCCAGGGTAAAAAGTGTCGACCCATGGGGTCAACCTTTTTTACCGGGGGTTCTGTTTTAGTTAAAACAGCATAACCCAATATAAAGTGTCGACCCCATGGGTCGACACTTTTCCTGACAGTGGAAAAGCTCAAAAAAACTCATTGAAATACCACACTACAATCATTCAAAGTTCAAGTATCAATCACTTGAGCACATATGACATGGATACCCATATACAAGCCTAATTTCATCACAAATAAAACCAATTTTTACAAGGAATTTTAGCAATCAAAATAAGCATGATGCAACATGAGCCTCGATTCAATAAGGGACAATTAAGCAACCAAATAAACCCCAAGGCCAAAATACATGAACCGAATCCAATCAAAGCACATGGAAATTTATTCAACCATAAAGTCTTGAGATTGACAAGGAAACATGGGAAGCCAAAAGACCATCAACAATCTTCAAGACAGTCAAGTGGAGCAGGCATGAGACTCATGCCAACCCAGTACATGAAAAACCATTTCAAACCCAATCAAGGTATAGATAATCAAATTCAGAACCAAAGTCAAATTCAGAACCAAAGTCTTACCATGGATCCATGACTTTGAGGACTATATGAACCTGCACTAAATGAAAATTCAACAGCATGTCAATATTGGACCAATGTAACTAAATGCTCAATCACATTGACAAAACTTATTCATCCTGCATGTTTGTACATTGAAATGCAACAACACATATGAGTGATTAAGGGCTATTCAAACCAAATTCTTCATAAGCTCATATCAAATGTGATCCAAGCAATCCATTCTTAACTCGAGTTCAACCAAATGCCCATAAGTACAAGTTCAGTCCAAAGCTGTCTAAGCTCATATAAACTACATATATGAATTTAGCATGCAGTGCAAGATTTGCCGAAATAACACAATCCATTTAGCATAAAACCATATTGATTGAGTATATAAACAAATGAAACAACCAGCTTCCTTGTTCCAATCCTGTAGTCAATAAGTTGGTATTCCAACCATTCATAGAGATGATTCCAACACTTTCAACCAATTTAATTGCAATTCAAGGAACCCCATTTTCCACACAATCTCACACATCAACCATGATTAAAGCAGGTCAATAATGAGTTGTATGTAGTCCAGGAATTCAAGTTCAGTTCAACAAATCTGAATTCAATCCAGGACATTTAAGTTCAATCCAAGATAGTTAAAGGTCCAAAGCAACTGTAAACTCAATAACCTCCATTCATGAAATGCCTTTAAGAGTTTGCAAAGCACCTTTCAAACAAGGTCTTGAAAGGGAATTCAGGAATCAACCTAAACATGAAGACTCTTTGAGAAACCAGTTTTCCAACTCAAAATTACAGTTTTGAACACATCAAAAGCTATGACTTTGAACACATCAAAAGCTATGACTTGCAAATTCAGTCCAGAACATAGGGTTCAGTCAAGACCAATCTAAACTCAAACTAGCAATATTAGTATGCCAAATATCAAGATTTCATGATTATCAACATGAAGCATTTCCATACATAGCAAGGGTGTTATAGGATTCAAGCATGTGAAAGGCAGGCTCCAAGGTGTCAAATGCACTATGCATGAATCACATTCATGATATCCACCATGCATTTCAGACATGCAAGACAAGATAGCAACATATGAGTTCATGACGTTTTCTACAAGTTAATCATGTTAGCTTGTTTATCATTAAGACAACTAACACTAAACAAGCACACAATGTTTTCACTTTAAAGCAAACATAAAACACACAATATATTAGAATCATCAAAACCATTGTCAGAGACAAGGAGGGGGCGCACAGAACCCAACAATCTTCCCCTTTTTGATGATGACAATATATTGTGACTATTCAAAATTCAAATATCTCTCCCCCTTTGGCATTATCAAAAAAATGGGGGTCAAGAGGCAACAGTGAAGATTCCAAACATGAATGAGACATGCGCACACGAACCCAGCAATTAACCTCCCATTAAGGGAAGGTGTATAAACTAAGAAGCAAGCAACAATTTAGAATTTGATATGCAATCAGCAGATGTGCGAAAGAAGTGCAAGTGTTCAATTGCTAAACTATATGCAAGTGTATGCAGATGTTTTGAGATATTATTTTTAAATTATTTTCAAAATGCATGACAAAACTATGCACACCGAGTATGAGGAAACTATGCAAAATGTGAAACCTAGCTATGCACCAAAAGTATCATGCTAAAAAGCATGTTATCCTCCCCCAATTATCAAGTACCAAAAACCAACTGACAATGGGTTATTTAACCTGATATCTACAAGTATGACCTAGAGATGCAAACTATGGAATGAAGTATGATATGAATAAGACGGATCAAGTATTCAAGCATTCAAGCACACATAACAAGATATAGACTCATGCAAGTCCCTTCGGGACGGGTGTAAGGATAATGCAATTGATCGTTGAACATGAAGTGCACAATGGTCAGAGCCTTCACGTGGTACTCGGAGCTCCGGTCGACCTGGGCTCTCCTCCGGCCATGGCTGGTGAGGGGGAGGCCCTGTGCCTCCCCCTTCCTCTCTTGGCTCCTCCATGTCGGTGGTGCCCTCTGCTTCTGGTGGACCCTGCACCTCCGTGGGTGACTTGGTCCCTTCCGTGGCTTGCCAGCTCTGCGGAGCTAGGGGTCGCCATGGCTCTCTTCCTCCTTCGGCTGGTCCCTGCGGTGGTGCTCCTATGCCTTCCTCACTGGACGGACGACACGTCTTTCTCCATTCTGGCACGCCATCACAAGCCGTCGCTCCTGGGCCACCTCACGCCTCCCGTGTCTCCGCGCCTGGGCTACCTGCCTCTTCCGCAGGCATGCTTGGCCAAGGCCCTTCATCCGTTCCTCCCACCCTCCGAGCCCCTCAAGCCCCCCCTCCGGCGTCTTCTGCTCCCCCTCCAGCGACGGTGACTGGTTGTGGGGTGCCTCCTGTCCCTGACGGTGGCACTGCAGATCCCAACCGACCGTTGCCATCTGCTTACTCTTCTCCGTTCATGACTACTGCTCGAGGGCCGTGCGTCACGCCTGCTCCTCCTCGTTGCCATGTTCCTCTGTGTTCCCCACCTACGTCTTCCCTTGCTGGTGCCCCCTCTGCGCACGATGGTCCAAGTGCGTCTGGCGCGTCCGTGCCTGCCGGAGCCACTGTAGTGCACCCCGCCCCCCTACTTGTGGTCCTGCTGAGGGCGTTCGTGGGTCCCAATTTGCTGCTCGCAACACCCACACCTCTGCGCCAGCCCCTGCTGCTTCTATGGCGAAGCCACCATGTGCTCTTGGTGGACTGGCCATGCGTGCCCTGGCTCCCACTTCCATTGCCCCTGGCCCCTCCTTCGCCCAGGTTGTCCGGATAACATCCTCGCCACAGTCCCTTGGCCTAGAGGTCCACCCGCCCGTCTTCTCCGACTCTGGACAACCGTCGGCTTTTGTCACGGCCCGAGCGCGGAAGATTACCCGGAGGCGTGACGCGTCTATATAGATCGTGTCAATCATGTAAATATCAGAGTGCGCAATTGACTAGGATTTAACTCAAAGTTAATACAATTAGGATGAGCTGACAATTGATACAACTAACCCAATGACAATTACATACATATCCAAGTCCAACTACTAGGCTTCAAGCCCTTATTACAATTATTGGACTAACACAGCTGACGTCTGACATAACTTGATATGACTGACATAAATGAAATTACAATAACACCATTTACACAAGTACAATTTACAAGATAACAAGATAACTCTATTTTTACACTCATCACTCCGACTCATTCCCTTCCGAGTTCTGGCTGATATCTGAATTTCCTGGAAATGTTAGAAAACAACTAGATGAGCGAATCGCTCAGTAGGATTTACATCTCAAATTTTAACATGCTTTAAGTGAATTACACATTCATTTAATGTACGTAACCTATGCATGCAGACAGATAGATATCAAAGAATTGTAAAATCGACGGAAGTAGAAAGTGAGAGTATATAGATTTCACAATTTCAAGCAGCAGTGGCAAGTGATAGTAAATGATGTCAAGTCAGTGATAACTGAATAGCAACATGTTATTCAAGCTAGTAACTGAGTAGAAACATGTTATTCAAGCTAGTAATAGTAAGCAAAGTAGTTTCAAGTGTATAACTGGAATTGGCTATTTATAATACATTCAAGTAAGCACTTTTACCCTTTTGCGGGTCTCAAGTCAATCAATCAAGTAATATCATGAGAATGAGTGGAATGTCTAAAGTCTAGCAAGCAAGTACTTCGGTGCAATGCCAAACACCGTGGTCAATAAACTCCCATGGGCACAAGTACCTTCGGGTGCTCCCCCCAGGATCAGATCGGGCCCTATATGCACAGCATTTATCATGTATGTTGACATCCACTCTCATTTATAGCCAATGTGAAATTTCAAGGTTTGACCAGTATGATATATAAGGTGGAATTATGGAATGGAATCCAAGGGCGCATTGATGTGTAGGGATGAACTAGGAGTGGAAACCAGTAACGTTTGATACACGGAAAAACTAGATAAGAGAGGTGCCTTATGGGCCACCTGACAATTTTAGAAATGACATCCTTACTGTGGGATGCCCTTCCTGGGAATTATACAGGGTTCAGAGGACCCTGTCAGGAGTTAAAAATCACCTCTCCGGCTGCCATCTATCAGTGGAGATGGCAAAAGTGAAAGCCTAATGATCACGTTAACGTAATAAGCTAGCTGGGTCGACTCAATAGTTCATTGCGTCAACTCATCAGCTCATCGCGTCAACTCATCAGTTCACCGCGTCAACTCATAAGTTCACCGCGTCAACTCATCAGTTCGCGGCGTCAACGCGATGAACTGGCAGGGTCGACTCATCAGTTCATTTTCACATGCAGGGTCAACTCATCAGTTCATTTTCATTGGCAGGGTCGACTCATTAGTTCAAATCTGTTGGCAGGGTCGACTCATCAGTTCATTTTCATAGGCAGGGTCGACTCACCAGTTCATTTTCATAGGCAGGGTCGACTCATCAGTTCATATGAACAGTACTGCGTCAACTCATCCATCAGGCTGCGTTGACTCATCAGTTCAATTTTCAGCTCACAGGGTTGACTCATCAGTTCATATGAACAGTACTGCGTCAACTCATCCATCAGGCTGCGTCGACTCATCAGTTTAATTTCCAGCTCACAGGGTTGAATCATCATTTCATATGAACAGTACTGCGTCAACTCATCCATCAGGCTGCGTCGACTCATCAGTTCAATTTCCAGCTCACAGGGTTGACTCATCAGTTCATATGAACAGTACTGCGTCAACTCATCCATCAGGCAGAGTCGACTCATCAGTTTTGTTCCCTAGTTTTCATGCCCTTCCAATCCTCCTTTCACTCTGAGTTCTTCACATAAGTTCTTCCCCTCTTGTAGATACAGATTTTCTTATTTTACCATATCCTCCAATTCTTCTTAGTTTTTATGTTATAATTAATTTTCTACGGTTCTGATTTTTTACTCAGTAACTGTTCACCTACGCCTATAGATCTCGTTTTTTCACATTTTTCACCTTCTTCCTCTCATTTTCTCTCTCTGCACTCTTCATGAAACTTCTTCCTAACCTTCCAATCTACGACTTTCTCTTCTTGCACACATTCTCATTCTCTCTAGATTTTTCATTATTCTCCTTCTTATAACCCTATATTTTCAATATCATTTCATTGTGCTTTCAACTGGGTCCTTTTCCACTTGGCCTCTTTCAACTTGGTCTTTTTCCACATTTTTCATCCTCTTGACTACAATTTCTTCTTTCACTATTTTCAGGCTTTAGTTTCTCTTATATAACATTTTTAACATGGTGGTTTTAGTTTCACAGAAATTGACAAATGACAGGCCCTTTACTAAAGCATGAACTATATCAAATATAGATATTAGCTAATACATACTAATCATCCTAGATTTAAGCTAACACATGTTAATTATTCTAGGTATGAGACTAATACTTACTAATACTTGTTAATACTTGCTAATACTTGCTAATTATTTTAGAATAAAGCTAATACATGCTAATCATTTCAAGTATGAAGCTAATGCATGCTAATCATCCTAGATTTAAGCCAACACATGTTAATCATTCTAGATATGAGACTAATACTTGCTAATACTTGCTAATTATTCTGGGTATAAAGTTAATACGTGCTAATTATCTTAGGTGTGAAGCTAAGGCATACTAATCATCCTAGACTTAAGTCAACACATGCTTTAAAAACACTAAAATCGCATGGAAATGAGCCTAATACTAAAGGCCTAGACTAATCATCCTAGATTAGCTACTAATTTAGTTAAAAGTTGAGAACACCTACCTCTGTGAAGTTCGTAGCAGCAGAACCCCTCTAGCAAAGCTTTGCCCCAACCTCAGCTAGCCTAGAATGGGAATGGGGTAGCAAAAGGGGATGTTATAGGGTCTAGTATGAACGGATAGGGGACAAGATCTGAAATAATGAGTCTTTACAGCTTGTACAGGCTGGAGAGATAAGAGATAGGCTGGAGAGATAAGAGACAATTGTTTGGACATCTAACCCATGGCCCAATTCGTAAGTGCAAGATTAGCTTATATCATATAATTATTTGGCAAAAACGGTAGATACATGGTGGATGCTAAGATTTGAACCCTGGGCATTGGATTGGAAGGCAAGCTACTTAACCAACTACACTAGGAAGCCACTTGTTAAGTGAATAACCTTTATATATGATAACTTCATGTTCCTACTTCTTACATAAACTACCTAAATAGTTTATCTAATATTATTTTATTTTATTTTATTTTTATTTGAAAAATATTGATAATAATAAAAAAAAATTTATACGGGGTGCTACACCCTCCCCTACTTAAAAGAATTTGGTCCCCAAATTCAATTGTATAAGGATAAATTCAACTACATAAGGATAATGTAGAAAGTATAAGATACTTGTCGAATAGTTCTGGGTATCTTCTCTTCATAGATTCCTCGGTCTCCCAAGTTGCTTCTTGCTCCGAGCATCGATTCCATTGAATTTTTACCATAGGGATCGTCTTGCTCCTTAGAACTCGAACTTCGCGGTCGAGGATCCGCATCGGCTTTTGCTCATAAGTAAGGTCCCTTTGAATCACCAATTCAGCATGATTGATGATGTGAGAAGGGTCGTGCACATATTTCTTCAACATAGATATATGAAATACATTGTGCACTTCCGAGAGTTGAGGAGGTAAGGCAATGCGGTAAGCCACCTCGCCCACTCTTTCCAATACTTCAAATGGACTGATAAACCTTGGTGTAAGCTTGCCCTTAACACCGAATCTTCTAATACCTCGGCCGGGAGATACCTTGAGAAATGCATGGTCACCCACTTGAAATTCCAAATCTCTCCTTCTGTTATCAGCATAAGATTTTTGCCTGCACTGAGCTACCTTGAGTCTCTCTTTGATAAGGTGTATCTTCTCAGTTGAATCTCTAACCATATCTGGGCCTAGAATTTATCTTTCACCGACTTCTTCCCAGCATATTGGAGAACGACAACTCCTGCCATAAAGCACCTCGAAAGGAGCCATTTGAATACTAGCTTGATAGCTGTTATTATATGCAAATTCGGCTAGTGGTAAGTGGTCATTCCAGCTTCCGTCGAAATCTATAATACATGTCCTTAACATATCTTCAACAACTTGATTTGTCCTTTCAGTCTGACCATCTGTCTGGGGATGGAAAGCAGTGCTAAAATTAAGTTTCGTCCCCAAAGAGTGTTGTAGACCCTTCCAAAAATGAGAGGTGAAGCGTGGGTCTCGGTCAGATACGATCGAGACGGGAACTCCATGCAATCTAACCATCTCCTTAATATACAGGGCAGCAAGTACGTCGACTGACCATCGACTTTTGATGGGTAAGAAATGGGCCGATTTAGTTAACCGATCGATAATTACCCAAATTTCATCATATACGCCCCTAGTCTTGGGCAAACCCATGATAAAGTCCATGCCAATGTCCTCCCACTTCCACTTGGGAATATCCAGCGGATGTAGCTTTTCGGCGGGTTTTTGATGTTCCGCCTTCACTTGTTGGCATGTGAGGCAACGAGACACAAAGTCTGCTACCTCCCTTTTCATGTTAGGCCACCAAAAAGTTCTTTTCAAGTCTTGGTACATCTTAGTAGCTCCAGGGTGGATTGTGTACCTCGATCTATGAGCTTCTTCAAGAATCTTCTTCTTAAATTCGGGACAGTCGGGCACACATGTCCGTGCATGAAATAGTAATCTGCCATCAGGTGCCAGCTTGAAATCTAGTCTCTCGTCCAGCTTGCTCTTTATCTCCACTAGCGAGGGATCCTCTTCTTGTAACTTCTTGATTTCAGGTAGTAAATCTGGATGTAGGCTCATATGAGATAGAATAATACACATGCTCTTCTCATCTGTGCTGATATCAAGCTTAGAGAATTTCTCCAGCAGTTTCCATTCTTGTATCATGCAGTTGGCCAATATTGTTCTCGGCTTTCGACTAAGGGCATCAGCTACGGAATTACCCTTACCAGGATGGTACTGTATAGTAAAGTCAAAATTCTTGAGATACTCGAGCCAACGCCTTTGCCGCATGTTTAGCTCCTTTTGGGAGAATAAGTACTTGAGGCTTTTATGATCGGAGTACACAGTGAATTGTTCTCCGTAGAGATAGTGCCTCCAGATCTTTAAAGCGAATACTGCTGCGGCCAGTTCTAAGTCGTGAACTGGGTAGTTCTCTTCATGTTTCTTCAATTATCGGGAAGAGTACGCAATGACTCTCCCATTCTGCATCAATACACATCCGAGGCCAATACCAGAAGCATCGGTATATACCTCATATTTTTCTCCTTCCATTGGTAATGATAAGACTGGAGCAGTGGTCAAGAGATCCTTCAAAGTTTGGAAACTCTTTTCACAGTCTTCCTTCCACTCATAAGGCACTTCCTTGCGGGTTAACCTAGTCAGGGGAACAGCAATTTTGGAGAAGTCCTTTATAAAATGCCGATAGTAACCAGCTAGACCCAAGAAGCTCCGAATCTCAGTTACATTTGTGGGTCGTTCCCAGTTCTTCACGGCTTCGACCTTTGATGGGTCAACAGCAATTCCATTCTTCGAAATGATATGGCCTAAGAAGGATACTTCCTCGAGCCAGAACTCGCATTTGCTGAATTTGGCATATAGCTTGTTTTCCCTTAATATCTGTAATGCCTTCTTGAGGTGTTCTTCATGATCCTCTTCAGTCTTTGAATAGATCAGAATATCATCAATAAAGACCATAATAAATTGGTCTAAATAGGGCCTGAATATGCTGTTCATTAACTGCATAAAAGCTGCAGGGGCATTTGTTAGTCCGAAAGGCATAACAGTAAATTCGTAATGCCCATACCTGCTTCGGAATGCAGTTTTATGAATATCTTCTTCTTTGATCTTCAATTGGTGGTAACCAGAACGAAGATCAATCTTGGAGAAATATAAAGCTTCAGATAGTTGATCGAACAGCTCATCAATCCTTGGTAGTGGATACTTGTTCTTGATTGTAAGGTGATTTAGCTGCCGATAATCTATGCATAATCTCATCGATCTGTCCTTCTTTTTGACGAATAGCACGGGTGCTCCCCATGGGGAAGTACTCGGCCTGATGAAACCCTTTTTCAATAATTCCATTAGCTGCTCTTTTAGTTCCTTCAGCTCAGCAGGGGACATTCTGTATTGTGCCCTGGAAATAGGACCAGCACCAAGGACAAGGTCGATTGTGAATGACACCTCCCTTTCCGGGGGTAAGCCGGTTAAATCTTCTGGAAAAACATCGAGAAAATCCCGAATTACAGGGATGTCTTCAAGTCTAACCTTCTCGACTTCCGTGGCAGTCACGAATGCTATGAAAGCCATGCATCCCTTATTCATAAGTTTACTAGCTCGGAGTGCTGATATAAGAAGTGATTTACTCCGAGGGCTATTGTAAACTAAATCTGGGAAATCTACGAAAGTTAACTTGTCATGCCGACAATCTACAGTTGCTTGGTATGTGGATAGCCAGTCGGCACCTAGTATAACATCATAACCCTTCATATCTAGGCATATCAGGTCAGCAGATAAATTGCTTCCCTTAATCATCACTTCATAATTTGGATAGTGGTAAGTGACATCAGACTCATTCCCAAGGGGTGTAGATATGACCAAATCTAACAGTTCATGTTTCTTAGAAAATGAAGCAGCAAAGTTCTTGGAAATGAATGAATGAGTTGCTCCGGTATCAAATAAAACTTGAGCAGTTTTTGAACAAATAGTGAGAGTACCTTCCACAATTCCGCCTTCAGTAGGTTCCGTCTCTCGGAGAGCTTGTAGACGGCCTTGTTTCTTTATCGGACGCTTCTCGTCTTTGATGTCCTGCTCCTTCATCAGTGGGCAGTCTGGGATTCGATGCTCTCGGCTCCCACATCGAAGACAAGCTCCTAACTTTCTCCAGCATTCCTCGGTCCTATGACCAGCTTTATCACAATATTTGCAAATCTCCTTTGATGGTGTGGTGGTGGAGAATGGCCGATCATTCTTCTGGAATTTCATCGCCTTAGAGGGCTCCCCTCCCATGAAGAATCGCTTCTTGTTGAAGGATTGTTTGAATTTTCCCGGGCTTGTGACGTGTTCCTTCTTGTCTCTTCCTCGGATTCTCTCAGATAATTCGGTGGCGTCTTCCAGCAGTTGAGCACGCCGAACCATCTCCGAATAGACTTGGATGTCCATCGGGCCCAGTTGTGTGATATAATGGGGCCGAAGCCCGTTAAGGAATCTTCTCGCCTTCATCTTTTCTGTACACACCAAGTGAGGTGCATACCTGGATAATCTAGAAAATTGGGCCTCATACTCGGCCACTTTCAAGCCCCGTTGTTTTAGAACGGCGAATTCTGTGGCTTTCTTTTCCTGGATATGATCGGAGAAGTACTTGTTGTTGAAATGCTCCGTGAATTCATCCCATGTGACATGGTATTCTGGTAGTGTTGCTTCTATGGATTCCCACCAGCATCGAGCGTCCCGCTCCAGTTGGAATACGGCCAGTAAAACCTTCTCGTCGTCCGCGCATTGCATCACACGGAAGATTCGTTCCATCTCTTTTAACCAATTCTCGGCGTCCTCGGGGTCGGACGAACCCACGAATCTTGGTGGGTTCATGTTACGGAAACTCCTGTGGAGGTCACCTGCTCCACGGTTAGCTCCGCCTTGGGCCACTTACTGTAGTGCCTGTGTAAGGCCCTGCACGATGCGCTGCATCTCGCGCCATTGTGCTCTTTCAGCACCCATGATCCTACAAAAGTGTTTAAGTAAGATAAGGGTCGGTTTTACTTATAAGGATAAAGTCACTAGAAATCTTAACCCATGGCTCTATCCATCTCACCGGGTAAGGTATATCTATCCTTGAACTTGGGTTTTACCTATCCTTGGACTCAAGTTTTTTTTTTTACTTAGATTTCAATTTCTAACCGTTTATTTTTTCTAGTTCCCTAGGTTTGAAAACCTGGCTATGATACCACGAAGACTGTCACGCCCCGAGCGCGGAAGATTACCCGGAGGCGTGACGCGTCTATATAGATCGTGTCAATCATGTAAATATCAGAGTGCGCAATTGACTAGGATTTAACTCGAAGTTAATACAATTAGGATGAGCTGACAATTGATACAACTAACCCAATGACAATTACATACATATCCAAGTCCAACTACTAGGCTTCAAGCCCTTATTACAATTATTGGACTAACACAGCTGACGTCTGACATAACTTGATATGACTGACATAAATGAAATTACAATAACACCATTTACACAAGTACAATTTACAAGATAACAAGATAACTCTATTTTTACACTCATCACTCCGACTCATTCCCTTCCGAGTTCTGGCTGATATCTGAATTTCCTGGAAAGGTTAGAAAATAACTAGATGAGCGAATCGCTCAGTAGGATTTACATCTCAAATTTTAACATGCTTTAAGTGAATTACACATTCATTTAATGTACGTAACCTATGCATGCAGACAGATAGATATCAAAGAATTGTAAAATCGACGGAAGTAGAAAGTGAGAGTATATAGATTTCACAATTTCAAGCAGCACTGGCAAGTGATAGTAAATGATGTCAAGTCAGTGATAACTGAATAGCAACATGTTATTCAAGCTAGTAACTGAGTAGAAACATGTTATTCAAGCTAGTAATAGTAAGCAAAGTAGTTTCAAGTGTATAACTGGAATTGGCTATTTATAATGCATTCAAGTAAGCACTTTTACCCTTTTGCGGGTCTCAAGTCAATCAATCAAGCAATATCATTAGAATGAGTGGAATGTCTAAAGTCTAGCAAGCAAGTACTTCGGTGCAATGCCAAACACCGTGGTCAATAAACTCCCATGGGCACAAGTACCTTCGGGTGCTCCCCCTAGGACCAGACCGGGCCCTATATGCACAGCATTTATCATGTATGTTGACATCCACTCTCATTTATAGCCAATGTGAAATTTCATGGTTTGACCAGTATGATATATAAGGTGGAATTATGGAATGGAATCCAAGGGCGCATTGATGTGTAGGGATGAACTAGGAGTGGAAACCAGTAACGTTTGATACACGAAAAAACTAGATAAGAGAGGTGCCTTATGGGCCACCTGACAATTTTAGAAATGACATCCTTACTGTGGGATGCCCTTCCTGGGAATTATACAGGGTTCAGAGGACCCTGTCAGGAGTTAAAAATCACCTCTCCGGCTGCCATCTATCAGTGGAGATGGCAAAAGTGAAAGCCTAATGATCACGTTAACGTAATGAGCTAGCTGGGTCGACTCAATAGTTCATTGCGTCAACTCATCAGCTCATCGCGTCAACTCATCAGTTCACCGCGTCAACTCATCAGTTCGCCGCGTCAACGCGATGAACTGGCAGGGTCGACTTATCAGTTCATTTTCACAGGCAGGGTCAACTCATCAGTTCATTTTCATTGGCAGGGTCGACTCATTAGTTCAAATCTGTTGGCAGGGTCAACTCATGTCACGCCCCGAGCGCGGAAGATACCCGGAGATGCGCGACGTGTCTATATCAATCATATCAATCAGAGTGGTCGTGTATTCGACGCAAAGACAGAGATGCGCAAAATAGCAAGATAACCCAATCCTTTATTTCATAATGGATAGACTATTACAAATCCAATACTCTGTTTAATTAAAAAGGAAAAGAATACATATTTGACTCAAGAAACTATAGGAAAGACTAGACGACACTTGAGCAGCTCTATCACTTTCACTCTTGAACATTCCCATCCGATTGACTTCCATCGTCGTCGGACTTACCTGAAAAGTACAAAGGGACAAACGGAATGAGCGAACACTCAGTAGGAAATTATATCTCAAGTACTAGCAAGGGGTTTAAGTAATTACATCTTTCATGAATGCAATAAAGCTATGCATGCTCGCATAAAACGACAAGATAGAGAGAATGTAATATCAAGAAATAAGATGAACTTAATCATGAACTTCCAACAAGATGACAAGTGTATTCAAGGTATTCAAGCAAGCACGTTTAACAAGTCATGTCAAGAACTTTGGCTATCATGTATCAAGCAAGTAAATTACCCTTTTTCGGGCCACGCATTTCATGTAAAGTCAAGTACGATTCAAGTACAAGATGTGTGTGGAATGTCCAATCAAGCAAGTCAAGTACTCGGTATAATGCCAGATACCTTATCATTTTAACTCCCATGGGCACAAGTACTTTCGGGTGCTCCTCCCAGGACCAGATCGGGCCCTATATGCACAGGCATTTATCATGTATTTTTGACATCCACTCTTGTTTATATAGCCAATACAGAGTTTCAATATTCAAGCTTGTAGACATGTATGACAACTTTGACAGAATAGAGTCCAAAAATATGACAAAGGACATAGATTGGCGATAATAACGGTAAAATCACGATATCAATAAAACTAGGTAGAATATGGTTCCCTTAACTTAGGTCCCATGACAAATCAATATGGACATTCTTTATATAGAATTGAGGTCCACATAAACATTAGATCAAGCAAGATACCCTCATTCTTATCATAGAATTGAGGTTTACAAGAACGACATGATATGGCATGATATCATCATCCCATTAAGAATTTCTTATGATATACTCTTTGTATAATCATAAGGGCCGGTATACCATGTTTCTTTAGATTGACATGGCAAGGATCGTGTAATGGGTTTTTAGGGTACAACCAGCTCAGTCGGCCTTGAGGGAATCCAAGGCTACGAGGAGTCTTACGGAGGTCTCTATGACTAACTCGCTAGTCCAAAGGAACGGAATGTCCAATGGAGAGCTTGTATGTCAATGAGAGTTGAGTGTGATCGATGAAACAACGTGAAACGTGGGACTATACTCACGGAGTGGAGAATAGTGCCGATATATATATTATATAACATATGAAATCATCGGTTAACAAAAACAGGGAAAAATCAGTTTTACAGCAAAATAACGACTTAGGTCAAGTCGTTTCTCAAGTAATTAACGCCTAACAGAAGGGCGTTTACATATTTCTATTTTACAGAATTTTCAATAATTTTATTAATTCATGAAAAACACGCCCTAGTCAGGGGCGTTTGTCAAGTAAGTAACGCCTAACATAAGGGCGTTTACATATGTTCCATTTTGCAGAATTTCATTATTTCAATAATTTATATAAAACGCGCCCTGGACAGGGGCGTTTCTTCAGAGTTGACGACTATATAAGCAGGCGTCTCATTATTTAAATATTTGATAGAATATAAATAATTTTCATGATTTATTTAAAACACGCCCTGGAAAGGGGCGTTACTGTTTAATTTTATTTTACAGGATATACATAGTTCAGGAATTTACAGAAAACGCGCCCTAGAAAGGGGCGTTTCTTTTCAATTTATGCCCTGTGATGGGGCGTTAACAGGTGTAAAACGACGTTGTCAAGGTCGTGAATTCAAGGAATTTACAATATTTCAACAAATAAATTTCCAAGACAGGAGACATGATCATGACAAGAAAATTAGCAGGAATTTACAGGTAGAGTCATGCAAGATATTAGAATCGATATTTCATATTTATTGAATTTTAAACAGGATCAATTATTGATTACATGCGATTGTTCATGAAATTAACGCCTGTATACAAGGCGTATACTTTTAATTAACGACCACTGTGATGGTCGTTTCTTTTAAAGTAGCGCCCTATTCAAGGGCGTTTCTTGAAAAATTTACAGAAAACGTATGCAAACTGTATAAATATATCATGCATGGTGCTTCTTATATTTATTTTTAGTTTGGGCTACGAGACTTGAGAAAATCCTACCTTATGATCTGGATGAAGGAGATGAAAGGGCTTTGAAGCTTCAACTGCAACTTAATAGAAGAAGAACAATCGTTCTTCCGTCAACCTGGAGAGGAAACGAAGAATATTAATTCTTCTCATGCTACGTTCATAAGAAAGGAACAGAAGAATAAAATAGAAGAACATATGTTCTTCACGTACTTGTGCAGTTCGATCGTCCAAATAGGTTTAGGGTTGTTCGATCAAGACTATTTATACGATTTTGGAGTCCTAACAAAAGTAGTGTTTGATTGAGGGTAACATATCCCTAATAGAGTCCTTACCCTAATAGACACTTACTAGATTAGGTTAATCTTTCCCTGGATAAGCTCTGGGTTCGAACGGGTCACGAACTGAATTAATGCCTTTGGTCAGGGCGTTTATTCTTAAATTAACGACCTTGTTCAGGTCGTTTCTTAAGAAACGTCTTGTATAAGGGCGTTCCTTGTTTTTGAAACACGCCTAAGACATGGGCGTTTATTTTACTTGCCTATTTGGTCGCGTGAGAGTTGACGACCATATGCGTGGGCGTCCTTTCTTTAGTCACGCCGTATGTAGAGGCGTTTATTTTTAAATTAACGCCTTACTCAGAGGCGTTATTTTTAATTTGCTTTATTTTGTCTGTATTACTTCTGTACTATGTATGTTTTTACTTTTATTTCAATATTCATTTATCAGGGTTGCTACACCCTCCCCCACTTAAAAAGAATTTGGTCCCCAAATTCAATATATATAATTATACACGTGGAGAGTGTATATACCTCTTAGAATAACTCGGGAAATCGTTTCTTCATAGATTCCTCGGTCTCCCATGTCGCTTCGCGTTCGGGATTCTTATTCCATTGCACCTTGAGCATGGGAATAACCTTATTCCTTAGAGCTCGTATTTCTCGATCTAAGATCTTCATAGGCTTCTGTTCATAGGTGAGATCTTTCTGGATCACCAGATCTCTATGTTCAATAATATGAGATGGATCGTGCACATACTTCTTCAACATGGATATGTGAAATACATTATGTACCTCGGACAATTGAGGAGGCAATGCGATGCGATAAGCAACCTCGCCAACTCTTTCAAGTACCTCAAATGGTCCGATGAATCTTGGCGTAAGCTTGCCCTTAACACCAAATCTTCGTATGCCACGTCCAGGCAATATCTTGAGAAATACATGATCTCCGATTTGGAATTCAAGATCTCTCCTTCTTGTATCAGCGTAAGTTTTTTGTCTCGTCTGAGCAACTTGCAATCTTTCTCTGATTACTTGTATCTTCTCAGTTGTATCCCTTACCATGTCTGGACCTAGCAGTTGTTTTTCTCCAACTTCGTTCCAGCATATGGGTGATCTGCAACTCCTTCCGTATAAGGCTTCGAAAGGTGCCATTTGGATACTAGCTTGGTAGCTATTATTATATGCAAATTCCACTAGTGGTAAATGATCGTGCCAGCATCCTCCAAAGTCAATGATGCATGCTCTAAGCATATCCTCAACAACCTGGTTAGTTCTCTCAGTCTGACCATCCGTTTGTGGGTGGAAAGCAGTACTAAAGTTGAGCCTTGTTCCTAACGAATGTTGTAATCCCTTCCAAAAATGAGAAGTAAAACGGGGATCTCTGTCAGACACGATTGAGACAAGAATTCCATGTATCCTGACTATTTCCTTGATGTACAGTGCAGCTAGCACATCAATTGACCATCGGCTTTTTATTGGCAAGAAATGCGCCGATTTAGTTAATCGGTCAATGATAACCCAAATTCCATCATGTCCTCCTTTAGATTTAGACAAACCCATGATGAAGTCCATACCAATATCCTCCCACTTCCACTTAGGAATATCTAGAGGGTGTAGTTTTCCAGCAGGCTTTTGGTGTTCCGCCTTGACCTGTTGGCATGTAAGACAGCGTGATACATAGTCCGCTATTTCTCTTTTCATATTGGGCCACCAAAAGTTCCTAATTACGTCTTGGTACATTTTAGTTGATCCAGGATGAATAGTGTACCTTGATCGGTGAGCTTCATCTAAGATCTTCTTCTTTAATTCCGGACAATCAGGTATACAAGTTCTACCTTTGAATAATAATCTTCCATCAGAAGTTAGTTGAAAATCATATTGTCCTTCTAATCTGCCCTTGATTTCCACTAATATAGGATCATCACCCTGAAGTGCTTGTATCTCAGATAATAAATCTGACTGTATGCTTACATGAGATAATGTAACACATTTGGATTCCGTGTCCAAGCTTATATTGAGCTCGGAGAATTGTTCAAGTAACCTCCATTCTTGTATCATACAATTGGCTATCATTGCTCTCGGCTTTCGACTAAGGGCATCAGCAACATAATTACCCTTTCTGGGATGGTATTGTATATTGAAGTCGAAATCCTTGAGATATTCTAGCCAGCGTCTTTGTCTCATGTTTAGCTCCTTTTGTGAGAATAGATATTTGAGACTCTTGTGATCGGAGTAGATAGTGAACTGTACTCCATAGAGATAGTGTCTCCATATCTTTAGGGAAAATACTACCGCGGCCAGTTCTAAGTCATGGACGGGGTAATTCTCCTCATGCTTCTTCAGTTGACGTGAAGAGTATGCTATGACCTTTCCTTGTTGCATTAGGACACATCCGAGGCAAATGCCAGAAGCATCAGTGTAGACCTCAAATTTCTCTCCTTCTATTGGTAGAGCTAACACCGGAGCTGTAGTGAGATGATCCTTAAGAGTTTGGAAACTTCTTTCACATTCCTCACTCCATTCATATCGGATCTCCTTACGAGTTAACCTTGTAAGGGGCACGGCGATCTTAGAGAAATCTTTGATGAATCGCCGATAATAGCCTGCAAGACCTAAGAAACTTCTGATCTCGCTTGCATTAGTGGGTCTTTCCCAGTTTCTTACAGCTTCAACCTTTGACGGATCTACAGATAAACCGTCCTTGGATATGACATGTCCGAGAAAAGCCACTTCTTCAAGCCAGAACTCGCATTTGCTGAGTTTAGCATATAATTGATTTGTCCTCAAGACTTGCAATGCAATCCTCAAATGCTCTTCATGTTCTTCCTTAGTCTTAGAATATATCAATATATCATCAATGAAGACTACTATGAATTGATCCAAGTAAGGCCTGAATATGCTATTCATTAACTGCATAAAGGCAGCAGGGGCATTTGTTAGTCCAAAAGGCATAACAACAAATTCGTAATGGCCATACCTGCTTCTGAATGCGGTCTTGTGAATGTCATCATCCTTGATTCTTAACTGATGATATCCCGACCTGAGATCAATCTTGGAAAAATATTTGGATCCTGAAATCTGATCAAATAATTCATCGATTCTCGACAGTGGATACTTGTTCTTGATAGTAAGATGATTCAACTGTCGATAGTCGATACACAATCTCATGGATCCATCCTTCTTCTTTACAAATAAGACTGGTGCTCCCCACGGGGAAGTACTTGGTCTAATAAACCCTTTTTGGATTAGTTCCATCAACTGCTCCTTCAACTCCTTGAGTTCAGCAGGGGACATTCTATATGGTGCCTTTGAAACAAGACCAGCACCAGGGACTAAGTCAATGGTGAAGGCCACTTCTCTTTGAGGGGGTAATCCCGGCAAATCTTCTGGAAATACGTCTGGGAATTCTCGCACTACCTGAACATCTTCTATCTTGGTTTTCTTAGCTTCTTTAACAGTGACAAAAGCAAGGAAGGATACACATCCCTTCCTGACGAGCTTGCTTGCTCGAAGAGCCGAAATAAGAGGGGATTTGCTTCGACTCTTAGGACTAGTATAAGTCAGTTCTGGAAATTCTTTGAAAACGATCTTGCTATTACGGCAATCAACCGTTGCCTGGTACTTAGATAACCAATCTGCTCCTAGTATAACATCATATTCTTTTAGATCTAAACAGATAAGATCAATAGGAAAATTCTTTCCTCGAACCAATACCTCACAGTTTTGGTAATGATGCGTGATATCCGTCTCGTTTTCGAGAGGAGTAGACAACACTATTTTCATCCATTCCGGTTCTAGAGGTAACGGGTCAGCAAACTTCTTAGAAACAATAGAATGCGATGCACCCGTATCAAATAAGACATGTGCATATTTGGAACAAATTTTCAATGTACCTTCCACTAATCCGCCTTCTTCTTCAGGTTCGGTCTCCTGTATTGCATGAAGACGAGCATTCTTTGTCACCGGGCGTTTACCATCGCCGGCTTGGTCGTTCATTAATGGACACTCGGGAATCCGATGCTCACGGCTTCCACAACGGAGACAAGCTCCTAATTTCCTCCAGCATTCTTCGGTCTTGTGACCAGCCTTGTCACAATGCTTGCAGACTGTATTTGAAGGGGTAGTGGTGATAGAGAAAGGCTTGGTCTTCTTGAATTTCTGATCTTGAGAGGAAGAACCTCCATTATTGGGCCTCTTCTTAAAGTTGGGTTTGAAAGAACCCGAACCCGTGACTTGTTCCTTCTTATCTTTTCCACGGATCCTATCAGATAGTTCCGTGGCATCTTCAAGTAATTGAGCTCGGCGCACTATTTCATAATAAATTTGGATGTCCATAGGCGCCAATTGAGTAATATAGTGGGGCCTAAGCCCATTAAGAAATCTACGGGTTTTCATCTTCTCCGTGCTAATAAGATGCTTAGCATATCTAGATAACCTGGAGAACTGAGCTTCATAATCTGCTAATGATAAGGATCGTTGCTTTAATGCAGCGAATTCGGCAGCCTTCTTTTCTTGGACTCGGTCCGAGAAATATTTAGCATTGAAGTATTCCACAAATTCTTCCCATGTTACTTGAGTAGGATCGATGGTTGCTTCAATAGACTCCCACCAGCATCTAGCATCTTTCTCTAACTGGAATGTAGCTAATAGCACTTTGTCCTGGTCCGTGCATTGCATGACACGGAATATGCGTTCGGTTTCCCGAACCCAATGCTCGGCATCATCCGGATCGGTCGATCCCATAAACTTCGGGGGATTCATATTCTTAAAGGCTTGGTGTAAGCTTCCAGCTCGTGGAGCACCACCTTGTGCTACCTGTTGTAGCACTTGGGTCATCCCTTGAAGGGTACGCTGCATGTTGCGCCATTGAGCACGTTCGGCAGCCATTATCCTACAATTACAATAACTATATTAGTACGTGATCGTATTTAAAGACTCGTATACTATGTTAAATCTAACCCTTGGTTCTACCCAATCTCACTGGTTTAAAGGTTCAACTTATCCTTGGACTTAGGTTTTTCCTAGGAATTGAATACCTTAGGCTCTGATACCACAAAGACTGTCACGCCCCGAGCGCGGAAGATACCCGGAGATGCGCGACGTGTCTATATCAATCATATCAATCAGAGTGGTCGTGTATTCGACGCAAAGACAGAGATGCGCAAAATAGCAAGATAACCCAATCCTTTATTTCATAATGGATAGACTATTACAAATCAAATACTCTATTTAATTAAAAAGGAAAAGAATACATATTTGACTCAAGAAACTATAGGAAAGACTAGACGACACTTGAGCAGCTCTATCACTTTCACTCTTGAACATTCCCATCCGATTGACTTCCATCGTCGTCGGACTTACCTGAAAAGTACAAAGAGACAAACGGAATGAGCGAACGCTCAGTAGGAAATTATATCTCAAGTACTAGCAAGGGGTTTAAGTAATTACATCTTTCATGAATGCAATAAAGCTATGCATGCTCGCATAAAACGACAAGATAGAGAGAATGTAATATCAAGAAATAAGATGAACTTAATCATGAACTTCCAACAAGATGACAAGTGTATTCAAGGTATTCAAGCAAGCACGTTTAACAAGTCATGTCAAGAACTTTGGCTATCATGTATCAAGCAAGTAAATTACCCTTTTTCGGGCCACGCATTTCATGTAAAGTCAAGTACGATTCAAGTATAAGATGTGTGTGGAATGTCCAATCAAGCAAGTCAAGTACTCGGTATAATGCCAGATACCTTATCATTTTAACTCCCATGGGCACAAGTACTTTCGGGTGCTCCTCCCAGGACCAGATCGGGCCCTATATGCACAGGCATTTATCATGTATTTTTGACATCCACTCTTGTTTATATAGCCAATACAGAGTTTCAATATTCAAGCTTGTAGACATGTATGACAACTTTGACAGAATAGAGTCCAAAAATATGGCAAAGGACATAGATTGGCGATAATAATGGTAAAATCACGATATCAATAAAACTAGGTAGAATATGGTTCCCTTAACTTAGGTCCCATGACAAATCAATATGGACATTCTTTATATAGAATTGAGGTCCACATAAACATTAGATCAAGCAAGATACCCTCATTCTTATCATAGAATTGAGGTTTACAAGAACGACATGATATGGCATGATATCATCATCCCATTAAGAATTTCTTATGATATACTCTTTGTATAATCATAAGGGCCGGTATACCATGTTTCTTTAGATTGACATGGCAAGGATCGTGTAATGGGTTTTTAGGGTACAACCAGCTCAGTCGGCCTTGAGGGAATCCAAGGCTACGAGGAGTCTTACGGAGGTCTCTATGACTAACTCGCTAGTCCAAAGGAACGGAATGTCCAATGGAGAGCTTGTATGTCAATGAGAGTTGAGTGTGATCGATGAAACAACGTGAAACGTGGGACTATACTCACGGAGTGGAGAATAGTGCCGATATATATATTATATAACATATGAAATCATCGGTTAACAAAAACAGGGAAAAATCAGTTTTACAGCAAAATAACGACTTAGGTCAAGTCGTTTCTCAAGTAATTAACGCCTAACAGAAGGGCGTTTACATATTTCTATTTTACAGAATTTTCAATAATTTTATTAATTCATGAAAAACACGCCCTAGTCAGGGGCGTTTGTCAGGTAAGTAACGCCTAACATAAGGGCGTTTACATATGTTCCGTTTTACAGAATTTCATTATTTCAATAATTTATATAAAACGCGCCCTGGACAGGGGCGTTTCTTCAGAGTTGACGACTATATAAGCAGGCGTCTCATTATTTAAATATTTGACATAATATAAATAATTTTCAGGATTTATTTAAAACACGCCCTGGAAAGGGGCGTTACTGTTTAATTTTATTTTACAGGATATACATAGTTCAGGAATTTACAGAAAACGCGCCCTAGAAAGGGGCGTTTCTTTTCAATTTACGCCCTGTGATGGGGCGTTAACAGGTGTAAAACGACGTTGTCAAGGTCGTGAATTCAAGGAATTTACAATATTTCAACAAATAAATTTCCAAGACAGGAGACATGATCATGACAAGAAAATTAGCAGGAATTTACAGGTAGAGTCATGCAAGATATTAGAATCGATATTTCATATTTATTGAATTTTAAACAGGATCAATTATTGATTACATGCGATTGTTCATGAAATTAACGCCTGTATACAAGGCGTATACTTTTAATTAACGCCCATTGTGATGGTCGTTTCTTTTAAAGTAGCGCCCTATTCAAGGGCGTTTCTTGAAAAATTTACAGAAAACGTATGCAAACTGTATAAATATATCATGCATGGTGCTTCTTATATTTATTTTTAGTTTGGGCTACGAGACTTGAGAAAATCCTACCTTATGATCTGGATGAAGGAGATGAAAGGGCTTTGAAGCTTCAACTGCAACTTAATAGAAGAAGAACAATCGTTCTTCCGTCAACCTGGAGAGGAAACGAAGAATATTAATTCTTCTCATGCTACGTTCATAAGAAAGGAACAGAAGAAGAAAATAGAAGAACATATGTTCTTCACGTACCTGTGCAGTTCGATCGTCCAAATAGGTTTAGGGTTGTTCGATCAAGACTATTTATAGGATTTTGGAGTCCTAACAAAAGTAGTGTTTGATTGAGGGTAACATATCCCTAATAGAGTCCTTACCCTAATAGACACTTACTAGATTAGGTTAATCTTTCCCTGGATAAGCTCTGGGTTCGAACGGGTCACGAACTGAATTAACGCCTTTGGTCAGGGCGTTTATTCTTAAATTAACGACCTTGTTCAGGTCGTTTCTTAAGAAACGTCTTGTATAAGGGCGTTCCTTGTTTTTGAAACACGCCTAAGACATGGGCGTTTATTTTACTTGCCTATTTGGTCGCGTGAGAGTTGACGACCATATGCGTGGGCGTCCTTTCTTTAGTCACGCCGTATGTAGAGGCGTTTATTTTTAAATTAACGCCTTACTCAGAGGCGTTATTTTTAATTTGCTTTATTTTGTCTGTATTACTTCTGTACTATGTATGTTTTTACTTTTATTTCAATATTCATTTATCAGGGTTGCTACAACTCATCAGTTCATTTTCATAGGCAGGGTCGACTCACCAGTTCATTTTCATAGGCAGGGTCGACTCATCAGTTCATATGAACAGTACTGCGTCAACTCATCCATCAGGCTACGTCGACTCATCAGTTCAATTTCCAGCTCACATGGTTGACTCATCAGTTCATATGAACAGTACAACGTCAACTCATCCATCAGGCTGTGTCGACTCATCAGTTCAATTTCCAGCTCACAGGGTTGACTCATCAGTTCATATGAACAGTACTGCGTCAACTCATCCATCAGGCTGCGTCGACTCATCAGTTCAATTTCCAGCTCACAGGGTTGACTCATCAGTTCATATGAACAGTACTGTGTCAACTCATCCATCAGGCAGAGTCGACTCATCAGTTTTGTTCCCTAGTTTTCATGCCCTTCCAATCCTCCTTTCACTCTGAGTTCTTCACAAAAGTTCTTCCCCTCTTGTAGATACAGATTTTCTTATTTTACCATATCCTCCAATTCTTCTTAGCTTTTAAGTTATAATTAATTTTCTACGGTTCTGATTTTTTACTCAGTAACTGTTCACCTACGCCTATAGATCTCATTTTTTCACATTTTTCACCTTCTTCCTCTCATTTTCTCTCTCTGCACTCTTCATGAAACTTCTTCCTAACCTTCCAATCTACGACTTTCTCTTCTTGCACACATTCTCATTCTCTCTAGATTTTTCATTATTCTCCTTCTTATAACCCTATATTTTCAATATCATTTCATTGTGCTTTCAACTGGGTCCTTTTCCACTTGGCCTCTTTCAACTTGGTCTTTTTCCACATTTTTCATCCTCTTGACTACAATTTCTTCTTTCACTATTTTCAGGCTTTAGTTTCTCTTATATAACATTTTTAACATGGTGGTTTTAGTTTCACAGAAATTGACAAATGACAGGCCCTTTACTAAAGCATGAACTATATCAAATATAGATATTAGCTAATACATACTAATCGTCCTAGATTTAAGCTAACACATGCTAATTATTCTAGGTATGAGACTAATACTTACTAATACTTGTTAATACTTGCTAATACTTACTAATTATTTTAGATATAAAGCTAATACATGCTAATCATTTCAAGTATGAAGCTAATGTATGCTAATCATCCTAGATTTAAGCCAACACATGTTAATCATTCTAGATATGAGACTAATACTTGCTAATACTTGCTAATTATTCTGGGTATAAAGTTAATACGTGCTAATTATCTTAGGTGTGAAGCTAAGGCATACTAATCATCCTAGACTTAAGTCAACACATGCTTTAAAAACACTAAAATCGCATGGAAATGAGCCTAATACTAAAGGCCTAGACTAATCATCCTAGATTAGCTACTAATTTAGTTAAAAGTTGAGAACACCTACCTCTGTGAAGTTCGTAGCAGCAGAACCCCTCTAGCAAAGCTTTGCCCCAACCTCAGCTAGCCTAGAATGGGAATGGGGTAGCAAAAGGGGATGTTATAGGGTCTAGTATGAACGGATAGGGGACAAGATCTGAAATAATGAGTCTTTACAGCTTGTACAGGCTGGAGAGATAAGAGATAGGCTGGAGAGATAAGAGACAATTGTTTGGACATCTAACCCATGGCCCAATTCATAAGTGCAAGATTAGCTTATATCATATAATTATTTGGCAAAAAGGGTAGATACATGGTGGATGCTAAGATTTGAACCCTGGTCATTGGATTGGAAGGTAAGCTACTTAAGCAACTACACTAGGAAGCCACTTGTTAAGTGAATAACCTTTATATATGATAACTTCATGTTCCTACTTCTTACATAAACTACCTAAATAGTTTATCTAATTTTATTTTATTTTATTTTATTTTTATTTGAAACATATTGATAATAATAAATTTTTTTTTATACGGGGTGCTACAGCTTTCTTCTCCATCGACGAGGTTAAGACCTCCTGCCAGCCTCTCCAGCACACCGTCATTGCCAAAACCCCGCATGGCCGGCCCCCTTTCCAGGACATCAGGGGCCACTTGTAGCAACCCTGACAAATGAATATTTGAAATGAATTAAAACATATATATTACAGAAGTAATACAGATAATAAGAATAGGGTTAATTAGACGAAATAAAACATATTACAAATAACGCCTCTTAGTAAGGCGTTAATTTAAAAAGAAACGCCTCTATATACGGCGTAACTAAAGAAAGGACGCCCTCACCTGACGGCGTCAAAATTCCAACGCCAAAGACGGTAAGCCAATAAACGCCCCAATCTTGGGCGTGTTTTAGAAACATGAAACGCCCTTCCTCAAGGCACTTCTTAAGACACGACCTGCACAAGGTCGTCAATTAAAGAAACGACGACCTGACCAAAGGCGTTAATTCCATTCGGGAACTGTTCGACCCAGAGCTTATCCATGGAAAGATTAACCTAATCTAGTAAGTGTCTATTAGAGTAAGGACTCTATTAGGGATATGTTACCCTCAATCAAACACTACTTTTGTTAGGACTCCAAAATCCTATAAATAGTCTTGATCGAACAAACCCTAAACCTATTTGACCAGTCGCCTGCTACGGTAAGTTGAAGAACAGTGAGTTTTTCTGATAGTTCTCTTCCACGATGCATGAAGAATATTGATTATTCTTCTCCTCCTATTAACAGGTTAAGAGGCTCTACGTTTTGAGGAACAAGAGTTCTTCATCCGTGTGTAAGTACCCCTTCCTCTACCTATAGTCCAGGGATTTCAAGAAAACTAATATCTTCAACCTATCCTCTGTAGGGTTCATCCACCTTGCTGCTGTTACGATTATTTAGTTTGAAGTTGAGGCTTCGGAGGCTAGGCTTCTCAAGTTCTTCACGTTCCATCTTGTTCTTCTCATCAAAGCCCTTCACCGGTCATATCCAAATCAACCATTAAAGGTAGGTTTTCTCAAGTTATTGTAGCCCAAATGAAAATAACGCAAGATATATGTATAAGCATGGCATGCATACAGTTTTATTTTCATTTCTGGAATATTATTGAAAGAAACGCCCCTGTCAAGGGCGCTAATTTACAAGAAACGACCCTGTCCAGGTCGTCAATTTCATATTTGACGCCCTGCACGCAGGCGTTACTTTCATGAAAATCGCATGTAATTAATAATTGATCCTGTTTAAAAATGAGATATCGATTCTAATATCTTGCATGACTCTACCTATGAAATTCTGCTAATTTTCCTGTCATGACCATGTATCATGTCTCTTGAAATTTTATTCCTGAATTCCTTGAATTCACGACCTAGACTAGGTCGTTTGCCATATGTTAACGCCCCCGATCAGGGCGTGAATCTGAAAGGTAACGCCCCTTTAGGGCGTTTATCAGTTAAAATCCTGAAATTTATCTATTCTGAAAAATAGAATTAAATAGTAGCGCCCCTGCCCAGGGCGCGTTTTTGATAATTCCTGAAATTTATTTTATCCTGTCCAAAATTATAAATAGTAAGACGCCTTCTGGTATAGTCGTCAAATCATGAAGAAACGCCCCTTCCCAGGGCACTTTTTAGATAAATTACTGAATTATTGAAAATTCTGCAAAATGGAAACATATGTAAACGCCCTTCTGTTAGGCGTTATTTACTTGAGAAACGACTTGGCATAAGTCGTTATTTTACTGTAAAAATGATTTTTATCCTGATTCTGTTAACCGATGGTTTCATATTATATAATATATATATCGGCACTATTCTCCACTCCGTGAGTATAGTCCCACTTTTCTCGTTGTTTCATCGATCACACTCAACTCTCATTGACATACAAGCTCTCCATTGGACATTCCGTTCCTTTGGACTAGCGAGTTAGTCATAGAGACCTCCGTAAGACTCCTCGTAGCCTTGGATTCCCTCAATGCCGACTGAGCTGGTTGTACCCTAAAAACCTATTACACAATTAATGCCATGTCAATCTAAAGAAACATGGTATACCAGCCCTTATGATTATACAAAGAGTATATCATAAGAAATTCCTTAATGGGATGATGATATCATGCCATATCATGCCATTCTTATGAACCTCAATTCTATGATAAGAAAGAGGGTATCTTACCTTTGATATACTGTTCTTGTGGACCTCAATTCTATATAAAGAATGTCCATATTGATTTGTCATGGTACCCAAGTTAAAGGAACCATATTCTACATAGTTTTATCGATATCGTGATTATACCGTTATTATCGCCATTCTCTGTCCTTTGTCATATTTTGGACTCTATTCTATCAAAGTTGTCATACGTGTCTACCAGCTTGACTATTGAAATTCTATGTTGGCTATAAACAAGAGTGGATGTCAAAACACATGATAAATGCCTGCGCATATAGGGCCCGATCTGGTCCTGGGAGGAGCACTCGAAAGTACTTGTGCCTATGGGAGTTAAAATGATAAGGTATCTGGCATTATACCGAGTACTTGACTTGCTTGATTGGACATTCCACACACATCTTGTACTTGAATCGTACTTGGCTTGACATGAAAGGCGTGGCCCGAAAAAGGGTAACTTACTTGCTTGATACATGATAGCCAAAGTTCTTGACATGGCTTGTTAAACGTACTTGCTTGAATATCTTGAATAACTTGTTATCTTGTTGAAAGTTCATGATTAAGTTCATCTTATTTCTTTGATATTACATTCTCTCTATCTTGTCGTTTTATGCGAGCATGCATAGCTTTATTACAATCATGAAAGATGTAATTACTTAAACCCCTTGCTAATGCTTGAGATATAATTTCCTACTGAGCGTTAGCTCATTCCGTTTGTCCCTTTGTACTTTTCAGGTAAATCCGACGACGACGAAAGTCAATCGGATGGGAATATTCAAGAGTGAAAGTGATAGAGTTGCTCAAGTGTCGTCTAGTTGTTTCTATAGTTTTCTTGAGTCAACTATGTACTTTTCTTTTTATTAAATAGAGTATTGGATTTGTAATAGTCTATTATAAAGGAATAAAGGATTGGGTTATCTTGCTAGATTACGCATCTCTGTCTTTGTGTCGAATACACGACCACTCTGATTGACATGATTGATATAGACACGTCGCGCACCTCCGGGTATCTTCCGCGCTCGGGGCGTGACAGTCTTTGTGGTATCAGAGCCTAAGGTATTCAATTCCTAGGAAAAACCCAAGTCCAAGGATAAGTTTGAACCTTTCAACCAGTGAGATTGGGTAGAACCAAGGGTTGAGAGTCAATAAGTCTTTTAATAAGATCACAGTGATATGATACTGACGTAGCTATTGTAATTGTAGGATAATGGCTGCCGAACGTGCTCAATGGCGCAACATGCAGCGTACCCTCCAAGGGATGACTCAAGTGCTACAACAGGTAGCACAAGGTGGTGCTCCACGAGCTGGAAGCTTACACCAAGCATTTAAGAACATGAATCCCCCGAAGTTCATGGGATCGACCGATCCGGATGATGCCGAGCATTGGGTTCGGGAAACCGAACGCATATTCCGTGTCATGCAATGCACGGATCAGGACAAAGTTCTATTAGCTACATTCCAGTTAGAGAAAGATGCTAGATGCTGGTGGGAGTCTATTGAAGCAACCATCGATCCTACTCAAGTAACATGGGAAGAATTTGTGGAATACTTCAATGCTAAATATTTCTCGGACCGAGTCCAAGAAAAGAAGGCTGCAGAATTCGCTGCATTGAAGCAACGATCTTTATCATTAGCAGATTATGAAGCTCAGTTCTCCAGGTTGTCTAGATATGCTAAGCATCTTATTAGCACGGAGAAGATGAAAGCCCGTAGATTTCTTAATGGGCTTAGGCCCCACTACATTACTCAACTGGCGCCTATGGACATCCAAGTTTATTCCGAAATAGTGCGCCGAGCTCAATTACTTGAAGATGCCATGGAACTATCTGATAGGATCCGTGGGAAAGATAAGAAGGAGTAAGTCACAAGTTCGGGTTCTTTCAAACCCAACTTTAAGAAGAGGCCCAATAATGGAGGTTCATCCTCTCAAGATTTCAAGTTCAAAAAGACCAAGCCTTTATCTATCACAACTACCCCTTCTAATACAATATGCAAGCATTGTGACAAGGCTGGTCACAAGACCGAAAAATGCTGGAGGAAATTAGGAGCTTGTCTTCGTTGTGGGAGTTGCGAACATCGGATTCCCGATTGTCCATTAATGAATGACCAAGCCGGTGACGGTAAACGCCCGGTGACGAAGAATGCTCGTCTTCATGCAATCCAGGAGACCGAACCTGAAGAAGAAGGCGGATTAGTGGAAGGTACATTAAAATTTTGTTCCAAAAGTGCTTATGTCTTATTTGATACGGGTGCATCGCATTCCTTTATTTCTAAGAAGTTTGCCGACCCGTTACCTTTAGAACCAGAATGGATAAAAATAGTTCTAACTACTCCTCTGGGAAGTGAAAATGATATTACTCATCACTATCAAAACTGTGAGGTAATGGTTCAAGGTAGGAATTTACCTATAGATCTCATATGCCTCGATGTAAAGGAGTATGATGTTATACTGGGAGCGGACTGGTTATCCAAATACCATGCAACGGTTGATTGCCGCAATAGCCAAATTGCTTTCAAAGATTTTCCAGAATTAGTCTTTACTCGCCCCAAGAGTCGGAGCAAATCCCCTCTTATTTCGGCTCTTCGAGCAAACAAGCTCGTCAGGAAAGGATGTGTATCCTTCCTTGCATTTGTCACAGTTAAGGAAACAAAGGACACTAAGATAGAAGACATTCAGGTAGTGCAAGAATTTCCAGACGTATTTCCGGAAGATTTGCTGGGATTACCCCCTCAAAGAGAAGTGGCCTTCACCATTGACTTAGTCCCTGGTGCTGGTCCAGTTTCAAAGGCACCCTATAGAATGTCCCCTGCGGAACTCAAAGAATTTAAGGAGCAGTTGATGGAACTGATTCGAAAAGGGTTTATTAGACCAAGTACTTCCCCGTGGGGAGCACCAGTCTTATTTGTAAAGAAGAAGGATGGATCCATGAGATTGTGCATCGACTATCGACAGTTGAATCATCTTACTATCAAAAACAAGTATCCACTGCCGAGAATCGATGAGTTATTTGATCAAATTTCTGGATCCAAATATTTTTCCAAGATTGATCTCAGGTCGGGATATCATCAGTTAAGAATCAAGGATGATGACATTCATAAGACTGCGTTCAGAAGCAGGTATGGCCACTATGAATTTGTTGTTATGCCTTTTGGACTAACCAATGCCCCTGCTGCCTTCATGCAGTTAATTAATAGCATATTCAGGCCTTACTTGGATCAATTCATAGTAGTCTTCATTGATGATATATTGATATATTCCAAGACTAAGGAAGAACATGAAGAGCATTTAAGGATCGCATTGCAAGTATTGAGGGAAAATCAATTATATGCAAAGCTCAACAAATGTGAATTCTGGCTTGAAGAAGTGACTTTCCTCGGACATGTGATATCCAAGGATGGTCTATCTGTTGATCCATCAAAGGTAGAAGCTGTAGGAAACTGGGAAAAACCAACTAATGCAAGTGAGATCAGAAGTTTCTTAGGTCTTGCAGGCTATTATCGGCGATTCATCAAAGATTTCTCTAAGATCGCCGTACCACTTACAAGATTAACTCGCAAGGAGATCCGATATGAATGGAGTGAGAAATGTGAAAGAAGTTTCCAAACTCTCAAGGATCATCTCACTACAGCTCCGGTGTTAGCTCTACCAATAGAAGGAGAGAAATTCGAGGTTTACACAGATGCTTCTGGCATTGGCCTCAGATGTGTCCTAATGCAACAAGGAAAGGTCATAACATACTCTTCACGTCAACTGAAGAAGCATGAGGAGAATTACCCCGTCCATGACTTAGAACTGGCCGCGGTGGTATTTACCCTAAAGATATGGAGACACTACTTATATGCAGTGCAGTTTACTGTATACTCCGATCACAAGAGTCTCAAATATCTATTCTCACAAAAGGAGCTAAACATGAGACAAAGACGCTGGCTAGAATATCTCAAGGACTTCGACTTCAATATACAATACCATCCCGGAAAGGGTAATTATGTTGCTGATGCCCTTAGTCGAAAGCCGAGAGCAATGATAGCCAATTATATGATACAAGAATGGAGGTTGCTAGAACAATTCTCCGAGCTCAATATAAGCTTGGACAAGGAAGCCAAATTTATCACATTATCTCATGTAAGCATATAGTCGGATTTATTATCTGAGATACAAGCACTTCAGGATGATGATCCTATATTAGTGAAAATCAAAGGCAGATTAGAAGGACAATCTGATTTTCAACTAACTTCTGATGGAAGATTACTATTCAAAGGTAGAACTTGTATACCCGACTGTCCAGAATTAAAGAAGAAGATCTTAGATGAAGCTCACCGATCAAAGTACACTATTCATCCAGGATCAACCAAAATGTATCAAGATGTAAAGAGGATCTTTTGGTGGCCCAACATGAAAAGAGAAATAGCGGACTATGTATCACGCTGTCTCACATGCCAACAGGTCAAGGCGGAACACCAAAAGCCTGCTGGAAAACTACATCCTCTAGATATTCCTAAATGGAAGTGGGAGGATATTGGTATGGATTTCATCATGGGTCTATCTAAATCCAAAGGAGGACATGATGGAATATGGGTTATCATTGACCGTTTAACTAAATCGGCGCATTTCTTGCCAATAAAGAGTCGATGGTCAATTGATGTCTTAGCTGCATTATATATCAAGGAAATAGTCAGGTTACATGGAATTCCTGTCTCAATTGTGTCTGATAGAGATCCCCGTTTCACTTCTCATTTTTGGAAGGGATTACAACATTCGTTGGGGACAAGACTAAATTTTAGTATAGCTTTTCATCCTCAAACGGATGGTCAGACCGAGAGAACTAACCAAGTTGTTGAGGATATGCTAAGAGCTTGCATCATTGACTTTGGTGGAAGCTGGCATGAACATTTACCACTAGTGGAATTTACATATAATAATAGCTACCAAGCTAGTATCCAAATGGCACCTTTCGAAGCTTTATATGGAAGGAGTTGCCGATCACCCTTATGCTGGAACGAAGTTGGAGAGAAACAACTGTTAGGTCCAGACATGGTAAGGGATACAACTGAGAAGATACAAGTAATCAGAGAAAAATTGCAAGTTGCTCAGACCAGGCAAAAGGCTTCTGCAGATATAAGAAGGAGAGATCTTAAATTCCAAATCGGAGATCATGTATTTCTTAAAATATCGCCTGGACGTGGCATACGAAGATTTGGTGTTAAGGGCAAGCTTACGCCAAGATTCATCGGACCATTTGAGATACTCGAAAGAGTTGGCGAGGTTGCTTATCGCATCGCATTGCCTCCTCAATTGTTCGAAGTACACAATGTATTTCACATATCCATGTTGAAAAAGTATGTACACGACCCATCACACATTATTGAACATGGAGATCTGGTGATCAAGAAAGATCTCACATATGAACAGAAGCCAATGAAAATCTTAAATCGTGAAATACGAGCTCTAAGGAATAAGGTTATTCCCATGCTTAAGGTGCAATGGAATAAGAATTCTGAACACGAAGCGACATGGGAGACCGAGGAATCTATGAAGAAAGGATTTCCCGACTTGTTCTAAGAGGTATATACTCTACACTCTCCGCGTGTATACAGAATATGCAATTGAATTTGGGGACCAAATTCTTTTTAAGTGGGGGAGGGTGTAGCGACCCTGACAAATGAATATTTGAAATGAATTAAAACATATATATTACAGAAGTAATACAGATAATAAGAATATGGTTAATTAGATGAAATAAAACATATTACAAATAACGCCTCTTAGTAAGGCGTTAATTTAAAAAGAAACGCCTCTATATACGGCGTAACTAAAGAAAGGACGCCCTCACCTGACGGCGTCAAAATTCCAACGCCAAAGACGGTAAGCCAATAAACGCCCCAATCTTGGGCGTGTTTTAGAAACATGAAACGCCCTTCCTCAAGGCGCTTCTTAAGACACGACCTGCACAAGGTCGTCAATTAAAGAAACGACGACCTGACCAAAGGCGTTAATTCCATTCGGGAACCGTTCGACCCAGAGCTTATCCAGGGAAAGATTAACCTAATCTAGTAAGTGTCTATTA
Organism: Amorphophallus konjac; assembly: GCA_022559845.1. Classification (NCBI taxonomy): domain Eukaryota; kingdom Viridiplantae; phylum Streptophyta; class Magnoliopsida; order Alismatales; family Araceae; genus Amorphophallus; species Amorphophallus konjac. Next base: position 273,134,335 of record CM040118.1, on the reverse strand, counting down.
GAGTAAGGACTCTATTAGGGATATGTTACCCTCAATCAAACACTACTTTTGTTAGGACTCCAAAATCCTATAAATAGTCTTGATCGAACAAACCCTAAACCTATTTGACCAGTCGCCTGCTACGGTAAGTTGAAGAACAGTGAGTTTTTCTGATAGTTCTCTTCCACGATGCATGAAGAATATTGATTATTCTTCTCCTCCTATTAACAGGTTAAGAGGCTCTACGTTTTGAGGAACAAGAGTTCTTCATCCGTGTGTAAGTACCCCTTCCTCTACCTACAGTCCAGGGATTTCAAGAAAACTAATATCTTCAACCTATCCTCTGTAGGGTTCATTCACCTTGCTGCTGTTACGATTATTTAGTTTGAAGTTGAGGCTTCGGAGGCTAGGCTTCTCAAGTTCTTCACGTTCCATCTTGTTCTTCTCATCAAAGCCCTTCACCGGTCATATCCAAATCAACCATTAAAGGTAGGTTTTCTCAAGTTATTGTAGCCCAAATGAAAATAACGCAAAATATATGTATAAGCATAGCATGCATACAGTTTTATTTTCGTTTCTGGAATATTATTGAAAGAAACGCCCCTGTCAAGGGCGCTAATTTACAAGAAACGACCCTGTCCAGGTCGTCAATTTTATATTTGACGCCCTGCACGCAGGCGTTACTTTCATGAAAATCGCATGTAATTAATAATTGATCATGTTTAAAAATGAGATATCGATTCTAATATCTTGCATGACTCTACCTATGAAATTTTGCTAATTTTCCTGTCATGACCATGTATCATGTCTCTTGAAATTTTATTCCTGAATTCCTTGAATTCACGACCTAGACTAGGTCGTTTGCCATATGTTAACGCCCCCGATCAGGGCGTGAATCTGAAAGGTAACGCCCCTTCCTAGGGCGTTTATCAGTTAAAATCCTGAAATTTATCTATTCTAAAAAATAGAATTAAATAGTAACGCCCCTGCCCAGGGCGCGTTTTTGATAATTCCTGAAATTTATTTTATCCTGTCCAAAATTATAAATAGTAAGACGCCTTCTGGTATAGTCGTCAAATCATGAAGAAACGCCCCTTCCCAGGGCGCTTTTTAGATAAATTACTGAATTATTGAAAATTCTGCAAAATAGAAACATATGTAAACGCCCTTCTGTTAGGCGTTATTTACTTGAGAAACGACTTGGCATAAGTCGTTATTTTACTGTAAAAATGATTTTTATCCTGATTCTGTTAACCGATGGTTTCATATTATATAATATATATATCGGCACTATTCTCCACTCCGTGAGTATAGTCCCACTTTTCACGTTGTTTCATCGATCACACTCAACTCTCATTGACATACAAGCTCTCCATTGGACATTCCGTTCCTTTGGACTAGCGAGTTAGTCATAGAGACCTCCGTAAGACTCCTCGTAGCCTTGGATTCCCTCAAGGCCGACTGAGCTGGTTGTACCCTAAAAACCTATTACACAATTAATGCCATGTCAATCTAAAGAAACATGGTATACCAGCCCTTATGATTATACAAAGAGTATATCATAAGAAATTCCTTAATGTGATGATGATATCATGCCATATCATGCCATTCTTGTGAACCTCAATTCTATGATAAGAAAGAGGGTATCTTACCTTTGATATACTATTCTTGTGGACCTCAATTCTATATAAAGAATGTCCATATTGATTTGTCATGGTACCCAAGTTAAAGAAACCATATTCTACCTAGTTTTATCGATATCGTGATTATACCGTTATTATCGCCATTCTCTGTCCTTTGTCATATTTTGGACTCTATTCTATCAAAGTTGTCATACGTGTCTACCAGCTTGACTATTGAAATTCTATGTTGGCTATAAACAAGAGTGGATGTCAAAACACATGATAAATGCCTGCGCATATAGGGCCCGATCTGGTCCTGGGAGGAGCACCCGAAAGTACTTGTGCCCATGGGAGTTAAAATGATAAGGTATCTGGCATTATACCGAGTACTTGACTTGCTTGATTGGACATTCCACACACATCTTGTACTTGAATCGTACTTGGCTTGACATGAAATGCGTGGCCCGAAAAAGGGTAACTTACTTGCTTGATACATGATAGCCAAAGTTCTTGACATGGCTTGTTAAACGTACTTGCTTAAATATCTTGAATAACTTGTTATCTTGTTGAAAGTTCATGATTAAGTTCATCTTATTTCTTTGATATTACATTCTCTCTATCTTGTCGTTTTATGTGAGCATGCATAGCTTTATTGCAATCATGAAAGATGTAATTACTTAAACCCCTTGCTAATGCTTGAGATATAATTTCCTACTGAGCGTTAGCTCATTCCGTTTGTCCCTTTGTACTTTTCAGGTAAATCCGACGACGACGAAAGTCAATCGGATGGGAATATTCAAGAGTGAAAGTGATAGAGCTGCTCAAGTGTCGTCTAGTTGTTTCTATAGTTTTCTTGAGTCAACTATGTACTTTTCTTTTTATTAAATAGAGTATTGGATTTGTAATAGTCTATTATAAAGGAATAAAGGATTGGGTTATCTTGCTAGATTGCGCATCTCTATCTTTATGTCGAATACACGACCACTCTGATTGACATGATTGATATAGACACGTCGCGCACCTCCGGGTATCTTCCGCGCTCGGGGCGTGACAGTCTTTGTGGTATCAGAGCCTAAGGTATTCAATTCCTAGGAAAAACCCAAGTCCAAGGATAAGTTTGAACCTTTCAACCAGTGAGATTAGGTAGAACCAAGGGTTGAGAGTCAATAAGTCTTTTAATAAGATCACGGTGATATGATACTGACGTAGCTATTGTAATTGTAGGATAATGGCTGCCGAACGTGCTCAATGGCGCAACATGCAGTGTACCCTCCAAGGGATGACACAAGTGCTACAACAGGTAGCACAAGGTGGTGCTCCACGAGCTGGAAGCTTACACCAAGCATTTAAGAACATGAATCCCCCGAAGTTCATGGGATCGACCGATCCGGACGATGCCGAGCATTGGGTTCGGGAAACCGAACGCATATTCCGTGTCATGCAATGCACGGATCAGGACAAAGTTCTATTAGCTACATTCCAGTTAGAGAAAGATGCTAGATGCTGGTGGGAGTCTATTGAAGCAACCATCGATCCTACTCAAGTAACATGGGAAGAATTTGTGGAATACTTCAATGCTAAATATTTCTCGGATCGAGTCCAAGAAAAGAAGGCTGCAGAATTCGCTGCATTGAAGCAACGATCTTTATCATTAGCAGATTATGAAGCTCAGTTCTCCAGGTTGTCTAGATATGCTAAGCATCTTATTAGCACGGAGAAGATGAAAGCCCGTAGATTTCTTAATGGGCTTAGGCCCCACTACATTACTCAACTGGCGCCTATGGACATCCAAGTTTATTCCGAAATAGTGCGCCGAGCTCAATTACTTGAAGATGCCACGGAACTATCTGATAGGATCCGTGGGAAAGATAAGAAGGAGCAAGTCACAAGTTCGGGTTCTTTCAAACCCAACTTTAAGAAGAGGCCCAATAATGGAGGTTCATCCTCTCAAGATTTCAAGTTCAAAAAGACCAAGCCTTTATCTATCACAACTACCCCTTCTAATACAATATGCAAGCATTGTGACAAGGCTGGTCACAAGACTGAAGAATGCTGGAGGAAATTAGGAGCTTGTCTTCGTTGTGGGAGTCGAGAACATCGGATTCCCGATTGTCCATTAATGAATGACCAAGCCGGTGACGGTAAACGCCCGGTGACGAAGAATGCTCGTCTTCATGCAATCCAGGAGACCGAACCTGAAGAAGAAGGCGGATTAGTGGAAGGTACATTGAAAATTTGTTCCAAAAGTGCTTATGTCTTATTTGATACGGGTGCATCGCATTCCTTTATTTCTAAGAAGTTTGCCGACCCGTTACCTTTAGAACCAGAATGGATAAAAATAGTTCTAACTACTCCTCTGGGAAGTGAAAATGATATTACTCATCACTATCAAAACTGTGAGGTAATGGTTCAAGGTAGGAATTTACCTATAGATCTCATATGCCTCGATCTAAAGGAGTATGATGTTATACTGGGAGCGGACTGGTTATCCAAATACCATGCAACGGTTGATTGCCGCAATAGCCAAATTGCTTTCAAAGATTTTCCAGAATTAGTCTTTACTCGCCCCAAGAGTCGGAGCAAATCCCCTCTTATTTCGGCTCTTCGAGCAAGCAAGCTCGTCAGGAAAGGATGTGTATCCTTCCTTGCATTTGTCACAGTTAAGGAAACAAAGGACACTAAGATAGAAGACATTCAGGTAGTGCAAGAATTTCCAGACGAATTTCCGGAAGATTTGCTGGGATTACCCCCTCAAAGAGAAGTGGCCTTCACCATTGACTTAGTCCCTGGTGCTGGTCCAGTTTCAAAGGCACCCTATAGAATGTCCCCTGCGAAACTCAAAGAATTGAAGGAGCAGTTGATGGAACTGATTCGAAAAGGGTTTATTAGACCAAGTACTTCCCCGTGGGGAGCACCAGTCTTATTTGTAAAGAAGAAGGATGGATCCATGAGATTGTGCATCGACTATCGACAGTTGAATCATCTTACTATCAAAAACAAGTATCCACTGCCGAGAATCGATGAGTTATTTGATCAAATTTCTGGATCCAAATATTTTTCCAAGATTGATCTCAGGTCGGGATATCATCAGTTAAGAATCAAGGATGATGACATTCATAAGACTGCGTTCAGAAGCAGGTATGGCCACTATGAATTTGTTGTTATGCCTTTTGGACTAACCAATGCCCCTGCTGCCTTCATGCAGTTAATGAATAGCATATTCAGGCCTTACTTGGATCAATTCATAGTTCTCTTCATTGATGATATATTGATATATTCCAAGACTAAGGAAGAACATGAAGAGCATTTAAGGATCGCATTGCAAGTATTGAGGGAAAATTAATTATATGCAAAGCTTAGCAAATGTGAATTCTGGCTTGAAGAAGTGACTTTCCTCGGACATGTGATATCCAAGGATGGTCTATCTATTGATCCATCAAAGGTAGAAGCTGTAGGAAACTGGGAAAAACCAACTAATGCAAGTGAGATCAGAAGTTTCTTAGGTCTTACAGGCTATTATCGGCGATTCATCAAAGATTTCTCTAAGATCGCCGTACCACTTACAAGATTAACTCGCAAGGAGATCCGATATGAATGGAGTGAGAAATGTGAAAGAAGTTTCCAAACTCTCAAGGATCATCTCACTACAGCTCCGGTGTTAGCTCTACCAATAGAAGGAGAGAAATTCGAGGTTTACACAGATGCTTCTGGCATTGGCCTCAGATGTGTCCTAATGCAACAAGGAAAGGTCATAGCATACTCTTCACGTCAACTGAAGAAGCATGAGGAGAATTACCCCGTCCATGACTTAGAACTGGCCGCGGTGGTATTTACCCTAAAGATATGGAGACACTACTTATATGCAGTGCAGTTTACTGTATACTCCGATCACAAGAGTCTCAAATATCTATTCTCACAAAAGGAGCTAAACATGAGACAAAGACGCTGGCTAGAATATCTCAAGGACTTCGACTTCAATATACAATACCATCCCGGAAAGGGTAATTATGTTGCTGATGCCCTTAGTCGAAAGCCGAGAGCAATGATAGCCAATTATATGATACAAGAATGGAGGTTGCTAGAACAATTCTCCGAGCTCAATATAAGCTTGGACAAGGAAGCCAAATTTCTCACATTATCTCATGTAAGCATACAGTCGGATTTATTATCTGAGATACAAGCACTTCAGGATGATGATCCTATATTAGTGGAAATCAAAGGCAGATTAGAAGGACAATCTGATTTTCAACTAACTTCTGATGGAAGATTACTATTCAAAGGTAGAACTTGTATACCCGACTGTCCAGAATTAAAGAAGAAGATCTTAGATGAAGCTCACCGATCAAAGTACACTATTCATCCAGGATCAACCAAAATGTATCAAGATGTAAAGAGGATCTTTTGGTGGCCCAACATGAAAAGAGAAATAGCGGACTATGTATCACGCTGTCTCACATGCCAACAGGTCAAGGCGGAACACCAAAAGCCTGCTGGAAAACTACATCCTCTAGATATTCCTAAATGGAAGTGGGAGGATATTGGTATGGATTTCATCATGGGTCTATCTAAATCCAAAGGAGGACATGATGGAATATGGGTTATCATTGACCGTTTAACTAAATCGGCGCATTTCTTGCCAATAAAGAGTCGATGGTCAATTGATGTCTTAGCTGCATTATATATCAAGGAAATAGTCAGGTTACATGGAATTCCTGTCTCAATCGTGTCTGATAGAGATCCCCGTTTCACTTCTCATTTTTGGAAGGGATTACAACATTCGTTGGGGACAAGACTAAATTTTAGTACAGCTTTTCATCCTCAAACGGATGGTCAGACCGAGAGAACTAACCAAGTTATTGAGGATATGCTAAGAGCTTGCATCATTGACTTTGGTGGAAGCTGGCATGAACATTTGCCACTAGTGGAATTTGCATATAATAATAGCTACCAAGCTAGTATCCAAATGGCACCTTTCGAAGCTTTATATGGAAGGAGTTGCCGATCACCCTTATGCTGGAACGAAGTTGGAGAGAAACAACTGTTAGGTCCAGACATGGTAAGGGATACAACAGAGAAGATACAAGTAATCAGAGAAAAATTGCAAGTTGCTCAGACCAGGCAAAAGGCTTCTGCAGATATAAGAAGGAGAGATCTTGAATTCCAAATCGGAGATCATGTATTTCTTAAAATATCGCCTGGACGTGGCATACGAAGATTTGGTGTTAAGGGCAAGCTTACGCCAAGATTCATCGGACCATTTGAGATACTCGAAAGAGTTGGCGAGGTTGCTTATCGCATCGCATTGCCTCCTCAATTGTTCGAAGTACACAATGTATTTCACATATCCATGTTGAAAAAGTATGTACACGACCCATCACACATTATTGAATATGGAGATCTGGTGATCAAGAAAGATCTCACATATGAACAGAAGCCTATGAAAATCTTAAATCGTGAAATACGAGCTCTAAGGAATAAGGTTATTTCCATGCTTAAGGTGCAATGGAATAAGAATTCTGAACACGAAGCGACATGGGAGACCGAGGAATCTATGAAGAAACGATTTCCCGACTTGTTCTAAGAGGTATATACTCTACACTCTCCGCGTGTATACAGAATATGCAATTGAATTTGGGGACCAAATTCTTTTTAAGTGGGGGAGGGTGTAGCAACCCTGACAAATGAATATTTGAAATGAATTAAAACATATATATTACAGAAGTAATATAGATAATAAGAATAGGGTTAATTAGATGAAATAAAACATATTACAAATAACGCCTCTTAGTAAGGCGTTAATTTAAAAAGAAACGCCTCTATATACGGCGTAACTAAAGAAAGGACGCCCTCACCTGACGGCGTCAAAATTCCAACGCCAAAGACGGTAAGCCAATAAACGCCCCAATCTTGGGCGTGTTTTAGAAACATGAAATGCCCTTCCTCAAGGCGCTTCTTAAGACACGACCTGCACAAGGTCGTCAATTAAAGAAACGACGACCTGACCAAAGGCGTTAATTCCATTCGGGAACCGTTCGACCCAGAGCTTATCCAGGGAAAGATTAACCTAATCTAGTAAGTGTCTATTAGAGTAAGGACTCTATTAGGGATATGTTACCCTCAATCAAACACTACTTTTGTTAGGACTCCAAAATCCTATAAATAGTCTTGATCGAACAAACCCTAAACCTATTTGACCAGTCGCCTGCTACGGTAAGTTGAAGAACAGTGAGTTTTTCTGATAGTTCTCTTCCACGATGCATGAAGAATATTGATTATTCTTCTCCTCCTATTAACAGGTTAAGAGGCTCTACGTTTTGAGGAACAAGAGTTCTTCATCCGTGTGTAAGTACCCCTTCCTCTACCTACAGTCCAGGGATTTCAAGAAAACTAATATCTTCAACCTATCCTCTGTAGGGTTCATCCACCTTGCTGCTGTTACGATTATTTAGTTTGAAGTTGAGGCTTCGGAGGCTAGGCTTCTCAAGTTCTTCACGTTCCATCTTGTTCTTCTCATCAAAGCCCTTCACCGGTCATATCCAAATCAACCATTAAAGGTAGGTTTTCTCAAGTTATTGTAGCCCAAATGAAAATAACGCAAGATATATGTATAAGCATGGCATGCATACAGTTTTATTTTCGTTTCTGGAATATTATTGAAAGAAACGCCCCTGTCAAGGGCGCTAATTTACAAGAAACGACCCTGTCCAGGTCGTCAATTTCATATTTGACGCCCTGCACGCAGGCGTTACTTTCATGAAAATCGCATGTAATTAATAATTGATCCTGTTTAAAAATGAGATATCGATTCTAATATCTTGCATGACTCTACCTATGAAATTCTGCTAATTTTCCTGTCATGACCATGTATCATGTCTCTTGAAATTTTATTCCTGAATTCCTTGAATTCACGACCTAGACTAGGTCGTTTGCCATATGTTAACGCCCCCGATCAGGGCGTGAATCTGAAAGGTAACGCCCCTTCCTAGGGCGTTTATCAGTTAAAATCCTGAAATTTATCTATTCTGAAAAATAGAATTAAATAGTAACGCCCCTGCCCAGGGCGCGTTTTTGATAATTCCTGAAATTTATTTTATCCTGTCCAAAATTATAAATAGTAAGACGCCTTCTGGTATAGTCGTCAAATCATGAAGAAACGCCCCTTCCCAGGGCGCTTTTTAGATAAATTACTGAATTATTGAAAATTCTGCAAAATAGAAACATATGTAAACGCCCTTCTGTTAGGCGTTATTTACTTGAGAAACGACTTGGCATAAGTCGTTATTTTACTGTAAAAATAATTTTTATCCTGATTCTGTTAACCGATGGTTTCATATTATATAATATATATATCGGCACTATTCTCCACTCCGTGAGTATAGTCCCACTTTTCACGTTGTTTCATCGATCACACTCAACTCTCATTGACATACAAGCTCTCCATTGGACATTCCGTTCCTTTGGACTAGCGAGTTAGTCATAGAGACCTCCGTAAGACTCCTCGTAGCCTTGGATTCCCTCAAGGCCGACTGAGCTGGTTGTACCCTAAAAACCTATTACACAATTAATGCCATGTCAATCTAAAGAAACATGGTATACCAGCCCTTATGATTATACAAAGAGTATATCATAAGAAATTCCTTAATGTGATGATGATATCATGCCATATCATGCCATTCTTGTGAACCTCAATTCTATGATAAGAAAGAGGGTATCTTACCTTTGATATACTGTTCTTGTGGACCTCAATTCTATATAAAGAATGTCCATATTGATTTGTCATGGTACCCAAGTTAAAGGAACCATATTCTACCTAGTTTTATCGATATCGTGATTATACCGTTATTATCGCCATTCTCTGTCCTTTGTCATATTTTGGACTCTATTCTATCAAAGTTGTCATACGTGTCTACCAGCTTGACTATTGAAATTCTATGTTGGCTATAAACAAGAGTAGATGTCAAAACACATGATAAATGCCTGCGCATATAGGGCCCGATCTGGTCCTGGGAGGAGCACCCGAAAGTACTTGTGCCCATGGAAGTTAAAATGATAAGGTATCTGGCATTATACCGAGTACTTGACTTGCTTGATTGGACATTCCACACACATCTTGTACTTGAATCGTACTTGGCTTGACATGAAATGCGTGGCCCGAAAAAGGGTAACTTACTTGCTTGATACATGATAGCCAAAGTTCTTGACATGGCTTGTTAAACGTACTTGCTTGAATATCTTGAATAACTTGTTATCTTGTTGAAAGTTCATGATTAAGTTCATCTTATTTCTTTGATATTACATTCTCTCTATCTTGTCGTTTTATGCGAGCATGCATAGCTTTATTGCAATCATGAAAGATGTAATTACTTAAACCCCTTGCTAATGCTTGAGATATAATTTCCTACTGAGCGTTAGCTCATTCCGTTTGTCCCTTTGTACTTTTTAGGTAAATCTGACGACGACGGAAGTCAATCTGATGGGAATATTCAAGAGTGAAAGTGATAGAGCTGCTCAAGTGTCGTCTAGTTGTTTCTATAGTTTTCTTGAGTCAACTATGTACTTTTCTTTTTATTAAACAGAGTATTGGATTTGTAATAGTCTATTATAAAGTAATAAAGGATTGGGTTATCTTGCTAGAATGCGCATCTCTGTCTTTGTGTCGAATACACGACCACTCTGATTGACATGATTGATATAGACACGTCGCGCACCTCCGGGTATCTTCCGCGCTCGGGGCGTGACACCACTTGGCCCAACGGTTTGCTCTCCGCCAGGATTTCCTCATTTGCGCTCTGGACAATCGTCACCTCCTCATCAAATTCCAGAACCGTGAAGATTTCCTGCAGGTCCTCCTCAAGGAATCCCTTCTCATCCATGGGAGGCTCTTCCGTTTCTACGCATGGTCAATCGACTTCACACCAGCCTCCGACTCACCTGTCGTCCCCGTCTGGCTGGAATTGCCCACTCTTTCCGCAAATTTTTTCAACGACGCCATGCTTCGCTCCATTGCCAGGAGCATTGGGCCTCTCCTCCAGGTGGACCGGAACACTGCTTGCCTGCTCCGAGGCCACGCCGCCAGGGTATGCGTTCTGCTCGACGTATCCAAGCCACTCCCGTCTCGCGTTTGGATTGGCATCGGGGGTGGTGGGTCTTGGCAGCCCATCGTTTACCCTGCACCCCCTCTGTTCTGCCATAGCTGCTCGCATCTAGGCCACAGCGCGTCCGTCTGCAAGAAGAAGGCTTCGCATCAGGTTGGGGGAGCTGGAGGCTGCTGCTCTGCCGTCAGGGTCAAGCCCCCTTCGCATCCCGTTGCCAAGGGCCCTGCTTCCTCCCAAGCTCCTGCTCCGCCCTCCGCTCCGGTCTGGCGTCCCATCGGTGCTGTAGGGAGCTTGCCACCTCCTGCTGTGCCGCTGGTGTCCCTTGCTCTCCCTTTCGATGGTGCACCGCTCCATTCCTCCCCGGCTATAGTCCCTGCCATGCTGTCTGGTGTGGTCTACCCGCCCTGCCCAAGGGTCGACCCCTCTCTTCCTGCGTTGCTCGATGCACACTACCAGGGCGGGGATCTTCTGCAGGCCACGCTGGTCCCTTCTCTGGAGGTTGTCCCTCCGACTGTCATCGCTCCTATCATCCCTGTGGAGGATCCTGCACAGGTGCCTGGCCTCTCCGCTGGCCCTCCAGACGACGCATCACTCCTTCCTCCTGCTGCCCCATTGGATGTGGGGGTGGTCTTCGGACCGCTCCCCCCCTCGTCCCCTCCAGCCGTCGGTGATTCGGAGTCTGGGTCTCCCGCCGCGGCCACCGCCATCCTCGACTCTCTCCCTCCTGCTGGCGGCCTTCCGGTGCTGCCTATACTCGCCCAGGTGACCGTCCTGCCCCCGACCCAGGTTCTTACTGCTGCTACCCCTGCCAGTCGCTGCCCAGGAGGGGCTCCCGTGTCCATTGTTGTTGGTTCTTCTCTTGCCTCTGCGATCGTCCCTGCTCCGATTGTGCCTCAACTTTCTCCTGCTACTGGCTCGCCAGCGAAGGTGGTCAACGAACCACCCCATCCCTCTTCCTCCTCTGACCAAGAGACTGGGATCCCAGACGTGTCCGAAGGCATCCCCGTTGCTCTCACTCCTGTTGGCGACTCTCCTACGCTCGCCATTGGGGCTCTACGATCTTCCTCCGCTCCGTCGAGGCCCGCTCTTAGTGGCAAGGCCCCTCTCAATGTCATTCCCCATTATGGTGGACTTAACCCGGCGACGGTCTCTTGGTCCAATTACCTCTCCCTGGAGTCACCCAGCCTGGAGGCTACCGTTGGTGGTGCCATTACCTCTCCCTGTGGTGCCATTACCTCTCCCTCTACTGTGACTGCCTTCACCCGCCTCTCATTCGCTCAAGCCTTGAAGAATAAGATCAACCGGGAGCCGCCTGGTCCGGCCCCGGCCTTGGCTGCTGCCCCTTTGGCTGGATCTCCGTGTGCTACCTCGCTGTCCCCACCGGCTGATGGATTCGCCAAATTCCCTATTCTCTTTCAGCATCTTACTATCCCTGGCCTATAGCTGTCCGAACCAGTCGACTTCACTACTGTTCATACCAACTGGGTCGGCATGCAAGATCACGAACGCTCCCGTCCTCCTTCCAGGCCTGATCGTGTCAACACCAGGAGTTCGCTGCACAGATCCAACTCTACAAGCTCTACTCGATATCGAGACTTTGTTTAATTTTGACCTTTCGGTTTTAGGGCCCTCGGGTTATTTGTTGTTCTCCACCCCTTATTTGGGTGCCGTCCCTACCTTTGTACTTCTCTATATTCTTACTGTTTTCATTAATGGAAAATCGCTTGTCTGGTGGCCGGGGTGGCACGTCCTATCTCTTCCGCAATGAAGGGATGAACGGACTCCCTCGTTTCTCACCTTGCAAGTATTACCTTTGAGTTAAAAAAAACATGAAGTGTATGAACAATACTAAAAAGGTCATGCTTATATAAATAAAGTACTACATTAACCATGAAAGATGACTGATTCATAGGCGACATTCAAACAATCAAACCCAAGGTGCATAAGTGAAGATTGAGCAATGAAGTTCAAATCAATATGGAAAATCAGATTTTATAAAGAACACTAAAAAGAACTTCTCATCCATACACTTTCATGCACAATGCTCGAATATTGGTAGCTGCGTATGACCCCAATTTTTAATTACTAAAAATGGTGTGACTAACCTTTTGACACGAGTCATGCCCTTTGTTTCAGAGACAATTCCCAGTTACACAGTTTCGTCACTTTTTATGATGTGGATGAGACACTTTTCGACGCGAGTTGTACCCTTTGTCTCAGGGGCACTTCCCGGCTACTCGGTGGCAAATCACACTTATTTTCATATGGATTAGTTTCTCCTTTCGACGCGAGTTTCCTCCTTTATTTCAGGGGGATTCCCGGCTACTCGGATCCACGTTCCACTTATACAATTTTTGAAGGGGTAAACAGCTCTTTCCTCACGAGACATGTGATTTTCATGTAGAGAATCAATAGCCCTCAAAAGTGTAGAGTAGAAAATAGTAATCCTTATTAGATTGAATCATTATCTCAAAAAGGTGCATTTTGTGTGGGTGGTTGTATTGAATGTAAAAGATGAATTAGTCTCAACACAGTAATGTCTCCCCCTAAATGTATGCACGGTTATAAAAAATCTCCCCCTTAATATATGCCATGTAGCAAATATGTCTAAATCAATGCAATTTCATTTAGCAAGGGATGAGTCATAGAAGGAGTCAAAAAGTAGTTGTATAAAATATATACATGCATTCAACTAGAGATTTTCCAATGACTTCAAGCAGATTGATTATCGGCACTTGGCGGAGAACGTAGGTCCGAAGACCACCTCACGCGTAGTGAAAGCTTCCGGCTGAACATAATCTAACCTTCCACTAACACCATTTTATATACCGGATAACCATGGCATTCAAGCACAGAGATATGCAATGATATGTAAATGTAAGCATGTAACTAAGTATGTGAATTGTGTATGCACAAGTGAGTTGTTATTGCAAAAAGTGATCAAAAGTATGAAAGTCTTTATGCACAGACCGAGGCATTCAAACCTGAATTGTTATTTGCAAAAACAATGGAAGGTGTGTATGAAGAGCTGTATATGTGCAATGTAAAGCATTCAGAAACCAGACTTATTCACAAGATGTTCAACAAAAGTCATTCAAGTCAACTACTCATCAAAATTGAAAGATCTCAACATTTCAAAAATTAACAGAAGTCAGTGAAACAGAATTGTAAACATTTTCCTCCAAGATCAAGTTTTACCTTTTTAGATTCTTTAACATAAACCAGACCAAAGAAGTTCTCAAAACCAAATATTTTCTATCTCACCTTGAGTGTCCTTTATTAATCAAAATTTCTTGACCTCAAGGCGCCCCTGCAAAATAAGTTCTCATTTTGGTGATTTGGGTACCCAAGCCATCTTGGGTCCCAAGAGGTTAGTCCTAGCATGAACTAATGACTTTCTATATTACTTAGCATGCCAATCATCATCCAATCTCATAGTAGAACAGTCATCCATTGAATGACCATTCTCACCACAGTAAAAACAATGCGAAGAATTTCTTTTCATGAACCAATGATCATCATTTTTCATTAAAACACAATTGTCCATGATGTGACCTACTTCTCCGCAATAATGACATGAATTCTTGATAGACCATGCATCATCATTTCGCTTTATGAAGCAATTTTCAAAAGTATGACCATGCATCCCACAATAAAAGTAATGAATGTTCTGAATTTTGTTTGTGGGTTTTTTATGATTTTTAGAATTGTCACACATTTCCATTCTTGATTTTAAAGCTTCATCATCATCCAACTTCATCAAAAAGCAATCGTACATGTCATGACCAAATTTTCCACAGTAAAAATATGAAAGATTTCTTCTTTTCTTTGATTCATGAACATGTTTACCAATTTGGGAATTTGCATGCATACAAGGAGAATCAACATCATTTTTGTCTTTTGAATTTTGTTTATCATACAAACACAAAGACTCGTTCAAGCTCTTCATTCTCCAATGACAAAATATGCAATTCAGACTTAGCCATTTCATTTTCACACAATGCAAGTTTTTCATTCAACAAAGAATTGATAGTTTTAAAACTTACAATTTCTTGTTCCAAAATATGAAGGTTTTCAGAATTATCAATAATGACATGCTTTCCTTTTTCAAACGTGTGAATTTTATCATTCAACAAATTGTTTTGATTTTTCAAATTATCAATTTCTTTAGCAAATTTTTCATTCTGTAAAAGATCATTGAGCAAGACTTGATCACTTTCCAAACAGCTCAATTTACTTCTAGAATCCGTTTCGAGACTTTTAATGTAAGGTCCGTGCCTTAACGGATCCTTCGTGGTATTTGTTCTATTAATTGTTCTGGAAATTCCGGCTATTTTCCTGGATTTTTAGGAATTTGTCTGGCATTTTTCCGGATTTGTTCGGAGCTGTTTGAGGGTTATTGAATATTAATAAGATTTTTATATATATAATGATTATATTATATATATATTTATTTTATTTATTTTATTTTTTTTTTATATCTCTCACCCTCACTCTCTCTCCCCCGTCGATCTCTCATTTCACCCTCTCCCTCTCTCTCTCCTCCGTGCGGCCACCTCCTCTCCTCTCTTAGGGATCGGGGTCGAGACGGCGTCGGATTGAGACGAGGTTGGCACCGTTGGATTCCTCGCGTCGAGTAGAGCGCGTGGGTGTCCACTTCGGCGTGGATCGGTGATCGTGGGAGCGAGGTGGAGCGTGGTAGCTCCGTGGCTATTCCTCCTTGCATGCGGCCCGTTCGACGGTTTCGGCTTGCGAAAGGTAGGGGGATGGAACCTCGATCTTGCTAGGATCGTTTCCTTTAGCTCGCTTGTTGATTAGCACCCCGTAGCATGCATGATGTTCATATTTCCATTTTTGGGGTTTTAGCCTAAATCTTGAGTTTAATGCGTTTTAGGCCTTGCATGTGCTAGATTTAGATGTTAGATTGTTGTCTAGCATGCGTGGTTTGACAGGTTATTAGGTTTCTCGTCGATACCCGGCGTTTTCAGCCGTCCGGGAGGGCTTCGGTTTACAAACCGTACCCGCCCGTAACCCAGGTGCAGTGACGGTCCTGCCAGGAACCGTCACTTGCCCGACGGTCCAAGGTGGACGCGTCACTACCAAATAGCGGCCCAATGGGGGTGCGTTACTTGGAGAGTAACGGTGGGGCTCCCATCCGTTACTCATCAACTGTTTTCCGTGATTTTGGTCAGGCGGTGCGCCCGGCGGCCAGTCGGCCGACCGTCGTTTCGGTCCGGCGCGCCTAGACCGGGGCGTTACTTCGCCTGCTACCATTTAGAACGCTGATAGGTGGTTTGAGCCTCGGGTGGATGTGACGGCGGTGACCCCACGCGTCGCTTCGAAGTAACGCGCAGGGCCCCCACCGTTACATGCCTTTGGTGCCTCTTGAGCTGGAATCCTGAAGGGAGTGACGGATGGGGACTGGAGCGTCATTCTTGAAGTAACGCGCCGACCCCCGACCGTCGTTTGCATGTGGCGCGTGGGTCCTTGACCGCCACTTCCCTGATGGCTGCAATATATTCCCAGCCCATTGCTTATGCGTTCCGTTCTATATTCATGCCATAGTTGTATTGTTTTACTATATTGTGGCGTGTTTTATGTGCCAATAGAGTAGCTTTTCTTTCCAGGCAATGGAGCCACTGTTGTTGCCCTAAGGTCTGTTGAGTACCGACCCGCTTGAGGATGGCGGAGGGGTATATTTCCCATTCACGGTTTGTAAGCTAGTTCCGTGGGCTCCCAGCCAATGGTAGCGTCCTGCCAAGGGAGAAAACTAGTTAGAGGGCCTGGCTCAGGCTAGAGTCAGTGTGTGCACACGTGGTCGGAGACTGTGGACTGACGCCGACGGGTGTCACTCCGACTGGTCACTTGGTCTGGTACTGTTTGCGCGCTTAGCTTGTCGCTTGTCGACTGCGAGTGCTTGAGACGCAGTGTAAGCCGTCAGTGGACGCATCTGGTTTCTGCTCCAGTGGTTGTCCTTCCTTGTTGCTTGGACTAGTTGCAGCTCATTCTAATTGGTAGTTTTAGCTTTAATCGCTTGCATTTAATTAGTAGCGGCATGTGTTAGCTGTTATACTTGCTTAGATAGAGTTTACAGCTTTCTTGTGATTAGATATTCATGCCATTGCCTGTGTATTTATTTGAATGCATGCTTTAATTGCTGTTAATTATGCATGTTCGCCTGTTTAGTGCGAGGTAGGGATCCGCGTGACCCCTACTGAGTCTGGCTGTGACTCACCCTTCTCCTTTCAGGTGAGCCGCGCCCGACATCTCCCGGAGTTTAGCGTGCTGTTTCGGGACCGTTCCTTAGCTGCCAGCTGAGCACGAGCTGCCTTTTTTGAGGCTTGTGTTGTACTTTTGCCGGGGTATGCCCCGCGTAGTTGTGCCCTGTGGACTAGTGTTTGTGACTCTGGACTAGTTATATATATCACTCTGGTTATTTTAAATTGCTTCCGCACTTGTGTTTAAATCTTAAATACTTATTTGTATTGCGCGCCCCAATTCGCAATTAATTATGCATATTCCTCAGCTAACCCCCCCACTAACCCTTCAGGGGCCTCATCAGCCTCTTGGGTGGCCTCCCCAGTTCTTGGTGTCGGTATACTGATGTTATCGGTATATCGGTATCCTGAACTCTGGGTCGTCACAGATGGTATCAGAGCTCGAAGTTGAGGATTTGCGTAAAGAATTGGAATTGACGCTTGGTCCAGAGCTAGTCCTGTTGTTGTCTCTTGCTGGCATAGGATGTTTTCCGTATGATTGATGGATTTCATTGTTGATTGTGTTTTGGCAGCATAATTATGCCGCCTCGTCGAGGAAGACCTCCTCGAGCTCCTCGTGTTCCTCGAGATGCGCCCAGGGAAGATAGCGGTTCTGCACCTCCTCCTGCAGTTCCCGCTGTTCCTGTCGTTCCAGTTGCTCCTCCAGTGCCGATCGTTCAAGCTGAAGTGCCTGGCAGTCGAGGCAAGGCTTTGAAGGAATTTCTGATGTTCAATCCGCCTGCTTTCGATGGCCAAGCTGATCCAGAAGTCGCGAGGCAATGGATGGATGCGATAGAGCGTGTTTTTGTCTCGATGGAGTGTGCTGAAGATGAGAAAGTCATGCTCGCTGCCTTTCAACTCCAGGGTACGTCCATTGCGTGGTGGAAAGCCGAGTGGCAGATTTCCTTTCGATCCAGACCTCTTCGGCAAATCACTTGGGCAGAGTTCGTTGCTGCTTTTGAGCGTGCCTATACTCCTGCCTGCTTGCAGATGGATAAGATGTATCGGTTTATGGAATTGACCCAGGGCAGTATGACCGTGCTTCAGTACAGGAATAAGTTCTTGGAATTGGGTCAGTATGCGCCCCATGTGCTGGCCAGCGAAGCTTTGAAGACCCAGCAATTCTTGCGAGGGTTGAGGCCAGAGTTGAAGATGCCGTTGATAGCGAGTCGTGTTGCGGATCTCGATACTGCGTGCCAGACAGCTGTAGCTTTAGAGCTGGAGATGGCGAGACCGGGTGGATATCCCCAGGCAGGGTCAGTGCAGCCGGTGGCTCAGGTTCAGCAGGCTTACCGACAGCCCGTGCCTAGTGTTCCTTCGGTCCAGTCAGAGGTTTCCAGTGCTTCCTCTCCTTCTAAGCCCAAGTTCAAAAGGTTCAAGAAGAAGAAGAAGTTTGTTCAGCAGCCGTCCGGTGCAGATTCTGTTCAGCAGCCGACAGCACCTTCTTCTCAGACTCGACAGAGCTCAGCTGCTAGTCAGCCGTGGACGTGTCGGAGATGCGGTGGTCATCATAAGGGCCAACCGTGTTCTCTTCCTGTTGTTTGCTTTAGGTGTGACCAGCCAGGTCATGTGGTTCGAGATTGCCCGCTGAGGCCGAATCCATTGCAAGCTCCTCAGTTTTCTCAACCTCAGCCGCAGTTTAGACCTCCTGCACCTCAAGCTCCACAGCAATTTTTATCTCAGGCGTCGGCGTCTTCTCAGCAATCTTCAGTTGGTTCTAAGAAGCAGAAAGGCAAAGTTTCTCATTTGACAAGAGCTGATGCTGCTGCGTCCCATCTTGTGGAAGGTACGATTATGCTTTATGGTCATTCAGCTCATGTCTTATTTGATTCTGGTGCTTCTCACTCTTTTATTTCTGAGGATTTTATGGCTTGTATTGAGGAACCAACTTCTGAGCTGTCTTGTGAGTTGTTTGTGGAATTGCCTTCTGGAGATTTCATGGTTACTCCCTTGTGTTTGGATGAATCTCCTGTGATGATTGATGATCACCAGTTGCCGGCGAGATTGTATGCGTTGCAGCTGGCAGATTATGATGTTATTCTGGGAATGGATTGGTTGGAGCATTATGGAGCTGTGGTTGACTGCAGATCGAAGAAAGTCTATTTTCAGCCCCAGGGAAAATCAGCCTTTTATTTTCAAGGTATTCGATCCCGTTCTTCTCGTATGATTATTTCTGCTATTCGAGCCTATAGGTTGCTTAGCACAGGTTGTCAGGGATTCCTTGCTTCAGTGGTGGCTGTTGAAAAACCACGACGGGATGTTTGTGATATTCCGGTTGTCTGTGAGTTCCCTGATGTGTTTCCTGACGAGTTGCCAGGCTTGCCCCCAGAGCGAGAGATTGAGATGGTGATTGAACTGATTCCAGGTACTGGCCCCTTAGCAAAGCCGCCGTACCGAATGGCTCCAGCTGAATTGAAAGTACTGCGTGCACAGCTACTAGAGTTACTGGAGAAGGGTTATATTCGTCCCAGTTTTTCTCCGTGGAGTGCCCCAGTACTGTTTGTGAAAAAGAAAGATGGAAACCTGAGGCTTTGTATTGATTACAGGCAGCTGAATCAAGCGACTATCAAGAATAAGTATCCGCTCCCCAGGATTGATGATTTGTTTGACCAGTTACAGTCTGCTGCTGTCTTTTCATGGATTGATCTCCGGTCTGGCTATTTTCAGTTGCGGATCCGGGAATCTGATGTGGAGAAGACTGCTTTCAGTACTCGATATGGTCACTTTGAATTTTTAGTCATGCCGTTTGGTTTGACTAATGCCCCAGCAGCCTTCATGGATCTAATGCAGCGTATCTTTCGTCCATTTCTGGACCATTTTGTGGTGATCTTTGTTGATGATATCTTGATATATTCTGCCTCTGTTGATGATCATGTGCAGCATTTGAGGATCGTTCTGCAGACTCTAAGAGATCACGAGCTTTATGCGAAGCTCAGTAAATGTGAATTCTGGCTTCGGGAGATTCATTTTCTTGGCCATGTGATTTCTAGTGATGGAGTAGCAGTAGACCCTGCAAAGATTGATGCCGTTTTGAGTTGGCAGAGACCGAGGACCATCACGGAGATACGAAGTTTTTTAGGATTGGCTGGATATTACCGCAGATTCATTCAGAATTTTGCGAAGATTGCAGCACCGATGACTAATTTGACACGGAAGGGTGTGCCATTTGTCTGGTCGGATCAGTGTGAGGCTAGCTTTGTTGAATTGAAAAGGCTGTTGACTTCTTCTCCAGTGTTGACTTTGCCTTCCGACTCGGGTGGTTTTCTTGTTTGTACAGATGCGTCTCGAGTAGGTTTGGGTGCAGTGCTGATGCAACATGGTAAGGTTATCGCATATGCATCTCGGCAATTGAAACAGCATGAAGGAAATTATCCCACTCATGATTTAGAGCTAGCTGCAGTTATTTTTGCCTTGAAGATCTGGAGACATTATCTGTATGGTGAGAAATTTCAGATTCTTACTGATCATCAGAGTTTACAGTATATTTTCTCCCAGAAAGATCTGAATCTCAGGCAGAGGCGATGGATGGAATACATGAAAGATTATGACTTTACACTCTCCTATCAGCCAGGTAAAATGAATGTTGTGGCTGATGCTCTGAGCAGGAAAGTACAAGTCAGTCATTTGTTGCTTCATGAATGGAAATTGTGGGAACAGCTTCCGAGCGAGGCATTGTGTGTAGAGATTCCTGCCGATCCGAGGATGGCAGTTTGTGCTAGCTTGGTTTTGGGTTCAGCTTTGTATCAGCAGATTCTAGAAGCCCAACAAGCTGATTCTGATTTGGCCCGTGTTATATCAAGATATGATGTGGAATTTGATGACGAGCTGGTCGTCAGTTTCCAGGGCAGATTGTATATTCCTGTTGATGATGATTTGAGGAATGAGATTTTGAGTGAAGCCCATGGTTCCCGTTTTGCTATTCACCCTGGTGTCACCAAGATGTATCAGAATTTGAAGAAGCAGTTCTGGTGGCCCGGCATGAAGAAGGACATGGCTATTTTTGTTTCTAAGTGCTTGACTTGTCAATTAGTTAAAGCCGAACATCAAAAGCCAGGTGGTCTGCTTCAGCCATTGGAAATTCCGATGTGGAAATGGGACCATGTTACTACAGATTTTGTGGTGGGTTTGCCTCGAACTTCTCAAGGTTTTGATGGAATCTGGCTGCTTGTCGACAGATTGACGAAAACCGCCAGATTGTTGCCAATTAAAGTTACTTGGAGTGTGCAGAGATTGGCCGAGCTCTATGTGCAGAAGATCGTGCCATTGCATGGAATTCCTGTTTCACTTGTGTCAGATCGTGACCCGCGTTTTACCTCTGGCTTCTGGCGTAGTTTCCAGAAAGCTTTGGGCACTGAGTTAGCTTTCAGTTCAGCGTATCATCCACAGTCAGATGGACAGTCAGAGAGAACTATTCAGACTTTGGAAGACATGCTGAGATCGTGTTGCCTTGATTGGCAAGGTTCGTGGGGTCAGCATTTGCCACTTGTTGAGTTTGCTTATAATAACAGTTTTCACTCCAGTATTGGCATGGCTCCTTATGAAGCGCTGTATGGTCGTCCTTGTCGTACTCCTCTGAACTGGTTTGATGTTGGGGACCGACTGTTGACAGGACCGGACATGGTACAGCAGTGTTCTGATGTGGTTCGTCTGATCAGACAGAGATTGTTGACGGCTCAGAGTCGACAGAAAAGTTATGCAGATCGGCGCAGACGTCCACTACAATTTGAGCCAAGAGATATGGTGTTTGTTAAAATATCTCCAATGAAGGGTGTTTCCAGGTTTGGGAAGCGTGGAAAGCTTAGTCCGCGGTATGTTGGCCCTTTTCCGATTGTTGAAGCTATTGGTTCAGTGGCTTATCGTTTGCAACTGCCGGCGGCCATGCAAGCTATTCATAATGTGTTCCACGTGTCTCAGTTGAGGAAATATGTGTCTGATGCTTCTCATGTTCTCGATGATTCAGTGTGGCCCGAGGTGACTGCTGATTTGTCCACGCCAGAGTTTCCTATCCGAATTGAAGACCGTCGTGAGCAGCGGTTGAGAAATAAGGTTATTCCTCTGGTAAGGGTTGCTTGGCAGCGTCACTCTGGTAACGAGTCTACTTGGGAGCGTGAAGATGAGATGCGTCAGCTTTTTCCTTTCTTGTTCCAGTGAGGTATAAGTCCTTTCTCAGTTTCCTCCTTTTCGGTTATTGTAAATTTCGAGGGCGAAATTTCTGTAAGGAGGGAGGGACTGTAAGGTCCGTGCCTTAACGGATCCTTCGTGGTATTTGTTCTATTAATTGTTCTGGAAATTCCGGCTATTTTCCTGGATTTTTAGGAATTTGTCTGGCATTTTTCCGGATTTGTTCGGAGCTGTTTGAGGGTTATTGAATATTAATAAGATTTTTATATATATAATGATTATATTATATATATATTAATTTTATTTATTTTATTTTTTTTTTATATCTCTCACCCTCACTCTCTCTCCCCCGTCGATCTCTCATTTCACCCTCTCCCTCTCTCTCTCCTCCGTGCGGCCACCTCCTCTCCTCTCTTAGGGATCGGGGTCGAGACGGCGTCGGATTGAGACGAGGTTGGCACCGTTGGATTCCTCGCGTCGAGTAGAGCGCGTGGGTGTCCACTTCGGCGTGGATCGGTGATCGTGGGAGCGAGGTGGAGCGTGGTAGCTCCGTGGCTATTCCTCCTTGCATGCGGCCCGTTCGACGGTTTCGGCTTGCGAAAGGTAGGGGGATGGAACCTCGATCTTGCTAGGATCGTTTCCTTTAGCTCGCTTGTTGATTAGCACCCCGTAGCATGCATGATGTTCATATTTCCATTTTTGGGGTTTTAGCCTAAATCTTGAGTTTAATGCGTTTTAGGCCTTGCATGTGCTAGATTTAGATGTTAGATTGTTGTCTAGCATGCGTGGTTTGACAGGTTATTAGGTTTCTCGTCGATACCCGGCGTTTTCAGCCGTCCGGGAGGGCTTCGGTTTACAAACCGTACCCGCCCGTAACCCAGGTGCAGTGACGGTCCTGCCAGGAACCGTCACTTGCCCGACGGTCCAAGGTGGACGCGTCACTACCAAATAGCGGCCCAATGGGGGTGCGTTACTTGGAGAGTAACGGTGGGGCTCCCATCCGTTACTCATCAACTGTTTTCCGTGATTTTGGTCAGGCGGTGCGCCCGGCGGCCAGTCGGCCGACCGTCGTTTCGGTCCGGCGCGCCTAGACCGGGGCGTTACTTCGCCTGCTACCATTTAGAACGCTGATAGGTGGTTTGAGCCTCGGGTGGATGTGACGGCGGTGACCCCACGCGTCGCTTCGAAGTAACGCGCAGGGCCCCCACCGTTACATGCCTTTGGTGCCTCTTGAGCTGGAATCCTGAAGGGAGTGACGGATGGGGACTGGAGCGTCATTCTTGAAGTAACGCGCCGACCCCCGACCGTCGTTTGCATGTGGCGCGTGGGTCCTTGACCGCCACTTCCCTGATGGCTGCAATATATTCCCAGCCCATTGCTTATGCGTTCCGTTCTATATTCATGCCATAGTTGTATTGTTTTACTATATTGTGGCGTGTTTTATGTGCCAATAGAGTAGCTTTTCTTTCCAGGCAATGGAGCCACTGTTGTTGCCCTAAGGTCTGTTGAGTACCGACCCGCTTGAGGATGGCGGAGGGGTATATTTCCCATTCACGGTTTGTAAGCTAGTTCCGTGGGCTCCCAGCCAATGGTAGCGTCCTGCCAAGGGAGAAAACTAGTTAGAGGGCCTGGCTCAGGCTAGAGTCAGTGTGTGCACACGTGGTCGGAGACTGTGGACTGACGCCGACGGGTGTCACTCCGACTGGTCACTTGGTCTGGTACTGTTTGCGCGCTTAGCTTGTCGCTTGTCGACTGCGAGTGCTTGAGACGCAGTGTAAGCCGTCAGTGGACGCATCTGGTTTCTGCTCCAGTGGTTGTCCTTCCTTGTTGCTTGGACTAGTTGCAGCTCATTCTAATTGGTAGTTTTAGCTTTAATCGCTTGCATTTAATTAGTAGCGGCATGTGTTAGCTGTTATACTTGCTTAGATAGAGTTTACAGCTTTCTTGTGATTAGATATTCATGCCATTGCCTGTGTATTTATTTGAATGCATGCTTTAATTGCTGTTAATTATGCATGTTCGCCTGTTTAGTGCGAGGTAGGGATCCGCGTGACCCCTACTGAGTCTGGCTGTGACTCACCCTTCTCCTTTCAGGTGAGCCGCGCCCGACATCTCCCGGAGTTTAGCGTGCTGTTTCGGGACCGTTCCTTAGCTGCCAGCTGAGCACGAGCTGCCTTTTTTGAGGCTTGTGTTGTACTTTTGCCGGGGTATGCCCCGCGTAGTTGTGCCCTGTGGACTAGTGTTTGTGACTCTGGACTAGTTATATATATCACTCTGGTTATTTTAAATTGCTTCCGCACTTGTGTTTAAATCTTAAATACTTATTTGTATTGCGCGCCCCAATTCGCAATTAATTATGCATATTCCTCAGCTAACCCCCCACTAACCCTTCAGGGGCCTCATCAGCCTCTTGGGTGGCCTCCCCAGTTCTTGGTGTCGGTATACTGATGTTATCGGTATATCGGTATCCTGAACTCTGGGTCGTCACATTTAAGTTCTGAAAGTTTAGCCAATAAAGATTCATTTTCCTTTTTCAAACAAGTAATGGTTTCTTTATGGCTATCTATCTCATGCACATGCGACTTAACCAATTTCTCAAATTCAGTGCATTTTCCACATGGAGAATTATCTACACAAATATTCTCAGTTTCAAGGCACTTAGCACATGGAGAATTAACATGTGAAACATCATCAAACTTCTTTTTCATTTTTCTATTTTCAGATTTTAGTGCTTTGTATCTATCAACTAGCTCATCGTAAGCATCCATCAATTCATCATAACTCAAATCATTTTCCTCATTAGAGTCGGAGTTAGAGTTCACCTTTGAACTCTCCTCGCTTTGATGCTCAATTTCATTATTTGCAACTAAGCAGTCACCGTCGTTGCAGCTTTCTTTTTGAGCTTCAATCAGCCAGTCCCAAATTTCTTTGGCTGTCCTACAAGACAAAATAAATGAAAATTGATTAGTATCCAAGGCAGCCTTAAGAGCATTCAAAACAAACAAATTATCCGAATTCATTTTCTTATGTTCATCAGTCCACCTCAATTCATTTTTGGGTAAGACATGTGGACCATGAGAGATTAAGCTCATGAGTTCCGGATCAAAACCACAAATCCAAACATAAAACTTTCCTATCCAAGAAGCATAATCAAAACCATTGTAAACAGGAATAGAATTCAAGCTAGCCATCATGAAAATGATCTTTACTCTTAGACCGTGAGGTCCGTTAAAAAATCAGAGACTAGGCACTGATACCAATTGTTGGCCCAGAGAGATGGCGGACAAGAAGGGGGGTTGAATTGTCCCCTTGTCGAGATGGCGGAATTCAAAAACTTTCTTAACAGATGTAGAATTAACAATGTTGATTAACAAAAACTACAAGTGAGATTAAGAGGTTCTCTCAAACTTCCCGATCTCACATGGATAGTTAATGCAACTAATAATGGAGATTACACTTAACACGGATAACGGAGGTAGCAGTGTGTGACAGTGTAGTGAGTTAAAAACATATATAATGCACCTGCGAAGGGAGATAGAAGAAATGACAATCACACAGGCAATCACACAATACACAGGGATTTTAAGGTGGTTCGGGACCACGATGGGCTCCCTACGTCCACCCCTCACCCAACCGGGTAAGCCTTCACTACACGCTACTTTCGTAGCAACATGGGGACGAACCCCAACCACACACACGCTGCTTCCGCAGTAATACACACACAAGGCCTTGCCTCAACACGCTGCCACTGCATCACACACACACACACGTGTTCGGGGAACGTACCCCGGACACAACAACCAAACGGAGACAGCTCCGTACACACATAACACCACACAGGGAGTGCTTCCCCACAATAAACCCACACACGCGGAGATACAACTCCGCCCACACACAGTGTATTTCGAGTTCAATAAAGCAAGAGAATATTCAATACATGCTCGTACTCAGAATAGACTGAGGAAGAATCTTCAAAATAAACTAAAGAGGGATGGAGAAGTATATCCTTAATATATGGACGGCCTTGAGATGATCTCTTTGAAGCTTTCAAGGTGAGGGAAGGTCGATCTTCTACAGGTATGAAGCCCCACGAACTCGGCTGCAGATCTAGCTTGTTCCCCACATGAAGGCTTGATAGAATGGATGTATCTTTGAGTTCCCTTGACCAAGAACGTTCCTACAAGATGAAACAAGAGTGAAACCCTCAGAAAACGTTCTCCCTCTCAACCTTGCGGCCAAACCCTCTTTTCTTTCTATGTTTACTATGTAGAAATTGCAGCTAGCATATATATGCTAAGACAGAATATGGAAATGAAGGAGCAAGAGATCCCCCTTTAGATTCTTCAATGCAACTCGAAGATAGATGGAAAGGTGCACTAGTAATGATGAACCACGAAGAGAAGAAGCAGCTGGTCCTTGAAGAGATGAATGCCCAAGCCGGCAGACGGTGAAGATCCGCGACAGCCGCCTCCAGATCTGAGCTCAGGGTCGTAGGATTTTGCATCTTCTTCTTCCTCCTTCAGCCAAGTGTGCGAAGCCCTCAGCTCCTATAACTGCAAACAGATAGAACATGTTAGCACAAGGGGGGGGGATGCTTCATCGGATGGAAATCATGGCATAGTTATACCCAAGAGAAAACAACAACTTAGGACCATAAAACCCATGCGTAAGCCCTCTCAAAACCACACCCAACCAAGGGTAGAAACCCTAAGGGTAATGGGGTAAAAGGGCAAGCCAATCGGACCTAAGAAACCGGAGTTCGAAACCAAACCGACAAACCCGATCCGGACGTAGCAGACAAAGTGTCGACCTCTAGGGTCGACACTCGTATCAACGAGTTCTACCAAAAATATGAAATCTAGAATTTAGACAAAAGTGTCGACCCATGGGGTCGACCTTTTTTTCACGAGGTTCTGTCCTAAGACAAAATCAGGACCTAGGGTAAAAAGTGTCGACCCATGGGGTCGACCTTTTTTACCGGGGGTTCTGTTTTAGTTAAAACAGCATAACCCAATATAAAGTGTCGACCCCATGGGTCGACACTTTTCCTGACAGTGGAAAAGTTCAATAAAACTCATTGAAATACCACACTACAATCATTCAAAGTTCAAGTATCAATCACTTGAGCACATATGACATGGATACCCATATACAAGCCTAATTCATCACAAATAAAACCAATTTTTACAAGGAATTTTAGCAATCAAAATAAGCATGATGCAACATGAGCCTCGATTCAATAAGGGACAATTAAGCAACCAAATAAACCCCAAGGCCAAAATACATGAACCGAATCCAATCAAAGCACATGGAAATTTATTCAACCATAAAGTCTTGAGATTGACAAGGAAACGTGGGAAGCCAAAAGACCATCAACAATCTTCAAGACAGTCAAGTAGAGCAGGCATGAGACTCATGCCAACCCAGTACATGAAAAACCATTTCAAACCCAATCAAGGTATAGATAATCAAATTCAGAACCAAAGTCAAATTCAGAACCAAAGTCTTACCATGGATCCATGACTTTGAGGACTATATGAAACAACACTAAATGAAAATTCAACAGCATGTCAATATTGAACCAATGTAACTAAATGCTCAATCACATTGACAAAACTTGTTCATCATGCATGTTTGTACATTGAAATGCAACAACACATATGAGTGATTAAGGGCTATTCAAACCAAATTCTTCATAAGCTCATATCAAATGTGATCCAAGCAGTCCATCCTTAACTCTAGTTCAACCAAATGCCCATAAGTACAAGTTCAGTCCAAAGCTGTCTAAGCTCATATAAATTGCATATATGAATTTAGCATGCAGTGCAAGATTTTCCGAAATCACACAATCCATTTAGCACAAAACCATATTGATTGAGAATATAAACAAATGAAACAACCAGCTTCCTTGTTCCAATCCTGCAGTCAATAAGTTGGTATTCCACCATTCATAGAGATGATTCCAACACTTTCAACCAATTTAATTGCAATTCAAGGAACCACATTTTCCACACAATCTCACACATCAATCATGATTAAAGCAGGTCAATAATGAGTTGTATGTAGTCCAGGAATTCAAGTTCAGTTCAATCTGAATTCAATCCAGGACATTTAAGTTCAATCTAAGATAGTTAAAGGGGAGTCCAAAGCAACTGTAAACTCAATAACCTCCATTCATGACATGCCTTTGAGAGTTTGCAAAGCACCGTTCAAACAAGGTCTTGAAAGGGAATTCAGGAATCAACCTAAACATGAAGACTCTTTGAGAAACCATTTTTCCAACTCAAAATTACAGTTTTGAACACATCAAAAGCTATGACTTGCAAATTCAGTCCAGAACACATGGTTCAGTCAAGACCAATCTAAACTCAAACTAGCAATATTAGTATGCCAAATATCAAGATTTCATGATTATCAACATGAAGCATTTACATACATAGCAAGGGTGTTATAGGATTCAAGCATGTGAAAGGCAGGCTCCAAGGTGTCAAATGCACTATGCATGAATCACATTCATGATATCCACCATGCATTTCAGACCTGCAAGACAAGATAGCAACATATGAGTTCATGACGTTTTCTACAAGTTAATCATGTTAGCTTGTTTATCATTAAGAAAACTAACACTAAACAAGCACACAATGTTTTCACTTTAAAGCAAACATAAAACACACAATATATTAGAATCATCAAAACCATTGTCAGAGACATGGAGAGGGTGCACAGAACCCAACAGAACTAATGACTCAAAACGTGACTACTCCCTGAACCGAAGGCCTGCGCAGACATAGAAGGCCTCCCTCCCTGGTGGTAGGTCGCTCAAAGATTTGGCAGGGCTTCGCCGTCGACCAAAAATCTCCCCCCCCCCCTTTCAAGTCCGGCCTTTAGGGTCTATTTATAGAGCACCTAAAGTCTTAGCTCGAAATTGGGGTTTCTAGCCATTTTCAGGCCAAGATGATAACACAAAATGTGTAGATAAATGAATTATCTCTCAACCAGAAGAAACGGCATCGAATTCGGTTCAGTATTCACGGAGAAATGGTTGGAGCCAGTTGGGGATAAATCCATAAGTGGAGAGAGAAAATCTGTTAAATCTTCAGGAAACGAGCAGTTAAACGGTCATATGACAGACCACTCATCCATATGAGCGGCCAGTCCTGGGCCGTCCAATTCTGTCGGTGGAAATTCAATAAATAGAAAATAGAACCAAATTATCCATTGATCTGAACAAAAACATCGCCGTTGGACTCTCATGAGATGAACGGTTACTTGTGAACCTTTCATTCATAAGAGCGGCCAAGGGCCAACCGCTCATGCTGGTCGGTGGAAAATCAGAATAAATGAGATAAATACATAATTATCTGAACAATCAATCGAGCTTAGGACTCTGGGACTAGAACGGCTAATGTTAGCCCACTTATCAAGTTGAACGGCTACATCTAAGCCGTATGAAAGCATGTCGGTGATAATTCAGAAAATCAACTAAAATATCCCATAAATATATGGACAGCCCAAAAATGACCGCTCATTTGTTGTGCGGCCATGGATTGACCGTTCATGAATTGGACGCTTGAAATTTCATAGAAATGATCAATTACCCAAAAGCAAGGCCCATTAAGCCCTGAATTGAAGCAGACCTAGCCAGGGAGGGAGGCTACCCATAAAATAGGCCCAAAGATGTTGCCTGGAAACTACCTAACGAGTGATGGACAACTCGAGGCATCAATAAATGAGAGTAAGAGAAATGACTCAACTTATCGGCAAAAAACGGGTGTCAACAGTCGTCAAGGAGAAATTTATTCAAAGGTTCCAGGACTGGGTCATCCTAGAATATTCGTTTACATATCTTGTGGCCGAGAAGATGAAAAGCAGACAAAGGCTTTGCTACTTATGCCGACAGATGGAGGCAGATGGCCGCCCGTGTGCCGGGTGATATTCCGGAGGAGGAGAAGGTCAAGTTGCTCATTTCCAATGCTACCCCTACTTTCCGCAACATATTGGCCATGAACAATATTGCCAACATGCACCAACTTTATAGCCGGGCAAGATTTATTCAGACCCAATTCAAGGATTCCCCTATCCACTCTCTCTTTGAGGCCCAAAAGCCCAAATACGATAGAAAACCTCAGGGGCCTGTCACCGAGGGAGTCTAAACCAATGAACAAGTGTAAGTCGTTGCATTCCCCTTCCCTAACCAGTCCACTCCACTCCGCTTTCCACAAACTCCGCGCAATCCCCAAGTCTCCACTCCTCAAAATCCTCCACCCATTTTCCCCACTTCACAAAACGCCCAGCCTACCTTCCCCGCTCCACAAAATGTCTTCCCTGTTCCACAATAGCCGCAACACCCCCCGCAATACCATAATGTACCTCCACCCCACGGCTATACCAATAAACCCCCGGCTCCGAAGAGAGCACAATATCCTCCTTTTCCCGAGTCCCTTACGGACATCTTCTCAGCTCTCATGTCGATAAGTACAATTCAACTCCCTCTGGAATGGCCCAACTGGAACCTGGCCGTTGACCAATCCAAGTACTGCATGTTCTATTGGCATCCCGGGCACACCATTGAAGGATTTTTTTAGTTCCGAGATCTGGTGTATGATTTGCATGAAGGGCAGCGCATTGACTGGGCCGAGATGCATAAGGCCATTGTTGAAATAAAAGAGAAGAGAAGGCAAGCGCCGAGGCAGCAAGTGCAGCAACAAGCACCGCAACCGCAGTCACCGCAGTAGCAGCAGCCTGTTCAAGACTTGGGAATCCACCAAAACCCCATGCCAAATCATCCGCTCTCTCCGCCACCTCAGCCACCAGCCCCGGCTCAGGTTAATCTTGTTCAACCCCCGGCTCCCGACGCCGGGTGGTCCTACGATGATGAAACTTTAGTACAGCGGCACATGGCCCTTCGCCACAACTACTGCAACCCTTCTTCACCTTTTGCCCCCGTCATCCTCCCGCTCAACCATCAAACCCCTCCACCCTCCGCATTCGCCAAACCCCCCATCCTACTACCTGCTTCCCCTATTATTCCGCCTATCTCCACTCCACCGCCAACACCTACCCCCGTTATTACCTCGCCTCCACCTAACCCTTTACCCGTCAATCTCCCTCCACGACCTGTTATCTCCACCACTACTCCCATCACCCATATTATCTCCACTACACCTTCCGCAACGCCATTCATCCACCGCGTCGGGCCCATTAAGCCACTTACTATGAGCCCATCTGATGCCGTGCCGGCCCAGAACCTTGCCCTACGGAGGGGGCGCTTATTCACAGAAACTATCCTTCCACCGGTGCATCCGCACCCAATCCCCAGTCCTCTCAATAGGCTACTGATCAAGAGGAGGCAGATCCGCTGCCAGGTACCCAATATGATTTGCTACATCATCTGGACAGGGTGCCCGCTAAAATTTCTGTGTTAGAGCTGATCAAGAGGTCCACGCTTCACCAAGATGCACTCCAAAATTTCCTGTAGAAAGTTATAGTAAACGAGGACATGGCAGTGGACAGTTTGTCGACATCCCTAGCTACCGTCTCTAAAGGGCCAGCAATCACATTCTCTGAGACTGAACTAGCACGTCCCGAGGCACGCCAGATGCCACTATGCATTTCTATCATTCTAAATAAAGTAAGCATAGACGTGGTGTTGGTAGACACAGGGGCCTCTATTAATGTCTATCTTCTCAGCACTTTAAGGACCTGCAACTTGTCAGAAGATTTACTAAGGCCAACACCGACTACTATTGCAGCATATGACAATTCCAGAAGGGCATGTCACGGGATAGTCACCATTCAAGCTGAGCTTGGGAATCTTGCAATGTCGATTGAGTTTTATGTGCTAGACATCGATCCTATGTTCAAGGCCATCTTGGGTCGCCCATGGATTGACAATCTTAATGTCGTGCCATCCACTGCCCACCAATGTCTCAAGTTCCCTTTTCAAGGGAGGGTGGTCAAGGTAAAAAACATATCCACGGTCCAATCCGTCAAAGCCGTCTCGGAAAAGATTTTGCCAACACTAGGCCCGTTATTTCAATTTTAGACCTGGATTTTCCATGGGCCTATGCGCCGCGCAAGCCCGCCACCGTGCCGGTGAATGTCAGAGTGAACCCCAGATACAAGATTCTAAGGGCTGGAGCATCATATTAAAGCTAGGCTATCAGCTGGGCCGAGGTCTCGGTGCACAGTTACAAGGACGGACCAGGCCAGTCCCCAAGGGTAGAAAAATGAGCAGGAGGGGCCTCGGTTATCGAGAATCCTCAGTGTCAATTCTAGGCGACTCAGGACCATTAACTTGGGACTACCGCCAACACTTTGTCAAAGGTCCTCTCCAGCCAGGTACATTGGAAGAATCACCAAGTCAGCCCAAGAAAGAACATACAGCTTATACAGTTGACAGTCCACCATTGCTATCAAGGGGGCCCGTTGATGATATGATCGACTTTAGCCAGGCATTTGCAAGATTATTTCATGAAGAAGACAGTTGCCAAAGAAACCAGGAGGTGCGGCTTGTGCATTATGAGCCGCAGAAGCCAACTTACCGCCCGCATGAAAGGGGGAGCTCACCCGTCATCTTCACTTGGTCTCCTTCCCACTTGTTCTCATTCTTTCAAAAGCTGGCATCCATACCCCGCTCACATCTTCTTTTGATTAATCCGTTCCTATGTGAGATCCCCACTGATTTTCTCATTGTCA
The DNA here is from genome assembly GCA_022559845.1 of Amorphophallus konjac. Lineage (NCBI taxonomy): Eukaryota > Viridiplantae > Streptophyta > Magnoliopsida > Alismatales > Araceae > Amorphophallus > Amorphophallus konjac. Next base: position 273,101,563 of record CM040118.1, on the reverse strand, counting down.
GAACATGCACTTGCTGTCCCCCCATTGATCTATCCACTCCTTTCTTCTCCCCCTCTGATCCTTTCTTCGACATTTTCTGCCCATCCATCTATCCTCTTAGGCTTCCACCTCCACCCTTCTCTTCATCTTGTTGCATGATCTCCACCGATCTCCAAAAAAAAAACGTCAAATTTGAAACGGAGGTCTCAGTGGAATATTACGCTATCTTCTCTCCATCCTCCTCCTAGGGGCATGAGGCCCCTGCTGCCTCCCTCCCACTAGATTTTCTCTTTCTTAAGTTAGACGTGTTGTGCCCCTGTGATTTTGATGATAGCAAACACTATGAGTCAGCATTGTATATCATGAACATCTCTGTCTAAATGAAAGTCCTGCTTCAGCATATAGGAAGACAGTGCATTCAGCTATTTCATGCATACATCAAGTCTGTACAACGTCATGCATATAGTTGGTGCACGATTGTCTGGAGCATATAGTCCGTGCACAACTGCATTCTACAAAGTCCATGCAACCCTTTTGCTTCATGCACGACAAGTCTGTACATCGCTACATGCATCACTTAAAGTCTGTACAGAGTTCTGCATAGTTTGCATCAGTCAAGTCTGTACATCACTACATGCATCACTTAAAGTCTGTACAGAGTTCTGCATAGTTTACATTGGTCAAGTCTGTACATCGCTGCATGCATTTCTTCAAGTCTGTACATGGTCTTGGCATATGCACACACAAAGTCTATGCGTCTCATATTAAGTCTATACATCGTCTGCCAGCAAGTGCATCATTCTCCGTCTCACTTAGCGTCTCATGCTAAGTCTGTACATCGCATCGTTTGTTCATCGCACACACACACAAGTCTATACATTCTTTGCAGTTCTACGTCTGATGTTGTGTCTCAACATACACTCCAGTGTCTCATGTTGCATAACTAAGTCTATACATCGCAGAGATATGTTTGTGCATCAAGTCTATACATTACTGCATCATATGCTATCAAGTCTATACATTCATAAGCATAGTCAGTGCATTCAGTTGCTTCACGCTAATACACAGTCTGTACAACCTCCATTGGTTCACTTGACCAAGTCAATACAGCCCGTGTTCCTTATGCACTGTCTCGCTTGCATGAATGAAGTTTGTGCATAGCTGCATCATTAAGTCCGTGCATCCATTTCTAATGTACATACCTTGCTTGATGCATTCTACATTACACACCAGCAAGTCTGTACATCTTTGTCACATGCATACTAAGTCCATACACTGCTTGGTGACTCGCATGTGCACTCATCATCATTCTGCATACATTGTTTGCACATTGCACGCTAAGTCCATACACTTGTTGATGGCATGCCAGTGCGTCTACTTTCAATGTACATACTTCACTGCATGCACACTGCACTTCACACCAACAAGTCTATACATTGTTGTCGTATGCACTCTAAGTCTATACACTTCCTTGTGACATGTCTATACATCGGTTGTTTTATACATACATAAAGTCAGTACAGAATGGTTTATCTCTGCTTGATCGACTGAAGTAACTCTGTCATTAAACTGGCAGATGACTAAGACACGTGATCCAAGAATGGAGATGGCTCAGGATCGTGACACGTGTCATCCTGCAGGCTGAAATGCTACCACGCAGCCAAGGTGTTAGGGCGGGAATCTGGAAGCCACACGCCCTCCTAATTGCTGCTGCTATATATATAAAGCTTCTTCTTCAGAAGAAGACCTGATTGTGATCGGAAAAAAAAGGGAGCAGAAGCAGAGAGATAGCCTGCACGATCCAGAAGAAGAAAAAGAGTGAAGAAGAGATAGAGAGAAGAAGCAGAAGAGAAAGAGAAAGAAAGAGAGAAGAAGCAGAAGAGAAAGAAGAGAGAGAGAGAGAAGGAGTTCGTGGAGAAGAAATCTGTCCTCTGGCATTTGGATCAAATCCAAGCCAGACCTGCTCCTTTGAGAGCTATATGGTTTGTGCTTCATTTTTAGATTTTCGGTGCTGTATTTCTTATTTTCTATTTTACATTTCTTCAAGCTGTTAGCCAGCGGTTTTGCAGAGGAGGATTCCTCTGGACAGCAAGCTGTGATGCACAGCGTCGAGGTGGATACCTCGGACGGCTAAGCTGTATTGCCCAGCAGAGCAAGCTGTGAAGCTCAGCATTTGCAGTGGAGCATTCCACTGGTCGGGTTAAGCTGTAGTCCCCAGCGGAGGTTAAGCTATAATTCCTCAGCGGTTGTAGGCAAGCTGTGAGGCCCAGCGGTTTAAGCTGTGTATCAGCGGAATCCACACTCGGGTTTGAGTGTGGGGTGGACGTAGGTCTGGAGGACCGAACCACCTTAACAATTCTCTATGCAGTGGTTTGATTTCAGTATATGCTCCCGCTAGATGAATGCATAGGGACGATATGGTTTGATTGCACAATGTGTGTTTGATTGTGGTATTGAGACTTCTTTGACATTGCTCCTAAGTCACTAATCAGTTCATCTATAAGCACATCAGTTGACTTAGTGAATCTGTATATTCCGTAATTGCTCATTGGCCTTCGGTTAGAATTTTTAAGTGAGCAAATTTTTTAAGGGGAGATTCATTCACCCCCCCTCTGAATCCATCGCACCGAACCCAACAAGACGTAGGGTCCGTCGAGTCTAGAGAAGTAGAGTCTGTTAGGTCTAGAGAACTAGGATCTTGTTCTAGGTCATCCAACCCATCCTTGCCTGAGCCGCGCCCGTTGGCGCGACTTTCTAAATCAATTCCTGATAGGTTCTTACAGGATCTAGCGCAGAGATGTCATGCTCTTCTCAGGTGCCCAGAGGTCATAGCTACGGCGATTATGCTGGAAGAGGACGAGGAGCAAGACTGGGTATGGAGTGACGATGGATTAGGAATCTATGAAGTTGTGGATGAGAAAGACCCGGTTGATTTTGAGGACAGCGATGTAGATGACACTGTCGACCTGTATGCACAAGGCTTAAGGAGATTTAATGAGTTGTCGTCAGTAGTGGATGAACCTACGAAGGAAATTAATCTCGGAACTAATGAGGACCCCAGGACTATTATTATTGCCGCTAATCTCCCTCCAGAGGTCGAAGAAGAGTTGATCAAAGTCTTGAGGGAGTATAGCGATTCTTTCATCTGGTCTTACGAGGACATACCGGGGCTTGACCCCTCTTTGGTGGAACACCGACTAGTACTTAAGCCAGGGGCAACGCCCGTGAAACAGAAGTTGAGAAGATTTCACCCCCACATGGCCTTGAAGATGAAAGAAGAAGTAGATAAATTGCATAAGGCCAGGTTCATTAGAGTTGTCTTATATCCTCAGTGGGTGGCGAACATAGTCCCTATTATCAAGAAGGACGGAAAGGTGCGTATTTGCATTGATTTCAGGGATCTAAATAAGGCATGTCTCAAAGATGATTTCCCGCTGCCTCATATAGATGTATTAGTGGACAACACCGTCGGGTATGAAACATTGTCATACATGGATGGTTATTCAGGATACAACCAAATTCGTCTTGCTCTTGAAGATCAAGAGGAAATCTCGTTCACCATGCCTTGGGGCACTTACTGCTACATGGTGATGCCGTTTGGGTTGAAGAACGCAGGTGCCACCTATCAAAGGGCGATGATGGCTATATTCCACGATATGATGCATGTTTACATGGAAGCCTACGTGGATGATATCATGGTGAAGTCAAGGACGAAAGAAGAACACCCCACCATTTTAGCCAAGGTGCTTCAAAGAGCTAGGGAGTATAAATTGAAAATGAATCCAAAGAAATGTGTTTTTGGAGTCTCTTCAGGAAAATTGCTAGGCTTTATAGTTAGCAAAAGGGGGACTCAGATTGATCCTAACAAAGTCAAGGCCATCATGGATATGCCACCGCCTAAGAATATTACGGAACTTCGAGGATTGATTGGACGATTACAATTTATTAGAAGATTCATATCCCAACATTCTCAAAGGTACCGCCCGTTCTATGAATTGCTAAAGGCGGGGGTCAAATTTGAATGGAATGAAGATTGTCAAGCCTATAAGGATTTAAAGGTATATTTGTCCAATCCCCCGATTTTGTAACCTTATGTCCCTGGGAAACCCCTAATCCTATACATTTCTGTTATCGACGACTCCCTAGGAGCTGTCTTGGCACAAGTAGATGATGAAGGTAAAGAGCGGGCAGCTTATTATCTCTCTAGGTTGTTTAACCCGGCAGAGGCCAAGTATACTACCATGGAGAAAACTTGTGACGCCTTAGTTTGGGTAGCTCAGAAGCTGAAACACTACTTTCTAGCCCACCCGGTCAGACTGATCTCTTGAATGGACCCAATTCGTTATCTCCTAGAAAAGTCCGTCCTTTCTAGCAGGTTAGCTCACTGGTAGAGCTTCCTCTCCCAGTTTGGCATTACATTCGTTATTCAGAAGGCAGTCAAAGGATATGCCATCGCTGAGCACCTCGCCCATCTTCCTATCCTCTACACGGACTCTATTCAGGATGATTTCCCTGATGAGCATCTCTCTGTTATTACCCACCATCCCTTTTGGTTTCTGCACTTTGATAGTGCACTCAATTCTCAAGGCCAAGGGATAGGTGTTGTTCTCCTCACTCAGGAAGGGGTGACGATTCCCTTTGCATATCAGCTTCATTTCCCTGCTACCAACAACATCACCGAGTATGAAGCTCTCCTAGCTGGATTGAAGCACGCCAACCTCTTGGGCGCGCGCTTTTTGAACATTATAGGAGACTCTCAGCTCGTTCTGCGGCAAGTTCTGTCCACTTACCGCACTCGTTACCAGAAGCTCAAGCCATATCAGGATTTGGTCACTCTCTTGGCTAGGAAATTCCGCAAATTGATCTATATCCATACTCCTCAATCTCAGAATATCCTCGCCGATGCGCTGGCGTCTCTCGCTTCGTCCTTGTCTTTCCCTCTCAATCGGAGCACTGAGACTATCGTCATCCAAAAATTGGACGCCCCCTCTCTTCAAGATCCTTAGTATGACAACCTTAGGAAAACTATAGAGGCGAGGGCTAAGAAGGAAGATTTGAAGGAAGTTGATGTGACACGACCTCGGACCTAATGCAAGCAAGCACAATCGCATTCAAAACGGGCCAAATTGGGCCACCGCTCTATCGTCACTCACCCAAGCCCGGGGTGACTTGGCAATGCCAAGGGGAGGATGTGGGGTTGGGCCCTTGCTGGTAGAGGGCCAGCAAGGCCAAGACTTGATTCCCAAAGGGTGGGGATGCCCAAATCAAGGGGGCCGACAAAGTGCCAAAGGCACCGGTTGTAATATTCCCACGGTGATCACTCAAGTTTATGGGGCTTGAGGATCGGGCTCTCACTCGCATAACCAGCGGAATTAGAACTAATATTGAAAGACAAGCACTAAGTGGAGTGAAGGTTTGAGCACTTACTCGACCGGATTGAAGAAACCGGTCCCGATCGGAGACGAGGGCGAGCGGGGAGGCGAGTGGATCCCCACATGCCGCGGCGGTGTCGCTTGACCTGCCCAAACAAGTTACAACACTACACCTCACGTAGGAGGGGGATCTTGGGGTGGGGGTTAATAGAAATTACAATCAATACTACCTCCACACAGGGAGGGACCTTCAGCCGGTCAAGCGGGGTGGGGAAACTAAAGCAAAGAACGAGGAATAAGGGTGGACGCTGAATCTGCTTGCTGTCTGCGAGCCGGGATAGAGAGTCGGTCTTGCTGCTGTAGATCTTGATCAGGAATTTTGTTGACAACAAAACCAGAGGGAAAACCTTCGTAGCTAGAAGGGGAATGCCTCAGAATTTTCTTAATTTCTTCTGGAGTCGCTGCTGGTCGGGGCAGGAGCTTGAACAGAGCCTCTATTTCTCGGACTAGCAGGGGCAGGTCACCAACAGTAGGATGCAGAGGCTGTCCTGGCCGCTCCCGAACTCCAAATTTTATGCCGTCAGCGCCGTTAGAACCGTGCGTGAGTCCTCTTTGCATCAAAAGAAACGGGGACACCAGAAGAGATCGGAGACAATCTGTGAAACCAGAAGAGTGAGGAGGGGTCGGTGCAGACTGTAGAAGGCAGAACCGCGCGTTTGGGGGAGAAAATTGGTAACTTCTACTCCTGGATGCTGAATGAACTTCCACTTCTTGAATCTGAAACTAGACAGGCCAAAGAGGAACTTTGAAGAAGAACTTGAAGACTGATTCCTTCAGGGTCCGTCGTGGCAGAGCTTCTAAACTGGTTCAGGTCCTTAGCCAAGGCAGAACCGCGCAGCTGTGGAAGAATGGACCTCCAGGATGGCTCGGAGATCGGAAGAAGACGAAACCACTTCGGTTGAGACGGAGACTGGCAGACGCTTCCGACGATGGCTCTTGGGTCTTCAAACTCGTATAGAGGTGATCGTGGTGGCCGCTGCAAGGTGCTGCTCTGCTGTAGATCTTCAGTTGAGAGCTATAGGTTGATGATGATGGAGGGGAATGGGGTATATGGGAGGGGAAATGAGGGTGGATGAGTGTGGGGAAAGCCCGGGCTGTGAGGGGGTCTAGGAGGGGGTGTTCTAAGGTGGGGGAAGGGAAGAATGAGATCTGGAAGGGGGTCTAACAGGTGGTGGGAGGAGGAGCTACGAATTTGGGAAGGTGGGTGAGAGGAGAAGGTGAGGGGGGGCACAAGTGAGTGGAGGGAAGGGTGGATTTCAAATTCAAATATGCTTTGGAAGTTGTGGGGTTGTGTGGGGAAGGGGTTGATTGTGTTGGAATGGGGAAAGTGGTGTTGGAATGTGGAGGATGGTGTTGGAATGGTGAGGGATCTCCTTGGGACTAGGGGGTGGAGTAATGGAGGCCATGGGGAAGTGGAGGGCTTTAATGATGGTAGGTGGGGGTTGAGGTGGTTGGGAAAGGAGGAGAGAGAAGAAAATTCGAAATTGGGTGTTGAGGAGAGAGAAAGTGGAGTGAAAAAGAGGGATTAGGAGAGGGAAGGGTGGGGAATCTCTCCCCTAGGGTTTCTCACCAAAAAAATGTTGGAATCACTCCACTAAACTAAGTTTTGGATAATCAAATGGCATTTTTCATTGATTCATTCATTACTTCAAAATGAGGAGAATGGGGTCCTATATATAGGCAACCCACATTTCTACAAAAGTCCCTGACAATTGACTCAATAACAAATAACCGAGGGGGTAGGGGAGAGCCCTTGGGCCAAGCCCAATGAATTGGGCCCAATAGCTAACTAGACAACCTAATGACACTCAAACTTAGGGAAATGAACACAAGACCTAGAAACATGACTCAAATAAAAGGAAAAATACATCAAATGATTCAAATAAAAATTACATAGGACTCAAAATTAAATGATTAGACCATGCCGGATGCAACCGGGGCGAGGAGACGAGCTGTGAACGTGGGCATGGGAGGTGATGTCCCCATCACACTCCCGAGGTGCGGAGAACTCGACTCCGTCGAGTAAGTGTCCTTCCCTCCTTGGGGGTGTAGAAGTGGTACTGCCCTCAAGTCTTCCGAACGAGACCGATCCATCCACCTGCCGAGATAGCGCTCGTATACCTTGCTCCGAGTGGTAGTGACTTGTTCATCCAATATTTGTTCAATTTGTTCACGCTGGGCTCTCTTGGCTGGTGGTCTCTCCTCACGGGTGGGTGCTCTCTCAAGGGAAGAAGTAGGCTCAATCTCCTCACTAGGTACCACCGTGGGTCCCTTATATGGCACTAGGTCGGCAACATTGAATGTGGGACTTATTCCATACTCCTCAGGGAGATCTAACTCAAAGACATTTGCACCAATGCGCCTCAGGACCGAGAAGGGACCAGCCCCACGTGGCCTCAATTTGGAGATGGCTCCCGGGGAGAGTCTCTCCGTCCTTACCATCACAAAGTCACCCACATGAAATTCTTGGTGACGCCGATGAGAGTCGGCCAGCTTTTTATAAGCCTCATTCTTTTTGCTTATGTGCTTGCAAAGGCTTTCATGCAATTTTATGAATGTTGACATTCTAGGGGTGATGGGTGGACCTGGGCAACCAAAAGTAGACCAATCATGCTTTGATGTCAAGAAGACTTTGATGGAATTTGGATGGCCGGGACAACCATATGTGGACTTATCATGCAATGTTATCATGTAGACTTTGGTGGACCTAGGTGGGTCGGGGCACCCGTAGGTGAACCTATCATGCAAAGTGGTGATGAATGTAGGGGGACCCGGACATCCGTAGATACTTTTGACATGCTTAAGACCCATGATAAATGAAGGTGGACCAATATATCCGAATATGGGCCACTCATGCTTCCTACTTGACATGTGGGTGGTATGAATGAAAGGACCCAACATAGTGATCATGCGAAGTGGTGTGGTAGGCCTAGACACATGCATGTGTTTCCCAAAGGTGACCTCCATGTGTATAGGTGTGGGACAACCTTTGAACTCCCATTGGAATGGATCGAATGGATCTAAGAAGGTGGTCATCATGGGGTGGGGCACAACCTTATTACCTAGGGATATGTGGCTCAAGGTCATGGCTCCCAAGGTATAACCCGGGTCATGGATGAGGTGGTTTTGGCCCAATATGGTGGGTGGGGGTAGGAAAGGGTGGGTGGTGGGTAAGATGGTTGGGTCACCCGGGTTCTTTGACTCCCATTGTAATGGATCATAGGGATCATAAAATGGGTTACTAAGGGGAAGGAGCTCCATGTCCTCAAGGTCCTCAAAAGGTGCTAAGTCATCCCTATCAATGATAATTGGGTCAATGCTCTTGGTGAGTGGGTTGGCCATGAGGGGAGGGCTTGGCTCTCTACCCGATATAAAAAGCTCCAATTGGAGGAGAAGGTCGGGCTCATCGGGTGTGGGGAGGAATAGAAGGAGGTTGCTAGTGTAGCAACCAATGGTGCAAACTGAGGTGATAGACCCGATGCATAGGTGTAAGAGGCCAAGGCTCCTAGGTTGTTCGGCTATAGGGGTCAACATACTAGTGAACTCAATTTGCCATGCTAGGCCCTTAAGAAGATCCCCTAAAGTTTCCACTTGGTAGGATGCTTGGATTGTGGTGTGATAGGAGAAGAAGGGCACTAGGGGAAAATTTTGTTCTATGGGAGGGCAAACATGGGCCGAGATCTCTCTAATTAGGCTCTCCCTTAGCCACCTAACAAGGGACTCTTCTAAGATGAGTTCGGCCTTATCTAGAGGGGGTGGTGTAGGGTGAAGATCCTCGTGCAAGGCTTCCTCTTCAATTGGGACATGGGTGCTCTCCATGGAGGGGATAGGTTCCCGAGAGGTATTTGTCTTCATGTGGCAAAGCGGGTGGACTACTTCTTCCAAAGCTAATGGAGTGGGAAGGTTCTTTGATGGTGGGGTGATGATGGCCGGAGTATGGTGCACCCGGGGTGGTGAACAAGGGCGGGATTCCCGCGGGTGGGAGAATACAAGGTTGTTGAATTTAAAGGTTCCCGAAAGGTGGGGTGGATGCACTAGGCAAGTCCGACGTGTTGGGTCGATGTAGGCATTCCTTTCATCTAACCATTTCTTACCTAGGATTATACATGGACCCGCCAATGTTCCCTTTTGACACCAAGCCCCATCCAAATACTTAGTCTTCCCGAACCATTTATGGAATTCAATGAAGACTTGGTCTCCATTGTGCACAATTTGTCCGGTCCTACAAAGAGAGGTAATGATATCGGGGGACACCCAATTTTCAGATTCTAGGTCAATGAAATCAATTTCTATGGGCTCCCCATTAGGTAACCATGCATGGGATATGATTGGGAGAGGGGCCATGTGACCCAAGACTCAACGTTAACAATGATGGGTTTGCACGGTTCGGACAAGAATGCAAGCATGCCCTAGGACTTGACTTGTAGAGACAAGTCAATGACTTGCTCTGATACCACTTGATGTGACACGACCTCGGACCTAATGCAAGCAAGCACAATCGCATTCAAAACGGGCCAAATTGGGCCACCGCTCTATCGTCACTCACCCAAGCCCGGGGTGACTTGGCAATGCCAAGGGGAGGATGTGGGGTTGGGCCCTTGCTGGTAGAGGGCCAGCAAGGCCAAGACTTGATTCCCAAAGGGTGGGGATGCCCAAATCAAGGGGGCCGACAAAGTGCCAAAGGCACCGGTTGTAATATTCCCACGGTGATCACTCAAGTTTATGGGGCTTGAGGATCGGGCTCTCACTCGCATAACCAGCGGAATTAGAACTAATATTGAAAGACAAGCACTAAGTGGAGTGAAGGTTTGAGCACTTACTCGACCGGATTGAAGAAACAGGTCCCGGTCGGAGACGAGGGCGAGCGGGGAGGCGAGTGGATCCCCACACGCCGTGGCGGTGTCGCTTGACCTGCCCAAACAAGTTACAACACTACACCTCACGTAGGAGGGGGATCTTGGGGTGGGGGTTAATAGAAATTACAATCAATACTACCTCCACACAGGGAGGGACCTTCAGCCGGTCAAGCGGGGTGGGAAAACTAAAGCAAAGAACGAGGAATAAGGGTGGACGCCGAATCTGCTTGCTGTCTGCGAGCCGGGATAGAGAGTTGGTGTTGCTACTGTAGATCTTGATCAGGAATTTTGTTGACAACGAAACCAGAGGGAAAACCTTCGTAGCTGGAAGGGGAATGCCTCAGAATTTTCTTAATTTCTTCTGGAGTCGCTGATAGTCGGGGCAGGAGCTTGAACAGGGCCTCTGTTTCTCGGACTAGCAGGGGCAGGTCACCAACAGTAGGATGCAGAGACTGTCCTGGCCGTTCCTGAACTCTAAATTTGATGCCGTCAGCGCTGTTAGAACCGTGGGTGAGTCCTCTTTGCATCAAAAGAAACGGGGACACCAGAAGAGATCGGAGACAATCTGTGGAACCAGAAGAGTGAGGAGGGGTCGGTGCAGACTGTAGAAGGCAGAACCGCGCATTCGGGGGAGAAAATTCGTAACTTCTACTCCCGGATGCTGAATGAACTTCCGCTTCTTGAATCTGAAACTAGACAGGCCAAAGAGGAACATTGAAGAAGAACTTGAAGACTGATTCCTTCAGGGTCCGTCGTGGCAGAGCTTCTAAGCTGATTCAGGTCCTTAGCCGAGGCAGAACCACGTAGCTGTGGAAGAATGGACCTCCAGGATGGCTCGGAGATCAGAAGAAGATGAAACCACTTCGGTTGCGAAGGCGACTGGCAGACGCTTCCGACGATGGCTCTTGGGTCTTCAAACTCGTCCGGAGGTGATCGTGGTGGCTGCTGCAAGCTGCTGCTCTGCTGTAGATCTTCAGTTGAGAGCTGTAGGTTGATGATGATGGGGGGGAATGGGGTATATGGGAGGGGAAATGGGGGTGGATGAGTGTGGGGAAAGCCCGGGCTGTGAGGGGGATTAGGAGGGGGTGTTCTAAGGTGGGGGAAGGGAAGAATGAGGTCTGGAAGGGGGTCTAACAGGTGGTGGGAGGAGGAGCTACGAATTTGGGAAGGTGGGTGAGAGGAGAAGGTGAGGGGGGGCACAAGTGAGTGGAGGGAAGGGTGGATTTCAAATTCAAATATGCTTTGGAAGTTGTGGGGTTGTGTGGGGAAGGGGTTGATTGTGTTGGAATGGGGAAAGTGGTGTTGGAATGTGGAGGATGGTGTTGGAATGGTGAGGGATCTCTTTGGGACTAGGGGGGTGGAGTAATGGAGGCCATGGGGAAGTGGAGGGCTTTAATGATAGTAGGTGGGGGTTGAGGTGGTTGGGAAAGGAGGAGAGAGAAGAAAATTCGAAATTGGGTGTTGAGGAGAGAGAAAGTGGAGTGAAAAAGAGGGATTAGGAGAGGGAAGGGTGGGGAATCTCTCCCCTAGGGTTTCTCACCCAAAAAATGTTGGAATCACTCCACTAAACTAAGCTTTGGATACTCAAATGGCATTTTTCATTGATTCATTCATTACTTCAAAATGAGGAGAATGGGGTCCTATATATAGGCAACCCACATTTCTACAAAAGTCCCTGACAATTGACTCAATAACAAATAACCGAGGGGGTAGGGGAGAGCCCTTGGGCCAAGCCCAATGAATTGGGCCCAATAGCTAACTAGACAACCTAATGACACTCAAACTTAGGGAAATGAACACAAGACCTAGAAACATGACTCAAATAAAAGGGAAAATACATCAAATGATTCAAATAAAAATTACATAGGACTCAAAATTAAATGATTAGACCATGCCGGATGCAACCGGGGCGAGGAGACGAGCTGTGAACGTGGGCATGGGAGGTGATGTCCCCATCAGAAGTATCTTTAACAGAGTTAGAAGAGATCCTGGAGGAAGAAGAGTTGCCATGGTACCATGAAATCGAGCTGTATTACAGCGATGGATCGTTTCTAGAAGGGGCAAGTGCTGAATAGCGTAAGGCTATTAGAAGAGCCGTCTCGAAGTACACTATCATTGCTGGAGAACTGTACAGGTGCGCTCTCAATGGAATGCTCATGAGATGTCTAGACGATGATGAAGCTTGAAAAGTGGCCAAGGCAGCCCATTCAAGTGAGTGTGGGGGTCATGTCAATGGCCAGGCTTTAGCATAGAAGATCCTTAGGTAGAGTTACTATTAGCCCACTCTAGAGGAAGATTGCTCCCTCCATGTCCGGAGGTGTCTTAAATGCCAACTCCACGCTGATAAAATCCATGCTCCTACTTCATCTCTTCATCCTCTCTCTGCTCCTTGGCCATTATCCATGTGGGCTTTCAACATTGTTGGCCTGCTCAGTGATCCTAACTCTCAGACCAAGCAGAAATCCTTTATCCTCACTACTACTGAGTACTTCACCAAGTCGGCCGAAGCAGAAGCGTACGCGGAGATCAAAGCTGCCATAGTGTGCCACTTCATCTTGAAGAATATCATCTCGTGATTCGGAGTGCCAAGCAGCATCGTCACCGACAATGGACCCCGGTTCATCTCTCAAGAGCTCCAAGACCTTTGTAAGAAGTTTAATATTTCATTGCATCATTCATCTCCATACTATTCTCAAGGTAACGGTCAAGCTGAAGCCCCCAATAAAACCCTTCTTAAAATCATAAAGAAAACATGTGAATCTCACAAATTTTCTGATTGGCCTGAACGATTAGTGGAAGCTCTGTGGGCTTACCGCACCTCCGTCTGTACTCCTACGGGGCAAACCCCCTATGCTCTTACTTACGGGATGGAGGCGGTGCTCCCATATGAGATCTTGATCCCTTCCCTAAGGTACAGCTCGATAAGGAACTTAATCTCGACGAACGTCGAGAGGCATTATTCGCCCAACAGGAACTCTTGGATGAGAAGAGGCTAAATGCGGCCGATCACGTGTCTGTTTATCAAAAGAGAGTTTCACATTATTTTCAAAAGAAGGTAATTGAGCATAAATTGTAAATAGGTGATATGGTTTTGAAACGTAAATTCATTAGGTCTAGAGGTCCTAGGTCTAAATTACAACCTGACTGGGAAGGGCCGTTCGTCGTTAGAGAAGCTTATCCAGGGAATGCATATCCCCTATTTAACGCGGATGGTGAGGAGCTGTCTCACACTTGGAATGTGTTGTATCTTAAGTGTTTTTTTCCTTAGAGTCATGCTAATAAAGGCCCGGTAGCGAGGTGTTCTTTTCCTCAATCGCGAAGGAAGATTCCGAGCTTGGCCCTCACACACTTCACGGCGTCTCTGGTCGGGTTTCCCCAGTTTTGTGTAAACACCGTTTTTCCTCTAGCCATGCTTGGGGGAAGTGAAAGTCCATGTCTGTTTCTCTCTTCGGCTAAATCTAGGGGCAAAAGATGAATAAGGGGGCGATGACTGATCTAGACACCCTGATGGAAGGAGGTCTCAAATAGGGGTAGTCCATTATGACCTGATTCCACAAAAAGAAAAGCAACAGCAACACCAAAGAGAAAGAAAAGAAAAGAAAAGGAGCAAAAATCAAAGCAAAGCCAAAAGCTCATTTCAAAAGGCTTAAAGCTCAAAGTCCAAAAGCTCCAAAAGTAGAAAACTAGGCATGGCAAGAGTGGCAGTACAGTTTTCCCGCGGGACGTTATGAGCCTGGTCGTATGCGTGCCTAAAAAGGATAAAGGTTCGATGATGGACACAAAGCCCCGACGCAACAGACTGAATCTCTAGAGGGGTTGTCATGAAAAGAGCTCAAGCCCTAAAAACCTCTATACCTGGCCTAGGCTTACCTCTTGAATTCTCTTTTACTTTTTCAAGGGCTAGATTGTACCCTAGGTGTGGCCTCAAAAGAAGCACCGTTACGCAATATGGTCCCCGGCCAGATATTGTCACCTTAAAAACATGCCAACCTCAGGAGATTCTTAGTGGGACGGAGAGGGCTCCTATTACCGGGACGGAATTGACTTTCAAAATCTAAAAACATCAAATATTTCAAAATCCAAAAAATTAGAATCCAACAAAAATCAAATGTTTTAGAAAATACCATCATCTTAGCATAGCATTCATTGCATCTATATATTTCATTTTGCCTGTTTAATTAGGCTCCACCCCTTGACCAAATATCAAGGATCAGTCATTTTCTAACTTGATGTAGGCAAGGGGTTGAGCCTAAGAATAGATCTGACTTGTTTAAGTGTGTTCAGGCACAGGTTCCATTACCCTAGGATTCAAGGCTCACAAGTTTCTCTGTCTCTAGTCCCTTGGTGGTCTTTCGTTAGACCGTTAATCCAAACTAAACAGTCACACGGAGACCGTTTTCCTCACCCGAGAACCAAAACTCTCTTTCGGTTCCTTTCCCTTAACGGTCTTTCGATAGACCGTTAGTCTCTTCCTAGCGGTCTAATGGCGACCGCAAGCCACACCCGAGAGTTGAAAACACACAGTTTCCCTGTGCCTCTTCCCGTTGCGGTCTATCGGTAGACCGTTAGGCGGTCCTGGCGGTCCTTTGCTAGACCATTTTTCAAATACAGAACTCTGTCTTATCTGAACTATCAAGCTAAAAGAGTAGTTTCATTGCACATCTTTTTAACCAGTCTCTTATTTCATTCATCAAAGGTTCATGATACATCATTTCTCCTAATAAAATTCGAAGCACATCATCAATAAAATTCAAATTGCATTCAATTTTTCATCC
This sequence comes from Amorphophallus konjac, assembly GCA_022559845.1. Classification (NCBI taxonomy): domain Eukaryota; kingdom Viridiplantae; phylum Streptophyta; class Magnoliopsida; order Alismatales; family Araceae; genus Amorphophallus; species Amorphophallus konjac. The sequence goes on along the minus strand of CM040118.1, from coordinate 273,086,521 downwards.
GCACAGGGCCGAATCTTGCGTAATTCCTTCACATAAGCTCGGTACTCTTCTTCATCCTCTGTCACTTCTACTTGCAAGGCACGGACGCGGCTGACCTCCCATCGGGTCAGAGCACTCCGGACCGCCCGTGCGTCCTCCTCGGTGTTGATATGTTTTGTTCTACTCTCTTCTTCTTTCTCTTCAATGCCGACTTGAAAGATCACTTCTCTCCTTCTAATGAATCGCTATGTAAAATAAAGTAGGATAGTAGAAGGAGAACATAAGAGAGTAAAGAACCGTGATCGCCACCAAGACGCCGTACGTGATGAACACGCCGTGCCTTGGAAAGAGGGAGAGGTACTCACCTGGCCTGCAGCGCTGGGAAAATGAACGGTTCAGGGAGAACTGCCTAAATCATACACGGTCTTACGATAGACCGTTTAAGGATGCTACAGAAGATGCGGGATAAAGCGCTCTTGGGAGTTGAACGGGTCCGGCACGACCGCAAGAAGAAGAAGGACGGTCCACGTGGCACCGCACGTCTCCTTGAACGGCTGGTAGAGAACCGCACAAGACCACCAAGCCAGAAGTCGCAAAGGGGTCCAACCTCCACCCTCTCCAGCCGGCCAGAGGGGATGGGCCTCGTGCTAGGGGTTGCTGACCTGCAAAGCGACGTAAAAACACAAAGAGAAAACCTTGATTAGAACTGAATGGTGTAGTAAATGCCAAATAATATGAAATGAACATGAATAAGTGGAAAGGGGGATACTTGGGGGATTTTAAACCCCTAGGGTGTCAAAAATGTAGGTGGGTGTGTGCATGGCAATGAAGATGAAGAAGAACGTGGGGAGAAAGGGAGAAAAATAGTGCATGCAATGGAAAAGTGGACCAGACCAATCAAACACAAAAGACTCAAAAACTGGACTACTCCCTGAACCGGAGGCTTGCATGGACGTAGAAAGCCTCCCTCCTTGGTGCTAGGTCGCTCAAGAATGCGGCAGGGCTTCGCCGTCGACCAAAATCTCCCCCCTTTCCAACCCGGCCTTTAGGGTCTATTTATAGAGCACCTAAAGTCCTAGCTCGAATTTAGGGTTTAGAAGCATTTTCAGGTCGAGATAATCAAAGGAAAATCGGAGATAAACAAATTATCTTTTATCTAGTCGAAACGGCACTTAAAATGGTTGATTATCCGCGGAGAAAATGATGGGAGAAGTTGGGGATAAAACTACGGATAAAGAGATAAAATCTGTTGAAATTCAGGAATCGAACGGATGAACAGTCTTACGATAGACCGCTCAACTGGATGGGCGGTCATGTTCTGGCCGTCCAACCCGGTCGGTGGAAATTTAAAATAAATAGAAATTAATCCAAATTATCCATCGAACTGACCGAAACCTTCGCCGTTGGACTCTCATAGATGAACGGCTCAGATGAGACCGTTCAAACGTTGAGCGGCCAAGGACAAACCGTTTTAGCCTTGTCGGTGATAAATAGATTAATGGATAATTATCTGAGAAAACCCTCAAGCGCAGGACTCTGAGCGATGGGCGGTCACGACCCGTCCGTCCATCAAATGGAACAGCCAGAATAGGACCTCATAAATGCTTGTCGACGAAAATTCAAAAAATTAACCAAAATAGTCCAAAATAGATGGACGGTCCACAGTCAACCGCACATGGATTGAGCGGCCCGTGATGAACCGTGCATGAACATGGGCGCTTGAAACTTATAGAAAAGCCCAATCAACCAAAAACTAAGGCCCGTTAAGCCCTGAATCAACTTGGACCTAACCAAGGAGGGAGGCAACCCATAGAACTGGCCCAAAGCGTGCCTGAAAACAGCCCCAACGGGTAATGGACAACTTGAGGCATCAACAAATGGGAGTAAGAGGAACGACTCAACTTATCAGCATAAAACGGGTGTCAACAGATGCCCCTCCTTAACGTCCTCTTTGCAGGGGAGCGAGCGGAGGTGAAGCGGAAGTGACATGGAACATGGAGATGAAGCGGAAATGCAGCGGAGTGGACTGAAAAGTGGGCGTTAAGGTAAAACGACATCCGTTTTTACCAACAAATGACAGGAATCTTCCGAAAAACTCTGAACCAAACGCAAGGAATGATAAAACCAAAAGTGACACCAATCTGGAGGAACTAAACTAAATGAAATAAATCGACAAGGCCAACCTCATGGGGGACACAATCCCATGGTCCAATGAGGAGGCCAAAAGCAGGCAGTAAAAGTAAACGAAACAGGCTAAAGCTCCAGACGGGGATCTCTTAATCAACCAAACCAAGCGAATCGATCAAAGAGAACCTTCCAACTCATAGTGGAATTAGTTCCTTTTACTCAAACACTGAACGTACAGTTAACCATCACTGACGGGACAGTCTTCAAGCAAACCATGGGTCATGAAAGCTCAAAAAGATGCGTATGATGCATGCTGGGCTAAAATAAATCGTTAAAACAAATGTGAAGAAAGATTAAAATATAAAATACTCGAGAATAATATTGCTAAGCTGAAAAAATCATAGTCAAGATACCATCCGTAACCACAGCGTGCAGGATAGAACCATCCTCCCCGGGACATCCCAACGTAATGGCCTATCCGAAGATTAAACACGTGAACATGGATCATCATCGTTTTTGTTGAAGGGGAACATCAGATCCTAGAACACGTAGATAACCAATTGGTTCTCGAAGTAATATATTATAGTACCATATAATAATGCAATAAAGGGGTCTAGAGACAGAAGGCCATACCTGACTTACCTGTGCAGGTGAAACGTCAAGTTTTTTCTGGCTTTTCTTTTTTCAGATTTTTTTTTATGGATTTTCATGAATAAGACAAACAAGATAAGCATAGCGAATATAAACATAATGACAAATAACATGACATAACATGATGGATGGAAACAATACAACAAGATGAACAAGCACATAAGCAAAGGCATAAACAAACAATACGCATGCATGAACATGGAGTGACAGGACAACAATCGGCGGGACAACATATGGTTGAGATAAGAACATGACAGATCACATGGTTGGGACAACACATGGAACATGGAAAGATGACCATTGACATGTGCAAGATAACTAGCAACATGTGGCGAGGAACAAAACAACATGTGTGGGACAACACGGTGGGACATGGACATGAACACAGGATATTGCGGGACAAAAGACATAAACAAAACACGCTCATCAATCAAAATCCAAGATCAAAATGATGCAGAACCGACAAGTTCATAATCGTGAGGCAAAGCCCTCTCATAAAGATATGATCATTGTAGACAAAAGTTGAGAAAGACACAAGCTTCAAAACAGATCGAGAGATAAGATTGAAGAAGGAAAGAACAGATCAAAAATATAGATAGGAGGCAGAGCAAAAAGATATAGCAAGGAATATCTGAATATTTGCAACCTGCACACTTAGCAAATGGGTTACGTATCTGTTCTCAAAATATAATATAAAAGATAAATATTTTTAGATTTTTCAATTTTCTTGATTTTCTTTAGTTTTTAAAAATATTTAATTTTTTGAATTTGAATAATATTTCATCATTTTTTTGGATTTTTGACAATATCTCATTTATTTATTTATTTTTTTAGATTTTTGATAATATCTCATTTTTTTTGGATTTTTGAATAGTAATCCGCAGCACCCAAAGACAGGCTCGAACTACGGGCCAGGGATCGTCGTCCCTCTCCTCTCATTAAAGACTTCCCTTGAGTAGGGTGTGCATGTGAGGGTGGCTTACCACAACCAACTGCCTCTAAAGAACGGTGCCCCTTCTAAGGCCATACCCGGGATACAACCCAGCTTAAGAGGGAGAAGTGGAAGAATAATTGGAGACAAGCTTTATGCAGGATGGGAGATATCAAGGCTCAAATTCCTTCCAGGGCACTAACCCTCAAAGATACAGTCTGTTGTGCCGGGACTTTGTGTCTTTGATTCTGAGACCCATATTTATCAAGCATGCATGCGACCGGGCTCATGGCATCCCGCGGGGAACTGTACTTCCACTCTTGCCATGCCTTTGATTCATAATTTTACATATTGATTCATTTTCTCATTGTGGTAGCCCTTATTGGCCAGATATAGCATGAAAGCTCACTTTTGAGGGTCAAGACTGCCCCTATTTGAGACCTCTCTCATATTAGGGAGCGCCTAGGTTAGTCATCTCATCCATCAATCTCTTGCCCCTACACTTGGCCGAGCAGAGAAAAAAAAAGACCTCCGTGCATACCTAAAGTATGGCCAAAGCAGCAACAATGTGCCTTAGAGAAATCAGCTATGGCTTGCGTGTAGTGTGTGAAAAACCCATACTCAAATGTTACCCTCAGCAATCGGGGAAAGAACTAGACTCCCAGCGCGGAGCTATCACCAGCCTAAGATGCTGTAGAAGCTACTCATTTTATTTGACTAATTAAGCAAATTCAACTAAAGCCACTCAACCGTGTTGAGCAACCAACGTTATAAGCATGTGCAGGTGTGAGAGAGATAACAACGATGATAACATTTTCTTGCACAAAATAATGATACCTTTGCAAATCCATGACGTGGAAACCAACATCCTGAAGCGATTTCGATCATCGAGCTTTGAGGAGCGCGAGTAGCTTTGCATTCCTTACTTGCCAGGATAAAAGGGTGAAAAATGATAGCAATGTGTAGATATTCTTTGACATGGAGGAGCGGTAGACATCAAACTGGACGAAGAAGAAATAAAAGGAAGAGAGACGAGGGCTAGAACTCCCTCGTTAAGGCAGAGAGGCCCTGATAACAAGGAACCAAATACATAATGAACAGAGATTAACTAAGATCAAGGCGGACTAAAGCCTCGAAAATAGCAAGAAAAAGGGTAAGTACCCTGAAAGGGTGAGGAGGAAAGAACAGAAAGATGATGAAAAGATAGCTGTGAAGATAAGGAATAAGGAGAATGATCATCCGACGTGGTCGGAGAAGAAGAGTAGCGATCACCGGCCAGAGGCGGGGAAGAAAATGCATGAACACCCAACAAGGTCAGAGAAAAGAAATGGAAACCACCCGACAAAGTCGGGGAAGGATCAGAAAAACCACCCGACAAGGTCGGGGAATGTGCACAAGGAATCCCCAACAGGGTCGGGGAAAAAGGATGAAAAGTGAAATCCGGGCGTACCCGGGGAGAAAAATTACAAGAGGATGCCCTTGAATCAGGGGAAGAGGGGGACATAGGCCGAAGCCTAGAATGGTGAGAATAGGACAAGATGGTAGAGACATAGTCAGGTGGTGGAAGGTACACCACCCAAGGATAAGAACCGAGCAGAAGAAAAGTCGACTGAACGGAAGAAGGAGAGGAGGAAGTGGACCCCCAAGTGCGCAACTAACGGCCCTTGAACTTATGCCGTCGCCTCTTCTTAGCAGAAATCGTCTCGAAACAACGCCGCCTGGCGCAGACTCAGCTTCTCAGGCTCCTCAACTTGTAACGTCTTCTTAAATAGCGGGCCCACCTGGTAGATGGCATGGCCCGATGATGAACATGCAGCTTCATCGAGACGTTTTCCCCTAGCTGCGCGGTGCTAACCTCAGAAGGACATTCCAGAATAGTCAACTCCTTGGGATGAGCATCCGAGGATAGTGGAGTTTTGTCGTTCGGCACTAGAAGCATAAGATTCGGCTTCTTCATTTGGCAATCGGGCATGAAGCACAACTCCCTCGCTAAAAGTACTGGACGGAACTGAGGGAGGGTGATGCGTGGCGTTGATGTGGCCGATTCACCAATAAATCGAGGGAGATGAGATAGACAATGTAGAATGCCCCTGGTCAATCTCGAGGACACGGCCAATTTCCCTTTGAATGCTAGATTCATTAGATTTCTGGCGGCCGTGTGGGTTAGCACCATCCGGGCGAAAAACTCTCCTGAGCCAGTGAATTGAATAGCAATCAAGCGAGAGGTGATAACAACATCAATAGTGAATTCTCTGGCGAGCAAAGAGATTGCCACCGGCCTCGCTTTTGAAGAAACCGGCACCAGTGCACAGGAACTCTTCTTGACAACCGTCTTCATAGCAAATGCAGGCTCACTCCCCCTAGAATAGCCAGGAACCAAGACTCGGATCGGCATGCGAGAAATAACATCTTGGATCTTGAAATGCATAATTGAAACCCGGCTTGGCTCTTTATCTCCCTGGGGACTAGACCCGAGGAACACCAAAGGTAGGTAGCGTGTACCTGCTCCGCGAAGTGGGAAGTGGTAGGGGGAGGTTAGCAGGAGGAGGTTTAAAGGGCGCGGGTGGCGATGGTGCAAGTGATGGAGCAATGATGATGATGATGGGCATGGGTGGAGGCAAAGGCAAAAGTGGAGGTATGGGTTTAGGGTCAGCCTGCTCGGGCTCAGAGGATGATGGCGAAAGAAGTGGCATCGGTCGCGGGGATGGTTGTGATGGTGACGGAATAGGGGTTATTACGAGGGGAGGTAATGAAGACGGTGGTGAGGGTAATGGGGATAATGGAGAGGGTGATGATGGAGATGTGGCCAATGGGGGTGGCGAAGATGGGAGTGAAGAAGGTGGTGGCGAAGGGGGTGATGTGGTTGATGGAGATGGTGAAGGTGGAGAGGGAGGAGATGAAGGTAGGGGTGGGGAAGAAGGAGGAGAGGAAGGTAGTGGCGTAGTGAAAGAAGTGGCAGGTGGTGGCGCTCTTCGGCGTATCTTTACAACACGTCGAGAGGCGTTGGGGACAGGAGTGGTGGTGGGAACGGAGGGTGAAGGAGAAATTGCCCGAGCGGAGGCTGAAATAGGTAAAGGTAGGGGAGGAGATGAGATAGAGGAAGAAGTGGACAACGGAGCAGGTACCTTATTAACTGAAGAAACACCAGGGTGCCCCTGGTCATGATGTGGAGACGGTTGCTTAGGCGGCACGGCTTGCTGCTCCTGCTACTTGCTGCTGAGATCTGAAACAACTTGACGTATGGTAGCCCAATCAATCATCTTCTTGTCTTCCAGACTGTAAATAAGTTCCCGGAACTCGGGACAATTCTCAACCACATGCCCCTGTTGACGATGGAATTCACAGAACTGGAACAAATTCCCGACCGCGGGTCGGCAAGGCATAACCGGGGGGAGCTATAATGCATGGGTGGTCATCAAAGCCCTGAAAACATCTATAAAGGATTCCGGCAACGAAGAGCGAGAAGCCTGCTTTGGGCAAGGGGGATGCCGAGGGGTATGCAAAGGTAATGGAGATGGTAGCGAGGGTTGCGTAGGCAAGGGGGGTTGGGTAGGTGAAGGCGGAGGGCTAGAATGATGTGGAGGCGTGGAGGGAGTGGGAATGTAATGGACGGTATCTACCCGCTCTGGGTGTAGTGTTTCCTTGACCGGAAGTGGAGAGGTGTGGCGAGATGAAATAGCGGAGGGCTGACTCGTGGAGGGTTGGTATGCGGTAGAGCACATGGAGGTATAGGGGTGTGGGGGAGCGGACGGTCGTCTCGTGGAAGGATATGTAGTGGAGGGTGGACTCGTGGTGGATGGGGAAGAAAAGGGGTATGTGGAAGGTGACGGTGGAGGAGACTCATGGTCAAAGGAAACTAGGAGTTGTTGGGTAATGAAGCGGGTTCGACTGTAAAGTTGTTGCCATGAAGTGATATCGTTCAGGGCTAAGATACATCTAAGCTCGGGCGTTGCGTTAGAAATAACCATCTTGATCTGCTCGCCCTCCGGAATATGCCCCGGGACTTGCGCGGCTAGGTGACGCCAGCGGTCGGCAAACATGGAGAATTCCTCACCGGGCTTCATCTTCTCTTGGGCCAGATCAACCATAGAATATATGGGCCCCACTTGGTCTCGATACTGCTGAATAAACCTTGCTTGAACATCTTGAAAATTCATTCTCTGCTCTTGCGGCAATGTGAAGAACCAATCCTTGGTCGAGCCCTCTAAAATAGGCCAAACAAATAGGTCATCAAGCGTGGATCATGTTGGAACTGGGCCGACTCATAAAGGAAATCCTTCAAATGGACATAGGGGTCACCAACTCCACCATAGCGGCGATATGCGGGAATTTGTGAACGTGGTGGAAGTTGAAGACCTTGAAAGGTAAATGGGATATCCAAAGAAGTCTGAGGATTGATTCAGCATTGCAATTCATCAAGCTGGCGTTGGGCCTGAGTGAACATCTCCTCGGTAGGAAGAATCCGAGAAGGGTATGGGCCAGCTTGAGCAAGGGATGATGAATTTAGGCCAGGATAATGTTGATGGGCCGGATAAGGGGATCCGGCCTGAGAAGAAGGAAAGCCCATTCCAGGAATGGAGGAATGCATAGGTCTAGAAGAATTATGTATGTGGGAATGAGGATGGATTTGGCTAGCAGCAGCACGGGCAGGATAAGAAGGCCCGTTTAAAGAATAGGGCCCAACGGAGGAATAAGGAGATGGGCCCGCATGGGAAGAGGAATCTACGCGGGGGTAAGAAGATGGAGAAATATAGGAATAAGGTACAGGGGAGAAGTGCTCCATGAGGAGAATGGGGACTCTATACAGTGAATTTCAAATGAATACAAGGAGGGGAATGAACCTAAGACAAATACAGCTAAATGGAGACACATAAAGATGAACTAGACCAAATAAGCCTAATCTGACAAAAGGATGCAAATGACGACACTATGCAACATACAATAGAGATGAGAGATGAGAAAAGAATCAGCCAATTACCCAAATAGTTCTAAGTGATGCACGAAGATTTTCATAAGTTCTCGTTTAGTACCTTAGTGGATGAATTAAAATGGGAATTCACTCGACCACAAGGTACCTAAACAGGGGGAGAATGTAGGACTGGCGGACTCTAAAGGACTCTCTCTCGCACGGATGCAGACACTAGACTGGGAGGTGGTATGGTACAACTTGCCGGGCGTCCGTGTGGGAATCCACGGCTCACGGGGGCTTACGGAGGTCCTTGGCAAGGTCCCCTAGTTGGCTCCAAGGAGTATGGAGACGAGAGGAAACCCTACCTCGGTAGGAATGCGACTAACTATGAATGAAATGCATGAATCCTATGTGGACCGTAGTGCATGCAAGATCTAGCCTAGAAACTAACAAGCAATGACCAAAATAGACATGCGAGGATGAGAGCAAGTAGGCAGCAACAACATGTAACCAGGGGAAGATCAATAAATGGCACCAAGGAGAACAAAGACAATATAGATATGGAAATCAAAGCAACCTCGGGTGCACTGCGGCATCAGAAGGACAGTCTATGGGAAATCGCATAACACGATAGACGGTCTGGGGTGGACCGTATAATCCAGGGAGCAATAGAACGATACAATAACTGTAAAAGAATCACAGAGTGGTGGAAATGAAAGACGGCAGCGATGAAAAATGTACCAACAGCGGTCTATATACAGCCGCGTAAGCTCTGGAACGGATCCCCACAAACTGTGTACCTACAGTCAGAACACCCAAAAGCGTACCTGTGCCAGAGCGATGGACGGCCAGGGACAGGCCGTTCAGAAGTGTGGACGGTTGATAGAACGCCGTCTATGATAGGACGCTGGCAGGAGAACTGGCGTTGTTCACAGGGAAGGACGGTGGATGATCAGCCGCCCAAATGATGAACGGCTCTATGAGAACCGCTCACGTTCCAGATGACAGAAAACACAACTTAACCTCCAATCACTCCAAAAGGGGACTAACACAACGAAAGAGGGGTCAGCAAATCACAAGCACGATGGGCACTAGGTGTCCCACCGTGATCACCAAAAAAAGGGCTGTTGATATGTTTTGTTCTACTCTCTTCTTCTTTCTCTTCAATGCCGGCTTGAAAGATCTCTTCTCTCCTTCTAATGAAACGATATGTAAAATAAAGTAGGACAGTAGAAGGAGAACAGAAGAGAGTAAAGAACCGTGATCGCCACCAAGACGCCGTACGTGATGAACACGCCATGCCTTGGAAAGAGGGAGAGGTACTCGCCTGGCCTGCAGCACTGGGAAGATGAACGGTTTAGGGAGAACCACCTACATCATACACGGTCTTATGATAGACCGTTTAAGGATGCTGCAGAAGATGCGGGATGAAGCGCTCCTGGGAGTTGAACGGCTCCGACACGACCGCAGGAAGAAGAAGGACGGTCCACGTGGCACCACACGTCTCCTTGAACGGCTGGTAGAGAACCGCACAAGACCACCAAGCCAGAAGTCACAAAGGGGTCCAACCTTTACCCTCTCCAGCCGGCTAGAGGGGATGGGCCTCGTGCTAGGGATTGCTGACCGGCAAAGCGACGCAAAAACACAAAGAGAAAACCTAGATTAGAACTGAATGGTGTAGTAAATGTCAAAATAATGCGAAATGAACATGAATAAGTGGAAAGGGGGATACCTGGGGGATTTTAAACCCCTAGGGTGTCAAAAACATAGGTGGGTGTGTGCATGGCAATGAAGATGAAGAAGAACGTGGGGAGACAGGGAGAAAAATAGTGCATGCAATGAAAAAGTGGACCAGACCAATCAAACACAAAAGACTCAAAAATTGGACTACTCCCTGAACCGGAGGCTTGTATGGACGTAGAAAGTCTCCCTCCTTGGTGCTAGGTCGCTCAAGAATGCGGCAGGGCTTCGCCGTCGACCAAAATCTCCCCCCTTTCCAACCCGACCTTTAGGGTCTATTTATAGAGCACCTAAAGTCCTAGCTTGAATTTAGGGTTTAGAAGCATTTTCAGGTCGAGATAATCAAAGGAAAATCAGAGATAAATAGATTATCTTTTATCCAATCGAAACGGCACTTAAAATGGTTGATTATCCGTAGATAAAATGATGGGGGAAGTTGGGGATAAAACCACGGATAAAGAGATAAAATCTGTTGAAATTCAGGAATCGAATGGATGAACAGTCTTACGATAGACCGCTCAACTGGATGGGCGGTCATGTTCTGGCCGTCCAACCCGGTCGGTGAAAATTCAAAATAAATAGAAAATAATCCAAATTATCCATCGAACTGACCGAAACCTTCGCCGTTGGACTCTCATAGATGAACGGCTCAGATGAGACCGTTCAAACGTTGAGCGGCCAAGGACAAACCGTTTTAGCCTTGTCGGTGATAAATAGATTAATGAATAATTATCTGAGAAAACCCTCAAGCCCAGGACTCTGAGTGATGGGCGGTCACGACCCGTCCGTCCATCAAATGGAACGGCCAGAATAGGATCGCATAAATGCTTGTCGGCGGAAATTCAAAAAATTTACCAAAATAGTCCAAAATAGATGGACGGTCCACAGTCAACCGCACATGGATTGAGCGGCCCGTGATGAACCGTGCATGAACATGGGCGCTTGAAACTTATAGAAAAGCCCAATCAACCAAAAACCATGGCCCGTTAAACCTTGAATCAACTTGGACCTAACCAAGGAGGGAGGCAACCCATAGAACTGGCCCAAAGCGTGCCTAAAAATAGCCCCAACGGGTGATATACAACTCGAGGCATCAACAAATGGGAGTAAGAGGAACGACTCAACTTATCGGCATAAAACGGGTGTCAACACTCGGTCCCAATCTTCCTAGCTTGAAGGGGAGGGTAGTGTGATAGTGCTGGAACCGTAGTTCGGGGAAGCCCGATTTGCAAGTAGCACCGGTGTGGGTTGTAGATCGCCAAGGTAGTGTTCCCCACTAGCTGCAGGTCTAGGCCCAATCGTCGAGGTAGTCTAAGGGTAGTGCCTTGAAGAACTCGGGGTCGCATCACGAACTTGACAATTGGCAAGGTGTTGAGGAAGAGGCGCCATTCATCCCTTGTCTTCTTATCCGCAGTCCGGCACTCAACCTCTGAAGAAAATCCAGATGCACCTTCTATGAAGTAGAGTGGGTGGCTCCCGAATATGCGGTTAGCTAAAAGCACGTCTTCCTTGGGTAGAAATTTGAGTCTGATTCCCATCCAATATTCCAAGACAATCATTGACCCAAAGAGGGGTCTCCCTAAAGAAGCTGAACTAAGGCCTTCATAGAGGTAAGAAAGGATAGCTTGGGAGATGGATAAACCCCGTCACAACCCACTGATAATGCTGAGGTTTTGGATGTCTAAGAGGTGGTCGGTGGTGGAAAAAAGCAAGACCCCGCACAAGCAAATGGAAGTAGCTTTGGCTGTGGCTTCATATCTCCCCCACTTATTTTTGCAATGGGAAGTGACCCATTGGGATATGGGTATCAAATGGATATGGTGTGGGCTAATCATGGTTTTCACATCCTTTGGGTTATGAATGAAATCTCCTAAGATGAGTGATGGATCTATAGGTTCAACCGTATGACACACCAAGTCTTCATCCCCCACCTTAGTCTTAGGAAGGGCTAGGAAGGTCTCTACCACTTCTATAAGGACAATAGCTTCAAAGGTTGGGAATATGAAGGTGTGCATTTAAGGATGCCATAACTCCACTAGAGCTGAAATGCTAGGCCAATATAATGAAATTTACTGGAAATTTTTGGCTAGAACTATTAAAGGATGAAGGTGCCATGCCCTTACGATTGAGAGGACCTCTAAAGGAAGTTCCTTTATCATGGGTGCCACCCACTTTAGGCTAGAGTAGCATCTTGAACCAGGAAGGAGCTAGAAAAAGAGAAAGGAAAAGAGAAGAAGAAGAAGGAGAGAGAGGCCATGAGAAATTGAAGAAATTTATGAATTTAATGACTTGATCTAACTCACCTCTCTTGAAGAGCTTGTGCTCAAGTGCTTGGGGATGGAAGTCTGCCGCTGTAGCTCCCCATGCTCCTTCCTAGCTGCCTTTGGCCCGGTGTAGATGACCTCTCCCATGGTGCTAGCTTCAAAGCTCCTCTTCATGGTGATTTGAGTGTTTTTTGAAATTTTTAGGGCTTAAAGCAGAGATTTCTATGAGCTGCAAATTCTGGATCTATTCCTAGTTATAGGGCTCTAATTCTAGCCTTAATGCATTAGGATTGAGGCAAGGTGGCCTCAATTTAACTTAGGATAAGTCTTAGTGCAGATTAGGAACCTCTATCCACAGGTTGGGACTCTCCCGGAGAGTCCCGCTCGGATTTGACTGAGTATTCACCCTTGCGGTCTATCGCGAGACCGGTAAGCTCTTATAAGCGGTCGTCAGGTGACCGTTTATTCACTTCCTTCATCGCCTTCTCTCCTGCTCGCCTAACAGTCATGACTCAACCATTTGTTCCTCTTTGCGGTCTTCCAAAAGACCATTTCCACACTTTCTGTCCTATTTTTTCTCATCTTAAACATCAGTTCTCTCTCTCCTGCTCTCTTTGTCAGTCCTAGAGGTTGTCGTTAGTAAGTCAGCGTTCGCATCCACACATTTTCCATTTAAAAAAATTTAAAAAATATCACATTTTACTAATCAAAAGATCATGTACATGCATGCATAAGTACAAGGTAGCTCTCAAGCAGGTCCCTCTCCTGGACCTCCACTGTCGCCGGTGCCCTCGTGCCGCTTTTCAGGCAGGCCCATGGCTATGCTCCCCTCCTCTCATCGTCGTCGCCTATTTCCCTCCTCGTTCCTTCGATGGTCGGAGGAGCCAGTAAGGAAGTCAAGGAACGCGCTGCTCTGTGCGCCGCTCTACGAGGCACTCCGCTCGGGTCCTCGGCCCACATCCGCATTGTCCTCTCTACAGCCCACAGCTCGATCCTCAAGTCATAGGCATGACGCTGAGCCTCCCTCGCCTTGGTCCGGTAGCGCTCTAAGTCCACTGCTCCTGTACGGAGTCGCTCCATCTCTGCTCGGAGTCACTCCGCCTCGGCTTGTGACTGCTCCGCCTCTACACGGAATCGCTCTGCCTCCGCTCAAGCACGCTCGGCCTCACTAAGTGCTGTGGTCAGCTCTCTCGCCTGCATATACATTCATCGTGGTCGGTCAATTGCATTATCATAGCATTTAGTCAAAAGAAATCGGTTGGTTTGCTTACCCTCTCTGCGAGAGTGGCCTCGGCCTCCTCGGCCCGAGCAACCATCCGAGCAAAGTCGACATCTTGCTCGGCTTGGCCTTCCGCAGGCTAGGAAGAAGAGGATGGAGCGTCTGGTCCTTGCCGCTGTGCTCCCTCGGCTCGCTGCATTTTAGAAATCAAGTTAGTCAAGTGCATAAGCATTGCATATTAAGACTAAGGTTTAATAAAACTCACCAGAAGCTCCAACGCTCGCTGGAACTCATCCCTCTGCTGCACGGTAGAGTGGAGGAGACCCTGGAGCTCTGCTATCCGTCCCTGGGGTCTAGCTGCATGTAGCAAGTCAGGGGGTCAGTGCATTAGAAGTAATTAAGAAGCATAAGTTTAGAGAGTCGCACCGGTCGTCGCGTGCCGCAGAAGACCTGATCTCTGTATCTCCTAGCGTAGGCCTTCAAGTAGGCCTCATCGCTGGTAGCTCGGGCTCGTATCACCTGACCTCTCCGTGTCTAGTCGTGCACCTAGTCGATCGCCCGGGTAACCCAGTCGATCTCGTCGCTCATTCCCTTCGAGGATCGTCCCACGCGCTCGTCGTCTCTCGCTGAGAACTCCACCTCTACTGGTGGACGCCCCTGGTCCTCATGATCATGCGGTGGTGCAGTGGCTCGATGATGTTCATGCAGTGAAGCCACACCTCCCATCCCGCGTAAGCCTGGGCTGCCTCCACCCTGGGCTGCCTCCACCCAGGGCTGTCCCTCGTGACCCTCGTCACAGTACGGTGTCCAGCGCACCTAAAAGGTCAATCAAGTCAAGTCAGCATTTATAAGATCATTTAAGTGCAATTAAGAAGCCTTAAGTCTAGAGCTTACCGATGCATAGGGAAATGTGTCCATGTCATCCTAGATCGCCCGCGCCAAGCGTCGCAGCGACCCCGTGTCCCAAACCTCCATCCATCGCCTCGCAATGGGTACCCGGTCTGTATGTACCTCCTTTCCCCGCCCTAGGCCAGGGAGGTACAGGTAGCTCCATACCTGCATTAGTTAAATGTCAGCATATAGCAATCATAATCATAAGCATGAGCATAAGCATTTTAAAGTAAAGCTGTTTACCTGGAGTAGAGGCGAGAAGCCGCCTAGCATCGTCTGTCGGTCGGTGGTGCTGAGTGAGTCGAATAGGAATGCCAATGCTGCGGTGCCCCAAGCATAGTCCCCCACTTCGTCTAAGTCTCGTAGTAGTGGGAGGAGCTTGCAGCTCACTCCGTCTGCCCTCGACACAAAAATCAGCTTCCCGAACATCAGCATCAAGAAGTGATGAAGGAAGATGTCTCCCTCTGGTCCCGGTCCCGTAGCTACTCTCCCCCTGGCTCTATCTGTCAATCGTCCGAGGTGCTCCTCAGGTAGCTCTCCCACGGATATCGTCGCTTCTCTCAGCCCCAGGCTCTCCTGGAGTGTCGCTCTCACCGGCATCGATGAGTGGTGTCCCGGTCTCGTCAACTCTAGGTCTAGCAGCTCCCGCGCCAACTCCCGGTAGTCGGCGTGTGTCATCCCCGTCACTGGCGCTCCATGCACTCTCAGTCCCGTGATCTATGCCCTATTGATGTGTCCAGCATGGGGATCATGTGTCCCCATGGGAACAGGAAGGCCCTATTGATCGGGTCCCATCTGTCATGCAGCGCGTATAGCAACGCGGTGTCTATCCTCATCACCTCAATGCTCAGGAGCTCACCGAACCCCATCGCTGCTAGCCGCTCTCTCTGGAAGTCCGGCAGCGCCAGGTACACTGCTCGGACCTGCAGCTAGGAGATCCTGGTCTATCTCTTTCCCTGCATACATTTAAACGGTCAAAGTCAGTCATTCATATAGTTTATAAGTCAGGCATTGCATTGTATTTAAAACAAAATAACAAAAAATCACTCTAGTTCCTTAGCGGTCATCACTTGACCATTTTTTCCTCCCTAGCGGTCATCCCTAGACCGTCTGGATCCCTAGCGGTCGTTGGTGTTGGTCCCGGGTAGGCGAGCGGACGAGAAGGGAGCGTTGAATTGTCCCCCACTAAAAATGGTAAATTTAAAAACTAACTAAGTGTAAATCATAACTTTTACGATATTGAAAGGATTAAACCAAACAGAGTAAACCAAGATCTCTCAATCTCGTCGAGCTCACTTGATCATGCAAAAGATTAAGCAATTAAACATGTCACATAATGAAAACTAGGCAATTGAGAATCGCCCGTGCAATTGGACTTCACTCATGCTCACCGATCACACGTGTATTGAATTAACAATTAATCACAATAAAGTAAACCACAATGCACACCACAAGACATAAGGAATTTTTAAGGTGGTTCGAGACCACGACGGGCTCCCTACGTCTACCCCTTACCAAACTGGTAAGGCTCCACTCGGGCATAAATCATGTCACGTCCCGAGCGCGGAAGCTTACCCGTGGCGCGACAGTCCTTTATATAGAACCAAAGCGATCTAGCTAATTAGTGGAGATCTTCCTTAGACAATTTAAAGAGTGCGCAAATGACTAAGTAAATTACTAAGCCTAGATTTGAAAATAACATAAATAGTTCGAACTATCGATTATTACAACTAACAAAAATGTCAAATTCATAGAATCAACTACTAGTCCTCACTCCTTTATTAGTTTTGATCAAAGGAAATACAAATGACATAACTGGACAACAACTGACATACGTAGGGATTACAATTTAACACAAAATAGTGGAATTACAATAACACAACATGACAATTGATGACTCCATTCATACACTCATCACTCAGACTCATCCCCTTCTGTGTTCTGGCCGATATCCAAACTACCTGACAAGGTTAGAAAATAACTAGATGAGCGAATCGCTTAGTAGAAATTACATCTCAAGATTTAACATGCTTTAAGTGAATTACAAGTTCATTTAATGTGGGTAATCTATGCATGCAGACAGATAGATATCAAGGAATCGTAAGATCGACAAGAGTAGAAAGTGAGAGCATATAGATTTTGCATTTTCAAGCAGCAGTAGCAAGTGATAGCAAATGATATCAAGCAAGTGATAACCGAGTAGTAATAACTGGAATAACAACATGTCAATCAAGCAATAGTAAGCAAAGTAATTTCAAGCATGTATAATTGGAATTGGCTATTTATCAATTCATTCAAGTAAACACTTTTACCCTTATGTGGGTCTCAAGTCAATCAATCAAGTAATATCACGAGAATGAGTGGAATGCCCTAAGTCTAGCAAACAAGTACTCCGGTGCAATACCAAACACCATGGTCAATAAACTCCCATGGGCACAAGTACCTTCGGGTGCTCCTCCCAAAACCAGACCGGGCCCTATATGCACAGTATTGGTCATGTGTGTCGACATCCACTCTCATTTATAGCCAATATAGAATTTCAAGGCTTGACCAGTAGGAGATATAAGGTAGATTTTATGGAATGGAAGTCAAGAACTCGCATTATGTAGGAAAATCAATTTAAATCATGTGACATGTTAAAGGATAAAATCAATGCAAATTATGAGACAGGTTAAAATCAGAAATTGTATTAGACCAAATTGGCGCCCTTGGGTTAAGCAGGTTTACAAGTGGGTGTTTTGGTGTAATTTTTTGAAATTTCATTTTTTTTTTACGATGCCATCAGGCGTCTTAAATTCTGAAATTGGCACCCTGGTCAGGGGCGTCAATGGGGGTTACTATTTCTCAGTATAAAAATTGTAAGATTTTCATGATTTAGTTCAATAGTTATGGATTTTGAATGGGTTAAACAATTAATATGGAGATTCACTACTTGCTTAACTTTGGTAACTGACACATTCTAATAGGTCGTTAGAACACTTAAAATGGATAGTAATATGTTCTAACATATATATGTTTCTAACATGTTGGCTAACTAGTAATATATTCTAATGTATTCTAACAGGTTGCAAGTGGTCTAGCTAGTAATATGTTCTAACATTTTCTAACATATAGGTTGGCTAACTAAACAGGTTGTTAGCCGGATCGCTAACATGGTCAAACAGGTTACAGGTTAATATGTTCTAACATATTCTAACAGTTTAACAGGTGGTCTAACTAGTAATATATTCTAACATATTCTAACATATTTCAGGTTGGTATATTCTAATATATACCAAGGCAGCAGGTCCGTGCATGTTACATTCTAACATTTTCTAACAGGTTGCAGGTTGGTAACTAGTCTAACAGGTTGGTATATATTCTAACACTTTTCTAATTATTAAGAGTTACAGGTTGGCTAACTATTAATAACATTTTCTAGCATATTCTAATTGGTATATATTCTAATATATACCAAGGTAGCAGGTCTGCCCTGGGGTTAAATTAATTTTTTTATGCTTTCAAAAATTAATTTACTAAAAATAAAAATTATTTCATACAAAAATAATTTTTTCAGTATTATAATATCTGAAATATAGAAATATACGTTTAGGTTAACTTAGAATATTTTAATATGATGCTATACACATAACATGGCTAAACAAGTTTAATTAAGATGGCTAAACATTTAATTTGTTGTCTAAACAGTGAATAGTCTTTGACAGGTTTAAGATGTTTAAACAGTGAATGCAAATGTTGATAGATATGACATTAACAAGTTTAATACTTGTCTACACAATAGAAATGACTCAAAGTCAACTTTCGTAGCGTATTATTTGATTCAATTGTAATGTTGTGTTAAACAAGTTTATGGTAGCGTCTGTTATAACAGACGTGAGCTCTTGTTTGCATAACATATGTGAGCTCTTATTTTATAAGAGATGTGACTCAAATATACTTCTAAACATGCCTTGGATCAGACATGTCTGCCTAAAACACTTAATATGAAGATTTACTTCGATTAACTTTGGTAACTAACATGTTCTCACAGGTTGGCTACAGAGATGATTGATTATGGATTACAAAAGCATGATAGATCTGTACAAGTCGGGATAAAACGTGCTATATAGACAATAATATCTCATGGAGATGAGCCTAATTACCTAGATTGCTTGGTTAATTAGCTACTAGTTTAGTTAAAAGATGATAACACCTACCTTTATGAGATGACCACTAGGTACAGGCAAAAGAAAAGGGTAGCTTTCTTCCCTCCTCTGCAACCTCTGCAACTTCAGAGAATGCTCCCCCTTCTCTACAGCAAGCCTTCGGAAGAATGGAGGGAGTCTCAATATAGGAAATATTATAGTGTTTTGGGTAGACAGGAGGGGAACAAGGTCCAAAATCATAGCGTCCCATGGCCATACTATAGTGCGATGCCAACAAAAAGGGGTTGTATGTGTCGGAAAGGACACATGATAATGGGGTGCCAACTATGGTTTGTCTGGGCACACCACTATAATGATTACAACGTTTAGAAATTTTATATCTAATGAACCATGTTAATAAAAATAGTAAATTACATATTTTTATGATCCCTAGATTTTTCTGATATTTATCAAAATTTTATTTTATTAAAATATGCCAAAATAAAATTCAACCCGAAACTCCGTATCTAACTTTAAAGATTTTTATCTTTAAAAATTGATGGAATCAGTTTATGAAATTTCATAGCTAGGATCCTTATATTTTTTCTCTTATTTTTCATAAAATTTATTTCTCAAAATTTTCTTTAAATAAAACTGACACTATTCATGTACCTAAGGTTGGTGCAAAACCTGTTCAAGCGTAGGTATAGGTCAATATACTTCCAGTGCAAACGATCACGATCAAGAGCTTGAACAACACTTCCAGTACAGCCAGTGCTCTTCATGCATATACATAGTCAATGCATTGATTTGTCGCGCACACACACTAAGTCTATACATCTTTCACTTCAAAGTCTGTACATCGCATGCCTGAGCATCCCTCTTCAATGTGCATACTTTCATATATGCATTTGTGCATCATTATAGAAAGTCTGTACATCACCTTGTAGCATGCACGCATTCAAAGTCTATACACTCCTTGCCATTGCATGCATTTAAAGTATGTACACTCTTCTCACAAGTCTGTACATCGTCTTGTAGCATGCACGCATTCAAAGTCTATACATTCCTATCTTTACCTACATTCACTGTTTTAGCAAACACACAAGTCTATACATTGGTTGCATAGCTTGCCATGCATAGCCGGTGCATTCCTCATTTGCTACAAACTCAAAGTCTGTACACCGTCTGCTAGCACACACGCAGAGTCTGTACATTGTCCATTTGCTGCAACTCAAAGTCTACATCGTCTGCTAGCACACACGCAGAGTCTGTACATTGTCCATTTGCTGCAACTCAAAGCTTGTACATTGGCTGGTTGCATGCATACACAAAGTCTGTACATTCTCCGTTGATAAGTCGGTACATCATTACTCAAAGTCTGTACATTATTGTCACAAGCACATTAAGTCCATACATTCGTTCATGGCATGTCTGAGCATCCATTTCCAATGTACATACCTTACTATCTGCATTTGTGCAATCCTTCAGGCAAAGTCCATACATTGCTTGTTGTTGTGTTCGTGCATCAATTTACCAAGTCTGTACATTGTGTTGCATATAGGTTTCTGCCTCGGTGCAAGTTTTGCTAGCTTATAACGTATAATTATTTGGCACAAAAGGTAAATGGTGGATGCTAGGATTGGAACCTTGATCACTAGGTTGAAAGGCACATCACTTAACCTACTACACTAGGAAGTCACTTGTTAAGTGAATAATCTTTACATATGATAACTCCGTGTTCCAACTTCTTATTTAAGCTTCCTCTGGAGTTTATCTAATATTTTTTTTTATTTGTGAAATATTATTAATAAATTTTTTTATCATTTTTTTTATACAGGGTGCTACAAATCCCCAACACGGAGGCAATGTTCCAACAACACGCAAAACGACGCCTACACACATATGGGGATGCGCCCCAACACCTACACGCAGAGTAAACCCTGCAAACACGGGGTACAACCCCAAACACACATGGAGACGGAGTCTCCAACATGATCCGAAGACCGGATCACAAACATACACACACGCTGCAACAAATGCAGCACCAGAGACACGACTGTATACAAATGGTCTCAAACACACAATATTTCTAGTTCAGAAAGTTAACACAAATATTCAAACATCCTCAACCCTAAACATAGATCATGAAACACATCAATAACAACATAGAATGGATATAGAAAAGATCCAGCTTGGTTTCCAAAGCCCGATTGATGATGCTCTTTCAAGCAACGGTTGGAAGGATGTCGGATGACGACGATTCAATCACCAACACGGTCCTCTTATCATTTTGCTTCACTTTCTCTTCATACAAGATCTTCAAAACCTCCTGGATGTAGATGAAATCCCCTTGGCTTGAGCTCTTCCTTCCTTCCTTCCTTTTCTTCACCTGCAAGATAGAAACAATGAACACATTAGGGTTCTCCTTATGAAATTCATAGCTCTTATATGTATACATATAGGAGATATCAAAAGACTAGTATAACCCTTCTAGAAACCTCCAAAAGGACCCCAATAGGTCTCCCACCAACCTAAGGGCAAAGGGGTAAGAGTTAAGCATAAATGGATTGGGTTTAGATGGGTTTCAGATCCTCATTTTTGGGTTTACACCGTGTTCGGTCGACCTAAACATTTGGTCGGTCGACCGAAATTAACAGCATCAGAATGTGTTACAGGCGGCCAACTCTGCCAAGGTCAGTCGACCTAAGCTATAGGGTCGGTCAACCTAAAGCTACAGTAAATTCTAGACTTTCAGATTTCAGCCCCAAACTCCATTGCAACCCCTCCAAACTCTGTGGCATCAAACACCTTTGATCTTGGAGGGTTTATATTAAGGATCTTAACCTGCAAAATCTTAAGAAAAATGATTAGAACTTTAGCTCAATAATCCAAATGATAAATGCATGAAGTATATACATGAAACCCATGTTCAAGGTGCATACGAACACTTTGAACCATAAATGTTCTAAGCTAAAGATCGAGGGATATTTCTATGCATGTGAATAAGGTATGAGCAACTTGTAACCATAAAGAAAGTTCAGAAAGTACATACATTAAAATCCATGTTCAAGATGCATAAAAACTCTTTTGAAAACATGTGCATCCCCATCAAGAAATCAAGTTCATATAGTAATGCAATTGTTCAATATGAGTGCATCATGTAACCAAGCTCCATAAAGAGTATACATGGAAGACATTCGAAGCTTTGCAAAATAACCATGAAACCTTCATACACCAAATGACCCTTCTTCAGAAATATGAAGATGCATATTACACAAATTCGCCCAACTAAGGATTGGAGTGCAGAACCATGCATCTAAGCAAATCTATGAGGCTAGCAAGCCATGCAACTTAACATATTAAAAATGCACAAAACACATTCTCAAACCATCAAATCATCAACAAAAGATATGATCATATAGACATGCATATGAGAAAAACATGTGAGCATTTTAAACTCCAATTTCACCAAAATTCACATGAGTTATCTTAATCAACTTTCAAGCACACACTGAGCACATTTCCTTGTTTTGCCAAAACAACATGACCAATAATCCATATAATGAGAGAGCATCATTCAAATCACATTCATCAAATTTCAAGCTAATAGGTTGAGGATATTTCAAGCCTAAAAACCTCTTGAGGAAGAATGCATGAAAATACCCAACCAAGATTTTGAAAAATCCTTTGATGAAATACATGAAACATGGAAAGAGTCAACGCAATGTAATGAGAGAGTTAACTCCCTTTTTGAAGAAGAACTTCATTGATGGACTCCTTTGAGTTCTAAGCATGAATCATGGATTTTGATCCTGCAAGCCAAGATAAACATAGCATGAGTTCCTTAAACAACAATCATTCAGATGATTTACAAGTGAGAACATTGAAGTCATCTTTTAACTCATCAACCAAGATGCATACATGTTGCTCAATAAAACACACACAAGCACAATCATTTTATTATCATTAAAACCAAACACCAAACATCAACTAGGGGATGCAATAATCTCCCCCTTTTTGATGATGACAAAACGATGTGTGTGAGAGTTCCAAGAGATAGAGTAGAAGCATTTCAATGGATGTTATGGGAATGTAAGATAAGGCACATTCTATTACATTCTCCCACAAGACTACTCTTTCTCGTTAAGTATAAAGCATTGAGCACACAACCAAACATTCTCCCCCTTTTTGTCATCCACAAAAAGACTGGGGGTTGACATGATATGAACATGTGTGGCCTGATACCAATTGTTGGTCCCTGATTTTTGTATAAAACTCAAGGCTACACTTCCTTATGTAAATTACATGAAATGTGAACTTGAAAGCCCAATTGACAAGGATTGTATGAATATGTAGAACATTATTCAACCCTTCATTTTTGTCAACCAAAATTTAGTATCAATCAACCTAATGTTTAATTAACATGAATATGAATAGGGTGTGAGAACCAAAATGCCCAATTTCTACCAATCTCCACAACCCCATGAGACAGAAAAAGTGAGACGATATTAGCATGCATCCATGTGATGTTTAAGTGTGATCCAACCATTTCTTTCCTGCAAGTAACACAATGGAGCCATGTTAGTATCGAGTTGATAATCAATCATTTCAACTATTTATCACTAGATGCTCATTTCAACATGACCCTTGTTCACAAACTCCACAACCAAGACAAAGTTCAAATCATCATGTATCTAGGCAATAGAACCATTATCATACCAACTTCCACTTAGTTATGCATGACAAACTTAAACATGTGAGGCCTAAAGAAATGATACCAATTCTGATACCAATGGTTGCTGATTGTTGGCCCCAAAGATAGGAGACTTCAGTGCGTTGGCCCCGAAGATATGAACATGTGAAGCCCGAAGATGTGATACCAATTGTTCATATGATACCAATTGTTAGAAGAGTTATGTAACATGAAGTGTTCAATATGATATCATGTATGAACTATATGCATGCTGAAATGTCAAATATACAAGAATGCACACTATGAGTTTCATCTTTCAAATGCTAAGAATATGCACTATGTGAATGCTGAGAATGCAAGATATGTAGCAATACACATTATGACTTCTATCCTTCAAATGTAAGACTTATGCTCAGAATGAGATCAAAATGGGATGCATGAACATGCAGGCATGCACAAGCACAATCATCATGCACACAAATATTACTTATAGTAACTCTCCCTTAATGAGGCACGGGTTAAGAACGGAGCAAGTGATTCCTTGTCAAAAAGTAAGGCATGAAGCATATCTACAAGAGTTTTGCATACACAACTAGAAGTACTATATAAACCATGAATGTAGGTAAATTCATAGTATGCATTCATCACAAGGATACCCATATGTGAAATGTGATGCATGAACAATGAGCTTCAATAGATATGGATATGTAGATTTTCTAATGAACACTAGAAGGTAATCTCCTCTCTACACTTTCACTTCAGATTCTCGACTGTCGGTAGCTTCGCACAACCCCTCTTTTTTGTTTCTTTTTATGGACATCACCGTTCGGCGCGAGTTTCCTCATGTGTCTCAATGGAGATTCTCGGCTACTAGGATTCGTCATCATGTGATTTTTTGCTTTACCTTTCGATGCGAGTTTCCTCATTTATTTCAGTGGGGATTCCCGGCTACTCGGTTCGACATACCACTTATTGAACATTGTGGGGTAGGCAGTTTTTTCCTCACGATTACTCTTTAATGTCCATGTAGAGATTCAAGTTTCCATTAAAGTATTGGAAGGAATTTCTTAAATCTTTATCAAATAAAGTCATTAAATTCATTATGTGCAAAAGGTGTGGGGGTAAAGTTTTATTTTGCATGTATAAGATGAATTTAACAAGACACGGCTAAGTCTCCCCCTAAATGTATGCACGGTCGGAAATGGATCCTATCCCTTAGTGTATGACATATATCACATATGAATGAAATCACTGTATTTTTATTTAAGAAGGAGGTGAGGCCTTAGAAGAGTCAAGAAATGGTTTCATATACTAAATACATACACGCATGTAGGCATTTTGGATATTTTCATGCAAGCATTCATGAATCAAAATATGCATGAGACTCGAATTCACAATGCATGCGGAGTCTATGAATGATATGCAAGGATCTGTGAATGATATGCAAAAATGCCAATGCAATCTTTTTAGGCAGATTTTTAGTTTTTATTTTTTTGTATTCTAGAACATTCACGAAAACATGAAACCAATAAATGCATGAGATATGAGTTTCAGTTTGCACATGATATGACTTATGTGTTTGAACATGCAAAATATAGTTTGGATGTGCATGATCAAGTTTCCAACAATCTGTCAACCAGAGTTTGAGAATCAAGCAAGATAAGTGTTTGAACATCTATAATCAAGATGAAGATTTGTATACTTGTCAAACAACTTATCACCATTTCAAACCAACCTCACAAGTCATTCAAACAATTTCACATTTCAAAAATTTAACTTCTTGATGCAAGAGAAATTTTCAGATTCAATTTGAAGGTAATACAAGTCAAGGGCAAAATGATGTCATTCAAAACACATAATTTCCTCATAAGCTAAACACTTCAATTTATGAATTTTGGTACAAGGTGGAGAACTTTGATCCGAGGATCACCTCACGCATAGTGATAGCTTCCTGACAGACTTAATCTGTCATTTCACATATTACATTTGATATACCAAATATTCATTCAATGAGAGCATGAATGGCTTGTACAAAGAGCAGAAGGAAAACATCAAGAACACCACTTTTGACAAAGAGGAATCAAAGTTGGGGTTTTACCATTCGAGTGTGCCTTGTTCCATTTTGTTGGAACCCCTTTCATTCTTTATTTACCTCAAGGCACACCTCCATCAAAACCAACTCAGTTGAAAGATTTTGACACTCAAGCCTTTTTGGGTCCCTGGAGATTAGAAACATTTCTACCAAAATCTTTCTTCGACATTCTCACAGCCATCGTATCATAATTCTTCATGATCTTGCAATCCTCAATAACATGTCCACGGTTTTCGCAATAAAGACATTGAGGAGAAGTAGTTTTACCAAAAGACTTCCTTTTAGGAGCAAAGAAATTTTTAAATCCATTCTATTTTCTATTTTTAAAAGATCTAGATTTAACAAAATTAAACCTAGTATTAATTCTAGAGGCATGCAAATTTTGTGTTTTCAAGAACCAACACTCTTTCATAACATGCACATACTTCCCACAATGAAAGTAACAAGGAGATGTTGGTCTACGGAATTACTTCATATTATTTGCATGAGTGTTTGTGAACAACTTTCTTTTATAGGATGAAAACCTTTGAGCATTAGAAACATGTTCATTTCTGAATTTTCTTTGAATATCAAACGTAGCATTCATGGCTTGAAATTCATCATTTTATTTCACAAAGTAATTATCCATCACATGGCCAAGTTTGTGACAATAGAAGTATAAAACATTTCTTTATCTTTTGAAAAAAGATTTATCTTTGCATGCTTTTTCATCATCCATCTTCATGACAATAGAATCATCCATTTCATGGCCATATTTGTGACAATAGAAGCATTCAACATTCAATTTCATTTTTTGCCCACCTTGAACTTTTTGAAATCTATTTTACATTGTGAGCTTTGTATTGACATTTTTCTTTTTCTCAAACATATTTTCAGAACTCTTCATTTGTGCAATGGGAGGAGGTGCTTTGGAAGTGCTGGGTATGTCTGAAGCATGAACAAAAGATATTTTCGTTTTATGTTCAAAGGACTTTTTATTGACCGGGGTGTATCCAAGACCTTCCTTTTGAAAATTCATTTTAACACCAAGCACCTTTTTTAAGTTTTCTTTTCCTTTGACAAACCTAGACAAATCATTTTTCAACCTGTGTACCTCTTCTTCTAGAGCAGAGATATGCATTTCAGCACTTGTGATTTCTTCTTCGCATGCAAGAATTTTGTCACCCTACAAACAGTTCTTTGATGTGAGTTTCTCATTTTCTTGCATGATTTTCTTATTTTCATCATTTATAGCATGCAGTTTTTCAGTTAAGTTTTCAAGGACTTTCTCAGTTTCAACAAACTTTGAGATATTAGCAAGCAGCTGTTCATTCTCAGATTTCAACAATGAAACTTCTTTTTCAAGTTTTTCAAAATTTTTCAATCTACCTTCAAGCAAAGAATTCTGGATTAACATAGCACCATTTTTCTTTATAAGATCTTCATTTTCAGTCATGATGCTCTTGCTATCAATCTCAGAATCAAGTAATTTCTCAAACATTTTCTCATCATCTGAAAGAGAAGCTAACTTGCTTTTAAGGCATTCTTCATTTTTCTCAAGCAATGAGATTTTAAACAACAAAGTTTCATTTTACTCACGCAAATCATGACAATCATTTTCAGATGCAAGAGAGATATTGAAATTTCTTACTAATTCAAGGTCTTCATTCACACAAGACATTTCTTCTGAAAGTAATTCAACTCTGGATTCAAGAGATTTATTTTGATCTTCTAGATGTTTAATTTTTGACTCCAAAGTATTACAATTTTCACATGAAGAATTAGCATGCGCATTCTCATCATTTTTATTTTTCAATCTCTTGATTTTAGATTTGTATTTTTTGCATCTGTCATGCTAATCGGCATATGCTAATTGCCACGCTTCAATTGAAGGTTCTTTGGAGTCAGAATTTACCTCACCTTCACTTTCTCCATGAGCCATCATGCATGTATCCTTTGCATCTTCTTCATACTTGCATGCCAGCTCATCCCAAAGCTCCCTTGCTGATCTACACATTGGAAATCGTGAAATCACATCAGATTATATGCTATTCTTCAAAATATTTAATGTAGTAACATTTATAGCATTTTTCTTGATGTGTTTTTCATTCCACTTGGTTTCATTTGCAGGGAGTTTATGTGGACCATTACATATCACTTTCCACATTTCAGGTTCATAAACTCTAAGATAAGCAAACATGTTATTTCTCCAAGAAATTAAATTGGGACTATCAAAACGAGGAGGAAGAGAAGACAAGCAACATATAGACATGTTGTTCAATGAAACTCGCCGAGGGATCACTCTAAAGATCGTTAGACCCAAGAAAATAGAGCCGTGGATCTGATACCAATTGTTGGTCCCGGGTAGGTGAGTGGACAAGAAGGGGGGGGGTTGAATTGTCCCCCACTAAAAATGGTAAATTTAAAAACTAACAAAGCGGAAATAACAACTTTGACGAGATTGAAAGGATTAAATCAAACAGAGTAAACCAAGATCTCTCAATCTCGCCGAGCTCACTCGATCATGCAAAAAATTAAGCAATTAAACACGTCACATAATGAAATCTAGGCAATGGAGAATCGCTCGTGCAATTGGACTTCACTCATGCTCACCGATCACACATGTATTGAATTAACAATTAATCACAGTAAAGTAAACCATAATGCACACCACAAGACACAAAGATTTTTAAGGCGATTCGAGACCACGACAGGCTCCCTACGTCCACCCCTTAACAAACCGGTAAGGCTCCACTGGGGGATAAATCCCCAACACGGAGGCAACACTCCAATAACACGCAGAACGACGCCTGCACACATATGGGGACACGCCCCAACACACACACGCAAGGTAAACCTTGCAAACACGGGGTACAACCCCAAACACACACGGAGACGGAGTCTCCAACACGATCTGACGACCGGATCACAAACATACACACATGCTGCAACAAATGCAGCACCAGAGACACGACCGTATACAAACGGTCATACACACACAATATTTCTAGTTCAGAAAGTTAACACAAATATTCAAACATCCTCAACCCTAAACACAGATCATGAAACACATCAAGAACAACATAGAATGGATATAGAAAAGATCCCGCTTGGTTTCCAAAGCCCGGTTGATGATGCTCTTTCAAGCAACGGTTGGAAGTATGTCGGATGACGGTGATTCAAGCATCAACACGATCCTCTAAACATTCCACTTCACTTTCTCTTCATGCAAGATCTTCAAAACCTCCTAGATGTAGATGAAATCCCCTTGGCTTGAGCTCTTCCTTCCTTCCTTCCTTTTCTTCACCTGCAAGATAGAAACAATGAACACATTAGGGTTCTCCTTATAAAATTCGTAGCTCTCATATGTATACATATAGGAGACATAAAAAGACTAGTATAACCCTTCTACAAACCTCCAAAAGGACCCCCAATAGGTCTCCCACCAACCCAAGGGCAAAGGGGTAAGAGTTAAGCACAAATGGATTGGGTTTAGATGGGTTTCGGATCCTCATTTTTAGGTTTACGCCGTGTTCGGTTGACCTAAACATTTGGTCGGTCGACCAAAATTAACAGCATCATAATGTGTTACAGGCGGCCAACTCTGCCAAGTTCGGTCGACCTAAGCTATAGGGTCGATCGACCTAAAGCTATAGTAAATTCCAGACATTCAGATTTCAGCACCAAACTCCATTGCAACCCTTCCAAACTCTGTGGCATCAAACTCCTGTGATCTTGGAGGGTTTATATTAAGGATCTTAACCTGTAAAACCATAAGAAAAATGATTAGAACTTTAACTCAATAATCCAAATGATAAATGCATGAAGTATATACATGAAACCCATGTTCAAGGTGCATACGAACACTTTAAACCGCAAATGTTCTAAGCTAAAGATCGAGGGATATTTCTATGTATGTGAACAAGGTATGAGCAACTTGTAACCATAAAGAAAGTGCAGAAAGCACATACATTAAAATTCATGTTCAAGATGCATAAAAACTCTTTTGAAAACATGTTCATCCACATCAAGAAATCAAGTTCATATAGTAATGCAATTGTCCAATATGAGTGCATCATGTAACCAAGCTCCATAAAGAGTATACATGGAAGACATTCAAAGCTTTGTAAAATAACCATGAAACCTTCATACACCAAATGACCCTTCTTCAGAAATATGAAGATGCCTATTACACAAATTCACCCAACTAAGGATTGGAGTGAAGAACCATGCATCTAAGCAACTCTATGAAGCTAGCAAGCCATGCAACCTAACATATTAAAAATGTATGAAACACATTCTCAAACTATCAAATCCTCAACAAAAGATATGATCATATAGACATGCATATAAGAAAAACATGTGAGCATTATAAACTCCAATTTCACCAAAATTCACATGAGTTATCTTAATCAACTTTTAAGCACACACTGAGCACATTTCCTTGTTTTGCCAAAACAACATGACCAAGGATCCATATAATGAGAGAGCATCATTCAAATCACATTCATCAAATTTCAAGTTAATAGGTTGAGGATATTTCAAGCCCAAAAACCTCACGAGGAAGAATGCATGAAAATACCCAACAAAGATTTTGAAAAACCCTTTGATGAAATACATAAAACATGGAAAGAGTTAATGCAATGCAATGAGAGAGTTAACTCCCTTTTTGAAGAAGAACTTCATTGATAGACTCCTTTGAGTTCCAAGTATGAATCATGGATTTTGATCCTGCAAGTCAAAATAAACATAGTATGAGTTCCTTAAACAATAGTCATTCAGATGACTTGCAAGTGAGAGCATTGAAGTCATCTTTTAACTCATCAACCAAGATGCATACATGTTGCTCAATGAAACACACAGAAGCACAATCGTTTTGTTATCATTAAAACCAAACACCAAACATAAACTAGGGGATGCAACAGCTGGAAGGACCGCTAGGCACTCAGCGTGAGGGCCGTGTTCGCCCCGTTTCCCCGAG
Source organism: Amorphophallus konjac (assembly GCA_022559845.1). Lineage (NCBI taxonomy): Eukaryota > Viridiplantae > Streptophyta > Magnoliopsida > Alismatales > Araceae > Amorphophallus > Amorphophallus konjac. Next base: position 273,055,938 of record CM040118.1, on the reverse strand, counting down.
TGTTGGAAATGGCCTAAAAGGTCGTTACATCATTTCCATGGGTCCCCAGACCCATTCCCTCGCTGATCTACCCACATGCATGAGGTTTTAAAATAAAAAAAAATAAGTTTTTTAAGGTCTCGGCCTACCTCCGAAGTCCGACGTCCGGTTGCCGCCGCGGTAGGTTCCTCGGCCATTGGTTCTCCCTCCTCGTCTCTGGCATCTCCCTCGGACGTCGTGATCACCACGGATGGTTGCCCGATCTCTGGTTGGGTCGGCGGTGGTGGTCTCTCCTCTGGTTGGTCCACCGGAGCCGCGGCCTCGTTCGCCCTCGCTATGAGGCGTTGGAAACGCCGAATCGCCCTCTTCTTAGTCATCCTGGAGTGAGTAAGAGAGTGTGGGTGGGTGTAATCGATGGCGATGGTCGACGGTGGTGGTCACCGGGGTGAGGGTGGAGGTTTGAATGATCAGAGAATTGGAGTGAGAATGGGAGAGGGAACGATCGATCTGTTTTGAAATCTTTCAGAGCCGTGCGGTCTATCGCCAGACCGTTAGGCAACTGTTAACGGTCTTCATGCAGACCGTTTGTCATCTGGGTCACCCTCATCGAAGAATGTGAACCGCCCTTCGTCTAGCAGTCTATCGCTAGACTGTTAGGAGTCTCTTGCGGTCCTTGCTAGACCGTTTGGAGCAGCTGCATGATTGATGGTTTGAGATGCTATATTTGCTCTATTCTTTGTTCCATTCTTGTGTGGTCTTCATCTCAGATATACATCATGAATATAATTGTTGATGGCTAACCCCTCTTATTGTCAAAACCATAAACGCCATCATGCCATCATTTCTTGCCAAGCAGGTAAGTCAAGTAAGTATCTCGATCCCAATCCCTTAATGCATTACTATATGGTATCTATGATATATTACTTCAAGAACCGGCTGGTCATTCATGTGTTCTGGGATCTGATGTTACCCTTTATCAAAAATGATGATGATCTAGGTGCACATGTTTAATCGTTGGATAGGCCGTTAGGTTGGAAGAGTTGGGGGACGATGGTTCTATCTTGCACGCCGTGGTTGCAGATAGTGTCTTGACCCTAATTTGTCTGGTCTAGCAATACTATTCTCGAGTATTTTCCCTATTTTTATCCTTTCTTTGCATTCATTTTAATGATTTCTTTTATTTTTAGCCCAACATGCATCATACGCATCTTTGAGCATTCATGTGCCCTCATCTGTCTAAAGTGTCTCAGTAACGGTGGATAGCTATGTATCCATGGTCTTGAGTAAGGAGAGTCATTCCACTCTAAGTTGGAAGGTTTCCTTCGGTCTATTTGCTCGGTTTGGTTAGCTGAGGATTCTTGTCTGGATTTTAGTTACTCGTCTCTTTACTTTTTCGTTTGCTCTGACCGCCTATCAGCTGTGCGTTCCAGTGAGGAGGTTGGTCGTGTTTAATTTTTCCCTTAGTTCCTCTAGACATGTGGCATTCGGTTTGGCCGTTCCTTGTGATTGGTTCGAAGTTTTTCGGAAGATTCCTATCGCTCGTTGGTTGAGGATGGGTGTCGGTTTACCTTGACGCCCGCTTTTCAGTCCGCTCTGCTACATTTCAGCTTCATCTCTATGTCCCATTTCACTTTCGCTTCACCTCTGCTCACTCCCCTGCAAAGAGGACGTTAAGGAGGGCCATCTGTTGACACCCGTTTTATGACCAATGAGTTGGGTGATCTCATTATCTATTTTTAATGATGTCTCGAGTTGTTCACCGGTTATTGGGCCATTTTTGGTCACTTTTGGGCTTATTTTTATGGGTCACTCTCCCTGGTTGGGCTCGGTTCCTTTTATCTTTCGACATTAGGACTTAATGGGCCTGGATAAGGGCTAATAAGGGTTTTATTGTAGATTTATATGAAGATTTATTGGCCTTTATCTCTCTTTTGCCACGCCTATCAGCCTTGCGGTCTATCGTACGACCGTTTAGTCAGGGTTGGCGGTCCTTTGCTAGACCGCTAGGCATACAAAGAGTCATGTTGGGTTTCTTTAGTCTTATCTCTTTCTGGTCGACTGAGCCATGTGGTCTATCAGTCGACTGTTTATGGAGCCTTGCGGTCTATCGCAAGACCGTTAGGAGAGACAGAGAGTCCTGCTTTGTCTGTTCTTCCTCTCTTCGGTCGTGGTCAAACTAGAGTCCATGATTTGATGATTTCTCTTTGAGTAGTGATCCTCAGAAGCTTCAGTTTGTTTCTATGGACTCTTGGGAGTATTATCTTCGAGATTTATCTAAGTTCAGGTCTATTTCCGTGTCATTATCTCTCCAACTCGACCAGGGGATTTGGGGGTCTATAAATAGAACCCTTGACTTCATGGCTTGAGGAAGAGATTTTTGGAGTTCGCGTCGAAGTACTGCTACATCCTGGAGCGAGTACCAACCAGGGAGAAGTCCTTACTACGTCCTTAAGGCTTCTGGTCCAGGGAGTATTGAGTTCCATTGATTTAGTTTGTGTCTTTCTTTCTTAGTTTTCTCCCTTCTCTTTGCATTATCATAGCAGGTTCCCTCTTCCTCTTTCACATTCTTCTGAACTCACATCACGTTTTCAAACATTCTCCTATTCTTTTCCATGCCCCTCAGGGGTTAAAAAACCACCAACACCCCAGGTATTCATCCTTCCTTTTATGCACTTTAGCTTAATTGCATTATAGATACTACACTAGTCCAAGGGCTTATTGTGTTGTTTTTCTTCGTGTCTACATTCTCTTGCAGGTTTACAAAGCTCATTGCACGAGGCCCAGCTCTTCTGGCCGGCCAGGAGGGGTGGAAATTCAAGTTCCACGTTTCTGTTCTGGTGCGCCTAGCGGCTGTTTGGAAGACCATTTGGGGATATCAGGCGGTCTATCGCAGGACCGTTTGCTTTTGCTTTGCGGTCGTCTGAAGACCATTTTCCATCGCAGGGCCTGGTTTTTCTTTCTCCTGTGGGCGGATGGCTTCACTCGACTCTTTCCAAGGTACATAGTGTGGCTTTACTGCATTGTTTACCTTGGTGGCGATCACATATGTCTTCCTTCTTTGGGTATTCGTCATCTAGTTCATCATTTCTTCTATCTCTTTCTTACTTTTAGTTGCTCCACACCCATGGTGTGTGTTTTCCTTTTATCCCTTTGCTCCACGTCCTGGCATGTGTTTTCCTTTATTTCTGCACTGTTAAGATGACATGCCCATGAATTTCATGCTTGGTATTGATTGCTTGAGTTAGTGCATCAGTTGCTTACACCATATTCACATATCACTACACACATCACATCATCAACACACACCATCACACAAAAATATCTACAGACGCGTTGGGCGGCATCAGGAGTGGAAGTAGTGGTGGCAATGGGGGTAGAAGAAGTGGAGGCGCTAGCCTGAGCAAGGGCTTAGGTTTGCGGAGGTAATGGAGCCGGTGTAAGAGATGAGGAAGATGGTGGGGTAGGTTGACATGGTAATGAGGTAGGCGATGACCTAGGTGAGGGAATAGGTGATGGAGTAGGCGACGGAGCGGGCATGGTGCCAGATGAAGAACCACAGGGGTGCCCCTAGTCTTGAAGTGATGGAGACGGCTGCCTGGGCGGCGCTTCTTATTGTTGTTGTTGTTGGCGAAGATACAGAATGATCTCGCAAATCGCGGACTAGTCGATCCTCTTCTTGTCTTCCAGATCATAAACAAACTCCCAGAATTCGGGGCAATCCTCGACCAAATGCCCCTGCTTGCGATGATTTCACAAAACTGAAGTAAATTCTCGACCGCGGGTTGGCAAAGCACAACTAGAGGGAGTGGCAATGCATGAGTGGTGATCAAAGCTCAAAAAATATCTGTAAAACACTCCGATAATGGAGGATAAGGAGCCCGCTTCGGGCAAGGCGGATGTCGAGGTCTATGAGAAGGTAATGGAGAAGGTTGTGGAGACGAAAGTGAAGGTTGCGTAGGTAAGGGCACACGGCTACTAGCGGAAGGACTAGGCGAAGGTGAATGCGCGGGATGACGAGGTATATAGTGGATGGAATCCACTTGCTCAGGGTGCGACGTTCCCTTGACCGGAGGTGGAGACACGGGCAGATATGCGAAAGCGGAAGGCTGACTATGGATGGCGGTAGGCTGACTCATGGAGGGTTGATACGTGGAAATTTGGTATGTGGAGGCATGTGGCCGACTCGTGGAGGGCGAGTAGGTGGTGGAAGGCTGACTCGGGGTCAAGGGAATTGTAGAGTTGTTGGCGAGTGAAGCAGCCTCGACTATACAATTGTTGCCAGGAGGTAACATCATTTAGGGCTAAGATGAACCGATACTCGGGCGTTGCGTTGGAGATAAGCATCTTAATCTGCTCCTCCTCCGGAATATGCCCCGGGACTTGCGCGACAAGGCGACGCCAGCAGTCGGCAAAGGTAAAGAACTCCTCGTCGGGCTTCATCTTCTCGTGGGCCAGATCCATGACGGAATACTTGGGCCCAACCTGGTCCTGATATTGTTGAATAAATTTTCCTTGGACAATCTGGAAATTCACAACTTGCTCTTGCGGAAGAGAGAAGAACCAATCCCTAGCCGGGCCTTCTAGTGACAGACCAAATAGATAAGCCATCAAGCGTTGGTCATGTCGAAACTGGGTTGACTCATAAACGAACTCTTTCAAGTGCACATACGAGTCATCGACTCCACCATAACGGCGATATATAGGAATTTGCAAAGGTGGTGGAAGCCAAAGATTTTGGAAAGCGAATGGTACACTCAAGGAAGATTTGGGATCGATCCGGCGTTGAAGCTCATCAAGCTGGCGTTGGGTTTGGAGATCATCTCCGGGGTAGGGAGAGATCGAGAGAAATACGGGCCAGCCTGAGCAAGAAGTTATGAATTTAGACCAGGAGTTGCATAATGGGCCGGATAAAAAGATCCGAACTGAGAAGAAGAAGGGACCATTCCAGGAGTGGAAGGGTACATGGGCCTGGATTGGACATGGGCATATGGACCGATTGGGCCAGTAGCATAATGAGAAGAAGGAGGAGGCCCATTAAGATAAAATTGGCCATTAGAAACTGGGCCAGGAGCATAAGAAGGAGAAGGCCCGTTAATAGGAAAAGGCCAATTAAGCGAGGAAGGTCCGTTAAGATAATGAGGCCCACTAAGAGAGGAAGGCCCATTAAGGTGATTTGCAATCAATTTTTGGGCCTGGGCTGGGTCCATTTAGCGAATAAGGCATGATAAATGGGCCATGAGATTAACCTGTTCTTCAGATGGGTCAGAGGGACAACGGGAAGATGGGCCCGCATGGAAAGAAGATTCTTCGCGGGAATAGGAAGAAGATTGAGAAGAAAGAGATGGATACAGAGGGAGACAGTAATGCTCCATTAGGGAAAATGGAGACTTTCTATAGGAAAATCAAGGAAAATATAGCCAGGGAAGTAAGGGCACTAGCTAAAGAGGAGGGCTGACTCACTAGGACCAATGCAAGACCGACCTAGGATAGTGGAACCAGAAAATAGACACACAAAATGTACTTACCTAAATCGGCCTATCAACAAAAGCCTATATGGATGATGAAGGAAATGCAACACAAAACACCACAAATGGGTTTGGACAAGCCCAAACAACACAAACAATGTGAGAGTTTTTACCTAAGTCAAACAAGTTAATATGATGGAAATTTTTTATTTTTCAAAGTTTTGATAGGCCTTTTAATGTTTTAAATTAAGCACACTTCTCTCAAAATAGGCGTGCTAAAGAGAAAGGTCCAAACTTTGGGTTGACTAAGGTTTACTCCCTCACACGTATGCAAATGCAAGCTTAAGGGGTGGAAAGGTACAACCGGCCCAGCGTCCGTGTGGGAATCCATGGCTCACGGGGACTTACGAAGGGCCCAGATAACATCACCTAGTCGACCCCAAAGAATATGGAGGCGAGAGGATCACTTACCAAGAAGGAATGCAACTATGATATGCAATGCATGATCCTATGTGCACCGGAGTGCGTACAGAAATCTAGCATAAAATTGAAAAATGAAGGCAAGATTAAATTATGAAAACAAATCAGAATGGGTGCAAGTTATGTATGAAAATGAAGACAACATGAAGGACAACAATGCAGAACCAGAAACAAGCACAATCGGGCACTAAAAGATAGGTAAAACCATCAATAAGCGACGTACCTTTGCGTCTGCCCCTAGGCCTGCATGCAGATTTTATGCATAAAACCCGAAAATGGAGACAAGATTTAATTATGCAAACATGACACAATGGATGCAAATGACATATGGAAATGAAGACATTACAAAGGAGTATAAGATGGGAGCAAGAAACACACAATCCGACCTTGGGAAGGCTATTAAATCATCAACCAAAAACGTACATGTGAGTCTGTCCCGAGTCTGCCTGCAGACTTTATGCAGAAAACTCAAAAATGAAGACACAATTTAATTATCAAAATATGACCTAATGGATGCAAATGATATATGGAAATGAAGATAATATAAAGGACTACAAGATGGGACCAAAAATAGAGCAATCTGACCCCGGGAGGTGAATTAAATCGTCAAAGAACGAGGCCCCTGAGAGCTTGCCACAGGCCTGCCAGAAAGCAAGTAGAGGTCCCCAGATGACCGTTTCTTCGAAGTATTGGTCTAGGGAAGACTGCTACTACAGCAGAGAGGTGGGGCGGCCCTGTGATTGCTGCTACCTGTATATGGCGGCCTCGGAGAGGACCGATGTCACCTGACAGACACGAAAACACCCAGAATAGTAGAAAACTAGAGAAAATGATATCTAAACATGCATATACACACACCCAACTCACAGGAAAGCATGAATAACGTGATGGGCACTAGGTGTCCCACCGTGATCACCAAAAAATTAAGGTTGTAGATGATTTATCTACCTCGCCCCAAACTAAACAAATATGTGCATGAAGTATGAACAAAGGAAAGGGCGATGAAGATGAAGAACTAACCGTGATCGCCACCAAGGATGAGCAACGCCAAAGGGTGTGGGAAAAGGATGAAGAGGGCACTGCGTACCTTGGAAAAAAGGATGAAGAATGCGGCCGGGATGACCGCCTCAATGTGATTGCGCTTAACAAACGAGACGCGGGAAACAATGTGGATGTCACCTCCTCTCCTTCTAGCCGGCTAGAGGAAGAGGGCCTCACGTCATGCTCATTCTCTCCTGCAAAACAAAGCCAAACAACGAGAGAAACCCATTAGAAACATGAAGTGTAATATCAAATCCCGTATGTGTAAAATAGGGTGAGAAATTGAGGGAGAACGCACTGGGGGAGGGTTTTTAACCCCTCTGAAAGGGTGCAACTGATAGGTGTGTGTGTGTTGTTATGAGAATGAAACAAAGAGATTGAAAAATCATGCAGCATAACTGCAGGAATATGCCATGCAAAATGGAGAAAATGTAGACTTAGCAGAAAAGTGCAGATTGTGATGATTTTGGAAAAGTGGAGGACGAGAACTAAGAGAAGAGATGAAGAAAATGAGCCCTTGAGCGTGGAAATCAAAGCTAATACTTCCCTCCTCAGGATGGGGTCAAAGAAGAAGATAAACGACGTAGCATGGCTTCGCCCTGAACCAAGAAGAGCCCCCCATCACGCACTGCGAACTGGGTGCTTTATATAGAAGTGTAGAAACCCTAGGGTTAAAATTTTGAGATAAACACCCAATTCGGGGATTTAGATGCATAAACCTCGAGATAATAGTGAGGATAAGAGTCCTGGATCGATGAAAACTGAGGTGGAGGCTTATCTCTCTTGAAAATGGTGTCAAACAGGAGTCCAAAGAGTCCTACGGCGAAGAAATCGGAGTTCGGAATCATCCGGATTCTATTCTGAGAAAACGGTCTATCGCGAGACCGCAACTAGAAGAAAACGGTCATGCAAGGACCGCCATTTGAAGAAATGGTCATGGGATGACCGCCATTTGATGGGAGCACGTCCGGGAGGCTTCTGGGCAAAAAATTGAAGAAATTGTCTTCTTGAGACCACTATTTGAAATTGGCGGTCTCAGTAGGACCGTCATTTGATAAAAAAGATAAAATAAAATAAAATAAAAATAAAAATAAAAATAAAAAATTTCACTGTTCACTTGAGAAGGCGGTCTCCTAGGTGACCGCGTTCTCATGAATGCGGTCACCTAGGTGACCGCCTTCATGACCCTGCGTAGTGAAGTTCTGGGCGCCCGTTCGGCCCTCCGAACTGCCCGAAACGAACCCGAAAGTTGGGAAATCAAAGATGAAAGCCTCCAAAGCTCAATGGACTTGAAAAATGGTCAAGAAATAGGATCAAAATACAGTCAAAGGAGACTCCAAAATAATGGATAATTCGGAGCATTATAAAGGAGAATAAGAGAAATAACTCGACTTATAGGCTGAAACCGGGTGTCAACACCTATGACCAACACCAGGAAAAGCTTAGCGCTGCCAGGTGATACAAAAGCCCACCACAAGTGGCTAAGTTCCCAGTCACGTACCTGAGGGTCCCAAGGTGGAAGACCCAACTATCCCCACCGTGCAAGCCGAGACAACAACTGGCAAAGGAGGAAGGGGCGGCCCAATCGGCGGCTGTGATAGCGACCCAGATACAACTCCAGCAATGAGGGCAGCCAGGCCACCCGCCACTCCCGGCTCAGCCTCAAAAGAGGGAAGCTCCACCGACAGTCCAGTGCTAATTAGCTCCTAGACCATCTCTAGGGTAGCAGTCGGGTCATCACCTATCGAATAAGACAGCAAGCACAGTCAACAATCCCAGTATAATAAGCCCAGTGAGAGAAGAAGTGAACATTTCCTACGGCAACTCCATACATACTTGAGCCGTCCCGGGTTGCCGTAGGCTCTTGCTCTTCAACAAGAATTGGCACCTCACCTCCTGCCTCAGGAGGGGCAATGGCCCCCGATGTCCCTACCGTCTCGTCATAGGAATACATGGCGATGTCATTTTCCAGAAGCAAGCATAGCCATGGACATAGCATTACCAGTCCTAGGGGACCCTAGCTGGCCGAATGTCCTCTGGAGCCTTCCATGACTCAAAGTCGGGGAACGTCCCGACGTTGGGGCCGGTTTCGTCCATCATTCAGAGCACTTCGTCAACGTCAATGTTGCACTCGATCTCGCCGTCCAGCAAGGGATCAGTCTCCAAGGGTGGTGAGAAATCCACCTCTGCCCCGACCTCCAGTGGAGCTATAACACCAGCAAAGCAACACAAAGTTAGCCAACCATAACGAATAGACTTGCAGAAGATGGAGGGTTGAGCATGGCACTCACTCAAAGCCGGCTCCGCCTCAATATGTTCGGCTACCCCGGGTCCTCGAGAGGACTCTCTAAACTCCGCTGCTCTAGCATCTACGCGGGGGCGCTTCCGCCCAGGCTGAACGGTCCCGTCACCACTCCTAGTAGATGACCCCGCTGAGGAATGGTCTTCCCCTGTCGGGGAACCTATCAAAGGGGAGCACCAACAAACAATACCTCAGCCAAATACACAAAGAAGTAAGACCAAGGCAATGCAATAAAGAAAGTGTCTTACCAGAAGCCCCGAAGGGAGTCAACGGCAGAGGAACCAGTTGCTCGAACTTCAACCCCAGCCCTCGGGCAGCCTTCGCAATTGCCTCCTTGATGTTTCTCAGCGTGTAGGCGTGCTCGATATGATAGACGAACTCCACCAGCCCGGCCGACCCGATCGCTTGAGCGATGTGGCGCCTCCAGTTGCTGACGGCAGAGTTGGCAAAGATCCCCTCCAGGAGCACTCCGTCCAGGGTGGTACTCCTCCCAAAGCCGCAGTCGGCTCAGAAATGGGCCCACCAAGTCCTCAACGTCCTCGACCACGACGCCCCAGCACCAGTAGCCGCAGGCCCCGCCTGCACCAGCCTCAGGGGCTTGATAGCCCCACTATAACCTTGCCTTAATGACGAAGAAGCCCGACCGTCTCGAGGCCACTGCTACATAAGCCGCTCCACATCCCGGTGGATCCGGGAGAAGGGGGTCCTCAGGTACTCGGAGTCCAGTAAAATGGAAGGCTGATCCTCTCACAGAAGCTGACCCTCCTCAGCCCTCCAAATCGCCGAAGCCTTCTGGCGATATAGATGGCTATGCTCGAACCACCACTGGGCATAGTGGACATCGAACCTCCCGCGTCGGTCTAACCCCAGTGTCGGCAACTTCTCCGGCTCCCTGCGGCAGTAGAAGTCCCACCAAGCGGCCACCAGCAAATGGCTACCCTTGCCCTTATACACTTGACTTGCCAAAGGAAACTCATGGTTCGGCGAGATCACATGGTCATACCCGTACTTCCTCGCGAACCGGTGCAGGTATTAACGCTCCAGAACACTGGCACTGGACCAGTGTAGCGGGAGTACTATCGGCCGGGTGCTGATCACCCACTCTGTATACACTTAAGCATCAAAATGGTACGGTAGGGCACAGGCCACCCCGTCACTCGACTGCACCAGAACCAATCGAAAGTCCCTGGACCTGCAGTCAAATGGGAGCCCGTCCTCGCACCTGCCTGGAAAGTAAGATAGGGCCCTCCTGGCTCCCTCTATGTAATACCCTGGATTTTTATCGGATCTTTCGAATCCTTATCGGAGTGCTTTCGGATCGCTTTTGTGGGTCTTGAGTTGAGTTTTACGATCCGCGTGAGTTTTTCTCTCGTACAAGTTATGGAACCCAGTGGAGAGTTTATTTCTCAGTTCATCGACTCGAGGACGCTACAGTTACGATGTACTCTTTGAGAGGATCGTTTCGGCTATTTTTGCCTATTTTTCTGAATTAGTGGATTTTTGACACAAAAATCAGAATTTTAGATATTAGGAAAATTCCTAATTTCTTTTCTATTTATTCTTCTTTCACCCTCTCTCCTCCCTCATTTCTCACGTTTCCTTTCTCTCTCTCGTTCTCTCTCCTCTCTGGTCCTCTCAACGCGGGGCGCGCGACTGTGGCGAGCTGGCTGAGGCGGGAACGCGATGGAGTGAACCTGGAGCGTGAGGGAGTGGCGGATTGAGAGTGGTGCGGCGCGATCCCTCGGTGGATTTAAATTCGGCGCGGTTCATTGGTTTGGCGGTTTTCGGCGCGGTTTAGTCCCTTCGGCGCACAGAATCTTCGGTGGAGGTAGGGAAATGGATCACCTACTTCTCCTCTGCGTTCCCTCGCAGTTTTATGCCAAATGGTGAACATATGAGTGGGTTTCGTTCAGTTTCGGGAAAAGCATGCTCGGGGGGTGTGCGTCGGGTTCGCCGAAAAATGGCGACGATTTTCGACTAGATTAGTTTCATTGCGACCCCCAGCATGTTAGCGTTCCAGATCCGTTATTTTTATCACGATTGGTGATCATTTGGGGCCGGTACAAGTCTAGGAACCCCGGTGACCCAATTAGGGTCGATTCGATAGAATCGCCCATTTCTTGCGATTTAGATGTTGCATGGACCCCTTCCGGCCTGTGGAAGGTTGTTTTTGTCGATTAGAACTGTTTACCCTTCGTTTAGATGCGAACGGGGCATGGAACGGCCGGATCCGACCATTACCATGGTTTTCCCGCCGTATCGTGCTAGCGGTCGTTTCAGAGACCGTATCTTGCCTCTGGCGGCCCAACGATAGACCGCCACACTCCGTGGTGTGTCGGTTAGTTCAGGTCGGTTTAGGCTAGCGGCCTAAACTTAGACCGCCTCTGGCGCCCCTATGGTGGTGCGCCAAGCTTAATGGTTTCTTGAAATTATTGTAAGTCAGTTCGAGTCTTAGCGGTTGTACGATCAACCGCTATTTGCTCTAGCGGCCCTTTCTTAGACCGCTAAGGGTCGTTGACGTTAGTCAACGGGTTAAGTCGGTTTGGGCTGGCGGCCCAAGCTTTGACCGCCAACGTGCTATAGCACTCCTTCCTTAGACTGCTACGATTCGTTTGACCAGGTCAAGATTCTAAGTCGGTTGGCCTTGGTGGCCCAACCTTCGAGCATTTCTTCCTTGTAGCACGCCCTTCTTAGGCTGCTACAGTCCGTTTGTCTTAGGTTAATGTTTTAGGGTGGTTAGTGTGACGGTTTACTCTTAGACCGCCTAGTCCGTGTAGCGTGTCTATATTAGACCACTTTTGGTGGCTTGACCGAATAGGTCGGTTCAGGGTTGACTGGGTTTAGCGACCTAATCCTTGACCGCTACAGTCCCCTAGCGGCCCATTCTATGACCGCCAGCGTTTGTTCCTCCTCTTAACTCCTGCGTGTCGTTTTCCGATGTGTTGGTTTCCAAGTGCCTCGGCTTGACCTCGTGGTTTGCCCATTGTCCCGTGGACGTCTTTTGATGTCCTATGAGGGCTATGACCATGTTATCAGATAGCCAGGCATACCCTGCTATTGGTTAGGTTTCTGTACTACTTCAAAGTTGTGTTAGGTTCTGGTCAACCCGGGGAGACCCAGTGGTTGACAAGTAACCGTGTGTGTGTCTCGACTATTCTGGATAGCTCGAGAGAGTGGTTCTGGACGTTTTGAGGTACTATCCTACCTCGATTTGTGTGTCCAGGTGCGTTCAGGGTCTTGATGCTCCCTCAAGTCTCCGTGAGTCATTTTATACAGTTGTGTGGATCTGATGATCCAGTGTCGTTTTCCTCAACTTAGGATTAGGCTGATTGGCGGCTTGTCACCGTCGTTGTGTGACGATCTTGACTCCGAGTCATGAGACTCAAGGATCGTTGTGTTGGTAGGTCTAGTTGCCCTATCCTGAGTCTGTTGGCAGTTGGTGTACTGTCTTTGTGCTTCATAGTATGGGTGACAGTGCATGCCTAGCCTGTCTGTACTCCAGCACTCGTGTTTCAGAGTCTCGGTGTCTAGTGAGCCTCCACTAGTCGTAGCCCGATGACCTCGAGTGTCGGCCCACCTGGGAGTGGTGGCGGGGCAGTTCCCGAGATACGGTTTGTAGGCTAGTTTCTGTGGGCTCCCTTGCCTTGCAATGGCGTCCTGCTGGGGGAGAAAACTAACTAGTGGCCTGGCTCAAGACATTGAGCTTGTGTGTGCACACGTGGTCAGGGGCGTTTTGGACGAACGCCGATGGGCATGACCCTAACTAGTCACTCGTTACTGTTGATATGTTTTGTTCTACTCTCTTCTTCTTTCTCTTCAATGCCGGCTTGAAAGATCTCTTCTCTCCTTCTAATGAATCGATATGTAAAATAAAGTAGCACTGTAGAAGGAGAACAGAAGAGAGTAAAGAACCGTGATCACCGCCAAGACGCCGTACGTGATGAACACGACGTGCCTTGGAAAGAGGGAGAGGTACTCGCCTGGCCTGCAACGCTGGGAAGATGAACGGTTCAGGGAGAACCGCCTAAATCATATACGGTCTTACGATAGACCGTTGAAGGATGCTGCAGAAGATGCGGGATGAAGCGCTCCTGGGAGTTGAATGGCTCAGGCACGACCGCAGGAAGAAGAAGGACGGTCCACGTGGCACCGCACGTCTCCTTGAACGGCTGGTAGAGAACCGCGTAAGACCACCAAGCCAGAAGTTGCAAAGGGGTCCAACCTTCACCCTCTCCAGCCGGCCAGAGGGGGTGGGCCTCGTGCTAGGGATTGCGGACCTGCAAAGCGACGCAAAAACACAAAGAGAAACCCTAGATTAGAACTGAATGGTGTAGTAAATGCCAAAATAATGCGAAATGAACATGAATAAGTGGAAAGGGGGATACCTGGGGTATTTTAAACCCCTAAGGTGTCAAAAACGTAGGTGGGTGTGTGCATGGCAATGAAGAAGAAGAAGAATGTGGGGAGAAAGGGAGAAAAATAGTGCATGCAATAAAAAAGTGGACCAGACCAATAGAACACAAAAGACTCAAAAACTGGACTACTCCCTGAACCGGAGGCTTGTATGGACGTAGAAAGCCTCCCTCCTTAGTGCTAGGTTGCTCAAGAATGCGGCAGGGCTTCGCCGTCTACCAAAATCTCCCCCCCTTTCCAACCCGCCCTTTAGGGTCTATTTATAGAGCACTTAAAGTCCTAGCTCGAATTTAGGGTTTAGAAGCATTTTCAGGTCGAGATAATCAAAGGAAAATCGGAGATAAACAGATTATCTTTTATCCAGTTGAAACGACATTTAAAATGGTCGATTATCCGCGGAGAAAATGATGGGAGAAGTTGGGGATAAAATCACGGAGAAAGAGATAAAATATGTTGAAATTCAGGAATCAAACGGATGAACGGTCTTACGATAGACCGCTCAACTGGATGGGCGATCATGTTCTGGCCGTCCAACCCGGTCGGTGGAAATTCAAAATAAATAGAAAATAATCCAAATTATCCATCGAACTGGCCGAAACCTTCGCCGTTGGACTCTCATAGATGAACGGCTCAGATGAGACCGTTCAAACGTTGAGCGGCCAAGGACAAACCATTTTAGCCTTGTTGGTGATAAATAGATTAATGGATAATTATCTGAGAAAACCCTCAAGCGCAGGACTCTGAGCGATGGGCGGTCACGACCCGTCCGACCATCAAATGGAACGGCCAAAATAGGACCGCATAAATGCTTGTCGGTGGAAATTCAAAAAATAGTCCAAAATAGATGGACGGTCCACAGTCAACCGCACATGGATTGAGCGGCCCGTGATGAACCGTGCATGAACATGGGCCCTTGAAACTTATAAAAAAGCCCAATCAACCAAAAACCAAGGCCCGTTAAGCCCTGAATCAACTTGGACCTAACCAAGGAAGGAGGCAACCCATAGAACTGGCCCAAAGCGTGCCAGAAAATAGCCCCAACGGGTGATGGATAACTCGAGACATCAATAAATGGGAGTAAGAGGAACGACTCAACTTATCGGCATAAAACGGGTGTCAACAGATGCCCCTCCTTAACGTCCTCTTTGCAGGGGAGCGAGCGGAGGTGAAGCGAAAGTGACATGGAACATAGAGATGAAGCGGAAATGCAGCGGAGTGGACTGAAAAGCGAGCGTTAAGGTAAAATGACACTTGTTTTTACCAACAAGCGACAGGAATCTTCCGGAAAACTCTGAACCAAACGCAAGGAATGATAAAATCAAAAGTGACACCAGTCTGGAGGAACTAAACTAAATGAAATAAATCGACAAGTCCAACCTTATGGGGGACACAATCCCGCGGTCCAATGAGGAGGCCAAAAGCAGGCAGCAAAAGTAAACGAAACAGGCTAAAGCTCCAGACGGTGACCTCTTAATCAACCAAACCAAGCGAATCGACCAAAGAGAACCTTCCAACTTAGAGTGGAATTAGTTTCTTTTACTCAAACACTGAACGCACAGTTAACCATCACTGACGGGACAGTCTTCAAGCAAACCATGGGTCATGAAAGCTCAAAAAGATGCGTATGATGCATGCTGGGCTAAAATAAATTGTTAAAACAAATGCGAAGAAAGACTAAAATATAAAATACTCGAGAATAATATTGCTAAGCTGAAAAAACCAGAGTCAAGATACCATCCGCAACCACAGCGTGCAGGATAGAACCATCCTCCTCGGGACATCCCAACGTAACGGCCTATCCGAAGATTAAACTCGTGAACCTGGATCATCATCATTTTTTTTGAAGGGGAACATCAGATCCTGGAACACGTAGATAACCAACTGGTTCTCGAAGTAATATATTATAGTACCATATAATAATGCAATAAAGGGGTGTAGAGACAGAAGGCCATACCTGACTTACCTGTGCAGGTGAAACGGCAAGTTTTTTCTGGCTTTTCTTTTTTCGAATTTTTTTTTATGGATTTTCATGAATAAGACAAACAAGATAAGCATAGCGAATATAAACATAATGACAAATAACATGACATAACATGATGGATGGAAATAACACAACAAGACGAACAAGCACATAAGCAAAGGCATAAACAAATAATACGCATGTATGAACATGGAGTGACAGGACAACAATCGGCGAGACAACATATGGTTGAGATAAGAACATGATAGATCACATGGTTGGGACAACACATGGAACATGGAAAGACGACCATTGACATGTGCAAGATAACTAGTAACATGTGGCGAGGAACAAAACAACATGTGTGGGACAACAGAGTGGGACATGGACGTGAACAAAGGATATTGCGGGACAAAAGACATAAACAAAACACGCTCTTCAATCAAAATCCAAGATCAAAATGATGCAGAACCGCCAGTATCATAATCGTGAGGCAAAGCCCTCTCATAAAGATATGATCATTGCAGACAAAAGTTGAGAAAGACAGAAGCTTCAGAACAGATCGAGAGATAAGATTGAAGAAGGAAAGAATAGATCAAAAATGTGGACAGGAGGCAGAGCAAAAAGATATAGCAAGGAATATCTGAGTATTTGCAACCTGCACACTTAGCAAACGGGTTACGTATCTGTTCTCAAAATATAATATAAAAGATAAATATTTTTAGATTTTTCAATTTTCTTGATTTTTTTTAGATTTTGAAAATATTTAATTTTTTGGATTTGAATAATATTTCATCATTTTTTTGGATTTTTGACAATCTCATTTATTTTTATTTTTTTATATTTTTGACAATATCTCATTTTTTTTAGATTTTTGAATAGTAATCCACAGCACCCAAAGACAGGCTCGAACTACGGGCCAGGGATCGTCGTCCCTCCCCTCTCATTAAAGACTTCCCTTGAGTATGGTGTGCATGTGAGGGTAGCTTACCACAACCAACTGCCTCTAAAGAACGGTGCCCCTATTAAGGCCATACCCGGGATACAACCCAACTTAAGAGGGAGAAGTGGAAGAATAATTGGAGACAAGCTTTGTGCAGGATGGGAGATATCAAGGCTCGAATTCCTTCCAGGGCACTAACCCTCAAAGATACAGTCTGTTGTGCCGGGGCTTTGTGTCTTTGATTCTGAGTCCCATATTTATCAGGCATGCATGCGACCGGGCTCATGGCGTCCCGCGGGGAACTGTACTGCCACTCTTGCCATGCCTTTGATTCATAATTTTGCATATTGATTTATTCTCTCATTTTGGTAGCCCTTATTGACCAGATATAGCATGAAAGCTCACTTTTGAGGGTCAAAACTGCCCCTATTTGAGACCTCTCTCGTATTAGGGAGCGCCTCGGTTAGTCATCTCATCCATCAATCTCTTACCCCTACACTTGGCCGAGCAGAGAAAAGAAAAGACCTTCGTGCATACCTAAAGTATGGCCAAAGCAGCAACGGTGAGCCTTAGAGAAATCAGCAATGGCTTGCCGTGTAGTGTGTGAAAAACCCATACTCAAAGGTTACCCTCAGCAATCGGGGAAAGAACTAGACTCCCAGCGCGGAGCTATCACCAGCCTAAGATGCTGCAGAAGCTACTCATTTTATTTGACTAATTAAGCAAATTCAACTAAAGCCACTCAACCATGATGAGGAACCAACGTTATAAGCATGTGCAGGTGTGAGATAGATTGTAGCAACCCTAATAAATGAATAATTGAAATGAATTAAAACATATATATTACAGAAGTAATATATATAAAAGGAATATGGTTAATTGGATGAAATAAAACAAATTAAAAATAACGCCTCTTATTAAGGCATTAATTTATAAAGAAACGCCTCTATCCATGGCGTGAATAAAGAAAGGACGCCCACACCTACGGTCGTCAGTTCTCACGCGACCAAATGGGTAAGTAAAAGAAACGCCCCTATCTTGGGCGTGTTTTAAAACACGAAACGCCCTTTTTCAAGGCGCTTTTTAAGAAACGCCCTTATGTAAGGCGTTAATTAAAGAATACACGCCCTGACCAAAGTCGTTAATTCCATTCGGAACCGTTCGAACCCAGAACTTATCCAGGGTAAGTGATAACTATGAGGAAGAGTTCGAATGTGGTAATAACTCAATCTTGGAAATATTACTTCCAATCAAACACTACTTTTGTTAGAACTCCAAAATCCTATAAATAGTCTTGATCGACCAAACCCTAAACCTATTTGATCGTTCTGCTGCTGCAAGGTAAGTGAAGAACGTATGTTCTTCTTATTTTCTTTTGCCCTCTGTTTCGACTGCATGAAGAACTGATAATTCTTCATTGTCTTTTCTTTGTAGGAGGCTCCACAGCCACTGCCGAAGAACAAGGTATTGTTCTTCAAACCGATTTCCTAAACTTCGGTTATATCTTCATACTCCCTCCTTTCTTCCCCTACAGGTTGATTGAAGATCATCGTCGCCATCATCTTCATCAACTGAATTTTTCTTCTTCCTGTCCGATCTGCATACGGCTGCTATTAGAAGCTTCAGTGTGTTCTTATCAAGTCATTCACGTGTTCCATCTCCAGATATCAATTAAGGTAGGATTTTCTCAAGTTATTGTAGCCCAAATAAGAATTAATGCAAGATATCTATACATAAGCATGGCATGCATACTGTTTATAAGGTTTTTATTACGTTCTCTGCAATATTTTGAAAGAAACGCCCTTGATCAGGGCGCTAATTTAAAATACACGACCATGCAGTGGTCGTCAATTTAATATTTGACGCCATGTACGCAGGCGTTAATTTCATAAGACTCACCTGAAAATTGATAATTGATCCTGTTTAAAATTCAATAAATTATGAAATATAGATTCTAATATCTTGCATACCCCTACCTGTGAATTCCTGTTATACTGCAACGACATGTCTCATGTTCCTTGAAATTTTATTTCCTGTAATATTGTAAAATTCTTGAAATTCACGACTTGGACAAAGTCGTTTTCCATATTTTAACGCCCCAGAACAAGGCGTGAATCTGAAAAGTAACGCCCCTTCCTAGGGCGTGAATCTGTTAAAATCCTGAAATTTACATATTCTGTAAAATGGAATTAGAAAGTAACGCCCCTTCCAAGGGCGCGTTTTTGATCTCAACTTTGAATAAACGCCCCCAGGCAAGGCGTGTTTTTGATAAATTAATGAAATAATGAAAATTCTGCAAATTGGCAATATATGTAAACGCCCTCATGTTAGGCGTTAATTATTCAATACACGACTTTACTCAAGTCGTTATTTTACTGTAACCTGATTTCGTCTTGATTCTATTACCGATGGTTTCATATTATACATATATATATATATATATATATATATATCGGCACTATTCTCCATTCCGTGAGTATAGTCCCACTTTTTACGTTGATTTATCGATCACACTCAACTCTCATTGACATACAAGCTCTCCATTGGACATTCCGTTCCTTTGGACTAGCGAGTTAGTCATAGAGACCTCCGTAAGACTCCTCGTAGCCTTGGATTCCCTCAAGGCCGACTGAGCTGGTTGTACCCTAAAAACCCATTACACGATCCTTGCCATGTCAATCTAAAGAAACATGGTATACCGGCCCTTATGATTATACAAAGAGTATATCATAAGAAATTCTTAATGGGATGATGATATCATGCCATATCATGTCGTTCTTGTAAACCTCAATTCTATGATAAGAATGAGGGTATCTTGCTTGATCTTATGTTCATGTGGACCTCAATTCTATATAAAGAATGTCCATATCGATTTATCATGGTACCTAAGTTAAGGGAACCATATTCTACCTAGTTTTATCGAACTCGTGATTATACCGTTATTATAGCCATTCTACGGCCTTTGTCATATTTTTGGACTCTATTCTATCAATGTTGTCATACGTATCTACAAGCTTGATTATTGAAATTCTATATTGGCTATATAAACAAGAGTGGATGTCAAAACACATGATAAATGCCTGCGCATATAGGGCCCGATCTGGTCCTGGGAGGAGCACCCGAAAGTACTTGTGCCCATGGTAGTTAAAATGATAAGGTATCTGGCATTATACCGAGTACTTGACTTGCTTGATTGGACATTCCACACACATCTTGTACTTGACTCGTACTTGACATGAAATGAAATGCGTGGCCCGAAAAAGGGGTAATTTACTTGCTTGCTTGATACATGATAGCCAAAGTTCTTGACATGATTTGTTAAATGTACTTGCTTGAATATCTCGAATAAACTTGTTATCTTGTTGAAAGTTCATGATAAGTTCATCTTATTTCCTTGATACTACATTCTATCTATCCTATCGTGTTATGCGAGCATGCATAGCTTTATTGCATTCATAAAAATGTAATTACTTAAACCCCTCGCTAGTACTTGAGATATAATTTCCTACTGAGCGTTCGCTCATTCCGTTTGTCCCTTGTACTTTTCAGGTAAGTCCGACGACGATGGAAGTCAATCGGATGGGAATGGTCAAGAGTGAAAGTGATAGAGCTTCTACAAGTGTCGTCTAGTTGGTTCTATAGTTTTCTCGAGTCAACTATGTACTTTTCTTTTTGTTAAACAGAGTATTGGATTTGTAATAGTCTATCCATTATGAAATAAGGATTGGGTTATCTTGCTATTTTGCACATCTCTGTCTTCGTGTCGAATACACGACCACTATGATTGACATGATTGATATAGACACGTCACGCATCTCCGGGTATCTTCCGCGCTCGGGGCGTGACAGTCTTTGTGGTATCAGAGCCTAAGGTATTCAATTCCTAGGAAACCCAAGTCCAAGGATAGGTTTCAAAACCTTTAACCAAGTGAGAGTGGGTAGAACCAAGGGTTAAATGATCAATGAGTCCTTTATAAGATCATAGTGATATAATACTAACATAGCTATTGTAATTGTAGGATAATGGCTGCCGAACGTGCTCAATGGCGCAACATGCAGCGTACCCTTCAAGGGATGACCCAAGTGCTACAACAGGTAGCACAAGGTGGTGCTCCACGAGCTGGAAGCTTACACCAAGCATTCAAGAATATGAATCCCCCGAAGTTCATGGGATCGGCCGATCCAGACGATGCCGAGCATTGGGTTCGGGAGATTGAACGTATATTCCGTGTTATGCAATGCACGGATCAGGACAAAGTCTTATTAGCTACTTTCCAGTTAGAAAAGGATGCTAGATGTTGGTGGGAGTCGATTGAAGCTACTATTGACCCAACTCAAGTTACATGGGGTGAATTCGTTGAATATTTCAACGCCAAATATTTCTCTGATAGGGTCCAGGAAAAGAAGGCCGCCGAATTTGCCGCATTAAAGCAAAGATCTTTATCGGTGGCTGATTATGAAGCACAGTTTTCTAGACTGTCTAGTTATGCTAAGCATTTAATTAGCACGGAAAAGATGAAAGCCCGTAGATTTCTTAATGGGCTTAGGCCCCACTACATTACTCAACTGGCGCCTATGGATATTCAAGTTTATACTGAAATAGTGCGCCGAGCTCAGTTGCTTGAAGATGCCACGGAACTATCTGATAGGATCCGTGGGAAAGACAAAAAGGAGCAAGTCACAAGTTCGGGTTCTTTTAAACCCAACTTTAAGAAGAGGCCCAATAATGGAGGTTCTTCCTCTCAAGATCAGAAGTTCAAGAAATCCAAGCCTTTCTCTATCACCACTACACCTTCAAACGTAGTATGCAAGCATTGTCACAAGGCTGGTCACAAAACAGAAGAATGCTGGAGGAAATTAGGAGCATGTCTCCGTTGTGGGAGTCGTAAACATCGGATTCCCGATTGTCCATTAATAAATGACCAAGACGGTGAGGGTAAACGCCCAGTGACAAGGAACGCGTGTCTTCATGCAATCCAAGAGACCGAACCAGAAGAAGAAGGCGGATTGGTGGAAGGTACATTAAAAATTTGTTCCAAATATGCACATATCTTATTTGATACGGGTGCATCGCATTCCATTATTTCCAAGAAGTTTGCTGACCCATTACCTCTAGAACCAGAATGGATGAAGTTAATATTGTCTACTCCTCTCGGAAACGAGACGGATATCACACATCATTACCAAAACTGTGAGGTATTGGTTCGAGGAAAGAATTTTCCTATTGATCTTATCTGCTTAGATCTAAAAGAGTATGATGTTATACTAGGAGCAGATTGGTTATCCAAATACCAGGCAACGGTTGATTGCCGTGATAGCAATATTGTTTTCAAGGAATTTCCGGAACTGACTTATACTAGTCCTAAGAGTCGAAGCAAATCCCCTCTTATTTCGGCTCTTCGAGCAAGCAAGCTCGTCAAGAAAGGATGTGTATCCTTCCTTGCTTTTGTCACTATTAAAGAAGCTAAAGAAACCAAGATAGAGGACATTCAGGTAGTGCGAGAATTTCCAGACGTATTTCCGGAAGAATTGCCGGGATTACCCCCGCAAAGAGATGTGGCCTTTACCATCGACTTAGCCCCTGGTGCTGGTCCTGTTTCAAAGGCACCCTATAGAATGTCCCCTGCAGAACTAAAAGAATTAAAGAAGCAATTGATGGAATTGATTCAAAAAGGGTTCATTAGACCAAGTACTTCCCCGTGGGGAGCCCCAGTCCTATTTGTAAGGAAGAAGGATGGATCCATGAGATTGTGTATCGACTATCGACAGTTGAATCATCTTACTATCAAGAACAAGTATCCACTGCCGAGAATCGATGAATTATTTGATCAGATTTCTGGATCCAAACATTTCTCCAAGATTGATCTCAGGTCTGGTTATCATCAATTGAGGATTAAAGACGAAGATATTCATAAAACTGCGTTCAGAAGCAGGTATGGCCACTATGAATTTGTTGTTATGCCTTTTGGACTAACAAATGCCCCTGCTGCCTTTATGCAGTTGATGAATAGCATATTCGGGCCTTATCTAGATCAATTTGTGGTGGTTTTCATTGATGATATATTGATATATTCCAAGACTAAGGAAGAACATGAAGAGCATTTGAGG
This sequence comes from Amorphophallus konjac, assembly GCA_022559845.1. NCBI lineage: Eukaryota > Viridiplantae > Streptophyta > Magnoliopsida > Alismatales > Araceae > Amorphophallus > Amorphophallus konjac. The sequence continues at coordinate 273,033,248 of CM040118.1, read as the reverse complement.
ATTTCAATACAAATCTTGAGGACAAATCAATTATATGCTAAGCTCAGCAAATGCGAATTCTGGCTTGAAGAAGTGGCTTTTCTCGGACATGTGATATCCAAGGATGGATTATCTGTAGATCCGTCAAAGGTTGAAGCAGTTAGGAAATGGGAAAGACCAACCAATGCTAGCGAGATCAGAAGTTTCTTAGGCCTTGCAGGCTATTACAGGCGATTCATCAAAGACTTCTCAAAAATCGCCGTGCCACTTACAAGGTTAACTCGTAAGGAGATCCGATATGAATGGAATAAGGAATGTGAAAGAAGTTTCCAAACTCTCAAAGATCATCTCACTACAGCTCCAGTGTTAGCTCTACCAACAGAAGGAGAGAAATTCGAGGTCTACACTGATGCTTCTGGCATTGGCCTCGGATGTGTCCTAATGCAACAAGGAAAGGTCATAGCATACTCTTCACGTCAGCTGAAGAAGCATGAGGGGAATTACCCCGTCCATGACTTAGAACTGGCCGCGGTAGTATTTGCCCTAAAGATATGGAGACACTACTTATATGGAGCACAGTTTACTGTATACTCCGATCACAAAAGTCTCAAATATCTATTTTCACAAAAGGAGCTAAACATGAGACAAAGACGCTGGCTAGAATATCTCAAGGACTTCGACTTCAATATACAATACCATCCCGGAAAGGGTAATTATGTTGCTGACGCCCTTAGTCGAAAGACGAGAGCAATGATAGCAAATTGTATGATGCAAGAATGGAGGTTACTTGAACAATTCTCCGAGCTCAATATAAGCTTGGACACGGAATCCAAATTTGTCACACTATCTCATGTAAGCATACAGTCAGATTTGTTATCTGAGATACAAACACTTCAGGATGATGATCCTATATTAGTAGAAATCAAAGGCAGATTAGAAGGACAATCTGATTTTCAACTAACTTCTGATGGAAGATTATCGTTCAAAGATAGAACTTGTATACCCGATTGTCCGGAATTAAAGAAGAAGATCTTAGATGAAGCTCACCGATCAAGGTACACTATTCATCCAGGATCAACCAAAATGTACCAAGATGTAAAGAGGAACTTTTGGTGGCCTAATATGAAAAGAGAAATAGCAGACTATGTATCTCGCTGTCTCACATGCCAACAGGTCAAGGCGGAACACCAAAAGCCTGCGGGAAAACTACATCCTCTAGATATTCCTAAGTGGAAATGGGAGGATATTGGTATGGACTTCATCATGGGTTTGTCTAAATCTAAAGGAGGACATGATGGAATCTGGGTTATCATTGACCGATTAACTAAATCGGCACATTTCTTGCCAATAAAGAGCCGATGGTCAATTGATGTGCTAGCTGCACTGTACATCAAGGAAATAGTCAGGACACATGGAATTCCTGTCTCAATCGTGTCTGACAGAGATCCCCGTTTTACTTCTCATTTTTGGAAGGGATTACAACATTCGTTGGGAATAAGGCTCAACTTTAGTACTGCTTTTCACCCACAAACGGATGGTCAGACCGAGCGAACTAATCAAGTTGTTGAAGATATGCTGAGAGCATGCATTATTGACTTTGGAGGAAGCTGGCATGACCACTTACCTTTAGTTGAATTTGCATATAATAATAGCTACCAAGCTAGTATCCAAATGGCACCTTTCGAAGCCTTATACGGAAGGAATTGCCGATCTCCCATATGTTGGAACGAAGTTGGAGAGAAACAACTATTAGGTCCAGACATGGTAAGGGATACAACTGAGAAGATACAGGTAATCAGAGAAAGATTATAAGTTGCTCAGACAAGGCAAAAGGCTTATGCTGATACCAGGAGAAGAGATCTTGAATTCCAGGTTGGAGATCATGTATTTCTTAAAATATCCCCTGGACGTGGCATACGAAGATTTGGTGTTAAGGGCAAGCTTACGCCAAGATTCATCGGACCATTTGAGGTACTCGAAAGAGTTGGCGAGGTTGCTTATCGCATCGCGTTGCCTCCTCAGTTGTCCGAGGTACACAATGTATTTCACATATCTATGTTGAAGAAGTATGTGCACGATCCGTCACATATTATTGAGCATGGAGATCTGATGATCCAGAAAGATCTCACATATGAACAGAGGCCTTTAAAGATATTAGATCAAGAAATACGAGCTCTAAGGAATAAGGTTATTCCCATGCTTAAGGTGCAATGGAATAAGAATCCTGAACACGAAGCGACATGGGAGACCGAGGAATCTATGAAGAAACGATTTCCCGAGTTATTCTAAGAGGTATATGTCCTACACTCTCCACGTGTATAATTATATATATATTGAATTTGGGGACCAAATTCTTTTTAAGTGGGGGAGGGTGTAGCAACCCTAATAAATGAATAATTGAAATGAATTAAAACATATATATTACAGAAGTAATATATATAAAGGAATAGGGTTAATTGGACGAAATAAAACAAATTAAAAATAACGCCTCTTATTAAGGCGTTAATTTATAAAGAAACGCCTCTATCCATGGCGTGAATAAAGAAAGGACGCCCACACCTACGGTCGTCAGTTCTCACGCGACCAAATGGGTAAGTAAAAGAAACGCCCCTATCTTGGGCATGTTTTAAAACACGAAACGTCCTTTTTCAAGGCGCTTTTTAAGAAACGCCCTTATGCAAGGCGTTAATTAAAGAATACACGCCCTGACCAAAGTCGTTAATTCCATTCGGAACCGTTCGAACCCAGAACTTATCCAGGGTAAGTGATAACTATGAGGAAGAGTTCGAATGTGGTAATAACTCAATCTTGGAAATATTACTTCCAATCAAACACTACTTTTGTTAGAACTCCAAAATCCTATAAATAGTCTTGATCGACCAAACCCTAAACCTATTTGATCGTTCTGCTGCTGCAAGGTAAGTGAAGAACGTATGTTCTTCTTATTTTCTTTTGCCCTCTGTTTCGACTGCATGAAGAACTGATAATTCTTCATTGTCTTTTCTTTGTAGGAGGCTCCACAGCCACTGCCGAAGAACAAGGTATTGTTCTTCAAACCGATTTCCTAAACTTCGGTTATATCTTCATACTCCCTCCTTTCTTCCCCTACAGGTTGATTGAAGATCATCGTCGCCATCATCTTCATCAACTGAATTTTTCTTCTTCCTGTCCGATCTGCATACGGCTGCTATTAGAAGCTTCAGTGTGTTCTTATCAAGTCATTCACGTGTTCCATCTCCAGATATCAATTAAGGTAGGATTTTCTCAAGTTATTGTAGCCCAAATAAGAATTAATGCAAGATATCTATACATAAGCATGGCATGCATACTGTTTATAAGGTTTTTATTATGTTCTCTGCAATATTTTGAAAGAAACGCCCTTGATCAGGGCGCTAATTTAAAATACACGACCATGCAGTGGTCGTCAATTTAATATTTGACGCCATGTACGCAGGCGTTAATTTCATAAGACTCACCTGAAAATTGATAATTGATCCTGTTTAAAATTCAATAAATTATGAAATATAGATTCTAATATCTTGCATACCCCTACCTGTGAATTCCTGTTATACTGCAACGACATGTCTCATGTTCCTTGAAATTTTATTTCCTGTAATATTGTAAAATTCTTGAAATTCACGACTTGGACAAAGTCGTTTTCCATATTTTAACGCCCCAGAACAAGGCGTGAATCTGAAAAGTAACGCCCCTTCCTAGGGCGTGAATCTGTTAAAATCCTGAAATTTACATATTCTGTAAAATGGAATTAGAAAGTAACGCCCCTTCCAAGGGCACGTTTTTGATCTCAACTTTGAATAAACGCCCTCAGGCAAGGCGTGTTTTTGATAAATTAATGAAATAATGAAAATTCTGCAAATTGGCAATATATGTAAACGCCCTCATGTTAGGCGTTAATTATTCAATACACGACTTTACTCAAGTCGTTATTTTACTGTAACCTGATTTCGTCTTGATTCTATTACCGATGGTTTCATATTATACATATATATATATATATATATATATATATATATATATATATATATCGGCACTATTCTCCATTCCGTGAGTATAGTCCCACTTTTTACGTTGATTTATCGATCACACTCAACTCTCATTGACATACAAGCTCTCCATTGGACATTCCGTTCCTTTGGACTAGCGAGTTAGTCATAGAGACCTCCGTAAGACTCCTCGTAGCCTTGGATTCCCTCAAGGCCGACTGAGCTGGTTGTACCCTAAAAACCCATTACACGATCCTTGCCATGTCAATCTAAAGAAACATGGTATACCGGCCCTTATGATTATACAAAGAGTATATCATAAGAAATTCTTAATGGGATGATGATATCATGCCATATCATGTCGTTCTTGTAAACCCCAATTCTATGATAAGAATGAGGGTATCTTACTTGATCTTATGTTCATGTGGACCTCAATTCTATATAAAGAATGTCCATATCGATTTATCATGGTACCTAAGTTAAGGGAACCATATTCTACCTAGTTTTATCGAACTCGTGATTATACCGTTATTATAGCCATTCTACGGCCTTTGTCATATTTTTGGACTCTATTCTATCAATGTTGTCATACGTATCTACAAGCTTGATTATTGAAATTCTATATTGGCTATATAAACAAGAGTGGATGTCAAAACACATGATAAATGCCTGCGCATATAGGGCCCGATCTGGTCCTGGGAGGAGCACCCGAAAGTACTTGTGCCCATGGGAGTTAAAATGATAAGGTATCTGGCATTATACCGAGTACTTGACTTGCTTGATTGGACATTCCACACACATCTTGTACTTGACTCGTACTTGACATGAAATGAAATGCGTGGCCCGAAAAAGGGGTAATTTACTTGCTTGCTTGATACATGATAGCCAAAGTTCTTGACATGATTTGTTAAATGTACTTGCTTGAATATCTCGAATAAACTTGTTATCTTGTTGAAAGTTCATGATAAGTTCATCTTATTTCCTTGATACTACATTCTATCTATCCTGTCGTGTTATGCGAGCATGCATAGCTTTATTGCATTCATAAAAATGTAATTACTTAAACCCCTCGCTAGTACTTGAGATATAATTTCCTACTGAGCGTTTGCTCATTCCGTTTGTCCCTTGTACTTTTCAGGTAAGTCCGACGACGATGGAAGTCAATCGGATGGGAATGGTCAACTGTGAAAGTGATAGAGCTTCTACAAGTGTCGTCTAGTTGGTTCTATAGTTTTCTCGAGTCAACTATGTACTTTTCTTTTTGTTAAACAGAGTATTGGATTTGTAATAGTCTATCCATTATGAAATAAGGATTGGGTTATCTTGCTATTTTGCGCATCTCTGTCTTCGTGTCGAATACACGACCACTCTGATTGACATGATTGATATAGACACGTCACGCATCTCCGGGTATCTTCCGCGCTCGGGGCGTGACATAGATAACAACGATGATAACATTTTCTTGCACAAAATAATGATACCTTTGCAAATCCATGGCGTGGAAACCAACATCCTGAAGCGATTTCGATCATCGAGCTTTGAGGAGCGCGAGTAGCTTTGCATTCCTTGCTTGCCAGGACAAAAGGGTGAAAAAGGATAGCAATGTGTAGATATTCTTTGACATGGAGGAGCGGCAGGCATCAAATTGGACGAAGAAGAAATAAAAGGAAGAGAGACGAGGGCTAGAACTCCCTCGTTAAGGCACAGAGGCCCTGATAACAAGGAACCAAATATAGAATGAACAGAGATTAACTGAGATCAAGGCGGACTAAAGTCTCAAAAACAGCAAGAAAAAGGGTAAGAACCCTAAAAGGGTGAGGAGGAAAGAACATAAAGATGATGAAAAGATAGCTATGAAGATAAGGAATAAGGAGAATGATCATCCGACGTGGTCGGAGAAGAAGAGTAGTGATCACCCGCCAGAGGCGGGGAAGAAAATGCATGAACACCCGACAAGGTCGGGGAAAAGAAATGGAAACCACCCGACAAAGTCGGGGAAGGATCAGAAAAATCACCCGATAAGGTCAGGGAACGTGCACAAGGAATCCCCAACAGGGTCGGGGAAAAAGGATGAAAAGTGAAATCCGGGCGTACCCGGGGAGAAAAATTACAGGAGGATGCCCCTGAATCAGGGGAAGAGGGGGACATAGGCCGAAGCCTAGAATGGTGAGAATAGGAAGAGATGGTAGAAACATAGTCAGGTGGTGGAAGGTACACCACCCAAGGATAAGAACCGAGCAGAAGAAAAGTCGACTGGACGGAAGAAGGAGAGGAGGAAGTGGACCCCCAAGTGCGCAACTGACGGCCCTTGAACTTATGCCATCGCCTCTTCTTAGCAGAAATCATCTCGAAACAATGCCGCCTGGCCCGGACTCGGCTTCTCGGGCTCCTCAATCTGTAACGTCTTCTCAAATAGCGGGCCCACCTGGCAGATGGCCTGGCCCGATGATGAACATGCAGCTTCATCGAGACGTTTGCCCCTAGCTGCGCGGTGCTAACCTCAGAAGGACATTCCAAAACAATTAACTCCTTGGGATGAGCATCAGGAAACAGTGGAGTTTTGTCATTCGGCACTAGAAACATAAGATTCGGCAACTCCACTCGGCAATCGGGCATGAAGCACAACTCCCGTACTAGAAGAGCAGGACAAAGCTGAGGGAGATCAATGCGCGGCGTTGACATGGCTGGCATGCTAATAAATTGCGGGAAATTGCACAGCAAGTACAGAATGTCTTTGGAAAATGTAGAAGATACGGCCAATTGCCCCTTGAATAGGGAATCCATCAGGCTCATGGCGACCGTATGTGTTACAATAATCTGAGTAGAGAACCCCCCTCGGTCAGTGAACTGAACAGCAATCGAGCGTGAGGTAAGAACAGCATTAATGGTGAACTTCCCGGCGAGCAGAGAGATTGCTATCGACCTCGCCTTTGAAGAAACTGGCGCCAACACAAGGGAACTCTTTTTTGCAACCGTCTTCATAGTAAATGTAGGCTCACTCCCCCTAGAATAGCCAGGAGCCAGGACTCGGACCGGCATGCGGGAAATAACATCTTGGATCTTGAAATGCATAATTGAAACCCGACTTGGCTCTTTATCTCCCTGGGGACTAGTCCTGAGGGTCACCAAAGGTAGCGTGTACCTGCTCCGCGAAGTGGGAAGTGGTAGGGGGAGGTTAGCAGGAGGAGGTTTAAAGGGCGCGGGTGGCAATGGTGCAAGTGATGGAGCAATGATGATGATGATGGGCATGGGTGGAGGCAAAGGCAAAAGTGAAGGTATGGGTTTAGGGTCGGCCTGCTCGGGCTTAGAGGATGATGGCAAAAGAAGTGGCTCGGTCGCGGGGATGGTTGTGAAGGTGACGGAACAGGGGTTATTACGAGGGGAGCTAATGAAGACGGTGGTGAGGATAATAGGGATAATGGAGAGGGTGATGATGGAGATGTGGCCAATGGGGGTGGGGAATATGGGAGTGAAGAAGGTGGTGGCGAAGGGGGTGATGTGGTTGATGGAGATGGTGAAGGTGGAGAGGGAGGAGATGAAGGTAGGGGTGGGGAAGAAGGAGGAGAGGAAGGTAGTGGCGTAGTGAAAGAAGTGGCAGGTGGTGGCACTCTTCGGCGTATCTTTACAACACGTCGAGAGGCGTTGGGGACAGGAGTGGTGGTGGAAACGGAGGGTGAAGGAGAAATTACCCGAGCGGAGGCTGAAATAGGTAAAGGTGGTGGAGGAGATGAGATAGAGGAAGAAGTGGACAACAGAGCAGGTACCTTATTAACTGAAGAAACACCAGGGTACCCCTGGTCATGACGTGGAGACGGCTGCTTAGGTTGCATTGCTTGCTGCTGCTGCTACTTGCTGCTGAGATCTGAAATAACTTGGTGCATGGTAGCCCAATCAATCATCTTCTTGTCTTCCAGACTGTAAACAAGTTCCTGGAACTCGGGATAATTCTCAACCACATGCCCATGTTGACGATGGAATTCACAGAACTGGAACAAATTCCCGACCGCGGGTCGGCAAGGCATAACTGGGGAAAGCTGCAACGCGTGGGTGGTCATCAAAGCCCTGAAAATATCTGTAAAGGATTCCGGCAACGAAGAGCGAAAAGCCTACTTTGGGCAAGGCGGATGCCGAGGGGTATGCAAAGGTAATGGAGATGGTAGCGGGGGTTACGTCGGCAAGGGGGATTGGGTAGGTGAAGGCGGAGGTCTAGAATGATGTGAAGGCGTGGAGGGAGTGGGAACGTAATGGATGGCATCTACCCGCTCTGGGTGTAGTGTTTCCTTGACCGAAAGTGGAGAGGTGTGGCGAGATGAAATAGCGGAGGGCTGACTCGTGGAGGGTTGGTATGCGGTGGAGCACATGGAGGTATAGGGGTGTGGGAGAGCAGACGGTCGACTCGTGGAAGGATATGTAGTGGAGGGTGGACTCGTGGTGGATGGGGAAGAAAAGGGGTATTATGTGGAAGGTGACGGTGGAGGAGACTCATGGTCAAAGGAAACTAGAAGTTGTTGGGTAATGAAGCGGGCTCGACTGTAAAGTTGTTGCCATGAAGTGATATCGTTCATGGCTAAGATACATCTGAGCTCGGGCGTTCCGTTAGAAATAACCATCTTGATCTGCTCGCCCTCCGGAATATGCCCCGGGACATGCGCGGCTAGGTGACGCCAGCGGTCGGCAAACATGGAGAATTCCTCGCCGGGCTTCATCTTCTCTTGGGCCAGATCAACCATAGAATATCTGGGCCCCACCTGGTCTCGATACTGCTGAATAAACCTTGCTTGAACAGCTTGAAACTTCATTATCTGCTCGTGCGGCAATGTGAAGAACCAATCTTTGGCCGAGCCCTCTAAAGATAGGCCAAACAAATAGGCCATCAAGCGTGGATCATGCTGGAACTGGGCTGACTCATAGAGGAAATCCTTCAAATGGACATAGGGGTCACCAACTCCACCATAGCGGCGATATGCGGAATTTATGAACGTGGTGGAAGTTGAAGACCTTAAAAGGCAAACGGGATATCCAAAGAAGTCTGAGGATTGATTCGGTGTTACAATTCATCAAGCTGGCGTTGGGCAAGAGTGAACATCTCCTCGGTAGGAAGAATCCGAGAAGGGTATGGGCCAGCTTGAGCAAGGGATGATGAATTTAGGCCAGGATAATGTTGATGGGCCGGATAAGGGGATCCGGCCTGAGAAGAAGGAAAGCCCATTCCAGGAATGGAGGAATGCATAGGCCTGGAAGAATTATGTATGTGGGAATGAGGATGGATTGGACTAGCAGCAGCACGGGCGGGATAAGAAGGCCCGTTTAAAAAATAGGGTCCAATGGAGGAATAGGGAGACGGACCCGTATGGGAAGAGGAATCCACACGGGGGTAAGAAGATGGAGTAGTATAGGAATAAGGTACAAGGGAGAAGTGCTCCATGGGGAGAATGGAGACTTTATACAGTGAATTTCAAATGAATATAAGGAGGGGATTGAACCTAAGACAAATGTAGCTAAATGGGGACACACGAAGATGAACTAGACCTAATGATCCTAATCTGACAAAAAGATGCAAATGATGACACTATGCAACATACAATGGAGGAGGGAGATGAGAAAAAAGTCAACCAGTTACCCAAACAAATTCCAAATGATACGCGAAGATTTTTATAAGTTCTCTTTGAGGACCTTAGTGGATTAATTTAAAAAATGCGAGTTCACTCGACCACAAGGTACCTAAATAGGGTGAGAATGGAGAACAGGCAGACTCTAAAGGACTCTCTTTCGCACGAATGCAGACCCTAGACTAGGGGGTAGTATGGTACAACCTACCCGACGTCCGTGTGGGAATCCACAGCTCACGGGGGCTTACGGAGGTCCTTGGCAAGTTCCCCTAGTCGGCTCCAAGGAGTATGGAGACGAGAGGAAACCCTACCTCGGTAGGAATGCGACTAACTATGAATGAAATGCATGAATCCTATGTGCACCAGAGTGCATGCAAGATCTAGCCTAGAAACTAACAAGTAATGACCAAAATAAACATGCGAGGATGAAAGCAAGTAGGCAGCAACAACATGTAACCAGGGAAGATCAATAAGTGGCACCAAGGAGAACAAAGACAATATAGATATGGAAATCAAAGCAACCTCAGGTGCATTGTGGCACCAAAAGGACGGTCTGTGGCAGACCGCACAATAAGATAAACGGTCTGGGGTGGACCGCATAATCTAGTGAGCAACAAAACGACAGAATAACTGTAAAAGAATCACAGAGTGCTGGAAATGAAGGACTGCAACGATGAAAAATGTACCAAGAAGAGCGGTCTGTATACAGCCGCGTAAGCTCTGGAACAGATCCCCACAAACCGTGTACCTACAGTCAGAACACCCAGAAGCGTACCTGTGCCAGAGCGATGGACGGCCAGGGACAGGCCGTTCAGAAGTGTGGACGGTTGATAGAACGCCATCTATGACAGGACGCTGGCAGGAGAACTGGCGTTGTTCGCAGGGAAGGACGGTGGATGATCAGCCGCCCAGAGGATGAACGGCTCTGTGAGAACCGCTCACGTTCCAGAAGGCAGAAAACGTAACTTAACCTGCAATCACTCCAAAAGGGGACTAACACAACGAAAGAGGGGTCAGCAAATCACAAGCACGATGGGCACTAGGTGTCCCACCGTGATCGCCAAAAAAATGGGCTGTTGATATGTTTTATTCTACTCTCTTCTTCTTTCTCTTCAATGCCGGCTTGAAAGATCTCTTCTCTCCATCTAATGAATTGATATGTAAAATAAAGTAGGACAGTAGAAGGAGAATAGAAGAGAGTAAAGAACCGTGATCGCCACCAAGACGCCGTACGTGATGAACACGTCGTGCCTTGGAAAGAGGAAGAGGTACTTGCCTGGCCTGCAGCGCTGGGAAGATGAACGGTTCAGGGAGAACCGCCTAAATCATACACGGTCTTACGATAGACCGTTTAAGGATGCTGCAGAAGATGCGGGATGAAATGCTCCTGGGAGTTGAACGGCTCCGACACGACCACAGGCAGAAGAAGGACGGTCCACGTGGCACCGCACGTCTCCTTGAACGGCTGGTAGAGAACCGCGCAAGACCACCAAGCCAGAAGTCGCAAAGGGGTCCAACCTCCACCCTCTCCAGCCGGCCAGAGGGGATGGGCCTCGTGCTAGGGATTGCTGACCTGCAAAGCGACGTAAAAACACAAAGAGGAAACCTATATTAGAACTGAATGGTGTAGTAAATGCCAAAATAATGTGAAGTGAACATGAATAAGTGGAAAGGGGGATACCTGGGGGATTTTAAACCCCTAGGGTGTCAAAAACGTAGGTGGGTGTGTGCATGGCAAAGAAGATGAAGAAGAACGTGGGGAGAAAGGGAGAAAAATAGTGCATGCAATGAAAAAGTGGACCAGACCAATCAAACACAAAAGACTCAAAAACTGGACTACTCCCTGAACTGGAGGCTTGTATGGACGTAGAAAGCCTCCCTCCTTGGTGCTAGGTTGCTCAAGAATGCGGCAGGGCTTCGCCGTGTTGTGCCCCTGTGATTTTGATGATGATTTTGATGATTGGTTTTTGATGTGAGTTAATCACTGTGAGTCATCTTGCTGTGTGAGTCATCATGCTGTTATTCAGTTATTTTCTGATCATAACTCAGTCTATCAAATGTTCAGTCATCTTGCTGCTCAGTTTAGTTTAACATGTTTGATGTTCAGTCATGTTAACTGATGCATAAAGCATTCATTGCTACACTCTGCTTAGTTAGTATGAACAGTAGTGGGTCGACCCACCCTTGCTGATGCGTCGACCCATCAGAACACTGACTGTCTGGGTATCAAAGTCTGTACATCAGCTTGATCGAGTAAGTCTGTACAACATGCCTTAGTGTTCATATCATTAAGTCTGTACATTGGCATCTCTTCTTCAAGTCTATACATTCCAGCATTAGTGTGCTTCACGCATTGTTCATGTCTCTACACTCGTCCCATGCATGGTTTAAAGCCCACACATTACAACTCTCACCTAGCAAGTCTGTACATTGCATCATCTTATTCATGCTGTGTCTTGGTGAAGTCCACACATCGCTGTGGTCTATGCATCTCATTAGTCTATACACCGTCCATCTGAGTGTCTCATGCAGAGTCAATTCATATAGTCTATACACTCTGGTGCATGTTGCTCGTAAAGTCTGTACAGCGTCAACGCACTAAGTCTGTACACTCGACTCGCCTTTGAATTGGTCAAATGTGTACACTCCTTCACTGTAGCTTTCACGTTTCCAAGTCTACACATTGTGAAAGTCTATACACTCATCACTTACCTTCGTTCAAGGCAAAGTCTATACACTGGGGTCTTTCCCTATGTTTCTTAGGCGAAGTCTGTACATTCGGTTCTAAAGCCTGAAGTCTATACACTCCAGCCTATTCCTACATTCAAGGCTTCAGCTACACATTAAGTCTGTACATTGGCTTCGCTCCATCAAGTCTATACATTGGCCGCTGTTCTCCAAAGTCTGCACAATGGTCTTCACACCTGAAGTCTGTACATCCACAGTTAAACTTAAAGTCTGCACACTGGTCTTCAAATCCAAAGTCTGCACATTGGTCTTCGAATTCAATGTCTATACATTGGGCTTTTACATGAAGTCTATACATTGTTGTGTGCATTGTAAAGTCCATACATTGGTTGTTGTTCTTCAATGTCTATACACTGCCTTTAGGATTTAAAGTCTATACAGTCGTTGCCTCCTTTGTTGAAGTCAACACATTGGGCAAGTCTGTACGTTGCATTCGCCTTCACAAGTCTATACAACGAAGTATATACACTGCAATGTACATACTTAAATCTTATGACTTCATTCTTGTTGCTGAAGGGAACAGGGTCGACGCTGGGAGCTTAAAGCGTCCACGCATCAGTTGACGAAGCCTTCACGATATCTTCCACTGCGTCAACCCCACAAGCAAGTAGCGTCGACGCAGCAGTTAAAGAAGCAGAGACCTTCACAGGCTATTCCACTGCATCAACGCCACAATTGAGCAGCGTCGACGCAGCAGCTAAAGAGATGAAGCTAATGGCTTACTGGAATGCCTCACTGCGTTAACGCCATTGATTGACAGCGTCGACGCAGCAAGTCAGATTGCTGTCATTGAGCACGTGAACTGAGAACTCTATACATCGGACTGAAGAGGCTAATGAAGGGCACGTGATCCGAGGTGCCTGACTCGTTATCCAAGGATGGACGAGATACCAGGATGCTGCCACGTGGTCTGAATTTTTAGGGCAGGAAATGTGGAAGCCACACGTGCCCAGTGTGCCTGCTGCTGCTGCTATATATACAAGACCTCTTCCACAGAAGAAGGTGATCGAAGCCTTGAGAGCAATAGCAGAAAAGCAGAAGTGCTGAGAGTTCGATCCAGTGAAGAAAAGAAAGAAAAGAAGAGAGCAGAGAAGAAAGTGAGAGTGAGAGCAGAAGAACGAAAAGAGAGAGATAGTGCTCGTGAGAAGTGAGAAGAAAGAGAGAAGAAAGAGAAGCAGAAAGAAGAGGAAGAAAAGAAGAGGAGGAGAGAGTCTATTGCAGATCAGTTCAGTCTGTTCATGGATCAAATCCAGAACGACTATGCTCATTGAGAGCTACATCTCTTGTGTTTCATTTCCAGCTTTTGTTGCTGTGTTTTTTATGTTTCTTTATTTTTTCTTTTGTTACTTTGGTTAGCCTTGTTCTTCCGATTGCCCTGCTGGGGATCGGGTTCCTCCTGTGGATTCAGGAGAAGGGAGACTTGTCTCCGGTTCTGGGCTTGTGGCTTGCAAGTCCAGTGGTCCCTCCGGTTGGAGGAAGAGAGGTCTTCGACCTCTGGTTGCTGGTGACGGGGAGTCACTGGCGGGTTCCCTCCAGGACTGGAGGAAGAGAGACTTCGGTCTCTGGTTTCCAAGTGGCTGGGAGTCACTTGGGGTGTCCCTCCGGTTGGGAGGAAGAGGGGAGGTTGTTCCCCTGGTCAAGTTGTGTGGCAGCACCTTGTTCGCAGACTGAGTCTGCTTGGTTCTAGCGTTTGCTAGTGAAGCCTCACTCCGGTTGGGAGTGAGGGGTGGATGTAGGTCTGGAGGACCGAACCACCTAAAAATCTATTGAGCAGTGGTTTGCTTTGTGTGTTTGCTTCCGCTAGATGCTTGGATAGGCGCGCTCCATGTGCTTGCTCATAAGTTTAATTGAATTAGTTTTATTCTGTGATTGCGTCTAGCATCTGACTTTTTATTTGGGCATTATTCCTAGCAGGATACATTCACCCCCCTCTGTATCCGGGCCTAGCACCTTAACAATTGGTATCAGAGCGGTGTCTGCTTAGAAGGTCCAGTGACCTGCAGATCCGATCCTGCTGTCTTCGGTGCTAATTTGTTTTTAGTGCATCAATATTCCTATTGCATTGAATTTTCTTGTTATTTGTTCTCATGGCCCATCCACCAATTTTCAGTGGTACGCATTTTAATGTATGGTTTGCTGGTCTGAAGAATTATGCTAATTCTGTTAATCCAGACCTGTGGAAAGTAATTTCACACGGTCCTCATGAACTACCAAAGAAAAAGTCCAAATGGACTGACAGTCAAAAATCACTGCATGAAGAAAATCAGATAGCAATAAATCTAATGAAGGCAGCTACTGATAGAGCTTTTCATTCATGTTTCTTTGATTGCAGTTCTGCTAAAGATATTCTGGACATACTGAAGCGAACTCAGAAGAGGAATGAGGACAGCTGCATGATGGCTGACAGAAGCAATCAAAGTAGCAGCCAAAATGAAGATGATGATGATGAGGTAAATCTCTTCGAGAATTTTTCTCTTGATGATTGGGAGAATGCATATGTTGAATTGTTAGAGTCACATGAGAGCTTAAGAAAACAGTATAAAAAGTTGAAGAAGGGTACTGGGATAGATAGTTCTAGCTCTCCATGTGAAAACTGTTCAAGTACGAAGTAATTTCATGATGCATGTCTGTCTGATAATCATATGTATAAAAATCAGAATGCAAAACTGAAGAAGGAACTTGAATGTGCTTACTCTGAACTAAACAAGCTAAAATCTGAAGATGACTCTCTCAGAAAACTCTCCAAAGAAGATGAAGAAAAATCAGAGAAACTTAAACAGGAGAACAAATTGCTGATTGAAAAACTTAATGCCATAAAGTCTGCAAACATAGAATTATAGAAAGATCTTGAAAAACAGCAAAAAGATATGAAGGAAATTGAAAATGGAAGAAAGTATGAAGTCAATTCAGAAGATCAGCTTCTAATAAATGAATTGGTTCAGAATGACAAACTTAAGGAAGAAAATGAGAAATTGGAAATGCTGAACTCCACTATGTCTGAGAGACTTCTAGCTTTAGAAAGAGGTAAAAGTGTTTGCGTTGAAGATTCTGATAAACTGAGCAATCTGGAAAATGAAATTGAGAAATATAAAACTGCTAACAAAGTTTTGAATGAAGCTATGAATTGCAGTAAGCAAGAGATTGCCAGTTATAAGTTACACATTTCCTCACTAGAAAAAGAAATTCAGGATTTAAAAAACTCCTTGTCTAAATTTGTGAGTGGGCAAGATAATCTGAACAAACTGCTGTGAGTAAAAGTCAATTTTCAGAAGGAGGGGTTAGGTTATAATCCTGTAAATAAAAAGAATTTTGAAAATAAAATTCATAAATCTTTTGTTGCTAGCTCTACTTCTCACACTTCTCAGAAGCCCACTGTTCAGAAAAAGCTGGGAACAAAGATTAATTTTAAGAAAGAAGGACTGGGTTACAGTCCAGTCATGAGGAATGTTGATGGAGTCAACCTGAAAACTATTTTTGTTAAATCTTCTAAACAGGATGAGCCTTCTACTTCATCTCCAACTCAGTACAAGGCTAAGAAAACAGGAAAACAGGATAAAAATCAGAAAAGGACTGTAAATCAGAAAATAAATGAAAAGGGTTCATCAGTACATATTGATCACAGTCCTCACACACACTCACAGGCATCTAAAAAGAAGATTATCTGTCATTACTGTCATAAATTTGGTCATCTAATGCATGAGTGCAAGTTGATGGAGAAGGATGATAAGAATGCTAGGAGATCTCATGATAAAAATCCTTCACCTCAGAAAAGGAGTGTCACATGTTCTAATTGTGGCAAATCAGGACACTCAATTGCTCATTGCTGGTTTGCTAGTGGTAAGAAAACCTTTTATTCATATCAGGCTAAATTCCCTGCAAACCAACATGTTTTTAGTAAAAATAAATCTGTTTCAATGAACCAGCACATCATCTGTTTTAACTGCAACATGATTGGTCACAAGACCTCTGAATGCTGGTCAGGTTCTTTTAAAAGAAATTCATTCAAATGCTCTCACTGTGGAAAGCATGGCCACAGGGCCATTGAATGCTGGCTGAATGCTGGTAAAAGAAATTCTATTTCATACTTTGAATGTGGAAAGAGTTGCCACAGGGCCATTGAATGCTGGCATGCTCAGGATAGAAATGAGAATTCTAAGAGAATGAATTCAACTCATTGTTTTAACTGTGGGAAGCCAGGCCGTAGAGCTGCTGAATGTTGGCTGGCCGATTTTAGTAAACAGAATTTTAATTTTGTCAACAACAAAAAAATTCATGCATATGCACATGGATTTCATGCTAACAAGAATGTGCATAGATTAAATCTGAAATCTAGAGCATCTTACTATCATTATAGTAAACAGAACTCTCTCTCTGCCAATAAACTTCATGACAACAGTAATGTGCATACGAAGAATTTGAAATCTGCAAATTCATGTCATTACTGTGGTCAAATTGGTCATTCAATGAATAATTGCTACTTGATGAAATCTGATGACCATGCTGCTAGAAATGTGCTGAGAAAACCTGCTAGAAGTAATACTGTCATGTCAGGACCCAAGACTTCTTGGGTGCCTGTTTGTGCAAAATAAGTTTGCTAACCTGCAGGTGTGCCTTGGAAGCTGAAGAATAAAAGGGGTTAATAAACCAAGGCACCCAATGATGCGGGACAATATGCTCTGATACCAATTTGATGCGAGACGGGACTGAAAAGGGCTAGGACCTATGAATGCAACACAGTGCGGCCAGCACTCGCAAAACAAGGCAAGCCGGGCGGCTGACCTCCGTTGCATTCCTCCGGGTGGAGGCGTCTCTCAACAAGAAACTCAAGCCCAACGACCGTCCCTATGAGGGAAGCACGAAGATCTCAGCGGCTAAGGAACCGCCGTACGCCTAAGGGAATCTAGTCCAAGCTCGGCGCTCGACTAGGGCCACGGGATGGGTGCTCTCAACTCACAGTCACGCGGTGACTAAAAGACTAGCTAGGATCCTAAGCACTCACGCGGCATAATAGAAAGCATACTAGTAAAGTAAATGCCAACAAAGGGAGCGTCGCATGTACCTCCACGCCTAGGCGTGGGGAAGAAACCCCGGTCGAGATCAACAACCCCGATACACAAGGATGAACAATAATACAACCTCAACCACAAATTGGTATCAGAGCATATTGTCCCGCATCAAATTGGTATCAGAGCTTAGGGAACCAGTTGGGTCCTCCTCGCGGCCAACCCTTCACCGAGTGCCGCCCGTCAGCCCGTACATCGGCAGCCCTGAATCTCTATGTTGTAGCATGTTATCTCCCTGCGAGGAGTGGGTATTTGTGGTTGAGGTTGTATTATTGTTCATCCTTGTGTATCGGGGTTGTTGATCTCGGCCGGGGTTTCTTCCCCACGCCTAGGTGTGGAGGTACGTGCGACGCTCCCTTTGTTGGCATTTGCTTTACTAGTATGCTTTCTATTATGCCGCGTGAGTGCTTAGGATCCTAGCTAGTCCTTTAGTCACCGCGTGACTGTGAGTTGAGAGCACCCATCCCGTGGCCCTAGTCGAGCGCCGAGCTTGGACTAGATTCCCTTAGGCGTACGGCGGTTCCTTAGCCGCTGAGATCCCCGCGCTTCCCTCATAGGGACGGTCGTTGGGCTTGAGTTTCTTGTTGAGAGACGCCTCCACCCGGAGGAACGCTACGGAGGTCAGCCGCCCGGCTTGCCTTTGGCATGCGAGTGCTGGCCGCACTGTGTTGCATTCATAGGTCCTAGCCCTTTTCAATCCCGTCCCGCATCAAATTGGTATCAGAGCATATTGTCCCGATGCGGGACGATGCGGGACAATATGCTCTGATACCAATTTGATGCGGGACGGGACTGAAAAGGGCTAGGACCTATGAATGCAACACAGTGCGGCCAGCACTCGCACGCCAAAGGCAAGCCGGGCGGCTGACCTTCGTAGCGTTCCTCCGGGTGCAGGCGTCTCTCAACAAGAAACTCAAGCCCAACGACCGTCCCTATGAGGGAAGCGCGGGGATCTCAGCGGCTAAGGAACCGCCGTACGCCTAAGGGAATCTAGTCCAAGCTCGGCGCTCGACTAGGGCCACGGGATGGGTGCTCTCAACTCACAGTCACGCGGTGACTAAAAGACTAGCTAGGATCCTAAGCACTCACGCGGCATAATAGAAAGCATACTAGTAAAGCAAATGCCAACAAAGGGAGCGTCGCACGTACCTCCACGCCTAGGCGTGGGGAAGAAACCCCGGCCGAGATCAACAACCCCGATACACAAGGATGAACAATAATACAACCTCAACCACAAATACCCACTCCTCGTAGGGAGATAACAGGCTACAACATAGAGATTCAGGGCTGCCGATGTACGGGCTGACGGGCGGCACTCGGTGAAGGGTTGGCCGCGAGGAGGACCCGAGCGGCGGTCGGCAGGTTCGCAGCAATGCGTGACTCGGCGGTGAAAGCTCCCACGACCTGATCCGGTGTCCGATTGAGGCGCCGTCAGTGAGGGCGCGTAGCTAGTTCACGGGAGGAAGTCTCGGCCAAAGGGGGCGTGCAGATTCCGTCCGTGGAAGCCGGGGGCGCACCTGCAAGTTGCGACAGGGATTCTGCTCCCAGAACCGCGTGATCGAGCGGGAAAAATGACAAGAAATAGCTCCGAAGGGCGAACGGAGCTCCGCTTGTTGGAGGACGAAGAGGACGCAGGGCAGCAGGTCCCGACCGAAGGGCTCGTTCAGATCCAGTCGTGATTGAGTGCAGCAAGCTCGGGAATCTGCAGGTAGTCCTGGCGCCGGGTGGACAGGGCAGACCTACACGACCTCACGGGAATGGACGTCACGAACAGCTCGGACGTCGGAACGGGGTGAGGTCGGCGGCGCTGGAAAGAGGACAGAGAGAGGTACGATCGGTGAAGATCCCACGTCCAAACTCGCTGATGTCCGTCCCGTGGAATTGTTTCAAGGGGGCGGACAGAACCAGGTTCGCAGGGAGAGGGGGTCCTGCGCGCGCTCACGAAGAAAATCGCCACGGGTGATGCCGAACTCCGAATGAGGCGATACCACCTCGCACGCGTTGGCGACTCGTAGCAGGATCACCCAAAAATGGGCTGGTCGCCCAAAGTCACCAGGAACAGAGGAGGACGTCGCAGCTCTTGGAGACAAGATCTGGTTGCACTGAGCTTGAATCTGTGAAGAGATAGAAGAGAGGGGGAACCTCGGCGTCGCACCGAGGGGATGGGGAGTCACACCCCAAGCTTGATCCCGTCGCAGGATCAAAGAGAAACAGAGGGGGGGCGCAGCCTCCTTCAAGAGAAACATCAACTTTTTTGTTTATTCATTTGATAATCCACCAAAAGAAAAAATACAAGTCTTATATATCCGGGGGGGAAGAGCTAGGGTTTCATCCCAAGCCACAAGGAAGGGGGGGGCGCAAATGGAAGGGGGGGTGCGACCAGCCCTCCTCCATTCAAGGGGGTTGCGGCCAGCCCCCCTCCAATCAAGGAGGGATCAAGGGGGGGGCGCCCAAAGGGGAAAGGGGGGGAGATGGAATGGGGAAAGGGGGGGGGGGCGCCCAAAAAGGGAAGTGGAGGGGCCAAGGGGAGAAGGTGGCGCAGCCACCAAAGGTGAGGGATGTACCCCCCTCCCCAAAACCCTAACCCTAGTTCAACCATCTATGGGCTAAGGCTAAGCCCAATAATAAAGGAAGATAGCCCAATACTCC
Organism: Amorphophallus konjac; assembly: GCA_022559845.1. NCBI lineage: Eukaryota > Viridiplantae > Streptophyta > Magnoliopsida > Alismatales > Araceae > Amorphophallus > Amorphophallus konjac. The sequence continues at coordinate 273,013,196 of CM040118.1, read as the reverse complement.
CTACACATAGTCTGATAACATAAAAGAACTAGATAACGTGTCCACGCAGGGACCAAACCTAGGCCCAACATGGCCTCAATTGAGAAGAAAGATCCTCTAGTAGATGCCGTAGTCGCCTAGCCAAAGAGATGCTGGCGTGCTCCGTGTGCTCCGTCGAGTGATGCGGCGCGTGTCCTCACCAATTCTCCCCGGGTGGGAAGAACTCGACCCCGTCGAGTAAGGGTCACGGTCGCTCAAGTAGCGCTCCAGCAGGTCCGGGTCGATCCTCTCCAGCTCTCCACGTGTGATCCAGGCGTCGTCTGTCGCAGGGCGCCCTCTCCAACGCACTAGGAAGCGTTGGTAGGCTCCGCTCCTGGTCGTGGTCACCTGCTCATCCAGTATACAATCTATATGCTCGCGTTTCTGTAATGGGGCTGGAAGAGGTGGATGCTCAGAAGGTGTAATACTCTCAACAGGAGGGGAGGGCCCAAAAAGCTCACTGGGAATCACCGTGGGATCCCGATATGCCACCAGATCTGAGACATTGAACGTCGAACATATCCCATAGTCGTCTGGCAGCTCAATCTCATACGCATTCGACCCAATTCGCTTCAAGACTCGAAAGGGTCCAGCACCGCGGGCCTGGAGTTTCTTCACGGCCCCCGAAGGAAACCGTTCAGGTCTGACCCTGATCATGACGTACTCTCCCTCTCGGAACTCACGGGTGCGTCGATGCGCATCAGCTAACTCCTTATAACGTGCGTTGCTGGCCTCTAGGTGGTGATGATGCAGACTCCGAATAAGATGGGTAGACTCATACCTACGTGAATGCAGGGGTGGTCCTGGACATCCAAATATGGATCTAATAGGCCTATGACATCTACCAGACTTGACAACATGGGGAGGACCTGGACAACCAAAGTATGACCTATCATGCACATGTGTCCTACTAAATAGGGTAGACTCAGGAGGACGACTAACCCCAAACTTACTCATGACATTACCCCTATATGATGAGGGACATGGAGAAACATGAGAGAGAGAGACATGTGTCCCCGGCCTCCTAAACTCTGGCGCCTGGGTGTATGCGAGGTGAGATGTTGACTAGCAGGTTTGGATGGGGTGTGATAATGGACCTTCTCGACAAGGTGGGGAAAAGAATATGAGTCGAGAGGCTCACTAGGGAGGGGATCGAATGGGTCAAAGAAATGATGACCCCTCCCGACAGGTCCCTTTACTATACTTGCCCATGTCCGACATTCACCCAGGTGTAGATGATCACCTTCAGGCGCTCTAATATATGGGGCAAGGGGCTCATGAGGGAGGCAAGGAAAGCTAGGTTCCTCCCTCGAGACCGTGATACCATAAGAGGGGACAAAATCAACCTCCATGGGTATGGGAAATAATAAAAGGACCTCGGAGGTGATATGTCCTATGGTGTAGACCGAGGTAATAGAACCCATAGCAGGGAGTGTAAAGCTATGACTATAGGGTTGGTCAGACCCTAAGGTCAACATATATGTCAACTCCCATTGACAATCTAAACTCCTAAGGAAGTCCTTCACATTTTCAAGAAAGCGGAAGGACCGAAAAGTGGTGTGAAAGGAGTTAAGGGGTACTATTGGGAGGACTGGTCCCATGGGTGTATAGCAAGGAATGGAGACATCTAGAAGTGGACCCTCCCTTAGCCAGCTAGCTAAAGACTCTCCAATGACCAGTTCACCCTCGGAAGGTAAGAATGGCTCTATATGAGGGTCTAAGGGTGAAGCATCTCTCTCGGGAATGGAAACAGAGTCCTCTATGATGTGGAGGGGTCCCTGGCCCTCTGTCGAAGGTCTCGGGCTGAGGGTGACGGCCCTAACCTCCAAAGGTTCAGGAATGACTGGGTGCTCCATGGGATCACTCCCTAACTCCTCAACCTCAGTTAGGTACTCCTCAGCCAACTCCTGTTCAGCCTCGTAAGTCACTGGAACTAACACAGGTGGGGCGGCTAGCGACACGGAGGTGGTCGGCGCAACGCCGTCGTGGAAGATGAACTCGCCTGGAAGGTGAGATGGGTGTAAGGTGCAGGTCCTCCTGTCCAGGTCGATGGTCGCTCTTCTCTCCTCCAACCAAGTTTGCCCTAAAATGATGCATGGACCAGCAAGTGTGCCGATCTTGCACCATGCACCATCGTAATATTGAACGGGGCCAAACCACCGTTGAAACTCGACAAAAGCTAAGCCATCATGGAGACCAATCTCCCCAGTCTTAGAGAGAGACTCAACAATGTCCTGTGAGACATGATTAGATGGAACCCTACTGATGAAGTCGATCTCCGTATGCAACCCATTAGGTAGGATGGCCACGGACATGACAGGGCGCTGAAATGACTCGGTCATCGATATAGGGATCGGGCCTCCCGACGACTGAGTGGTAGGGGCGACACCCAAGGGCAAGGGTCGTGCCATAAGAGCGTCGAATCGGGCCAACAGGGATGACCAATCTGACACGTGGGCACGCGGAACCACCATGGGGTTGGCGGGGAGCAGGACATGCAAGACTCAACGAGACAAGGATGAAACTCTAACTAGACACAAACCTAAAACGACAATGCAATGGTAGGTTACCTAGATGAACTAAGAGACTCAACGCACCCTAGACAACCTAAAGAATCAAATGACCTAAGACCCCAATTTGTTAGAACAAACTGGTTCCCTAAGCTCTGATACAAATTTGATGCGGGACAATATGCTCTGATACCAATTTGATGCGGGACAATATGCTCTGATACCAATTTGATGCGGGACGGGACTGAAAAGGGCTAGGACCTATGAATGCAACACAGTGCGACCAGCACTCGCACGCCAAAGGCAAGCCGGGCGGCTGACCTCCGTAGCATTCCTCCGGGTGGAGGCGTCTCTCAACAAGAAACTCAAGCCCAATGACCGTCCCTATGAGGGAAGCGCGGGGATCTCAGCGGCTAAGGAACCGCCGTACGCCTAAGGGAATCTAGTCCAAGCTCGGCGCTCGACTAGGGCCACGGGATGGGTGCTCTCAACTCACAGTCACGCGGTGACTAAAAGACTAGCTAGGATCCTAAGCACTCACGCGGCATAATAGAAAGCATACTAGTAAAGCAAATGCCAACAAAGGGAGCGTCGCACGTACCTCCACGCCTAGGCGTGGGGAAGAAACCCCGGCCGAGATCAACAACCCCGATACACAAGGATGAACAATAATACAACCTCAACCACAAATACCCACTCCTCGCAGGGAGATAACAGGCTACAACATAGAGATTCAGGGCTGCCGATGTACGGGCTGACGGGCGGCACTCGGTGAAGGGTTGGCCGCAAGGAGGACCCGAGCGACGGTCGGCAGGTTCGCAGCAATGCGTGACTCGGCGGTGAAAGCTCCCACGACCTGATCCGGTGTCCGATTGAGGCGCCGTCAGCGAGGGCGCGTAGCTAGTTCACGGGAGGAAGTCTCGGCCAAAGGGAGCGTGCAGATTCCATCCGTGGAAGCCGGGGGCGCACCTGCAAGTTGCGACAGGGATTCTGCTCCCAGAACCGCGTGATCGAGCGGGAAAAATGACAAGAAATAGCTCCGAAGGGCGAACGGAGCTCTGCTTGTTGGAGGACGAAGAGGACGCAGGGCAGCAGGTCCCGACCGAAGGGCTCGTTCAGATCCAGTCGTGATTGAGTGCAGCAAGCTCGGGAATCTGCAGGTAGTCCTGGCGCCGGGTGGACAGGGCAGACCTACACGACCTCACGGGAATGGACGTCACGAACAGCTCGGACGTCGGAACGGGGTGAGGTCGGCGGCGCTGGAAAGAGGACAAAGAGAGGTACGACCGGTGAAGATCCCACGTCCAAACTCGCTGATGTCCGTCCCGTGGGATTTTTGCAAGGGGGCGGACAGAACCAGGTTCGCAGGGAGAGGGGGTCCTGCGCGCGCTCACGAAGAAAACCGCCACGGGTGATGCCGAACTCCGAATGAGGCGATACCACCTCGCACGCGTTGGCGACTCGTAGCAGGATCACCCAAAAATGGGCTGGTCGCCCAAAGTCACCAGGAACAGAGGAGGACGTCGTAGCTCTTGGAGATAAGATCTGGTTGCACTGAGCTTGAATCTGTGAAGAGATAGAAGAGAGGGGGAACCTCGGCGTCGCACTGAGGGGATGGGGAGTCACACCCCAAGCTTGATCCCGTCGCAGGATCAAAGAGAAACAGAGGGGGGCGCAGCCTCCTTCAATAGAAACATCAACTTTTTTGTTTATTCATTTGATAATCCACCAAAAGAAAAAATACAAGTCTTATATATCCGGGGGGGAAGAGCTAGGGTTTCATCCCAAGCCACAAGGAAGGGGGGGCGCAAATGGAAGGGGGGGTGCGACCAACCCTCCTCCATTCAAGGGGGTTGCGGCCAGCCCCCCTCCAATCAAGGAGGGATCAAGGGGGGGCGCCCAAAGGGGAAAGGGGGGGAGATGGAATGGGGAAAGGGGGGGGCACCCAAAAAGGGAAGTGGAGGGGCCAAGGGGAGAAGGTGGCGCAGCCACCAAAGGTGAGGGATGCGCCCCCCTCCCCAAAACCCTAACCCTAGTTCAACCATCTATGGGCCAAGGCTAAGCCCAATAATAAAGGAAGACAGCCCAATACTCCCTACACATAGTCTGATAACATAAAAGAACTAGATAACGTGTCCACGCAGGGACCAAACCTAGGCCCAACATGGCCTCAAATGAGAAGAAAGATCCTCTAGTAGATGCCGTAGTCGCCTAGCCAAAGAGATGCTGGCGTGCTCCGTGTGCTCCGTCGAGTGATGCGGCGCGTGTCCTCACCACCCAAGTTGATAAACCCCATTCTCACACTGTTCAGGTAAATTCTCTGCATTTCCTGTTTTAAAACTCATTACATATCTTGGTTGATGTGTCCATGCATAATTGCTATTTTTTTTTCTGCATAGCATATTCACTCTTCATCTGCATTGTCTAAATTGAAGCCTCTGAACTCTCCACAACTGAAATTTATGCTTTGGACACTATGAGTATTCACATCTCTCAATGCTCATACTGTTTTGTCTGTTTAAATCTGAACTGCATATGAATGTTGTTGAAATCTGTATGTTGCATACTTCATTGAGAATCTGAATTGCATATAGGACTACATATTGAATTATCATGATTGACCTCAATGGTATATAAATGGTAAGCTACCAAAATGCAGGAAAATCTGTCTGGAGGTTCTTACTATGTGTGAGGTGGTCTTTTAGACCAAGTGCTCCGCCTAGTACCATGGGTCACTTTGCTGATAGGACAGTCTGATTGTGCACAAGTCACAATATCATTTGGAATCATATGTTCAGATTTTCAGTGCAAACATTACAATGTTTTCAGGGGGAGTTAATTGCATGTTTTTGCATACATATAGTGCATTGCATTTCCTTATATTTGAAAAAGCCAAAAAGAGAGTTTGAATGCATATTGTGAGGGGGAGTCAATGCATTGCATATAGGTTGTCAAATGCATACATTTGTCAGAATTCATTGCATATCCTTTCTTATTTATTTTGTTGACAAACCTTGACCATATTCTGAAAACTTTGAGCTTCACAATCTCTCTTAACAATTGATATTTCTCCTATCAATTGGTATCATTTGGGTTCAAAATTCTATCAGTCCTTCATGATGATTTCAATGGGCTATCTCGATCATAAATCTGAAAACTTTTGAACTAGAAATCTTCTATTGTACGTTTTTATGAATATCTGAAATAACTCAGGTGGTTTAAGTTTAATGTACTTAAGGGTTGACTTTAGAATCTCTTAAAAATATCTGAAGCATGTTTAATAAACCTTAACCATCTGTTTCATGTTGTGTCTTGTGAAAACTTCTGAAATCTGCACTTTTGAATACATGACTTCAACTGATTAAGTACATGAAATTATTATTGACTTGAAGCAAATGAATTTTTCTGAAAAGTCTAAAGGGTAATATCTGTAAGAGCAATGACCTTGGTCACAGAGAAACACATGTCCAAAGGACTGTGTCATGAGGTACCATAGTTAACTCTGATTAAGAATTCATTGAAATTCAGACAGAGCAATGGCATGCACACTGAGAAATACAACTCACTCATCAAGAAATGATTTGGAGTGTGTCATGATGTGTAAATGCTATCTCTGTTCATATATAGCATGACAGTTAGTCACACTAAGTGCTTAGGGATATTGGCCTCTGATCAAGGTATATCCTCTAGTTACAAGGTGTGCACTGAACTAGACTGCTCGTAAAATTTGTAGCATGAAAACTTGTTAAACATATCTCAATATCTGAATATTGATGCTAAAATCAAATTGCTACAACCCTAGACAAAATAATATGACTTCATAATTGCTTAATCTCAATACTAGTGCATGTAATTCTGAAAGAAGTCAATAAATTTGATTGTGTAAGACAAAGGGAGGATAATCAAGATAAATATGAGGGCTTGGTTCATTTTTATTAAAACATGATTTTAGATATCAATACAGAATTTTATTGATAAACTCTGCTTACATCATGTTTAAACCATGCTGTTCAATAAAGCTCATTCATAAGCCCTTATACTGGAAGACTTTGAAAAGTTATGTTTTAGATTTATGAGATTGATATCTCTTTGAAAATCTGGCTGAATTTCTTGTGTTTGGAGCATCCTTGAAAAATCTGTTAATTGAAACTCTTCTGCTCATGTCCTTGGCTCATTGACCTGAACTTCTCCTTGTTTGCCCCTGTGGTCTCCTTCTCATCTATCTCATAAGATTCCACTTATTGAGGGGGAGCATCCTTGTCATGCATCACTTGCATATCAATTGGCATCTATTCAGGGGGAGCATTCCTTGTCATACTGAATCATGTTCATATCATTTGTGACCTTGCATTCATATACTTAGGGGGAAGTATTGCATTTCTTGTTGCATCTGCATTTTTGCATTTACCCCTTCCCATGGCTCATCTTGATTATACCAAATGAGGGAGATTGTTTGCCAAAAAGGGGGAGATTTTCATTCACTAATGACTTTTTGCTAAAACTCTTAAAGGGGGAGAATTCTGATGACTTTTTATACATGCTTTAATTTCTCAAACTATTTTCTTTTTGATGAAGTCAAAGGGGGAGAATAATTTGAGTCATCACAATGCCTCACATCATCAGAATGACTCAATGTGTTGAAAGTGTTGCCATCATCAAAAAGGGGGAGATTGTTGTGCCCCTGTGGTTTTGATGATGGTTTTGATGATTGATTTTTGATGTGAGTTAATCACTATGAGTCATCTTGCTGTGTGAGTCATCATGCTGTTATTCAGTTATTTTCTGATCATAACTCAGTCTATCAAATGTTCAGTCATCTTGCTGCTCAGTTTAGTTTAACATGTTTGATGTTCAGTCATGTTAACTGATGCATAAAGCATTCATTGCTACACTCTGCTTAGTTAGTATGAACAGTAGTGGGTCGACCCACCCTTGCTGATGCGTCGACCCATCAGAACACTGACTGTCTGGGTATCAAAGTCTGTACATCAGCTTGATCGAGTAAGTCTGTACAGCATGCCTTAGTGTTCATATCATTAAGTCTGTACATTGGCATCTCTTCTTCAAGTCTATACATTCCAGCATTAGTGTGCTTCACGCATTATTCATGTCTATACACTCGTCTCATGCATGGTTTAAAGCCCACACATTACAACTCTCACATAGCAAGTATGTACATTGCATCATCTTATTCATGATGTGTCTTGGTGAAGTCCACACATCGCTGTGGTCTATGCATCTCATTAGTCTATACACCGTCCATCTGAGTGTCTCATGCAGAGTCAAATCATATAGTCTATACACTCTGGTGCATGTTGCTCGTAAAGTCTATACAACGTCAACGCACTAAGTCTGTACACTCGACTCGCCTTTGAATTGGTCAAGTGTATACACTCCTTCACTGTAGCTTTCACGTTTCCAAGTCTACACATCGTGAAAGTCTATACACTCATCACTTACCTTCGTTCAAGGCAAAGTCTATACACTGGGGTCTTTCCATACGTTTCTTAGGCGAAGTCTGTACATTCGGTTCTGAAGCCTAAAGTCTATACACTCCAGCCTATTCCTACGTTCAAGGCTTCAGCTACACATTAAGTCTGTACATTGGCTTCGCTCCATCAAGTCTATACATTGGCCGCTGTTCTCCAAAGTCTGCACAATGGTCTTCACACCTGAAGTCTGTACATCCACAGTTAAACTTGAAGTCTGCACACTGGTCTTCAAATCCAAAGTCTGCACATTGGTCTTCGAATTCAATGTCTATACATTGGGCTTTTACATGAAGTCTATACATTATTGTTTGCATTGTAAAGTCCATACATTGGTTGTTGTTCTTCAATGTCTATACACTGCCTTTAGGATTTAAAGTCTATACAGCCGTTGCCTCCTTTGTTGAAGTCAACACATTGGGCAAGTCTGTACGTTGCATTCGCCTTCACAAGTCTATACAATGAAGTATATACACTGCAATGCACATACTTAAATCTTATGACTTCATTCTTGTTGCTGAAGGGAACAGGGTCGACGCTGGGAGCTTAAAGCGTCCACGCATCAGTTGACGAAGCCTTCACGATATCTTCCACTTCGTCAATGCCACAAGCAAGCAGCGTCGACGCAGCAGTTAAAGAAGCAGAGACCTTCACAGGCTATTCCACTGCGTCAACACCACAATTGAGCAGCGTCGACGCAGCAGCTAAAGAGACGAAGCTAATGGCTTACTGGAATGCCTCACTACGTTAACGCCATTGATTGACAGCGTCGACGCAGCAAGTCAGATTGCTGTCATTGAGCACGTGAATTGAGAACTCTATACATCGGACTGAAGAGGCTAATGAAGGGCACGTGATCCGAGGTGTCTGGCTCGTGATCCAAGGATGGACGAGATACCAGGATGCTGCCATGTGGTCCGAATTTTTAGGGCAGGAAATGTGGAAGCCACACGCGCCCAGTGTGCCTGCTGCTGCTGCTATATATACAAGACTTCTTCCACAGAAGAAGGTGATCGAAGCCTTGAGAGCAATAGCAGAAAAGCAGAAGTGCTGAGAGTTCGATCCAGTGAAGAAAAGAAAGAAAAGAAGAGAGCAGAGAAGAAAGTGAGAGTGACAGTAGAAGAAGGAAAAGAGAGAGATAGTGCTCGTGAGAAGTGAGAAGAAAGAGAGAAGAAAGAGAAGCAGAAAGAAGAGGAAGAAAAGAAGAGGAGGAGAGAGTCTATTGCAGATCAGTTCAGTCTGTTCGTGGATCAAATCCAGAACGACTATGCTCATTGAGAGCTACATCTCTTGTGTTTCATTTCCAGCTTTTGTTGCTGTGTTTTTTATGTTTCTTTATTTTTTCTTTTGTTACTTTGGTTAGCCTTGTTCTTCCGATTGCCCTGCTGGGGATCGGGTTCCTCCTGTGGATTCAGGAGAAGGGAGACTTGTCTCCGGTTCTGGGCTTGTGGCTTGCAAGTCCAGGGGTCCCTCCGGTTGGAGGAAGAGAGATCTTCGACCTCTGGTTGCTGGTGACGGGGAGTCACTGGCGGGTTCCCTCCTGGACTGGAGGAAGAGAGACTTCGGTCTCTTATTTCCAAGTGGCTGGGAGTCACTTGGGGTGTCCCTCCGGTTGGGAGGAAGAGGGGAGGTTGTTCCCCTAGTCAAGCTGTATGGTAGCACCTTGTTCGCAGACTGAGTCTGCTTGGTTCTAGCGTTTACTAGTGAAGCCTCACTCCGGTTGGGAGTGAAGGGTGGATGTAGGTCTGGAGGACCGAACCACCTAAAAATCTATTGAGTAGTGGTTTGCTTTCTGTGTTTGCTTCCGCTAGATGCTTGGATAGGCGCGCTCCATGTGCTTGCTCATAAGTTTAATTGAATTAGTTTTATTCTGTGATTGCGTCTAGCATCTGAGTTTTTATTTGGGCATTATTTCTAGCAGGATACATTCACCCCCCTCTGTATCCGAGCCTAGCACCTTAACACGCCGTCGACCAAAATCTCCCCCCCCTTTCCAACCTGGCCTTTAGGGTCTATTTATAGAGCACCTAAAGTCCTAGCTCGAATTTAGGGTTTAGAAGCATTTTCAGGTCGAGATAATCAAACGAAAATCGAAGATAAACAGATTATCTTTTATCCAGTCGAAACGACACTTAAAATGGTTGATTATCTGCGGAGAAAATGATGGGAGAAGTTGGGGATAAAATCACAGATAAAGAGATAAAATCTGTTGAAATTCAGGAATCGAACGGATGAACGGTCTTACGATAGACCGCTCAACTGGATGGGTGGTCATGTTCTGGCCGTCCAACCCGGTCGGTGGAAATTCAAAATAAATAGAAAATAATCCAAATTATCCATCGAACTGACCGAAACCTTCGTCGTTGGACTCTCATAGATGAACGGCTCAGATGAGACCGTTCAAACGTTGAGCGGCCAAGGACAAACCGTTTTAGCCTTATCGGTGATAAATAGATTAATGGATAATTATCTGAGAAAACCCTCAAGCGCAAGACTCTGAGCGATGGGCGGTCACGACCCGTCCGTCCATCAAATGGAACAGCCAGAATAGGACCGCATAAATGCTTGTCGGTGAAAATTCAGAAAATTAACCAAAATAGTCCAAAATAGATGGACGGTCCACAGTCAACCGCACATGGATTGAGCAGCCCGTGATGAACCGTGCATGAACATGGGCGCCTGAAACTTATAGAAAAGCCCAATCAACCAAAAACCAAGGCCCGTTAAGCTCTGAATCAACTTGGACCTAACCAAGGAGGGAGGCAACCCATAGAACTGGCCCAAAGCGTGCCTGAAAATAACCCCAACGGGTGATGGACAACTCGAGGCATCAACAAATGGGAGTAAGAGGAACGACTCAACTTATCGGCATAAAACGGGTGTCAACAGTTACTATAGTTCCTGGTTCCGTTCAGTGCGTATCTCAGTCTCCATCGTTTTCGGCATCCGTAGCGAGATACTTGTGACGCAGTGTAAGACGTCAGTGGACGCATATGGCTATTTTTCTAGTGAGGAGGTGCTTCCGTCACTTGGCGCATGACCCACGTGTTTCTCGTTCTTTGTGTCGTGACCTTTTTCGGGTTAGTCTATTCTTGACTTCACCCGAGGTCGGCTCTGTGTAGCGTGCACGGCAATCTAGTCGTATATGCTTTGGGGTCTGTGTCTGTCTAGGTCCTTTCTAGGGTTCTTGCCTAGTTTTGTAGGATCTTCGATTTGAACCTTGTGTCTGTCGACGGATCGATAACTCCTAACTTTGTGAGATCATGATTCGCCTTTCTGTTGCTCTTCAGAGTAGTTTAGGGAGCCGTACTTCCTTCGGCAGTCATGTTTTGTCAGGTACGGCCTCTTTCTCTTCCTCTTTCTCTTTCCCTTTCCTTTTAGCTGTCCTACTCCTGCTATTACGGTTTTCTTTTACAGCTTTCTAGTAGTAGTTTTTCCTGCCTTCTTTTCTGCTTTACTACTACTATTGTTTTAGCTGTTGTTCCGTGTTACTGCATTATTTTTCAGTGGGGATCCGCGTGACCCCTACTGAGCCAGTGACACAAGGCTCACCCTTGCTTTTCAGGTGTGGTCGTCTCTGCTTCCTCCGTGGTTCCTGGTGTGGCGTGCTCGTAGTTGCCAGCGATACCTGCGTTGGGCTTCCCCTGACCTTAGTGTACGTTTTTCTTTCTGTTGGACTGTATTTGTCTTTCCTTTGGACTGGACTCTGGTATAATTGTTAATTTTAACTACTAATTCAAAGGTAATTTTATTTCTGCTACTTTAGTAAATCTAATTAATGAAATTTAATTACTTACTGTTATATCTGTAACTTCAATGTACTACACAACAATCCTTTTATATCTTCGGAGCTTCACAGCTCTTGGGAGGCTTCACAGGTTCCAAGTGGTATCGAGTATATCCGGTATCCGGAGTCCGGGTCATTACAGTTGGTATCAGAGCGTTGTTGTGTGAAGTACATGGGAATCCGAGATATTACAGTATCTAGAGTCCTGAAAGTCCAGTATAGTCTTTCGCTGGCTTAGGTTTCGAGATTCCTTGTCGCTTTGTTTCCGTGTGTTGTCTTGTGCGTGCTATGTTAGCACTGTGCGAGATGGTTTTGCTCTTGTCAGGATGTGACGGGATGGTCATGTTTGTCTCGATCGTGCTGTACTTGGCAGAGTTCGCCGGTAGGCTTGAATCTGTAGTACATTGTTTGAGATTTTTCCGTGGCTTGTTCAGGTGGCTGGTGACTTTTCGAGTTGGTGTGATGGTCGTACACGTTCTTACGTTGTTTAGGTCATCCCAGCTTAAGTCTGTGTAGCTTCTGAGGTGTTTCGCTTCTGTTGAAGTGGTTGATTTATTGCCTCGATTAAGAAGATGCTCAAGTGAACCTAGGATTTTCCTTCCTGGTGAGCTACTGTTAGTGAGCTTCATGCTTCTCATCCTGTTTGGTGGAGTCTTTTTCGAGGTAAGCCTTGGAATTACTGTCTTGGTGAGACCTTTGTCCTGTGTCTACTTAAGTGTGGACAGTATTTATTCTGAGCCTGATCTGCTCCTTGTTCGACGGTTGCTTGGCTTTGGACCTAAGCTTTGTGTTAAGAGCCATTGTATACCGTGTTCATCGTGCTGTGTCTGGCGACTGACGTGTTGTGAAGGTTCAGTAATTGTTTCAGGATGTAAGGGTAAGCTGAGATTAGCAGTTTTATTTGTGCTTTGTGCTGAAGCTGGTACTCTTCTTGATGTGCACTTAGGCGACTTGTGATCGGTTGCTCGCAGGATCAGTACTCGTGGCGTGTTATATTGCAGTTCCGTGAATTGCGATGGTGCCAAGTGTGTACTGAGATGCGGATGCCGAGGTATTTTCTGATGTGTGTGTGTGTGTTATATGAGTGCGCAGCGAAAGCGTGTGGGCTGATAACCCTCTGCTCCTCTGTATCTTTTTCTTGGGTGTTGTGCTCTCGGGATGTGATCGTGGTCCTTGAGATGCATTTCCCAAGATTGTTGTCCTTCTTGTTGTCGTGGGTCTTTTCTTGGTATGCTGCTTGAGGCATGGCTAGTCCATTGTAGTCGTATGTTTAGCTGTTATTGTGCCTTGATGTGACCCAGCTTGTGGTTGTGTTCCATGGTTCTGTGTTCAGTACAGAGCCAGGAGTCTGCAAGTGTTGTTACTGCTGTCGTTGTCGTTTTGTCATTGTTTCCCAGTGATTCTATCTTAGTATCGTGTGGACCATAATCTTAGCGGTTAGTTATGATGTACTCTTCTTTCCTGGTAGAGTTAGCATGTGACTCGATCAGATGTAACATCTGAGTGAGGACTGACTTGATTGTGCTTGTGGTCTAGTGCTGTCGTTGGCGTCCTGTGTTCCAGGCTTTCGTGGTTGGTTATGGCACTGGAGCCGATGATGTTGTGGAGTGTCAGCTAAGAGGACTATGTTTCCTTATTTACGCTGATGCTTGCTGTGTCTGTCATTTTGTTTCCTCGGTTGCTGTTGTCGTGGCATGGGTCGTGTCTCCTTTCCTGTGAGACGTAAGCGACGTTGCCTTGCTTCGAAGATGTCAGACTTATGTTCACTAGTGTGCCATGCTCGTTCTGTGGATCGATTTGCCTTGAGATCCAGTACGTGTGCTTGTGATTATGGTTTGGCAGTGTTCCTCTAAATTATGTTTTCCGAGATTCGTGCTGTTTCAAATTGTGTCTTGGGATTTGTTCTTCCCGACTTCTCCTTGATAGTTCCTTAAATTTTGAGGACGAAATTTCTTGAAGGAGGGGAGGCTGTAATACCCTGGATTCTTATCGGATCTTCCGGATCCTTATCAGAGTGCTTTCAGATCGCTTTTGTGGGTCTTGAGTTGAGTTTTACGATCTGCATGAGTTTTTCTCTCGTACAAGTTACGGAACCCAGTGAAGACTTTATTTCTCAGTTCATCGACTCGAGAACGCTACAGTTGCGATGCACTCTTTGAGAGGATCGTTTTGGCTATTTTTACATAATTTTCTGAATTAGTGGATTTTCAGCACAAAAATCAGAATTTTAGAAATTAGGAAAATTCTTAATTTATTTTCTATTTATTCTTCTTTCACCCTCCCTCCTCCCTCATTTCTCACATTTCCTTTCTCTCTCTCGTTCTCTCTCCTCTCTCCTCTCTGGTCCTCTCGACGTGGAGCGCGCGACCGTGGCGAGCTGGTTGAGGTGGGAACGTGATGGAGTGAACCTGGAGCGTGATGGAGTGGCGGATTGAGCGTGGCCCGGCGCGATCCCTCGGTGGATTCAAAGTCGGCGCGGTTCGTTGGTTTGGCGATTTTCGACGCGGTTTAGTCGCTTCGGCGCACGGAATCTTCGGTGGAGGTAGGGAAATGGATCACCTACTTCTCCTCTGTGTTCCCTCGTAGTTTCACGTCGAACGGTGCACATATGAGTGGGTTTCGTTCAATTTTAGGAAAAACATGCTCGGGGGGTGTGCGTCGGGTTCGTCAGAAAATGGTGACGGTTTTCAACTAGATTAGTTTCATTGTGACCCCCAGCATGTTAGCGTTCCAGATCTGCTGTTTTTATCGCGATTGGTCGTCATTTGGGGCCGGTACAAGTCTAGGAACCCCGGTGACCCAATTAGGGTCAATTCGATAGAATTGCCCATTTCTTGCGATTTAGATGTTGCATGGACCCCATCCAACCTGTGGAAGGTTATTTTTGTCGATTAGGACTGCTTCCCCTTCGTTTAGACGCGAACGGGGCGTGGAACGGCCGGATCCGGCCATTCCCATGGTTTTCCCGCCGTATCGTGCTAACGGTCATTTCAGAGACCGTCTCTTGCCTCTGGCGGCCCAACGATAGACCGCCACACTCCGGGGTGTGTCGGTTAGTTCAGGTCGGTTTAGGCTGGCGGCCTAAACTTAGACCACCTCTTGCCTCTGGCGCCCCTATGGTGGTGCACCAAGCTCAATGGTTTTTCAAAATTAGTGTAAGTCGGTTCGAGTCTTAGCGATTGTATGATCAACTACTATTTGCTCTAGCGGCTCTTTCTTATACCGCTAAGGGTCATTGACGTTAGTCAACGGGTTAAGTCGGTTTGAGCTGGCGGCCCAAGCTTTGACCGCCAACGTGTTGTAGCGCTCCTTCCTTAGACTGCTACAGTTCGTTTGACCGGGTCAAGATTCTAAGTCGGTTGGCTTTGGCGGCCCAACCTTCTAGCATTTCTTCCTTGTAGCGCGCCCTTCTTAGGCCGCTAAAGTCCGTTTGTCTTAGGTTAATGTTTTAGGGCAGTTAGTGTGGTGGTTTACTCTTAGACCACCTAGTCCGTGTAGCGCGTCTATATTAGACCACTTTTGGTGGTTTGACCGAATAGGTCAGTTCAGGGTTGACTGGGTTTAGCGAACTAATCCTTAACCGCTACAGTCCCCTAGTGGCCCATTCTATGACTGCCAGTGTTTGTTCCCCCGCTTAACTCCTGCGTGTCATTTTTCGATGTGTTGGTTTCCAAGTGCCTCGGCTTGACCTCATGGTTTGCCCATTGTCCCGTGGACGTCTTTTGATGTCCTATGAGGGCTATGACCATGTTATCAGATAGCCAGGCATACCCTGCTATTGGTTAGGTTTCTGTACTACTTCAGAGTCGTGTTAGGTTCTGGTCAACCCGGTGAGACCCAGTGGTTGACAAGTAACCGTGTGTGTGTCTCGACTATTCTGGATAGCTCGAGACAGTGGTTCTGGACGTTTTGAGGTACTGTCCTACCTCGGTTTGTGTGTTTGGGTGCGTTGAGGGTCTTGATGCTCCCTCAGGTCCCCGTGAGTCATTTTATACGGTTGTGTGGATCTGATGATCCAGTGTCAATTTTCTCGGCTTAGGATTAGGCTGATTGGCGGCTTGTCACCGTCGTTGTGCGACGATCTTGACTCCGAGTCATGAGACTCAAGGATCGTTGTGTTGGTAGGTCTAGTTACCTTGTCCTGAGTCTATTGGCAGTTGGTGTACTACCTTTGTGCTTCATAGTACGGGTGACAGTGCGTGCCTAGCCTGTCTGTACTCCAGCACTTGTGTTTCAGAGTCTCGGCGTCTAGTGAGCCTCCACTAGTCGTAGCCCGATGACATCGAGTGTCGGCCCACCTGGGAGTGGTGGCGGGGCAGTTCCCGAGATACGGTTTGTATGCTAGTTTTCGTGGGCTCCCTTGCCTTGCAATAGCGTCCTGTTGGGGGAGAAAACTAGCTAGAGGCATGGCTCAAGACATAGAGCTTGTGTATGCACACGTGGTCAGGGGCATTTTGGACAAACGCCAATGGGCGTGACCCTGACTAGTCACTCGTTACTATAGTTCCTAGTCTCAGTGAGTATCTCAGTCTCCGTCATTTTCGGGCGTCCGTAGCGAGATACTTGTGGCGTAGTGTAAGACGTCAGTGGACGCATTTGGCTATTCTTCTAGTGAGGAGGCGCTTCCGTCACTTGGCGCATGACCCACGTGTTTCTTGTTCTTTGTGTCGTGACCTTTTTTGGGTTAGTCTGTTCTTGACTTTACCCGAGGTCGACTCTGTGTAGCGTGCACAGCAATCTAGTCGTGTATGCTTTGGGGTCTGTGTCTGTCTAGGTCCTTTCTAGGGTTCTTGCCTAGTTTTGCAAGATCTTCGCTTTGGGCCTTGTGTCTGTCGACGGATCGGTAACTCCTAACTTTGTGAGATCGGGGTTCGCCTTTCTGTTGCTCTTCAGAGTAGTTTAGGGAGCCGTACTTCCTTCAATAGTCGTGTTTTGTCAGGTACGGCCTCTTTCTCTTCCTCTTTCTCTTTCCCTTTCCTTTTAGCTGTCCTACTCCTGCTGTTACGGTTTTCTTTTACAGCTTTCTAGTAGTAGTTTTTCCAGCCTTCTTTCCTGCTTTACTACTACTGCTGCTTTAGCTATTGTTCCGTGTTACTGCATTATTTTTCAGTGGGGATCTGCGTGACCCCTACTGAGCTAGTGACATAAGGATCACCCCTACTTTTCAGGTGTGGTCGTCTCTGCTTCCTTCACGGTTCCTGGTGTGGCGTGCTCGTAGTTGCTAGCGGTACCTGCATCGGGCTTCCCACGACCTCAGTGTACATTTTTCTTTCTGTTGGACTGTACTTGTATTTTCTTTGGACTGGACTCTGGTATAATTGTTAATTTTAACTACTAATTCAAAAGTAATTTTATTTCTGCTACTTTAGCAAACCTGATTAATGAAATTTAATTACTTACTATTATATATATGACTTCAATGTACTACACAACAATCCTTTTATCCCTTCGGAGCTTCACAGCTCTTGGGAGGCTTCACGGATTCCAAGTGGTATCGGGTCTACTTGGTAGTCCTATCAAGTATATCCGATATCCAGAGTCCGGGTCGTCACACTCTAGCTGCGTTGTTGCATCCCCGTCTGGCTGACCAGTAAAGCTGAAAAGAACGGGGGCCACCGGGTTTGCCACCGTCGCTCTCGAGGCGCAGCGTGCACCGACAACAGCCCCAGCCCATGGTAGATGTTGGCCAACGCCAGCCTCCGTCCCTCCACCAGCAAGCATGCGGGCCATAGTAGCTCTACCCACAAAAGACTATCTTCCCCATGGGGGACCATGAACGTTGCCAGCCAATATGGCAAATACGCAGCCAAGTGAGTCACGTCCGGTAGCCCATGGGGATTCCACCCCTCTCTCGGTGTGTAGATGTACCAGGAGTAAGTCCGGAACCGTAGCTCCACCTCCGTGTACTCCTCCCTTGGGGTCTGGTCTCGCGCGAACTCTTGGTAAAAGCAAAATGGCTTGTTGTAGAAATGACGGACCCATGCCTTCATAGGCACCCTCGGAGTATGTGCGGCCTTTTCTCTCCCTGCCACAGCTAAATCCCTCCAAGTCTTCAACAGATACCGGTAGCTGTGAGACACCCGGTACAGGCCCTGCACGTCAGTGTGACTGTGGTGGAGGTCATCCAACACCACCTCCTCGTAACCCTCACCGCTGATCGGCAAGCCTGAAATCCAGAAGAGGGACCACAAGTCTAGCGAAGTCTCCCCCTCTACCGTCGCCACTGTGTTCCACCGACGGTTGAAGCGCTCCGCCAGTGCCTGAATCAGCCCCGTGTAGCAGGGGTGGCCATATAGTGCCGCTGTCACTGCATATATGATCCCTGCTCGGTCCAGAAGCATTCTGTAATGGTGCAATATGCCCATCAGCCACTCGGTCGCACCCTGGTGCTATCAATGTGAGGAGATCACTGCCCAACGGCCACACCAGCTCACAACTATTTGTCGAAGGATCCCTTCCAGAAGGCTATGGTCATCATATCCCTCGCCAGCAAACTGCATCCCTGATGGCTCTAGCACCAGCCCCATCTCACCCTCAGTCTTGACCCGGTGATGACCGTGCAGGTCCCAAGAAGATAGATCCAGCTCCAACACGGACCCCGAACTGGTCTGCCCTGCTGAAGAAACCTAGGCAGTCTACACTGGGAAACTATCCCTGCCTCCAGAAATCTGTAGAGAAGCTAGGGAAGCTGTAGAATGCAACTCCATGCAGGCTGTCCCTGCCCAGCAAAATAGCTCGCTCCAGTCGACGGCGCTCTCCAGCAACAGAGGGGTCTCCGTCTTCCATCCCAGCAGGGGCAAAGCTCCCCATGAACTCAAACAGATGCCGGTCCAAAGGGAACTCTCTCAGGTAGCCTCCCGAGCGGTCATAAGTGTAAATCCCACCAGTCTTAGAGACCCTGGCCAGCTCCACGGCCCCGGCTGCCCTCGTCCCCTCACTAATGGGACCCTCAGCAATCAACGACTGCCCCAAGTCCAACTGGCCAATAGTGGCCTCAGTGATGACGGGCGGGCCGAAAGGAGACAAGGGCCGCCCGGTCCTCCTCACCCAGTGGTCCTCCTCACGGACCACATGCCTCTGAACCCAGTCATCTCTTCCAAACCTCGCCATAGCTGCAAGCAAAGCACGAAAGAGGATTAGTGTATATTGGGCAATGTATATGAAAAGCTAGCACCGGAAGAAAAAAACATGTGTGCATAAAGTGCATATGAAATGTTAAAATACAACCACAACGACACAGAACGAGGAGCTCATGGGCCGTCCGCCCTCATCTCGGCCTCTGACGCACCCCCCGTGGGGGGCATTTGTTGTACCCAGACATTTTCTCGGTGAAATAACAAGAAATAAATGCTCGGGAATTTTCCCGAACACCTTCAAGACGCTACTTACCCAGCTCCTTTTACCCCATACTAGGCCCAACTAAGGGTCCCAACCAGGTAGCCGTGACTCTGTTGACACTGAAAATATTTCTAATTTTTCTTGACCTTTGCTTTTGCAGGTCATAAACTTTGGCCGAGTGCCCCTACACCCTCAAAACGGGGAGCCGAAGGTTTAATCAGCGGAAAACCCGAGTGATCCGATCAAGACACACG
Source organism: Amorphophallus konjac (assembly GCA_022559845.1). Taxonomy (NCBI): domain Eukaryota; kingdom Viridiplantae; phylum Streptophyta; class Magnoliopsida; order Alismatales; family Araceae; genus Amorphophallus; species Amorphophallus konjac. The sequence continues at coordinate 272,993,800 of CM040118.1, read as the reverse complement.
AGATGTCGGAACGGTCCATAAGTGGCCAGAAAGACGTCCAACCAGGGCAGAAATACTTCGAGGGGTGACCCTCTTAATGAAGACACTCCACGTGTCCACAGCGTGGAGTTGGCAGTACAGATTGTTGAGCCGAAGGCTAAATCAGAAGAAAACCTGGGAAATCCGCTCAGCATACGCGGAATGCCGGAACGGTCCGTAAGTGGCCAGAAAGCCATCCGATCAGGGCAGAAATGCTTCGAGGGATGGCCCTCCTAATGAAGACACCCCACGTGTCCACAGTGTGGAGTTGGCGGCATGAATCAACGTGCCGAACACCAAATCAGGAGAACATCTGGGTTACCTGATTCGGGTATGCACCGCACCGGAAAGGTCCCTAAGTGGCCGAAAGGACGCCCAGCCAGGACAAAAATACTTCCAAGGGTAGTCCACTCGATGAGGATATCCCACATATATGCGAAGTTGAGTTGGTCGCATGGATTATAGTGCCAAAGGCCGAATCAGGACAAAACCCGAGAAGATCGGCACGGGTTCGGCACACGCCGGAATCACCGGAAACAGCAAATCGGGGCCCGAAAATGATTAAATCTATACTCTGAAGCCACTACATCAAATCCAAGGTTGTACCAGACGTCGAGCTTCCATTTGGGCCAGTTCCGAGGCGAAATGACAAAAACAAAAAAAATGCCATCCATTGACTCGGTGGCACACTTTATTCAAAAAATGAATTGGCAAAAAGGAAAAAAGTGATGAGTCGGTGGCACTTTTGGCACCTTTTTCAAATGAGTCGGTGGCACCTTTTTGGAACCTTTTAAGGTGAATCGGTGGCCCATGTTTGCAAGGTGAATCGGTGGCACCTTAACTTGTGCCATTGAGTCGACGGTGGTCCTCTCAAGCACGAGTCGGTGCCGTTGCCCTAGGGTCCTGTCCACCCTCCGATCCCCTGCTTTCGTTTATAAATACTCCACTTCCAGCGCCGCAGAGAAAAGGGGGACGGAGGATAGAAAGGAAGACACAAGAAGAGAGCCCCACAGAGAGAAACGAGAAGGAGGAGAGGAGGCGAAGACACTCGAAGAGAGCCCCGCAAAGAGCGCGCAGACACGGTGAGCTTAGAAAGAAAAAGAGAGAAGGCAGAGAGCGAAGGAAGGGAGAAAGAGCCGAAGAGGTGGGTTTCGCTACGGGGGAACGGCTTTTGTTTTCTTCTTAGATTCTATATCTCTGTATTTTCTCTCCCCCTCTATGATTGCAGGGAAGAATAAAGGATTTCGTTTATTAATCTGTTGTGCGTGCACCATTTACATTTGTCTTTGATCGTTCCTCTCATTTCCATATTTTCTCTCCCGATCGTGAGGAGGCCTCTACATGTGGCTATATTTCCTCCAAAGATCCCAGGATCGATTGGGTATATGAGTCCCTGATAATGGCCTGTGGCCACGCCCTCATGGGGTGACAATAATATTCCCTCCCTAGGGGTTTCTCCTCTCGCCGTTCAACGTGTTTCAGCATTATACCTGTGCCAATGTCCCACCGAAGGATTGGTTAGTGAATGAGAGGCTACTGGACGTCCTTTCACTCACCTTCGTCAGTTGTAGGGATGCCAGTGCACTCCAATAATCGATGCGGCAGTTGTCTGTCTGTTTCTTTCAAAGTCAGCACATGTGTGTCCCTTTGGTGTTCGATGGTTTGTCTTCGAAAGAGTATATCCCTCTCTCATACTGTTCTATCGGGATAAGCAGGAATCGCTCATGGCGATCATGATTGCTTGAAGATTGGGACTTACCTCATAACGAGGCAGAAAGATGAGGGCCATCTCGTCGATTGTTTATGATCGATTGTTTTGCCGATTCTCTTTATCGTCTACACCTGGGGAGGGAAACATCCATCAACCCTGTTCGTTTAAATCCTAATGGATTAACTTCACTCCAGGTTCCAGGGGGTCTGTCGCCCTGTCACATGTTCCCCTGGAAGCCCTTTGCACTGAGTGAGCAAATGAACTCGCCATCGGTATGGCCATAATCAGAGGCCCGTTGCAACCCTGATCTCCACGAGTCTCTCGCAGGCTGGCCCTTGGGACTCATAGAGTGGCGATTCTGGGAACTGAGGTAGTCCACCTAGGCTCCTCGGTGTTTATGGCTTGACATCGTCTACCGTGTGTCATGCTACTTGTTTAATTGAACATCTCTCTATACAGGGGAGATGCTGCCCAATTTTCTTCAAGATTTCCACACAGATTTCATTTCAGGGATGTCGAGGTGTGTCTATGTGCATTGACGTTTCTGATCGGCATGTCCCAGAGGACCTTGTCTTCGATTGGCGAACCAAGGAATCACCTATCTGTGTCAGAGTATGAACCTTTCACAGTAGACCAAACAAAAGAATAAAGAGGGTTTAATTCTAACTCTAATAAACACTGAAATTCTTAAAGCCCTTGAAATCTGTTCAAACCACTTAAGCACATTTCATTGCACAAAGACTTGAAAAAACCCCCTTCATACCTTGCATTGCTGCCCTTTAAAACTCCTGCGAAACCCAAATCAGTAAGGGCATGTGTGAATCGGTGGTGACGCCACCGACTCCCTTTCGCCCGTTGCGAGTCGGTGGCAACGCCACCGACTCATGCCTTTTTTTTTACCACGACGCCACCTAATCACTCCCTCCTCTTCATCCTGCACCGACCCACATCGCCTCCTTCTTCATCCTGCACCGACCTCCATCGGTATTGCACTGACCTTCAATGCCTTCGCCCTCCTCCTCTCACTTGCACCGACCCTCATCGCCCATCGCACCGGTGCGCTTCGCCCCCCTCTCGCATGCACCGACCTCCATTCCCGCTTGCACAGACGCATCTCGTCACCCCTTCGATGCTGCACCGACGCACAACATCACCGACTCAGCCTCCCAGGCCGGCGCGCCCGCATGCCCCCTTGCCGTTGCGTCGATGCATCTTTTCCCTTTCCACTATTGCCTCGACGCCACTACGTTTCATTTCATGTGATTCACCCACCTAATACCCACTTGCATCGACCCTTGTTACACACCCGCCAATACGAAATGCACACACCCGTTAATGCTTAACTCATATGCACACAAAACAACCCACGTCTAAGCACGTTGCCACCCATTCACATATCAAACAAAAGCAAACAAAAATATTGAGACAAATAAAAATACACTCATTCAAAATTGGGGAAATAAAAAAATGGTTAGAATAAAAAAATAAACAAATAATAATAATAAAAAGAAGATCGAACCATACTAACCGAATAATGGCCAAATAAAGAACAAAGAAATAAATAATAATAAATAAGCAAAGAGAATAAAAATGGTAACTGAATAAAAAAATGATAAATAAATAATAATCAAACAAGGGGCAATAAAAAAATAAAATATATGCATGCAATGTAAAAATAAACAAATAAACAATGCAAAGGGGAATAGCATAAATGAAATAAGAACAAAGAATTAAAAGAAGAGGCGCATTCGTGCAGCTAAAATAATAACAAGAATAAATAACAAACCATGAACACGATTGTACCCGTCTCGGGGATCTCACCTCCTCTAGACCCGAGTATGGGAATATTAATGACGCCCGACAAGTCATGCCTAGACCTCGGGATTCTTCTCATTATGGTCGTGGCATAGCTTCGCTCCGGGTCAATAATCCGCTATCTTCAATTCGTTTCGATCGAGTTTTGATCGCATTCTTTCAGTTCTTGAACAGTAAATTTGCCGTACCTCGGCATACATTGTCCCGATAGTATATGAGTCTGCCCAAACACGGTCATGCTCGGCCCACCTCGTGGTCCATACGTATGTACCGTAATGCCATGCGCAGTCTCAAAAGAAAAGGGCCCCAATAGCTCTCAAAACAAGAGAGGCGTTGTTGAAACCTCTCCTGAAAATCATTAATAAATGATCAAATAAACAATGAGCAATAAAACTAAATACCACTACTATGTATGCTTGCATGGGCCGCCTCTCCGGTTTATCAAATGGTGATTAGCGAAAAATTAGGTTATGCCCGACCGGAAGCTTTCACTATACGTGATGGTGGTCTTCGGACCTAAGCTCTCCGCTTTGTACCGGGAGCCGGTTTAATAAATAAATACTATCGATTTGCGTGCTTGCATGCAATTACATCGTCCATATATTCTATGGGCCCCATGGTCCTTCTATTTTGGCGGTTAATCAAGGGTTGTCCCTCTTCCAGAGGGACGTAATTAACACCGCAGCCTTTACGGTACGGCGGGTTTTGAGTCCCGACACGAACCTCACAATCGACTGACCAAGTTAGATCGAGCGTACAATAAATTTGTCACTCCGGTGACTGACACGCCTAACAAATTTTTTTAAATAAAAAAAATCATTCCACCGAAGTGGCTGTCATGTTCACCATACTACCCGCTCAACTGGAGTACACAAGAAGAAGCCTACTGGGGGCAACAAGAAGAGCTCCAGAGCAAGAATTGTTGCTGCTCCCCGAGGTCGATTGTCAGTGACTGGGAAATATATGTTAATCGGAGGAGTCTGAGTCTATTTCAATGGCCGCAATGCCAAAGTTTTGCTGGACCGGGTCAAACCAATCGTCCCCACCCATAACACCTTCCAAGTGCTAGCAAGCCAGAAGGTGAATTTTGATGAGAACAAGCAAGGGAGTCTTCTTCCAAAATTAATGAAAATTAAGCAAATGTGGGTTCCCAAGTGGACCAGAGATGCTGCAGCAGCCCTTCAGAACTTCAACAATTCTACTGATGTCCCTAGGAGAGGGGGGAACAAAGTGATGCATGCAGAGGAGGCCATAGCTACAACTCCTCCATCCACTGTCAAGGCCTGTGCAAGGCAAGCCGATATTCCTAAATATTCAAGGAGTCTCAATCAAGTGGCCAAACTAGCACGGCTTTCATGCATGCCATCGGCCTGAATCCAAACACTGCCTTCTGTCACCTCTACAAAGTGTAGCCAAGAAGACACAATAAGGATGGTCTGGGAGTATTTCCATAGCTTTGGGAGTCCCGTTGTGGGCCGGCAAAGGTCGCTTCATGTCGTCAAGGCCGAAAAAGAAGAAAAAGACAAAATGTCACCCGTGGGGGCGAATGAAAAGAAGAAGAAAGCTGGGGCTAGAAGCCTTGAAAGGTCTCCACAAAACGAAAAGATGAAGAGAACTTCTATATATAAAGAGCCAACTTTCTCCCGTCAGGCTCGAAGGGGAGTCGGAAAGTACAATAGAAGAATGTAAATCCTTACCTGCAATATGATAGGGGTGATGAGTGGGCATAGTACCATGCCGAATGAACAAGAGGAGCCAGCTGAGATCGCTGGAAGAAAAAGCCTAATGACAAGACATGGCAAAATTACCACTGAACTACTGCATGCCACCGAGGGCAAACAGGATGCTGATGAAGACATCGCTATTGTCACTGCCAGAACAGTGGTGTCTGAACAAGAAGGAGTAGTCACGTCTCCTCTATTCAAGTGTGCCTCCAGTCACACACTCAAAGGCACCAGTAATGAAGCAGCTATGGACCTCGCCGTCCTGATGATGCTGCAAAAGTTCCAGCAGGAGATGGAACTACTGAAGAGACATTTAAATGAAAAGACTGAGCATGCTATGTCACCCGAGCAACCTGGGGTACGAGCCGAGCCATTACGGGAAGGTTCCGACCCCACGGGTGCTCCTTCACCGGCTATTTTACAAACTGCTGATTAGAACCGGGCTACTCCCCAGCATTGTTCCCAGTGGCTTCAACCGGCACGGCTGAGTCAAATGCAGCAGCGGGCTCCCCTATCAGAGCCTCTACCACCTCATGTTAAGGCTTCGGCCTTACAATGGATGCAGCCCACCCACCTCTGCCCTCAACCAGTAGAGCCAGTTATGGTGAACGAGCTGATAGTGGAGCAATTGATCGAAGTAAGGCTGGCAAAGAGGGGTGGTGATGATCATGCCCCCTTTGACATATATGAAGTACCATATCCAGCTTATCATGCTGCCAAAAGATTACCACTCGGCATCAACAAACCACCAAAATTTGACAAACTTAACGGGCAGGGCTCCCCGAGAGAACACATGGCACACTATATGTCAGTCATGGGTGACTTGGCGGCGGATGAGTCGTACCTACTGAAGTTCTTCGGGTCTTCTCTGACAGGACCCACCTTTGAATGGTATTCTAGCTTGTCAGCCGGATTTGTTAAAGACTGGTCAGATATGCAGCGAAAATTCACAGAAAGATTTCACGTCACCAAGGCGGAGGTGACTGTGGCTGAGTTATTGGCAACCAAACAAAAAGATGATGAGCCTACTGCAGAATATATCAAGAGATGGAGGGATCTCAGCATGAAGTGCCAGCGTCCTCCGCATCCAGAAGATGCAGTACAGATGTGTAAACAAAATCTGAAGAAAGAGATCTTGGAAAAGATAATTGGAATACAAATCCGGTCTTTCGACCGATTAATTGATGTTGTCACAGAAGTGGAAGACTTCTTCGAGAGATACCCCACACTTCCTGCCGACTCAAGTCACCAAGCCAAGAAGGTTAACAAGCGACTGATGCTGAAAGCGGTCCATGCTGTTAGCCTCAAGGCGAAAAGGCATAAATGGGTGCACAATCTTCCCCCCAATAAACCTACTGGCTGTCAAGAAAGGCCTCACCAGTAGAATAAAGAAAAGAAGCTCTATGCTTTCCCCAGGGACAGGACTCGAGCATTGTTCGAATGGGCTATCAAGTATAACAAGATTACTCTTCCGAAGCCGAAGAGGCCTGACGACGTCAGAAGAAGAGATGACCCTTGCTTCTGCCCTTACCATCAAATCCTTGGACATCCTATTGAGGATTGCCAAATATTCAAGGACATCGCCCAGGGCCTAATAAAAAGAGGGGAACTACAGCTAGGGGAGCACAAAGTCAATCCTCCATGCCCGCATGAATTACCTACTCAGGGGGCATCAATTAACATGATATCTATATGTCAACAACTGGCCGAAGAAGAGCCAGAGGCCTACAACCGGCGCACCAATGAGGACTGTGTTCCATCTCCTAAAGAAAAACAAAGGAATCGGCGAGCAATGCCAACAAGAAAAAGAACAAGACCGGCACCTCGCCCGGCTCTTGAGATGCATAAAGAAATTAACCCAGCCGAAGAACTACTACAGACCATTATAAACGGGCTAGAAAAGCATGAGCAGCCCAATGGCCAGCCTATGCAGCTCAAGAAGCATGCCCCTCAAAGATGCAATGAGTTCCCCTGGCCAATAAAAAGAACTGAAGAAAAGGCAAAGATGTTGAATGCACCGAGCAACCCGCTGTGGGGGCAGATGCCAACCATAGAGGGGAAGAAAAAGAAACACACAAAGGTTGAAAGGAGACATATGGCCTTCTCCTGCAACACATTGTCAGCCTCGTCTAGCGGGACGCAAACTCCTGAGGAAGAACATGAAGAAATCTACTTTGTGCTGAAAAGAATAACCCAGGCTTAAGCTTCCGCCTCCCACTCATCTACTGGGTCCGGAGGAATGTCAAAACAACGCCCGTCAGCTAATAAAGGGGTGCAACACCACATGCCTCCTACACCCAGAGGCATAAAACACAAGGAGTTCATCTTGAAGGTGCTACCTGCAGTCGGCAATGATGGCAGGATGCCACACAATTTATACAAACCAGAGGCGGAAGGCAGTAGCACTCCCGGCCCCTTCTTACAAGACTCTGCCTTGGTGGCACTACTACACTAGAAATATCAAGAGATTGAAATGTTGCAGAGGCAGCTAAATGAAATGAATGTAAGTCTATACATGTCTCGATCGGCAGGACATTTACTTGAAGTGGTACAAGCTAGTGCTAGCTCACCTAAAGCCCCAACATAGCCAGCCATGCTCCAACTAATGCCTGAATATACAGGGGGCATCCCCCCTCAGCCACTCCAATATCCGGTCCCCCGGGCATGTCAGGAGGCAATGAAAGCGTCTCCGACAATGGCGTCAATGGAGCTGAATATGCAGCCAACTCCTTACATCAAAGTCCAACAAGTCTGGTGACAATAAACAGACCGAGGATAGAATAAACAATGAGCATGAAGTTGGCCGAAGAAGAAGTTACGGAGGCCGAATTACAAGCAGCCAAACAAAAAGATAATGAGTCTGCCATGGACTACATAAGAAGGTGGAGGAATCTCCGTGAAAGGTGTCGGCATCCGCCAAATTACGGGGACTCCGTTCAAATTTGCAAAGAAAATTTGAGAACAGAAATTCTTCGATGGGTCATTGGCATTAAGGTCACAACCTTCGAGCAGTTAAGTGACGTCATGGCTGATGTTGAAGTAATTATGGCCAAGCTCTACCCGGCTTCTACAGCCTCAAGTCAAAAGAATAAACCAACCGGCAAATACCCGGCGAAAAAAGAAATTTGCGCTTCAAATTTTGAAGTCTCCAAGCAACAAAAGAAGAAAATGAAAGAGGCAGTCAGCCTTTCTTCCGCCGAGCCAGCAAAATAAGGGTCTTCATTAAGGGGCAGAATGGTGAAACCATACTCCTTTCTGAGGGATAAGACTAGGGCTCTTTTTGAGTGGGCCCATGAATGTGGTAAAGTGGTGCTTCCAGAGCCAAATAAATCGGGTGATTCTGCAAGAAAAGACAATCCACACTTCTGTCCTTATCACCAAATGTTCGGGCATCCTATTGAGGATTGCTATGTGTTTAAGGACAATATTGAAGACCTGATCTAGAAAGGTGAACTGTAGTTGGGTGAGTACAAGGTGGACCCACCGTGCCCTCATCAAATGCCCGTCTTCAAAAGAGAAGCCCCACGCGACATCGTTGCCCCAATTGCTCCTCATAGATTTGGCTGAAGTCAACATTTAGCATTACCCCGCAGCTTGAATGTGGATATAAAAAAATTAAAAAAAAAGAAGAAGAAGGAAAGGAAATGGCCTATTCTGGGGGCAGGCACCCAAAAAAAAATGATGATAAGCAAAAAGAGAGCGAATGAAATTCCGCCTACTATGTCTGAGATGCTATCTCTCAGAGGTTGGGTCTTTCAAAAAAAAATGAAGGAGGCCTTAATGGCTGCATCTGTTGGGGAAAATATCACTCCCCTCATGACTTGGTCGGTGCCAAATAAGAAACTATCATTGTGGGATTGGTATGGTGGAGCGAACCACTCATCTCCTCTCTGAGGAGGTGAGCGCTCTCATATACACCCGCCTTGGTCTGTTAAAAGAAAAATGACGAAGAAAGGGGAAATTATGAGGTCAACAAGGCTTTCCCATCTGCCCCGTGGGCAGAAGACTCCCCAGTAGCATTGTATGGTAAATGCCAAGAGAAAATAAAATGACTATGCCATCTGTGGAGGTAGGAAGGCCCTGCAACCGTAACTTTGAAGAAAAAGGGTCAAGAGGATGACACTTGGCGTAAACACCGGAAGCCCGAGTCGAAGCTACTCTGAGCATCTCCTGAAGAAATCAATGATAGAAGAAGATAGATGTTGATCTGATGCATAGCTGTCATTGAATAACCCCAGGGGAACCATGTTAATCAATGGTCCCACCGATGCTAAAGAGCCCTCATTGGCCACTAGACCTCTCGCTTCAAATACGGGTCCATGCCCATTCAGGGGAGCGAAGAGAATAAGTAGGACTGACGCCCCGTCCTACGGGGATGCTCCCCAGCTGTCCCACCGGGGCTGACCCTCTACCCTTGATTTGGGACCTATACTCCCAGCCAACGCATTCTCATTGCCCTTCGGCATTCAGCCAACAATCACCCAACTACGCCAACAAAAGCCATATTTTTCTCACGGGGCTCTCCCACCACTACCGATGTGGACCCCTTCGCCCCATGTCGGCCTAATAAAATCTCCCTTTTCTCGGCATAAGGCACTCTGCCTTTGCCAAGCTCAAAACTTTGCCCATCAGCCCTGTCGGGCTATGTCCATAAAGCCTTTTTTTCCTTGGCCTAAGGCGCTCCGCCCTAGCCGAGCTTGAAAATTACCTTTTGTCCCATCGGGCTGGGTCAACAAAACCTTTTCCTTGGCCCGAGGCGCTCCGCCCTCGCCGAGTCCCAAAATTACCCTTTGTCCCACTGGGCAGGGTTCATAAAACCCTTTTTCTTGGCCCGTGGCGCTCTGCCCTCACCGAGCGCAAAAACTATCCCTAGCCTCACGGAACTGGGCCCTTGAACCCCTTCCTTCCCGGCTCAAGGCACCCCGTCTTGGCTGGACTCTTGGACATTAATCCCTAGTCCCACCCGCGTAATAAACAATGAAAGTCACCAATAGTCCCACCAAATAAAATGTCCCGCACCGCAAACGAGTCTATGCCAGGGAGACCAAAAATAAAACATAAAAAAAGCACACACAAAAACAAAAGAAGAAAGAAATAAAAAAATGAAGAAATGAAGATGATGATTTAAAATAAACTTAATGAATCAACAAACTCAAAAAATTCAACAAAACTGATAAATTCAACAGATTTAGCAAACTCAATAAACCCAATAAATAGAACAAAATCAATCACCAAAATAAATCAATCAATCTGGTGAACTAAATAAACCATGATAAACTTAATTAATTCAATAAATCAAACAAGCCAAATAAACTCAGGGGAACTAATAAACCCAACGAGCCCAATAAACCTAATAAAATCAATAAACTCAATTGATACAACGAAACTCAATAAACTCAATAAACAGAACAAATCAATCAACCCAATAAATCAATGAACTCAATAAACTCGATAAAACCAATAAACTCAATGGAATTGACAAAAGGTTCAACAAACCCAATAAGCTCAACAAACTCAATGAATCAACAAATCGAATAAACCAAATAAACTTTAATAAGCTCAACTAATGAATTCAATGAACTTAACAAATTCAACAAACCCGATAAACTCAACGAACTAAACCAACAAACTCAATAAACCCAACAAGTTCAATAAAACCAATAAACCCAATAAACTTAACAAATTCGATGAACTCAACAAATTCAACAAATTCAATCAATACAAAAAAATAAACTAACAAACCTTCGCTTTGTCTCAGACCTTCTGTCTTGGCAAGGTTTGTTGATCCCGTCATCTCCATGGGTCAACGGCCATATTCTATCCTGGCTTAGACCTCACGTCCGTAGCAACCCTGATAAAATAAAAAGGAATAAATAAATCAAAATAGATTAAAAGATTTAATAAAATAAACGAAAGAGCTTGGAAGAAAAAGAATTAAACCCTTATGAAAATAACGCCTCAGAGAAAGGCGCTACCTTACAAGAAACGCCCTCACCTAAGGCGTGAATTAAAGAAAGGACGCCCAAATAATAAGGCGTCAAATTTCAAACGACCAGAATAAAATAAAAAGGGCAAGATAGCGTAACGCCCTTTGAGTGGACGCGTTTCAACAAGTAACGACGCTTGACAAGGCGTCAATTTAAATTCGACGCCCTTACTTAGGACACTAATTCAGTTTGAGTTCCGTTCGACCCAGGAGTCTATCCAGGGTAAGTTGATAACTATGAGAAAGAGTTCGAATGTAGTAATAATTCTATCTTGGAAGTATTACTTCCAATCAAACACTACCTTTGTTAGGATTTCTAAAGTCCCTATAAGTAACCCCCCGTCGAACCCTAAAAGATCTATTTGGACGACCTACTACTGTTACGGTATGTGAAGAACAGTGAGTTCTTCTTGTATCTTTCCCTCTGTCTTTTTGATTTCATGAAGGATATTAATCTTTCATCTTCTTCCTCTAATACAGGTTAAGAGATCAATTGCGTACGTAAAGAACAAGGTAATGTTCTTCAATCTTTTCCCTAACTTCGGATATATTCTCATCATCCTTCCTTTTTCTTCCCCTACAGGTTGATCGAAGATCATCATCTTCATCATCCTCATCAAACGTCTTCTGTATTACCATCTTCTGTCTTGCTGCTGACTGTTAGAAGCTTCAGAGCATCAGTTTCTAACCAAGCCTTCGTCCGTTCATCAGATAATTCTCATAAGGTAGGTTTTCTCAAGCACTATAGCCCAAATCACCATAATAACTATGTTAAACCATATATATTAGTTCATGCATATAGTTTTCGCGAGTTTTAAATGTTTCTGGTGTTGGAAAGAAACGCCCTTTCCAAGGGCGCTACCTTAATACGCGACCCAGACAAGGGCGCTACTTAGAAAGAAACGACCATGACCAGGTCGTCAATTCCAGATTTGACGCCCAGTACACGGACGTCAATTTTCTCAATTGTTAATTACCCATGTTAATTATCCAATATTCACTTAAACATGATTCTAAATCAGTGCATGATCATATCCCGATATTTTTCCTGTCATGACCATGTCTCTTGTTTCTGGAAATTATAATGCTTGAAATCTGAAAATTCTTGAATTCACGACCCTGTATAGGTCGTCTCTCACTTGACTAACGCCCCTGTTCAGGGCGTGAATTGAACAGTAACGCCCCTGTCCAGGGCGTGTTTTTGATAAATTTCTGAATATATATATACTGCAAAAATGGAAGTAAAGAATGAACGACCACTGTATACGTCGTCAACTTGTAAATAAACGCCCCTTACCAGGGCGCATTTTTGGTAAAATACTGAAATATTGAAATTTTGTAAAAATGTAAAATAGATAAACGCCCTTACTGAAGGCGTTAATTACTTGAGTAGTGACTTTACTTAAGTCGTTATTTTCCTGTAAAAATGATTTTACCTGTTTCTGACAACCGATGGTTTCAGTATATCTATATATATGTATATCGGCACTATATCTCCACTCCGTGAGTATAGTCCCACGTTTCATGATGTTTTATCGATCACCCTCAATTCTCATTGACATACAAGCTCTCCATTGGACATTCCGTTCCTTTGGACTAGCAAGTTAGTCATAGAGACCTCCGTAAGACTCCTCGAGTCTTGGATTCCCTCAAGGCCGACTGAGCTGGTTGTATCCTAAAAACCCATTACACTATTGAATGCCATGTCACTCTAAAGAAACATGGTATACCGGCCCTTATAATATGCAAAGAGTATATCATGAGAATTCTTAATGGGATGATGATATCATGCCATTTGTTGATGTTCTTGTGGACCTCAATTCTATAATAAGAATGTGGGTATCTTGCCTTTGATATACTGTTTATGTGGACCTCAATTCTATATAAAGAATGTCCATACTTGTCATGGTACCTGAGTTAAGGGAACCTAATTCCACCTAGTTTCATCATTCATCGTGATTGTACCGTTGTTATCGCCTATCTATGTCCAATGTCGTATTTTTGGACTCCATTCTCTCAAAGTTATCCTACGTGTCTACAAGCTTAAATTGTTGAAATTCCATATTGGCTATATATATATATATACAAGAGTGGATGTCAAATATACATGATAAATGCCTGCGCATATAGGGCCCGATCTGGTCCTGGGAGGAGCACCCGAAAGTACTTGTGCCCATGGGAGTTGAATGATAAGGTATCTGGCATTATACCGAGTGCATGACTAGCTTGATTGGACATTCCACACAAATCTTGTACTTGACTCGTACTTGACTTGACATGACTTGCGTGACCCGAAAAAAAAAGGGTAATTACTTGTTTGCTTGATACATGATAGCCAAAGTTCTTGACATGACTTGCTAAAAAGTACTTGCTTGAATATCTGTTATCTTTTTCTTGAAAGCTCATGACTAGTTCATCTTGCTGTCTTATTGATAAATTCTTTCTCTATCTTGTCGTTTTATGCGAGCATGCATAGCTATAGTACATTCATGAAAAATGTAATTACTTAGACCCCTTGCTAAGCGTTTGAGATATAATTTCCTACTGAGCGTTCGCTCACTCCGTGTGTTCCCTACTTTTCAGGTAATTCCGACGACGAGGGAAGTCAATCGGATGGGAATGGTCAAGAGTGAAAGAGATAGAACTTTTCCAAGTGTCATCTAGTCTTTTTTCTATTTTCTTGAGTCAACTATGTACTTTTCCTTTTTAATTGAATAGAGTATTGGATTTGTAATAGTCTATCCATTATGAAATAAAGGATTGGGTTATCTTTCTATTTTGCGCATCTCTATTTTTTTGGTGTCGAATACACTACTACTCTGATTGACATGATTGATATAAACTCGTCGCGCACATCCGAGTATCTTCCGCGCTCGGGGCGTGACAGTTTTTGTGGTATCAGAGCCTAGGGTATTCAATTCCTAGGAAAACCCAAGTCCAAGGATAAGTTTTAAACCTTTAACTAGTGAGATTGGGTAGAACCAAGGGTTAAAATTAACATAGAAATACTAGTCTTTAAATACAAATCACGTATTAATATAGTTATGGTAATTGTAGGATAATGGCTGCCGAACGTGCTCAATGGCGCAACATGCAGCGTACACTGCAAGGCATGACTCAAGTGCTGCAACAAGTAACACAAAGAGGTGGACAACGAGCAGGAAGTCTCCACCAGACTTTCAAGAACATGAACCCGCCCAAGTTCACGGGTTCTACTGATCCAGATGACGCTGAACACTGGATTAGGGAAACAGAACGAATATTCCGTGTTATGCAATGCACGGATCAAGATAAGGTCTTATTAGCTACTTTTCAGTTAGAAAGGGATGCTAGATGCTGGTGGGAATCAATAGAGGCTACTATAAATCAAGATCAGGTTTCGTGGGAGGAATTCGTTGAACACTTCAACGTAAAATATTTCTCGGACCGAGTTCAGGAAAAGAAGGCTGCAGAATTTGCTGCATTAAAGCAACGATCTTTGTCAGTGGCCGAGTATGAGGCCCAATTCTCTAGATTGTCTCGGTATGCTAAGCATCTAGTTAGCACCGAGAAAATGAAAGCTAGGAGGTTTCTTAATGGGCTCAGGCCCCAAGCTATTACTCAACTGGCGCCGATGGACATTCAAGTCTACTCGGAGATAGTACGCCGAGCTCAACTATTAGAAGATGCCACGGAACTGTCTGATAGGATTCGTGGAAAAAATAAGAAGGAACAAGTTACAGGATCGGGTTCCTTTAAACCCAACTTCAAGAAAAGGCCTAGCAATGGAGGAGCATCCTCACAAGATCAAAAGTTCAAGAAGACCAAGCCCTTCTCTATCACCACTACCTCTCCAAATACAGTGTGCAAACATTATGATAAAGCGGGTCATAGAGCAGAAGAATGCTGGAGGAAACTTGGAGCATGTCTCCGTTGTGGGAGTCGTGAGCATCGGATTCCCGATTGCCCATTACTTAACGATCAAGCCGGTGTCGGGAACGCCCAGTAACCAAGAATGCTCGTCTTCATGCAATCAAGGAGATCGAGCAAGAAGAAGAAGGCGGCTTAGTGGAAGGTACATTGAAAGTTTGTTCCAGGAATGTATATGTCTTAATTGATACTGGTGCATCGCATTCTATTGTTTCTAAGAAGTTTGCTGACCCATTACCCCTAGAACCGGAATGGATAAAGTTAGTTTTATCTACTCCTCTGGATGATGAGACTGATATTACACATCATTACCAAAACTGCGAAGTATTGGTTCAGGGTAGAAATCTCCCTATTGATCTCATATGTTTAGATCTGAAAGAGTATGATGTTATACTAGGAGCAGATTGGTTATCCAAGTATCAGGCAACGGTTGATTGCCGCAATAGTAAGGTTACATTCAAGGAATTTCCAGAACTAATCTTGACCAGCCCCAAGGGTTGGAGCAGATCCCCTCTTATTTCAGCTCTCCGAGCTAGCAAGCTCATCAGGAAAGGATGTGCATCTTTCCTTGCCTTTGTCACAGTTAAAGAAGCTAAGGAAGCTAAGCTAGAAGACATTCCAGTGGTACAAGAATTTCCGGACGTGTTTCCGGAAGATTTGCCAGGATTACCCCCGTAAAGAGAAGTGGCCTTCACCATTGACTTAGTCCCTGGTGCTGGTCCGATTTCAAAGGCACCTTATAGGATGTCACCTGCTGAACTCAAGGAGTTAAAAGAGCAATTGATGGAACTCATTATGAAAGGATTCATTAGATCAAGTACTTCCCCGTGGGGAGCGCCTGTATTATTTGTAAAGAAGAAAGACGGATCCATGAGGTTATGCATCAACTATCGACAGTTGAATCACCTCACTATCAAGAACAAGTATCCACTGCCGAGAATCGATGAATTGTTTGATCAAATTTCAGGATCCATGTACTTTTCCAAAATTGATCTTAGGTCAGGATATCACCAACTAAGAATCAAGGACGAGGATATTCATAAAACCGCATTCAGAAGCAGGTATGGCCATTATGAATTTGTTGTTATGCCTTTCGGACTAACGAATGCCCCTGTTGCCTTTATGCAGTTAATGAATAGTATATTCAGGCCTTATTTGGATCAATTCGTGGTGGTCTTTATTGATGATATATTGATTTATTCCAAGACCAAGGAAGAGCATGAGGAACATTTGAGGATTACATTACAAATATTGAGGACAAACTAATTATATGCAAAACTTAGCAAGTGTGAATTCTGGCTTGAAGAAGTGACTTTTCTCGGACATGTTATATCAAAGGATGGCTTGTCTGTAGACCCATCAAAGGTTGAAGCTGTAAGGAACTGGGAAAGACCGACCAATGCTAGCGAGATCCGAAGTTTCTTAGGTCTTGCCGGCTATTACAGGCGATTCATCAAGGATTTCTCAAAAATCGCCGTGCCACTTACGAGGTTAACTCGCAAGGAGATCCGTTATGAATGGGATGAGGAATGTGAAAGAAGCTTCCAAACTCTCAAGGATCATCTTACTACAGCTCCTATCTTAGCATTGCCAATTGAAGGAGAAAAGTTCGAGGTATACACTGATGCATCTGGCATTGGCCTCAGGTGTGTTCTAATGCAACAAGGGAAGGTTATAGCCTACTCTTCTTGTCAATTAAAGAAGCATGAAGAGAACTACCCCGTCCATGACTTAGAATTGGCCGCGGTAGTATTTGCACTCAAAATATGGAGACATTTTCTTTATGGAGTACAGTTTACTGTATACTCCGATCACAAGAGTCTCAAATATCTTTTCTCACAGAAGGAACTAAATATGAGACAAAGACGATGGCTGGATTATCTCAAGGACTTCGACTTCAATATACAATATCATCCCGGAAAGGGTAATCATGTAGCAGATGCCCTTAGTCGAAAGCCGAGAGCACTGTTAGCCAATTGTATGATTCAAGAATGGAAATTGCTGGAACAATTCTCTGAACTCAATATAAGCATGGACACGGACCCTAGATGTGTCACATTATCTCATGTAAGCATACAGTCAGATTTATTGTCTGAAATACAAGCACTTCAGAATGATGATCCTACATTAGTAGAAATCAAGGGCAGATTAGAAGGATAATCGGATTTCCAATTAGCTTCTGATGGAAGATTAATGTTCAAGAATAGAACTTGTATACCGGACTGCCCAGAATTGAAGAAGAAGGTCTTAGATGAAGCTCATAGGTCAAGGTATACGATTCATCCTGGATCTACCAAAATGTACCAAGATGTAAAAAGAAATTTTTGGTGGCCCAACATGAAAAGGGAAATAGCGGACTACGTATCACGCTGTCTCACGTGCCAACAAGTCAAGGCGGAACACCAAAAGCCTGCTGGAAAACTACATCCTCTAGATATCCCTAAATGGAAGTGGGAGGATATTGGTATGGATTTCATCATGGGTTTATCTAAATCAAAAGGAGGACATGATGGAATATGGGTTATCATTGACCGATTGACTAAATCAGCGCATTTCTTGCCAATCAAGAGTCGATGGTCAGTTGATGTCTTAGCTGCACTATACATCAAGGAAATAGTCAGATTACATGGTATTCCTGTTTCAATCGTGTCTGACAGAGATCCCCGTTTTACTTCTCATTTTTGGAAAGGACTACAACATTCGTTGGGAACGAGACTTAACTTTAGCAGCCTTTCATCCTCAAACGGATGGTCAGACCGAGAGAACCAATCAAGTAGTCGAAGATATGCTAAGAGCATGCATTACTGATATTCGTGGAAACTGGCATGATCACTTGTCTCTGGTCGAATTTGCATACAATAATAGCTACCAGGCAAGTATACAACTGGCACCTTTTGAAGCCTTATACAGAAGGAGTTGTCGATCACCCTTATGCTGGGACGAAGTTAGAGAGAAACAACTGTTAGGTCCAGAAATGGTAAGGGACACTACCGGGAAGATACAATTGATCAAAGAAAGACTGCAAGTTGCTCATTCTAGACAAAAGGCTTATGCTGACACAAGAAGAAGAGATCTGGAATTCCAAGTTGGAGATCATGTATTTCTCAAGATATCGCCTGGACGTGGAATACGAAGATTTGGTGTTAAGGGCAAGCTTACACCAAGATTTATCGGACCTTTTGAGATACTAAAAAGAGTGGGCGAGGTTGCTTATCGCATCGCATTGCCACCTCAACTGTCCGAAGTACATGATGTATTCCACATATCTATGTTGAAGAAGTATGTGCACGATCCATCACATATTATTGAGCATGGAAATCTAGTAATCCGGAAAGATCTCACATACGAGCAGAAGCCCATAAGAATACTAAATCGAGAAGTATGAACCCTAAGGAATAAGGCTATTCCTATGCTAAAAGTACAATGGAATAAGAATTCAGAACATGAAGCTACATGGGAGACCGAGGAATCTATGAGGAAGCGATTTCCAGAGTTATTTTCGAAGGTATGAACTCTACACTCTCCATATGTAAATATATGCTAGGAATTTGGGGACCAAATTCTTTTTAAGTGGGGGAGGGTGTAGCAACCCTGATAAAATAAAAAGGAATAAATAAATCAAAATAGATTAAAAGATTTAATAAAATAAACGAAAGAGCTTGGAAGAAAAAGAATTAAACCCTTATGAAAATAACGCCTCAGAGAAAGGCGCTACCTTACAAGAAACGCCCTCACCTAAGGTGTGAATTAAAGAAAGGACGCCCAAATAATAAGGCGTCAAATTTCAAACGACCAGAATAAAATAAAAAGGGCAAGATAGCGTAACGCCCTTTGAGTGGACGCGTTTCAACAAGTAACGACGCTTGACAAGGCGTCAATTTAAATTCGACGCCCTTACTTAGGACGCTAATTCAGTTTGAGTTCCGTTCGACCCAGGAGTCTATCCAGGGTAAGTTGATAACTATGAGAAAGAGTTCGAATGTAGTAATAATTCTATCTTGGAAGTATTACTTCCAATCAAACACTACCTTTGTTAGGATTTCCAAAGTCCCTATAAGTAACCCCCCGTCGAACCCTAAAAGATCTATTTGGACGACCTACTGCTGTTACGGTATGTGAAGAACAGTGAGTTCTTCTTGTATCTTTCCCTCTGTCTTTTTGATTTCATGAAGGATATTAATCTTTCATCTTCTTCCTCTAATACAGGTTAAGCGATCAATTGCGTACGTAAAGAACAAGGTAATGTTCTTCAATCTTTTCCCTAACTTCGATATATTCTCATCATCCTTCCTTTTTCTTCCCCTACAGGTTGATCGAAGATCATCATCTTCATCGTCCTCATCAAACGTCTTCTGTATTACCATCTTCTGTCTTGCTGCTGACTGTTAGAAGCTTCAGAGCATCAGTTTCTAACCAAGCCTTCGTCCGTTCATCAGATAATTCTCATAAGGTAGGTTTTCTCAAGCACTATAGCCCAAATCACCATAATAACTATGTTAAACCATATATATTAGTTCATGCATATAGTTTTCGCGAGTTTTAAATGTTTCTATTGTTGGAAAGAAACGCCCTTTCCAAGGGCGCTACCTTAATACGCAACCCAGACAAGGGCGCTACTTAGAAAGAAACGACCATGACCAGGTCGTCAATTCCAGATTTGACGCCCAGTACACGGACGTCAATTTTCTCAATTGTTAATTACCCATGTTAATTATCCAATATTCACTTAAACATGATTCTAAATCAGTGCATGATCATATCCCGATATTTTTCCTGTCATGACCATGTCTCTTGTTTCTGGAAATTATAATGCTTGAAATCTGAAAATTCTTGAATTCACGACCCTGTATAGGTCGTCTCTCACTTGACTAACGCCCCTGTTCAGGGCGTGAATTGAACAGTAACGCCCCTGTCCAGGGCGTGTTTTTGATAAATTTCTGAATATATATATACTGCAAAAATGGAAGTAAAGAATGAACGACCACTGTATACGTCGTCAACTTGTAAATAAACGCCCCTTACCAGGGCGCATTTTTGGTAAAATACTGAAATATTAAAATTTTGCAAAAATGTAAAATAGATAAACGCCCTTACTGAAGGCGTTAATTACTTGAGAAGTGACTTTACTTAAGTCGTTATTTTCCTGTAAAAATATTTTTACCTGTTTCTGACAACCGATGGTTTCAGTATATCTATATATATGTATATCGGCACTATATCTCCACTCCGTGAGTATAGTCCCACGTTTCATGATGTTTTATCGAACACCCTCAATTCTCATTGACATACAAGCTCTCCATTGGACATTCCGTTCCTTTGGACTAGCAAGTTAGTCATAGAGACCTCCGTAAGACTCCTCGAGCCTTGGATTCCCTCAAGGCCGACTGAGCTGGTTGTACCCTAAAAACCCATTACACTATTGAATGCCATGTCACTCTAAAGAAACATGGTATACCGGCCCTTATGATATGCAAAGAGTATATCATGAGAATTCTTAATGGGATGATGATATCATGCCATTTGTTGATGTTCTTGTGGACCTCAATTCTATAATAAGAATGAGGGTATCTTGCCTTTGATATACTGTTCATGTGGACCTCAATTCTATATAAAGAATGTCCATACTTGTCATGGTACCCGAGTTAAGGGAACCTAATTCCACCTAGTTTCATCGTTCATCGTGATTGTACCGTTGTTATCGCCTATCTATGTCCAATGTCGTATTTTTGGACTCCATTCTCTCAAAGTTATCATACGTGTCTACAAGCTTAAATTGTTGAAATTCCATATTGGCTATATATATATATACAAGAGTGGATGTCAAATATACATGATAAATGCCTGCGCATATAGGGCCCGATCTGGTCCTGGGAGGAGCACCCGAAAGTACTTGTGCCCATGGGAGTTGAATGATAAGGTATCTGGCATTATACCGAGTGCATGACTAGCTTAATTAGACATTCCACACAAATCTTGTACTTGACTCGTACTTGACTTGACATGACTTGCGTGACCCGAAAAAAAAAGGGTAATTACTTGTTTGCTTGATACATGATAGCCAAAGTTCTTGACATGACTTGCTAAAAAGTACTTGCTTGAATATCTGTTATCTTTTCTTGAAAGCTCATGACTAGTTCATCTTGCTGTCTTATTGATAAATTCTTTCTCTATCTTGTCGTTTTATGCGAGCATGCATAGCTATAGTACATTCATGAAAAATGTAATTACTTAGACCCCTTGCTAAGCGCTTGAGATATAATTTCCTACTGAGCGTTCGCTCACTCCGTGTGTTCCCTACTTTTCAGGTAATTCCGATGACGAGGGAAGTCAATCGGATGGGAATGGTCAAGAGTGAAAGAGATAGAACTTTTAAAAGTGTCATCTAGTCTTTTTCCTATTTTCTTGAGTCAACTATGTACTTTTCCTTTTTAATTGAATAGAGTATTGGATTTGTAATAGTCTATCCCTTATGAAATAAAGGATTGGGTTATCTTTCTATTTTACGCATCTCTGTTTTTTTGGTGTCGAATACACTACTACTCTGATTGACATGATTGATATAAACTCGTCGCGCACATCCGAGTATCTTCCGCGCTCGGGGCGTGACAACGTCTCTGCTAGGTTGGTCAACTTCGAGATGATGCCAGGCTGACATCCTCATCTGCACATTCTATCCTTGTTTCAGACTTTCCGTCTGAGCAAGGTTCGTTGACTCCGACATTTCGTCAGATTAACATCAATATTTAGCCCTGGGTCTGGACTTCTCATCCGGTTACCATCTGGTCTGCCCTCACCCCAAACCGTCTATCGGGACAGGGCCCGTTGACTTCGACATGACGTCAAGTCAACACCTATCCTATATTCTGCCCTTGGATTAGGCCTCACGCTTCTGCCAAGTTCGTTGGCTTGGACAGGACGTCGAGTCAACACTTATCCTATATTCTGCCTTTGGCTTAGGCCTCATGCCTCTGCCAAGTTCGTTGACTTCGACATGACGTCGAGTCAACACCTATCCTATATTCTGCCCTTGGCTTAGGCCTCATGCTTCTGCCAAGTTTGTTGGCTTGGACAGGACGTCGAGTCAATACTATCCTATATTCTACCCTTGGCTTAGACCTCATGCCTCTGTCAAGTTCGTTGACTTCGACATGACGTCGAGTCAACACCTATCCTATATTCTGCCCTTGGCTTAGGCCTCACGCTTCTGCCAAGTTCGTTGGCTTAAACAGGACGTCGAGTCAACACTTATCCTATATTCTGCTCTTGCCTTAGGCCTCACGCCTCCACCAAGTTCGTTGGCTTTGACCTAACGTCGAGTCAACACCTATCCTATATTCTGCCCTTGGCTTAGGCCTCATGCCTCTGCCAAGTTCGTTGGCTCCGATAGGACATCGAGTCAACACTTATCCTATATTCTACCCTTGCTAAGGCCTCACGCCTCTGCCAAGTTCGTTGGCTTCGACAGGACGTCGACTCAACACTTATCCTATATTCTACCCTTGGCTTAGGCCTCACGCCTCTGCCAAGTTCGTTGGCTTCGACAGGACGTCAAGTCAACACCCATTCTATATTCTTCCCTTGGCTAAGGCCCCACGCCTCTGCCAAGTTCGTTGACTTCGACATGACGTCGGGTCAACATTTATATCCTATGTTCCTTCCTTGGCTTAGACTCCATGTCATCGCCAAGTTGATTGACTTTGGCAGTCTGTCAAGTCAACAACCATTTTCTACCCTGGCCCAGACCCTGTGTCTCTCCCAGGCTGGTCGTTTTCAACATGACTTCGAGACTACAATAGTGTTTTATGTCTTCCCTTGTCTCGGACATACCGTCTAAGCAAGGTTTGTTGACTCCGATATCCCGTTGGGTCAACGTCCATATTTCACCTTTGGTTCGGACCTTCCGTTCGTTCAGAGAACAAAAAGACCCTTCTTCTACTTCTGGCTCAGACCTTTTGTCCAGCCAGTTAACAAAAAGACCCCTTTCACCTTTGATTCGGACCTTCCGTCCGACCCCATAACAAAAGACCCCTTGACATTTGGTTCGGACTTTTCATCTAACCAAACAATGAAAGACCACTCCTTCACTTCTGGCTCGGACCTTTCGTCCAGCCAGTCAACAAAAAGACCATTCTTTCACTTCTGGCTCAGACCTTTCGTCTAGCCAGATAACAAAAAGACTCTTCTTTTACCTCTAGCTCGGACCTTCCGTCCGACCAGGCAACAAAAAGACCCTTCTGCTACCTCTGGCTCGGACCTTTCGCCAAGCCAGACAACAAAAAGACCCTTCTTCTGCCTCTGACTCAGACCTTTTATCCAGCCAGTTAACAAAAGGACCCCTTCATCTTTAGCTTGGGCCTCTCGCCCGGCCGAGAACAAAAAGACCCTTTTTACCTATGGCTCTGCCCCATTCATCCAGTTAAAGAACAAAAGGACCCTTATACTGCTAGCATCATGACCTTGCATCTAGGCTGACACGTAAATTAACAAAAACATCCTTGTCTGACGTCACGGCTCCTTCTGCCTAAGCCGGTAAATATTATATCATGACGTCATGGCTTTCCGCCTAAGTCAAGCTGTCCGGCGTCATGGCCTTCCACCTAAGCCAGTAAATATTTTATCTTGGCGTCATGGCCTTCCGCCTAAGCCAAGTTGTACGGCGTCATGACTTTACGTCTAAGCCATTAAATATCTGTGTCCAGCGTCATGGCTTCTTGCCCAAGTCGGTAAATATTATATCTTGGCATCATGGCCTTCCGCCTAAGCTAAGTTGTATGGCGTCATGACTTTACGTCTAAGCCGTTAAATATCCTTGTCCGGCGTCATGGCTTCGCGCCTAAGCCGGTGAATATTATATCTTGGCGTCATGGCCTTCCGCCTAAGCCAAGTCACACGACGTCATGACTTTATGTCTAAGCCGTTAAATATCCGTATCCGGCGTCATGGCTTCGCGCCTAAGCCGGTGAATATTATATCTTGGCGTCATGGCCTTCCACCTAAGCCAAGTTGTACGGCGTCATGACTTTATGTCTAAGCCGTTAAATATCCTTATCCGGCGTCATGGCTTCACACCTAAGCCGGTGAATATTATATCTTGGCGTCATGGCCTTCCGCCTAAGCCAAGCTGTACGGCGTCATGACTTTATGTCTAAGCCGTTAAATATCCTTGTCCAGTGTCATGGCTTCTCGCCTAAGCCGGTAAATATTATATTTTGGCATCATGGCCTTCCGCCTAAGCCAAGTTGTACGGCGTCATGACTTTATGTCTAAGCCGTTAAATATCCTTGCCCGGCGTCATGGCTTCTCGCCTAAGCCGGTAAATATTATATCTTGGCGTCATGACCTTCCACCTAAGCCGGTGAATATTATGCCCTGGCATCATGACATTATGTCTAGGCCAAGTTATTCGGCATCATGGCTCTCCGCCTAGGCCGGTAAGTGTTCTCCCTTGGCATTATGACCTTCTGTCTAGGTCAAGTGGTCTGGCGTCATGGCTCTATGCCTAAGCTGGTGAATATTCTGCCCTGGCATCATGACATTATGTCTAGGCCAAGTTATTCAGCATCATGGCTCTCCGCCTAGGCCGGTAAATGTTCTCCCTTGGCATCATGACCTTCTGTCTAGGCCAAGTGGTCCAGCGTCATGGCTCCTTGCCTAAGCCGGCGAATGCTCTCCCTTGGCGTCATGGCTTTACGCCTAATCCAAGTCATTCGGCATCATGACCTTCTGTCTAAGCCGACAAGTCATCTTATCATTGGCCCGGAAACTATCATGCAACCCAATGAACAAAAAGACCTATCTACCTTGGCATTACGGCTTTACATCCAAGTCAAGTCTCTCGGTGTCACGACCTTCAATCAAGGCTGACCACTACCTTACTATTGGCTCGGAATCGCACTCCGAACCAATGAACGAAAAGACCCTTCCCTTGGTTTCACACCAACTCCTGACCCCTTTCGGAATTCACAACAACATATAGCATCTTCTCTCCATTGCCGTGACATCAGCCACCTACCTCTTAAACTGTCAACCTGCGGGTGCGCCTATTAAGCCCCATATATAAAAAAAAGAAAAAAAAGAAAGAAAAAGAAAAAAAGAGAGAAAACAAAAAAAGAGAGAGAAAAAAGAAAAGTAAAAAAATAAAGTAAAAAAAAGAAAAAGGAAAGAGAAAAAAAAGAGCATAACGTGGCTTGCTTGCTTGCTTATTTCGCGTGCATGTTTGCCTGTAATATAGCATTGATACACTTCCTTCAAATTTCTAAGATCGCATGCTCTCTTGCTAAATAATGCTGCCCAGATTCTGTGTCGGTGTGCGTCACGGCACACACTAAGGAATGAAAAGCCAATTCTCGGTAAGTACATACGGACAGGGGAAGAGTCGTGACTATGTTGCTAGCATAATTTACATGATACACCCTAGACGAAACTCCCACACTTCACACACGATATAAGCAGTGGCCCCTAGCCGTAGGGACGTCATAAATTCTTCCTAACACTTCATGGAAGCTTAGAATCTCTGCACTCGTGTGAAGGGTAATCGTGAGGAAAAAGCTGCCTACCCCCTTTAAAAAAAATATGAATAAAAGGATGAATCCTATTAGCCGGAAATCTCCATTAAGACACATGAGGAAACTCGTGCCGAACGGTGAAGTCCATAATAGCACTATGAATAAAAGGATGAATCATAGTAGCCGGGAATCTCCATTGGGACACATGAGGAGACTCGCGTCGAACGGTGAAGTCCATAATAACATTGCGAATAAAGGAATGAATCTTACTAGCCGGGAATCTCCATTGAGACATATGAGGAGACTCGCGTCGAGCGGTGAAATTCTGAATAAACAAGGGGGATGTGCGAAGCTACCAAAAGTCGAGAACCCCAAATGCATGTGTGGGTAATAAAGTAATCCTCTAGTGTTACTTAGAACGTCTGCACGTCCCTATGTTTAGGTCTCGTTGCCCATATAATTGCACTTTCACTCTATGGAGGAATAGTCTTGGGTGCGGATCATGTCTTATGCTTTGCATGTACTCCACGCAATTTCCTCTTCACGTATGAACGTCTCCCTTAGTTGTGCTTAGTGAGCTGCACTCCGTCCGCGAATTTTGGGCATTGTCCTTATCCTATCCCTGATATAGGGGAACTACACTATATATATACTATGCATGCTGGTGATGAGTGCTTGTGTGTTTGCATGAGAATAAAAACAATGATGATAGAGACATAAATGAAATAAAAATGATAATAATAATAATAATAATAAAATGAATAAAAATAATGCTAATAATGAATGAAAAATAAGAATAATATCAGAATAATAAATAATAATAATAATAATAATAAAAGAGATATGCATATACAACATTTTCAAATGGGCTATGGGCTACACCCGCAGGTCCCGCTCTTTCGTTTCTCACTCGCGACACCCGCGAGTGGGGGGCATTTGTTGACACTGAAAATATTTCTAATTTTTCTTGACCTTTGCTTTTGCAGGTCATAAACTTTGGCCGAGTGCCCCTACACCCCCAAAACGGGGAGCCGAAGGCTCAATCAGCGGAAAACCTGAGCGATCCGATCAAGACACGCGGAATGTCGAAACGGTCCATAAGTGGCTAAAAGGACGTCCGACCAGGGTAGAAATACTTCGAGGGATGGCCCTCCTAATTAAGACACTCCACGTGTCCACAGTGTGGAGTTGGCGGCACAGATTGCTGAGCCGAAGGCAAAATCAGAAGAAAACTCGGGAAATCCGCTCAGCACACGCGGAATGCCGGAACGGTCCGTAAGTGGCCAAAAAGTCATCCGATCAGGGCAGAAATGCTTTGAGGGATGGCCCTTCTAATGAAGACACCCCACGTGTCCACAGCGTGGAGTTGGCGGCACGAATCAACGTGCCGAACACTAAATCAGGAGAAAACCTGGATTACCCGATTCGAGTACGCATCACACCGGAAAGGTCCGTAAGTGGCCGAAAGGACGCCCAGCTAGGATGAAAATACTTCCAAGGGTAGTCCACTCGATGAGGATATCCCACATATATGCGAAGTTGAGTTGGTCACATGGCTTATAGTGCCAAAGGCCGAATCAGGACAAAATCCGAGAAGATCGGCACAGGTTCGGCACACGCCAGAATCACCGAAAACTACAAATCGGGGCCCGAAAATGATTAAATCTATACTCTGAGGCCACTGCATCAAATCCAAGGTTGTACCGGACGTCGAGCTTCCATTTGGGCCAGTTCCGAGGTGAAATGACAAAAACTATGAAAATGCCATCCATTGAGTCGGTGGCACACTTTATTCAAAAATGAATTGGCAAAAAGGAAAAAAGTGATGAGTCGGTGGCACTTTTGGCACCTTTTTCAAATGAGTCGGTGGCACCTTTTTGGAACCTTTTAAGGTGAATCGGTGGCCCATGTTTGCAAGGTGAATCGGTGGCACCTTTGCTTGTGCCATTGAGTCGACGGCGGTCCTCTCAAGCACGAGTCGGTTCCGCTGCCCTAGGGTCTCGTCCGCCCTCCGATCCCTTGCTTTCGTCTATAAATACTCCACTTCCAGCGCCGCAGAGAAAAGGGGGATGGAGGATAGAAAGGAAGACACAAGAAGAGAGCCCCACAGAGAGAAGGGAGAAGGAGGAGAGGAGGCGAAGACACTCGAAGAGAGCCCCGCAGAGAGCACGCAGACACAGTGAGCTTAGAAAGAAAAGAGAGAAGGCAGAGAGCGAAGGAAGGGAGAAAGAGCCGAAGAGGTGGGCTCCGCTATGGGGGAACGGATTTTGTTTTCTTCTTAGATTCTATATCTCTATATTTTCTCTCCCCCTCTGCGATTGCAGAGAAGAATAAAGGCTTTCGTTTATTAATCTGTTGTGCGTGCACCGTTTACCTTTGTCTTTGATCATTCCTCTCATTTCCATATTTTCTCTCCCCATCGTGAGTGTTGGGTTCGGTGCTAGTATTCAGAGGGGGGGTGAATGAATATGGCCTATAAAAATTTCACCCAATTGACATATTAGGCTCACTAACTATTTAGAAAGCTAACTAGACAGATTTATCAAATCTGGAAGACTAATTAGCAGATGCGGAATAATACAAATAGATAGTGAGCATTCTAACAAGACAAGTTAGACAAACAATAGCTCAATTAGAATTTCGCTCACTCAACAGATTAAACACTTAGAACAAAATCTGATCAAGTCATCTAATGAACCTGTGATCAACCACTTGGAGCGCCCCTATGCAAACATCTAGCGGAAGCAAACCATAAGCAATCAAACCACAATGCAAGAGGGGTTTTTAGGTGGTTCGGTCCTCCAGACCTACATCCACCCCACACTCAACCCGAGTGTGGCTTCACTAACAGCTGGGCAACACAGCTTGCCAACAACCGCTGGGCAATACAGCTTAGCCGTCCAGAGGCAGCACCTCTGCAATCCGCTGACTAACAGCTTGACAAAGGAAGTTCAAAAGAAAACAAAAGATGGGAGTAAACAGCATCGGAAAGCTGTAAGCACTAAGCACAGAATATGGCTCTTATAGAGCTGACTGGAGTGGATCTGATCTAACTTCCAGCAAGAATAGATCTCCCTCGATCTCACTCTTTTTCTTCACTCTCTCTCTTCTCAACTCCTTCACGTCTGCTTCTCTCCTCTTTTCTTTCTCTTCACACTCTGCTCGAGCTCTCTATCTCTCACTTTTTCTCTTCTGCTTCTTCTCTCTTTCTTTTCTTCTTCTTCTGCTGGATCGTGGAAGCTCTCTCTCCTTCTAATTCTTCTCTCAGCTTCTGCTCCCTGGCTTCGATCACGATCAGCCTCCATCTGAAGACGAAGGCTCCATTATATACCAGCAGCAGCAGCAGCAGCAGGGCGTGTGTGGCTTCCACAGTTCCCACCCTAAGAATTCAGACCACGTGGCAGCATCCAGCAGGCTGTCAATACACGTGTCCTCATCTGGGCATTCTCCTTATCCTTGGATCACGTGCCCAGCACCAGTACGCTCAGCAACTGGAGTTAGATGGCGTCAACTCACTTGCTCCAAGGAGTTGACGCAGCCATCAGAGATCTTCAACCTTTTTAACTGCTGTGTCGACTCCATCAGCCTGCTGCGTTGACGCATTGAAGACAGCCAGAGATAAGTTGCCCCTTTCTTGAACTGCTGCGTCGACGCTGCCAGTTGGTGGCGTTGACGCACGAACATGTACATTTGTATACTGGCGTCTCTTTAGCTGTTGCGTCGACGCTGCTTGATCAATGCGCTGACGCACCAGAGTAATCCACCAGCTTCTTTCTTGATTGTTTGAACTACTGCGTCCACGCCACTTGATCAAGGCGTTGACGCATTGGTGTGTTCCAGCAGCTGAAATTGGATGTCTTCAGCCCTCTTGCGTTAAGGGGTTCATTAGCCTCTTCAGTCCCTGTCAGACAGATGAAACGAAGTCATTAGTTCTAAGTCTATGCTTTGCATTGTATAGACTTAATGAATACAAAGGCTTCATAAGCCTCAGATGAAGGCAGGCGCTGTGTAGACTTTGAACCAGTGTACAGACTTGTAAGTAAGAGCCAATAAATAGACTTGAAACGCTTAAGGCATTGTACAGACTTGTTGAGGCTCAAGCAGTGTACAGACTTCGAAGATCCACTGTGGATGTATAGACTTGATCATCCAGCAATGTATAGGCTTTCAATGTGAAGACTTGAATATGTGAAAGCTACAGTGAATGAGTGTACACACTTGACCAGATCAAGGGCAATTCGGATGTACAGACTCTGAGGTTCAAAGCCAACGGCTGTACAGACTTAGAATATTAAGACTGATGTACAGACTTCATGCATTGACGCTGTACACTTGAGAATGCTCACAGCGTTGACGCTGCATGAGACGTAGGCTGTACAGACTTTGAAGTCTGGGGGTGTCGACGCATGATGCATGAGACACACTTGCTGCGTTGACGCTGCATGACTTGCGAAATGCAAAGAACATACAGAGGCTGCAATGCACCGATCTTAATACAAGCACAAAACACTTTATGCACTCTCATGCATTCTCCACAGAATATATCAGTTATATGCATTCAGATTGTTATGATTCAATGATTCAAAGTCAAGCTATTAGCAAAACAAAATGGTGACTCATTCGTGTTGCTATCATTAAAACACCACATTCATCAAAGTACAAGGGGCACAACAATCTCCCCCTTTTTGATGATGGCAACATAATGAGTCACACTGACTCGTCAAACTATTCTCCCCCTTTGACATAATCAAAAAGAAAGGGAATGGTTTGAGAGACACAATGCAACACACAAAGACACTTGTGACAATGAAACATCACTCCCCCTATCATCATGCAAGATTAACTACTCTCCCCTAGATGCAAAGAAACCATAACTCCCCCTGAAGCACAGGAATGGATTCAGGTTATCCAATAAATCAATCTGAATTCTGCCTTTACAAAGAATCTGAATTCTGGTGAAAAGACCACATAATCAGAACTTATTGCAGAACAAGATGGAAGATTCCAACAGTGTGGAGAGTAAAGTGATTGGTGATAGAAGGGAAATAATAGACAACAATCATCACAAGACATCTCAATGAATAATCAGACTGAATCTGATCAGGCTATCTGGAAAATCTGATCATGAGGGATTTTAATGCATACATCACTTCAATAAGTCTTAGAGGATGTAGACTCTTCTATCATAAAGGGTTATGAAGTGGCAACTTAACCAATCTGATTTAATTTTGATGTATACCAAAGTCGTCAAGTTAAATTCAATACTCATATCTGAATCCAAGTTTTAATAAAGGTGAACCAAATATTCAGATAACACCCAAAATCAATCATCTTTTATCTTACACATATGATCTCAATAGCACCTTTGAAAGATACACAGATTAGTACAGAAGTTAAGCACTTTTCAAGAACATGAGTTGACAGATTTTTCAAGATAATTTCATTTGAAGCACATTATATTTTTCCTGAGCAATTTAAGTTGATCAACACCTTTTTACATGAGGCACAACAAGTCTTAGTTGAAGTGACCTAGTTACTCAGTGTGATAACTGTCATTGCCTCTCACTTTGAGAGCAGAGTTAGCAATATGAGTGTCTTTTTACATGAGAAGACACCTTTATCAGAGGCCAGACTCCCCAGCTACTCAACACAGATAAGCTATTGCTCCGTCAGGTTTTGTTTCACTAAATTTTTATCAGAGATAACTATGGCACCTCATGACAAGAGTTGCTTTATTTCATTGATAAAGAACTCAGTTTCTCATAGACCGAGTCATTGCTCTGAATTCACAATTTCTTCATTTAGTCAACATTTTCAAATTAATGTTTAACAACAGTACACACTATATGCATCTTAGCCAAAGAAGCCCTGAATTCAAATTTTTAGATATCTGATGAGAGAGTCTAAGGTTTACATGAAACATGTGGTTGAAGTTTATTAAACCTTATCATTCAGATATTTTCAATACATTTAACTAAAAATCTGAGAATACATTAATCTTATATCAGTCTGATTCAGTGATAATTCTTAAACCTATATGATAGAAATTTCTACAATGTTCTCAGACTGAATTGCATGACATGCAACTTAAGTTCCTCAGATCAGAAAAATAAGTTTAGCTGACCAAAAAATCAATAGTAGAGCCAATTCAGTCACACCAACTGAGAGGTATATGAAGGAAAAGTACTAGCTGGTGAAAGAATCAATCAGCAAGAGAGAATAAAAGTTTAAAGCCAATAGCAGAGTTAAATTTCAGTCAGACAAAAGGAGACACTCCTTCTTCAACAGATTGAGGATTAGTAGCCAAAATCTCAGATTCAAGAAGGTATGAATTCAAAATAGTCAATTGATGATTTGAAAGAGTGTAGAGTGAGAATTTCAAATAGTGTCAACAATGTGATAATGCTCCCCCTTGTCTATATGCAGTGACTCACATAAGACTCAACAAGCTCCCCCCGAATTGATGCAATTTATGCAAGATGATTATTCAAACGTCAGAGCATTCTTTATTCAGAGAGCATCATGCTAGAGCAATCAACTCTTCAAGATAATTCAATTTTGCACAGACAGATTATTATGATATGCATTGATCAAAAATAGTTGGACACCCCCTGACTATATGCATGAAATGTATTGAAATCACATCACATGATATCAAATTTAGCATTCAGATATGATTCATGCAAGTTAGACAGAAGAGAATTACTATAAGCATGATTGTTCAATTCATGTTTCAGAAAACTTCAGTTTAGCACCAACAGATCAACATGGTATGCAATACACTGCTCTATATGACTTGACCCATGGTACTGGGCGGAGGACTTGGTCCAAGGACCACCTCACACATGGCAGTAGCATCCAGACATACTCCATCTGCCCTTCAGCACTGTTCCATCTAATATACCATGATGGTCATGTAAATCAGTGCAATACGACATACAGGGAGTTTGACATATCATGCATCATGACATAGATATGTAATGCATTCAGAGGTAAACTACAATTATTTCCATGTGCATTTCAGATTTTCAATTAGATTCAGTTAGATGATGCACAAAAGAATTAATCATGATATGCAGGCATTTAGAGCACACAAATTTAGAAGATAGAATTTTAGCAGAGTTTTCAGAACTAACCTGAAATGTAGTCATGGGGTTTTCATTCTTGAGTGCCTTGGTTGATTAACCCCCTTTATTCATTCCCAAGGCACACCTGCAACAACTGGATTATTTTGATCCTGCAGGAACCCAAGCTGCCTTGGGTCCTGTATGAGCCCTAACAGGTGTTCTAAATAATCTTTTAGCAACATGATCATCATATTCCATCAGTTTACACTCAACCATTGAATGTCCAGTTTTTCCACAATAATAACATGAAGCCAGAGAATTTTTGTTTTTATTCTTCATGTTAGCAGAAACATGATGCCCATGTGCATGCATATGAGTATGAAAATTATGTGTATGAGCATGAGTATTTCTTTTATTGACTTGAAAATTTTTCTTTCCATGCTCAGCCAGCCAACAATTGGCAGCTTTGTGGCCTAGCTTACCACATTCAAAACATGCAAAGTTTTTATTTTTATCTCTCAAGTTATTTCTAACAGAATTATAGAAAGCAGGGAATTTGACAGATTTAGAGTTTAATCTATTTCCCTGAGCATGCCAGCAATCTTTGACTGCATGCCCATGCTTACCACATTCAAAGTATTTAAGATGCTTTCTTCTTGATTCATTTTTACCCCAATGATTTCCTGGCCAGCACTCATTAGCCTTATGCCCAAGCTTGTTGCAAGTGAAACAAATGATATACTGATTGAATTTGAGTTTGTTTCTTTTGTACTCATGATGATTTGGGGTGTATCTGGCATGCATTCTGTCATCAGATTTCAAAGCATAGCACTCATTCATTAAATGACCATACCTACCACAATAATAGCAAGAAGCATCAGATTTTCTAGGGGCATGGTTTCTATCAGATGAATTCACAGATGCATGTGAATGAGTACAAGAAGCATGAGTATTTTGCATTGACCCATCAGATTCAGCAGAGCTAACAAATTTCAGAGTATAATCAGAATTATTCTTTGCCCTTTTTGTTTGACTCTTTCTTGTCAATTTCTGATTATCCTCAACAGGTTTTGTTTGTTTTTCAATTTTCTGAGCTTTAAACTGAAAGACAGATTTTGAAGGTGACTTCTGATTTTCATTTTGTTTCGGGGATTGCTTTGAAGTACTAGCTACATCAGTGCTTTGAACAAAAGTTGTATATAGCTGGTTTTTAGTGATTTTCTTAACATCAGAAGAGCAATTTGTTCCCCCTTCAGAGTTATCATCCTTCCTCTTCTCAACAGTTTTTATTTTTCTTTTAATCTTGGCAGACTCAATAGCTGAATTTTCCAGATTATGAATTCTATCTTCCAAGCTAGCAATGTGAAGTTCATAACTGGCTATTTCCTGTTCACTGCAATTAACACATTCGCTTAGAACTTGGTTTGCAGTTTTATACTTCTCAATTTCTTGTTCTAGACTGTTCAAGATTTCTGAATTTCCATCATAGATAGCTTTTCCTTTTTCTATAGTGAGAAGTCTTTCAGACAAGCCAGTGTTCAACCACTTTAGTTTTTCAACTTCAGCTTTTAATTCAGTGTTTTCTTCCTCAAGATTTTTATCCTGAATTTCATTATTAGCACATCTCTCTCTTCCAGACATGTGCTCCAATTTTTCAATCAGTTCATCTTCTCTTTCTTCTGCTTTAATTTTCTCAGTGAGCAGATTTTTGTGATCATCTTTAAGTGAGGCAATTTGTTTATTTAGCCATTCATTCTCACTAAAGAGATCTTCATTACGTTCTCTTAAAGCTGAGCATGTTTTACAATTTGATTTAGCAGAAGAGGACTGTGAAACCTCATTGATTTCATTCATTCTGACCATAAGAGTTTTATTCTTCTTTTGAAGATCTTCATTCTCCAATTTCATTTTGTCCAATTCAGAATTAACTTTAGTGAGTTCCTGCATGTCTTTTAGATACTCCTTTTTCTTATCATTCAACTGATTCTCTATTTCTGACATTTTATCCAACCATGTTTGTTTTTCAAATTTTAGAGAATCATTTTGTTTCTTAAGATTCTGAACATCTAGCATGCAAGCATCATAAGACTTTTTCGTATTTGGACATTTTTCACATGAATCTTTCAGATTTATTCTATCACATTTCTTTTTCAATTTTTTATTTTCAGATTTCAATTTCTTGGAAACTTCTAACAAGTTTTCATACATCTCTATCAATTCATCGAAAGAGTATCCTTCTGATTCAGAACTTACCTCGGATGAAGTTTCATCATCAGCATTTCTATGATCAACCATTAAGCACTTGCTGTGATTCCTGATTAGTTTCAGTTTATCCAAAATGTCTTTGGCAGACCTGCAAGATGAAATGCATTCAATTAGAGATCTGTCAATTGATTCTTTTAATAAAACTACAGCTCTATTATTGACAGAGTCTTTCAGCTTGTCCTTCTTGGTCCATTTAGATTTATCCTTCGACAGTTTGTATGGGCCGTGAGTCATTACCTTCCACAGTTTTGGATCAGTAGACTTTACATACCGATGGAGGTTTTCGAACAAAGAGTCAAAGTTATCACCTCTGAATATCGGAGGATTAGCCATCGAATCAGATAACAATCAAATTCAAAGCACAAAACACTAGACAATAAAACCAGATAAGCAAGACACGGCACTAACTCAGTGAAGCTAAATACAGAACACAAGAGGCACACTTATGAAATGCACCAACAATTAGCAGGATCCTCTGCAGATTGTTAGATCTGTTCAGTCAGAGACCCGCTCTGATACCAAGTGTTGGGTTCGGTGCTAGTATTCAGAGGGGGGTGAATGAATATGGCCTATAAAAATTTCACCCAATTGACATATTAGGCTCACTAAGTATTTAGAAAGCTAACTAGACAGATTTATCAAATCTGGAAGACTAATTAGCAGATGCGGAATAATACAAACAGATAGTGAGAATTCTAATAAGACAAGTTAGACAAACAATAGCTCAATTAGAATTTCGCTCACTCAACAGATTAAACACTTAGAACAAAATCTGATCAAGTCATCTAATGAACCTGTGATCAACCACTTGGAGCGCCCCTATGCAAACATCTAGCGGAAGCAAACCATAAGCAATCAAACCACAATGCAAGAGGGGTTTTTAGGTGGTTCGGTCCTCCAGACCTACAGCCACCCCACACTCAACCCGAGTGTGGCTTCACTAACAGCTGGGCAACACAGCTTGCCAATAACCGCTGGGCAATACAGCTTAGCCGTCCAGAGGCAGCACCTCTGCAATCCGCTGACTAACAGCTTGACAAAGGAAGTTCAAAAGAAAACAAAAGATGGGAGTAAACAGCATCGGAAAGCTGTAAGCACTAAGCACAGAATATGGCTCTTATAGAGCTGACTGGAGTGGATCTGATCTAACTTCCAGCAAGAATAGATCTCCCTCGATCTCACTCTTTTTCTTCACTCTCTCTCTTCTCAACTCCTTCACGTCTGCTTCTCTCCTCTTTTCTTTCTCTTCACACTCTGCTCGAGCTCTCTATCTCTCACTTTTTCTCTTCTGCTTCTTCTCTCTTTCTTTTCTTCTTCTTCTGCTGGATCGTGGAAGCTCTCTCTCCTTCTAATTCTTCTCTCAGCTTCTGCTCCCTGGCTTCGATCACGATCAGCCTCCATCTGAAGACGAAGGCTCCATTATATACCAGCAGCAGTAGCAGCAGCAGGGCGTGTGTGGCTTCCACAGTTTCCTCCCTAAGAATTCAGACCACGTGGCAGCATCCAGCAGGCTGTCAATACACGTGTCCTCATCTGGGCATTCTCCTTATCCTTGGATCACGTGCCCAGCACCAGTACTCTCAGCAACTGGAGTTAGATGGCGTCAACTCACTTGCTCCAAGGAGTTGACGCAGCCATCAGAGATCTTCAACCTTTTTAACTACTGCGTCGACTCCATCAGCCTGCTGCGTTGACACATTGAAGACAGCCAGAGATAAGTTGCCCCTTTCTTGAACTGCTGCGTCGACACTGCCAGTTGGTGGCGTTGACGCACGAACATGTACATTTGTATACTGGCGTCTCTTTAGCTGTTGCGTCGATGCTGCTTGATCAATGCGTTGACGCACCAGAGTAATCCACCAGCTTCTTTCTTGATTGTTTGAACTACTGCGTCCACGCCACTTGATCAAGGCGTTGACGCATTGGTGTGTTCCAGCAGCTGAAATTGGATGTCTTCAGCCCTCTTGCGTTAAGGGGTTCATTAGCCTCTTCAGTCCCTGTCAGACAGATGAAACGAAGTCATTAGTTCTAAGTCTATGCTTTGTATTGTATAGACTTAATGAATACAAAGGCTTTATAAGCCTCAGATGAAGGCAGGCGATGTGTAGACTTTGAACCAGTGTACAGACTTGTAAGTAAGAGCCAATAAATAGACTTGAAACGCTTAAGGCGTTGTACAGACTTGTTGAGGCTCAAGCAGTGTACAGACTTCGAAGATCCACTGTGGATGTACAGACTTGATCATCCAGCAATGTATAGGCTTTCAATGTGAAAGCTACAGTGAATGAGTGTACACACTTGACCAGATCAAGGGCAATTCGGATGTACAGACTCTGAGGTTCAAAGCCAACGGCTGTACAGACTTAGAATATTAAGACTGATGTACAGACTTCATGCGTTGACGTTGTACACTTGAGAATGCTCACAGCGTTGACGCTGCATGAGACGTAGGCTGTACAGACTTTGAAGTCTGGGGGCGTCGACGCATGATGCATGAGACACACTTGCTGCGTTGACGCTGCATGACTTGCGAAATGCAAAGAACATACAGAGGCTGCAATGCACCGATCTTAATACAAGCACAAAACACTTTATGCACTCTCATGCATTCTCCACAGAATATATCAGTTATATGCATTCAGATTGTTATGATTCAATGATTCAAAGTCAAGCTATTAGCAAAACAAAATGGTGACTCATTCGTGTTGCTATCATTAAAACACCACATTCATCAAAGTATAAGGGGCACAACAATCTCCCCCTTTTTGATGATGGCAACATAATGAGTCACACTGACTCGTCAAACTATTCTCCCCCTTTGACATAATCAAAAAGAAAGGGAATGGTTTGAGAGACACAATGCAACACACAAAGACACTTGTGACAATGAAACATCACTCCCCCTATCAGCATGCAAGATTAACTACTCTCCCCTAGATGCAAAGAAATCATAACTCCCCCTGAAGCACAGGAATGGATTCAGGTTATCCAATAAATCAATCTGAATTCTGCCTTTACAAAGAATCTGAATTCTGGTGAAAAGACCACATAATCAGAACTTATTGTTGAACAAGATGGAAGATTCCAACAGTGTGGAGAGTAAAGTGATTGGTGATAGAAGGGCAATAATAGACAACAATCATCACAAGACATCTCAATGAATAATCAGACTGAATCTGATCAGGCTATCTGGAAAATCTGATCATGAGGGATTTTAATGCATACATCACTTCAATAAGTCTTAGAGGATGTAGACTCTTCTATCATAAAGGGTTATGAAGTGGCAACTTAACCAATCTGATTTAATTTTGATGTATACCAAAGTCGTCAAGTTAAACTTAATACTCATATCTGAATCCAAGTTTTAATAAAGGTGAACCAAATATTCAGATAACACCCAAAATCAATCATCTTTTATCTTACACATATGATCTCAATAGCACCTTTGAAAGATACACAGATTAGTACAGAAGTTAAGCACTTTTCAAGAACATGAGTTGACAGATTTTTCAAGATAATTTCATTTGAAGCACATTATATTTTTTCTGAGCAATTTAAGTTGATCAACACCTTTTTACATGAGGCACAACAAGTCTTAGTTGAAGTGACCTAGTTACTCAGTGTGATAACTGTCATTGCCTCTCACTTTGAGAGCAGAGTTAGCAATATGAGTGTCTTTTTACATGAGAAGACACCTTTATCAGAGGCCAGACTCCCCATCTACTCAACACAGATAAGCTATTGCTCCGTCAGGTTTTGTTTCACTAAATTTTTATCAGAGATAACTATGGCACCTCATGACATGAGTTGTTTTATTTTATTGATAAAGAACTCAGTTTCTCAGAGACCGAGTCATTGCTCTGAATTCACAATTTCTTCATTTAGTCAACATTTTCAAATTAATGTTTAACAACAGTACACACTATATGCATCTTAGCCAAAGAAGCCCTGAATTCAAATTTTTAGATATCTGATGAGAGAGTCTAAGGTTTACATGAAACATGTGGTTGAAGTTTATTAAACCTTATCATTCAGATATTTTCAATACATTTAACTACAAATCTGAGAATACATTAATCTTATATCAGTCTGATTCAGTGATAATTCTTAAACCTATATGATAGAAATTTTTACAATGTTCTCAGACTGAATTGCATGACATGCAGCTTAAGTTCCTCAGATCAGAAAAATAAGTTTAGCTGACCAAAAAATCAATAGTAGAGCCAATTCAGTCACACCAACTGAGAGGTATATGAAGGAAAAGTACTAGCTGGTGAAAGAATCAATCAGCAAGAGAGAATAAAAGTTTAAAGCCAATAGCAGAGTTGAATTTCAATCCGACAAAAGGAGACACTCCTTGTAACGACCCGAGAATCCGATTACCGGGAAGGCCCGATAACCCGAGACTCGTACCGCCACCCACGAGTCCGAAGACTCGGAAGGGTTAAAAGGATGGTGTGGAGACTACACAAGTATCACAGATAATTACAGAACTTAAACAGTTATAATATTAAGCAGGAAATAAATTAACATTTTACATGGTCCACAATAAAATAACAACAACAGCAAGAACAGTCCACGACTAGTACAGTGACAAGAAAGGAAAGTACAGCTACACGGGGCATACCCCGGCTCTGACCTCTGGCACTACCTCAGGGCACCCGCACCACGCTGCGCTCCTGACGCGCTCCCCGAAGGTGGCGTCTCACCTGAAACACGGTGAAAACACGCAGGGAATGAGTCTCGGAACAAGACTCAGTAGGGATCACTCGAACCCTACCTCGTAAAACAAGAAACCACTACTCTAGCGGTAGGAAAGTACCTCGGAAAGGAAAGCCCTGCACTCTACAGAACTAGACCCTACGGCACGCAAACCGACACACGTGCCACGGTACGAGAAGACCGAAATCAACGGTCGAACCGTAAAACCCGAAGGTCAGAAACACACGACTGACAGTCTGACACTCCGTACTCGACAGGAGTACCACCCACTAGAAGCACAGCCGGTAGCGTCCCCTGACGTCTTACACCGCACCGCAGGTGAACCGCCTGACGTGGTAGGTCCTACCCGAGGCGCAAACACCGTACAAGTAACCACAACAAGTCACTAGCTGGGGTCACGCCCGTCGACGTGGGTCCAACCGCCCCCAACCACGTGTGCACACACAGACCACGCGTCCTAGGTCTGGCCCTCTGACCGGTTTTCCCCCGCAGCCGGACTCTGGCTAAGACGAGGAGCCTACGGTAATCGGTCCACAAACCGTCTCGAAAGGTGGGTGCCCGTACACCACTCCCAGGTGAGACCTGCACCTCGTACTAGTGGGCTACGACTAGTGGAGGGTCACTGAAGGAGTAGACTCTCGAGTCAACGGAAAACGACGTCCGAAACCGACAACGTGTGGGAATCACCCCACGCACCAGCCCCGTCGCACGGTGGCCACAGTCGGAGAAAAACGGACTCACCGCCCACGGCCAAACTCATGACCAAGGCAAACGGAACCTCCGGACACCAAAGACACGGTCACGGAACTCCACGGGGTGCCCGGGACGCACACACGGCCCAAGGGGAACACCCAACAACAGCCAAATCGCGCTAGGGATACCTAGCGCGACACGGAAGATCGCGCTAGGTCTCCCTAGCGCGACAGGGACCATCGCGCTAGGGAACCCTAGCGCGACAAGAACCATCGCGCTAGGTCCTCCTAGCGCGACAAGGATGATCGCTCTATGACCCTATAGCGCGACAGGAACCGCCTCCTGTTCATCTTCTCCAATGAACGTGCTCGGTCGGGGCAGCGCGACCTCCAAGAACGCGCTACTGGAGTATAGCACGTTCTCAGTCCGCGGCCGAAAACGGTAAGAACGCCCAAAAATTCTAACCACGCCCCCATGCCTCCATAGGAGAGGGGGAAGACAAAGGGGAAGACCCCTGGGGACCCCTAGCATGATTCTAGGCCATCAAAACACGAAATCATGCATCAAATCCATAGATCGGGCGAGCTCTCCCCAAATCATGGAAAAACCCAAAAACGCTCAAACGATCCCCTCTCGGCCTCCCCGCGGCCTATAAATCGCGGAAAAGATCGGCATGAGGCTAAGGAACGTCACCCTACCTCAATGGAGCGAATGCTCCGCCGGATCGATCACGAATCATGAAGAATGCTCGAAGCTTCACGAACTCCCCACGCTTCCCACGCTCGCCGCACGCCCACGGGATGGCCTCACCGTCGCCCACGCGTCCGCGCCGTCGCCCCGCCGCCGTCCATAGCCGGAGAGGGGTTCGTCGCGCCCGAATGGGAGAGAGGGAGAGAGGAGGGTGTCACGGTGGGAA
Organism: Amorphophallus konjac; assembly: GCA_022559845.1. Taxonomy (NCBI): domain Eukaryota; kingdom Viridiplantae; phylum Streptophyta; class Magnoliopsida; order Alismatales; family Araceae; genus Amorphophallus; species Amorphophallus konjac. The sequence continues at coordinate 272,952,469 of CM040118.1, read as the reverse complement.
GAAACGGAGGAAGAGGAAGAAGAAGAAAGAGAAAGGAGAAAAAGGAAAATAAAAGAATTAGGGCTATATAGAAAATCTGAATTTTCGGAAAAATACCAAAAAATAGAAAAATACATTTCTGGAATCCTCGGAACACACCGATCGCAACGGTACCACTCGTGCCTGGGGGAACTGCCCGGTTCGCCCGCAGCGAGCTTCCGAAGGAAAAGCCGAAACACACACCGGGAATCAGAAAACACACGCGGAAAAGCCGCGGAACGCCTCCGGGCCTCCGAAACGACTCCGGATCGCGCCGATCCGAACACGAAAAATATCCGAAACAAAATTTCGGACACAACGGAGCCGGACGCTCCGAAAACCAGATCTGGGACCCACGAAAAAGGATCCGAAAGGTCCGGGATATTACAGCCCTTCCCCCTTAAGGAATTTCATCCTCGAAATTGAGAACAACCCAAGGGGAAAGAAGAGGAAGACTCACTCAAACAGATACGGGAACTGCTGACGCATCTCGTCCTCACGTTCCCACGAAGCCTCACCACGAGAGTGTCGTTGCCACACGACCTTTACCAAGGGAATGACCTTGTTCCGCAGGCGCTGCTCTCGCCTATCCTCCACGCGGATCAGAAACTCTGGGAGAGAAAGATCTGGAGTTACCTCAGGTCAAACAGAAAACTCGAGCACATGAGAGTCATCGGGCATATACTTCCGCAACATCGAGACGTGGAACACGTCATGCACCGACGCCAACTCAGGAGGTAACTGCAACCGGTAAGCAACCTCACCGATGCGTTCCACAATCGCGAAAGGACCAATATAGCGGGGACTCAGCTTCCCACGCCGTCCAAAACGCATCACCCCCTTCATCGGAGAAACTCTCAAGAACACATGATCGCCCACGGCGAACTCGAGGGGCTGCCTCCTACGGTCAGCATAGCTCTTCTGCCGACTCTGGGCCGCCAACATGTTCTGGCGAACCAGGTGCACAACATCCACACATTGCTGCACCAATTTCGGTCCCGTCAAAAAACGCTCACCCACCTCAAACCAATCAATCGGAGTCCGACAAGGACGCCCATACAGTGCCTCATAAGGAGCCATGCCGATGCTCGAATGATAGTTGTTGTTATAGGCAAACTCCACCAACGGTAGGTGATGAATCCAACTCCCCTGCCACTCCAGGCAGCAGGATCTCAGCATGTCCTCCAAAGTCTGAATGGTCCTCTCAGACTGACCATCTGACTGAGGATGATACGCCGAGCTAAATGCCAACTCCGTGCCAAGAGCTCGCTGGAAACTCCTCCAGAATCCAGAAGTGAAGCGCGGATCCGGATCCGACACGATCGAAATGGGAACCCCATGCAACGGCACGATCCGCTCCACATACAAACGAGCCAACCTGGACACGCTCCAGCTGACCTTGACCGGTAACAACCGCGTCACCTTCGTCAGCCGATCCACCAACAACCAAATACTGTCCTGCCCACTCGGGGTCCTCGGCAACCCCACCACGAAATCCGTGGTCACATGGTCCCACTTCCAAGCAGGAACATCAAAGGGCTGGAGAGTACCTCCTGGTCGCTGATGCTCCGCCTTCACCTGCTGACAGATCAGGCACCTGGCCACAAATTCGGCGACATCTCTCTTCATGCCAGGCCACCAAAACTGCCTCCGCAAGTTCCGATACATCTTCGTCGCACCCGGGTGTACAGTGTACCTGCTCCCATTAGCCTCGCGTAACACCGCACAACGAACCTGCTCCTCCGCTGGGACGTACAACCTGCCACGAAACCTCACAGCACCGTCCTCGCCGAGCTCCACGTCAGCCATCGCAAGAATCCGGGGCAACTCAGGGTCCGCATGCTGAGCCTCTGTCACCTGACGACGGATAGCAGGAGTGACAGTCAGACTCGCAAGCACTGCCAACCCTCGCTCCTGGGGAATCTTGAGCCTGAAGGAAACTTCGGGCACCTGTTCCCAGAGCCTCCACTTCCTCAGCATCAAGGTACTGACCGCCACCTTCCGACTCAAGGCATCGGCGACGACATTCATCCTGCCCGGCTGATAAGACAGGGTGAAGTCATAGTCCTTCATGAACTCCATCCAACGCCTTTGTCTGAGGTTCAAATTTCTCTGCGAGAACACATACCTCAAACTCTGATGGTCAGTGAACACCTCGAACTTCTCGCTGTACAGATAATGCCTCCAGATCTTCAGCGCGAGGATCACCGTCGCCAACTCAAGGTCATGGGTAGGGTAGTTCTCCTCATGGGGCTTTAGCTGCCGAGATGCATAAGCCACCACTCTACCATGCTGCATCAGAACAGCACCCAATCTGATGCCGGAAGCATCTGTACACACCACAAAACCTCCCGATCCAAAAGGTAAAACCAACACCGGAGCCGAGGTGAGCAATCTCTTCAGTTCCCTGAAGCTTTGCTCACACTCCTCGGACCAAACGAAAGGCACATCCTTCCGCGTGAGCCTCGTCATCAGGGTCGCAATGCGAGAAAAATCCTGGATAAACCGGCGATAATACCCCGTAAGCCCCAAGAAACTCCGGATCTCCGTCACCGACCTCGGCCTCGGCCATTGCATCACAGCCTCGACCTTGGCGGGATCCACGAAAATGCCATCACCAGAAATCACGTGCCCCAGAAAGTGCACCTCGTTGAGTCAAAACTCGCACTTGCTGAGCTTCGCATACAACTGGTGATCTCGCAATGTCTGCAGCACCACACCCAAATGGTACGCATGCTCCTCAGCAGACCGCGAATAAACAAGGATGTCATCCATAAAGATGACCACGAACTGATCCAAATACGGATGGAACACCCTCTGCATCAAGTCCATGAAAGCTGCTGGGGCATTGGTGAGCCCAAATGGCATCACCAGAAACTCATAATGCCCGTACCTCGTACTGAACGCAGTCTTCTCCACATCGGACTCGCGAATTCTCAGCTGATAGTAACCGGACTGCAAATCAATCCGCGAGAACACTCGCGCAGACTGAAGCTGGTCGAACAAATCATCAATCCGCGGTAACGGATACTTGTTCTTAATGGTCACTTCATTCAGCTGCCGATAGTCAATGCATAGCCGCAGACTACCGTCCTTCTTCTTCACAAACAACACGGGCGCACCCCAAGGGGAAAAGCTCGGACGAATGTACCCTTGGCCAACAGTTCCTGCAACTGCGCCCTCAACTCCCTCAACTCAGCGGTGGCCATACGGTAGGGAGCCTTCGCCAAAGGTCCTGTACCAGGCACAACCTCGATCACGAAATCGATCTCCCGCTGGGGAGGTAATCCAGGCAACTCCTCAGGAAAAACATCGAGAAACTCGCACACCACCGCGATGTCCTCGACATCCGGCTCCATCCAGTCAGACACAACCACATATGCGAGAAAACCCTGACAACCTGAATCAAGCAATCGACGGGCTCGAATAGCAGAGATAAGGAATCGAGAAGAGGTGGAACGGATACCTTGGAAATAGAAGGTCCTCTTGCTCGGATGCTGGAAGTAGACCCTCTTCATTCCACAATCCACCACCGCTCCATGAGTCTCGAGCCAATCCATGCCTAGAATCACGTCGTAATCCCGAAGCTGCAACGCATACAACCTGCCTGGCATACTCCGCCCATCGATCCACACCGGAACCTGGTCGAAGCAATACGGAGTGACCATAAAATCACCCGAAGGCAACTCCACTGCCAAATCACAGGACAACTGGGTCACCGGCTCCTCGACGCTCGACGCGAAATCCTCTGAAATAAACGAATGAGACGCGCCAAAATCAAATAAAACTCGAGCCGCACAACCCAAAATCTGAACGGTACCTTCCACGAGCTGCGACGCCACTGCCTCTGCCCTGGTCAAGTGCGTGATCTGGCCACGAGCTCTCTGCCTGCCTCCCACACTAGCTGACCTGGGTAGCGGCGGATACTGTCCCTGTTGCTGCTGCTGCTGCTGGGGAACCTGCTGCTGCGGCGGCCTCTGAGGACAGTCACGCGCCATATGCCCTGGCTGGTCACACCGAAAACAGATGATCGGCGCCGTGCACTGCCTGCCTGGGTGGGTCCCACCACACCGTGGACAAGGTCCTCGCGATCCACCCACCGATCCCTGACACTGCAAAGGAAACGGCTGATGTACACTGCCCGATGAAGCCTGCCCCTGATCCTTGTGCTTCTTACGGAAATTCTTCTTCAAGAACTTCTTGACCTTCGAGCCGAAGGACGCAGATCCTGCCACTGACGCTGCCGGTGCCGGCACTCCTGAACCACCCGACGCATGCTGGAAGGAACCCTGCTGCTGGGTAGCCGACTGCTGGCTGCGACCTGACAAGGACTGCCCCTGGCTGATCGGTCCTCGAGTCCTCTGCATATCCATCTCCAAGGAAATCGCAACACGAGATGCCGTCTCTAGATCAGTGGCCCCATTCGCGATCAAATGGTGCCTCAGCTCCAGCCTCAAGCCCTGCACAAACTGCGTCGTCCTCACTCTCTCATGCTCCATGATATGAGGTGCGTATCGACCCAGCTCGACAAATCGGGCCCTGTACTGTAACACGGACATGTCACCCTGCACCAGCTCCAGAAACTCCCGCATCCGCTGCGTAGCAACGATGTCTGGACAGTACGTACGCTCAAAAACACTGACAAAGTCACCCCACTCGACCTGCTCAAGTGGACGAAGCTGAAAGGACGTCTTCCACTCGGAAGACCACCACCTTCGAGCCGTACCCTGCAACTGGTTATAGGCCAACACCACTCTGTCCTCGGCAGTACTCTTCGCAGAACTGAACACCCGCTCCATCTCATCAAGCCAATCACGAGCCGCATCAGGGTCTGCCTGGCCGCTAAAGTAAGGCGGATGGAACTGCATGAAGTCCCTCACCGCTCGGCCCGGCCCACCCCTGACTGACGAGCCCTCACCAGCCTCTCCGCCAAACTGCTGAGACATGAGATGGTACATGCCACGGAAGAAATCCTCGGCCCCCGGAGCCCTCGCAGCATCCGCGGCCTCGGTAGCTCCCGGAACTCTGCTATGCTCCTCCTGGTCCCTCTGGACCCCCTGCTGGATCTCCTGACCTCCAGCCGACTGCCCCTGCTGAGAGCGAGAACTCCTCCTCGGTGCCAACCTCGCTCCTGAAGCACAAGACAGAAAACACGAAAACGGCAATGTCAGAATAAAACACGCGGTGCCCAATGCCAGCGTCACATGTACATCATCGTTGTGGACTAGTGGACCACTACAATTACCTATGATTCTCATGTAATTCCACAACCGCGCTCTGATACCAGCTGTAACGACCCGAGAATCCGATTACCAGGAAGGCCCGATAACCCGAGACTCGTACCGCCACCCACGAGTCCGAAGACTCGGAAGGGTTAAAAGGATGGTGTGGAGACTACACAAGTATCAGAGATAATTGCAGAACTTAAACAGTTATAATATTAAGCAGGAAATAAATTAACATTTTACATGGTCCACAATAAAATAACAACAACAGCAAGAACAGTCCACGACTAGTACAGTGACAAGAAAGGAAAGTACAGCTACACGGGGCATACCCCGGCTCTGACCTCTGGCACTACCTCTGGGCACCCGCACCACGCTGCGCTCCTGACGCGCTCCCCGAAGGTGGCGTCTCACCTGAAACACGGTGAAAACACGCAGGGAATGAGTCTCGGAACAAGACTCAGTAGGGATCACTCGAACCCTACCTCGTAAAACGAGAAACCACTACTCTAGCGGTAGGAAAGTACCTCGGAAAGGAAAGCCCTGCACTCTACAGAACTAGACTCTACGGCACGCAAACCGACACACGTGCCACGGTACGAGAAGACCGAAATCAACGGTCGAACCGTAAAACCCGAAGGTCGGAAACACACGACTGACAGTCTGACACTCCGTACTCGACAGGAGTACCACCCACTAGAAGCACAGCCGGTAGCGTCCCCTGACGTCTTACACCGCACCGCAGGTGAACCGCCTGACGTGGTAGGTCCTACCCGAGGCGCAAACACCGTACAAGTAACCACAACAAGTGACTAGCTGGGGTCACACCCGTCGACGTGGGTCCAACCGCCCCCAACCACGTGTGCACACACAGACCACGCGTCCTAGGTCTGGCCCTCTGACCGGTTTTCCCCCGCAGTCGGACTCTGGCTAAGACGAGGAGCCTACGGTAACCGGTCCACAAACCGTCTCGAAAGGTGGGTGCCCGTACACCACTCCCAGGTGAGACCAGCACCTCGTACTGGTGGGCTACGACTAGTGGAGGGTCACTGAAGGAGTAGACTCTCGAGTCAACGGAAAACGACGTCCGAAACCGACAACGTGTGGGAATCACCCCACGCACCAGCCCCGTCGCACAGTGGCCACAGTCGGAGAAAAACGGACTCACCACCCACAGCCAAACTCATGACCAAGGCAAACGGAACCTCCGGATACCAAAGACACGGTCACGGAACTCCACGGGGTGCCCGGGACGCACACACGGCCCAAGGGGAACACCCAACAACAGTCAAATCGCGCTAGGGATACCTAGCGCGACACGGAAGAACGCACTAGGGAACCCTAGCGCGACAGGGAAGATCGCGCTAGGTCTCCCTAGCGCGACAGGGACCATCGCGCTAGGGAACCCTAGCGCGACAAGAACCATCGCGCTAGGTCCTCCTAGCGCGACAAGGATGATCGCGCTATGACCCTATAGCGCGACAGGAACCGCCTCCTGTTCATCTTCTCCAATGAACGCGCTCGGTCGGGGCAGCGCGACCTCCAAGAACGCGCTACTGGAGTATAGCGCGTTCTCAGTCCGTGGCCGAAAACGGTAAGAACGCCTAAAAATTCTAACCACGCCCCCATGCCTCCATAGGAGAGGGGGAAAACAAAGGGGAAGACCCCTGGGGACCCCTAGCATGATTCTAGGCCATCAAAACACGAAATCATGCATCAAATCCATAGATCGGGCGAGCTCTCCCCAAATCATGGAAAAACCCAAAAACGCTCAAACGATCCCCTCTCGGCCTCCCCGCGGCCTATAAATCGCGGAAAAGATCGGCATGAGGCTAAGGAACGTCACCCTACCTCAATGGAGCGAATGCTCCGCCGGATCGATCACGAATCACGAAGAATGCTCGAAGCTTCACAAACTCCCCACGCTTCCCACGCTCGCCGCACGCCCACGAGATCGCCTCACCGTCGCCCACGCGTCCGCGCCGTCGCCCCGCCGCCGTCCGTAGCCGGAGAGGGGTTCGTCGCGCCCGAATGGGAGAGAGGGAGAGAGGAGGGTGTCACGGTGGGAAGAAACGGAGGAAGAGGAAGAAGAAGAAAGAGAAAGGAGAAAAATAAAAAGAAAAGAATTAGGGCTATATAGAAAATCTGAATTTTTGGAAAAATACCAAAAAATAGAAAAATACATTTCTAGAATCCTCGGAACGCACCGATCGCAATGGTACCACTCGTGCCTGGGGGAACTGCCTGGTTCGCCCGCAGCGAGCTTCCGAAGGAAAAGCCGAAACACACACCGGGAATCGGAAAACACACGCGAAAAAGCCGCGGAACGCCTCCGGGCCTCCGAAACGACTCCAGATCGCGCCGATCCGAACACGAAAAATTTCCGAAACGAAATTTCGGACACAACGGAGCTGGACGCTCCGAAAACCAGATCCGAGACCCACGAAAAAGGATCCGAAAGGTCCGGGATATTACACTCCTTCAACAGATTGAGGATTAGTAGCCAAAATCTCAGATTCAAGAAGGTATGAATTCAAAATAGTCAATTGATGATTTAAAAGAGTGTAGAGTGAGAATTTCAAATAGTGTCAACAATGTGATAATGCTCCCCCTTGTCTATATGCAGTGACTCACATAAGACTCAACAAGCTCCCCCCGAATTGATGCAATTTATGCAAGATGATTATTCAAACGTCAGAGCATTCTTTATTCAGAGAGCATCATGCTAGAGCAATCAACTCTTCAAGATAACTCAATTTTGCACAGACAGATTATTATGATATGCATTGATCAAAAACAATTGGACACCCCCTGACTATATGCATGAAATGTATTGAAATCACATCACATGATATCAAATTTAGCATTCAGATATGATTCATGCAAGTTAGACAGAAGAGAATTATTATAAGCATGATTGTTCAATTCATGTTTCAGAAAACTTCAGTTTAGCACCAACAGATCAACATGGTATGCAATACACTGCTCTATATGACTTGACCCATGGTACTGGGCGGAGGACTTGATCCAAGGACGCCCTCACACATGGCAGTAGCATCCAGACATACTCCATCTACCCTTCAGCACTGTTCCATCTAATATACCATGATGGTCTTGCAAATCAGTGCAATACGACATACAGGGAGTTTGACATATCATGCATCATGACATAGATATGTAATGCATTCAGAGGTAAACTACAATTATTTCCATGTGCATTTCAGATTTTCAATTAGATTCAGTTAGATGATGCACAAAAGAATTAATCATGATATGCAGGCATTTAGAGCACACAAATTTAGAAGATAGAATTTTAGCAGAGTTTTCAGAACTAACCTGAAATGTAGTCATGGGGTTTTCATTCTTGAGTGCCTTGGTTGATTAACCCCCTTTATTCATTCCCAAGGTACACCTGCAACAACTGGATTATTTTGATCCTGCAGGAACTCAAGCTGCCTTGGGTCCTGTATGAGCCCTAACAGGTGTTCTAAATAATCTTTTAGCAATATGATCATCATATTCCATCAGTTTACACTCAACCATTGAATGTCCAGTTTTTCCATAATAATAACATGAAGCCAGAGACTTTTTGTTTTTATTCTTCATGTTAGCAGAAACATGATGCCCATGTGCATGCATATGAGTATGAAAATTATGTGTATGAGCATGAGTATTTCTTTTATTGACTTGAAAATTTTTCTTTCCATGCTCAGCCAGCCGACAGTTGGCAGCTTTGTGGCCTAGCTTACCACATTCAAAACATGCAAAGTTTTTATTTTTATCTCTCAAGTTATTTCTAACAGAATTATAGAAAGTAGGGAATTTGACAGATTTAGAGTTTAATCTATTTCCCTGAGCATGCCAGCAATCTTTGACTGTATGCCCATGCTTACCACATTTAAAGTATTTAAGATGCTTTCTTCTTGATTCATTTTTACCCCAATGATTTCCTGACCAGCACTCATTAGCCTTATGCCCAGGCTTGTTGCAAGTGAAACAAATGATATGCTGATTGAATTTGAGTTTGTTTCTTTTGTACTCATGATGATTTGGGGTGTATCTGGCATGCATTCTGTCATCAGATTTCAAAGCATAGCACTCATTCATTAAATGACCATACCTACCACAATAATAGCATGAAGCATCAGATTTCCTAGGGGCATGGTTTCTATCAGATGAAGTCACAGATGCATGTGAATGAGTACAAGAAGCATGAGCATTTTGCATTGACCCATCAGATTCAGCAGAGCTAACAAATTTCAGAGTATAACCAGAATTATTCTTTGCCCTTTTTGTTTGACTCTTTCTTGTCAATTTCTGATTATCCTCAACAGGTTTTGTTTATTTTTCAATTTTCTGAGCTTTAAACTGAAAGATAGATTTTGAAGGTGACTTCTGATTTTTATTTTGTTTCGGGGATTGCTTTGAAGTACTAGCTACATCAGTGCTTTGAACAAAAGTTGTATATAGCTGGTTTTTAGTGATATTCTTAACATCAGAAGAGCAATTTGTTCCCCCTTCAGAGTTATCATCATTCCTCTTCCCAACAGTTTTCATTTTTCTTTTAATCTTGGCAGACTCAATAGCTGAATTTTCCAGATTATGAATTCTATCTTCCAAGCTAGCAATGTGAAGTTCATAACTGGCTATTTCCTGTTCACTGCAATTAACACATTCGCTTAGAACTTGGTTTGCAGTTTTATACTTCTCAATTTCTTGTTCTAGACTGTTCAAGATTTCTGAATTTCCATCATAGATAGCTTTTCCTTTTTCTATAGTGAGAAGTCTTTCAGACAAGCCAGTGCTCAACCACTTTAGTTTTTCAACTTCAGCTTTTAATTCAGTGTTTTCTTCCTCAAGATTTTTATCCTGAATTTCATTATTAGCACATCTCTCTCTTCCAGACATGTGCTCCAATTTTTCAATCAGTTCATCTTCTCTTTCTTCTGCTTTAATTTTCTCAGCGAGCAGATTTTTGTGATCATCTTTAAGTGAGGCAATTTATTTATTTAGCCATTCATTCTCACTAAAGAGATCTTCATTACGTTCTCTTAAAGCTGAGCATGTTTTACAATTTGATTTAGCAGAAGAGGACTGTGAAACCTCATTGATTTCATTCATTCTGACCATAAGAGTTTTATTCTTCTTTTGAAGATCTTCATTCTCCAATTTCATTTTGCCCAATTCAGAATTAACTTTAGTGAGTTCCTGCATGCCTTTTAGATACTCCTTTTTCTTATCATTCAACTGATTCTCTATTTCTGACATTTTATCCAACCATATTTGTTTTTCAAATTTTAGAGAATCATTTTGTTTCTTAAGATTCTGAACATCTAGCATGCAAGCATCATAAGACTTTTTCGTATTTGGACATTTTTCACATGAATCTTTCAGATTTATTCTATCACATTTCTTTTTCAATTTTTTATTTTCAGATTTCAATTTCTTGGAAACTTCTAACAAGTTTTCATACATCTCTATCAATTCATCGAAAGAGTATCCTTCTGATTCAGAACTTACCTCGGATGAAGTTTCATCATCAGCATTTCTATGATCAGCCATTAAGCACTTGCTGTGATTCCTGATTAGTTTCAGTTTATCCAAAATGTCTTTGGCAGACCTGCAAGATGAAATGCATTCAATTAGAGATCTGTCAATTGATTCTTTTAATAAAACTACAGCTCTATTATTGACAGAGTCTTTCAACTTGTCCTTCTTGTTCCATTTAGATTTATCCTTCGACAGTTTGTATGGGCCGTGAGTCATTACCTTCCACAGTTTTGGATCAGTAGACTTTACATACCGATGGAGGTTTTCGAACCAAGAGTCAAAGTTATCACCTCTGAATATCGGAGGATTAGCCATCGAATCAGATAACAACCAAATTCAAAGCACAAAACACTAGATAATAAAACCAGATAAGCAAGACACGGCACTAACTCAGTGAAGCTAAATACAGAACACAAGAGGCACACTTATGAAATGCACCAACAATTAGCAGGATCCTCTGCAGATTGTTAGATCTGTTCAGTCAGAGACCCGCTCTGATACCAAGTGTTGGGTTCGGTGCTAGTATTCAGAGGGGGGGTGAATGAATATGGCCTATAAAAATTTCACCCAATTGACATATTAGGCTCACTAACTATTTAGAAAGCTAACTAGACAGATTTATCAAATCTGGAAGACTAATTAGCAGATGCGGAATAATACAAACAGATAGTGAGCATTCTAACAAGATAATTTAGACAAACAATAGCTCAATTAAAATTTCGCTCACTCAACAGATTAAATACTTAGAACAAAATCGGATCAAGTCATCTAATGAACCTGTGATCAACCACTTGGAGCGCCCCTATGCAAACATCTAGCGGAAGCAAACCATAAGCAATCAAACCACAATGCAAGAGGGGTTTTTAGATGGTTCGGTCCTCCAGACCTACATCCACCCCACACTCAACCCGAGTGTGGCTTCACTAACAGCTGGGCAACACAGCTTGCCAACAACCGCTGGGCAATACAGCTTAGCCGTCCAGAGGTAGCACCTCTGCAATCCGCTGACTAACAGCTTGACAAAGGAAGTTCAAAAGAAAACAAAAGATGGGAGTAAACAGCATCGGAAAGCTGTAAGCACTAAGCACAGAATATGGCTCTTAAAGAGCTGACTGGAGTGGATCTGATCCAACTTCCAGCAAGAACAGATCTCCCTCGATCTCACTCTCTTTCTTCACTCTCTCTCTTCTCAACTCCTTCACGTCTACTTCTCTCCTCTTTTCTTTCTGTTCACACTCTGCTCGAGCTCTCTATCTCTCACTTTTTCTCTTCTGCTTCTTCTCTCTTTCTTTTCTTCTTCTTATGCTGGATCGTGGAAGCTCTCTCTCCTTCTAATTCTTCTCTCAGCTTCTGCTCCCTGGCTTCGATCACGATCAGCCTCCATCTGAAGACGAAGGCTCCATTATATACCAGCAGCAGCAGCAGGGCGTGTGTGGCTTCCACAGTTCCCGCACTAAGAATTCGGACCACGTGGCAGCATCCAGCAGGCTGTCAATACACGTGTCCTCATCTGGGCATTCTCCTTATCCTTGGATCACGTGCCCAGCACCAGTACGCTCAGCAACTGGAGTTAGATGGCGTCAACTCACTTGCTCCAAGGAGTTGACGCAGCCATCAGAGATCTTCAACCTTTTTAACTGCTGCGTCGACTCCATCAGCCTGCTGCGTTGACGCATTGAAGACAACGAGAGATAAGTTGCCCCTTTCTTGAGCTGCTGCGTCGACGCTGCCAGTTTCTTTCAAAGTCAGCACATGTGTGTCCCTTTGGTGTTCGATGCTTTATCTTCGAAAGAGTATATCCCTCTCTCGTACTGTTCTATCAAGATAAGCAGGAATCGCTCAGGGTGATCATGACTGCTTGAAGATTGGGACTTACCCCATAACGAGGCAGAAAGATGAGGGCCATCTCGTCGATTGTTTATGATCGATTATTTTGCCGATTCTCTTTATCGTCTACACCTGGGGAGGGAAACATCCATCAACCTTGTTCGTTTAAATCCTAATGGATTAACTTCACTCCAGGTTCCAGGGGGTCTGTCGCCCTATCACATGTTCCCCTGGAAGCCCGTTGCACTGAGTGAGCAAATGAACTCGCCATCGGTATGGCCACAATCAGAGGCCCGTTCTAACCCTGATCTCCACGAGTCTCTCGCAGGCTGGCCCTCGGGACTCATAGAGTGGCGATTCTGGGAACTGAGGTATTCCACCTGGGCTCCTCGGTGTTTATGGCTTGACACCGTCTACCGTGTGTCATGCTACTTGTTTAATTGAACATCTCCCTATACAGGGGAGATGCTGCCCAATTTTCTTCAGGATTTCTGCACAGATTTCATTTCAGGGATGTCGAGGTGTGTCTGTGTGCATTGACGTTTCTGATCTGCATGTCCCAGAGCCCCTTGTCTTCGATTGGTGAAGCAAGGATTCGCCTATCTGTGCCGGAGTATGAACCTCGCACAGCAGACCAAACAAAAGAATAAAGAGGGTTTAATTCTAACTCTAATAAATGCCCAATTTCTTAAAGCCCTTGAAATCTGTTCAAACCACTTAAGCACATTTCATTGCACAAAGACTTGAAAAAACCCCCTTAAGACCCTGCATTGCTGGCCTTTAAAACTCCTCCAAAACCCAAATCAGTAAGGGCATATGTGAATCGGTGACGATGCCACCGACTTCCTTTCGCCTGTTGCGAGTCAGTGGCAACGCCACCGACTCATGCCTTTTTTTTTACCACGATGCCACCAAATCACTCCCTCCTCTTCATCCTGCACCGACCCACATCGCCTCCTTCTTCATCCTGCACCGACCTCCATGGGTATTGCACTGACCTTCAACGCCTTCGCCCTCCTCCTCTTGCTTACACCGACCCTTATCGCCCATCGCACAGGTGCGCTTCGCCCCCCTCTCGCTTGCACCGACCTCCATTCCCGCTTGCACAGATGCATCCCGTCCCCCCTTCGATGCTGCACCGACGCACAGCATCACCGACTCAGCCTCCCAGGCCGGCGCGCCCGCATGCCCCCTTGCCGTTGCGTCGATGCATCTTTTCCCTTTCCACTATTGCCTTGACGCCACTACGTTTCCTTTCATGTGATTCACCCACCTAATACCCACTTGCATCGACCCTTGTTACACACCCGCCAATACGAAATGCACACACCCGTTAATGCTTAACTCATATGCACACAAAACAACCCACGTCTAAGCACGTTGCCACCCATTCACATATCAAATAAAAGCAAACAAAATAATGAGACAAATAAAAATACACTCATTCAAAATTGGGGAAATAAAAAAATGGTTAGAATAAAAAATAAACAAATAATAATAAAAAGAAGACTGAACCATACTAACCGAATAATGGCCAATTAAAGAACAAAGAAATAAATAATAATAAATATGCAAAGAGAATAAAAATGGTAACTGAATAAAAAAATGATAAATAAATAATAAACAAACAAGGGGAAATAAAAAAATAAAATATATGCATGCAATGTAAAAATAATAAATAAACAATGCAAAGGGGAATAGCATAAACGAAATAAGAACAAAGAATTAAAAGAAGAGGCACATTCATGCATCTAAAATAATAACAAGAATAAATAACAAACAATGAACACAATTGTACCCATCTCGGGGCTCTCACCTCCTCAAGACCCGAGTATGGGGAATATTAATGACGCCCGACAAGTCGTGCCTAGACCTCGGGATTCATCTCATTATGGCCATGGCATAGCTTCGCTCCGGGCCAATAATCCGCTATCTTCAATTTGTTTCGATCGGGTTTTGACCGCATTCTTTCAGTTCTTGAACAGCAAATTTGCCGTACCTCAGCATACATTGTCCCGATAGTATATGATTCTGCCTAAACGCGGTCATGCTCGGCCCACCTCGTGGTCCATACGTATGTACCGTAATGTCATGCGTAGTCTCAAAATAAAAGGGCCCCAATAACTCTCAAAACAAGAGAGGCGTTGCCGAAACCTCTCCTGGAAATCATTAATAAATGATCAAATGAACAATGAGCAATAAAACTAAATACCACTACTATGTATGCTTGCATGGGCCGCCTCTCCAGTATATCAAATGGTGATTAGCGAAAATCGGGTTATACCCGACCGGAAGCTTTCACTATGCGTGATGGTGGTCTTCGGACCTAAGCTCTCCGCTTTGTACCGGGAGCCGGATATTTGAATAAATACTACCGTATTGCGTGCTTGCATGTAATTACATCGTCCATATATTCTATGGGCCCCATGGTCCTTCTATTTTGGCGATTAATCAAGGGTTGTCCCTCTTCCAGAGGGATGTAATTAACGTCGTAGCCTTTACGGTACGGTGGGTTTTGAGTCCCGACACGAACCTTACAATCGACTGACCAAGTCAGATCGAGTGCACAATAAATTTGTCACTCCGGTGATTGGCATGTCTACCAAATTTTTTATAATAAAAAAAATCATTCCACCAGACCCACAGTGACATCAACAATTGATTGGGGCCACCCCCAATCACTCAACTTGTGGGTTTACCCGCCTTCAACCGAGCCACCCAGGCCAACCCGGGGGCGCCCTGACCACAAGCCACGACACGTGGCACCCAGCAATGAGGCCGGAGTTCTCCCCGAAAATACCTCCCTCCAGCTTTCTAAAGTCCAAGGAAGACTTTTTCCCGCCAACTATGGGCCCCGAGAGCCCTCACAACACCTATACGGTTCGTGCTCGCCTATCGGGAATTTCCCCGAATACCTCATGGGCGTGTTAGCATTCTATGTTTTGATGATGTTAAACTCTATGACTCATATGTGTATGAGGTCATATGTGTTTGGACCATATGAAGTCTGTGCCTTTGTTTGAATTATTCATGGTATAAATGATCCCTATTGTATACATGCTGCATGCATCATATTTGAGCTCATTCGTGCATAACAAGTACTATTCATGCAATGTAATGCATTTCAAGTCAACAAATAGTCAAAGGTCAACATACAGTCGACTCTGTGCACATAGATCTAGGTGTATGCATTTGCATAAAGTTTGTCTGTGTGTATGAGATTTCATCAAATACCTTGTGTGCATGTCATTTCTATGAGTATGACATTTCGTCAAACACTTGGTCGATGCATTCATAAGGTCGATGTTAGCATCAAGTTTCATAAGGTAAAGTTGATGCTAGCACAGAGTGTCTAGCATATAGGGTCGGTGCTAGTGTCATATGCATTGCATTCAGGTCGATGCTAGTTTACTTTCAAAGCAACTAAGGTCGATGCTAGTCTAGGCCAAATGCGTAAGAGGGTCTGTGAACATCACTGTAGCATGCATACCAGTCGATGCTAGTTGCATCTTGTACATACTAGGGTTGATGCTAGTTGCATGGTTTCTGCATACTAGGGTCGATGCTAGCACGATGAGGTCAAATGCTAGTATAGCATGGTTTACATGATAAGGTCGATGCTAGTACAGCATGTCTGGCATGAGAGGTCGATGCTAGTTGAGTTGCATACGCATCAGATCAGTGTTAGTATGGAAGTACATGCATATAAGGTCTGTGCTAGCCTGTCGTGCTTTATCACTAGGCATAAACAAGGTCAGTGCACATTTTTCATTGTGCCATAGAAGGTCGGTGCATTCTCCTGTAGCTTGTTCATTCACGGTCGGTGCATGTTTTCCTCATTCACACAAAGTATGTGCACATGAGTCTCCAGGGTCGGTGCACATTTGCTCCATGCATATTATAAGGTCTATGCATGTTTGTCTTCAATACATATAAAGTCTGTGCACACACTGTAGCAAGTCGGTGCACATCTTGCATATAGCCATATAACGTCTGTGCACGTTTTGCATTATGCTGATTAAGGTCGAAGCACATTTTGCATTGCTCATTCTCAGGTCCACGCATGTTTGCATTCTACCCTACAAGGTCTGACCATGTTACTGTAGCTAAGGTCGATGTTAGTTTGTCTAGTTCATGCAGTGTTAGGTCTAAGCAATAGAGCTCATCTTTATCAAGGTCGATGCACATTGTGCATTCACCTTTGAGACTGGTCTGCCTGCATTGCCTTATGACCTAAATCATTTTGTTTAGGTTGCATGAATTATTTTAATAGACTAAGATTTTATGTTAATCATTGCTTTATCTATTATCTGTCTACAGTAATCTGATTAAAGCATAATTGATGCATCTTTACTCTCATGTGTTAAACACATATTATCTCTGACATACTCTCGAGCACCTGAGATGTATAAGGGCGTACGGCAATGTCTCTCACGTGAGGACTTTAAGTCACGCCCGAAGCATGAGCTCATGGGAATAAGAGCACCAATGATTGGCACGTAATCCAAGGGGGGCATCTTCTACCACGTGGATCAACATTTCATCTACACCTGACGCGTGGCTTCTTTGGAAAAGGCAGGAATGAGCTCTCAACACGCCCAAAGCGTGAGCTCATGGGACCCTGCCTGATGCCTTATATAAAGGCCTCTCCTGCGATCAAAGAAATTGAACATCACAACGGAGAAGATAAAAAGAGCAGGAAAAGGAGAAGAAGGAGAAGAAGAAGAGGAAGGCAGAAGAAGAAAAGAAGTGTGAGCGGCAGAAAGCCAGCAAGATAGAAAGAGAGATCCAGAGAATGAAAAGAGAGTGAAAAGGAGAAAGAGAGATCCAGAGAATGAAAAGAGAGTGAAAAGGAGAAAGAGAGAAAGGGCAAAGTGCCGTGAGAGAAGAACAGAGTCACAGCAGCAATGTTCATTGAAGGAGAAATAAGATCTGTAGCTTCTGGATCATATCCAAGCTACATTGCTCCAAGAGCGAGCTACATTATCCGAGCTTTATTGCTGGCTTTCTGTTGCTGAGTTTTGTCATTCTTGTTTTTCATTTTTATATTCCATTTCAGAAGCTATGAATCAACGGTTGGCAAGCTGTAAGGCTCAGCGGCAGAGGTGGATTCCTCTGGATAGCTAAGTTGTATTACTCAGCGGTCGGCAAAGCTGTAATGCCCAGCGGTTGGCAAGATGTGAGGCCCAGCTGACGTAAGCTGTGATGCGCAGTGATTTGTAGGCAAGCTGTGAGGCCCAGCGGTTTCAAGCTGTGAGTCAGCAGTAATCCACACTCTGGATTGAGTGTGGGGTGGATGTAGGTCTGGAGGACCGAACCACCTAAAAAGTTTTGGTGTAATGTGGTTTGCTTTCAATTGTGTCAATCGTTAGATATATGATAGGCTCGTTTCTACCTACGTTCTTGATTGCGTTTAACTCTGCAGTAGTCTAAAGTATTCACGCTAAGTTTTAATTTGATCAAGTTTTTAGAGGGAGATTCATTCACCCCCCCTCTGAATCTTGGTTTGCACCACTACATCGTGCTAACAATTGGTATCAGAGCAGGTTCTGATTGTCCAGATCCAACGATCTGCAGTAGATCCTGCGTTCTTTCTGTGGTACATTTCTGGTCGCCGCTTGTGTTTTGCTTCGTCTGTTGCTTAGATCCATGGCTCATCCACCGATTTTCGATGGTACTGATTTTGACTTATGGCTTAACAACTTGCACATGTTTGTCAAGTCTGTTAATCCTAATCTGTGGAAACTCATTGCACATGGTCCACACAGATTACCAAAGAACAAGTCCAAATGGACTGACAGACATAGATCGATGTGTGATGAAAATCAAAGAGCTCTGGAATTGATGAAGGCCGCGACTAACAAGGCATTCCACTCTTGTTTTCATGATTACAGGGCTGCAAAAGAAATAGTGGATAAACTGAAAACTGCCAGCCGTGGAAATCAACGATACTTGATGGCTGACAATAATGATCAAAGCAGCAACCAAGATGAAGAGGAGGAGGATGATGATGAGGTAAACCCCTTTGAGAATTTTACTCTAGATGAGTGGCAGGATGCTTATGCTAATTTGCTAGAGTCTTATGAAAAACTGAGAAAAAAGAATAAAGCCATGAAAAAGAAGTCGAATGATCTTTCTGCAAGTGAGGACATTATAATTCTTAAAAAGGAAAATGACATATTTAGAAGACAACTGAAAAACATTGATTCTATTACTTCAGAACTAGATCATTTGAAATCTGAAAAAGAAACGTTTAAGAAACAAATTGGTCTCTTCCAAGAAGAAAATCAAGAACTTGCATGTGAAATTTATGAACTAAAAGAAAAACTTAGCTCGATTGATGATGATCAGGTTCATATCGATAATTTAGTTCAGGATGAAAAACTGTTGAAAGATTTTGAATGTGTTAGTTCTGAATTGAATACCCTGAAAATTGAGAATGATTGCCTTAGGAAACAATGTGAAAAATTTCAAGCCGAATCAAAGTGTTCAGGTAAATCAGTGTTTAATAAATGTCAATTTCTGAGATAAATGAATGAAAGCCTTCACCGTGATTTGGAATGGCATCAAAACTTAATTGCATCCTTGAGGGAAGAGAACAAAAATGTGTTGGATAAAAATTTGAAAACTGAACAAAGAGAGGATGATCTAATTGAAGAGATGAGTTCCATGTCTAATGATGGAAATCTTACTGAACATATCAAGGAGTTAAAGTCTGAAAATGAAAAATTGAAAGAAGTGAACAATGTCACATCTGAAAGGTTGTTAATCTTGGAAAAAGGGAAATATGTTTGTATAAAAGAGTCTGAAAAACTGCACAATCTGGAACAAGAAGTTGAGAACTATAAAACTGCAAACAAGGTGCTAAATGAGTATGTGAATTACAGTGAACAAGAGATTGCTAGTTATGAGATACATATTACACCTCTGGAAAATGGAATTACGGATCTAAAAAATTCCTTGTCTAAATTTGTTAAAGGACAAGATAACTTGGATAAGTTGCTGGGGATGAAAGTGAATTTTTAGAAAGAGGGGCTGGGGTATAATCCAGTAAATAAGAAGAGCTTTGGAAATAAAATTCATACATCATTTGTATGCAGCACTAATCAAACCAGCACCAAAAACCCTCTAGCGTTTCAATTCACAGCTCAAAAGGATCCTGAGGGTACTGTAAATCAGAAAACTCACAAACAAACTGAAAAAATGAAAAAGACCAGTCACTTGCAGAAAAGACTGAATCACACTTATATTAAGAATGTGCATGCTGTAAAAAACACTAATACACCTATACATGCACACAAAAAGAAACTCATGACATGCCATTACTATCACAAGGGTGGTCATCAAATGCATGAATGTAGACTCATGAAACAAAATGACCTGAATGCTAAGAAATTTCATGCATATCCGAAAAAGAATGCTCATTGTTTTAATTGTGAAAAATTAGGCCACATTGCTGCTCAATGTTGGCAGACTCAGGAAAAGAGATTCAATTCTAAATATGTTAACTTCCCTGCTAAGAAAAATGTTTTTGATAGAATTACTTCTGTCTCTAAGGGAAAGCACATTAGGTGCTTTGAATGTGGAAAGCATGGCCATACAGTCAAGGACTGTTGACATGCTCAGGGAAATAGATTGAATTCTGAACTTGGTAAATTCCATGTAAATAAAAGTGGTTTTGATAGGAATAAATCTGGTTTTAAAGAAAAATCAATTACATGTTTTGAATGTAGAAAGCCAGGCCATAGAGTTGCTAATTGCTGGATGGCTGGTTTTAGTAAACAGAATGTTCATTCTGTTAATAGAAATTTTTATAAAAATACACATAAATTTAATGATTATAGTAATGTGCATAGAAAGAATCTTAAACCTGCTGCATCATGCTATTATTGTGGACAATTAGGACATTCTATGTCTAACTGTTATCTGATGAAGTTTGATGATTCACAAGCACAGAAAGTGTTTAGAGCACCAGTCAAAGGTGTCACTGTCATTTCAGGACCCAAGACATCTTAGGTGCCTGTTTGTGCAAAGTAGTTTACTGTTTTACAGGTGTGCCTTGGAGCTGAGAAATAAAAGGGGTTAATAAACTAAGGCACCGAACTAGGTAAAATCCCATGTCTGTAAAATTCAGGTAACATTCCTGTACTCGTCAGGTTGATTACTTGAAGTCTCCTATTAGATGCATATCATGTTTGATCTGTTATTCAGAATTTCATGCATACATTCTCATATCTGAAATTGACTTTCACACATCTTCAAATGCATATGCTGAATTATTTGTGCTTATATTGAGCTGAGAGTGAACTGAATTGTATATCACTTTTTGAAAATTTGTCTGTATTACATTGCATATCTTACACAGACATTTGTTGCATAGTTCATTGAAAATCTGATGCATAAAGGACTGCTTTGACACTACATTATCATGCATGACCATTATGGTATATAAAATGGTAATTTACTAAAGGGCAGATGCAATCTATCTGAAAGTTCTTATTATGTGT
This sequence comes from Amorphophallus konjac, assembly GCA_022559845.1. Classification (NCBI taxonomy): domain Eukaryota; kingdom Viridiplantae; phylum Streptophyta; class Magnoliopsida; order Alismatales; family Araceae; genus Amorphophallus; species Amorphophallus konjac. The sequence goes on along the minus strand of CM040118.1, from coordinate 272,931,342 downwards.
GAGGTGGTCTTTCTGACCAGGTCCTCTATCTTGTACCATGGGTCAACTTGCATATAGACCAGTCTAGGCTTTCATGAGCATATTTCATAAAACTTCCTGCATAGATGTCATTGCATGTTTAGCAATCAGAACTATCCCACATGGCATATAGACAGGGGGAGTCTGTCAAAGTAGATCATGTGCTTCATGCATAGTTGGATTAGATTGACTCCCAACATGATTCTCATATTGCATATAATGGTAAAATACATTTAAATAAAGGAATCTCATAATGTTCAGCATTCATGCTATCATTGGGTATCAATGGTTTTTGCTATGGGAAGTCACTGCATATGCATACTAGCAATTAATTGCATTGCATGTCAATTGCATTTAGAAAATTCCAAAAAGAAGTAAATCACTACATATAGACAGGGGGAGCTTTTTAAGTCATTAGTCTGTCAATGTCTAAATTCTTCTTTCAACATGGCTGTATCTGGGTGTCAGTGATTCCTATCATCAAATGAATTCTATTGATCTATCATCTGAATTCTTACTCTTCTTGAATCTGAAATTTCTGTCTGTTTTCCTCAATTTACTGAATGAGAGCTTCATTTGAATTCAGTCAATTCTAAGCTATCACTTAACTGTTAGGCTGGTTTGACTGAAATTCAATCTTTGCTATTGGCTTCTGAACATTTTTTAAATCTCAACCTCATTGTTCCTGCTGCATAACTTGAAATATCTGTCAGTTTACTGATCTTCAACTAAGCTTCCTGGAAATCTGCTTGATTCACTTTGATAAACTCTGTAACAAGCATGAATTTTGAAATCATCACTTTCTATGCATGTTTGTTTATATTTCTGATGTTTGTTGCTGCTCAGATATTGACTGAACTGAGATTTGAAGAAAACTTCAGCATGTGAACTATTCATAAATTTGAAATCATTTTCAATGTGGAACCTTCCATTATACAGGTTTAAGAAAAGTTGTTGATATGCATTGGTTTAAGTCTAATGTACTCTTAAGTTTGAACTTAGCGGACTTGAAAATATCTGATTCAATCCTTTTAATAAACCTTAACTATTTGTCTCGTATAAGTTCATGTAAGACTTCCTAAAATCTGAAATGTTAAAATCTTGATTGAAGTATATAGGGTAAGTATTGTTCTTGAACATTTAGTCCGTTTGAAAGTATCTTAAAGAAAATTATGTACAGAGCAATGACTTTGGTTACTGAGAAACATGTCCAAAGGATTGTGTCATGAAGTACCACAGTTAACTCTGTTTAGAAATCTTTGAAAATAATGTGAAAAGATGGTAGAGCAATGGCATGGTTGTATTGAATAACTGGAGATTCCGGCCTCTAACCAAGGTGTCTCCTCATGTAAAAGATGGTTCTAATGCTACCTCTATTCTCTAACTAGAGAAGCAATACAGTTATCACACTGAGTAACTGGGTCATTTCACCTAAGACGTGTTATGCCTCATGTAAAATGGTGATTGATTAAACCAAAATTACTCATTGAAAAACAAACATATGCTCTATAAGATAAATCTGAAAAATATATGCATCAAAAATTGCTAAAAAAAATAGTCAAATTCAGATATAAACCTAAATGTTTGATCTCAATACTACCTTGTGTTACTCTTAAGGAGTCATGGAAATTAAACTGATTAAGATGGAAGATGGTTGAACTAGAATTTTATATGAACAAGTGGTTCATTTTTATTAAGGAATTGTCTCAGATATGAGTATTGCATCTTATTACAAGATCTCTGATTGCATCATGCTTAAACCATACTTTTCAATCAAAGCAAATTCATAAGCCATTACAATGGAAGACTCTGAAATCTAGATATTGATTTATGAAGTTGGCATTGTTCTGAAATATTCTTCATCTCAGATTCTTTGAATATTCACTAATACATCTGTTCTAATCACTGCTCTTTGTCCATACCAATTCGTGATCACTTACTCAATTGTTTCTAAAAAATCTGTGTTTTGATTGATATCTACACTGTAGCTTTGTCTCCTCTATGACATGACTGCATTGCTTTGATTTAAAGGTAAGAACAGATTCTTGTCTAGACTGCATTCATTTCTTCTCAAAGGGGGAGAATAGATTCCAGTTCTGGTGTGCATTCTTCTAAGGGAAGCATAGAGGGAGAATAGTGTGTCACATTGTCTACATTTGTCTGCCTGACATGGATCTTTTGTCTGAATTTGTGCTTTAATAAATTGCTCCACTTTAGATTCTTCCTTTTTGATGAAGTCAAAGGGGAAGAATATGTGGAGTCATAATGAGTGTTTGAGCTTTGAGCTTTGAGCTTTGAGCTTTGGGGGAGAATGAGTTTGGCTATGGGAGAGAGTGAGTTTGCATCAGTAGAATTCGTTCACTGCACGGGCATGAATAATCTCATGAATAATTGAATATCTAGTTCATTTGACTTATTACATTGTCATGTTGACTCATATGACTCATAGTGTTGCCATCATCAAAAAGGGGGAGATTGTTAGCATTCTGTGTTTTGATTATGTTAAACTCTATGACTCATATATGTATGAGGTCATATGTGTTTGGACCATATGAAGTCTGTGCCTTTGTTTGAATTATTCATGGTATAAATGATCCCTATTGTATACATGTTGTATGCATCATATTTGAGCTCATTCGTGCATAACAAGTACTATTCATGTAATGTAATGCATTTCAGGTCAATATACAGTCAAAGGTCAACATACAGTCAACTCTGTGCACATAGATCTAGGTGTATGCATTTGCATAAAGTTTGTCTGTGTGTATAAGATTTCATTAAATACCTTGTGTGCATGTCATTTCTATGTGTATGACATTTCGTCAAACACTTGGTCGGTGCATTCACAAGGTCGATGTTAGCATCAAGTTTCATAAGGTAAGGTCGATGCTAGCACAGAGTGTCTAGCATATAGGGTCGGTGCTAGTGTCATATGCATTGCATTCATGTCGATGCTAGTTTGCTTTCAAAGCAACTAAGGTCGATGCTAGTCTAGGCCAAATGCATAAGAGGATCTGTGCACATGACTGTAGCATGCATACAAGTCGATGCTAGTTGCATCTTGTACATACTAGGGTTGATGCTAGTTGCATAGTTTGTGCATACTAGGGTCGATGCTAGGACGATGAGGTCAAATGCTAGTATAGCATGGTTTGCATGATAAGGTCGATGCTAGTACATCATGTCTGGCATGAGAGGTTGATGCTAGTTGAGTTGCATACGCATCAGGTCAGTGTTAGTATGGAAGTGCATGCATATAAGGTCTGTGCTAGCCTATCGTGCTTTATCACTAGGCATAAACAAGGTCAGTGCATATTTTTCACTGTGCCATAGAAGGTCGGTGCATTCTCCTGTAGCTTGTTCATTCACGGTCGGTGCATGTTTTCCTCCTTCACACAAAGTATGTGCACATGAGTCTCCAGGGTCGATGCACATTTGCTCCATGCATATTATAAGGTCTGTGCATGTTTGTCTTCAATACATATAAAGTCTGTGCACACACTGTAGCAAGTCGGTGCACATATTGCATATAGCCATATAATGTCTATGCACATTTTGCATTATGCTGATTGAGGTGGAAACACATTTTGCATTGCTCATTCTCAGGTCCATGCATGTTTGCATTCTACCCTACAAGGTCTGACCATGTTACTGTAGCAAAGGTCGATGTTAGTTTGTCTAGTTCATGCAGTGTTAGGTCTAAGCAATAGAGCTCATCTCTATCAAGGTCGATGCACATTGTGCATTCACCTTTGAGACTGGTCTGCCTGCATTGCCTTATGACCTAAATCATTCTGTTTAGGTTGCATGAATTATTTTAACAGACTAAGATTTTATGTTAATAATTGCTTTATCTATTATCTGTCTACAGTAATCTGATTAAAGCATAACTGATGCATCTTTACTCTCATGTGTTAAACACATATTATCTCTGACATACTCTCGAGCACCTGAGATGTATATGGGCGTACGGCAATGTCTCTCATGTGAGGACTTTGTCACGCCCGAAGCACGAGCTCATGGGAATAAGAGCACCAATGATTGGCACGTAAGCCAAGGGGGGCATCTTCTACCACGTGGATCAACATTCCATCTACAACTGACGCGTGGCTTCTTTGAAAAAGGCGGGCACACGCCCAAGGCGTGAGCTCATGGGACCCTGCCTGATGCCTTATATAAAGGCCTCTCCTGCGATCAAAGAAATTGAACATCACAACGGAGAAGATAAAAAGAGCAGGAAAATGAGAAGAAGAAGAAGAAGAAGAGGAAGGCAGAAGAAGAAAAGAAGTGTGAGCGGCAGAAAGCCAGCAAGATAGAAAGAGAGATCCAGAGAATGAAAAGATAGTGAAAAGAAGGAGAACGAGAGAAAGGGCAGAGAGCCGTAAGAGAAGAAGAGAGTCGCAGCAGCAACGTTCATTGAAGGAGAAAGAAGATCTGTAGCTTCTGGATCAGATCCAAGCTACATTGCTCCAAGAGCGAGCTACATTGTCCGAGCTTTATTTCCAGCTTTCTGTTGCTGAGTTTTGTCATTCTTGTTTTTCATTTTTATATTCCATTTCAGAAGCTATGAATCAGCGGTTGGCAAGCTGTAAGGCCCAGCGGCAGAGGTGGATTCCTCTGGATAGCTAAGCTGAAATGCCCAGTGGTTGACAAAGCTGTAATGCCCAGCGGTTGGCAAGCTGTGAGGCCCAGCTGTCACAAGCTGTGAGGTGCAGCGGTTTCAAGTTGTGAGTCAGCAGTAATCCACACTCTGGATTGAGTGTGGGGTGGATGTAGGTCTGAAGGACCGAACCACCTAAAAAGTTCTGGTGTACTGTGGTTTGCTTTCAATTGTGTCAATCGTTGGATGTATGTTAGGCTTGTTTCTACCTACGTTCCTGATTGCGTTTAACTCTGCATTAGTCTGAAGCATCCAGGCTAAGTTTTAATTTGATCAAGTTTTTAGAGGGAGATTCATTCACCCCCCCTCTGAATCTTGGTTTGCACCACTACATCGTGCTAATTGGGCGCGCATATTCCAGCCATTCTACAGCAAGCCGGGGGCTAACCCACGGCTCAAACGGCCTAGCCACGTCCCACGGCAACCCTCCAGCAAGTTGGGGTCGCCCCCGACCCTCAGACACAATGCGTTGAGCCGTTTACTTCCAATACCCGGGCCAACCCGGGACTGCCCTGTCAACCTGCCATACAACCCGGCTCAACCCACCAAGGCCAGACCCTACAAGCCCTCACCCTCAGCCTGGGGCCAAACCTGGGGCCCGCCAGCCAATTACCCAAGCCGTTCGACAACCCGGTGTTGGGTTTGGTGCGATGGATTCAGAGGGGGGGTGAATGAATCAACCCTTTAAAAGTTTTGCTTAATTAAAAATCTAGAACGCTAGCTAGACAAAACTAGACAATCTGAAGAACTAATCCAATTCTCTTTTGAACCAAAGTGTAAATAGGTATAGCGCGCCTAAACATTCATCTAGCGGAAGTAGAATAAAGCAATCAACCCACTGCACAGGTGATTTTTAAGGTCCGAAACATCTTCTCTCGGCTCCTACAAGCCCTCACCCTCAGCCTGGTGCCAAACCTGGGGCCCGCCAGCCAATTACCCAAGCCGTTCGACAACCCGGTGTTGGGTTCGGTACGATGGATTCAGAGGGGGGGTGAATGAATCAACCCTTTGAAAGTTTTGCTCAATTAAAAATCTAGAATGCTAGCTAGACAAAACTAGACAATCTGAAGAACGAATCAAATTCTCTTTTGAACCAAAGTGTAAATATGTATAGCGCGCCTAAACATTCATCTAGCGGAAGTAGAATAAAGCAATCAACCCACTGCACAGATGATTTTTAAGGTGGTTCGATCCTCCAGACCTACATCCACCCCACACTCAAACCCGAGTGTGGATTCCGCTGATACATAGCTTAAACTGCTGGGCCTCACAGCTTGCCTACAACCACTGAGCATCACAGCTTACTTCCGCTGGGCAATACAGCTTAGCCATCCGCTGCCTAACAGCTTGCGCTGAGCCTCACAGCTTGCTCCGCTGGGCAATACAGCTTACCCGTCCGAGGTATCCACCTCGCCGCTGTGCATCACAGCTTGCACTGCTGGCAAACAGCTTGAAGAAAGGTTTGAAAAGAAAACACAAAACGGGAAACAAGACAGCAACAGAAAGCTGTATACGATAAAGCACAAAATAGCTCTCAAGGAGCAAGTTGGTCTGGATCTGATCCAAGAGCCAACAGATAACACCACTTCGAAGAATTCTTCTCTTCTTCTTCTTCACGAGCTCTCTGTCTCTCTTTCTTTCTCTTTCTCTTCTGCTTCTTCTCTCTTTCTCTTCTTCACCCTTTTTTTCTTCTGGACCGTGCAGGCTATCTCTCTCCTTCTGCTCTTCTATCACGATGAGGTCTTCTTCTGAGGAAGAAGCTTCATATATATGGTAGCAACAAACAAATAGGGCGTGTGCTCTCCACGATTCCCGCCCAAACGCCTTGACCACGTGGCAGCATTTCAGCCTGCTGCACTACACGTGTCACAATCCTGGCACCTCCTCAAGTCTTGGATCGCGTGCCATTCTTAATCTTCTCGACCAGATATCCTGCAAAGGTTAGACTTAATATTAGTTAAAATCAATATGAGGATAGTAGAGAGATGTACAGAGTTGGTTCGAGAATGTATAGACTTGCTACCGCCGAGTGTACACACTTTGTGTGCAATATATAAGCCATGTGAAGACTTGCTATAATGATGCACACACATAGTGACAATGTATAGACTTAGAAGAGATGCACGAGCATGCTTCAATGTATATACTATACATATGCATGAAGAGCACTGACGATGTACAGACTTGCTCGATTATCAACAGAGTACTGACGATGTACAGACTTGCTCGATTATCAACAGATGAATGTATAGACTTTGCATATGCATGAAACACACCGGCTGTACAGACTTAGTGTGGACTTGTGCAAAGACACAGGGCGATGTACATACTTGCATGAGACGCTGGGTATGTTGAGACACAACATGAGACGCTAAGTGAGACACAACATGAGACCCAGAACTACAAAGAATGTATAGACTTGTGTGTGCGGACAGACGATGTACATACTTGCATGAGACAACATGAGACGCTAAGTGAGACGGATCTTATCATGCACTGACTTATCATTGAAGCAAATGCTGAATGCTCAGGCATATCGTCCACGGATGTACAGACTTTGAACGTGTGTACGACCAGACAATGTATAGACTTTAAATGATGCATGCACAAGACATAACGAATGTATAGACTTGGTGTGCTCAAGCATGTTGTCAAGCAATGTACAGACTTTGCTACCTAGCGTTAATGCATGAATGCATCATGTATAGACTTGATGAACTGGCTCAGTTCAGCTAGTGAATGAAATGCAAGATCATATGCAGTAACTAGCAGTAATGCACCTGTAATGCATGTACACTAAACACAATGACTGACTCACTGTGATACTCTCACTGTGTTGCTATCATCAAAATAAAATAGCATATGCTTGTGCCTAAGGGGCACAACATTCTCCCCCTTTTTGATGATGGCAACAAAGTGAAACAAAGTGACAGTGAGTCACCAATCCAAATCAAATATTCTCCCCCTTTGACATAATCAAAAAGAGAAAACAAATGTGTGAACATGAGTGCAAAATGCAGTATGCATGCAGATTTCCCTTAGAACAACCCATTCTCCCCCTGAATGTATAACTCCCCCTGAATTATTTCTCTCCCTTTGAGAAAGAAATATGGACGGATGAAACACGTCTCCTCTTGTGACATAATCAAAAGATAGAGAAGATAGGAGGGAAAGAACATGAATAAGGTAAGGGGTCACTAGACAACAGTTGAATCATTGGTTCAGAAAGTGAGCATGATTATAAACAACTGTTAAAGCATAAGAGTCAGCAATATACAGTCTTGAAAGAATTCAGGTTTAACAGTGATAAAGATAGAGTAAAGCAGCTGACCACTGAAAAAGAGTTATAGACTCCATTTATAGCAATGAATCTAAGGCACATGGTTTTAATAGATAAGTTAGAAACAATACCCTTTGTGATTAAACATGGAAGTTCAAGAAAGGCAACTTGCATATGTATTGAGAAAAATAATTTACACTCAATGACTTTTGATTTCAAAGGGTTACAGTATTTTGTTTTTCACCTTTTAATTTTCAGAAACTGAGCTAAGTGAATAGACCAGTGGCATTTATGTTGTTGACATTAGATGTACACCTTGATTAGAGGCAGGTACCCCCAGTTACTAGGCATAAACTACTAGATCTATTTCAGATCAAGACCTACAAGGAACAATTTTCACCATTGACATTAAGGGTACACCTTGATCAGAGGCCAGTACCCCCAGTTACTTGGTGAAGACTCCCCCTATAGATTTGACCCTATGAACAGAGATAGCCTGAAGCACTTCATGACTTATGAATTCTCCTGCTTCTTTGAAGGAGATCACAGTTTCTCAGTGCAATTCAGCCATTGCTCTGTCACTGTGTTCAGTTCTTTACCTTGATGATCTTATTTACTGCTGCCCTGATTTCTTTTAGAGTGATTGTTAAAAAATAGTACACACTCTTATTCACCTTTTCTAGACATTTCCAGTTTAACACGTTCAGGCATTAAAAAATCTTTTTATATTCTAACCATGAGACAGAGATTAAGAGCTATAAAAGTTTTCTTTTATCTCGAGTTCTGAAGTGCAGACACTTAACTCTTCAATTTATAAAGGTTAAACCTTTAGTTCCTTTCAATTTGCAAGTGTGATTCTTATAAATGAAAATTTGCAATAACCACAGCTCAATGTACTAAACCAGAAGGTCATAGGGAAATGATAGCAATAGGCATTAAGGTCCAAGAGCATCTGATGTCAAAGAATATGAATGAATTGAGTGGGGACGAAGAGAAGTGAAATGGATTCAATGTATTGAACTGAACTCTCAGCTCCCCTGACACCAAGATGCAACAATTATGCTATGCAATGAATCATTTCTTTTCAGATTTTTCAAATTTGATGATATGTAGTATAAAGCAGTCCTATATGCATTGAACGACTTCCTTGATAGTCATGCAAATGATATATGCAGACATTAGACACATGCATCGACTATATGCACTAAATGAACCATTCAAACTCAGTGCAACACATGAATAAGCTCGGTGCAAAGTGCGTACATGCACAAACATGTGAGAAGCATACTCGATGCAATGTATGAACAACCATGAACATGGGTTTAAGTAAACTCGGTGCAGGGTATGCATCGACTACAAAAATGGTTGTGCGGTGCATCTAGCATCTTATGTACACAGTGCAATAAGTGGCAAGAGAAGAGCATCAGATATGTGCAGAATTAAATTCAGTAGCTGAGTCTGGAATGTCGACTGATCAGCTAGACAAGAAGAGAACATCAGAAATCAAACAAACAAATCAACATGAAATTCACCCTTTTTGACTCACAATTTCAGATGATGAGATTTAAACACAGAGTTTTGGAGCTGACCTGAATGGGGCAATCATGGGGTTTTTATTCTTGAGTGCCTTGGTTAATTCAACCCCTTTTATTTCTCCCACCAAGGCACACCTGTAGCATATTAATCAATTTGATCCTGCAGGGACCCAAACAGCCTTGGGTCCCGTATTAACCCTATCAGGTGTTCTAAACAGTTTCTTAGCAACATGGTCATCAAATTCCATCAGAAAATAATCAAACAAAGAATGTCCAAATTTTTCACAATAATAACATGAAATCACAGAATTTTTGTTTTTATTATTCATATTAGCAGAAACATGATGCCCATGTGCATGCGCATGAGTATGAAGATTTTGTGTATGAGCATGATTGTTTCTTTTATTTACATGAAAATTTTCTTTTCCATAATCAGCCAGCCAACAATTAGCAGCTTTGTGGCCTAGCTTACCACAGTTAAAACATAACAAGGTTGTCCTGATATGGTTCCTATCAAGCACATTCCATTTTACAGGGAAGTTAACAAACTTGGATTTAACAGTGCTTCCCTAAGTATGCCAACAGTCCTTGACCGTATGGCCATACTTTCAACATTCAAAGCACCTAACATGCTTACTTCTAGACCCAGAATTATTCCTATAATTCCCTGACCAACACTCAACAGCCTTATGACCTGGCTTGTTACAATTGAAGCAAGTGATGTGCTGGTTAAACTTGAGTTTGTTTCTTTTGTACCCATGATGATTTGCAGTGTATCTAGCATGCATCCTGTTATCAGGTTTCATAGCACAGCACTCGTTCATTAAATGACCAAACCTACCACAGTAATAGCAAGAAGCATCAGATTTCCTAGGGGCATGGTTTCTAATGGATGAATTCTTAGAGTGCATTGCTTTACTTGCATGCTCATCATTTACCAATATTCTGCAATCATCCATTACATGGCCTACTTTGCCACAATAATGGCATGAAGCACTCTTATCAGAAGCACATGAATAGGTGAATGAGTTATGAGCAGTATGCATTGATCCATCAGATACGGCAGAGCTGTCAGATTTTAGGGCACAAGAAGGAACATTTTTGACTTTATTTTTCTTACCTTTCTTGCTCAATTATGTACCCTTGTTCACAGCTTTTGTTTGTTTTTCATTTTTCTGAGCCTTGAATTGAAAAATTGAAGAAGTAGATGTTTTAGGAGGCTCAGAGCAGCTTGCAATGTCAGAACTGCGAACAAAGGTGGTGTACAGTCCGGAGCTTACCTGAGATGTGGTTTCATCATCATCATTTCCCCGGTTGGCCATTAAGCATTGATCCTCTTGCTTTTCCCCATTTGCAGCCGTGATTCTATCCAGAATTTCTTTTCCAGAAGTGCACCTGAGAACAAAAGGATATATATCAGTATTAATCGCAGCTCTCAAGATATTAAGAACTATGACATTATCACGGTTCTTAATTTTGTCCTCTCTAGACCACTTGGTCTCATCATGAGGTAATTGGTGTGAGCCTTTTGAAACTAAATTCCACAGATTGGGGTCAATAGAATTCACATAGACAAATAGGCCGCCTAACCAACTATTGAAGTTCGAACCATCATAAACCAGAGGATGAGCCATTTGGACAGATGGCAAACAGATTCAGCGCACAGAACAATTGACAAGAAATGTACTAGAAGCGAAATAGCACCGAATACAGCAGGATCGGATCTGCAGGTCGTTGGACCTTTTATGCAGACACCCGCTCTGATACCAATTGTTGGGTTCGGTGCGATGGATTCAGAGGGGGGGGTGAATGAATCAACCCTTTAAAAGTTTTGCTCAATTAAAAATCTAGAACGCTAGCTAGACAAAACTAGACAATCTGAAGAATTAATCAAATTCTCTTTTGAACCAAAGTGCAAATATGTATAGCGCGCCTAAACATTCATCTAGCGGAAGTAGAATAAAGCAATCAACCCACTGCACAGATGATTTTTAAGGTGGTTCGGTCCTCCAGACCTACATCCACCCCACACTCAAACCCGAGTGTGGATTCCGCTGATACACAGCTTAAACCGCTGGGCCTCACAGCTTGCCTACAACCGCTGAGCATCACAGCTTGCTTCCGCTGGGCAATACAGCTTAGCCATCCGCTGCCTAACAGCTTGCGCTGAGCCTCACAGCTTGCTCCGCTGGGCAATACAGCTTACCCGTCCGAGGTATCCACCTCGCCGCTGTGCATCACAGCTTGCACTGCTGGCAAACAGCTTGAAGAAAGGTTTGAAAAGAAAACACAAAACGGGAAACAAGACAGCAACAGAAAGCTGTATACGATAAAGCACAAAATAGCTCTCAAGGAGCAAGTTGGTCTGGATCTGATCCAAGAGTCAACAGATAACACCACTTCGAAGAATTCTTCTCTTCTTCTTCTTCACGAGCTCTCTGTCTCTCTTTCTTTCTCTTTCTCTTCTGCTTCTTCTCTCTTTCTCTTCTTCACTCTTTTTCTTCTTCTGGATCGTGCAGGCTATCTCTCTGCTTCTGCTCTTCTATCACGATCAGGTCTTCTTCTGAGGAAGAAGCTTCATATATATAGCAGCAGCAAACAGATAGGGCGTGTGCTCTCCACGATTCCCGCCCAAACGCCTTGACCACGTGGCAGCATTTCAACATGCTGCACTACACGTGTCACAATCCTAGCACCTCCTCAAGTCTTAGATCGCGTGCCATTCTTAATCTTCTCGACTAGATATCCTGCAAAGGTTAGACTTAATATCAGTTAAAATCAATATGAGGATAGTAGAGAGATGTGCAGAGTTGGTTCGAGAATGTATAGACTTGCCACCGACGAGTGTACACACTTTGTGTGCAATATATAAGCGATGTGAAGACTTGCTATAATGATGCACACACATAGTGATAATGTATAGACTTAGAAGAGATGCACGAGCAGGCTGCAATGTATATACTATACATATGCATGAAGAGCACTGACGATGTACAGACTTGCTCGATTATCAACAGAGCACTGACGATGTACAGACTTGCTCGATTATCAACAGATGAATGTATAGACTTTGCATATGCATGAAACACACAGGATGTACAGACTTAGTGTGGACTTGTGCTAAGACACAGGGCGATGTACATACTTGCATGAGACGCTGGGTATGTTTTGACACAACATGAGACGCTAAGTGAGACACAACATGAGACCCAGAACTGCAAAGAATGTATAGACTTGTGTGTGCGGACAGACGATGTACATACTTGCATGAGACACAACATGAGACGCTAAGTGAGACAGATCTTATCATGCATTGACTTATCATTGAAGCAAATGCTGAATGCTCAGGCATATCGTCCACAGATGTACAGACTTTGAACGTGTGTACGACCAGACAATGTATAGACTTTAAATGATGCATGCACAAGACATAACGAATGTATACACTTGGTGTGCTCAGGCATGTTGTCAAGCAATGTACAGACTTTGCTACCTAGCGTTAATGCATGAATGCATCATGTATAGACTTGATGAACTGGCTCAGTTCAGCTAGTGAATGAAATGCAAGATCATATGCAGTAACTAGCAGTAATGCACCTGTAATGCATGTACACTAAACATAATAACTGACTCATTGTGATACTCTCACTATGTTGCTATCATCAAAACAAAATAGCATATGCTTGTGCCTAAGGGGCACAACATTCTCCCCCTTTTTGATGATGGCAACAAAGTGAAACAAAGTGACAGTGAGTCACCAATCCAAATCAAATATTCTCCCCCTTTGACATAATCAAAAAGAGAAAACAAATGTGTGAACATGAGTGCAAAATGCAGTATGCATGCAGATTTCCCTTAGAACAACCCATTCTCCCCCTGAATGTATAACTCCACCTGAATTATTTCTCCCCCTTTGAGAAAGAAATATGGACGGATGAAACACATCTCCTCTTGTGACATAATCAAAAGATAGAGAAGATAGGAGGGAAAGAACATGAATAAGGTAAGGGGTCACTAGACAACAGCTGAATCATAGGTTCAGAAAGTGAGCATGATTATAAACAACTGTTAAAGCATAAGAGTCAGCAATATACAGTCTTGAAAGAATTCAGGTTTAACAGTGATAAAGATAGAGTAAAGCAGCTGACCACTGAAAAAGAGTTATAGACTCCATTTATAGCAATGAATCTAGGGCACATGGTTTTAATAGATAAGTTAGAAACAATACCCTTTGTGATTAAACATGGAAGTTCAAGAAAGGCAACTTGAATATGTATTGAGAAAAATAATTTACACTCAATGACTTTTGATTTCAAAGGGTTACAGCAGTTTGTTTTTCATCTTTTAATTTTCAGAAATTGAGCTAAGTGAATAGACTAGTGGCATTTATGCTGTTGACATTAGGTGTACACCTTGATTAGAGGCAGGTACCCCCAGTTACTAGGCATAAACTACTAGATCTATTTCAGATCAAGACCTACAAGGAACAATTTTCACCATTGACATTAAGGGTACACCTTGATCAGAGGCCAGTACCCCCAGTTACTTGGTGAAGACTCCCCCTATAGATTTGACCCTATGAACAGAGATAGCCTGAAGCACTTCATGACTTATGAATTCTCCTGTTTCTTTGAAGGAGATCACAGTTTCTCAGTGCAATTCAGTCATTGCTCTGTCACTGTGTTCAGTTCTTTACCTTGATGATCTTATTTACTGCTGCCCTGATTTCTTTTAGAGTGATTGTTTAAAAACAGTACACACTCTTATTCACCTTTTCTAGACATTTCCAGTTTAACACGTTCAGGCATTAAAAAATCTTTTTCTGTTCTAACCATGAGACAGAGATTAAGAGCTATAAAAGTTTTCTTTTATCTCGAGTTCTGAAGTGCAGACACTTAACTCTTCAATTTATACAGGTTAAACCTTTAGTTCCTTTCAATTTGCAAGTGTGATTCTTATAAATGAAAAATTACAATAACCACAGCTCAATGTACTAAACCAGAAGGTCATAGGGAAATGATAGCAATAGGCATTAAGGTCCAAGAGCATCTGATGTCAAAGAATATGAATGAATTGAGTGGGGACGAAGAGAAGTGAAAAGGATTCAATGTAATGAACTGAACTCTCAGCTCCCCCTGACACCAAGATGCAACAATTATGCTATGCAATGAATCATTTCTTTTCAGATTTTTCAAATTTGATGATATGCAGTATAAAGCAGTCCTATATGCATTGAACGACTTCCTTGATAGTCATGCAAATGATATATGCAGACATTAGACACATGCATCAACTATATGCACTAAATGAACCATTCAAACTCAGTGCAACACATGAATAAGCTCGGTACAAAGTGCGTACATGCACAAACATGTGAGAAGCATACTCGATGCAATGTATGAACAACCATGAACATGGGTTTAAGTAAACTCGGTGCAGGGTATGCATCGACTACAAAAATGGTTGTGCAGTGCATCTAGCATCTTATGTACACAGTGCAATAAGTGGCAAGAGAAGAGCATCAGATATGTGCAGAATTAAATTCAGTAGCTGAGTCTGGAATGCAAACTGATCAGCTAGACAAGAAGAGAACATCAGAAATCAAACAAACAAATCAACATGAAATTCACCCTTTTTGACTCACAATTTCAGATGATGAGATTTAAACACAGAGTTTTGGAACTGACCTGAATGGTGCAATCATGGGGTTTTTATTCTTGAGTGTCTTGGTTAATTCAACCCCTTTTATTTCTCCCACCAAGGCACACATGTAGCATGTTAATCAATTTGATCCTGTAGAGACCCAAACAGCCTTGGGTCCCGTATTAACCCTATCAGGTGTTCTAAACAGTTTCTTAGCAACATGGTCATCAAATTCCATCAGAAAACAATCAAACAAAGAATGTCCAAATTTTCCACAATAATAACATGAAATCACAGAATTTTTGTTTTTATTATTCATATTAGCAGAAACATGATGCCCATGTGCATGCGCATGAGTATGAAGATTTTGTGTATGAGCATGATTGTTTCTTTTATTTACATGAAAATTTTCTTTTCCATAATCAGCCAGCCAACAATTAGCAGCTTTGTGGCCTGTAGACACGCCAAAATTGATACTATGTTGATCAAAACTCATGTCACTATATTAACGCCCCAAAGTGAACTTCAATATTTCTATAATATAAAGTTTTTCTCTTTTGTGTGAGTTTTTATGATGTTTCTTGCATTTTTGTAATTAACGACTTGAAGAGGGGCGTGATTTAAATAGCGACCTAATCTGGGGCGTGTTCTCAAGAAAGGACGGCTGGTGTTAAGGGCGTCAAATTCTGGTATTTTACGAGTCCCACCACAATTGAAAAATCAAGAATTAACGTCCTTCCTTAGGGCGTGTTTTCAATTAACGCCTTTGCTTCAGGCGTCGTCTCATAATTTTCAGAAAAAGAAAGTTTTTATTACTAAAATTGAATCCAGGAGTTGACGCCTTTGTCCCAGTCGTGTTTTGAATTAACGCCTTAGGGCAGGTCGTCAATTTTAATTGACGCCCTTCTGAGGGTCGTCTCTTACCCTTCCGTGTCCGGTTTGAACACACCTTTCCTGGAGAGTTCCCTGCCTTGGTTAATCACTTGCTCGATTGGGGAACTAGAGTCCTTGCCGTTAATGATCATTGCTTGTTCTTATCCCATTAGAATACAGTTTTGAACCTTATAAAAGGATGCCCTGGTTGATCTCGCGCGAGGTAACGGGTGCTGGCGATTGAGGTAACGGGTGCCGGCGATTGAGGTTGCAGAAGCCAGTTTACAGAGGTTGATGATCGTCTGAGAATACAGAGTTCCTCTCTCTTTTCTCTGCCAACCTTCAAGTCCTCTATCCTCACGGTCGTTCTCCTCCTCCTGTGCGATCTCTTTAAAGGCTCTATGCTTCCTCCTGCTGCCGCAACCGAAGCATCAACGTGGTTTTCCCCTTTACTGTTTACAGGAACAGCATGGGCTTTCTTTCTCCCGTTTGTCTTCATCATCTTATCATCGATCACAATATTCTTCTTTTACATTAGTATTGCATCTCTTTCCCTTTCCCTAATTCTCTAGGGATTTTAAAAAAAATAAACAAAAAGTGCACACTTTATGCTCCTCTTTCATCATCATATTATTTCCTTGGATTGATACTACACACACGTTTGGCTGATCCCCTCTTCTTTTGATTGTTTGTTCTTTGATTAAGGGTAATCAAGAGGAAAACCCCCTTCATCGGCCGGCCGATAGAAGGAGGAGGAGGGAATCTACATCCATCCCGCATCTTCATCCTTATTTTCACCAGGTATTCGCGATCAATTTTCTTTATTTTTGAGGTAACCCCTCTGGCGATCACACTCCTTATTAGCACCACATGCTCCTTTACTCCTTTTCATTATTCTCCTTCTTATATAAATATTTTTTTTATCTTTAAAGTGGATCTTCCATGATCTACATGGCCTAGCTTACCACAGTTAAAACATAACAAGGTTGTCCTGATATGGTTCCTATCAAGCACATTCCATTTTATAGGGAAGTTAATAAACTTGGATTTAACAGTGTTTCCCTGAGTATGCCAACAGTCCTTGACCGTATGGCCATACTTTCCACATTCATGGCACCTAACATGCTTACTTCTAGATCCAGAATTATTCCTATAATTCCCTGACCAACACTCAACAGCCTTATGACCTGGCTTGTTGCAATTGAAGCAAGTGATGTGCTGGTTAAACTTGAGTTTGTTTCTTTTGTACCCATGATGATTTGCAGTGTATCTAGCATGCATCCTGTTATCAGGTTTCATAGCACAGCACTCGTTCATTAATTGACCAAACCTACCACAATAATAGCAAGAAGCATTAGATTTCCTAGGGGCATGGTTTCTAATGGATGAATTCTTAGAGTGCATTGCTTTACTTGCATGCTCATCATTTACCAATATTCTGCAATCATCCATTACATGGCCTACTTTGCCGCAATAATGGCATGAAGCACCCTTATCAGAAGCACATGAATAGGTGAATGAGTTATGAGCAGTATGCATTGATCTATCAGATACGGCAGAGCTGTCAGATTTTAGGGCACAAGAAGGAACATTTTTGACTTTATTTTTCTTACCTTTCTTGCTCAATTGTGTACCCTAGTTCACAGCTTTTGTTTGTTTTTCATTTTTCTGAGCCTTGAATTGAAAAATTGAAGATGTAGATGTTTTATGAGGCTCAGAGCAGCTTGCAATGTCAGAGCTGCGAACAAAGGTGGTGTACAGTCCGGAGCTTACCTGAGATGTGGTTTCATCATCATCATTTCCCCGGTTGGCCATTAAGCATTGATCCTCTTGCTTTTCCCCATTTGCAGCCGTGATTCTATCCAGAATTTCTTTTCCAGAAGTGCACCTGAGAACAAAAGGATATATATCAGTATTAATCGCAGCTCTCAAGATATTAAGAACTATGACATTATCACGGTTCTTAAATTTGTCCTCTCTAGACCACTTGGTCTCATCAAGAGGTAATTGGTGTGAGCCTTTTGAAACTAAATTCCATAGATTGGGGTCAATGGAATTCACATAGACAAATAGGCCGCCTAACCAACTATTGAAGTTCGAACCATCATAAACTAGAGGACGAGCCATTTGGACAGATGGCAAATAGATTCAGTGCACAGAACAATTGACAAGAAATGTACTAGAAGTGAAATAGCACCGAATACAGCAGGATCGGATCTGCAGGTCGTTGGACCTTCTATGCAGACACCCGCTCTGATACCAATTGTTGGGTTCGGTGCGATAGATTCAGAGGGGGGGTGAATGAATCAACCCTTTAAAAGTTTTGCTCAATTAAAAATCTAGAACGCTAGCTAGACAAAATTAGACAATCTGAATAACTAATCAAATTCTCTTTTGAACCAAAGTGCAAATATGTATAGCGCGCCTAAACTTTCATCTAGCGGAAGTAGAATAAAGCAATCAACCCACTGCACAGATGATTTTTAAGGTGGTTCGGTCCTCCAGACCTACATCCACCCCACACTCAAACCTGGGTGTGGATTCCGCTGATACACAGCTTAAACCGCTGGGCAATACAGCTTAGCCATCCGCTGCCTAACAGCTTGCGCTGAGCCTCACAGCTTGCTCCGCTGGGCAATACAACTTAGCCGTCTGAGGTATCCACCTCGCCGCTGTGCATCACAGCTTGCACTGCTGGCAAACAGCTTGAAGAAAGGTTTGAAAAGAAAACACAAAACGGGAAACAAGACAGCAACAGAAAGCTGTATACGATAAAGCACAAAATAGCTCTCAAGGAGCAAGTTGGTCTGGATCTGATCCAAGAGCCAACAGATAACACCACTTCGAAGAATTCTTCTCTTCTTCTTCTTCACGAGCTCTCTGTCTCTCTTTCTTTCTCTTTCTCTTCTGCTTCTTCTCTCTTTCTCTTCTTCACTCTTTTTCTTCTTCTGGATCGTGCAGGCTATCTCTCTGCTTCTGCTCTTCTATCACGATCAGGTCTTCTTCTGAGGAAGAAGCTTCATATATATAGTAGCAGCAAACAGATAGGGCGTGTGCTCTCCACGATTCCCGCCCAAACGCCTTGACCACGTGGCAGCATTTCAGCATGCTGCACTACACGTGTCACAATCCTAGCACCTCCTCAAGTCTTAGATCGCGTGTCATTCTTAATCTTCTCGACTAGATATCCTGCAAAGGTTAGACTTAATATTAGTTAAAATCAATATGAGGATAGTAGAGAGATGTACAGAGTTGGTTCGAGAATGTATAGACTTGCCACCGACGAGTGTACACACTTTGTGTGCAATATATAAGCGATGTGAAGACTTGCTATAATGATGCACACACATAGTGATAATGTATAGACTTAGAAGAGATGCACAAGCAGGCTGCAATGTATATACTATACATATGCATGAAGAGCACTGACGATGTACAGACTTGCTCGATTATCAATAGAGCACTGACGATGTACAGACTTGCTCGATTATCAACAGATGAATGTATAGACTTTGCATATGCATGAAACACACATAATGTACAGACTTAGTGTGGACTTGTGCTAAGACACAGGGCGATGTACATACTTGCATGAGACGCTGGGTATGTTGAGACACAACATGAGACGCTAAGTGAGACACAACATGAGACCCAGAACTGTAAAGAATGTATAGACTTGTGTGTGCGGACAGACGATGTACATACTTGCATGAGACACAACATGAGATGCTAAGTGAGACGGATCTTATCATGCACTGACTTATCATTGAAGCAAATGCTGAATGCTCAGGCATATCGTCCACGAATGTACAGACTTTGAACGTGTGTACGACCAGACAATGTATAGACTTTAAATGATGCATGCACAAGACATAACGAATGTATAGACTTGGTGTGCTCAGGCATGTTGTCAAGCAATGTACAGACTTTGCTACCTAGCGTTAATGCATGAATGCATCATGTATAGACTTGATGAACTGGCTCAGTTCAGCTAGTGAATGAAATGCAAGATCATATGCAGTAACTAGCAGTAATGCACCTGTAATGCATGTACACTAAACACAATGACTGACTCACTGTGATACTCTCACTGTGTTGCTATCATCAAAACAAAATAACATATGCTTGTGCCTAAGGGGCACAACACCCGGGGTGTGTAGGGAATTTTCCCAAACACCCTGCGAGCGGCAGTAACAACACCGAGCAATTGACCCCCACGGGCTAATCCCAGCACCCCAGAACACTCGGTCCTTCAAAGGTCAACTCAAAAGAACAACCTGAGGTCACCTGGACTGCCCCATGCGGCCACGCCTCGCCCGGGGGGGGGGAGTTCGCCCCAGGCGCGGTCTCTCCCTGGTGGGGGTAAACTCCCCAGGGGGCGGCCCCTCCACCCAGCCCAGTCAGCCCCAGTGTGAATTCATGCCAGCCCCTGGTTCGTACAAGGCCAATCAATGTACCAACATGGAGAAACTCGTGAAGAAGGAGACTCGGGATCACGCGGGTCAACTTCCTCGCTCCACGCGCACACGCGGCCAGCCAACCAGTCCAAGCCTTGTATCCTTTATCCTCTTGTGGTCACACGGAATCAAAGTGGACCCATAAGGGGGTAAAAATGGCTTTTTATAGAGAAAGGAAAAAAAACTCCAGCTAGCCCGCGTAAACCCCCCAGGGGGTTTACGTGGACCAGCCCCCCCCCCCCCCCGGTGCTGGTCCGCGTAAACCCGGGTCCACCTGTCTTAAAAACAAAAAAAAAGAGAGAAAAGAGATAAAGAAGGGGAAAAAACCCACAGCGAGCCCGCGTAAACCCCCCAGGGGGGGTTTACAGGGACCACCCCCCCTGGGCCGGTTCGCGTAAACCCGAGCCCGCCTCCTGTAAAACAAAAAAAAGATGAAAAATAGGGGTTTTCACCCCGCATAAACCCCCAAGGGGGAGGTTTACTCGGACCGGCCTACCCCCCCCCCCCCGGCTGGTCCGCGTAAACCCCTCTCCCCACTCTGAAAAAATAATAATATATTTTTTAGGGAGGTTTATGCGGACCAACTCCCCCCCCCCCCCCGAGCTTGCCCGCGTAATCCCCCCCACGACCCTTCAACTTCCCGATAAATTCCCCCCCTTATAAGCTCAAGGGGCATATACATACACTCAGACAAGCACAGCATAGCATACACCGGACTTTCAAGCGCGAGGACTTAAACCCCAAGGCTTCCGGCAAGGACGCGAGGAGCTAAGCGCGTGTTGGGTGGCTTGTTAATCGGCTCGTATATGCTGAGGGTATGTCAAACGTACTCCCCTCACATGGCGTCTATCCGTCTCACTCAAGTCCATCACCCGCGTATAAGGCGTTATGTTAACGGCGAATACACCCGCACATCAGGTCCGCCCGCGTACGGCGTAATATGACAACAAAGTGCACGCCATAATGCCAAAATTGCCCCCGCCATGGGACCACGTGCCCGCCGCTCACCTCGAGCCGGCCACCGTCGGTCCCTGCCACTGACCCGAGTTGGCCAGACCTTGGCCCGGAAGTAACATTCCCGGGACCGGCCCTAACTCCCCAACATGAAGACACTCGCCCCTCGGGACCCGGACCCGACCGCTCATCCCGAGCTGCGTCCGGCCTCCCTCAGGTCCCAGCCACCGCCTGCCTCTACCATCCAGTCCAGCCCTCCTTCGGCGAGCCGGGCACGTCCCTAGCCTCATGTGGAGAGCCCCGGTAAAAAACACGCGGATAACTCGCTTTGTCTTGCATTGACCTCGGGACGGACCCACAAGTCGGAACTATCCCGCACCTTGCACCAGTTATATTTCAGCCCTTTTGGCCCCTTTGTAAAGCCCACGTGGCACCTATAAAGCATGAAACCAGTTCAAAATGTGTGCCCGTACTTGGGCCCCAACCTCCTGCCTGCACTAGCCAGTGTGCAACCTATCTCCCGGGCCCCAGTTTGCCAATACCTCAGCTACAGAGTGTACCCGGTCCCCTATCCTTGGCTTCAGAAATATCCAGGCTCTTCTTCAGCATAGAACAAATGTGTTCAAATTTAATCCGATGTAAATAAACACCGACTGCTTGCAGTCGGTGGGGAAAGACGTCCCGTACATAAATCCCCACAATCATCTGCGCACTCGCACCCATGGAACCTCCCTTCTCTCCGTGTGTCACCCAATACCATGTGCCCATGTGCCGCGTCATGGTGGCACTTCCCCCAGTCAACTTTTGGTTCCATAGGTGATTGTCGAGAAATCGACTGGCACGCCCGCACCCTGTCCGGTCACCCTAACTCCCAGAAACCTCTCGTGCAAGTTGACCCCTCCTGACTCTCCGTAAAAGGCAAGTGTACGGTACTACCGTGAGAGGCATATGGCTACGAAGGAGAATATCCATGAGATAACATCAACTCCCTTATTTTCCTTTATCACTTTATTCCCCCTCTCACCACGGTCACCGACTTACTTCCCCCACCGCGCTGAACGGCGGTGGAAATAGTCATATTGTGCATATTTGGCATATTTAGCATGTATACAATGCATATTTTGAACTACATCATTTTGAACAACGTGTACATATCTTTATGTCTTACATGTCCATATCATTTCCAATAATCCCAATGTCAGTCAGTTTTTGTTGATGACAAAAAGGGGGAGAATAATATGCGTCTGCGGTTTAGTCATACTGCATACTCATTGCATAATGCATATTGTCATAGTCAATTTAGTCATAGTGCATACTCATTGAATGCGGTTTAGTCATACTGCATACTCATTGCATAATGCATATTGTCATAGTCGATTTAGTCATAGTGCATACTCATTGAATGCAGTTTAGTCATACTGCATACTCATTGCATAATGCATATTGTCATAGTGCATGTTTATTGCTCTCAATTACACATATTCAGTCACATAGTTCATACAAACGTTTTGTCACGCACACATCATTTTGTCATCATCAAAAAGGGGGAGATTGTTGCACCCCCTAGTTGATTTTGGTGGTTGAGTTTTAATGATAACAAACCGAGTGTGCTTGTGTGCATATGTCATTGAGCAAGGTGAGTTTCTATGAAGAAAGCTTATTTGGGTATTTGTGAATGAGAAATCTTATTGAGCTTGTTCATTGAAGAATTCTTAACACTCATTCAAAACATTTGGGTTATCTTGCTTTGTAGGATCAAGATTCATGGTTCACACTTGGAAGTCAAGAGAATGCATGAACGAGTTATCTTGTTGTCCAGGATTCAAAACATGTGGTAAACCATGTTTACATCCTTCAAGAACCAATGGTAAGGCTTGAATTACTCAAAGCCCTTCAGTTGGTTGAAGATTGCGTCGACATGCCGCAACAATGCGTCGACCTAATTAAGCTTCCCAGAAACCCATTTTGTGCAGGTTTTCATCAGTGGAGTCGACCCATCCACTGTACTGAGCCGACTCCTCTATGTAACATGCATTTCCCTCTTGGTTTCTTCATGGTTTTTTTGAGGCTCAAAATGTGCTTAAGTTTATATATAAGTCTTGGCAGAAATTGGTTTGATAATGCTTATTCATTGCATTGATGCAAGTCGACTTGGTCTGTTTGGAATGGGTTTTCATGTGCTTGAAGAATGTTAATCTTTTGACTATGAAGTGAGGAATTGTTTTATGTTGTGGGAGATTGAAAGGTGTGATTATTTTAAAAGAGAAGAACCATGTTCAAGAAGAGTGATGCTTTTGATTTTGATGTCTATACTAATTTGATATTTATGTGTTAACCACTTGTTCTTTCAGGTGTTAGAGTGTGCTTATGGTTGCGTCGACTTTGCCTTTTGTTTGATTGGTTTCTCATGCTTTCATGTGTTTTGAACTAGTGGAAACTTGGTCTTATATTGAATGGCTTTTCATGTACTTTGTTCATGGGTTTTTACAGCATTGAATGTGTTTCATGCATATTTTTCATGGGGCTTTTGAGCTAGTAATATACTTAAGTTAGTTCATATAAACCTTGACGAGAATTGGTTCTATGATGCTCATACATTGCATGGATGCATGATAAGTTTATCTTAATTTTTTGTTGTGGTTAATGGTGGTTAAAAGGGGCTAAAAATCCCCTGTTCAAACCCTATAGGAGAGGGGTCGACCCTCCTTGGGCACTGGGCTGTCTGCACTGCAGACAGACCAACCAGCTACAAGTGTCGACACTGTAATGCCCTGGTTCTCTCTCTCATTCTCTCACCCTCTCGGCTTCGGCTGCAGACGGAGGCGACCGTGGGTGAGGTGACGACACCGGGGAGCTGCAGAGGCGCGTGGTGGAGTGAGGATCGGTGCGGTTTGGGCGCGATCCCGAACGGTGGATTCAAAGTCGGCGGTTCGGTTTGTGGCGCGATTTTCGGCATGGTTTAGTCCCTTCGGGGCACGGTTTCTTCGGTGGAGGTAGGGAGATGGACCGCCACTTCGTTCTGCGCATTTTCCCTGCTTCCGTGCGTAGTTTGGTGCTCAATCAGGGGAGATCGGGCCGGTTTAGTGAAAATCGTAGTTTTTGGGGTTTTCAAGGTTCGCCGGAAAACGGCAACCGTTATTGGTCTAGTTAGTATCAAAATGACCGCTGGGATGTCTGGATCCCATTCATGCTAGTTTCGTGTCGATTGGTCGTCATTCGAGGCCGGTAGGAGTCTGGGAACCTTAGTGACCCGTTTACGGTCGACTTATCTAAATTGCCCCGATCTCTTGTTTTAATGCATGCATGTGGGCTTTTTAGCCTCCAGATGTTGTTTTTCATGGTTTGCCTTTGTTTCCCCTGTGTTTCGGCGTGAATGGGGCGTGGAACGGGCCAATTCGGCCTTCCCCTTGATTTTCCCGTCGTTCTCAATTTTTCGAACTGATCGCGGTCCACCAGTAACCGCGTTCATTTGGTCGCGGTCCTAGGAGAACTACGTTTACCCAGCCGAGAGAGTCGGCAAGAGTCGCGGTCTTGCGACAGACCGCGTTAGTCTAGTCGCGGTCTTCAGGCGACCGTGACTGCGTGGTCGCGGTCCACCGGTGACCGCTACCTTCGTTTGGCGTCTGGTTCATGTAACGCGTCTATGGTGGTGCGTTCGGTCCTGTTGTGGCCGTGATGGCTGTTGGGCTTTTCGGTGTGCGGCTGTGTGTTTGTTAGTCCGTTTTAGGTGATGTTAGGGGCTGTTTAGAGGTAGATTTGTGGCGTGTCTGTGTGTGTGTCTATCTAAGTTAGGGTGATGTCTGTCGTTCCCGTGGTCTGGCCGCTTTCCCCGTGGACGTCGGTTGATGTTCCTATGAAGGCTAAGACTCGGTGGTGTCTGTCATTCCCGTGGTCTGGCCGCTTTCCCCGTAGACGTCGGTTGATGTTCCTATGAAGGTTAAGACTACGTTTCCGAGTCTGTCGGTAGTTTCTTGTGCTGCCTTCGGTGTTTGAGGTACAGGTGACAGTGCATGTCTGACTGTCTGTACTTCAGCTCCATATTTCGTGATCTTCTCGTGCTGTTACCATTCGTCACAGACTCGTTGTGACAGCTCGCAGAGCGGGGCACTTTCCGAGTGTACGGTTTGTAAGCTAGTCTCCGTCGGCTCCCGGCTGCACCGTAGCGTCCGACGGGGGGAGAAAACTAGCTAGAGTCCTGGCTCTAGGCAGGAGCCAGTGTGTGCACACGTGGTCAGGGGCAGAGGACTGACGCCGACGGGCGTGACCCTGACTAGTACTTGTTACTGTGGTTCCACGTGGATCTGCGACTCGGCTGAGCTCGCGTAGACGTGATCGGTTGGTAGTCGAGACACTTGTGGTGTGTGTTCCGCGTGGGTCTGCGACTCGGCCGAGCTCACGTAGATGCGATCGGTTGGTAGTCGAGACACTTGTGGTGTGTGTTGCGGTGCAGTGTAAGATGTCGCGGACGCATCTGGCCGTTCTCCTGGTGCGGGGGTTCTCCGGCGCGTGGCGCGCGACTCCCGTGCTTTTCCTGTGTTGTGACCTGCCCGAGTTAGCCTTCCCGTGGCTAGACTCGAGGTCTGTGTGTTGTCCTATGCACGACGCTCCGATCGTGTTGTCTGCGTCTGTCTAAGTCTTTTCTAGACTTTCTTTGCATGCTGTTGCTAGGAGTAGTTGGGGGCCGAGGTTAGTTCGGCTTTCCTCTTTTTCCCTTTTCCTTGTTGCTCCCTACTCCTCTTTCCCTTTCTAGGCCTGCTTGCCTGTTCGGGTTATTCCCCTCGTCCTTACCTGTTCCCTACCCTTGCTTCCCTTTCTTTTACAGCTTTCTAGTGTGGTTTCCTGCGGCTGTTCCTATCGTTTCTGTTGATCCGTGTTACTGCGTATTTTTCAGTGGAGATCCGCGTGACCCCTACTGAGCCAGTGACACGAGACTCACCCCTGCTTTTCAGGTGGGGTGATGTGTTCGTTCTGCTACCGCGGATCCTGGAGTTCGAGTCGTAGCTGCCAGCTGGTACCTCCGTCGGGCTTCCCCCGACTTCCCGGTACGTCTTTCTTTTCTGTCGACTGTACTTGGTAGACTTGATGTCTTTCCTTTGGACTTGACTCTGGGTATATAATTGTGTAAAATCTGTTAATAATAAAAAGTAATTTTATTTCTGCTACTTTAGTAAACCGATCTAATGAAATTTAATTGCTTGATGTTATATCTGTCAGTTCAATGTACTACACGACAGTCCTTTTTCCCTTCGGAGCTTTACCGCTCTTGGGAGGCCTCGCGGGTTACAAGTGGTTTCAGGTGTATTCGGTAGTCCTACCGGGTATATCTGGTATCCGGGATCCGGGTCATCACAGTTGGTATCAGAGCGTTGTTGTGTGAAGTACATGGGAATCTCATATATACAGTGTCTAGAGTCGCTAAGTCCAGTACAGTCTTCAGCTGGCGTTAGGTTTCGTGATTTCCGTTTCTTGTCGTTGTGGGTCTTTTCTTGGTAAGCTGCTCGATGCATGACTCGTTCCCCTATAGTCGTGTGTCCAGCTGCTGTCATGCCTTGAGGTGACCCTGCTTGTAGTTGCATTCCGTGGTTCCGTGTCCTGTGCGGAGCCTGAATCCTGCAAGTGCTGCTGTTGTTGTTTTTATAAGCGCTATTTCTTTACGATTTTTTCTGTCTATCGGTGCTGCTGTTTTGCTGTCGTTTCTCCGTGAAGCTGTCGTTGGTGTCCTGTGTGCCAAGTGTTCCCTGTTGCCTTTGGCACTGGAGCCGATGATGTTGTCAGGCTGTCAGCTAAGAGGACTGTGTTTCCTTGTTTAAGCTGCTCCCTGATGTGTCTATCATTTTCTTTATCGATATCTGTTGTTCTGGCAGTCGTGTCTCTTTTTCCTGTGAGACGCAAGCGACGTTGCCTTGCTTCGGGGGTGTCGGACTTCTGTTCACTTGTGGCATGCTCACTCCCGAGCGTGTACTCGTGATAATGGTCTGACGTTGTTCCTTCAGGCTCCGTTCCTTGTGTTTTGTGTCGTTTCCGTAGTTGTGCTGTCGGGTTGTTCTTCCCTGCTTACCCTTGCTAGTCCTTAAATTTCGAGGATGAAATTTCTTGAAGGAGGGGAGGATGTAATGTCCTGGTTCTCTCTCTAGTTCTCTCACCCTCTCGGCTTCGGCTGCAGACGGAGGCGACCGTGGGCGAGGTGGCGACTCCGGGGAGCTGCAGAGGCGCGTGGTGGAGCGAGGATCGGTGCGGTTTGGGCGCGATCCCGAACGGTGGATTCAAAGTCGGCGGTTCGATTCGTGGCGCAATTTTCGGCGTGGTTTAGTCCCTTCGGGGCACGGTTTCTTTGGTGGAGGTAGGGAGATGGACCGCCACTTCGTTCTGTGCATTTTCCCTGCTTCCGTGCGTAGTTTGGTGCTCGATCAGGGGAGATCGGGCCGGTTTAGTGAAAATCGTAATTTTTAGGGTTTTCAAGGTTCGCCGAAAAACGGCAACCGTTATTGGTCTAGTTAGTATCAAAATGACCGCTGGGATGTCTGGATCCCATTCATGCTAGTTTCGTGTCGATTGGTCGTCATTCGAGGCCGGTAGGAGTCCGGGAACCTCGGTGACCCGTTTAGGGTCGACTTATCTAAATCGCCCCGATCTCTTGTTTTAATGCATGCATGTGGGCTTTTTAGCCTCCAGATGTTATTTTTCATGGTTTGCCTTTGTTTCCCCTGCGTTTCGGCGTGAATGGGGCGTGGAACGGGCCGATTCGGCCTTCCCCTTGATTTTTCCGCCATTCTCGATTTTCCGAACTGATCGCGGTCCACCAGTAACCGCGTTCATTTGGTCGCGGTCCTAGGAGAACCGCGTTTACCCGGCCGAGGGAGTCGGCAAGAGTCGCAGTTTTGCGACAGACCGCGTTAGTCTAGTCGCGGTCTTCAGGCGACCGTGACTGCGTGGTCGCGGTCCTCCGGTGACCGCTACCTTCGTTTGGCGTCTGGTTCGTGTAACGTGTCTATGGTGGTGCGTTCGGTCCTGTTGTGGCCGTGATGGCTGTTGGGCTTTTCGGTGTGCAGCTGTGTGTTTGTTAGTCCGTTTTAGGTGATGTTAGGGGCTGTTTAGAGGTAGATGTGTGGCGTGTCTGTGTGTTTGTCTATCTAAGTTAGGGTGATGTCTGTCGTTCCCGTGGTCTGGCCGCTTTCCCCGTGGACGTCAGTTGATGTTCCTATGAAGGCTAAGACTCGGTGGTGTCTATCGTTCCCATGGTCTGGCCGCTTTCCCCGTGGACGTCGATTGATGTTCCTATGAAGGTTAAGACTACGTTTCCGAGTCTGTCGGCAGTTTCTTGTGCTACCTTCGGTGTTTGAGGTACGGGTGACAGTGCATGTCTGACTGTCTGTACTTCAGCTCCATATTTCGTGATCTTCTCGTGCTGTTACCATTCGTCACAGACTCGTTGTGACAGCTCGCAGAGCGGGGCACTTTCCGAGTGTACGGTTTGTAAGCTAGTCTCCGTCGGCTCCCGGCTGCACCGTAGCGTCCGACGGGGGGAGAAAACTAGCTAGAGTCCTGGCTCTAGGCAGGAGCCAGTGTGTGCACACGTGGTCAGGGGCAGAGGACTGACGCCGATGGGCGTGCCCTAACTAGTACTTGTTATTGTGGTTCCGCGTGGGTCTGCGACTCGGCCGAGCTCGCGTAGACGCGATCGGTTGGTAGTCGAGACACTTGTGGTGTGTGTTCCGCGTGGGTCTGCGACTCGGCCGAGCTCGCGTAGACACGATCGGTTGGTAGTCGAGACACTTGTGGTGTGTGTTGCGGTGCAGTGTAAGACGTCACGGACGCATCTCGCCGTTCTCCTAGTGCGGGGGTTCTCCGGCGCGTGGCGCGCGACTCCCGTGCTTTTCCTGTGTTGTGACCTGCCCGAGTTAGCCTTCCCGTGGCTAGACTCGAGGTATGTGTGTTGTCCTATGCACGACGCTCCGGTCGTGTCATCTGCGTCTGTCTAAGTCTTTTCTAGACTTTCTTTTGCACGCTGTTGCTAGGAGTAGTTGGGGGCCGAGGTTAGTTCGGCTTTCCTCTTTTTCCCTTTTCCTTGCTGCTCCCTACTCCTCTTTCCCTTTCTAGGCCTGCTTGCCTGTTCGGGTTATTCCCCTCGTCCTTACATGTTCCCTACCCTTGCTTCCCTTTCTTTTACAGCTTTCTAGTGTGGTTTCCTGCGACTGTTCCTGTCGTTTCTGTTGATCCGTGTTACTGCGTATTTTTCAGTGGGGATCCGCGTGACCCCTACTGAGCCAGTGACACGAGGCTCACCCATGCTTTTCAGGTGGGGTGACGTGTTCGTTCTGCTACCGCGGATCCTGGAGTTCGAGTCGTAGCTGCCAGCTGGTACCTCCGTCGGGCTTCCCCCGACTTCCCGGTACATCTTTCTTTTCTGTCAACTGTACTTGGTAGACTTGCTGTCTTTCCTTTGGACTTGACTCTGGGTATATAATTGTGTAAAATCTGTTAATAATAAAAAGTAATTTTATTTCTACTACTTTAGCAAACCGATCTAATGAAATTTAATTGCTTGATGTTATATATGTCAGTTCAATGTACTACACGACAGTGCTTTTTCCCTTCGGAGCTTTACCGCTCTTGGGAGGCCTCGCGGGTTCCAAGTGGTATCAGGTGTATTCGGTAGTCCTACCGGGTATATCTGGTATCCGGGATCCGGGTCGTCATAGACACTCCTTGAATTGGGTGTTGTTTTTGGTCATTTCCAGAACTCAGGTGAAAAAGTGTCAACCCTGAGTGTCGACACTCCTTCAGGGGTTATCATGCTTTTGGCCCTTGGTAGAACTCAGGAAATTAAGTGTCGACACTAAGTGTTGACACTCCTTCAAGGAGTTCCGTAACGAGGTTTACGAACCTCACTTGAAACCCATTAAACCTAATCCTATTAGACCCTATTTTGACCCCTTTGCCCTTAGGTTATTCATACATATCTTAGAGGGGTTTTCAAGGGTTTTTGCATGGGCTTCTTGGTCTTTTGGCCACTCTTGCTTATATATATACATGCTCTCTGAATTTCAGCTATATAACCCAATGAACTAATATTTTCTATCTTGCAGGAGGAGAAAGCAAAAGAAGTAGAGAACAAGAGAAAGAGGAGGGGTTCTCATCTGCAACAAGGGATTTCTGGAGCTCGTGGTAGAAGAGAAAGTGGAGCGGAATGAGAGAGGACCGAGATGATGCTGAAATCGTATTCTTTCATCTACGAGCCAAGAAGAACCAGAACATCTAGTGAAGGGAGAGGCTTACACTTGAGAGATTTTTCTTGTTTCAGTCTTTAGATTATATCTTGAGCTTATTGTATTCATTTGTGAACATTTCATCAATTTCTGAATGAATTTTATGTGTGGGTGTTCGGAGAGTGGGTTCTCTGAGTGTCTGTGTTGATGCGTGTGCGTCGTCTTGTGCGGAGGATATCGGCGTGTGGTTTGGGAAGGTATTCCCAGTGTGTGCAGGAGTTAGCCTGCATCTTTGGTTGGGGTTGTACGCCGTGTGTGCAGGTGTTGCCTGCGTCTCTATTTTGGGGTTCATCCCCGTTGTTGCTGTGTTAACAGCATGAGGAGAGTTCTCCTCGTGGGGAGGTTGTTCCCCGTGTGTGTGTAGGCGTCGCCCTGCGTGTGTGTTGGAGCGTCGTCTCCGTGTGTGTACTGTCTTGTAAGGGTCTTTGCAAGATAGTGGAAGCCTCACCGGGTTCGGTGGGGGGTGGACGTAGGGAGCCCATCGTGGTCCCGAATCACCTAAAAAATCCTTTGTCTCTTGTGGTATGCTTTATTGTGGTTTGAATGCTATTTCAATGCATGTGTGATCGGTGAGCATGAGTGAACTTTAAGATTTGATTTTTATTCTCAATCTAGTCATAGATCTTTAATTCGATCTAAGTGTTCACGTTAATTAGAAGATTTTAATTAGTCATTCAATTCACCCCCCACTTCATTACCGTTGTCACCGGGCCAACAAAATGAAATTCAAAAAAATTCCCCTTCGATCAATATTAGGTTGTAAATGTGAAGCATTAAGAATGACCCACGTGGTCTTCCATTATTATAGTTTGGGTGAGCTGGTCTTGAACTGGGAAGGTTTATTGTGCTACTACAAGGCCGACTCAATGAGGGATCCGTGACCTAAACTATGGCATGCTTATGCCATGTGTGGGGTGGAGGATTGGTGTAGCTTTATTGTGCTACCACAAGGGCTGCATCACAAATTCATACTCACAGCATAATAATGGGTGTAGCCTAACCAGACATTGTGGTTTGTTGTGCTACTACAAGATCACAAGTCTTCTGGAGGTCGAATAAGACTAGAAATTGCAAGAATTTGTAATTGTTAAGAGTTGCCGATTCATTTAAGTATGGGGTGGTTTGTTGTGCTACCACAAGACTATCACTGTAATGTTAATGGGATTTTAGTCCTCATTAGGAAACTAGTGGAGTTTCCTGTCTTTACATAATGGGGGTTATGTAAAGTCGCCGAAAATTAGTGGGAGCTCTAAATTAAAATAAAAGACCATATTTTAATTGAATGTCTATAATATTATATTGTGCATCACCTTTTTTAAATTAATAATGTCAAATCACGCATTGTTGTGGCATAATAGATGTCAACAAGGGTTCACTGTATCAAAATTTTGTGACTGACTCATGAAGTTGAGAATAGTTCTCATGACTCGAAAGGAAAATAGTCTATGCTCTTAATGAGCTATTGCCTGAACCTCCTTATGCTTGTTGGTAAGACTAACAAGAAGAGGAGGATTTAACAGGTCTTTGAGAAAGATAATGCTAAGTAGTAGTCACCGCTGCATAAGGCTATCAGGAAAGACGAGACTATGAGATACTAGGGCTAATGCTTTTCTTGCCATAGGATGGCTAATGGAAGAAGAACTACAAGTTGAATCTTGTAGGGAAGGCAAAGCAGAAGCTTGGTAAAGCTTCAGATGTTGACAAATAGGAAGTACTTAATCAAGGTTAAGGGTGTTCTACGGATTAAAATTGGTGCAAGAGTTACTGCCATTCAAGTAGAGACTACCGACCTTGAGATGCCTTCAAGACTATTTAGAATTGAAAGATTTCCATTATGCTTCTCCCATCATTAAGAATATTAATTCCAATTCTACTTTAAACCCTCGAGGTTTAAATATTAGTTTTGGAAACAAAAGTTGTGTAATGTTCTTGAATGGTAAAGAGTTTGCCAGTGGGAGTTTATGTAATGATCTGTTTGTTATAAGCACTAATGCTCCTAAGGTTAGTGTGGTTTTGCTTCCTCATAGGAAGTGGATTGATGTAAATCAAGCCTATCTCTGACACAATAGGCTTGGTCATCTTAGTGAGGAAATGATTCACATATTATATAAGGATTGATGTTTTAATCTATTTGATTATGAATCATCTACAACGTGTGAATTATACCTCATAGGTAAGACGACCAATTCTCCATTTAATAGATATGGAAAAAGAGCCATGGAGTTGCTTGAACTCATACATTTTGCTATATGTGGATTTATTTTCAAGCCAGAGGAGGATTTTCTTACTTCACTACTTTCACTAACAATTTCTCTATGCTTTGGTATGAGTACTTGATGAAGTGCCAATATGACGCTTTTGAGAAGTTTAAAGAGTTTAAGAGTGAAGTGGAGAAAAAAAAATTAGAAAGAGTATTAAAACTCTTCGATCGGATTGAGGAGGAAAATACTTAAGTACATACATCACACTATACATAAGGGATAATGACATATTATCTTGATGGACACGTCCTTACACACCTCTGCCATGCGGAGTGGTAGAAAGGAGGAATCGTACATTGTTGGACATGGTACGGTCCACAATAAGTTTTGTCAGGTTACCCTTGTCTCTCTGGGGAGTCATCCCCTAGAGACTGCTCCTTATCTTTTGAATGAGATTCCATTTTAGTCAATGTCTTCTATACAATATGAGATATGGAAAGGGCGAATGACTGACCTTAAGTGTGTTAAGATTTTAGACTACTCCAGTAAATGTGAATTATTAAGAATATACCACGTTGCCCACCGTGATTATAGACCTAAGGCTAATCCTTATTTCAAACGGGTTTGTTGTGCTACCACAAGGCTCATTTGACTTAAGGGTTAGTTTAAGTCTATGACATAATGATGCCTTTAAGAGAAGTAGACAAATGTTGTAACTTTGTTGTGTAACCACAAGGGCTATAACACTAATCTATACTTTCTGCGTAATGATGAATCAACTTGACTAAGTCACCTTGACTTGTTGTGCTACCACAAGGTCATGGTGATTTAGGGTTAAATTTGATCGGATATTGCAAAGATTGCAAGTATCTAGCATTGGTGGGAATAGTGGGAGCAAAGTAGATCTAGAAAGAGTTATAGAACTACAAAACATAATGTTGTCTTGGGAATCTATTCAAGTTGACACACAAGTTGTTCATAGGTCTAGTTGAGTATCTATAGAACTAAGAAGATATGTTGCACATATCTCTGGTATGAATAATAAGGTAATATATAATAAGGATGATGATTCCATGACCTATGAGAAGACAATAAGTGTTATTGACTCTGGGAAAATGGCAAGAGGCCATAAAATTATAGATGGATACCATTTACTCCATCCAAGTTTTGAACTTGGTAAATCCACCCGAGGGTATTGTACCCATAGGATACAAGTGGATTTTAAGAAGAAAATTGGAGAGGATGGAAAGGTTAATACCTACATGGCAATCTTGGTGGTAAAAGAAGTATCATCAAAGCCAAAACTTTGACTATGATGAAATATTCTCTCCAATTGCCATGTTTAAATCCATTGAAATTTTACTTGCCAATGATGCATACCATGATTATAAGGTTTGGCAAATGGATGTGAAAATGGTGTTCCTCATAGGTAATTTAAATGAGGAAGTGTGCATGTTACAGCCAGAGAGCTTTCACCTCCATAGAATACTCAAATATGGTGTGTAGCTTTAAAAGTTCCATTCATGGACTAACGTAAGCTTTTCGCAGTTAAACATGAGGTTTGATAAAGTGATCAAATCTTATGACTTCATTAAGAATGAAGGTGAGACTTGTGTGTTCAAAAGGATAAGTGGGAGTACAGTCATAATTTTGATTCTGTGTGTAGACTCATTAGGAATGATGAAGTTAAGTTATCTTAGGTAAAGTTACGATATCTAAGTACTTCTCCATGAAAGACTTGGGAGAAGCATCCTTTGCATTGGTAACTTGGGTCTATATAGATAGATCAAGGAAGGATGCTTGACTTAACCCTGTTATCGTATATAGGTGGTATTGTCAAAAGGTTTGACAAGGAACGATACCTAGATAATTCTCATATTGATGAGACATGAAATTTATCTCTCTAATGAGATGTTTTCTAACTCTCCTACGAAGAGGTAGCACATGAGTAGTATTCATTATGCTTCTAGCATAAGAGTCTATCATGTGTAATATACTATGTATGAGGTCAGATATATCGAATGCTCTAAGTGTTACGAGCATATATCAGACGGATCTAGATGAGCAACATTGGAGTGTTGTGAAATGTATTCTTACATTTTTTAGAAGAATTAAGGATATGTTCTTGGTGAGTGGAGACGGTGATTTGTTAGTTGGTTGAAAGAGTTCTAAATAAATAACAAATACCGACTCGACATTATGTAGATGAAATAGTTCATCATCATGTAGGGAGTTGTCCCTAGTGTCTCTGATCTGGCACCCTCGTTATCAGATAACAATATGGTTATGGCGAGAGCTATGGAACCACAGTCTCATCAGAAGTCCTTGGACTTTCTGCAATGGTTCCACTTGATTAGAGATATAATAGTAAAAGGCAGATGTCACCTAGAAAGAGTTTCTTCCGCTGATAACATTATAGATCCACAAAGTAAATCGTTGACTCGAAGTGTGGTTGAGTATCACCTAAGGCTAATGAAGATCAAGCATGAGGTGATTGGCTTTAGTGCAAGTGGGAGAATGAAAGAAGTGTATGATATACAAGCTAATCACTTATGAAGTGATGGCATCATTTCTTATATATATTCTTATTCTTAATTATGGCAATCTCTTCATTATGTCTTATTTATTTATGTGTATTACCGCTTGACATGATGAAGTCCTTGAACACGTGCTATGAAGGTTGGATCATAATGAGATTATGATAGTGAGACTAACCTTCTAGACATATGTGTTCTAAATGTTCCTGGTCATAGGATCTTTGAGATAGGACATTAAAGAATCTGGATAGACCAGTGCACATGATATCCTCTCGGATGATGTGGGTGACTGATCTCACAGTCACTGGTGTGGAAACATTAAGATATATGTGCAAGTGCCCATTACAAGAATAAGGTTCACTTAATTGCTCCGATCATGAATCTCTGGATGGTAATTATATCTAACTGTCAACCAAGAGATTCTTCAGTCACAGTAGCATAGTTGGTCCTTAGACATGAGTCACCAAAGATACCTGGAGAGGGGGATTCCTGCAGCCCACTCAAAGAGCAGACCCAACTAGGCCCAACAAGGCCCAACGAGGCAAGCTCACCCAAGTGACAGCCCACAGGGCCCACTCGAAAAAGCCCAATAAAACAACGCTCGAGGAAACAACTCTCCTAGGCGGCCCCAAGGCTCGGAGAGCCCGAGCCTCGGTCAGGTCACAGGAAGACCCGCGCACGAGCTACCCCTCCGCCCGAAGGGGGGAAGCGCTAGCCGGTCTATCCGACCCATCTCCTCACCGAGCTAGGCCTATCGCCCGATAGGGCCGGCCCCCTTAAGCTCGGGACGACCGATGAAATCATTGCAGCCGTTAGAGTCCACAACGGGCCAAACACTAAGAAGTCCAGGAGCTCCGGTTTCCCCGAGAGGATAACGCCCCCATGATGAGGCCATCAAAGCCCACAACGGAGACGTAACCTCCACCGGAGACCTCTCAGCTTGCAGGACTCCAGAAGGCGGCGCACTATAAAAACCTGGGATACCCTCCGGCGAAAGGCAAGTCAAGAAGGGTATGATTCCACCCCCGAACTCCTGAGCAAGGATCACTTCACCCCATCGGTGGAGAGGGATCTCGCGCCCTCATCTCCCCCTCCCTATCGCTGCTCCCACCATTGCTCTACTGACTTGAGCGTCGGAGGATTTTACCCCAGGGAATCCCGCTGGGCCCACTGACCCGTTTCCCTATCTTGCAGTTCATTATCTTGGTGATTACCAGCCAGCTCAGGAACCAGCGCGAGATTTCACCTCTTCATCTGGCGTCGTCTGTGGGAAACGCACGAAGAGCCAACATAGTGAGGAGGAGCTCAGGGAGGAGGTCCGCCGGCGAGAGGGGTAAGACCGTGGTAGCGGCAGGGGATGGCCCTTCCAGGGCCTCACAGAACCCTCCCTCCAACGCCAGCATCCCCGCCGACGGACCACCACCACCCCCCCCCCCCCCCCCGCGACAGCAGGGCTACCCCCCTACGGTGGCGCCAAAGCCTTCCAGGCCCTCAACGCCAAACTGGATGTCCTCGTGGATCTCATAAAGACCCAGGCGGCCAGGGATGCAAGGTGCCGCGCCCCGTCAGGGAGCCCCCCCCCCCCCCGCAGGAGTACATCCCAGCACACAGCTGGGGGCCGCTTCACCCTCCGCGGCCAGCAGCTCATCCGTAATAGGGTCGGAGGACCCTCGCAAGCTCCGCCTCCGGAGCAAGAGGCCTCCTCCACACCAAGGAAAGGAAGGCAGGGGGTGCAACGGCCCGATCCGGAAGCCAACGCCCCCGGAGACCGCCAAGGCACCCCCCCTAGCCTCGCGGCACGACAGCAGCCGGAGCTATCCCTCCGGCTGCGAGACTTCGAAAGGCGCTTCGCTGAGCAGGAGCGCGCCCTTCGCGCCCTACAGAAGGCCTCTTCCCCGGAAGACGAGGAGAAATCCCCGTTCTCCGAGTATATCTTGAAGGCGGAGGTATCTCCCAGAGCCCCCATACCAACCTTCAAGCTTTACGACGGCCAAGGCGACCCGGCCGATCATTACGATAGCTTCGACGCCCTAATGACTCTACACGGAGCGTCGGACCCCATCAAGTGCCGAGCCTTCGTGACCACTCTGGTCCAGGGTGCTCAAGCGTGGTTCCGGGCCCTCTCCCCCGGATCCATCCGAGACTTCAAGCACTTCGGGCGAGTCTTCAAGGAGAGCTTCGCCGGAAGTGCCCCCCCAAGGTCGGTGGCGGGGCTCTTGGCCCTCAAATAGGCGCAAGGGGAAAGGCTTCGGGCTTACGTCCACCGGTTTAAATCGGAAGCCCTCCGAATCCCCCGTCTGGATGTGGCCTCGGCCACAACCGCCCTGACCGGGGGTACCCGGGATGAGAATCTCCACCGCGAACTCGTCCTCCACCCTCCCTCGACCCTTGCCGAGCTAGTGACTCTGGCTCTGCGCCACGCCGAGTGCGAGGAAGTGCTCAGCGCTTGCCGAGACACAACCGGCTCGGGTCGGGAAGGGGACAAGAAGCGGGGCCCCGAGCCAAATCCTAGCTCAGGAAAGAAGCGGGATCGAGATGGAGAGCGCAAGCGGAAGTACGAGCGGTACACCCCATTAACCGCCCCGGTTTATGAAATCTATGAAGACGTCAAAGACTCGGGACTTCTCCATCGGCCCGAGCCGATGAGGTCGAAGAACCGCAAGAGAGACAGACATTGTCTATTCCACGGCGATCATGGGCATCACACCGGTGATTGCCACCAGCTCCAAGACAAGATCGAGTGCCTCGTCCGCCTGGGGCATCTGGCTCGGTTCACTGCCGAGCGCAGAGAAGATCAAGGCGCCTCAGAGGAGATTGACAACGCCCCCCGAGGGGTCCACATCAACGTCATCTCTGGAGGAATAGCATCAGGAGGCGACAGCAGCCGTGGAAGGAAGCGTCATGCTGAGCGGGCAAGCCGAGCCCCAGAGCCACCCAAGGCCCCGCCCCAGGTCATAGTCTTCTCCGATCAAGACCTGGAAGGGCTGAGCACCCCGCACGATGACGCCCTCGTAATCTCGGCCACTATAAACCATTGTAACGTAGATCGGATTCTTGTGGACAATGGAAGTGCCCCTGATGTGTTGTCTTATGACTGTTTCCTCAAAATGGGAGAGAGTCCATCCAAACTCCGCCCGATCCGGACGCCCCTCTGTGGGTTCAATGGCCTGGCCACTCTCCCCGAGGGAGCCCTAAGCCTGCCGGTTACCCTCGGCACCCCACCCAAAACCGTTACGGTCATGGTAGACTTCATGGTGATCAAAGGGATGATAGCGTACAACGCCATTTTCGGCCGGGGAATCCTCAGTCGGATCAAGGCAGTACCATCTACCTATCACCAGAAAATGAAGTTCCCCACCAAGAACGGGGTAGGGGAAATCCGAGGTAACCAGGCCACGGCCCGAAGGTGCTACAACATCTCGGTGGAGGCCACGCGGTCGGACGGGAATAATAAGGGCCCCCGGGAAGTCGAGGAAAAGTCCGCAGCTGCTAAGCCAGGAGGCGAGTTGCTGACGATCTTCCTAAATGATGACCCGACCCTAGGAGTAAGGATCGGAGCCGACCTACCACTCGAGGAACAGCAGCAATATAAGAATTTTCTTTCTGAGTACATCCGAGTATTCGCTTGGTCTGACGATCAGCTCCCTGGAATACCTGAGGAGACCGTGCTACACCAACTCAACCTCAACCCCACCGTGAAGCCCGTGCAGCAGCGCCGAAGGAAGCACGCACCAGAGAAACAGACGATCATCAAGGCGCAGGTCACCAAGGGGCAAGAGACTGGTCTTTTTAGACCAGTCCTGTACCCGACGTGGCTAGCCAATGTCGTCCTGGTACCAAAGGCTTCCGGCGAGTGGCAGATGTGCGTGGACTTCACCGACTTGAATAAGGCGACCCCTAAAGACTGCTATCCCTTGCCCAGCATCGACCAACTGGTCGACTCGACATCGGGCAACGAGATGCTCAGCTTCCTGGATGCCTATTCGGGTTACCATCAGATCAGGATGAACCCTGGAGACATCGAGAAGACCGCCTTCATCACCGACTACGGCGTGTACTGCTATACCCGGATGCCTTTCGGGTTGAAGAATGCCGGAGCCACATACCAAAGACTGGTCAACCACATGTTTGAGGAACAGCTAGGTCGGAACGTCGAGGCCTACATTGACGACATGCTCGTCAAGACCCCCAAGGCCCAGGACCACCTCACCGACCTCGCCGAAGCCTTCGGCGTCCTCCTGAAGTACAATATGAAGCTCAATCCTGCCAAGTGCGCCTTCGGAGTAAGATCCGGGAAGTTCCTGGGTTTCCTGGTCACTCAGCGTGGGATCGAAGCTAACCCTGACAAGGTCCAGGCCATCCTGGACATGCGCCCGCCCGCCTGCATCAAGGACGTCCAGCGTCTGACAGGGCGTATCGCCGCTCTCAGCCGTTTCCTATTCCGTGCGGCCGAACGATGCTTGCCCTTTTTTAAACTGTTGAAGGGACCCAAGTGGGCATCTGCTACCTTCGCATGGGATGAGGAATGCCAGAAAGCATTCGCTGAGCTTAAGGAGTTCCTGGCTTCGCCCCCGGTGCTCTCCAAGCCCGTGCCAGGCGAAGCTTTGTTACTCTATCTCTCGGCGACGTCATCAACGGTCAGCTCGGTCCTGGTCAGAAATGACTCGGGAATCGAAAGACCAGTCTACTATACCAGCAAGGTGCTTAGCGAGGCCGAGAGGAGGAACCCCGCAACCGAGAAGCTCGTGCTAGCGCTGGTTACCTCCGCGAAATGCCTCCGACCCTACTTCCAGGGGTATCCCATCACCGTGCTAACCGGCGAACCGTTGAAGAAGATCTTGGCCCACCCCAAGGCCTCGGGGCGACTCGTCAAATGGGCCCTTATGCTTGGGGCCTACGACATCTCGTATCGCCCGCGCGCAGCTATAAAAGGTCAAGCGCTCGCCGATTTCATCGCCGAGAGCACTATCCCGGCCGAAGAGAGGTTACTGACCACGCCCGGGCCAACCTGGGAACTCTACGTCGACGGTTCCTCCAACTCGGTCGGTAGCGGTGCTGGAATCCTCCTAAGATCCCCCGAAGGAGTGGAGCTGCAGTACGCCTTGAAATTCAACTTCCAGGCGTCCAACAACGCTTCCGAGTATGAGGCCCTTATATCGGGAGCACGTATGGCCCGGCGGCTAGGGGTTGAGCGAGTCAGGATCCACACCGACTCTCAACTGGTCGCGAGCCAAGTCAACGGCGAGTACGAAGCTCGAGAGGCACCCATGATCAAATACCTCCAACTGGTCAGGAGCTTGGCCCAACGATTCGAGGGATTCGAGGTAGTCCGAAAAGCCCGGGAAGAAAACTCCCGAGCGGACGCCCTCTCTCGATTGGCCTCCTCCCTAGACCCAGAAGGTACCAGATCGGTCCTCCTCGAAGAACTAGAGCGCCCGAGCATCGACTCGGAGCTCCTCGCTGTTGACTCGGCCGTCCCGAGCGACTGGCGCACCCCCTACCTATCTTGGCTTCGAGACTCCCAAGAGCCCTCCGACCCTCGGGAAGCACGCCGAATGAAGTACCAAGCCCGGCGCTTCGTCGTCCTGGATGACACACTCTACCGAAGGTCCTTCGCCAGCCCTCTCCTGAAGTGCCTCGGCCCCGACGACGCCAGCCGAGCCATTCGAGAGGTTCATGAAGGCATGTGCGGAGCGCACTCAGGGGCAAGGTCTCTGGCCAGAATCCTGTTACGACAGGGGTACTGGTGGCCCACCCTGCAGCGCGACTGCTCGGCCTATGCTCAACAATGCGACCGATACCAGCGGTTCGACCACTTGGTCCATCGGCCGGCCACAGAACTCGTCACCCTCGCCGAGCCTTATCCCTTCGCTCGGTGGGGCATCGACATTCTCGGACCATCCCCCACGGCTCAGTCCCAGAAAAAGTTCATCATAGTCGCCATCGACTACTTCACTAAATGGATCGAGGCCGAAGCCACTGCAAGGATCACCGAGACAGTCGTCTGGAGTTTCGTCTGGAAATCGATCATTTGTCGCTTCGGCATCCCCCAAGTGATAGTGAGCGATAACGGTCGGCAATTCGATTCTCGACCTAGACATCCGCAACCACTTCACGTCGGTCGCCCACCCTCAGGCCAACGGGCTGGTCGAAAATGCCAACAAGACTATCTTGAAAGGCATAAAGACCAGATTCGGCAAGGCCAAGGGAAGTTGGCTCGAGGAATTGCCTAGCGTACTATGGTCACACCGAACGACTCCCAGGACGGCAACCGGTGAAAGCCCCTTTCAGTTGGTGTACGGCACCGAGGCCGTCATTCCATTGGAGATCGCCAACCCGTCTCTCCGAGTCATCCGCTACTCGACCGAGGAAAACAACCAAAAGTTACTCGAGAACCTCGACCTAGCAGATGAACTCCGGGACATTGCCAGCATCCGAGCGATGGAATACCAGCGACGCCTCACTCGATACTACAACGCCAGAGTCCGAAGCAGACACTTCCGACCGGGAGACTTCGTCCTCAGGAAAGCTGAAGCATCTCGACCACTAGAGGCGGCGGGCAAGATGTCCCCTAACTGGGAAGGCCCCTACCGAGTGGTCGAGACGCTCGGGAAAGGTGCGTACAGGTTAGCAACAATGGAAGGGGAACCCATTCCTCGGACATGGAACGCAGCCGCACTACGCAAATTCTATTTTTGAAATTTGTACAGCAAGATGGACGGAATAAACCCCTTTTCTTTTCATTCCAAACTA
Source organism: Amorphophallus konjac (assembly GCA_022559845.1). Lineage (NCBI taxonomy): Eukaryota > Viridiplantae > Streptophyta > Magnoliopsida > Alismatales > Araceae > Amorphophallus > Amorphophallus konjac. Next base: position 272,889,165 of record CM040118.1, on the reverse strand, counting down.
TTGATACATCAGAAAGGCAAAGGCCAGTACATTGCATGACAAAAAGCAAGAAAATCCGTCTACCACCGCTGCAAGGGAGCATCGCTCGGTTGACACGATCTCGATCTCCTCGCATCCAGCCACTGACTCTGCCTCGTGTAGAAACTGGCTCGAACAAGAGGGGGCCGATCCAGTTGACTCAGGCGACCCCCAAAGATGACACCTTCTAAAGTCGGAGAAGGCTACCTTCCAAGTTGATGGAGGCGAGGGAGAAGGAGCACCATGAAGCCTTTTTTTTCCAACCCGCCAAACTCCTTGGAAGGGAACAGAGAGCAAGCAGCCTCCGAAGAGTGAAAGAAATGAAGAGCAGAAGAGGGAAAAAGAGGCTGCAGACGGAGGAAGGCTTTGGTGAGGAGGGAACTTGATGCGCCTCCCCCCCCCCATGCAGAGGGGGAGTGGCGGCAGGCTTCCCTGATACCCCCATCCATCCTCCGCCTCGGCGCCCGCCCGGAAGCCACGCCGGAACTGAGAAAGGGCAAGAGCCGTGCCCTCACACGTCGAAGCCCTCTCCAGATCCACGCGGCGACCGTCGGACCTATCTCAAACCCGCGCGGTGACCGTGGGACCCGTCCAACAAGCTGGGACGGCAAGGACCCTCTGCTCCCCGTCGTCATCGGCGTCGCCCTCCGAAGGATCCTCCATGCTCCGAATGCAACGGCACGACGCAGAGTGAAGAGGAAGGAGTGAGGAAAGACTGTTAGAGAAAATCCCAAGCGGTAAAGAGGAAAGGGCGCCTTTCGGTCCTTCTTATAGGCCAAAGGAGGCTACACGCCTTAAATGACTCCCCCCTCGAAAACACGCCAAAGGATTTCTCCCCTGAACAGTCACCTCCAACTCCTCGTTTCCCGCCCTAGCGGGATTCACAAAGCGGCCTGGCATTCAAAGTATGAGGGAACGGAAGGACGCCCCGTCAGAAGCCTACCAAATCAGCATGCGAAAATCACGCAGGACATATCGGCACTTTCCAACTACTTCAGATACGCCAACCAAATCACGGCAAGGATGGCGATCAAACAAGTAAGTCATTTATTATCTCATAAAGAGGAAACTCCCTAAAGGAGGAAAGAGAAACAAACGAGAGAAGGGGGCAAAATAAGGCAAAATACATCAGGCCTCGGGCCCACTTTGACGCTCGAAAACAACGGAAGTAGGCGTGTTACCCCCAGCACCTTTGGTGACGGCCGACCCGGGCACTGACCTCGCCTGTGCGAGAACTATCTCGGTCGCGAGCCCTCCCGAGGCGTCCGGAGTTGGTGACCCCACCGAGGGAGACCCCCCTGGATCCTCCCCGCTCGACGCAGAGGAACTCGAAACCGACTCATCCGAGTCATAAGTCTGGCCCAAAGGGAACTCGATCCCGGAGTCTCGATCGAAGGCGTAGTCCACCGCCCGGTGATAACCTTGCTTAAACCCCTTTCGGGCACCACGGTGAAGCGCTATCTCGTAATATGGTAGGGCGGCCCTCTCCAGGTCGGCTGAGTAAGCATCCGAGCTTCTATATCGCTCGATCGCCTCCGCCTCGATCTACTCCATCCTTCCAACGAGCTCGACTCGAGCCCGCTCCGCCTCGGCCGCACGCTCCTCTGCTCCCGCTAGGCGTTCCTCTGCCGCAACCATCATTCGTTCGGCCTCGCTCGACCACCTCTCCTCCCGGACTCGGTCCACCTCGGCCACGGAACGAAGGCGCTCCGCTACCTCCGCCCGGTCCAGTAACTCGGCCCGTTCGAGCTCCCAGCGGCCGTCCAGCTCGAGGTGACACAGACGCTCCTCTTCCAAGAGTTTGCTTTTCCTCTCGAGCGACCCCCGGGCCTTAGCCAACTGCTCAGTCAGCGCCTCGGCTTCTAGCCGGCTCGCCCGTGCCGAGTCCCTGAAGGCGGAGAATTCCCGTCGGAGCCCCTCATGTTCCTCGCTAAGGCGGGCCAGTTTCCTCTCGCACCCCCCGAGGGTCCAGGCGAGATTCGACCGTTCCGCCTCCGCCCGAGCGTACGTCTCCGCCATCAAGGCCGCCGTCCGAGCTATGACTAGGCCGCCCTCCATGAGGACGTCGAGGATTCCGGCGGGGGAGTAGCGCTTATCTCCCCCCCCTCGTCTTCACGGCAACCTCTCGGCAAACCCGATAGAGGTCGCCCGAAACACCAAGCCTTTCCAAGGCCTCCGACATGGAGACCCGCTCCCCACCGGACGCCCCGCCAGAAGGCTCAGGTCGAACAACGGGGCCGACCGCCCCGCACGCCGTGGTCGGTTGGGGTTGCGACGCCTCTCCGGGCGAACCCCCGACCTCGACCGACGCCGCAGGATCGGCCGCACCAGGAACTTCGAACACTTGGGGCTGCGACGCCCTCGCGGGCGAACCCCCATCCTTAGCCGTCTCGGCCCGCGCCTCGCCGCCCGAGACATCGCCGACCTCGACCGGTCTCCTGGTCTCGGCGACGGCCACTTCGGCACCGGTCCCCTCCATCCCCGGGGAGGGGAGAACCGACCCATCTCCGCCCTCTGAGGGGCCCCTGGTCTCCTCGGCCCCCTCTCGCCTGGTAGGTGGGGGAGCTGGCCCTGAAGGGTCGGCCCCATCTTGCCCCCGAGAGGGGAGCGCCGCTGAGCCTGAATCACCCCCGGCGGCAGTAGGATGGCCGGCCTTCTAGGCCCGTTTCTTGGCCTTCGCGGCTTCCCGCAATCTCCCCTCCAGGGGGTCCTTGCGCTTCGCCCCGCTTGACCGCGAAGATCCCTTTTAGGCCGCCCCCTTGCCCTTATCCCGGGCTTGGGAACGACCCGCGAGAGCAACAGGTTCATCGGCCGCCGAATCATCCCCAAGATCGACGACCTCGGTGACCTCTTCCAAGGGCTCCCGCCGAATGTATGCAATGAAGAAGAGGATTCGGTTAGGAAACAAAAAGTCGACCCTCCGACCCTGCAGCAGAATCTGAAGAATGGCACCTGATGGCTTGAGCTGTGTAAGCAGATACCGCTCCACGTTCTCCAGCGTCACCAGCTCCTCAGTCGACCGGCGATTTGTCAACAAGCGAGCGGCGTATTCCTCCACATCGGCGGGGAACTCCTCCTGCCGTGGGGGGAGATTGGGATGGAAGTTGGGCATAACCTGGCACCTCCAGGACTCGTCCACCGCTTCCGCGTTCACCCAGAAAAATTGCCTCGTCCACCCTTTGTGCGAAGAATCCTTCGCCGCCAGCGGAATACAACTTCGATTCCTGCGCGCCTGAATAAAATAGAAGCCTTTCCCCGCCAACGGATGTGCCTTCAGCTCGAAGAAATAATGAAAGAGATCCAGGGACGGGGGAACCCTCTGCAGGCGGCAGAGGATCCGAAAGGCAGAAAGCAGGAGATACGAGTTGGCCACCAGCTGAACAGGCGCCAACACGAAAAAATTGAGAGCTTCAAGACGAAAGGCTCGAAGGGGAGGCAGAATCCGCTCTTCCACGCCAGGAGAAAAGTATAAATATGGCCCGTGCGGCTGTCCAAACTCGTCTCATACGGGGCAGCGGCTACGAAGCTATACCGGAGAGGCAGGCGAAATCGATGTTCCAATTTCTTCACGTCAGCCTCCCCCAACTCGCTGCGATTGGGGACGGGCTCCCGCCTCACCTGCTCGATTTCCGAGCGCAGATCCGCCATCGAGCTGGAAGAAGAGCCTTCGCTAGAGCCCGAAGACTCCGGAGGAGGAGGAAGCTGCCAGATCGCCTCCGCGGTTACGCGCGCCAACTCCTCAAATGCCGCCGCAAGGGCTTGCTCCCCCGCTGTATCTTCACGGCGCATCAAGGAGCCCCAGAAGCAGAGAAATGGAGGAAAGGCCGATAACCCTGAAAAGACTGGGAGGAACGAGCAGCGCCCTACGCCTATAAACCCTCGCGGGAGGCGGCGCGCTGTTTCAACCTCCGAGAAAAAGGGGGCCCCTTCATTTCAAAATCCGTCAGGATCATTATTACTATGGGCCCAGGCGACCACTACACGTGGCACCATCACGCCAACAGGATTCCACCCACCCGAGCCACGCCGGTCCAAAGCCTCAAAAAGACTACTCAACCGAGCCTCCTTGGCTCGGGAGTAAGAGGGGGACAAGTGGAGAGGTGGATTCCTGCAGCCCACTCAAAGAGCAGACCCAACTAGGCCCAACGAGGCAAGCTCGCCCAAGTGACAGCCCACAGGGCCCACTCGGAAAAGCCCAATAAAACAACGCTCGAGGAAACAACTCTCATAGGCGGCCCCAAGGCTCGGAGAGCCCGAGCCTCGGTCAGGTCACAGGAAGACCCGCGCACGAGCTACCCCTCCGCCCGAAGGGGGGAAGCGCTAGCCGGTCTATCCGACCCATCTCCTCACCGAGCTAGGCCTATCGCCCGATAGGGCCGGCCCCCTTAAGCTCGGGACGACCGATGAAATCATTACAGCCGTTAGAGTCCACAACGGGCCAAACACTAAGAAGTCCAGGAGCTCCGGTTTCCCCGCGAGGATAACGCCCCCATGATGAGGCCATCAAAGCCCACGACGGAGACGTAACCTCCACCGGAGACCTCTCAGCTTGCAGGACTCCAGAAGGCGGCGCACTATAAAAACCTGGGATACCCTCCGGCGAAAGGCAAGTCAAGAAGGGTATGATTCCACCCCCGAACTCCTGAGCAAGGATCACTTCACCCCATCGGTGGAGAGGGATCTCGCGCCCTCATCTCCCCCTCCCTATCGCTGCTCCCACCATTGCTCTACTGACTTGAGCGTCGGAGGATTTTACCCCAGGGAATCCCCCTGGGCCCTCTGACCCGTTTCCCTGTCTTGCAGTTCATTATCTTGGTGATTACCAGCCAGCTCAGGAACCAGCGCGAGATTTCGCCTCTTCAATACCTTACATGAGAACTTCTGTATTTTGATTCCTGGCAAAGGGATTTTATCCATAAGTCCTGGGTACTCAGGTATTTGGATACAGCGGAATACATGCAAAGGTAATTGAGTGACAACAGTGGATCATTTACTGTCAGATATAGCGTGAGAGAGAATGCCATAGGAATGGTACTCAGTTAAATCCTTGGCCAAGGTAGATAGTTCTGTGAAAAAAGAGTTTTCCATTGAGACTCAGAGTACGTTCATCAGGTCATAGATAAAAAGGGTTTAACAATATGACCATACCCTTAATTATGACCAGGGGCATTGGGTATGAATGAAGGACTATAGATGTGTGGTAACTATTGACGGAAAGGTCTCATAGTGGTTATATAAAACCCCTTTGTCTTCTAGGGTCACGGAGTGTTGCATAGTGCTTACCATAACCTGAAAGCCCATCAAAGGAATAATCATGAGATGATTATTCATGATAAGATGATTAATTAATTATTTAAGTCATGAGATGATTAAATAATTAATTTCATGTTAATTATTAATGTGTAAAAGCTAAGAATGAGTTCTTAAGCTTATTGGGCCTAAAACTAGACTGACACTAGGTGTAGAGGGTCACACACTTTAGGGTTATAGACGGTGGAAGTATATTTACAATATTAGATTTATTAGGGTTTTTGTGAAAGATCAAGAAGTCTATAAATAGTTACGATGGGAGAACCCTGGGTCAAGTATCCAAGGTTTCCCAATTTGTGTCGCCCCTCTCTCCTTCTCTCTCCTCTTCTTCCTCTCGTCTCTAGTGTAGAGACTATGGAGGTACTGCGGAGAAGATCGTTCATGGGGCACTGTGATGAGAGGATTCCACCGCTCATGCCCGTGTGGATACCGCTAGAGGCCGTGCACTTGCGCAGTTGATTACCATCATGAGGGATTGTTTCCACTTCGCTGCGATCTGAGTATCGCAGAGGTAAAGATCGAATCCCCTAGTTGTATATTATCATCGGGAATCACACAAGAGCGATTAAGTCGGTCGGGTTAAAATTTTAATTTCTAGTTTCCGTTGTGTTCTTCTTGATCCCGGTCTAGATCCTTATAAGGACAACATTTAAATGAGAACTACATGTTCAATTTTTTCCCAATACTCCTCATCCATCATGAACTTAATGAGCACCTCAAGTGAAGTACCCGTGTCAGTGGTTCTAGAATTCATTGATGATGTGAAAATTAAAAATCCTATATGACAAAAACAAGCTGCATTAAAAGTGTATAAGAGCATATCATAAAGCAATTCATATAAATGAAGGATTGTAAAAGTTGTTCACATTTAATTAAATAAGTAAATGAGAATGGCAAAAAGTGCACATGTAATTGAAAGCATGAAAAGAATATGAAGAACTTTCAATAGTAACTCAGGCAACTATCCATCCTACTTTTCAAGTCTTCTGAAGGGGCCATGAAGATGGAACGATCCTCGGTAGACCTGATAAGCTCAATAGCTCTATAGATATTCTACTGAGGAAGTCTAGGCAACTTTATGAGCATATCAATTGCTTCAGCCATTAGCGGTGTAGCTTTTTTCAGTAATTGGAGCATCTCTCTTGCCAAGGTGCCAAGGTCAACCTTTCATGGCCTAGGCCCATCAAGTTGTCAATTGAATCCTCATTATCTTGGGAAGTCTGCTTCCTCTTCTTATTAATATTATTAGACGAAGGAATACTCTTGACATGGAATTGGAGTAAATAAACTCCATTTGATTAAAAACTAAAAAAGGCGTCCTTTGAATTGATTTGTACTATTTATTGGTCTAAAAATTAGACTCACATATTATTCATTTAAAGATAGATAAATTGAACAATTAATTATACAATACGTATGTTACATACCGCTATAAGATCATCCTAAGTTTTCTCTAACCTTGGGACTGGCATTTTTATGTCATACCATCCTGATCGATTCTTTATAGTCACAATTAAATAGTACATTTTCTTCATATTTTTAAACTGATTTTTTAAATTCTCCATTGAATATCCTAACTTAGTCAATTCATTGAATTTCTTTACCGTTTGTCTCCATCTTCTTTTGTAAAATTTTCATAGGCAAAGTCGCCATTGCTTACCTTGTGTTCTACCAGGAGATTTACGAAACACAAATCTATCTCATTGCTCTAGTTTACCGCCCTACTTTTTCCATCTTTAGATGCACCTATACCATTTTACATGAACATAATTAATCATTAGAAAAGGAGAAGTGAGGCCAATACAAATACAATGCATGCTTGTGAATAAAATTTTAGGCTAACACACCAAAATGACTAATTACATGCATCGGTATTTTACTACAAAAAATAGAATGCCCATATGACTATTAATGAAAATAATATGAAGCACCCAAACACCTGAAAAATGCATATGATAATATTCTAATCATATTAACAATAACATGGACTATGGCATGCCCTAAACATAATTATTAGCATGGCCTAAACAAAATTTTCACATTAAGCATGTTATACATCACACTAAAATTCATAAATAGCCTTCCACAAGAGCATCATAGACATCCATAAGAGAGGTAAATCATACCCGGTATGATGGTATGAGGTTACCTTATACGGGGAAGGAACAATCCACACATCGTAGGGGAAGGAGTCATGAAGGGGAAGGAGATGCCAACGGGAAGGTGCAGTCCACAACGTTGGGGGAAGGGGCAGCCTACAAACTTTTCACAAAATATGATTAGCAGTAACACACACACATAGACGACGAAGGGGAACACTATAGAAACTCAACAAAATAAATAGATAAATAAATATTTTAATTTAGTAATATAATTATAATATTTATGAAATAATGAAATTCTATTATTCCTATATGAATAAACTAGATAATTAAATTTTTCTTAAAATAAATTGAGAATAAATGTTTTAAATTTCAAAAAAATTGTAGGAGACCCAATTAAATTCCCTACAATGGATTATGATTAACTATTGGGCCTTTGGATAACCCATAATGGGTTGGGTTATAGGTTAATGGGCAAAAAAAGAGTTAAATAGGCTTAAATTCGTAGCACATGTTAAATACCTTTGTTTATGATAAAAATAACCCAATTTCTATAAGGTTATAACAAAATTCAAACCTTCTAACATAGACTACTATGGATTAGTCATCTTTCCCACGTTTTCTCACCAAATTAAGGCTACATTAAGAAGAGAAGTTGAAATTTGTTTCTTAAGTCATCAATTTCGGAGTGGAGAAGTTTGATTTTTGGGGAAGGAATCTTGACATTTTGACCCGAATTTTTTCTATAAATAGGAACCTCTAATCACCCACTAGGCCTTTGCTACGTTGGGGAAGAGATTTGTGGCTATTTGGAGGTGTGATTTGAAGGAGAAAAGGAGTCATTGAGTATTTCGTTCGATTTTTTCTTCTTCCTCTTCAACTCGATTTAAGGTAGATTTCTCTCAGATTAAATGCTTAATAAATCATGTCATCTTGTGCGTTTTTAAGTGCTCTTTCTATTGGTATCATTTTTCCCAATTTTTATTGAGTATTAAGCATGTTAGAGGCGTTTTATTTAAGGGGTATCACTGTTTTTTTGAAGATCAGATTCTGTCTTTGAACGTGGTGCTCACAGGAGGCGCGTTCTTAACGTGACGACCCGACCAGCCCCGTTAATACAAAAAGTTTTCCCACCCTCTGAAATATTTTTTATTAAAAAAATATTATTATTATTATTATTAGCACGATTATATTGAAGGGCGCGATCATGTTATATCGCGGTTATTACTATAATCGCGATCTCGAGGATATATATATAATATATATTTATATTTATATTTATATTAGAACGCGGTCAACCGGGGGACCACGACCATAAGGTCGCGGTCATCGGAGACACCACGATCATATATATATATATATATATATATATATATAATTATGAACGTGACCGTACAGGGTACCACGTTCATAGTAAACCTCCCAGATAGTCCGAAGGTCAAAACAAAAAGATAAATATATATATATATATAGCATTAACGCGACCATATGCAGTACTATGTCAATGCCAATAACCTTGCTGCCCATTTTTCAAGAAAAGGAAGGGGAAAACAAGTATCATTAAGCTATTTTCATGTTCTAATTGAACCATATATCACCCAACATGTAGTTATGTCATGTTATATTACATATAAACTAAATCCACACATAATTAAGTTAAAGATATGAAAGAAAATGATCTTAATATATGAGCTCAAGTTCTTATTACCTTCATGATATCCTTACTCTCCATGACAATATCATCTTTCTAGCTTGTTAAATTCTAGCTTGTTAAATGGAGTAGATATTATTTTTAAAACTACATGGGTTTAGTTGTAAAATCTTGAATCGATATACAAGTTTAAGTATTACCGTGATTTCGACAAGTCGTGTAGCTCGCTAGATTTCCACGGAAGGACGGTGTCTAAGGAAAGAGGTCCACGGGCAAACGCTTTAAGTGGACAAGTGATTTATTAATTAGGACCTCGTATATACGAGGGGAGTCTCCCACTGTCCCACCTCTTACCTGGCCGTAATTCTACAGTTGTCTAGTAAAGCTCCGACTGCGAAGAACGGAATAGAATTTCCGCTAAAGTTGTTTCCTTATTTCCGACAAGTTGCGGAATCAGCAAGATTTCCAAGGAAGAACGGTGTCTAAGGAAAGAGGTCCACGGGTAAACGCTTTAAGTGGATAAGTGGTTTATTAATTAGGAACTCGTGTATACGAGGGGAGCCTCTCACTCTCTCACCTCTTACCTGGCCGTAATTCCTCGGGTTCTAGCTAAAATACCCGACTGTGAAAAACTCGATCTAAACCCATTTTACGAGATTTTCCGCAAAGGCTGATTATGCCTTATCCGGTAAATTTAATTCCTTATTGACTTAATGTCGTTAAACATTATGTCTTAAATCCTTCTGAGATTTCTCTTACAAACCTCTTGATAATCTTGTATTTTATTTCAAGAGCTTTACCTTGAAATTCGTTGGCCATACATATTACGTGGATGTCTAAATATACTTGGGATCTATGATCTATAACCTCAATGCCTGACGTTAAATGGAGCCCGGTCTGATCCTGGGGGAGCGCCCAAAAGTACTAGTGTCCATGGGAGTTGATTGACTAGGTGTGGCATTGCACCGAAGTGTTTGACTTGCTAGATTCATTTACGACATTCCACAATTTATGAATTATATTACTTAAATTACTTGAATTATTTGACTTGTACATACTTGTATGAAATGGCCAAATTCTATGATATTACTTTCTACATGATCTCTACTTGAACTTCATTTCTTGATATATTGTCTACTTGTAATTCAAATTACTAGCATTTATTTACTCTACCTCCTATTCATGTTCCATGTTTTATTTACGTTTTCCGGCATAGCACGATAACTATCCAAAATGTTAATTACTTTAAGTTACCTAGTATAGAGATATAAATTCCTACTGAGTGTTTCGCTCACTCTACGTTTTCCGGTTAGCATTGCAGGTAATTCCGATGATGAACCCCAAACACATGAGAATGGGCTAGACTGAACGAGGGATCAAGTTTACCTTAGTTACCTAGGTTTATGAGCGGTTGCTCTTGCTAGAATTATGTTTTTGAAAGTTGTATCATGCCTCTTAAGGTTTAATAATGTTGTAAAATTTTATTTCGATGAAATAAAAGTACATTTTCTTCTTATCTCTCCTTGTGGTTTGGACTCTTTTATTCATGCTCTGATCGACTTGAGAGTTTCGACTCGTCGCGCCTCGATTTTTCACGTCGGGACGTGACAAACACAGTGTGGGGGGGGCTCATCTCCGACTGACAGAGAGGATAAGGGAGAGAGGTCGATCCGGGGTCTAGGATTTGCTCACAGAAGGAGAGAAAACGACCGAGATAGGGGAGAGGGAAGAGAGGTTCGATGAAGACGTCGAACGATCGGAGGAAGAGATGAGGCTTGCCGGAGACTATCACGAGAGAGGATGAGGCTTGTCAGAGACCATCACGAGAGAGGATAGTCTCATTCTTGGAATGAGTTATCCTCATGTTTAACCCCATTTTGGGGGTTATTCTCATTCTCTCTATTCTAGGATAACCCCGGAAATCTTTAGCCTACAAAACGGGGAATGGGATTTATTTGAGGTTAACCCACCCCTAACCCCATACCAAATTGCCCCTTAATTCTCGTAACTATCCTATTAAATAGTCTAACCCCGTGCATAATTCCTATTACATGGAAAGGACAAACTATGAATGGAGAAATTTAAAAATATCTCGAGCTTCGGATCCCCAGTTGATTGGTTGCTGCGAGCTTGAGGATGAACTAAGAAAGCAGTCATTCGCATGGTCATGTTCAGAACACACCCCTGGGCACAGCCATGCCCAATTCTTGGATGCGGTCTTGACAATGGTTGCGACCAGTTTGCGGCCTTCATAACCACTGCGTTCATGTCACCGCCTACCGACCCTTAGGTTGTGGACTCAAGCTGACATCCTCGTGAGTCCCACATGCCCAGAGTCCCAACTCAGTCCGATGCCCGCGGTTCTAACTCGGCCCGATTCTATTTTAAAACATCTTAAATCATTTAATATCATCTCAACTCACTTTGAGAAGAGTTATACATAATTGTTGCACACCCTCATGTATAGCATCTCCGAGTCAAATTTCACATTAGTTTGCAATTAGACCATTTGTGCATAAGTTGGCAGACGTGGCTGAGGGTAAACGCATAAAAGATACTTGACCAATAAACACATAAAAATAATATTTTAAAATTTTAAATAATAACAATAACTTGGTAATGTGATATTATTTTGATCTCGTTAAACATTGCATCAACTATGCCCTCAACGGCTTATTAGAGTCTTTTTTTTACAAAATTATGGCTTCCTTTTTTTAAAAAAAAAGTGATTGTAAAAAATTGATATCTATACTACATACTATAAAATAATTGTCTGGTTTTTTTATTTCAGTTCAGTTACGGGTCTCTTCCGGTTCAGTCCAATTTTTTTCTCTGGTTCAGTTACAGGTCTCTTCCGGTTCTTTAGTGACTCTCATTTTTTCTCTTCCTCACACTGTGGCGACCCGGATTCCGGATACCATATATACCGGGTAGGACAACCGAATACACCTGATACCACTTGGAACCCGCGAAGCCTCCCAAGAGCGGTAAAGCTCCGAAGGGAAAAAGAATTATCGTGTAGTACATTGAACTGACAGATATAGCAGCAAGTAATTAAATTTCATTAGATCGGTTAGCTAAAGTAGCAGAAATAAAATTATATTTTAATTAATAGATTTTAAACAATTATATACCAGAGTCAAGTCCAAAGCTAAAGACAGCAGTCTAGCAGTACAGTCGACGGAAAGAAAAGATGTACCAAAAAGTCGGGGGAAGCCCGACTGAGGTACTAGCTGGCAACTACGACTCGAACTCCAGGATCCGCGAAAGCAGAACGAACACATCACCCCACCTGAAAAGCAGGGGTGAGCCTCGTGTCACTGGCTCAGTAGGGGTCACGCGGATCCCCACTGAAAAACGCGCAGTAACACGGAACAACAGGAACAGCAACAAGAAACAGCACTAGAAAGCTGTAAAAGAAAGGGAAGCTGGAGTAGGGAACAGGTAAGGACGAGGGGAATAACCCGAACAGGCAAGCATGCCTAGAAAGGGAAACAGGAGTAGGGAGCAGCAAGGAAAAGGGAAAAAGTCAAAACAACACACCCCAACCTACACCTACAACAGACATGCAAAAGAAGGCCTAGAAAAGACATAGACAGGCATAGACAACACGACCGGAGTGTCGTGCACCGGACAAGACACAGACCACGAGTACGGCCACGGAAAGGCCAACCCGGACAGGTCACAACAAACCCCACAAGTGTCTCGACTAACCGCTGCGTACCACCGACGCGAACACGGCCGAGTCGCAGACCCACGCGGAACCACAAGAGTCTCAAGCAACTCGCAAGGCTGGGAAGCGACAAGCGAGAGATGAAACAGGAACAAACCAAGTACTAGCCAGGGTCACGCCCGTCGGGGTCAGTCCTCTGCCCCTGACCACGTGTGCACACACTGGCTCCTGCCTAGAGCCAGGCCTCTAGCTAGTTTTCTCCCCCCGTAGGACGCTACGGTAACCGCAGGAGCCGACGGAAACTAGCTTACAAAACCATATATCGGGGTCACCCCTCGACTGTTGGATGTCTAGGGCAACGAGAAGAGGAAGCTCGAAACGCGGCGCTGAAGTATAGACAGTCGAACATGCACTGTCACCCGTACCTCAAACACCGAAGGCAGCACAAGAAACTGCCGACAGACTCGGAAACGTAGTCTTAGCCTTCATAGGAACATCAACCGATGTCCACAGGGACAACGGCCAGACCACGGGAGCGACAGACAACACCACAACATAGACAGACACGCACACACAAACCTACCCCAAAACATCCCCTAACATCACCTAGAACGGACCCACAACACACGGCCGCACACCGAAAAGACCAACGGCCATCACGGCCACAACAGGACTGTAACGGCCTAGCACAGGCGTGTTACACAAGCCTGATGCACCAGGGCGGGCACGTCAGAGCCAACACGCTCCAAACCAAAACGCGAACAACGTAACGCGCCAGGGTAGGCGCGTTACAGCGGCCTAACGCACGACAACAGGCGCGTTACGCCAACCTAACACACAGGCACAGACGCGTTACGCCAACAGACCCAACACAGACAAAACAGGGTGTAATGGCCTGGGACAGGCGCGTTACACAGCCTGACGCACTAGGGCGGGCGCGTCAGGGGAACCGACTCAAACAAGACACATAAGGCACAATGGCTGTGACGCACCAGCCGGGACGCGTCAGGGGAGTGTAACGGTCATGGGCATGACCGTTACGCTCACTCAGCCACGAAATAAATTAAAACGAACAGACGTTGTGACGGTCTATCATAGGGCCGTCAGAGACTGTAACGGTCTCTAGAACGACCGCTACACCAGCCACAGCGGAAAAACAGAGGAATGGCCGAATCGGCCCGTTCCACGCCCCATTCACGCCGAAGCGCAGGGGAAACAAGACTAGACGATGGCAAAAGACATCTGGAGGCTAAAAAGCCCACATGCACGCGTTAAAACGCATGATCGAGACGATTCTGACGAATCAACCCAAAACGGGTCACCGGGGTTCTCGGACTCCTACCGGCCCCGAATGACAACCGATCGACACGAAACTGACATGAATGGGATCCAGACATCCCAACGGTCAGTTTGACACTAACCACATCACAAATGGTTGCCGTTCTCCGGCGAACCCTGAAAACCCCAAAAACTACGATTTCACTAAACCGGCCCGATCTCCCCCGATCGAGCACCAAACAACGCACAGAAGCAGGGAAAACGTGCAGAAGGAAGTGGCGATCCGTCTCCCTACCTCCACCGAAGAAATCGTGCCCCGAAGGGACTAAACCGCGTCGAAAACCGCACCGCAAGCTCAAACGCCGGCTTTGAATCCACCGTTCGGGATCGCGCCAAAACCACTCCATCCTCGCTCCATCGCGCACCCAATCAGCTCCACAGCATCCCCAGCACGTGCCCCTAGGTCCTTCGTCTGCAGCCGGAGCCGAGGAAGCTCGAGAGGAGAGAAAACGGGAGAGAGAGACGGCGGCGGCGAAAATGAGAAGGAGGAGAGAGGAAGGAAAAGAAAAAGGAAAGAAATTAGGAATTTTCCTAATTTCTGAAAAATCTGATTTTTGGCCCTATCTCCAAAAAATATGCAAAAATAGCCAAAATGACCGGCTCGGAGAGTACGTCGTCGCTGTAGAATCCACGAGTCGATGAACTGACAAATAAACTCATCGTAGGGTTCCGTAACTAGTACGAGAGAAAAACCCACACGGATCGTAAACTCAACTCGGAAGCCACAAAAGCGAACCGAAACTCACCGAAAAGGATCCGAAAGACCCAATAAGGATCCAACAAAGATCAGGGACATTACATCCTCCCCTCCTTTAAAAAATTTCGTCCTCGAAATTCAAGGACTAGCAAGGGTAAGCAGGGAAGAACAACCCGACAACACAACCACAAAATGACCTAATGCCAGCTGAAGACTGTACTGGACTTAGCGACTCTGGACACTGTATATCTGAGATTCCCATGTACTTCACACAACCACGCTCTGATACCAACTGTGGCAATCCGGATTCCGGATACCAGATATACCCGGTAGGACAACCGAATACACCTGATACCACTTGGAACCCGCGAGGCCTCCCAAGAGCGGTAAAGCTCCGAAGGGAAAAAGGATTGTCGTGTAGTACATTGAACTGACAGATATAGCAGCAAGCAATTAAATTTCATTAGATCGGATAGCTAAAGTAGCAGAAATAAAATTACATTTTAATTAATAGATTTTAAATAATTATATACCAGAGTCAAGTCCAAAGCTAAAGACAGCAGTCTAGCAGTACAGTCGACAGAAAGAAAAGATGTACCAAAAAGTTGGGGGAAGCCCGACTGAGGTACCAGCTGGCAGCTACGACTCGAACTCCAGGATCCGCGGAAGCAGAACGAACACATCACCCCACCTGAAAAGCAGGGGTGAGCCTCGTGTCACTGGCTCAGTAGGGGTCACATGGATCCCCACTGAAAAACGCGCAGTAACACGGAACAACAGGAACAGCAGCAAGAAACAGCACTAGAAAGCTGTAAAAGAAAGGGAAGCTGGAGTAGGGAACAGGTAAGGACGAGGGGAATAACCCGAACAGGCAAGCAGGCCTAGAAAGGGAAACAGGAGTAGGGAGCAGCAAGGAAAAGGGAAAAAGCTAAAACAACACACCCCAACCTACACCTACAACAGACATGCAAAAGAAGGCCTAGAAAAGACCTAGACAGGCACAGACAACACGACCGGAGTGTCGTGCACCGGACAAGACACAGACCACGAGTACGGCCACGGAAAGGCCAACCCGGACAGGTCACAACAAACCCCACAAGTGTCTCGACTAACCGCTGCGTACCACCGACGCGAACACGGCCGAGTCGCAGACCCACGCGGAACCACAAGAGTCTCAAGCAACTCGCAAGGCTAGGAAGCGACAAGCGAGAGGCGAAACAGGAACAAACCAAGTACTACCCAGGGTCACGCCCGTCGGCGTCAGTCCTCTTCCCCTGACCACGTGTGCACACACTGGCTCCTGCCTAGAGCCAGGCCTCTAGCTAGTTTTCTCCCCCCGTAGGACGCTACGGTAACCGCAGGAGCCGACGGAAACTAGCTTACAAAACCATATATCGGGGTCACCCCTCGACTGCTGGACGTCTAGGGCAACGGGAAGAGGAAGCTCGAAACGCGGCGCTGAAGTACAGACAGTCGAACATGCACTGTCACCTGTACCTCAAACACCGAAGGCAGCACAAGAAACTGTCGACAGACTCGGAAACGTAGTCTTAGCCTTCATAGGAACATCAACCGACGTCCACGGGGACAACGGCCAGACCACGGGAGCGACAGACAACACCACAACATAGACAGACACGCACACACAGACCTACCCCAAAACAGCCCCTAACATCACCTAGAACGGACCCACAACACACGGCCGCACACCGAAAAGCCCAACGGCCATCACGGCCACAACAGGACTGTAACGGCCTAGCACACGCGCGTTACACGAGCCTGACGCACCAGGGCGGGCGCGTCAGAGCCAACACGCTCCAAACCAAAACGCGAACAACGTAACGCGCCAGGGTAGGCGCGTTACAGCGGCCTAAAGCACGACAACAGGCGTGTTACGCCAACCTAACGCACAGGCACAGACGCGTTACGCCAACAGACCCAACACAGATAAAACAGGGTGTAACGGCCTGGGGCAGGCGCGTTACACAGCCTGACGCACCAGGGCGGGCGCGTCAAGGGAACCGACTCAAACAGAACACATAAGGCACAATGGCTGTGACGCACCAACCGGGACGCGTCAGGGGGGTGTAACGGTCATGGGCATGACCGTTACGCTCACTCAGCCACGAAAACAATTAAAACGAACAGACGCTGTGACAGTCTATCGTAGGGCCGTCAGAGACTGTGACGGTCTCTAGAACGACTGCTACACCTGCCACGGCGGGAAAACAGAGGAATGACCGAATCGGCCCGTTCCACACCCCATTGACACCGAAGCGTAGGGGAAACAAGACTAGACGATGGCAAAAGACATCTGGAGGCTAAAAAGCCCACATGCACGCGTTAAAACGCACGATCGAGGCGATTCTGACGAATCAACCCAAAACGGGTCACCAGGGTTCCCGGACTCCTACCGGCCCCGAATGACAACCGATCGAAACGAAACTGACACGAATGAGATCAAGACATCCCAACGGTCAGTTTGACACTAACCACATCACAAATGGTTGCCGTTCTCCGACGAACCCTGAAAACCCCAAAAACTACGGTTTTCACTAAACCGGCCCGATCTCCCCCGATCGAGCACCAAATAACGCACAGAAGCAGGGAAAATGTGCAGAAGGAAGTGACGATCCGTCTCCCTACCTCCACCGAAGAAATCGTGTCCCGAACGGACTAAACTGCACCGAAAACCGTGTCGCGAGCTCAAACGCCGGCTTTGAATCCACCGTTCGGGATCGCGCCAAAATCACTCTATCCTCGCTCCGTCGCGCACCCAATCAGCTCCACAGCATCCCCAGCACGTGCCCCTAGGTCCTCCGTCTGTAGCCGGAGCCGAGGAAGCTCGAGAGGAGAGAAAACGGGAGAGAGAGATGGCGGCGGCGAAAATGAGAAGGAGGAGAGAGGAAGGAAAAGAAAAAGGAAAGAAATTAGGAATTTTCCTAATTTTCGAAAAATCTGATTTTTGGCCCTATCTCCGAAAAATACGCAAAAATAGCCAAAACGACCGACTCGGAGAGTACGTCGTCGCTGTAGCATCCACGAGTCGATGAACTGACAAATAAACTCACCGTAGGGTTCCGTAACTAGTACGAGAGAAAAATCCACACGAATCGTAAACTCAACTCGGAAGCCACAAAAGTGAACTGAAACTCACCGAAACTCACCGAAAAGGATCCGAAAGACCCAATAAGGATCCAACAAAGATCTGGGACATTACACACACCCTCCAACCAGTTCGTTCTTTGGTTTCATCTTTTTTTCCCTACTTAGTGGAAAATGGGATGATGCTGCAGGGTGAGGATGGGGATGTCAGCCAAAAATTGTATGATTCCAGGTGAGGAGGGCAAAATCAATACGACCCACGTGCGACCCGGTAATGCCAGGCCCAAGTCGGCCCAAGATCCACACAGTGCGAAGCGGACCCTCGACAGTCGGCGGCCCATGCCAGGCGGCCCAATAAAGATGGGTAAATGATTCGTCAACCCACGAGGGGCATCGACCCAGGCATCTCGGACGCCGGATGATCCTCCGGCGACTGAACATTACTCCTGCCATCATCGACCTCTACTCCAGTAAGGGCGAGCACGCTCCAAGGGTGCCGTAAGACTCGTCTGACGATCACCCGACCCGGATAAACGGGCACACAAAGAGAAACTCCCCACGATCGGGAGGAGACGTTACCCCACGACTCACGCCCTTCGGTCTCCACCACCAAGATAACTGTTATATATAGACCTCTGATCAGATGGCAAAGGGGACACGGTCACATCTGTAGAAACATACGGACACTCACGCACGCTGAGACACGGAGAGAGAGAGTCATCTATAGAGAAGCGCCCAGGTCTGCTTCCAAGCGCACTTCAAGCCCTGCGAAGCACTCTCCGAGCACTCACTGGACATAACGACCACCCCCAAATGCTCCATCCTAACTCTAGGCTTGATCACTCTACTCCCAATCTCCTCTCTCCTCTCCGTCATCTATTGATCCTCATACAACATGATCCTTACTTAAGTATCGGAGTGTTATCTCATAGGATAACGCCCATAGCTCTTTCTTACACCTTTTTACTGGTGCTTGCATGCTTTCACGGGTGACTAGACATTCTTCTCCAACAAACAAATCTCAAAAGTGTGGTACGAGATTCAGGAGACCCTTTTTCTGCCTCTACACCGAGCATTCATCCTTTGATCATAGAAGTCGACTAGGAATGGAGATGTCTGCTATGTTTAGGATGACACTGATTGTTTTATTTTAAAAAAACTACGATTGTCAATTATGCAAGTGTTTAGTTGTTGGTTTGAGATGAATATCTTGTTTTAATAATCATTGTTCATACCACTGTGTCATATCATCCATTGTATCGATTTTTATTTGTCACAATAGAGATTGATTTTTTATCCTCCGTTGCATCTAATTTATATTTGTCTACGATCAAATATATAATCAACATCATATCTTTGTTTGGAGATTATAATGAAGATGAAAATATGGATTTATAATTTTATTTAATTCTTAATATATTTTTTAGAAACAATCTATATTCTATACTATAAAAGAATCGTCTGATTTTTTTCTCTGATTCAGTTATGGATTTTTTCGATTCAAATTTCACTGACTCCCGTTTTTTCTCTTCCCCACACTCTCCAACCAGTTCGTTTGCCCTCTCTTACTGGGCCTATCTCAAACTCAGTGTGACGTTTCCCCTTTCCCACTGAGATATATATATTGTGCAAATTTAATCGATAATTGAGTTGGGCCAATTTAACCGAGGTACATGAGTATTATCTCTCATTGTAATTAGATTAATTTTATTATCTTATCAAATTAAAAAAATAAATAAAATATAACTTATCCCCAAGATAAACCGGAGATATCTCTCCATTAAAGAGGGGCCTAATGTGTAATGACACGTATGGATTTGACCCCAAAACATAACTAATCTTTTATAGAACTGAACTCTATGCCTACATATTAATTATCGCAATTATTCTCTTCATCTACCAGACCTTTCAAAATTACATATTTACGATATTACTCATTAACGTGCCTCCAGCCAATTTCAGATATCTTTCATCACTCGTTAATTACCATTTCTTTACATGTCTCTTCTTTTGAAAAAGAAACAGTTTTTTAGTAAAGGAAACTTGAGTATTTTCACATTTGTGTGGCCCGAAAATTAATATTCCTCATAGAATAAACACGTGTGAAAGAAAAACGTAAATATTCTTACGCATTTGAACAAAGCTCTAATGCTAACTTGTCCCAAAGAACTACAATGACTAGTAAAACAACTTCTTCAAAATCAACATGACTAAACAGCAAATAAAATAAGAAAACTACGTAGCCTCTCCAAACCCAGACTGCTACTTCGCTTACACACAAAAAAATTATTTTATTTAGTAATTTGATTCATCGCTAATAATAGTATTATTGGATAAGGAAAATATATAAGTATAGAATATAAATGTGTATCATGCATAAAATAAAATATAAAAATTGCATAACAGAAAGATTATTAAAAAAATCATGTAAGATATAAATACTAACAATAATAAAATTATTATTAATACAACTATAAAATGAAGAAGAGAGATGGGATGAAGAGGAAGAGGTGAAGCAGGGTGAGGGAGTTGCCATGCTGCGGATTGGTTGTGCAGGGGATGTCCATTGAGATGGTTTTGTTGTCGCAGCAGAAACAAACGAAAATTGGTTGGGGGCGTGGGTGGTGGCGTGTTGGAAGGAGTGATAAATAACCCTCTTCAAGCGTTGCGTTGAGTTATGCTCAGTGCACAGACTGTCCAATTACACACACGCCCCCATAGGGTGCATCAAATAAATTAATTTTTTTTATTTCTTAAAAAATTTATGACGTGAGTGTAATTTACTTGGTGCACACCCTGGTGTGTGTGTGTGTGTGTGTGTGTGTGTGTGTGTGTGTGTGTGTGTGTGTGTGTGTGTGTGTGTGTGTGTGTGTGTGTGTGTGTGTGTAATTGACCCAAGCTGGCCACCAAGCATTTTTCTTGAGCGTTAATTAGAACAACTTCTGACTTAAAGAATTCAATTAAGAGTTAGCAAACACAACCTAGGTCAACATCAAATTTGGCTTAGAATTGCGTAAACAAGGAAGAACCAGAACTTACGGTGGCAACATATGTAGCGAGATGGTATCTCCATGCTCAGGAGGGGGGGTGCACATTTTCTTCAATTATCTTCATACAATTAGAAACTCAAAACAACAACTGTATATATATATAATATATACCGATAGACAGAAGATGGGTGTCTAACCTTAACTTGACACGGTGTCCAGTCCTCGCATGACCCAAATGGGTCAACTGAAAACGAGGAGTCCTTGCAGGCCGTGCACTAGATGAGAGATGGGCGGTCGCCTTGGAAGTAAAGACTTAAAACATTTTGCCACAGAATTCCAGCCACTATGAATTCATAAGCCGTTCCTTGACAATCTTGACAACGGCAGGAGCATCAACCGTGACGGCCACTTTCACCTTAGGCTTGTTGAGCCATTCAGATGTCTCCCCATACCTGCGCATAGGGAATATCTGATCATAAATATACCTGATTTATATATTAAAAAAGAAAAGTTGCAACATATACCTGATCTATATATTAAAAAAGAAAAGTTGCAATGTCTTATTTATTATTTCACTGCCAAGCTCATAGACTAGAACACACCTTTTCTTTCCTTCGACGGGGATCTATAGTTTATGCACAATAGCTAAAAAGGAAGTTGAGCTAGGCATCTCCCTTTTCCAATGCATACCAATTTCCAGTTTAATCACATATAACCATCACCCTTAGTTTTCAGATACAGCGGGAGACCCTAACTCAGTTACCCCTCAACATGTATCATTTTTTTAACATGTTAAATAAAGCATGTACATTGAGGGAAAAGAAGAGACTACGACAAGGGACCATTCACTTGACACGCAGCAATGCTCAGTAAATGGAATCAACAGAGTTTGGGCCAAGAAGTAGGAGAAAATAAACAAGAGAGGTTTACTTGCTACTCCACTGCAGGTGCAATAGGGTCCACGCGGATTGAATCGTGCAATCCCGTGGGCCCACCAGACTGCCCCCACATGGGCTGATGGCACCATTAAATGCACTCTGATGTCATGTGCAATCCCGTCAACATATGCACCCTGATCTCTCTCTCTCTCTCTCTCTCTCTGCACCCCCATCCGTTGGGTGGGGCTGCGCCAGGAGAAACCCCTCTCCCGCACCCACTCACTCTCTCTGACACCCTCTCTCTCTAATTTTTCTCTCTTTGATCCCTCTCTCCATCTGAAAGTGTTGCTCTTCAGAATTTGCCGAGAGGATGGGACTGTCCTGGATTTTGAAGGTTCAAATTTGGTGAATATAGATAGCTTTGCATATGGTTATGTCGCCAGACTGCGCAGTTGAGCTAAATGTTCCCATTTTTTTTAAGAAAAGTGGGTAGTACCACTGATGTTTAAATAAAAGAGAGAATGAAAGTACAAGTATAGGCTGTGCAAACCCCAACAAATGTAGACCCAAAAACCTATACACCAAAAGGTCACACAAAGGTAATGTGGATCAAACTAGTCCTCCAAATAGCAAAAAAGAGTAGAAGTAAATGAATTCACATTATAAAGAATAATAACCCATTCTCTCACTCTATTACAAATAAAAGAAACAACTGTCTTCTCAGCACGAGACTCTCTCTTGAAGATCCGATTGTTTCGCTCCCCTCACAACGTCCACAAGGTGGCATGAAAGATAAGTCACCAAATAGTCATTTCACTCCTAATGGGCCAAGGCCTGCCCCAGTTGGCCAACAGATGGTGAACATCACTATGCTGACCAATGCCGCATCCGGTCCTCCTAGCAAGCTCTCCTCACACCCTTTGTGAGTAGGAACAACCCACAAATAGGTGGTCAAGGGTCTCCGTATCCTATCCATAAAGACAGTAGGTCGGCTGGATGCCCAAAAGGAAACGAAACAAGCAGCCCGTCCTGAGTCAGTAGTCTCCCATGTGAGATCCTCCATACTAGAAGTTTCACCTTCAGCGGGCTCTTCGGTTTTCACACCTGATCATAAAACTTGTGCCGAACTCCTCCATCAGAAATGACACCATAGGCAGATCTAACTGTGAAGGATCCATCCTTCTCCCACCACCAGACCCATTCATCCTCTAAGTCAGGCTGAGGATGGAAGGGTAGTATGAGGGAGAGAAGGTCTTGAAGCAACTCCATCTCCTCGTGACTAGGGTCCCTCCTGAATGTCGGAGCCCAAGCCCCTCTTGGCAAGAGAAAGTCAAAAGTCTGGGAAACTAACCCCATGGGATTTGTAGCAACTGCAAAGAGACTCGGGAACAAAGTGTCCAAAGAGGACTCCCTGCATCACCTATCCTTCCAGAAAAGACTCCTATCGCCTTTTCCCAGTCGGACACAGGTGCCAGAGACAAGAACATTCCTACAAGAGAAGATATCCCTCCAAAGCGGAGAGGTCCTGTATAGTGGTGTCGGAGCCAAGTCCTAGACTCTCCTCCTATGAAAGTCTCTCTACCTGATCAGTTGAGCCCACAACCCCTCCTCTCCATGCCCCAACCTCCACAGTCACTTGCATAAGAGGGCCAAGTTGAAATCTCTGAGATTCTTGATCCCAAGACCACCATGTTCCTTGCTAGTAACTAGTATGCCCCATCCTATATCATGTCAGCCCCTGCAACCCCCTTCACTGCCTTGCCAAAAGAACTTACACTGAGTGGAGTCAATCTTCCTAGCCACTGTCTTTGGGATCCGGAACATGGAAAGGAAATAAGTAGAGAGACTATCTAACATTGATCTGCACAAAACAAATTTGCCCCCATAGGATAAAGGTCTAGGCTTCCACCCTACCAATCTGGACTCATACCTCTGAATGATGGGAAGTCAATCTACACACCGCAGAGAGCCTGGGGTAAGGAGGAGACCCAAATAAGAGAATGGGAACTCACCAATATTACATCCCCACAAGCAAGCGCCCTTGAGACCACCCTGTCCTCCAAGTTCCCTCCTACAAGAAGACTTTTGTAGAAGTTAACTTTGAGACAAGTAACCTCCTCCAGCAACTCCAACAAGAGCCTGGCCATGTAATACTGCTGCTCTCCCTCAGCTAGGAACAAAATGGTATCGTCAACATACTACAAGTGGGTGATAGGAAGAGCACCTCTGCCTGCCTGAAAGTCTGTGATCAAACCAACTATCTCAGCCCTCTACCGCACCCTGCTCAGAACACTAGCCACAAGTACAAAGAGGAGGGGAAACATAGGATCCCCTTGGCGGAGCCCCCGACCACTGAGAAACTAAGGGGACAGCTTCCCATTAATAAGGACCGCAAATGAAGCCGAACAGATGCAAGCCTTGACCCAGCCAATTCATGTTTCACCAAATCCCATCCTCTCCAACACATCAAACAGACATTGCCAATTCACCCTATCATAGACTTTCTCAAAGTCTAGCTTGAGGATCACCCATTTCTTGTTCTGTTTCTTCATAGCAAATATACACTCATGCGCCACCAAAAAGTTGTCCAAGATATTGTCTTCTCCTAATGAAAGCTCCCTAGAAGTGACTGACTAGCCTGTCCATAACAATGACCAACCTCCCAGCCAGCATATTAGTGATGATTTTATAAGTGCCATTCAGCAAACCGATGAACTTGAAGTCCTGGAAGTCTTGGGCCCCAACCTTATTTGGAATAAGCACCAGGAGGGTTTTATTAATACCCCTCAAGTGAGCCTTACCCTTCTAAAACTCCCTCACAGCTGCAAGAAGGTCACCCTTGATGATCTCCCAACATTTTTGAAAAAAGGCCGGCGAGAGGCCACCAGACTAGGGGCTCTATCACATGCAAGAGAAAACACCGCCAAGTGGACCTCCTCCTTAGAGAAGGGCTGAGAGATAACCTCCCTCTCCTCCTGGGAAAGGCTAGGAAGGAGATTATCTGTAATCCTCGGTCGACAACACACTTCCTTTGTGAACAACGCATAGTAGTAAAGTCTTGCCTGGTCTCTGATATCCTCCTCTGCAGAGAACGAAAGGTCCCCCACCTTGATGCAAGAGATGGTGTTGACCCTCCTCCTCTCATAAGCAATGTGCTGAAAATAGGTCGCGTTCCTGTCCCCCTCTTTAATCCACCTATCTCTCAATCTCTATCTCTAACAGATCTCCTCTCTATAAAGAATCTCATCAAGTTGCTGTCTCAATCTATCTCGAAGTGTCCTGTCCTCATCATCCATAAGACCTACCTCCTCCAAACAATCTAGACCCTCGAGCTGCTGTAGAATCATGTCCTTCACTGCCCTTCTCGAGAGGGATTTATCAACTCCCCAAGTCTGAAGAGCCTGTGCAGTGTGCTTCGATCTTCTTACCAAAGTACCCATAGCGGAGGATCCCGCAGCCTGAGCTAACCACACACCTGAAACTGTGTCCATAAAGTCTGCCTCTCTGAACCAAAGTTACTCAAACTTGAAACTGTGTCTCCTATCATACATCATGCTGGTCTTCAAGAGGATGGACTTGTGGTCAGAAACAAATCTAGACAGTGGAACCACCTAGACATGAGGAAAATGATCCTCCCAATCCACAGAAATCAGAAATCTGTCCTGTAACACCCTCAAATATAGCTAAGTTGTACTCTATATCATCGAGGTGCCTTTTAAAGTATCGGCTCAGTTCTTGAAAAAAAAACTCCGAAGTTAAACATGCTTAATGGGGAGTAGTACTGGGATGGGTGACCTCCCGGGAAGTCCTCCATTCTGGAGCCGATCACTGTCAGAAAGGGACAAAACCGTGAGGCCGGTAGGTCGAAGCAGACAATACCTCGACGGTATAGAGTACGGGGCCTGACAGAATGGTATCAGAGCTATACCCCAGTCGGAAGTGTGAAAACTAAATGGCATGTATGTCAAAGTGCTACACTATGGGAGCCACCTCTTGAACCCGCAATGGGACAAAGTGCTACATAGTGGGAGCCACCTCTTGAGCATGTAGGGGCCACCTCTAAAGTTCCACCTACCTAAGGGTTTGATTGCGTGCTATATGTGCCCAATGACGAAGACGTCACCTATATAAGAGGGGTAGATTGTAACACCCTCAAATATAGCTAAGTTGTACTCTATATCATCGACGTGCCTTTTGAAATATTGGCTCAGTTCTTGAAAAAAACTCTGAAGTTAAGCGTGCTTAATGGGGAGTAGTATTGGGATGGGTGACTGTTGACAGTAAATTTTGCCTACAATAAAAAAGAAAAGAAGGCAAATTACCCTGGGATAATCCCCATACGGAGTCACAATATGTGGGGGGTGATCACCCATCTCACCACTGCTCCAGGCAGATGACCTCTCCGGGGTGAAGCCTTCAGTAGCAACAGTGGATGGAGCAGGGACAACAGCCCACAGTAGGAACAGCAATCCATGACCTCACCCCTCCAGCAGTAGCAGCCCTTGAAACCCTGCAGCAGGGACGCCAGCCCATGGCCTCCCCAATTTGAAACCCTGTAGCAGGTGTTATAGTGGCCCAGCAGGGGCGGTGAAGACCTGCCCGGGGTAAAGATCACCCAGCCGCAGGAGGGACCTCCCCGGGGTGAAAGCCCACAGCCCATAGAACCTGTTCGGGGTGGAGAAAACAACAGTAAACTAGCCCAGGGTGGAGAAGCAACCACCTGTCCGAGGTGGCACAGACCCGTCTTGGATGAACCTGCAGTAGGGGCTATACTGGGCTGAAGGACCTCCCCGGGGTGAAACCAAGAGCATCAGCAGCACAAGTTAAATTTCTGTGAGATGGGGGTGTGGTCACCCCACTTCTCTCCCCCCTGGGAGTTCCGGTCACCTCCTTGGCCTTTGGTGAGCTTAAGAGAATCCTCACCCGCCTCTCTCATTCAATATGCAGCAGAAAATGGGCCAGCAGGGAGAAAAAAGACTCGTTCGGGGTCGGGCCAACCCGTACGGGGTCGTCCGACCCCGGACAGGTCCGCGCGCAGGTGGGGCACCTGCCCGGGGTCGTGCGGCCGCCGAGGCAAACCTCCCCGGGGTCAAATGACCCCAGAAGGGCCTGCCCGGGGTCATTTGACCTCGGACGGGCCCGGGGACCTCCCACCCCGAGCCGGTTCCTCTCCCGCGCGCACGGAACAAAAAAAAAGGAAAAAGGAGGGGAAATGACCTCCCCGGGGTCATTTTCACCCCGTTTAACCCGTACGGGTTCAAACACCCTCCCATTTAACTCGTACGGGTTCAAACGACCCCGGGTAGCTCTTCACTTCTATAAATAGATCCCCAAGGGTCCAGAAGGAGGCATTCACAAGGCATTGAGCATCTGCAACCTACGGAGCATCTCCTACACACTTGAAGCATTTTGTTCGTTGTTTCGGCCCATGAGGGGTAAGTCCCCGGATCTTGTGTATATGCCCCTAAGGGGTATTTTTGTAATTATGCCCCTCAGTGAGCCATGTTTGTAAGTTTCTACGTCCCGGAGCGACTAGAATATGTAGTTCCGTCCGTATACCGGGGGAATTACGAAAATGTCCTCCCCGGGTCTGCGAGAAACAAAAGTCCTGTTATTTGCAGTTATACCCTGCAACTTCTTGTAATTGAGGTTACGCCCCTACTCGCGTCAGTGCGGATCCTTGTATAGTCGACAACTCGCCGACAACCCATGTACCCAATTGGGCCATAAATGAAGTTGTGTATTCCGCAAATCTCTCATGTACACCTACCAGGGAAAATTACAAGAAAACCCCTGGCTTTCAAAACAATTGCATATATACCCCTCCTCTGGCAAAATGGACGAATGTGCGCCTTCTATGAAGTTTTCGTCACTCCTTCGACCTGAGGAAGTGTCAGCCCAATCCGACATTTGGGTACCGCCTCAACCCTAGGTCTATGTAGGGTGTGGTAAAATTACCAAAATACCCCTGGGACGTAGAAATGGTCTAGTCGCCCTAAAAACCCTCTAGAAACGGTCTCAATGCCTTGGGAAGTCAAGAATTCTAACCTACTTTCGTTCTAGCCCAGAAATTTCAGAAATACCCCTGGCCATATAAAATTACCAAAATACCCCTAGGGAGGTAAAATTACCAAAATACGCTTGGGGTCTAGAAAACTTCCCTCCACTCCGAAAATGCTTACGGCTTTCGCACATTTGCATTCATACTCCTAAATCCTAGGGTTTTGCCTGAACTTAAGAGGTCTTTGATGGAGCCCTAACCCTATCAACATATTAGTGGTAAATGAGTGGTCATCGAGAGCTACCCGGGTGAGCCTGCCCTCAGCATCTAAACCTGTGGAGAGAACTTTGGGATTTCTTTGACAGTCAAACAAAGGTGTTCGGACGTTAGGCCGATGAAAATCAACACTGACTGCGGTCAGTGGGAAGAGGTCCAGCACTCGAGCCCAAATCGTCTGATACAATGCGCACCCATGGAATAAACCCCCCACATATAGGGAAAATGTCTCTTTTCAAAAAGAGCATCTTTATGTTTATTATTTTTCTACGAAAAATTCCGTGGTCCACAGACTGGCACGCCCGGTGGGACCTTTCCTACCTTTCTTCTTTCTGCTCAAGAAAGTCTCCAAAACCTTCTTCAAGGTTTTGATCGCCCCTCTTCCTCTTACAGGACAGGAAGAGGAGGGCACATCTCTCTGTTCATTTGAGAGCTCTTCGTGCATCCGCATGCCACTCCCTTCGTACTACGCACCACCACCAACAACAACAAGACGATGATGGCAGCCGTCACCTACGGCTCCCAGGTCATCGCCAATCACTCCAAGTTCGGATACCTGGCGACCCCACTCGTCTTCGGCGACTTCCCAGCAGTCGTCGGCTCGCCCTTCTTCTTGGGCGTCACGCCTGTGGCTGAAGCCAGTTCAGCCACGTCTGCAACAACAGTCGGGGGTGTCAGGCCCTCGGCTCCAGCAACCGGCCGGGTTCGCCCGCTCTACAAGACAACTACTGAGGGTGTCAGGCCCTCCACTGCAGTAACTGGTCGGGTCCGCCCGGTCAAGAAAACAAGTACTAAGGGTGTCAGACCCTCCGCTTCAGCAACCGGCCGGATCTGCCCGGTCAACAAGACCACTGTCGGGGATGTCAGGCCCTCGGCCCCAGCAACTAGCCGGGCTCGTCTGGTCAACAAGCCAACCGTCAGGGGTGTCAGGCCCTCTACTGAGCAGCCGGCCGGGGTCGTCCGGTCAACTCTTCAACTTTTAAGGGTGTCAAGCCCTTCATCCCGATAACTAGCCGAGTTTGCTCAGCTGCCATTACAACGGCTGAGGGTGTCAGGCCTTCTGCCATAGCAAACGGACGGGTTCTCTCGGTCAACCAGATTACTGTTGGTGTCGCTCCTGCTCAACGAGGGCAACACAGTCGCCGTAATGGCACCAACTCTACTGCGGCCACCCTCAGAGGTACACCCCCTACTCAACGAGGGCAGCGTCGCCGCCACAACGACGCCGGGCCTACGGCGGACGTCACCAAGGCTGCCCCTGCTCAACGGGGGCAACGTCGTAGCTGCAAAGGCGCAAAGCCTACAGCGGCTGCATCCCGCTCCGGCAAGACCATGCTTGTCAGAGATTTTTGCATTCGGCTCGATGGGGGCGAGCCGATTCTGCCTAGGGACCAACACGTCCCGACTGTCTCTACCTCCAATCGCTTCGAGCTTCTTCGGCAAGTCCGGGAGGACGGGGCAAAAATGAAGAAGCCCACCGTACCGGCGGTAGGTCGGGGTCCGACACAACGACCCAGACCATTTGCTCCCCAATCAAGGTCATGGGGCAACCCAATCGAGGAGCCTCAGCTCCGATTGAAGAAAATCTAGGTCACCAAGGAGGAGGCCCGAATCTTAAGGCGAGCAAGGGAGGAGGAGCCCTTCCGCATGTCGGATCTGCAACAGATGCGGAGTCCGACAAGCACTGAGACCTCAACATCTCCGAGGTCTGCAATTCAGCCCCCACGCGGGCAAAAGCGCAGGGGAGCCGACAGGAAGGTGCGGCCGACCTCTCTGTGGGCCAGTTCAACGCACACGGACGAGGACTGCTCAGCCCAGGCCTCCACGTCCTGGGTATCTATTTTTGACAAACTCGGGATGGCACCCAAGCCTGGCAGACAACCGCCCAGGAAAAAGCGGGTGGTTCAGGTGACCAATGACGCCGTCAAAGTGTTCACCTGCTATACTACCTCCGCCGACAAGTAGCCGGAGGACACTTCGGGCGAGCTCAATCAGCCTCTTCAATATTTGAGGAGGTCGAGGCCCGTGTCACGGATCCTGGCGCAGGCACAGCAAAGGCCGGCTGCCAGGGCATGTCAGCCCGAACCGACACAACAAGAAGAACACCAAGAAGACATTCATAGTGTCGATGGGGACAACAACCCCGCACACGAGGAAGATCTTGGAAAAGAGGCACAGACTCCCACGTTGGAAGAGCTCCGACGCGAAAACCAAGAATTAAAGAACCTCTTGCAAGCGCTATTGCGTGAAAAAGAGGTTCATGTCCCACCTCAAGCTGTGCCAACTGGAGTGGAACAACAACCTCCTCCCATTCCAGTCGGGGCCAATGCCTCCGTCACAGCGGCAAAATTGCCATTGGCGGTGGATTTTGAAGTGCCACAGCATGAAGTCAATGTCCGGACATCTGCCACCGCTGCTACAGAAAGCCTCATGGCACAAAGGCAGATGATCGAGCGGATCGTGGAGGCGAAGTTCGCTCAACATGGTGAGGGCATGGCTACCGTTGATTTGTACAGCGTGCCATATCCCCTCCACCATCAATTCAAAAAGCTTCCACCGGATTGCCCTAAGGCCCCGAAGCTTCAAAAGTTCAAGGGGCAGGGCTCCCCACATGAACACCTGGCCTACTACATGACGGCCATGGGTGAATTGGCACTGGAAGAGGCATACTTGCTGCAGTATTTCGCCACGTCTTGAACTAGCACCACCTTCCAGTGGTATTCCAGGCTAAAGCCCAATTCAGTGCCTGATTGGGCTGATATGCAGAAGAAGTTCGTCGACCGTTTTCAGACGGCCGAACACAAAGTCTCCCTGGCGAAGCTCTACGCCCTTAAGCAAAAGAAGGGTGAAACAGCGTTGGACTTCATCAAACGATGGAGGGACGTCAGCATGCGCTACGATAATCCTCTGACACCCGAAGATGCGATCACCATCTGCCGCAGAGGTCTGTCGGCAGAAGTCAGTGAAAAGCTTCTGGGCTCAAACATCAGAAGCTTCTACCAGCTCAACACGGTGGTGGCGGAGATTGAAATGTTCTTCGCTGATCATCCGGCACAAGCTTCTGCCAAGGGCAAATCCTCTAAAGACCGTCTGGCTAGTGGCAAAGAGGTGAATGCTGTCGACTTCTCCCCGACGAATGGAGACAAAGGGGAAGGAAAATCTAAAGGCAATGGCAAAAAGCCTGATGCCAAGGCGAGCGCGTCTCGGTTGGCGGAGAACATGAAGACGCCTTATTCCTTCAGGAAAGAACATACCAAAATGCTCTTTGATCTCTGCATGAAGGAAAAGCTCATTACCCTGCCGGATCCACGGAAGCCCTCATAGGTGGATAAGACAGATGATCCTACCTATTGTGTATATCACCGAAGGTTGGGTCACACCATCGGGGATTGCTATGTTTTCAAGAACATAGCGGAAGAACTCATTCAAAAGGGCTTGGTAAATATGCTGGGCCATGCAGTCGACCCACCACAGCCTCATGCTTGGAGCCGATCGAATCGGTCGGCTAATGTGGTCTACATGGTGGCGACGGCTTCAAGCTCCAATGCCTCTAAGGCCGGGCCTTCAAATCAGCAGTCCCACACTGGCCGCGGAGCCGCTCCTCCCTCACTCCCTAAATGTTTGGCATTACGGAGGACTATTCGGAAGATCCGATGGGAAATCCGACAATTGCAACTGGAACAAAGGCGCCTGCTGCAGTTCTTGAATAGCATTGACGAGCAACTGGCCACCTTCCCCTTTGGCCCATTTGCTAGGGGGTTAGCTCCAACCCATGTGCGAGAGGCAGATGTATCACCTATTGGCCGGGCTCCACTCAGGGGTTGGCTCTCTGAGGAATCCTCAGATTCGCCTGAAGGCGAGAAGGATTCATCTGAAGGCGAGGAGGCTTCACCTCAAGGCGAGCAGCCAGAAAAGCTATACTCCTTCCCTCGCGAGAAGACCCTGAACATCTTCTTCGCGTGCCAGTAAGCGAGACTGGTCAGCTCATCCCCCATTGAGCCGACACCAGGTGTTACATTTCATCAAGGCTATTGCCCATATCATGAGGTGATAGGCCACGTCATCCACAACTGCCAGCCGTTCAAGGACCTCGCTGGGGACTTAATCAGGTGAGGGAAAGTCAATATGGGTGAATTCCTAGTCGATCCACCACAGCCGCATGTACAGAAGAATTTTCATTTCTCCGTCAATGTTATACATGCCTCAGCAGCTTTCCAACTCCCGGAGCAACAGGAGGCGGTTCCCAACCACCTAAATCCACACTGTGGTACCCAGGGTGGCGACCCTCTCATCAGTGTTCTTTACCTAAGGAGGACTGTAATGTCCCGGATCTTTATTGGGTCTTTCGGATCCTTTTCGGAGAGTTTCGGATCGCTTTTGTAGCTCCCGAGTTGAGTTTTACGATCCGTGTGGGTTTTTCTCTCGTACTAGTTACGGAACCCTGCGGTGAGTTTATTTCTCAATTCATCGACTCGTGGACGATACAGTGGCGATGTACTCTTCGAGCCGATCGTTTTGACTATTTTTGTGTATTTTTCTGAGACCGGGCCAAAAATCGGATTTTTCGGAAATTAGGAAAATTTCCTAATTTCTTTCTATAAATTCAATTCCACTATCTCTCCTGCTCATTTTCAACTTCACGCTATCTCACTCCGTTCTCTCCCATCTCTGGTCCGTTCGGCGCGGGGCGCGCACCGTTGCGGAGCTGGCTGAGGCGTGGACGTGCTCGAGTGATCGGTTCGCGGGAAGGAGCAGCAGATGGAGCGTGGTAGGCGCGATCCCTCGGTGGATTCCGAGTGGGCGTCGTTCGTGATTCGGTGGTTTTCGGCGTGGTTTAGTCCTTTCGGGGCATGGTTTCTTCGGTGGAGGTAGGGAGATGGACCGCCACTTCCTTCTGCACGTTTTCCCTGCTTCCGTGTATTATTTGGTGCTCGATCGGGGGAGATCGGGCCGGTTTAGTGAAAATCGTAGTTTTTGGGGTTTTCAGGGTTCGCCGGAAAACGACAACCATTTGTGATGTGGTTAGTGTCAAACTGACCATTGGGATGTCTGGATCCCATTCACGTAAGTTTCGTGCCGATCGGTTGTCATTCGAGGCCGGTAGGAGTCCGGGAACCTCGGTGACCCACTTTGGGTCGATTTGATGAAATCGCCCCGATCTCTCGTTTTAGTGCTTGCATGTGGGCTTTTGAGCCTCCTAGAGTTATTTTTCGTCGTCTAGGTTTGTTTCCCCTGCGCTTCGGCGTGAATGGGGCGTGGAACGGCCCGATTTGGCGTTTCCACTGTTTTCCCGCCGTGACCGGTGTAGCGGTCATTTCAGAGACCGTCACATGTCTCTGACGGCCCTACGACAGACCGTCACAGCGTCTGGGCGTTTTTAGTTCTTCGTGGTTTTGGGAGTGTGACGGCCCAGGGGAGGCGCGTCACAGCTCTCTGACGCGTCCGGGGTGATGCGTCACGCCTGTTTTGTCGTCTAGCATTTTGGGTGAGTCGGTTGCCCTGACGCGCCGGCCCTGGTGCGTCAGGTTTGTGTAACGCGCCTGCCCCAGGCCGTTACACTCTGTTTTAGTTGTGTTG
Source organism: Amorphophallus konjac (assembly GCA_022559845.1). Classification (NCBI taxonomy): domain Eukaryota; kingdom Viridiplantae; phylum Streptophyta; class Magnoliopsida; order Alismatales; family Araceae; genus Amorphophallus; species Amorphophallus konjac. Next base: position 272,855,549 of record CM040118.1, on the reverse strand, counting down.
GGTGGCTGTGCCGGTTGTCTCTAACGGCCCTGCCCCCTTACGTCACAGTGCTGTAACGCATCCGCCGTAGACCGTTACGTGCTGTTTGTCCGAGTTTCAGTTTTGGGTCGGTTGGTGTAACGTGCCTGTCCTCACGCGTTAGGTGGGCGTAACGTGTCTGCGCTAGTGCGTTAGGCCGCCGTAACGCGCCTGCCCTGGTGGGTTACGTGGCTCGCGTTGTGTCTTTGTGCCGGTTGTCTCTGACGCGCCCGCCCTGGTGCGTCAGGCCCGTGTAACGCGCCTGTGCTAGGCCGTTACAGTCCTGTTGTGGCCGTGATGGCCGTTGGGCTTTTTGGTGTGTGGTCGTGTGTTGTGGGTCTGTCTTAGGTAACGTTAGGGGTTGTTTTGTGGCGTGTCTGTGTGTGTACCTGTCTATGTTAGGGTGATGTCTGTCGCTCCCGTGGTCTGGCCGCTTTCCCCGTGGACATCGGTCGATGCTCCTATGAAGGCTAAGACTACGTTTCCGAGTCTGTCGGCAGTTTCCTGTGCTGCCTTTGGTGTTTGAGGTACGGGTGACGGTGCATGTTCGACTGTCTGTACTTCAGCGCCGCGTTTCGAGCTTCTTCCTTGCGTCGCCCTAGACGTGCAGCAGTCGAAAGGTGACCCCGATATACGATTTGTAAGTTAGTTTCCGTCGGCTCCTGCGGTTACCGTAGCGTCCTACGGGGGGAGAAAACTAGCTAGAGGCCTGACTCTAGGCAGGAGCCGGTGTGTGCACACGTGGTCAGGGGCGGAGGACTGACGCCGACGGGCGTGACCCTGACTAGTACTTGTACCTGTGTTTCCACGTGGGTCTGCGACTCGGCCTTGTCCGTGTTGGTCGCGCTTGGCGGGTGGTCGGGACACTTGTGGTGGGTGTTCTGGTGCAGTGTAAGATGCCAGTGGACGCATCTGGCCGTTCTTCCGGTGCAGGGGTTTTCCGTCGCGTGGCGCGCGACTCCCGTGCTCTTCCTGTGTTGTGACCTGTCCGAGTTGGCCTTTCCGTGGCTGTACTCGAGGTCTGTGCCTGTCTAGGTCTTTTCTAGACTTTCTTTTGCATGCCTGTTGTAGGTGTAGGTTGGGGCGTTTGTGCATGGTTTTTCCCCCTTTTTTCTCGTTGCTCCTTACTCCTCTTTCCCTTTCTAGGCCTGCTTGCCTGTTCGGGTTATTCCCCTCGTCCTTACATGTTCCCTACTCCTGCTTCCCTTTCTTTTACAGCTTTCTAGTGCTGTTCCTCGCTGTTGTTCCGTGTTACTGCGTGTTTTTCAGTCTGGATCAGCGTGACCCCTACTGAGCCAGTGACACGAGACTCACCCCTGCTTTTCAGGTGGGGTGATGGGTTCGTTCTGCTTCCGCGGGTCCTGGAGTTCGAGTTGTAGCTGCCAGCTGGTACCCCCGTCGGGCTTCCTCCGACTTTTCGGTACGTCTTTTCTTTCTGTCGACTGTACTGCTAGACTGCTGTCTTTAGCTTTGGACTTGACTCTGGTCTATAATTGTTTAAAATCTGATAATTAAAATGTAATTTTATTTCTGCTACTTTAGCAGTAATTTTATTGCTTGCTGTTATATCTGTCAGTTCAATGTACTACACGACAATCCTTTTCCTTTCGGAGCTTTACCGCTCTTGGGAGGCCTCGCGGGTTCCAAGTGGTATCACGTGTATTCAGTAGTCCTACCGGGTATACCTGGTATCCGGGATCCGGGTCGCCACAAGGACACTGAGAAGATCTTTGACAAGCTTCTGGAAGATGGTCGGGTGATGACGCATGATCCGCCGTCCTACTACAATGAGACGGCCAAGAGTCATCCCCGCTACTGCAAATATCATGCCAGGATGTCTCACCCCACCCAGGAATGTCCGGAGGCCCAAGATTGCATTGAAGTCCTCATCCAAAAAGGGGAAATCGATGCGCAGGGGAACTGTATGACGAGGCGGCATCTTAAAGAGGTCGCTAAGAAGATTCTTCAGCAAGCTCAACAGGAGCAGACCAAGCTGCGTGGGACCAAACCCACCTCTCAACAAGTCCAACCAGGCAAGCCCACAAGCGGCAAACCTCAACCAGACCCCAAAGGCAAGGCCATGTGCGAGGGGCCTAAGGCCCAAAGCCCAAAAAGTCAAGCCATGGGAGAAGGCTCCAAACCCCTTTCCAGGCAAAGTCAACCCGGCATCGTCATAAGGGGAAACCCTCAACCGGACAACAAAGGCAAAGCCAAGGTGAGGGAGCCTCAAGCCAAACCTCCTATCGAGCCAACAAGGTCATCAATTGTGGAAAGACCTCAATAGCTCGAACCCGCGGAGGTGCCAGTCAAAACAAAACCGGTGGAATTGAAAAGCCCCCAAGGGCCCCACTGTGGACTGGCAGAGTTCCAGGAGTTGCCGCCTGAGATAATTGCTCAGGCGATCAATGCCACCTTCCAGGTCCAGCCGGAGGAGGCCAATTGGACTAAGGTCACCCCCAGAAAGAGCTGTGGCACTAAGGCTCCTAAGGAGCCGGCCTGGAGCAAAAAGCAAAATTCTGGGGGCAAACCAGTCCCACCTTCGAAGCAAGGTCCCCTTTCTTCTCAAGAGGCGGCACGCCAAAAGAAGCAAGAGAAGAATCGCAGGAAGAACTTGAAGAGGAGGTTGAAAAGACAAGCTAAGCAAGCAGTAGCTATGGAGGCCCCTAAGGAGCGAACTCCCTTGCAGCGACTACAAAAGCTCAAAGATGAGCTGGAGGAGTACACTCCCCCTCGTCCCACCAGGGTTGTCACTCTAGACAAATACATTCCCTGGGACAAGTTTGGGCGTAAAGCCCGACTTCTACAGTGGCTCCGAGAAATGGCTCACCGTCTCGAAGAGGGTGAGGAGTTTCCAATCCCGGCAGAGCTCTCCTTATTTTACAAAGATGAGGAGCTCACTGTTGAAATGCTCGAGGAAATGCTGCAAGAGCTCTCCTGCAACATGGTGGCAGTCTCGCCGCCCGACAACATTAACTCTCCTTCGGCTGATAACACCGGGGGCAAGACTCCAATGGCGACATATCAACGTCGCTCGGCGAGGAATAGCCGTGGTCGTGGCCGAGGACGAGGATGTGGGCGTGAAGGTCCCCTGACTCTCGACCGGGTCATAATATTCAGGGGGGAGAAGCCAGGCCCTATCCCAGAAACCCAAGTTCGCAGAATCCCTTTTATCCTCAGCCCCTCAGAGGGTTCGAGCCCCATCTCAGCGGCTAAATCGGGTGGCGTCCCTTTTATAATCGCCTCTTCTGATGAAGAAGAGGAGCCAGCCAAGTCGCCAGTGCGCGAGAAGGCGTCAGAGCAGGCTGGCCCCTCCAACAGGGTCGAGCCTACAAGCCAGGCAGGTCCTTCTAATGAGGGCCAGCATGATGAACCTTTGCCACCTCCAGAGGAGTCTCTGGCACCGCTGTTCCAGGAAAATGCAAAGGGCAAAAATGGGGAGGAGCGCCCTTCCAAACGGGAGAAACCTCGCCAGGCACCGAAGGCTCTGGCGGAGATCATCCCGCCATTTGACAAGACCCGTGCTCGGGCGGACCGCAAGATCATTCATCATATGAAGCGGTTCCCAACAAATGTCACCACCTGGGAGGCCATCGCCTAGAGCAAAGATCTCAGGGAGGCTCTTGTCAAAATACTTCAAGACCCGGAGGCCTATGAAGCCCATGTTGCAGAGTTGCAAGCCCAGACATATGAGGCGTTTGCAGCCAACATCTCCTTCACGGACAAAGACATGTTGCTGTCCTCTCCGTGCCACAATCGCCCCTTATATATGCGGGGGACGATTAATGGGCATGATGTGAATTGCATTTTGGTCGACGCCGGAACAGTCATTAACATCATGCCTCTGAAGACTTTCAAGTCTTTATACTTGACCCCTTATTTGCAAAAGGTCAGCACCGTTAAAATTTCGGGATTCAATCAGGATTCTGAGGAGGCGCTTGGTTGGGTTGAAGTCAAATTAGCCTTGGGCGATTTTGTCACCCAAGCGACATTCTACATCATCAACGCCGACACATCTTATAAGGTGCTGCTTGGGAGGCCCTGGGTCCACGAGAATTGGGTTGTCCCTTCGACTCTACACCAATGCATTAAATATGCCAAAGGAGGGGAGCAACATACTGTCTTTGCAGATCAGGCTCCATTCCACCCAAATGAGTGTCACCTGGCCGATGCTTCCCTATATTTTGGGGAGCCTACTCTAGCAATCCCCGAGCCTATAAAAGACAAAGGGAAGCAAAAAGTGAACTTCGAAGCTGAGGAAGGGCAGTTGTTCACTGTCAACCAAGACTTGGCAAGACTGCACAGGCTAAGCCTCGAGGCTGCCTCCAAGCCGACTCAACCGGAAAGGCGAAGCGTCGACTTTGAAGCCAACCTCATCAGCCGGGTCATTGACCGAAGTATCTCCTTACCGCCCAAATGTCTTCAACTCTCATCCCAACGGGAAGAGTACGAGGTGGAGCAGTTGAAAACTTTCACAGTCTCCTATCAATGGAAAATAAGGAATAACAAGGGCAAAAAGGACAAACCGATCATCTTTTACAAAGGTGATTTAGTCCCACCGGGCCCTCTGGAAGATGATTTTGGCTGGGATACTCCCATCGATGTTGCACCAGATTCAGTCCAGGAGATGGACGATATGCCAAAGCACATCCGAGAAATGTGTAAAAAGCAGCACATCCTGCAGGCCTAGGACCCTGCACGAGCGACATATTTCCACCAGCTGTGGAATCCTCCGCAAGTCCGTGGACAACCTCCCTTCTCCCGTAAAGACACGTGGGGACTCGGCTACGACCAGGAGAGGGACTTCGAGGTCTATTATGCAGTCAATGCCATAGGACTGCTACCTCCTCATTGTGGGTAAGTAGAAGTTGAGCCCAAGATCGATGACTCTGCCAGGGAGTCCGGCGAGACGTCAGTGGCATAATCAACAGAAGTCAACACTGATCACCTCCCTGAGGGAAGGGCAGCTCAGTCTGCCAACCATCAGCAAGACGAAGCAAGTCCTTCGATTTCAAGCCACGAGCAAGAGAGCTTCGAAGAATTTGAAGTCTATGAAGCAAATACTGATGATGAGGGAGACTTCGTCGACCTCCAGCCAGCTCCATCGGAGCTCGAAGACGGCGGCCAAGCAACTGTGGACGAGTTGATCGAGATCAATCTCGGAAGCAAAGATGATCGTCGGCCAACCTTCATAAGTGCTCTCCTCAGTGAGGAAGAAAGACAGTCGTATCGACAACTCCTAGAAGAGTTCAGAGATTGTTTCGCCTGGACTTATAAAGAAATGCCTGGGCTCGACCCTTCTGTGGCTGAACACGAGCTGGCAATACTTCCAACAGTCAAGCCAGTCAAGCAAGCCCAAAGGCGTATGCGCCACGAGCTGGAGCTGAAGGTTAATGCTGAGGTTGGCAAGATGCTCGATGTGGACTTCATAGAGCCTTGCATGTATCCTGTGCGGCTCGCTAATATAGTCCCTGTCAAGAAGAAGAACGGCCAAGTCCGAGTCTGCATTGACTTCAGGGATTTAAACAAGGCATGCCCAAAAGACGACTTCCCTGTCCCAATCACTGAGACAATGGTTGACATGACCACTGGTCACGAAGCCTTGTCCTTCATGGACGGGTCGTCGGGCTACAATCAAATCCGCATGGCCGTCAAAGACAAAGACCATACGGCTTTCCGATCTCCTAAGGGGATCTTCAACTATAAAAGAATGTCGTTTGGCCTGAAGAACGCTGGTGCAACCTACCAAAGGGCGATGACCAAGATCTTCGACGAGATGCTGTATGACCTCGTCGAATGCTACGTCGATGACTTGGTCGTCAAGACAAAAAGGCGAGAGGATCACTTGGCGGACCTGCGTCGAGTCTTCGAAAGGCTTCGGCAATACCAGCTCAAGATGAACCCAATGAAGTGCGCCTTCGGCATCTCCAGTGGCAAGTTCCTCGGCTTCATCGTCAGGTATCGAGGCATAGAAATCGACTCTGACAAAATCAAGGCCATAAGAGGACTACCTCCGCCCAAGAGCTTGACATAGCTCAGATCTCTTCAAGGGAGACTCGCCTATATTAGGCGGTTCATTTCTAACCTTTCGGGAAGATGCCTACCTTTCGGCAAATTGATGAAGAAAGGAGCACCCTTTATATGGGACGAAGACTGTCAGAAGGTCTTCAAGCAAATCAAGGAGTATCTATTGACTCCTCCTGTCCTAGGGGCACCTGTCAGAGAGAAGCTCCTCATCCTTTATATTGCTGCCATGGATGCCTTTTTGGGGGCGCTCTTAGCCCAGATCAATGAAGAGGGCAAGGAGCAGCCGTTGTACTACCTCAGCCGGAAGCTGATTGGGCCTAAGCATCGGTACACTCTTATGGAAAAGGTGTGCTTGGCTTTGGTGTTTGCTGTCAAGAAACTAAGGCACTACCTTCTAACTCATAGAGTGGAGCTCATCTCCAAATGTGATCCACTCAAATTTCTGCTCAGTCAGCCCGTCCTCTCTGGTAGGCTCGGCAAGTGGGCGCTTATCCTCATGGAATTCGACATCACCTTCGTCCCACGTAAGGCGATCAAGGGGCAAGGAATGGCGGAGTTCTTAGCTGCGCACCCTGTGCCAGAAGATTCGCCGCTCAACTTCGAGTTGCCTGATGAAGAGGTGTTAGTGCCTTCTCAAGCAACTGGGGAACATTATGAAAAAGTCCCACCACAGATGGAGCCGGGTGTCCTCACCCTTGACCTCCCACACTGGGAGTTGTATTTTAATGGTGCTTTCCGGACAATCAAGAGGGCTGGCGGCCTTACAGACTTCGTCTCGGGTGCGGGGGTGGTCTTTGTATCTCCGCAAGGCGGCATTCTCCACAACTCTTGCGCTCTCATGAAGTCGTTGACTAATAATGAGGCAGAGTATGAAGCGCTAATCATTGGGCTTCAACTGGCATTAGAGATGGATATCAAGTGCATCAAAATTTACGGGGATTCTCAACTCGTCATTCGACAAGTATTGGGCATCTACGACGTCCGGAAGAAGGAGCTTATTCCCTACCATGCGGCTATCATGAGGCTGAAGGGAAAATTCTACCTCTTTGAAATAGGCCATGTCCCACGGGGCAGCAACTCTCAGGTTAACGCACTTGCAAAGTTGGCAGCCGCCTTAAAGCTCCCGCCTGAGGGAGAGTTAAATATTACTGTCAGACACCGAAGGCTCATGCCGAGTGTACTCGACGAAGAGTCCGGCCTCACTGTCTACGAGGTCGACAACATTCAAGAGGAGAATGCTCCAGAAGAAGAAGATTGGTGTGAGCCAATTATAAAGATAAAGAACGGCTGGCTTCCTCCTAATCGGGCTCAGAGGGTGCAACTGCTACGCAGGGCGACATCCTACCAGCTGATTGACGGCCTGCTCTTCAGGCTCGTCCATGAAAAAGACCGATCGGTCCTCCTATGGTGCCTTTCATCCAAGGAGGCGAAGACCGTCATGCATGAGGTCCACTCCGGGCTGTGCGGGGCCCACCAAGCAGGAGCCAAGATGAAGAATAACATCAAGCTCAAGGAGTTTTATTGGCCTACTATGTACAAAAATTGCAACCAATACGCTCGCACATGCCACCAATGCCAAGCATTTGGGCCAGTGCCTCGGAGGCCGCCCAACCCGCTCCATTCAACGGCGCCTACTTGGACGTTCGCAGAGTGGGGCATGGATATTGTAAGACCACTCCCAACATCATCTCAAAGCCATAAGTTCATACTGACCGCCACTGATTATTTCTCCAGATGGGCAGAGGCCGTCCCGCTATGAGATATTATAGGGGAGATAGTTGCCCGCTTCGTGAGGCACTACGTTATATACAGATTCGACACCCCCACTCGGATTATATCTGATAATGGCACGCCATTCAAGAACAAGACTGTTTATGCTTTGGCGGCTAAGTTCCACATTGATTGGAGGACATCGTCTGTCTACAACCCCCAAGCAAACGGGTTGGCTGAGGCCTTCAACAAGACCCTCTGTAAGCTGCTGTCCAAGATAGTGGGTGGCCGCAAACGAGATTGGGGCGAGAAAGTCCACGAAGCCCTATGGGCCTATCGGACTATCTACAAAACCCCTACGGGTTGCTCCCCATTCTCCTTGGTCTACAGAGCCGAGACGGTGGTCCCTGTGGAGATCGAGCTGGCATCTTACCGCGTTGCTGTGCACGCTGGATTACAGGCCAAGACTAGTCCGAGATAGAAAGAAGGCTTGAGGAGCTGTCCAACCTTGAAGGTGAAAGACTCAAAGCCTATAAACACTTACAGGTGTATCAAGCCCGTATGACACGTGCCTATGATAAGCTGGTCAAGAAAAGGACATTCAAGAAAGGCGACCTCATCATGGTCAAAGAAAAAGAGGTCCTGGCAGGAAGATCCAGCGGCAAACTCCAGCCCAATTGGCGTGGACCTTATGTCATCCAGAAGGTCAATGAAGGAGGGACCTATACGGTCGTCGACCACAAGGGAAACAATCCTTTCCCTCCTCTCAATGGCAAACACATGAAGCTCTACCATGCGCCACCGCAAGAGTTTCTACAACAGTCCTCACAGGACATACCTTTCCCCAGTGAAGGTTCAAGTTAAAAAAAAATGGGGTTAAAAATATTGATACCACGGCGGACTTAGTCACACCCTTCAACGGTTGGCTAAGGGCAAAAAGGCCATAGACCCGACTGAGGTGAAAACCCAAAAGGGCACCTCAGGCAAAAATGGGCAACCCCTCGATGTGAAAACCCGCAAGAACGCATCGAAAAAAGCTAAAGGGGGCCAACCTCGGCGAAAACCCGAAAGGGCGGTGAGGTTGGTAATGTGAAAAAAAAATAATCCTCTTTCACCATGCTTTACGGGTGGTTCTAAGTCAACGACTTCACCCTATAATGGCAAGAGCATTATACTAATGCCTCAGCTACATCTCCTGCGTCGTCCTGCGACACCTAGTCCCACCAGGGCGTCCCGACATTGTCATACTCTGTCCCATCGGGATCACCCATATTTTGAACTTCCCGAGTTTGGATCCCGTGTCTCTCCGGGCTATCCAATTCGCCCCTCTAGCCCCTTGGGCTCGGACTATGCATGCCCCTTTCGGGCTGCAGACCCACCTCGCCTATTTGCTTCCGAATTTAACTTAAAACGTCTCTCTCGGACTGTTAAATCCACTTACTTTGTGTCCCACTGGGTCTGGCCTACGTACGTCCCTTTCGGGTTGCCAACCCATCTCTTGCCTATCGGCTTTCGGGTTTGACTCTTACGTCCCACTAGAGCTGTCAAATCCAACATTTCCTTCATTCTGGGTATGCCCTCTCGGGCTGCCAACCCATCTCATGCCTATTGGCTTTCGGGTTTGACTCTCGCGTCCCATTAGGACTGTCAAACCTATCTTTGTCCTATCAGGATTGCCCTCAGTATGCCCTCTCGGGCTGCCAACCCATCTTGCCCATCGACCTTCGGGTTTGACTCTCACGTCCCACTAGGGCCGTCAAACCCATCCTTTCTTTCTTTTGGGTCTGACCTATGCATGCCCCTTTCGGGCTGTCAACCCATCTAGCCTCTTGGCTGTCAGACTTGACTCATCTATCCCCCTGGGACTGTCAAGTCTATTCTGTTATCCCATAGGCTTGGCCGATGTATGTCCTTCTCAGGCTGCCAGCCTTATTGGCCTATCGACTTGTGGATGTGGCTAATCGCGTCCCACTAGGGCAGTCGAATCCACCCATTTGTCCCACCTATGCGGCACACACGTCCCTACGGGAGTGCTACTTTCTCCTTACCTTTTGGCATTATAGGTACAAAAAAAAAACGGGGTTAAAAATATTGATGTCCCAGCGGACTTGGTTGTTTCTGTTAGGGGAACAATCAAGGGCAAAAAAATTTTAACCCGGCTAAGGTGAAAACCCGAAAAAGTGCCTTAGGCAAAAATAGGTACCCCTCAGTGTGAAAACCCACAAGGGTGCACTGGAAAAAGCTAAAGGGAGGCCAGTCTTGGCGAAAATCCGAAAGGGCGGTAGGGCTGGTAAAGTGATCCAAAAAAAAAAGGAGCATACATGCAAGAGGATAGAGGCAAAAGCTACTGAGCTCTGTCCTTTATTCATTAATGTCATCAAAGAAGGAAGCCCGAGACAAGCCCTCAGGGTAACTAAGACAAGCATGGGCACAATATAAAAGCCCTGTGTACAAGAATGTACCAAAGCCCATCAAGCACCAGACTCGCTCCTCCTCAGGTCGGCAAGGCGAGTCTCACTCAGAAGAGCTTCCTCCTGGAGCCCCTCAAGCCTACGGCGAAGAGTCTCGGTCTCTCCGACCTCTCGCAAAAGCTTCTGGAGCCCCTCAAGCCTACGGGGGAGAATCTACATCGGCACGCGCAAGACTGCGCTCCTCCTCGGTCTCTCGGACCTCTCGCAAAAGCTCCTCTACTCTGCAGAAGATCGCCTGCTCGCACTCGTGAGCGTCCTCGACCTAGGCACCCACCTCAGCCTGGGCTGCCCGAAGTCTGCAAAGCTGCTCCTTCTCCTGCTGAGTCATCAGTTGAGTCCTCCGCTCCTGAATAGCGTGAAGGCGGGCGAACTCCTCCCATAAAGATGCAAAGCTCAGTCATCCAGGCGTCCCGAGGGAGACCAAAGGCATGCATCTAGGAATGCTACACCAAGTTGAGGACCATTCGACCACTCCATCTCAAGGGTCGGCCAATGTCAGTTTCCAGCCATCACAACTTAACAGTCAATCAACGACGACTCAGACGGATGTGCCTCGCCGAGGCAGGCCTATATCAACTCTAGGCCAACAAGCCTCGCCGAGGCAGGCCTACATCAATTCTGGGCTAACAAGCCTCGTCGAGACAGGTCCGCAACAACTCTGGGCCAGCAAGCCTCGCCGAGACAGGTCCGCATCAACTCTAGACCAACAAGTCTCTCAGAAGCAGGCCTACACCAACTCTGGGCCAACAAGCCTCGCCGTGGCAGGTCTACAGCAACTCCGGTCCAAAAAACCTCGTCGAGGCAGGTCTACATCAACTACAGGCCAACAAGCCTCTCCGAGGCAGACCTACATCAACTTTGGACCAATATGCCCTAAGGGCCGGTCCGCATCAACTTTGCTTAATGTACCTCCAAAGATTGGCCAATATCTAATTTCAGGCCAATACCTCCTAGGGGACGGTATACATTAGCTTTGACTAGTATAACCCTAAGGGTCGGTCGACATCGACTTCAGGTCAGAGTGCCTCGTCGAGGTAGACCTACATTACTTCTAGATTGGTGGGTCTCACAGAGACAAGCCTGCATCAACTCTCAGCTTTTTGGAAAGCAACGAAACAGTGAGGTGCAGTCTTACAATGATCTCTCCATGTCACGAAGACTCAGGAGAAATCAAAAATGACAAAGGGCACAGACCGTCCGCCTCCGCCTCCGACTTTGACGAACGTTCCGTGGGGGGCATTTGTGATAGTAAATTTTGCCTACAATAAAAAAGAAAAGAAGGCAAATTACCCTGGGATAATCCCCATACGGAGTCACAATATGTGGGGGGTGATCACCCATCTCACCACTGCTCCAGGCAGATGACCTCTCTGGGGTGAAGCCTTCAGTAGCAATAGCCGATGGAGCAGGGACAACAACCCACAGTAGGGACAGCAATCCATGACCTCACCCCTCCAGCAGTAGCAGCCCATGAAACCCTGCAGCAAGGAAGCCAGCCCATGGCCTCCCCAGTTTGAAACCCTGCAGCAGGTGAAATAGTGGCCCAGCGGGGGCGGTGAAGACTTGCCCGAGGTGAAGATCACCCAGCCGTAGGAGGGACCTCCCCGGGGTGAAAGCCCACAGCCCAAAGAACCTGTCCGGGGTGGAGAAAACAACAGTAAACTTGTCCGGGGTGGAGAAGCAACCACCTGTCCGGGGTGGCACAAACCCGTCTGGGATGGAAGACTTGCCCGGGGTGGCACAGACCCGTCCGGGGTGAACCTGCAGCAGGGGCTATACTGGGCCGAAGGACCTCCCCGGGGTGAAACCAACAGCAGCAGCAGCACAAGTTAAAATTTCTGTGAGATAGGGGTGTGGTCACCCCACTTCTCTCCCCCACCGGGGGTTCCGATCACCTCTTTGGCCTTTGGTGAGCTTAAGAGAATCCTCACCCCCCTCTCTCTTTCAATATGCAGCAGAAAATGGGCCAGCAGGGAGAAAAAAGACTCGTTCGGGGTCGGGCCAACCCGTACGGTGTCGTCCGACCCCGGACAGGTCCGCGCGGAGGTGGGGCACCTGCCCGGGGTCATGCGGCCCCCGAAGCAGACCTCCCCGAGGTCAAATGACCCGGGAGGGCCTACCCGGGGTCAACAGGCCCGGGTAGGACTTGCCCGGGGTCATTTGACCCAGGGAGGACCTGCCTGGAGTGATTCACCCCGGGCAGGACCCGCCCGAGGTCGAATGACCCGGGGCAGGTCCCGTGCAGACCTGCCCGGGGTCATTTGACCCCGGACGGGCCCTGGGACCTCCCACCCCGGGCCGGTTCCTCTCCCGCGCACACGGAACAAAAAGAAAAAGAAAAAGAAAAAGAAAAAGGGGGGTAAAATGACCTCCCCGGGGTCATTTTCACCCCGTTTAACCCGTACGGGTTCAAACACCCTCTCGTTTAACCCGTACGGGTTCAAACGAACCCGGGTAGCTCTCCACTTCTATAAATAGACCTCCAAGGGTCCAGAAGGAGGCATTTACAAGGCATTGAGCATCTGCAACCTACGGAGCATCTCCTATACACTTGAAGCATTTTGTTCGTTATTTCGGCCCGGGAGGGGTAAATTCCCGGGTCTTGTGTATATGCCCCTAAGGGATATTTTTGTAATTATGCCCCTCAGTGGGCCATGTTTGTAAGTTTCTACGTCCCGGAGCGACTAGAATATGTAGTTCAGTCCGTATAACAGGGGAATTACGAAAATGTCCTCCCCGAGTCTGCGAGAAACAAAAGTCCTATTATTTGCAGTTATACCCTGCAACTTCTTGTAATTGGGGTTGCGCCCCTACTTCCCGCGTTAGTGCGGATCCTTAACTCGCCGACAACCCTTGTACCCAATTGGGCCATAAATGAAGTTGTGTATTCCGCAAATCTCTCATGTACACCTACCAGGGAAAATTACAAGAAAACCCCTGGCTTTTTTTTAAATCAGAAAATAGATAGTACAACGTCACCGAGGCAAACCCCTACAAGAACAATAGAAGGGGAAAGCAACACGCAATGTGAGAGCCCCCGCCTATAGAATCGGCAGTGAAACTAAGCCCATCTGATCAGTGATAAGCGGCCCAAAGCAGGCCCTGGGCAAATCAGAAGGGGAGTAAAAAATAGCATTGTGCTTACTATGGCAGGCAAAGGACGCTAAAGCATCCGCAACACGGTTAGCTTCACGGTAGACGTGGGAGACGTTGACACCAGAGCGAAGAAGATGCTCTTTGATTTCACGCCACCACCGCAGCGAGACCCAGGCCACAGTAGCCCCAGAAAGCAATGAAGTGGCCAGGACCACGGAATCAGTACGGATGCCAGACAAGAGGAGACCATGCTCATTGGCGAGTCGGATGCCGTCACACATAGCTCGGGTTTCCGCTACTAAGCTGCTGCCATCGCCGTAGAAATGGGAGAATGCCAAGACAAGCTTCCCACTGCTATCCCGAACACATCCACCGCCACCACAAGGGCCAAGGTTCCCTTTGCTAGCGTCGTCAACATTCAAGACAAGTCCCTGATCAGGCGGGATCCACCGGACGAGCTTGACAGTCCTAAGAGGTAGCCTGCAGTTGAAACCGAGATCTGACAGAAGCTTGAGTTGCAGCCCAGTAGGATGCTGTTTGAGGGTCTGCTTAGCAAGAGCAGCATTGATCTGAAACTGAATATTGTGAATTTGCATTGGGGTGTTGTAGAGACCCTCATAACGCATCATGCACCTCGCCTTCCAAACCTCCCAAATAATAAGGATATAGGCGTAAGTTGCAATGTATCCATATGGAGAATGGAAGCTGCAGTTGGTGAGAAGGTCCCAAAGGTGCTGAGTGATATGTTGGTTAGCTCGAAGAGGAATTTCTAAGAAGGAGCTTGCCCAGTTCCACAGGGGGATAGCCAGGTCACTATTCAGGAAAAGGTGATCAAGGTCCTCAACGCACGGGAGCTTACAGCAACTGCAACGAGAGACCATGGGAATGCCACAATCAGCAACGCGAGCATCAACAGAAACCGCTCTGTGAAGAACCCTCCAAGAAAACAGGGAAGCATGCCTTTGGAAGTGCTGATTCCACAGGAGAGTCAAAGGAGTACGCCGGATACCCTTCGGGCGAAGCTGCTCATAGGCAGATTTCAGAGTGAATGCACCAGAGGCAGAAGGCGACCAGATGCAGGTGTCTTCAAAATCCGATAGATAGATGCCATCAAGGTAGTGAGCGTCAAGAAGTAGGTTGCGCACGGGGTGCGCCAAATCAGATAGAACTTCACGGACAGTCAGTGGAGGTTCCCGATAGGTGATCGCCAAGAAGTGGCGCAAAGGGTGATCACCGATCCACAGATCGTCCAGGAAATTAACCCGTCTGCCGTTGCCAACGATCCACCGGGTATTGGAAATGACCATGTCATATGCAGAACAGAAGGTAGTCCTGGGGACGCCATGCAACTTAGGCGCCAAGTGCTCGGGCCCTCCGACCAGATGGAAGCGATGCCGGCATAAACAGCCCAAAGAGAAGAACCATGGAGGATAGACCAAGCAAGCTTCACCGCCATAGAAACCTGGACATGCCAGAGACTACGGACCCCTAAACCACCCTCTGCCACAGGCTTCTGGACGACGCCCCAATGGACCCAATGTCGACGGGAGCCCCTATCAGTGCCACCCAGAAGAAACTCGCACACAGGCGCTCAATATAGTTAAAGATGGTTTTGGGGACAGAAACAGCAGCCGCCAAGTATATCGGAAATGAAGACAACACGGAGTTGAGGAGAGTTACCTGGCCAACTTGAGATAGCAGACGAGATTTCCAAAAGGAGATTCTAGCATTCAACTTATCGATGAGTGGCTTGAAATCCGCCACAAGAGTTCTCCCTTGCCAGATTGGGACGCCAAGGTAAGTAAGGGCACCATGTTGTTGACAGAAACCAGTAATTCCGGAGATTCTAGACGCCACCCTCGCAGGAGCATGGCGGCGATGAAGTAACAGCTTTTCGAGGTGTTTATTTTCTGCCCAGAGGATTGTTCATAGACCTTCAAGAAAGCCATAACCCTGCGGATATTAGTAACATGGCCATTGAGGAAGAGTAGGGTATCATCCGCATATAAGAGGTGGGTAATGGCCAGGCACCCCCTGGGACCCGAATAAGGCACAAGGAGCCCATCACTGCACATCTTCTTCAGACCTCTGCTTAAAGCTTCCTCCATGATGATGAAAAGAGCTGGAGCTAATGGATCTCCCTGTCTGAGGCCACGGGTGGATCGAAAATAACCAGCTAAAGATCCATTGAATAGGACAGAAAACCAACAGTTTGAGACCAAGATAGCAGTGAAAGAGAGAAACCTATTGCACAAACCAAACCTCCGGAGGACCGCTAGGAGAAAGTCCCACTCAACCCGGTCATAGGCCTTCACCATGTCCAGCTTGACAACAACATTGCACCCACGGACCTTCCTGCCAAGATCAGCGAGTAGTTGCCTAGACAAGGCCAGATTATCGATAATATTTCTACCCTTCACGAACGCGCCTTGCTCAGCAGAAATGATACCCGGCAGTAAAGAACCCAGTCTAACAGTTAGGATATGGGAGATAATTTTATAGCTGAAATTGCACAGACTAATAGGCCGGAAATCCCCAAACTGCGTCAGGCAATCAACCTTGGGAATCAAGGCAATGATGCTTGAAGTGATCCCCTTCGGTAAAGGAAATCCATGAAAAAATCCTTGGACAGCCGCAACAACATCATCACCAATTATATCCCAGCAATGTGAGTAAAAGAAGCCTGAAAAACCATCAGGGCCCGGGGCGCTATTTCCATTCATACTCCAGACAGCCTCTTTAATTTTACTAGCGGAAGGGGTAGAGATTAACTCTTGATTCTGATGATCAGAGACTAAAGGCGGAATGACCTGAAGCAAAGCCTCATTGATAGTGTGATCCTCAGCCGAAAGCAACTGCGAGAAGAACCGCACAGCCTCACGCCGAAGGGCCTCCTAGTCCTCACACCAGGAGTTATCAACGTGCAGCCGGTGGATAAAGTTCTTTCTACGTTTGCCCTGCACAATAGCATGATAAAAAGCAGTTTTTATCCCCATCCTCGAGCCAAAGCAGCCTCGCCTTTTGGGACCAGAACACCTCCTGCCAATGAAGCATTCTCCGCATCTCCACATTGGCCGCGAAGAGAGCACTCCTGCTAGCATGAGTGGGGTGCATATCAAATTCCAGCTGCTTAAGACAAACTAGGACCTCGGCGCGTTTCAGGTTATCATCGACCCGGCCAAAGACTTCTTTGTTCCAAACTTGCAGTGCCTTCTTAGTGGCCTTCAGCTTAAGTTGCAGATTAAGCAATGGGTTATAAGAAACGCCATCCTCCCCGGACCAGGCTACCTGAACGCATTGCAAAAAGGACTCATGGTCCAGCCACATCTTCTGAAAAATGAACCGAGAGGGCCACGTGCAGATATCACCAATTTTGATGAGCAGCGGTGCATGATCAGAAGGGCCTCGAGGTAGGTGTTGGACGAAAAGCCCAGGATAAGAAGCTTGGCAGGCCACATTAATAAGCACTCGATCCAATCGAGCTTTAATAGCAGCACCACCCACTCTATTGTTAGACCAAGTGAACTTTGATCCCTGGAAACCAGCATCCAATAGACCAGAGGCTGATAACAAAGCATTAAAATCCAGCATTGAGGTAGCATTGTGCATAAGGCCACCCAGCTTCTCAGAAGAATCCGCAATGCAATTGAAGTCCCCCCCCACTAACCACGGCAAACCATCAGTAGGGGCCAGAGAAAGAAGATCATCATACAGGAGCCGACGTGCATTGGCATCACAAGCCGCATAGACGGCAGTGACCCTACAGATAGCAATGTTACCTCTCATAACCACACCAGTCACCTGTTAAGGCGACTTCGAGATCAGAGTGAAGTTGATGGGATTATTCCAGAAGAGCCAAATTTTAGTATCCATATCAAGACCCTCCTCGTGGTGATCCATCCCTAGGAAGCGCCTAGCAGTAGAAGCCTTAACCAAAGGCATCTTAGGCTCCAGGATAGCAAGGAAATCAATGTGATGAGTCCTAATCAAAAACTTCAGTTGTCTCTTAGAGGCCAAATTAGCAAGGCCTCTAATGTTCCAAAATAAAAGAGAGCAGATCATGACGACACATAGCCAGAAGGACCAACGGCGGCCTTGGCTTTGGATCTAGTATGGACCCCCTCCCTCCGCAAACCTCCACCTTCCAAATCTACTTTCGAAGGAACCATGAGAACATTCTCAGCAAGGGCCCTGACCGACGCAATGAAGGAAGGGGAATCCGTAGAAGAGGCAGGAGGCATCACCCCTTCCTTAGGAAGCAGCAGAGGATCTTGATAGGATATCATATCCCTAGATTGCTCGCCTGCTGGCCGCCCGGTCGCCGGAGACGCCACCACCACCGACGGCGCCGACTGCATGTCAGGTGTCTCAGCACCAGGCGCTGGAACTGCACAAGGAGTCGACACCTCAATAGAGTCTTGACCAGATGCCTGAACCGCCGCATGCAAAGCCCCATGCACGTTCTCACCACTCGCCACCTCACGATGAGGAAGACCAGTAACTGCATCTGAAGGAGCCGCAGGGCATTCCGACAGGGGCTCCGAAGGGTGAGGAACCTCAACCTGACAAAATCCATCCGGACTACTCTGATGAAGACAGTCAAAAGAGTTATGAACCTGAACCGCACCCAACCCCGACGGGCCGTTCGAAGCTGGCTTCTTACCCTTATCCACTTGCCTCCACTCCGGGCCCGGACGCTGCCGACCGGAGGTAGAGGAAGGCTTTTGAGAATTTTGGGACCCCAAGGAAGCAGCCTTGCTTTCCCCAACAGGATGGCCAATCCGCTTACAGAAAACGCAAACCTCCGGCACACAATGATATCGAACATGCTGCCAAAAACCCTCGCCAGCACCACAGCCAATCCACACTCTACCCGGAAGAGGTTTAGCAATGTCTAAATCCACACAAACCAGAGCCTCCGCTGTCTGAGTCCAGGCCAAAGCGGAGTCATGAATCTGAAGGACCAAACCCAGATTACTGGCGATAAGCCTAAGGTAATCTTCATTGAAAAAATTAACCGGTAGACCAGGAAACCCAACCCACGTCGGAACCAACATAGGATCAACATTGAAATCAAAAGAACTAGACCATCGGAAGAAGCGGAATAAGAAGCTTTTAATGTACAAGCTTTTCCTCACAAGAACTTTGATGAAATCATCTTCCGACTCAAACTGCAAAAGCAAGTGTCGCTGGTTAAGGACGCTAAGTACGAAGTCTTTCTGAAGCGAAAGGCGCTGCATGAGGCATGCCTTGATGTCAAGGAACGAAGGCCTCCCGTAGGAACACTTCGCCACAATCGCTCACTTCACAGGATCCTCAGAACGGCGGACTTCTTCCTTGGTGAAAAAAGCCGTTGGCTCTCCAGCATCAGTGAAAGCTGGGGCACGCAGCGGAAGAGTAACCTTCGCTGGCCGGAGGGACGCCGCAAGCGCCTGCGCGAAGGAAGGCGCCCTTGAAGGTTGCTCCTCAGCGGAACGCCCCGCAGCCAGACCCTCCATGCACGAGACCTCCCCCCCCCCCCCCCCGGGGGAAGAGGGAGGCGACCACCCGAGAAGCTCCGACCACCGTACTCGTAGCTCTCTCTACGAAGAAAGCTTCGCCACTACAGGGCTGGTGCAGTCCTAGAAAACTCTTGGCTTTCAAAACAATTACATATATACCCCTCCTCTGGCAAAATGGACGAATGTGCATCTTCTATGAAGTTTTCGCCACTCCTTCGGCCTGAGGAAGTGTCAGCCCAATCCGACACTTGGGTACCGCCTCAACCCTAGGTCTATGTAGGGTGTGGTAAAATTATCAAAATACTCCTGGGACCTAGAAATGGTCTAGTCGCCCCCTCTAGAAACGGCCTCAATATCTTGGGAAGTCAGGAATCCTAACCTACTTTCGTTCCAACCCAGAAATTTCCGAAATACCCCTAGCCTGGTAAAATTACCAAAATACCCCTAGGGAGGTAAAATTATCAAAATACTCTTGGGGTCTAGAAAACTTCCCTCCACTCCAAAAATGCTTACGGCTTTCGCACATTTGCATTCATACTCCTAAATCCTAGGGTTTTGCCTGAACTTAAGAGGCCTTTGATGGAGCCCTAACCCTATCAACATGTTGGTGGTAAATGAGTGGTCATCCAGAGCTATCCGAGTGAGCCTGCCCTCACCATCTAAACCTGTGGAGAAGACTTTGGGATTTCTTTGACAGTCAAACAAAGGTGTTCGGACGTTAGGCCGATGAAAATCAACACTGACTGCGGTCAGTGGGGAGAGGTCCAGCACTCGAACCCAAATCGTCTGATACAATGCGCACCCACGGAATAAACCCCCCACATATAGGGGAAATGTCTCTTTTCAAAAAGAGCATCTTTATGTTTATTATTTTTCTACGAAAAATTCCGTGGTCCACAGTGACCTCCCGGGAAGTCCTCCATTCTGGAGTCAATCACTGTCAGAAAGGGACAAAATCGTGAGGCCGGTAAGCTGAAGCAGACAATACCACGGCAGTATATAGTACGGGGCCTGACATGTCCAACCTGGATCAAGAAGCGTCATCTCTCAGATTGGACCAAGTGAAACAACCATGCGCCATGCCAGTGTCCACTAGGGCTGCCCCCTGGATGAAGTCTGAGAAATCCTCTGTGTCTTCACCAAAGGTGTCATCAGAAGTCCTCTTCCACGGAGCTGCCATGGCATCGAAGTCTCCTCCAACACACCACGGCTGGCCTGAGAAGAGATGGTGGTGAGTCAAGTCTTCCCACAGCTACATCTTCTCCTCCCTGGGCTGAGGGCCATACACCCTATGGAAGTCCCAAGAGAAACCATCCCTGATGTTCTTGAAATACAAAGAAATGGCCCATCTACTCACCTCCCTGTCCTGCGTCACTTCCTCCACCTCAAATAGATTCCAGAGGATCATGACACCCCCGGACCTGCCCACTGCTAGGGAGGCGACCCCCTTGGACAGGCGGTCCCCTCCTATCTCCTTCAAGAGTGTCACGCCATCACCCTCACACTTCGTCTCCTAGATACAAAGAATATCTACCTTACACCTCCTAATCAGCTCCCTCCCAGCCCTGCTCTTCTCCTCACAACCCAAATCCCGCACATTCCATGAAACGATCCTCATTGATCACTTGAGTTCTCTCCCTCCACCCCTCCCTCCTCACCAGCCCCTCACAGGTACAATCTCCATTTAGATGTTTCTCCGTTGTTAGTGACGCCTTTTCTTTTAACAACTATCACATATTTTGGGGTGTTGATCATGGATGTGCATGTTTGCATGAATCAAATTTTTGTGGTAAGCAATTTCTTAGTGTAACATAAAATGGCGTATCTATGTCGCCTTCTAGATTTGGAATGTCAGCTTGAGTATCCAGCCATATTCTACAAGAAATGATTTCAACCTAGCATGTATGCATCATAGTATATGTTTAAATGTCAAGGTTGCTGATTTTAAGCAACCATCACTGTTTCATGAAGCAACGACTCACTTCTATTTAGATAGGGATTTCTCTGCACTGGCAGGTAGTGGGCATTCTCAGCTGATCTGTTAAGTAGGGTAAGGTTATGATTCTCAGTTGTAGATTTCAAATTTTTCTTTGTGTGAGAAAGGGATGAGCATACAATTAAAGTTTACTGACAGAGAAGTCAGATGATGTATTTGATAAACCAAAATCAGAGGCTCCTCTTGGTGACAGAGCATGTTTCTGATGAAGAACATGGGAAAAGCTCAGAGGAAGCTCTAGATAAAGAAGTATATCTTTCTGATGAAATTAGCAGGCTGGAAAACCCTTTGATGCATATACAGCTAAATAAGTCTGAAAGGAATCTGATGGACAGTAAAAGAGCACCTGATATCTCTAAAATGAGATCAAACTAGTGTGATGGGATGCTGGATCACAAATTTTTGGAGTGTGGGATAAATTGGGTGCTATGGACAATTGTCTTTACGTTCTCTAAACGGTGGAGCAAACTATATTTTTTTCTTGGTCTTGGTAAAGTAAAAGCATCCTTTTCCTGAGATTGGAGATGGTAAATCTTGTAACTGAGATATTATTGCATGGTTCTCTGCTTTGGTAGGCCTGCTAACAGCTTACAATAGGTTTGGATTTCTTTGTTGGCCACAAGGAGGGCTTGGCATGAAATCACTTAAAAGTTTCATGTTATTCCTAAGCCTAAGGACTTGATCAGGAAAGAAAATTTTCATTGACAGTTGAAGAAAATATCATCAATTATATGAATAATTCAGTAGCAATAGTGTAAGGTTAGTATTTTTCAATTCTTTATATTCCCTCATAAAGATAATATCTGTTAAAATGGAATATATTTGCACAATCTGGCAAATGTATTGATGGACCTAGTGGTAAATATATAAATATGTAAGTATATATTTGCGCTGTGTAACACACAACAATGTACCACTGAAAAGCATAGGCAGTGCTCTGAGAAACATATAAACTTACGTAGATGTCTTTTGAGTTCTAAATTTCTACATTTTACACTTACGTTCTGGATTCCAGCACATGGTTTGGCAGCATACCCAGTGCAACATGGCATATTTTTTTCCAGGAAAGGATCTGAATGTCATATATAATATGGAGAAAGGGAACTATTTATTTTGATTGTCACAGTATTATTTTGATAATTGCAGGGAGCAATAGCTTCTTCCCCCAAACAGAAAAAGCAGGATTCGTTCTTTTTCCAAGTATTTATTTGAGGACAGATGACTAGATAATTCCCAGTAAGTTTTTCCCTTTGCATCTTTGCTCTACATAAAAATAGAGCTTACTGGATGCATTTATCTATTTCAGGTGAACAAAAAAAGCTGAAAAAAATGTTGGAATGATAGCTGGTGCAGCTCCATGGGATTCTGAGAATCTGAGATTTCTTCTAGTGTTAATTATGAATTGTAGTCTGTAGAAATAACTCCATATGATCTTTGAGTTTTCAGGATAGTGGAACAGAGCTTTTTTTATACGTTTAACATGGCATTGAGTCCATGTTGTTATGATGGTTTAGATCAAGGTATTGTTGCTAATATTTTTCTTTTATGCCTGTTTAGAGAATATGTGTAGCAGGAGACTATTTGGTATAGGGTGATTTTTGATGCTTTGTTTTTGTTTGGTAATTGATATTGAGTGATGTTTGAGGCAATTAGTTGAGGCATTTGTCTCCAGATTTAAATAACCGAAAAGGATGAGATATCTTGTTCAATTCATATGAACAGGGTAGCATTTTGTAGTATTTCGTATCCAATATTGGATCCAAAAATGATCCCATGACAACAAGTACCTAAAACCTCATTGAGGATCCGAAAATACTTTAAATATAATCCATACTCGAAAACCTCATGTGGTCCATGTGAGGATCTGAAAATTGTTTGCATTTTCGGATCTTGTTCTAAATCTGAATCCGAAAAAACTATGATCCATTATCATCTAGTTTGCCCAAGGCAACAATGCATCAGTGAGGATCCGAAAATCCTCTAAATAAGATCCATATTCAAATACTTTATTTGGTCTGTGTAGGATCCGAAAGTCCAATATCCATTTGCATTTCATATCAAGATCCCAATTAATTGATGAGAGTATTGATGCTCTAAATACTAAGTTAGAGCGTTGGAGACTTGTCTTGGAGTCTAAAGGTTTTAAAATTAGTAGGAGTAAGTCAGAGTTTATGCACTGTAATTTTAGTAATGGGAGAGTGGTTCAGGAAGACATGGTTCTAATTGATGGACATAACATTCCGAAGAGTAGTAGCTTTCGATACTTAGGGTCTATCATACAAGAGAATGGGGAGATTTATGATGACGTTACACATAGGATTAAGGCAGGCTGGTTAAGATGGAGAAGTGCATCAGGTGTCCTTTGTGATCGTCGTATGCCTGTGAAACTCAAAGGGAGGTTTTATAGAACGGCTGTGAGACCTACTTTGTTATATGGTACCGAGTGTTGGGCAGTACGAAAGGAACACATCCACAAAATGTGTGTAGCAGAGATGAGGATGTTGAGATGGATGTGTGGCAAGACTAAGAAAGACAAGATTAAGAATGAGCGCATCCGTAAGGACTTAGGGATAGCTCCAATTGATAGTAAAATGAGAGAAAATAGACTCAGGTGGTTTGGACATGTGTTTCGTCGCCCTAACTCAGCGCCGGTTAAAAGATGTGACCAAATCTTAGTGGATGCTAGTAAAAGAGCTCGAGGAAGACCTAAAATGAGATGGTGCGATGTTATTAGGAAGGACATTAGTTCCTTGAGTTTAAATATGAATATTGCACTTGATAGAAATCTTTGGCGGAACAGGATTCATGTAGTCGACCCCAATTAATTGGGATAAGGCTCTGATGATAATGATGATGATGATGATCAAGATCCGAATCTAAACCCAATAGCAAAAAATGATCCACTATCATCTGGTTTGCCTGAGACACTAAAACATCAATGTGGATCCGAAAACCTTTCAATAAAATTCATATCCAAAAAACTTATCGGGTTCCCGTGGGGATTTGAAAACCTATTTATGTTTTTGGATCAAGATCCGAATCCAGAAACAGGGATCCAAATATGGAAATTCAGATCTCCCTGTCCCATTAAAAAAACACAGACATTAGGATTTTGAGTCAGATCCGGATCAGAAAGTTTAAGTTCAGATTCGGATCCGCTCCAAATCCGAAATGTCATTTAATTTTGGATTCGGATAGGGTTGGGATCTTGTGCTTTTGGATCCGGATTCGGATCATGAAAGATCCGACCCGGATCTGATCCGTAGACACCCCTAGTCTTAAATAATACATCAACCACACAAATTTGGTTTTATATAAAAAAAGGTTTTTTTGCAAATAACCTCTTAAAAAAATTAATACCTGTGAAAAAATCCCTGAACAATGAGTATTTGTAAATAACACCCTATATCTTCACTCTACACGTGAATGACCCCTTGATTTGGTGAACTTGCAGGGGATTATATGCATGTATCCTGATCTATAGGGAAATTTTTACTTGTATTCATTGTATAGGGAGTTTTTCACAATACACTATATGGGGTTCTTTGCAAAAAACCACAAAAACAAAACACTACTGACCAGTTTGTGATGTGTTTCATATGAGTGCTTTGTATGAACCGTTTTGTCTTCGTTTTGTGGAAGAAATAGCTAGATAATATACATTTCAGCATTTTATAAAGTATCACTACCTACACATAAGCACAGTGCTATAGGCAGAACACAATCAGAGACAGTGATTGATTTTGTCTACCTCAAAAGAATTAAACTTTGTAGCTAATTCAGTAAACATCAAAAATATAAATCCAGTACGTTGTATGCACATCTGATATGGATTAATCTTTTACTCCTCACGTCCTTCAAAGGAAGAATCTTCGCTAGGACCTACAGAATGCAATTTTAGGTTTATATGCACAAAATGCTCCATTAAATTGTTGAGTGGTCTCCTGAGCCTACATGGTCACAGTTCTCATCTCTGCATTTTGTCAGCACCTTGGGGTTGTAGACCAAAGTTTGGGCATGACAAGGATAATGTAGTGCAAGATGCACTAATTGAAGAAGTGTTTGTAGCTCTGTCTAGCTGTAACTTTCTGTTTTCTAGCTTGACAATGTTTTCTCACATTAGACACCCAATAACATGTATCAAATGCTTTGCGCAAGGAAGCAATCTCATTTCCCTATCTTTGCATGTAAGAATAAATAAACAGGAAAGAAGTTAAGAGAAATCAACTTGCCAAACAACTTTTGATCTGATTTTGGAGGGGCATATCTTACCTTTTCTTGCAATTATCAAATAATGTTAGTCCCCTTGTAATTCCACTTGTCTGTACCCTCACCACACCTTCTGTGTAAGTAAGCAAAGAAGGATTAACAGCTGCAAGAAGAGCAGTAGGATCATGAAGATAAACACCTGCATTCAATCCAAAACATCATCAGCATGCTATAGATGCATTGTCTCTTCCAAATTCTTCAGGGGCCCAAGCAAATGCTAACCTTGTGTCGAATAGGCATCATGGTGATAAGAAAAGTAGAGCTCTAAGATCTTGCACATATATTGTGCAAATCTCCCATTGGACTGAGCAAGCTGATTGAGATCATCCTCTGCAGAAAATGATGGAAATGTTATTCCATCAACCATAGTGAGAATAAAGCAGCAGAACATGTAATAATTTGCCAACATGATATCCAGCGGACTGCTTAGCCCTTGTGGCTCATAGATTTTAAAGGCCTTCAAATTTTATGCCATGAAAGCACAGTGGAAAAAGAACAAGAGAGAGAGAAAGAAAAAGCTACAGGAAAGCATGCAAACCATGAAAGCAAGTTCACCAACTGCATAGCACTGGTAGAGGTACTTTATAACTTTGAAGCTGCATTAAATGAAGGAGGGGAAGAGGATGGGGACAAAGCTACAAAAGATAACATAAGCAAAGGCAAAGGAGAGAGGCATTCTGGATCCAAAACCATAAAAATACTTCACATAATTTCCCCTGTTTATATTCCGCAAGAAATAATCATTCAGGATTTCTCAAGTAATCAGGTGTTCTGCAACAGGCATGTTCTCTTTTTTCTGGCTTCTGCAAAAGGTTTTGCAAGACAAATGCAGGAGTATCGGGGGAGGATTTGGCAAGACAAGGTCAACAAATTTCTTGGTTGCATACCACAGTGGGCAAGGATTGATTTGGTTTGTGTGAAATGGTAGCAGCAAAAGAGCTCTCTTTCTTTTTTTGTTGCAGTGGGAGGGGTGAGACAATATTGTAGGTTCTTTGGTGTGAAGGGAAGGAAAAGAGCAAATAAGACAAAGTATGAAAAAGAAGGAAGTCTGGGGCTTTGAAAGAAGATGCGATTGCATCAGTGTGGTGTCATATGCAAGGCTGTAAATAGCGAAAAGGATGAAAGAGAATGGACATTATAACTTGACATAGCAAAAGCACTGGAGTGCAATTAGAAAAATAATAATAATTGACAGATCAGAATGCTGTAGCTTCAACCTCCATTCCAGCTGAATTAGTCATAACTTGACCATATAATTGAAAACAGAAATTATTCCATGCTAGATTCATGGACATTTTTATACACCATCTAAACACACCATATTGAACAACAAAATGGACAACCATTTGGATAACCTTCATGGACATTTTTATGCACCATCTAAACACACCATATTGAACAACAACATGTACAACCATTCGGATAATCAATGATTTCAGCCTCCAATGATCAGATACCTGTAGCCAACTCACAGTAGCATCACTCGTAAATTCACAGCATTCACAGATAAGTGTACACAAGTTTGTGGACACATATTGGATTTGTCATATAGATGTGAGGTTTCGTACCACCAAGTCACAGTTTTCTGCACCACATCTGCAATATCACTTTGATGATATGATGATTATCGGATCATTTATTTCTTTACAACAGGGAAACTACTTTAGTGTGAGAGAGAGCACATTGGCAATGGCTCATAGTAGGTGGTATTATGCAGCAGCCACCATACATGAGCTACCACAGTGCTGGGGAGGATGGCACTGCGTGGAGAATGAAAAACCTGTGCATACAATTAGAAATGGTAAAACTATCAAGAAAGAAACCTTATTGTTCTCAATGTTCCACTTTATTACTAGGTTTTTTCTTACTTCTCACCACATGAAGCATCTATCAGCAAATATGCATAACCTTGGCACAACTTTTAGAATAATTGCGAAACATTATATACTCATTCATAAGAAACCATAGCAAGCTTATTGAAAAGACCTTCACTGTAAGTGCCCCACCTCTTCTCTCTCTCCCCCCATTGCCACTGGTCGTAAAATAAGAAGGGTGGCATCAACTATAAAACCACATAGTTCCATCTCTGATTTTTAATCTACAATTTACATCATCAAAGCTTCTCTCTCCATTAATGTAACTAATACCAAGGTCTGCAGGATCAGATCGGTCCGATCCGATTGGTTCTGGTCCAACCAAACTGACACCGATCCAGTGATCCCAATCCTGTGAACAGGATCGGTAGGATCAGTGAGGATCGGTTCGAATTGGTTGGCATCAGCCAATCCTGACTAGGATCGTCTGATCCTTGCCAATCCTTCAATGCTGGACTTTTTGTAATTCCAAACTTTTATTTCAATGGGTGGGGGGGCATGGGGGATCCCCGAGGCTCTTCGGATGGAACTTCCAATGGGTCTTCAAATTGAAAGGCTGCTGGGAAGTCCCAATGGTCAAAGTTTGTTGAGTGTTGGGGCCTTTGAAGCAGCTGTTCACATTTTTTTTTGAAAGTGGATGGTACCACAAATTATATTAAAAGCAAAAGAAGGGATGTGGGCGTAAGGGACACCTGCAATGCCATTGTAGGGAGCCAGGTGCGGAGAGGAGTATCTGGCACCTGGGGACTGGGGCTTACGGTGGAGGGAAGGTCCTTCTGGAGAGCTCCTTTGTTGATGAAGTCCATGGAGAGCCGTCTTCTGCCGTCCCCAGCAAGGCTGGCCTGGGGTGTTTGGAGGTCGACCCCTCGCAGAGGGCCTCACGATGGAGAGACGCTGCTGGCTTGTGAAGGCTGTACGGGTTGACCCCATGGACGGTGGGGCATCGGTGGGCAGGGTGAAGGCTATCCTCAACAGGGCGTCAATGGTTGAGGCAGGCTGGGATGTCGTGCAGGTGGGAGGAGGTAGCTTTCTAGCAATCGGCAGGTGTGATGAGGAATTGGCGACGGTGATCAGAGCGGGCTATGTCCTGCCGGAAGGGACTCCTCCGGCTCACTAGGTGGCGGCTGCCGATGGGGACTTTCCCAGACGTGTGAGCGTGCAGAGTCAGGTTGAGATTACTCGGCATCCTGCTCGTCCTATGCGACGAATATGGTATCGGCCATCTCCTCCGGCGAGTCGGGAGGGTGGAGAGGGGTTAACGGTATTCACAGAAGGGGGGCGTCTCTTGGCGGTGGAGCTAGTGGCCTAGGTGAGTAGCGGGAGGGCTTGGTGGTTGACATGGCTGGGGAGACCCTC
The DNA here is from genome assembly GCA_022559845.1 of Amorphophallus konjac. Taxonomy (NCBI): domain Eukaryota; kingdom Viridiplantae; phylum Streptophyta; class Magnoliopsida; order Alismatales; family Araceae; genus Amorphophallus; species Amorphophallus konjac. The sequence continues at coordinate 272,827,234 of CM040118.1, read as the reverse complement.
CGATCAAGGTGGAGGTCCTGCCGGAGCTGCAGGGCTTCCCGGTGCTGGAGAAGAAGGGCACAGGTCCGGTCGGCGAACGTTCAAACTTCAAATGCACACCGGATCCTCGCGGATCGCAAGCGGGCATGGATATGGGTGTGCGAAACCCAGCAGAGACTAGACCCAGTCCGAATCCACCTACCCGTGACTTATGCTTCGGGTAGTCATGGCCCAGGTGACCTCCGGGCAGACGTCTGGGTTCACGTAGGACCTGACATTGTTCTTCTTCCAAACCCGGCAGCGCCCTTTTCTGCAACTGTGGCCCAGGCGAAGGAAACCTCTCCCTGCCCATGACAATTCGCCACAGCTTCATCCGACGATGGGTGTGGTCGTCAGCAACCGGGGGCTCTTGCCGGTGGCAAGCCCCTTTTGTCAACATCCTCGCGAGCTCCGCAGATGGTAAGTCTGCAGCTAGAAGGCGTGGGCCTGCTACTGTCTTCAGGCTCTTCGGGAGTGGCAGAGCTTCCTCTTCTTGACGGAGGAAGAGTTTCTCCGGGTTTGCTCCACTAGCTGGTTCCCTCTCCAGTGGCTGTCACCGAGAGACCGGTCGATCCCATGTTATGTTGCTGGGTCCCCAGGGGAGGTCTTCACCAGTCGTTGCTGATCTGGATACAAGTCCAATTCCTCTAATGAAGGCCGGTTTGCAGCAAGTAGAGGCTTCTGAAGTGCCTGATCAGGGTCTGAGCCTTGACTATCTGGGCTCTACTCCCCATGTTGAGGGTGAGGTGATGAGCGTAGGAGGAAGGGAAGCTATCTCGGAGACTCCGGGAATGGGAAGATAGCAAGACAAGGTGCTGAACAGGGAGTGGGGCAACTTGGGCAAGGAGGAAATGAGGGAGCTTGTGGCGATGGTGGAGAGACTGACCCAAGAACAAGTTAAGGCGATAGGGGACAATGTGGGAATCTCTTTCCCAGGGCTGGAGAAGGATCCTAAGTCTGTTTTTATCTGAGTGAGGAAGATGTATGGTGCAGACTTGGCAAGAAGGGCTAAGGGGAAGAAGGCTCAGCAGTAGGAGGTGGGGAAAAGCGAGGGAGGAGGGGAAGAGGGAGAGGAGTCTCAGGAGGACGGAGAGAGGGACATCCCTTGATACTCATGAGGATTATCTCTTGGAATGTGAGGAACATTGGAGGGGGGGAGAAGAGGAGGGTGGTGAAGGAGTTGGTGAGGCGATGTAAGATTGACATCTTATGCCTGCAAGAATCTAAATGCGAAGGGGATGGGCAAGCTGTTATGAAGAAGATTGGAGGCACCAGATTTTCCAGAGGAGTTGGCCCCCCAACTGAGGGAAGGGGAGGGCAGGGGGCATCAAGATCCTCTGGAACCCGTTTGAGGTAAACGTGGTTGAAGAAGATAAACAGATCAGCCGGGAAGCTCTCTCCTTACACTTCACAGACGTAAAGGATGGTTTCTTATGAGACTTCTCCGGAGTGTATGGCCCTCAAAGTAGAGAGGGGAAGAGACAATTGTGAGAAGAATTGTCTTTATACCATCATAGCTCAGAACGGCCTTGGTGCTTAGGAGGGGATTTTAATGCTATTGTAGCACCTTGGGAGAGGACAGGGTTGCACTCCTTGCCAGGTGAGATGGAGGACTTCACCGAGTTTATAGAGGAAACAACACTTATTGATGTGGGGATGGCTCATGCTTAGTTTACTCAGTCTAATATGAGGGTTGACCCCAGTTGCTCTAGACTGGACAGATTTCTGATATCCGTGGACTGGGAGGACCATTTTCCTTATGTACGGGTATCACCGCTGGCTAGATCGGTTTTAGACCACAAGCCCATTTTGTTGAAGACTAGTCAACCAGAAATGAGTAGACAATTTTTCAAGCTTGAGAGAGGTTTTGGTTCAGAGAGTAGGACTTTCTTGATACTATTAGGAGGGCTTGGCATGTACATAGATTTGTTACTTCAACTTGGTGGGTAAATTGAGGTAGGTGGCTCACTCTCTCAGAGTGTGGGGTGCAAGCAAAACCCTCTCTGGTAGAGCAACAAAGGATAGGATCTTGCAGTAGATTGAGGGTCTGGATTGCTTGTAGAAGGCAAGGCTGATGGATGTTTCTGGCAGGTGTCTCAAGGATAGTCTGAGGGTTGAGTTCGATGAGATCCTTGCTCGAGAGGAGATTTATTGGAAGCAAAGATCGAGGGAGAGATAGATAAAGGGAGGGGACATGAACACAACATATTTCCAGTGCATTGCCGTCGGGAGAAGAAGAGTTAATTCCATCACTTGTATCAGAGTGGGAGGCCAGCTTCTTTCTAGGGAAGAAGATATCAGAGAGCAGGCGAGGTCCTTTTATACGAGCCTCTTAACCAATGTTGGCATTTGTAGATCGAGGATTGATCATGATCTGCTCCCTTGCCTTTCTCCCGTAGAGAGAGAGGCCCTTTCCAACCCTTTTACTGAGGACGAGATCCACCGGGCTGTCTTTTCACTTGCAGGTGACAGAGCTCCAGGACCAGATGGTTTCCCTATTGCCTTCTTCCAGATTTGCTGAGACATTATCAGGGAGGACTTAATGTAGGCTTTGAAGGATTTCTAGGAGGGTAGGGCTCACTTGAGGGACATCAAAAAAACCCTCTTGGTGCTCATCCCTAAGAAGCAGGGTGCTCAAAGTTTCCAGGACTTCAGACCCATCAGCTTGTTAACACTTACAAGATCATCACTAAGCTGCTGGCTAGAAGAATGGATGTAGTTATGGACAGACTAGTCTCTAGCTTTTAGGGGGCTTTCATCAGGGGAAGACAGATTTAGGAGAAATTTCTGGTGGCCCATGAGTGTCTCTCTACTATGAAAACATAGAAGAAGAAAGGAGTGATCTTGAAGCTTGATTTTGAAAAAGCATATGAAAGAGTAAACTGACAATTCTTATTTTTGGTGATAAATGGGTTGCCCGGATCCATGCTTGGATCACCTCACCCTCCTTTGCAGTGTTAGTTAATGAGAAGGCTACCACATCTTTCCTCAGTGATAGAGGGCTTCGTCAAGGGGATCCCATGTCTCCCCTCCTCTTTGTGCTGGTTGCTAACATTTGAGTAGAATGTGGATGAAGGCAGAGTTTGTTGGTCTGATCAGAGGCTTCAGAGCAGGTCCTAGAGGCCCAACCATCACTCACTAGCAGTATACCGATGATACTGTTTTGTTCCTAGCAGAGGATGAGTCCTAGCTGTTTTCTAACAGATTGATGCTGGAGCTCCTAGAGGAGGTCTCAGGTCTCAAGGTGAACTTCAACAAGAGCCTTCTAGTGGGGATGAACCTTGAGGAGAGGTATTTGCGTAGGACAAAAAAAAAAGAGAGAGAAAAACACCATGAAAAATGTCCCCGATCCTAGTAACCGGGCCTGCTTCTCCTAAGGCAAGAGTCAAGGTTCGTGTAAAACAGTGAAGGGTTGTGCAGCATCATGTGTGTATCAAAATCAATGAAAGTCCCCAACAAAATTATAAAATCAAAGACACAAAGCCCCGGCACAACAAGCCTTTGAGGGGTAGTGCCCTGGAAGGAAGTTGAGTCCTGATATCTCCCACCCCAATGCAAGGCTTGTCCCCAATTTTCTTCTATTTTCTCCCATAGGTCAGCATTCATTATGGGGTGCCAAATAGGAAAGATTTCTCTCTCCTATTTGGGCCTCCCACTGTCTCTTGGGGATCCCAAAGCTAGTGAGTGGCAACCAATTGTGCAGAAATGTGAGTCTAGACTAGCAGAATGGAAGGCCACACTACTCTCTTATGGGAGAAGAATGGTGCTTTGTAAATTTGTCCTTGACAGTTTGCCCATCTACTTCTTGTCCATCTTCAGGATAATGAAGAAGGTTGCTAAGAAGATCGGTTCCATTCAGGTTAGATTCTTTTGGCATGGAAGTGATAAGAGGTTGAGGGGCTGGCATGATATTTCTTGGGGTAGGGTCTGCAAAAGCAAAGAGATCGGTGGGTTGGGCCATATCAGAGACTTCAACATGACACTCTTATGCAAGTGGTTATGGAAGCTGGGAGCTGGTGATAGTGGTTTGCGGGCACAAGTGGTGCGGCAGAGGTACTATGGAGGTGTGAGGGACTGGGAGTTGATACCGGTTTCTCAACACAGTTTATCCCCCATCTTGAGAAGCATCCTAACTTGTAGGGACTTCATGATGGCCAGTTTTAGAGGCTGGGAAGGGGGGAGAAGTGCGTATTTTGGAGTGATAGACGGTGTGGTGATTTCACCTTGGAGGAGTATTTCCTAAGGCTGTCAATGGGCCGGGCCGGCCAGACAGGCCCGCGGGCCTGGCTCAATTTCGGGCAGGGCCGCAAGACCCTTTCCGGCTCGTGGACCCTTAGTCGGGCCTAAAAGCCCGGCCCGACTAGGCCCACACCCGTTCTCTTTTTTTTTTCTCCCTTCAAATTTTAAAAACTACTTAGTTAAAATTATGTTATTTTACTTAATTAGAAATTTTAAAACGCTATTTTCACACAAATTATGTAATTAATATCAAAACTCTAATTAATTTAGTGAGATGATAAGTTTTATATCATTAAATATTTTGGTTTTCATTATTTTTTATTTTTTATTTAAGTTGTCGGGCGGGGTCGAGCCTTAGTCGGGCTTTACAATTTTTTAATAGCGTCGGGCCCAACCCGACCCGGCCAAACATAACTCGGGCCCGGGCCGAGCTCGGGCTTTAATATTGATAAGTCGGGCCCGAGCCGAGCCAACCTAAGCCCGACCCAAGCCTGGCCCATTGATAGCCCTAGTATTTCCTAAGGCTCTTCGCTGTTGCAGAGTCCCCTCGTGCTTCAGTGGCTCAGTGCTTTGATTGTCAGATACCAAGAGGGACATGGTCACCAGTGTTCAGAAGAAATCAAGTCAGAGGAAATTGATCAGCCTGAGGGTTTGCTTTCCCTCCTTAACTTTGCACCACAGCCAGATATGGAGGACCATTGGTGGTGAAGGTGGAACAAGGATGCTTAGTGAGGTTAGCATATTCATGCATCTCTGATGGCGGTGTTCGTCATAGCTTTACGTCACAGATTTGAATCCCGAGGAGTCCTTTAAAGGAAAATTCTATCTGGAGGATTTCGCATAGGAGGCTGCCCACTTGTGATAGGATTGCTCCCTTTCTCCAGGTTGTTCCAACAATGTGCCGCTTGTAGGGGGGGATGAGAGTCTAGTCTACACCCTACTCTCACGAAGTGTGGACCAAGGTCACAGGGAGGGCCTACTGCAGCGTCGGTCTTCAGGGCATCGTGCTTCTCTTGTTTGGCAATTAGCATCACAGCTGGAACTTAAAAGGGGATAGGATTGTCTGGTGGCTGATCCTTCACGCGACCTTGTGGGCTTTATGGGGTGAAAGAAACAATAGATCTTTTAAAGCAGAAGCTAGAGCGGTGGATAGGGTGGTAGATTTTATTTGTGAGAGGGTTAGAGAATGGGCGGGGCTCTTATGTAATGTTAATTCTCTTAATTCTTCCATTTTGAGTCTGTTGGGGGAATAGGGCCTATCAGTCCGCCTTAGTGTGTAAGGCATTTTTTGTTCAGGGATTTTTGAGAGCTCATTGACTATACATATACACCCCTCTTTTCTTTTAATATGATTAGTGGTACTATCCACTTAAAAAAAAGTGTGTAGTTTGTGTACTCTTAAAAGATCCCTGTACAACCTAACACGTCGAAGCTACATGAAACAGATTTCTAGACATCCACAGAAAGATTATTGTTGATTGCCCAAAGTGAGAAGCAAAAATGTTCTGATAAAGACGTACATAGAGTCAAAGCCCATTCCCTCGCTCTCTCCAAAATAAAAGATACAATCATGTCTACAGCTCTAGCTTCCCTCCTTAAGCTCCTGCTATTTCTTTCTCCCCATATAGCCCAAAGGGTAGCATGTAAGATGAGCCACCAAATGTGACAATCACCCTTCAGTTGCCACCGCATGTGCCATAGCCGAATAAGGAGGTGCACACTATCATGAATCATCCTTGCACCTGAGAATCTGTTCAACACATCAGTTCATATCTCCAGAGAGGAGGAGCATCCTGCGAAGAGGTGGTCCAGTGACGCTTCCTCATCCCTACAAAGAACACACATCCTAGGAATATCTATCATGAAAGTGGCCAACCTATCACAAGTAGGAAGTTGACTATGTGAAATCCTCCAAATCAACAATTTCACTTTACCTGGGCCTCTAAGGTTCTAAATGTGTGGTGCCAAGTCATGTCTCACACCTCCATCTGAGATAAAATCATACACTGATCTAACTGAGAATTTTCCTTCCTTATCCCATCATCACCACCATCTGTCAACCATGTTGGGTCCCGGTGCAAAGTCTAAGAGGAAGGAGAGGAGCTGTTGGAGTTGATCAATCTCCTCTGCTCGTAGGTTCCTTCTAAAGGATGGAGACTAAGTACCTCATGAAAGAGGAAGCTTAAAAACATGGGAAACTGTTGCCGCCAATGAAGAGGTGATGGCAAAGAGCTAAGGGAACCTCTCCTCTAGGGCGAAGTCATCACTCCACTTGTCCTTCCAAAACAAACACCTCTAGCCATCTCCCAAACGGATGTGAGGACAAACCCACATGACATCTGCACACTGTAATATACCCTGCCAAATGGGAGAAATATTATGCAAAGAAGTGCGGGTCAATTCCCAATCCCTAACCCTCCAGTAATACCTATGTCAGATGACTTGCAGCCATAGCCCACTATCAGCAAAGACCAACTCCATAGCCACTTGCAAAGTAGAGCCATATTGAAGTCCCTAATGTTCCTAATGCCTAGGCCCCCCTCCTTTCTTTTGCAAATTCTACCCCAAGCTAGCATCATGCCACCCCCTACTCCGATCTCCACTGCCATGTCAAAAGAATCTTTCTTGAATCGAATCAGGCTTCCTCGCGATTGTCCTCGAAATTTGAAAGATGAAAGATAATAAATGGGGCAACAATTTAGCATCGATTTGCAAAACACCAACCTTCCTCCATAAGAGAGGAGCCTCATCTTCCACCCTATCAGTCTGGACTCATACCCCTGGATCACACTTTCAATCCCTACAGTGTATGACCCTAGGAGAGAGCAGAAGACACAAACAGGAGATTAGAAAATCTCCTATATGACAGCCTAATATGAAAGCTGCTCTCCACAAGTCTGTGTCCTCCATGTTGATCCCCACGATCTGACTTTTATTAAAATTTACTTTCAGCCCATTGACAACCTCAAGAAACTCTAACATAAGCCTAGTGATATAAAGATGCATCTCTCCTAATGCTAGAAAGAGGATGGTATCATGAGCATACTGCAAATGTGTGATGTGAGGACTATCCATTGTAACCTGGAAACCCTCAATCAACCTTTGTGCCTCGACTCTCGACCACATCTTGCTACGGATATGTGCAACGGTCTCCCTGACAGAGATCCCTACCACCATGGAAATATGTTGAGGGTTGCCCATTGACTAAGACTGCAACTCTGCCTAATGTAACAAAAGCTCAGACCCAACCCATCCACCTATCATGAAAACCCATCTTCCTCAGGACGTCAAATAGACAGCTCCAGTTAACACAATCATATGCTTTCTCAAATTCCAACTTTAAGACCACTCCCTTCTTCCTCTGAGTCTTCATAACATGTAGGCATTCATGAATAACTAAGAAGCTCTCCTACATGTGACGGCCCTTGATGAAAGTCCCTTGATAGCCACGCACCAACCCATCAATCACACTATCAAGTCTCATGACCAATAGCTTGGAAATAATTTTATATGTGCCATTCAAGAGACTGATGGGCTTGAAGTCTCGAAAACACACTGCACCTTGCTTCTTTGGAATGAGGACTAAATAGTCTTGTTGATACCGCATAAGTGTGTCCTTCCCTCCTGGAACTCCTGTGCTGCACAAAGAAGATTTGCCTTAGTGATATCCCAACATTTGGAAAAAGGACAATGGAAAATCGTCCGGTCTTGGGGCTTTATCCCCTACAAAAGAGAAGATAGCCATACAGACCTCCTCCTTTGAGAAGGGCCAAGCAAAAGCCACACTCTCCTCATATGATATGTGTGGGAGAAGATCATCAGCAACAAGAGGCCTAAACATATCCTCCTCCGAGAAGAGACTAGAGAAGAACACCCTACTGTGCCTCCTGATGCCCACATCATTGGAAAACAACTAGTCCCCAAGCTTCATGCATCAAATTAAGTTTACTCTTCTCCTCCCTAAAGCAATTTGCTGAAAATATGTAGTGTTTTTGTCCCCTTCTTTGAGCCATTTCTCACTAGATTTTTGCTTCCAGTAAATTTTCTCCCTAACAAGGATCTTATCAAACTCTGCCTTGAGAGTGTCCCTAAATTGTTTGTCTGGTTCATCTAGTAGTCCAGCCCCCTCCAAGCAATCCAAGCCCTCCAACTAATCTAGAATTCTATCCTTAGCAGCTTTGCCAAGTAACACTTTGGATGCACCCCATTGCTTTAGAACTTGTGCCAAGTGCTTCATTTTGCTTACAAAATGTAAATCTAGCCATTGCCAACTACTCATGTCTTGGAGCATTCCATGGCTGATTGACAGTGTTCAAGAAATCCATTTCCTTGAAACAATATCTTTCCAGCCTGAACATGGCTTCCCCCTTAATGTGCTAGAAGTCCTTAGCAACAAGGGATTGTGTAATCGAAGACTGGCCTAGCCAAACAACAAGACTGAACATGGGGAAAGTGGTCCACTTAATAGACACCAAGAATCTGTCTAGACGAGAACATGTAGGCAAGGATGGCAAACTCGATTTCGGACTCGATTTCGACCGGGTCCGAAACCGATACGACTCGGTATCGGTTTCGATTTCGGCCGAAACCGGCCGAAACCCAGTTAAAAGGTTAAAAAAAATTAAATTAATTCTAAAAAATCTGAAAAAAATCATAAAAAATATAAATAATCACTTAAAATCATAAAAAATATTACACATGCATTTGACTGTATAAGTTAGTGCAATAACCTTGAAGTAGACAACTACGCATTGAACTTCAAACATTGAACATGTGAAAGTTAAACTAATATTCCATTGCACATTAATACAAGCAGTACAATAAACCAAATTAGACAAAATAAATGTTACAAAAATTCATTGATTCTTACCTAATATGGATAATAATTACTAGAAGAACCTTCTCCCTCATCGTCTGGCCCTTGATGTTGATACCCATAACCAGGTTGCATGTATGGTCTATATTCACCATAACCAAACAATGAGGTAGCCAAGTCGTGCATCCCTCTTTGGATCCCTCTTGGAGTGTTTGGTTGGCTTGATTGGAATCCAGTATCAGCATAAGAATCTTGAGGAAGAGAAGAGGAACTGGTCGGATATGGATGGAACTGGAATGATGGTTCATAATTCCACGACCCATAAATAGCTGCTTCCTGTTGGCCACCTTCGTAACCTGGTGAATCATATCCTCACTGACCTTGACTGTATCCAGTAGTACCACCTGCAGCACCTGCATCACCTGTACCACCTGCAACACCTCGGGGATGATCACCATCATCATCATCACCACAAGAAATCAGTCGCTTTTTAACCTTCGGGGATGCTTTTTTCTCTTTTGGTTCGGTTTCTTTACCACCCTTGACATGAATCCTCCTGCCCTTGGCGTGTGTCTCACATAAATCTGCTTCAACTGCTCAATTGTCGGGTCCTCTCGAGCACCAGCATTTGTCCTCTCAGTTTGCCCATGCACTGATGTACTTCTTCTTAAGGAGACCGGTGGCTTGACCATTCTAGGAGTGACTGGCCTGCTATCTGTATCTGAGTGTCTAGCTGGCTCAAACTCGAACTGCTCCTCAGTGTCATCAACAACCCTAGACTGGTGCGCATGAGTATCTCTGGCCCTCTTTGATTTTCTTTTGAATTCGGGATCTCTTGGCTCATCTTCATCAAGTATGCCCTCTGCCCATGTTATATCATCAACATCAAAAACGGGCTCATCAACCTGCTCTCGTGTCTCCACCTAAGACTGCAAGGGATTATCATCATCAAATAAGGCATCCACATCAATTTCTGCGGCGGCATCCTCGGCGACGCGTTTGTCTCGCAGCTGTTGTCTCAACCTCATATTGTAGTGGCAGTACACTAATTTCTCTAACCGATCAGCCTTTAGCCGATTGCAAACCTTTGAGTGTATAAGGCTGAACGTGCTCCAATTTCTTTCACATTGGCTTGCTGATGTGGTTTGACTCAACACCCTGATTGCAATAAAAGCCAATGCAGAACTGCCCAATTGTCTATTGTTCACCATGATCCACCAGTCAGCTGTTACACCAACCAACCATAAACAAATAAATATAAGTTGTAAATAAAAATCAATCAAGGAAGATGTAATTGCAAAGAAAGCACAAAGACGAAGTATACCTGGGCTCACTCTTCCCACTGCGTATAGCAATTGGGAGCCAGAATACGTCCCAGTTCTCATTCTATAGTTGTTCATCTACAAAAATTACATAATAGATTAGCATAACTACTTAAGTAAATTCTATACCTCTTATTCATGAAATCAAACAGGCCAACCTCTACTTCCGCCTGAAGTCTCTTATCTGGTGTCCTCAATAAACGACCAATGACTTTTAAAGTGTCTTGAAGCACCTCGGCATCAACATGTACATTGGCATCGTACATGAATCGAGGGTTCAAGAAATAACCTGCATTTGTATATAGTTAACTAAATGTTATATATAAAATAACCTAAAGAATAATGTATAAATACAAATAATCACTCACCAACTGCATGCAAGTCGTGGTGTAATGTGATGTCCCATCTATGGTCAATAATCTTCCACCACTTTGCATATTCTTTGGGAAGGGACTCCTGCAACTCCAATTTCGCACGGTCCATGGCCTCATATAGATATCCCATATCATTCTTGTCATCGCCATCCACCAATCTTAGGACCTTCACGAGGGGGGCGACTACTTTCATGTATCGTGATACTCTGCCCCAGAATTTGTTGTCGTCCACGATGTGACAGACATCCAAATAATCCATCTGAGCATCAACATTGCCCTTGTCGATGTATTCCCGCACGGTATTGTGGTACATGAAAGCTTTTAACTCATTCTTATACCTGTGCAAAGAAATAAAATTTGAATCAAATACGGATCATAACTATAAGGATAAAGAAGTAATAATTGAGTTCAACCTTATACCTATACAGAGACTCCAAAGAAATGAAATTTGAAGCAAATCCGGTTAGCCCTGCATGGATGATATCTCGCCCCCCACTTGCATGCTCTCTGAACATGTTCAATATCCTAGGATGGCCATAAATATACTGGGTAATCTTTTGTGCCCCTTCAACCGTCTTCTTCACATGTTTGTCCTTCCCTATGTCTTCAAGTATGAGATCTAGACAATGTGCTGCGCATGGGAGCCAATATAAATGCCTGCGCTTATGCATCAATTTCCTCCCAGCAGTCTTATAACTGGCTTCATTATCAGTCACAACTTGTACAACATTTTCTTCACCAATTTTGTCTACCATGTTGTCCATCAAATGAAACAAATAATTGGCAGTTTTTTCAAAATTTGATGCATCTACAGATTTTACAAATACAATACCTTCGATGTAATAGACCAAAAAGTTAATCATGGACTTTTTCGTGGTACCAGTCCAACCATCACACATAATAGTGTATCCTCTCTCCATCCATATATACTTGAAGCTTTGAACCCAGTCATAGAGCTCCTGAACCTCTGCCTCAAGCCCACGCCCGTATATGACCCGACGTGACGGCGTCTTCAAGCCAGGGCCAGCATCTGCTATGGCATCCAACATAGGTTGAAAATATTCACTTTCAACAGCATGTGCAGGGACAACTGCATGAAAAAACCATTTACAGATACTTTTAAATGCATGCCCTGCAACTTCTGCATATTTTTTAACCCCTCTCAATGCACTTTTGATCTTAGGTTGTGTAGCCTGGGGCCTTCTGTGGAGATAACTGTCCATGGGGCCTGTTCTCTACGTCTGCGGGGGCGGGACAGCACCAACGTCAGGACGTTGTGCAACTGTACTGGAGTAGGTCCCTCCTGAACCCATGGGTGCCTTTCCTTTCCTTCGAGCGGCTTCTTCACGCTCCCTTGCATCAGTCAGCTCTGGATCAGAATTTTCAGTGCCTTCCTCATCATCATCCCTCCTAACCCTTCTGCCAGAAATCTCCTCAGCAATTTCCTCCTCATCCTCAGCCCTTTGTTGCATCCTCTCCTTTTTGCCCAGAAGGCACTGGCGCATCTCCTCTCGCACCTCTCGTGGACAGTGGTCACATTGTCTCACCTCTCCTCGTACCCCTGCCAAATGCTACTTTCCTCTGGTAATTCCGCCATGCATCTCCCTACCACAATAATTACATTTAACCTTTCTTCTCTTAGCATCAACTAAGGATAGGTGGGCCCACCCCGGATCCTCATGCCCTTGCTGCTCCTGTGTTTGTTGACGTCTAGGCATGATGCTGCATTAAGACAGTAAAAGACAATGTCTTGTAAGTACAATGAAAAATAGACAATTTGTCATGAAAGAGGTTAAATTTAGTCAATGAATCTTAATTGAGCTTCAATTGAACTTTACTAAACCTAATTAGAGGAAAGCCCCAAATTAAGGGTGTAATTAAGGCTTAATTAACACATTTAGCCTAATTACCCTTCATAAGAATTGCATACCAGCATGATAGAGCTTCAAATTAGTCAATGAAGTTTAATTGAGCTTCAATTGAACATTACTAAGCCTAATTAGAGGAAAGCCCCAAATTTAATAGTGTAATTAGGACTTAATTAACACATTTAGCCTAATCACCCTTCATAAAAATTAATTACGAGCATGATAGAGCTCCAAATTAATTAATGAAGTTTAATTGAGCTTCAATTGAACCTTACTAAACCTAATTAGTGGAAAGCCCCAAATTTAATAGTCTAATTAGGATTTAATTTGCAATTTTAGCCTAATCACCCTTAAGAAAAATTAATTACCAACATGATAGAGGTTAAAATTAGTCAATGAAATGTAATTGAACTTCAATTGACCCTTACTAAACCTAATTAGATGAAAGCCCTAAATTTCATAGTCTAATTAGGGTTTAATTTACAATTTTAGCCTAATCACCCTTGAAAAAAATTAGGGATTTTTCCATATATACCCTCATAAATATCCGTATTTGCATATATACCCTTAATCTAACCATATTATCACGTATACCCTTGATGTAGAAGAAATGTTACGGTTATGCCCTTATGGTTTGATACCGTCGACGGATGACGAATATTCCGTGAGATATGCCATCGTCATGTGTTATTTGACTAAAACACCCTTCTGTTCGAAGAGAGAGATAACGAGAGCCAACGGGGAAACCCCACTCTAGCTCCCCCTCTCCCAGTCACTGTTCCCATCCCCTCCCCCCTCTCACCCAACTCTCGCAGCAGAGCCCTCACCGCCAGTATCCCTTCCCCCACCCACCCATCACACCGTTGGCTCCCCCTTCCTGTCACTGCAGCCCCCCCTCTCCCTCACCGCCGGCAACCCTTCCCCCACCCCCCACCACACCGTTCGCTCCCCCCTCTCCCTCTCCGCCAACTGCAGCCCCCTCTCCCTCACCGCCGGCAACCCTTCCCCCACCCCCCACCACACCGTTCACTCCCCCCTCTCCCTCTCCGCCAACTGCAGCCCCCTCTCCCTCACCGCCGGCACCGGACAATCCAACCCCCCACCACACCGTTGGCTCCCCCCCTCCCCCTTCCTCTAACTGCAGCCCCCTCTCCCTAACCGCCAGCACCCCTTCCCCCACCCCCCACCACATCGTTCGCTGCCCCCCTCTCCCTCACCGCCGGCACCCACACTGTTGGCTCCCCCTCTCCCCCATCTCACAACAGAGCCCACCCCAGGTCACCGCCGGCACCCGTTTCCTCACTCCCCCATCAGATCATCAGACCGTCAGCTCCCCCATCACACCGTTGGCTCCCCCTTCTTTTCACCCAACCACCCACGAAGAGGACTCTAAGAGGGCAGAGGATGAGTGACACAAGCACCGGACAATCTAGCATGAGACGTTCACTGAATATGGTGGAGTGTTACGATATTCCAGAATGTTTTTGCCGAAAGAGGTGCAGGGTATACATCTCGAATCAGGAAACAAGTAGAGGGCGAAGGTTCTATCGGTGTGCGGGTTGGAAGGTATGTGGTTGTTTACACGCGGAATTATTTTCGGAACATCCAATTTCGCTGGATGGATATGCATATATTTGGCATATTTATGAATTCCGCGCTTTTTTAAATTTATCAGACGATTTAGGGTTCGGGTACAGGACTTTTCCCCACCGACCGAAGTCGGCGTTAATTTACATCGGACGAGTCCGAATACCCTTGATTAAACTGCTAAAGATCTTTTGCTACCCTTGACGAAAGAAAAAAGCTCTTTTAGTTTCCTTCGGATATGCGGCCCCACCTTTTTATATTTGTCGTTTCGAATGACATGTAAGTTTTTATGATCTTGATAAATTCTTTTTGATTTGGTTAAAAGAACTTTAGGGAATGCAATTTGTAAGGCTTTGTTCTTGAAAGAGGGTATATATTTTTTTATTGTAACCCAAAGAAATTTCTTCATGACAAGAACCCTTGTTGGAGATTTTTCCCTATTTCATCTCTTAAATTTTTATGACTTATGAACGTATATATGCATAATTTTAAGAACTTTTGGGTCAATGGTGTAATTTTACGCCAAGAGGGACCTTTGTATAATTTTGACGAGAACCATGACAATCACAGTTTTCATGCTCACTTAACTTTATCACATTGTCATAGTATTTCTCATTACATAACATCATGAAGCCCCTTTTATATACTAAAAGGGTATTTTCGTCAAATATACATGAAGGGGTATTTATGTGAAATAAACAAAATCCATGGGATTATAGTGAGAGGGAAAGGGGCGCACCCTTCCTCTTGCTTTCTCTTTTGACTTGGGCCTTAGAAAGCTCTCCAAATCTTTTTCTTCCTCTCTTCTCTCTCTCTCTCGGTCTTCTTCCCTTCTCTTCTTCTCCTCTTGCTCCTTGGAGTAGCCTCCCTTTTATAGTAGCTCCCACAAGTGGCGGAGGGGGTGGTGAAAAATCTCTTGGAGTTCCTCCGGTGGAATACCAAAGGCCAAGGTAATCTTTTCATCTTCCTTCCTTGTTTCAGTTTCTTTTCACTGCATCATCCTCTCCCTTTTTTTTGTTTGGGGCTTGTGGATCGAACGGAGAGGGGAGAACCCCCCTCCGCTGCTATGCAGGGAACCGGAGGGGGTTCCCCCTCCGGTAAGGGACCGGAGGGGGTCCCTCCGGTGGGTCGCGGCCGCGGGGGAGCCCCCCCCTCAGGTACAGGGACCAGAGGGGGTCTCCCTCCGGGTCCGGCTGGTGCGGGGAGCCCCCCCCCCCCTCCGGTACAAGGACCGGAGGGGGTTCCCTCCGGGTCCAGCAGCAGCGGGGGAGCCCCCCCCTCCGGTACAAGGACCGGAGGGGGTCTCCCTCCGGGTTTGGCAGCAGGGGAGCCCTCCCCCTCCGGTACATGGACCGGAGGGGGTCTCCCTCCGGGTCGGGCAGCAGCAGGAAAACCCCCCCCCCCCTCCGGTACAAGGACCGGAGGGGGTCTCCCTCCGGGTTTGGCAGCAGGGGAGCCCCCTTCCGCGTGCGGTCAAGGGAGAGAAAGGGGCGGAGGGGGGGCTTGGCCCCTACTCTCTTGGCTATAAAAGGATCCCGGGGATTAAAACATTTCCTTTTCACCTCAGTACGGCCAAGTGGTGGGCGTTGAAATCGCTGTGCTTTCTTCATGATCCCGGTGCATCCAGGTTGACCATTCGGACATCCGGAAAAAAAGTTATATTTTTGCGGAATAATTCTCACGCAAGTTTATAGGCCTGAAAATATTTTTAGTAAGACTTTTCAATGCACGTATATGTGCATAAAAGTACAAATCCCCGATATACATCTTGTCGGGTTGTCGGAGGGATTTACGGCGAAGGCAACTCTTGTCATTTTAAGGCCGTTTAGCGACAACCCGCTTCATTTTCCTTATTTCAGGAACTCTTCTCAAAAGAACTTAAGTAACATTTTTGGGTTTCAACAGTGGTTCACAATTTGTTTGATGAAATGTCCCTGAGAACTGCGACACCATCAATTTCAAACTAACATTAGAAGGTGTTGTGCTTGTTTGTAGGAGGACAATTGCTGTGGTTTTTTTGTCTGGGTTGATGATGCACATCATAATACCGTCGACCTGAAACATCAGTTAAATTCCATGGAGGCATTGCTCGAGAAGAAGTTAATTTTGCTTGAGCGAAAGATTGACATTCTACAAGCGAATGTAGACCTGACACTGGCAAGAAATAATAGAGCCAATGAATTATGCGTGAAAGTGTCGCTGAAGAGACTGTTCTTGTGTCTAATGGGGCTGGGAGTCTTGTTCTATTTCTTTCACTACCTAGGGTGAAGGTTACTTTAACAATGGAATATATACACATTCCATTTTTGTACTGGGTTATGGGATTATACCTAGAGTGTTGAAACTCTTTATGTAATGGGGAGCAAGTTTAATCATCCTTGTATCGGGGAAGAAGTTAAATATTCCTAGTAATACAATGTCTATTTTTTTTTCCAATGTCCCCAACCTGTTTTCTTCTAAAACATGACATATTTCTAACTCCATGGAAAGAAACCAAAAAGAAAACATAGATATTTTAGGCCATGCTATGAAATTTTCTCTTTCTCCTGTCTCAGAAGGATGGGATTGTATGGATATCTAACAGTGGTGAGCTTATAGTGAAGCCCTTAAAGCACCTGGGGAGGAGATAACTTGAGGGAAAGGCAGATTGATGTTGAAGTGAACAAGACAGTGTATAGACTTGCTACCTAGCATTTACCTGAAACAAGACAGTGTACATACTTGCTACCTAGCATTGCACGCAAAGACGATGTACAGACTTTGCGTGCCTGAAACAAGACAGTGTACAGACTTGCTACCTAGCATTTACCTGAAACAAGACAGTGTACAGACTTGCTACCTAGCATTGCACGCAAAGACGATGTACAGACTTTGCGTGCCTGAAACAAGACTTCGAAATAAAGCGACTGACTTATTATCTCTGTACACTGACTTCATACCCAGTTCACACATATGCATGCGACAATGATGTACAGACTTGCTGGTGTGTAATGTAGAATGCATCAAGCAAAGTATGTACATTAGAAGTGGATGCATGGACTTAATGATGCAGCTATGCACAGACTGCAACGTATGTATAGACTTGATAAACTGGCGCATGGACATAACAGCAAAGGATGTATAGACTTGTGTGTGTGCGACCAGTCAATGTATAGACTTGCTTGCAGCAATGTACAGACTTTGCTTGCAGCCACGGGCTGTACAGACTTTGCTTGCAGCAATGTACAGACTTTGCTAGACGATGCATGAAGTGAAGTGCAGAGACGCTAAGTGATGTATAGACTTTCTATGCCTGCAACAAGACGATGCGATGTACAGACTTAGGCGATGTGTAGACTTGGCCAATGCATAGAGACGCTAAGTGAGACGCTAAGTGAGACGATGCATTGGCTGTACATACTTTGTCTTGCTACGTGAGACGCTAAGTGAGACGATGCATTGGATGTACAGACTTTGTCTTGCTATGTGAGACGCTAAGTGAGACGATGCATTGACTTTGAGGACCATGCTACAGTGCAATGTATGGACTTTGAGTGCGTGCATGCTACAGTGCAATGTATGGACTTTATAGACGATGCATGCACAAGCCACAAGGAATGTATAGACTTGCTACGGCATGCAGCAAGTCTGTATAAACTTGCATAACTGACGCATGCAGCAAGTCTGTATAGACTTGCTTAACTGACGCATGAACTTCATGCAGCAAAAGCTGTGCAGACATTGTATATGTATGAAAAGCACTGAATGTACTGACTTATGTATGCATGAAGAGCACTGGTTGTGGCTGTATAGACATGATCATGCCCAAAGCAGAACATTCATCATGCAACGCAACGTGCAGGACTTCCAGAATCAGGGAATTAAATCATGACTCGTAGTATGACAGAAACACATTAGATATGGGAGTTTTCATACATAAAAGATCATCCAAACACATTAGGAATTCCTGTTAATCAAAATGGAATGAGAGGTCAAATGAGAACATTGCTATCATCAAAACTCCAGGGGCACAACAATCCAATCAAACAAAAACCATTCACTGTAAAGAAGGTGGGCTTTTTGATCCAATTCCTATAAAATAGGAATTACCATTCACAAAACATACACCAAATTTCAGTCTTCAACTGGTTAATGAAGTACTTAAACATACATCAATTTCAGTCTTCAACTCAGTAATGAAGTACTTAAACAAACACCAAGTACTTAAGAAGGTGGGCTTTCAAACTCTGACCAATGTATCATACTTCAACATACAACAAATTTCAGACTTAAACTGACAGATCCAATAAGCTAAAACTTTCTAGCTGCCACCATCCGGCCGCGACCCCTTGAAGAGGATGCCTGAGACAAACTGTGTAAGTCACTAACGGTACTTTGGGGACCCATAGCTGTGCCTCCTTCTGCCTGCACAACCGAAAATTATAATAACATATCATCAACATTTTAAAAGTTTTCAATAATATACAGTTAATGTCAGTAATGTAGTATTGCACAACCTGTGAATTAGTTGACTGAGTTGATGCTTGACCACCACCTCTGCTCTTCCTGGGCCTACCAGAAGGCCTCCTACATTATAGGAAAAATCATCAGTACATGCCAAATGAATGAAATGACATAAACTGAAATATACATTTACTTACCTTGTTTGTGTTGCAGAAGATTCACCCATATTTGACACTAGGTTCTTGCAAGTCTTTGCGTGGTGACCAAATCCTCCACATCTCTTGCACTTATGGGCTTTTTTAATCATGTTCTCCTCATCTGGGTCTCGGATTCTTTTCTTCCTCGACCGACCGGGTGGCCTTCTCACACTAGGGGGTAGGACTTTCACTCCAAGTTTAATCCATTGTGTTTTATCAGGCATAGGGGTGATACCCAAAGCATATGTTTGTTTATAAGCCTCCACTGTATAAGATCTATCAATGTACTCTTCCCATTTTGTGCCCCTTCTTGTTGCTAAAAAAGCACATGCATGTGAGCAGGGTAATCCTGTTATCTGCCAAGCCCTGCAGGTACATGTACGTTGTGTCAAGTCCACAACTTCCCTCTCATCTGGCCCAGTGACCTGTGCAGTCTCATTGTACCCTTTCTCTACCAGATAGCCACCTAATTTTCTGGTCATGACACAAATATACTTCCTGGCCCTAGGCACCAAAGTATCTTTCCATTTCTCGGCTCTTGATCTTCTAATATGCATTGTCTTCATCAATTTTGACCGGATTAGGTCAATGCAGTCAAGAATGGACCTCCAGCGTGCATCTGAGATGTATGCATTAAAAGATTCACTCAAATTGTTTGTAATGTGATGACACTTTGTTTGAATCTGGAATTTTGCCCTACTCCACACAATACCCTCCATGGCCGGTGATGTCAAGTAAGCATGTGCCTGTGGAGAATTATCCTTAATTTGCATCATGCAATCTTGAAATTTGACCTCCGTGTAGGCCCGTGCCGCATTCCAAAGTAATCTTTTCATGAACTCACCTGGAAACTGCTTCTTATAGTTCTTGTACAGATGTCTAAGACACACCCTGTGCTGAACTCCTAGGAAAACAAGTGGGAGGCATTCTTCTAATCCCTTTTGCCTGTCTGACATGAATGACAGGCCATCCAGTACACCAATGGCCTCTTTTAGGCCATCCAAGAACCAGGTCCAACTATTTACATTCTCTCCCTCTACAACAGCAATGGCTAATGGAAAAATTCCATTGTTGCCATCAAAGGCAGTAACAGCTAGTAAAGCACCCCTGAAATATCCTTTTAGATGGCACCCATCCAGCCCTATTAAGTGCCTGCATCCCAATTTAAACCCCTCAATAGAAGCCTTTAAAGATAGAAACATCCTCATAAATCTGGACTGATCATCTGTCTGATATCTAACAACACTGCCTGGATTTTTTAACAGTAATTCATGCTGCAGATCTGGAACTCTGCCATACATAGCTTCCCATGAACCATGAATTGTCTCCAATGCTTGCATCTTTCCTCTGTAAATCCGATGATAAGGTATGTCTATATGATATTGACTATTCAATCTCCTTGAAATCTCCCTGATAGACACATCTCCTTCTGTCCTTAGCCACCCTATGCACTTACTTGCTACCCATTTCTAGGTGGCCATATGGTTCCCAGCCTTATTTGCGCCGGTGCCAGTGTGGTTAGCTTCAAGTTTCTTTACTTGGAAAGTGTGGCCATCTGGTAGACGAGAAGCATGCAATCTCCATTTGCACTTCTTTTCTCGACACACTACGGTCACACGTGTAGGTTCAGATTTCTTATACTTCACCCCAAATTCGTTTTTCACTGCATGCTGGGCTAGGGCTATTCTGAATGCCTCCACATTCTCAAACAAACTTCCTAAAGACATGTCTGGATCATGCAAATGCCTCACAATAGGAGTACCATCATGGTCTCCTTCATCTACACAAACATCACAATCAAAGTCTGAAGAATATAAACTGCCATGACTGTCATCTGTGTACACCTCATTGTCAGATGGGTCCTCCTCCCTAAAAAGTGTCTCAGCCTCATTGTTCCCTTCACGCTCAACTTCAACAAAGTCACTGTCATCAGCTAGAGAATTCCAATCTGCATCATCATCTGTTCGGTTAACTTTCTTGGCCCTAGACCTTCTTCTAGTGTTTGATACTACTGTGGTCATCCCAAGATGAGAAGATGCTAAGGGCACACCTATATATTGTGTGATGACATACAAGCTAATATTCAAGTCAACACTGTACTTATCAAACAACGACATGACATCCTCATCTGAAGAAATCTTTACAAATTTTTTGGGTTTGACATTCGGTACTAGAGCATAAAAGTCAATGGTCTGGTCATGTCCCCACTTGGTGACTTGACTAGCAAGTGTTCTAAGTTCCCTCAAATTAGCATAGTCCCTTTCAAAATCATAGGACTTCTGTCTGAATCCGATGGGGACCATTCTCCCATCATCACCCTGTGACTTACAATGCCCTCCATAATGCAATTTAAGTGTATATGAATCGGCCATATTTCTGCTATACATGTATACAGAAGAACAGAAAGAAAATAAGAATGCATAAATCAATAGTTAACCCAATCAAATAAAACTCATCAGCATTGGGGTAGTATTAACTTCCACATTACCTTCTAAAAGACGACAGTAGGGGACCACAGTGACGTTCCAACCAGGAGAATCTTATAAAATCAGATTTCCACCAACTACACTTGTGTGACCCTGCACATGCATGTGACCTAGAGTCTGTAGGGGACCACAGTCACTGTCTCCTCGGCCACACAGACGAGGGACAGAAGCAGTGCTGTCAGTCATAAAAATCTAAGAGAAAGACAGAGGGAGAGTGAATGTGTGATTGTGTACTGAAGAGAGCGTGTGAGACTCACCGTAAAGGGCGAGATTCTGCCACCACGTTCCGTTGAAAGAGAGGGGAGAGCGATTAGGGCACCGCCACGGCGAGCTTCTGTGTCGTCGCGAGCGGATCACGCCCGATCGATGCTGCCACGGCGAGTTTCTGCGCCGTCGAGAGAGGATCACGTCCGATCGATGCTGCCACGCCGAGCTTCTGCGCCATCGAGAGCGGATCACGCCCGATCGAGAGAGGATCCGGCGGGATCCCTGAGATAGGGAGGGGAGAGGATTCTCGCCAACCCAAGCCCTATCGAGCGTGTGAGGTTTAAGATGAGGGTAGGTTAGTCTTTTGCGCATTTAACCAAAGCTTAACCCAAGCCCGGTCGACGGGAGTTACGGCGAGGGTATATATGTTAAACGTACATCTATATCAAGGGTATACGTGATAATATGGTTAGATTAAGGGTATATATGCAAATACGGATATTTATGAGGGTATATATGCAAAAATCCCAAAAAATTAATTACCAACATGATAGAGGTTAAAATTAGTCAATGAAGCTTAATTGAACTTTAATTGACCCTTACTAAATCTAATTAGATGAAAGCCCTAAATTTAATAATCTAATTAGGACTAAACTAACATATTTAGTCCTCTCACTTAATTAGAAGAATTATTTAACAAAATAAGCATCCAAAAAATCTTACTTAGCCCTAATTAGAGCTAATTAGGGTGGTCGGGGGCTGGGCTGGGCGGGCTGCGCAGGGGCTGGCCGCTGGCGGGCTGGTGGCTTAGCTCACTGGCTGCGGCAGCAAGGGCGGGCGCGGCGGGGCGGGGCCGCACTCCGCAGGCAGCAGGGCGGGCGAGACTGCGCGGGCTGGTCCGGCTGCCGCACGCAGGCCGCACACGCGCAGGGGGCTGGGGGTCTGGGCTGGCGGCCGCAGGCCGCTGGCCTGCTACTGCTACTGCTGCGCGGGCCGCGGGCGAGGCGGGCGGCGCCGACGGCTGCTGCTGCTCCACGGGCGGGGGGCAACGACTGGGCCGCTGCTCCTGCTCCGCGCGCGGGCTAGGTGGGGGAAGGGTTTCGCCGTTTCGGGGTCGGGGGGCTGGGTGGGAAGGGTTTTACGTGAACTCCAAAGGGAGTTCACGTGGGTTTCGGGCGAAAAGGGTATCGGTTTCGCCCGAAATCGATACCCCAACCCGAAACCGATCCTGCTACAGTGAAAGTGGCTAAAACGGTTTAAGGTCCGGCCGAAACCAATACGTTTCGGCCGAAACGTATCGGTTTCGGCCGATACTGCCATCAATGCATGTAGGGTCAACCCTCATATTAGACCATGTAAATGGAGCATTAGATGGTCTAATATCGATCAAGACCACTTCCGTAATAAACGTAGAAAAGTCCTCCATTTCTCTAAATGAGGGTTTTCCCCAAACCTTTCCCAGTCTGCAGTCACTACATTGCAATCACCTCCCACACACAATAACTTGCCCAAAGACTGATAGTATCATAGTAAATCCTTCCAAAAAACTCTCCTTCTTCGCTCTGTGGCCCATAAACTCCAGTGAAGTCTCATGTAAATTCATCTCTAACATTTCGAAACTGAAGAGAAATAACCCCACTGCCAACCTGCCTATCATGCACCACCTCCTCTACCTCAAACTAGTTCCACAGAACCATTATGTCTCCTGACCTCCCCACAATTAGGGAGGTCACCCCCTTTGACAACTTTGTCCCCCCTATCTCCCTCGTGATAGATTCTCCATTTCCCTCACACTTGGACTATTAAATACATAACATATCAACTTTACACCTTCTCACTAGCTCCCTCACCACCCTCCTCTTCTCTCCCCCATAAATCCCCCTCACAATCCATGAGATAATCCTCATAGGGACACAATAAAAGTCCTCCCCCCCTCCTCCAGCACCACACCCCTTCCCTCTTCTCCCTCTTTAATCTCCCCCTCCACCCTCTTTTGCGATTTCCCTCCCATGGCCTTCATCACCAAATTGATAAGCCATTTTTTGTATCTTGGTAAAGACACCTTTCAGCTCCTTCTCCATCCCCACAAAAGAAACCCCCATCCTCTCCGCTAGCTCCCTTACGTGACCCTCCATTAGTCGCTCCACCTCCCCCACCATCTCCTTAATCTCCTCCTTACCCAACCTGCTTCTCCCCTCATCACACTTCCCTTCTGCTTCCTCTTCCACCATTTCTCCAAAAACACTCGATATCTCCAAGATAATTTCATCCCTCTCCAGACCTCCCTTTTCCCCTGTTGCTTCCTGCATGGGGTCTATTGTCTATCCCTCCCAGATCTCCAGGAGCAAAGTGTCAACCTGTTGCAATGCCATTGAAGGCGTTGAGACTGATTCAGAGATTGTCTGTCAGCAAATAAGAGCTCCGCCTCACCTTGCTTCTGCTTCTACCCTACGGCGGCCTCTTACGGTTGGTACTGACGGGGATGATACAAGACCATCCCACTAGTATGGCCTCTATCCCCTCTGAGAAAACCGTCCACCTCTGGCATGGAGGCTCTAGGAGTCTTTTGCTACTTCTCCAACTCTACCGCTAAGAGAGAGATGGTCGATGCATCCTCCAACCAGAAAGGGCCACCAAAATTGCTAGCTTCCCCCTACCACATCAAGGCGAGTGGTGTCGGGGAGGAGGGCCCCGCCTGTACTCGGGGAAGGCCGCAAGCTACCGGTGGTGGTGAGATGGCCGCCACAGGGAGCTTTACAATCAAAGTAGCCTCCACATTAGCACCCGACGGCGAACAGTCTACATTGAGTGGAGTCAACTCCAGCCGGTAGTCGATCCCCCTTACGCCCGCGATCTAGTTTGGCAACCTCCACTTTCCAGAGAGAGGAGCCTTGGCAATGTTTGCTACCTCTTTTGCGCCCCACCAAGTAGTTGACGACGGGGGGATCACAGCTCCAGCGACCGGAGACCTCCCTGGGGACCGACAGCCGACAAAGCTCCTGTTGTAGCCGCTCCATCATTACAACGTAGGTAAAGCGCGATTCGGTGAAGCACGAGGAAGAAGGATAGTACCGAGTCCTACGGATCCAGTACAAAAGCCTACGCCGAATATGGGTAAGTCGTCGGGTCCCACCAGGTAACCGAGTACTTTAGTTCTGCCACCATTGGGTCTAGATCCTGGGCGGTTCGTCTGTTGCCCGACCGAAAACGCTTGCTTATCCGCTTCCCTGCTCGTACCACCCAGTCCGATCCACCACGACCCAACGCGATTCGAATTTGAACTGGGCTCTGTCTGATGGCCACGTACCCCCTTGCCCCTTCCATCTTCCTCCTTCCGCTCAGGGCCAGGATGCCCTAGCTCAACTGGTAGCCGCCACATCCCCTCCGACAAGACTGAGATTCTGACTATGAAAGGTTCTCTGACAATCTCCAAGGCCACGATGGGAGGCACCGCGGCCCAACTACTCACCTGGACAAGGCCTTCGACCATTGTAAGCGATCCGGTCAGAATAAGTTGTAGGATCCTATGCTCCAAGGTGCCGAAGTCACGGACAATCCAATCGATGCTCACCTCGTCACAAAGGACGAGTGGCATCCCCCCAAGCCTGATCCGAAGACGCATCTGTCTCGGGCTAGGGTAGGTGCCCCTCTCCAAGGACCACCGATGAAGGCGGAGGAGGGTATCATTTGCCACCAGGTACCCAGCCACCGCCATAACCGCCTCCTCTTGACTCTTAACAGCCAAAAAACCTGATGTGGAGATCTGACGGACCTCCCAAGGACTTCCCTCCTTGCACCTTGCATCTAACATCACCTTGACCTTGTCGGAGATGAACCTACACTGGTTATACCCACTGACATGTGCGTAGTTGTCGGAGCCAATCGTCGACCTTCTCCGTCAGGAGTCATCCAACATCAAGGCACTAAAGTGGTTCAGCCACGGCCGGGGCTCCCAATGCCCTACTACGAACCATGTCCGAATAGGTTCTCTTCCCCTCCACCCACGACTGGCAACGGGTGCTTTGAAGATGGCATACCCTCCGGCACTAGAAGCAGATCAACCTGCAGTCTAGAGGACCATGCTCCCTCCTGGCTTGCCCCTACCCAGAGAAGCCCAACTGCTTACGATTCACACTGAGATGCGCTCCAGTGGAAACCCTTCCCAGTGAGACATCCTATTTTTCCTAGAGCTTCTCTCTCTAGAAAAGCTAGAGCGAGAAAGTTGACAATTCAAATGTCCCTTTAGCTGTTCACATTTAAACAGTCGCTGGGAAGGCCCCAATGGTAAAAACAAATTTACATGGGGAATTCCCAGCAGCCATTCAAATGCATAAATATTATGGGCTCCTCATCTAAAATTGTGTTTCCCCATTATTGGAAAAAAAATCTTATTTTTTAGGACCTTTGCCATTTTTTTATTTTTTCCTTCAATGTGATAGGTGGCTGGCCTGACTCGACCGACTTGGATTGGAATCAGGCTGGGATCGGCCAATCCCACTGATCCAGATCGGTTCTAGGCCAGCTGATCCAAGCCCAATCCCCAAGTCTTCTTTCCTTGACTAATACAGCTCCACTTGACACACATGTGGCACTTCTGTTAGGTGCATCCAGAATTCTAGCTTAGGAATACGAACCTTAAGCTGCCTCATTAATAGAATTCATCGGATAATAAATGGGTGTTGAAAGCATAGCTGAGAGAGCGAGGGTACACACAAGCACTATCCTCTACCATCAATATAAGCGAAGAGTAGAAAAAGCAAGATGGGATGAGTTGAGAAGCTTAAGCAGGTAGATTGTTTTTTGGCAAATTTGACAGACAGAAGGAGACACAAATACTGGCATAAAGGAAAAAATAAGAGGAAAAAAGAGTAGATATTCGGTCGCAGGGTACTCTGAGTGTCAAATGGTGATTTATTGTAGAATTATATATGCAATTGCTGGATTAGGTGACTTTATCACATAACTCTCCTCCATTGATTATTGGAAACTTGTAAAAACTAACCCCTCCCGTTATGGATACTTGTGAATAGTTCCCGACGAACCAAGAAATAAATCAAGGAAATAAAGTAAAACCAAATCTCCAACATGAAAAGGCTATGCAGTGCTGATTCTTTCCAGGAAAAAGTGTCTCTGAGTTCATTTTAAACTCTGCATCCTTTTGAGTGTTGCTGGAAAGTTTGGAATGCTCAGCTGTTACATGAAGCACAGAGATAGGGACGAAAAAATGGCATAACTGATAAAGCATGAAAGAAGCACCATAAGGAAAACTAGATGGAAGTGGAAGGCAAGCAGCAAAACACGAATGAAAGAGAGGACAGAAACAGTGGGTCTAACAGGCTAAAAAATCATGCTTAGTTTTAAACTTCCGGGACTATAAAATCTTCCTGAAAGGTTAACAGATTTCTGAAGCTAATGTATGCTTACATTAACACACAACATACAAATTATCTGACATGGTTTTATGCTTGATTGTTGAGCTTTCAACATATAGTCATTCAGGAAATTATATGCTTTTTCTAAAACTCAAATCCTAAACATGCTTTCAGTTACAAAGTAAAATGGTGCATCTGCACACTAACCTGTCAAAAGTACTTGATGGGTGACATTGATCCCCACAGCTAAAATGTCAGCACCACTAGAAAAGACAATATCAGCAGCATCTGGGTCACCAAAGATCTGCAACAAGGGGGAAAACCATCTAAGAAGGCAGGATGAGTCAACGGATAAAATAAGTCTGCAATAACACAGCCCTTTCATGACAAATTGTTCCATAGGTCCTCCATTTTTCTTGGTGAACCTTCCATCTGAATCTGAGACCCCACAACCAAAACACACACACATGCATGGCAGACAAAAAAAAAATCTCCAAATGACAATTCCTTTCACTTTACCTTTGTCTGTGTTATTGCCATCAGTCTTCTCCAAAGATATTTCCATGTAACTCCAATTTTCTCTTTTCATCACACACTTTTTATAACTTCCTATTTTGCATAGAACACCCTGAAGAATGACATTTATGTAAAAAAAATAACCTCATGATTTACTGTTCATGCAATGCTGCCGTACCATTATGTAGCATCCAACATTTGAAAAAGGTGAGTGATAAAATGCAATAACATATAGGAGGTGTTTCACATTTTTTTGAAAGTGGTTGGTACCACGAGATGCTATTAAAGGGATTTTTACTTTTTAGTCCCCATAAAGATAGGTATTTAAAATAGGAGCGATATATAAGTATAATCAGAGTGCTCCCAAAAGATCCCCATACAAAAAACTCTCCACACCAAGATGATGTGGCACCCACTAAGTCCCTAGCAAAACAAAAAAGGACGAATTGTGAGAGTCCACTTTACATACAACTGAAACCCACTCCCTCACTTTCCCCAAAAAAAAAGATACAATCTTGTCTGAAGCTCTAGCTTCCCTCCTGAGGGCTCTACTGTTTCTTTCTCCCCATAGGACCAAAAGGGTAGCATGGAGAATGAGCCACCATATGAGTCCATCTCTTGTGCCATTGTCCGATCTATTGCCGCACATTGTCGTGCAAGCTGGTGGCACCTGGGATCCTGTTCATAACTTGTGACCAAATCTACTTACAGAAGTAGCCTGGGAAGAGATGATCCAATGTCTCCTCTTCTCCACAAAGAGCACACATTGTGGAGATACCTGTCAGGACAGTAGCCAACCAATCGCAAGTCGGCAAATGTCCATGCGAGATCCTCCATATGAGCAACTTCACTTTGAGGGGACTCCTAGGATTCCAAATCTGCGATCCATGTCCATGCCTCACTCCTCAATTTGAAGTCAGATTGTAAGTTAAGCTGACTGAAAACCTTCCTTCTTTATCCCATCTCCACCACCACCTATCAAAATATGTACCTGTACAAAGTTTTATCATCTACAAGATTCCATAAAGTTATACATGCAAAAAGCCCATGATAGCTCTTTTCATCGTAGCTGGTCCTTTTTGCCATTTGTCCCTCTACTGGGTGTAATAGAGAATCTTGTTGCACTAAATGTCAATCAACCCCCCCCCACCCCACCAAACAACAACAATAACAAGAAGAAAAAGAAAAACTGACAAAGATACAAAGACAGCAATGTGATGTCTTCATGATAAAGAAACAAAAGGTTGCAAGGGTGGACAGTGTACATCCACCTTAAACCTACTGACAGAGAGTTGAATATTACCCTCTCAAAAGAGCAAGTTTTGTAGGATGCTGGAAAGATCTAAACTTACATTTTTAGTTTGGGAAAGATGAAAATGCAGAATAAAGAAAATCTTCAAAAGCAATGAACTCAATGTTTGCAGAGGGATTTTGAATCAGTTAAAGCTGCTGAATGCACATATGGATCCAGGGCAATGCCTATTGACTGCATAAATTACAACAGTTGCATGCCCTGATGGAGGAACATTCACTACTAGTCACCAACAATCTCTCCCAGGTCCATAGATGACAATTTCAGCCAAAACCGATACGTTTCGACCGAAACGTATCGGTTTCGGACCTGTCCGATCCGAAACCAAACCTGCTCACTATAGCAGGTCCAAAACTTAAAAATATACATATTATTTTATTATTTCAGGCGAAACCGGACCGAATCCGGTTTCGCCCGATTCGGCCCGATAAGCCCAAAACCGGGCAAAATCGGACGCGAACTCCCCTCTTAAGGGGAGTTCAGTCCGCCACACCCCTCAGATCTGAGATCTGAGGGGTTGCTGCCGCCAGGGGAGGTGGAGGAGGGGTAGGGAGGAGCTTGGGAGGAGGTTTTGCTGCCGAGAGGAGATCTTGCCAACGCTGCCGCCGCACTTTCTTGCTGTTTACAGTGCGTAGCTGCCGCCTCCGTCGCCGTCGTTCACATCATTGGGTAGAAGATTCCTCAAGGATCTTGTAATTTGTTGTATTTTTTTTGTTTGATAGTTTTCTTGTTGTAGGTAAGGTTATATACAATATATTAATTTTTATACGTTAATTATGGTAAATCTCCAAATCAAGGCCTAATTGACAATTTAAATTTGGGACTTTTGTCTAATTAGGTAAGTTTAGTGTCAATTGAAACTTTATTAAGCTTCATTGAATGTTTTAGGGTGGGAGCATGCTACTAATTATATTACACGTCGGGTAATTAGGGTAAATCCCCAAATTAGGACCTAATTAACGATTTACATTTGGGACTTTTGTCTAATTAGGTAAATTTAGTGTCAACTGAAGCTCAATTTAGCTTCGTTGAATGCTTTAGGGCGGGAGCATGCTGTTAATTGTATTATAAACCGGATAATTAAGGTAAATCCCTATTAAGGTCTAGTTAGCGATTTAAATTTGAGATTTTTATCTAATTAGGTAAATTTAGCGTCAATTGAAACTCCATTAAGTTTCATTGAATGCTTTAGGACGAGAGCATCCTGCTAATTGCATTTAATGAAGGGTAATTAGGCAAAATCCCCAAATGTGACCCCAATTAGTAATTAAAAATTGTGACTTTTGTCTAATTATCTAAATTTAGTATAATTTGAAACTCAATTATGCTTCATTGCATTTTTTCATTGTACTTACAACCATTTGTCCTTGACTGTCTTAATGCAGCATCATGGGTAGCCATGAACAAGGTCAGGAGCAACAAGGGCAGGACGATCTGGGATGGGCCCACCTCACCTTATAGTTGATGTTGGAAGAAGAAAAGTTAAATGTAATTATTGTGGTAAGGAGATACATGGCGGCATTACTAGAGGAAAGCAGCATTTGACAGGGATAAGAGGAGAGGTCAAGCAATGCGACATATGTCCTCGACGGGTGGCAGAGGAAATACGCCAGTGCCTTCTGGGCAAAAAAGATAAGATGCAACGAAGGGATGAAGATCAGGCTGAAATTTGTGAGGAGATTTCAGACAGAGTAAGCAGAAGCGGAAGGAGGGATGATGATGAAGAGGAAGGCACTAACGATCAGATCCAAAGCTGACCGAAGTAGTAGAGCGTGAGCATATGGCTCGAAGGAAGGGAAAAACACCGATAGGATCAGGGACCTACACCAGTACAACTGGTGCAGTATGACGTCCTGACACTGGTGCACCCCCGCATAAAGTAGGCCCCATGGACAGCTATGTGCACAGAAGGTAAAATGCTACACAGCCAAAAATCAAGCAGGCATTGAGAGGGATCAAAAAAGCAGTTGAAGCTGTAAGGCATGCATTTAAAAGTATTTGCAAATAAATTTTCCATGCAAGTGTGCCTGCACATGAAGCTAAATCAAAATATTGGCAGCCTATGCTTGATAACATAGCAGATGTTGGCCCTGGCTTCAAGGCCTCGTCACGTCGAGACATATACGGGCATGGCCTTGAGGGAGAGGTTGACGAGCTTCATCAGTGGGTTGAAAGCTTCAAGTATATCTGGATGAAGAGAGGATGCATCATTATGTGTGATGGCTGGACTAGTACCATGAAGAAGTCCATGGCCAACTTTCTGATTTATTGTATCGAAGGTACAATTTTTGTGAAATCAGTTGATGCATTAAATTATGAAAAAAATGCAAATTATTTATTTCAGATGGATGAGATGGTAGAACAAATTGGATAGTGAACATGTTGTACAAGTAGTCATCGATAATAAAGCCAGTTACAAGGTTGCAGGGAGGAAGTTAATGCAGAAGCGCAAGCATTTATATTGGCTCCCATGTGTAGCACATTGTCTGGACTTGATACTTGAAGATATTGGGAAGGACAAAAATGTGAAGAGAATTAAGAGGGCACATAATATCACTCAGTACATTTATGGCCATCCTAGAATCTTGAACATGTTTAAAGAGCAAGTGGGGGCCGGAATATCATCCGTCCAGGGCCAACAAGATTTGTTTCGAATTTCATTTCTTTAGAGTCCTTACACAAATATAAGAATGAGCTCAAGTCTTTCATGTACCATAATTACATGCGGGATTATATAAACAAATCCAATGTTGATGTTCATATGGATTATTTGGATATGTGCCGCATCGTGGAAAACAACAAATTTTGTGACAGAGTCTCACGTTACATGAAAGTAGTCACACCCCACGTGAAGGTCCTAAAAATGGTGGATGGCGATGACAAGAATGACATGGGATATCTGTACGAGGCCATGGATCGTGCCAAGCTAGACTCGCAAAAATCCCTTCCCAGAGAGTACGTTAAGTGGTGGAAAATTATTGACAACAGATGAGATAACACATTACACCATGAATTGCATGCAGCTGGTGAATGATTAATTGTACTGATATAAAGTTCATTATTTTTTAGGTTAATTTACATCTTACATTTAGTTAATTATACACAAATGTAGATTATTTTCTCAACCCTCGATTTATATACAATGCCAATACAAACGTTGATGACAAGATGGTTCAAGGCACCTTAAAAGTCATTGGTCATTGATCGAGAACACCAGAAAAGAGGGTTCAGGCCGAGCTAAAATGTTGGCCTTTATTGATTTTATCAATAAGAGGAAAAGAATTTACTTAATTACTTATGTTAATCTATTACTTTTTCCTTATAGATGGACGGTTATAAAATGAGGACTGGGACATATTCTGACTCACAATTGCAATACGCTGTGGGAAGAGAGAGCCCATGTATACTAAATCTTTGTGCTCAAATTGAGTCAATATGTATTAATACATCATGAAAAATTGATCTTCATTTACATCTTATATTTATTTGTTTATGGTTGGTGGAACATCTGACTTGTGGATAATGGTGAACAATAGGGATTTGGGCAGTAATACATTGGCTTACATTACAATTAGGGTGTTGAGTCAAATAACATCAGCAAGTCAATGTGAAAGGAATTGGAGCACGTTTAGCCTCATACACTCAAAGGTTCGCAATTGGTTAAAGGCTGAACGACTACAAAAATTGGTTTACTACCACTACAACATGAGGTTGGGAATAAAGAACATGAAACTGAGACAACAATTGAGGGACAAACGTATCGCAGACGATACAACTGGCCAAATTGATGTGGGCGCATTATTTGATGATGACAATCTATTACAGCCTTGGGTTGAAGTACGAGCGTAGGTTGACGAGCCCGTTTTTGATCCTAATGACAGAACACGGACAGAGAGTATATTGGATGGAGAGAGCCAAGGGATCCACAATTCAGAGGATCAACAAAGAGGTCAAAAGTGACTCATGAGCACCAGAGAGAGGAAAAGTCTTTGTTTATTGACGACACTGAGCAACAGCCTGAGATGGAGCCAGCTAGATACTCAGAATCAGATAGCAGGTCAGTCACTCCTAGAATGGTCAAGCCACCTCCATCCTTAAGAAGAAGTATATCAGTGCATGAGATGACTGAGAGGACTAATGTTGTTGCTCGAGAGGGCCCGATAATTAAGCAAATGAAGCAAGTTTATATGAGACACGCCACAGGGAAAAGAATTGCTTTCAAAGATGAACGAGATGGTCACACCAAAAGAAAAGAAAACAGAGCTAAAGGTTAGAAGGCGATTGGTTTCTTATGCTATTGATGATGATGATGATGATGATGCACCAAGTGATGATCCCAGTGCAGCTGTAGATAATACTACTAGCGGTGGCATGTATTACTTCCCTCCTTCCACGCTGACATGGGCAGAGAATACAGCCATAGTGAAAGATGATATGATTCACAAAGCCAATATGAACATCCATCAGGTTATGGAGGTGGCCAACACGAAGCAGGCATATATGAGTGGGGTCATTAATCAAGATTCCAATTTCATCCAGTTCCAGCAAGTAGCAGTTATGGGTCAGCATCCTCTTCTAATCCTCAAAGTTCTGCTTCTTATGTTGATTCTAGATTCCAATCAAGTCAACAACCTTATACTCCAAGAGGGATCCAAAGAGGGATGCACGACTTCGCTGCACCATTGTTTGGTTACAGTGAATATACAGAATATATGCAGCCTTTTTATGAGTATCAATAGTAGAAGCCAGACGATGAGGGAGAAGATTCTTCCAACTATTATGCAGATTAGTGCATCATTATTTGGGTAGGGATCATTTAATTTCTGTAACATTTACTGTGTTTGTAATGTTTATTGTACTGCTTGAACCTACTCTATGTTTAATATGTAGCGAATATTAGTTTAACATATACAATTCCTACTTCTAACACTTAATCCAATTTCTTCATACTCAAATGCATGTCCAATGTTTTTTTTTGTTTTTTTTTCTAGTTCTTTTTGGCATCACGGAAGAAGTATATATATATATGGTGGTCTTTTGAAAAGAACATTATAAGGATTGCACATAGAGGGGTTGTATAAATAGCCTGTGCAAGGTTTATTCCATGGGTGCGCATCGTATCAAACGATTTGGATTCGAGTGCGGGACCTTTCCCCACTGACCGCAGTCAGTGTTGATTTACATCGGTCTAACGTCCGAACACCTTTGTTTAACTGTCTGTTGCACCCGAAAATTGTCTTAAATTAAATCAAGGAATTGTTGCTATGTAACGTTCAACGAGAAGCACGACGTGTCGTCAACACCGTCGGACTACGGAGTATCTCCGTAATTCAGGGTCTCTCGACCCGACAATATTATGGTCGACGTCACAGCAAGAAGATTAGCGAGGAAGATTCGTGCGTATACCGGTCAGAGTAGTCGAGCAAGTGTATCACACGGCACAGACGGGCGCAAAGGTTCCTCCCTATGCGGCGACGAACGGCCAAACAAACAAACAATACTCCTTCCACGGACGCGATGCTGCTACGCGGCGAAGGAGCGATCTCCACGAGATATATAGCTCCACCACGGCTCTTCTCCAACCCGGGACGACGAAAACGGAGCGAAACGGCGCGAAGAGGAGCCAAAAAGCACGCCCGGGGGTCAAACGACCCCTCCCGGGTCAAAAGGGAGGCCGCGGCCCCGCTGGGACCCAGCGGGGTCGCGCGACTCCACTGGTCCACCCGCGAGGTCGCGCGACCCCGCCGGGTCACGCCCATCCTGGGGCCGCGCGACCCCGCCGGGTCGCGCCCATCCTGGGGCCGCGCGACCCCGCCGGGTCGCGCCCATCCCGGGGTCCCGCGACCCCGCCCGGGCCCGCTCCGGGCTTTCAAAAAAAAACAAACAAATTAAAAAAAAGATTTTTAACCCCCTCAGAGGGGTCATTTGGCCCTTTTTGGTGGCCAGAGAGGTCAAAATGGCTTTTTGCCACCCCACCTTGACAGAATCGGGGCAAATTCGTTCATTTGACCCCTCTGGGCCCTCCCGCCTTCTATAAATAGACCCTAAGGGTACAAGTGGAGAAGAGACACATCAGACACAGAGGAGGATTACGTACGTACGGAGCACTTCTAGCACTCGGAGCATCCAACGTTTGGAGTTTGTTCGTTTGTTTCAACCCGTGTGGGGTAAGTCCCCGGGTCTTGTATTTATGCCCCTACGGGATATATTTACATTTATACCCCTCAGTGGGCCATGGTGGTGATTATGCCTCTCAGCGGGCCATGTTTGTAAGTCTTTTCGTTCCGGGACGACTAAGTCACGTGGTTCTGTCTTTATAATGGCGGAATTACAAAAAATGTCCTCCCCGGGACCGTAAAAGACCCAAGTCCTATAATTTACAGTTATACCCTGCAACTTTTGTAATTGGGGCTACCTCTCGCTCCAACGTGGACTTTTGTATAGTCGACAACTCTCCGACAACCCTTGTACTCATTGGAATTATAAAAGCACTCAGCATGCTCTGTCTATCTCCTTTATGGAAGATTATGAAAAAATCCCTATCTTTCGCAAAATGGCATATATACCCCTCCTCCGGCCAAGTTGACAAACGAGCGCTTTCTATGAAACCCCTTGTCATCCTTTCGGTCTGGGAGTGTTGTTAGCTAAGTCCAGCACTCGGGTATCACCTCAAAACTAGGTTTAGGGTCTGGTAAAATTACCGAAATACCCCTGTGACCTAAAAATGGCCTCAGAGCCCTTGAAACCCTCCAAAAACGGCCTCCATGCCTTGGGAAGTCAGGAATTCGATCATACTTCCATTTCAACCCAGGAATTCCAGAAATGCCCCTGGCTTGGTAAATTACCGAAATACCCCTGGGGTGTAAAATTGCCAAAATACCCCGCGTGGTCCAGAAATCTCTCTACTTCTAAAACGCCTACGGCTTCTGCATCTTTGCATCCCTACTCTGAAATCCTAGGGTTTTGCCCAGACTTAACCCTAACCTAGTCAATATGTTGGTGGTGAATGAATGGAGAGCTCCCCGAGTGAGAGTGCCCTTAACATCCGAACCTATAGAGAGGAGTTTGGGGATTTCTTTGACAGTTAAACAAAGGTGTTCGGACGTTAAGCCGATGTAAATCAACACTGACTTCGGTCAGTGGGGAGAGGTCCAGCACCCGAACCCAAATCGTCTGATACGATGCGCACATACGGAATCACCCTCTACTTAGATAGGGGGGGGATGTTTCTTTTCAAAAAGAACAAAATCTATATTTTATCTACGATAAAAAAAGATTAGATTTTTTCCGTGTCTCACATACTGGCATGCCCGGTGGGACCTTTCCCGCCTTTCTTCTTTCTGTCAAAGAAAGTCTCCAAACCTTTTTTAAGGTTCTGATTTCCCTCCTCTTCCTTTTACAGGACGGGAAGAGGAGGGTATACGTCTCTCAACTCGTCTGAGAGCTACTCGCGCTTCTGCGCCCTTCTCCGTTTGTGCTACGCACCACCACCACCAACACCAGCAACAGCGATGGGTGCCGTTACTTACGGCCCCGAGATCGTCGCCAACCACGCCAGGCTCGGATTCCTGGCAACCCCACTGGTCTTCGGCGACTTCCCACCTGTCGTCGGCTCGCCCTTCTTCTTGGGCGTGGTACTGGTGGCTGAAGCCAGTTCAGTCATGCCTGCAACAACTGTCGGGGGCATCAGGCCCTCGGCCCCATCAACTGGCCGGGTTCGCCCGGTCAAGAAGACAGTCGCTGAGGGTGTCAGGCCCTCTACTGCAGCAACTGGTCGGGTCCGCCCGGTCAAGAAAACAACTGTCGGGGGTGTTAGCCCCTCGGCCCTAGCCACTGGCCGGGTTAGTCCGGTCAACAAGGCTGCCACTGAGGGTGCCAGGCCCTCGGCCTCGTCAACTGGTCGGGCTCGCTCGGCTAAGAAGACGATTATTGAGGGTGTCAGGCCCTCCATTGTGGTAATTGGCCAGGCAGACTCGGCCAGGAAGACTACTGGGGGTGTCAGGCCCTCGGCTCCATCAACTGGCCGGGTTCATTCGGCCAAGAAGACTACTGAAGGTGTCAGGCCTTCCGCTTCAGCTGATCGGCTTCGCCCGGTCACGAAGACAACCGTCGGGGATGTTAGGCCCTCGGCCCCAGCAGCTGGCCGGGTCAGTCCGGTCCACAAGCCGACTATTAAGGGCATCAAGCTCTCCGCTTCAACCGGCCGGGTCCGCCCGGTCAACAAGCCATCCGTCGGGGGTGTCAGGCCCTCGGTTTCAACAATTGGTCGAGTCTCCTCGGCCAACAAGCTAGCTTCTGAGGGTGCCAGACCCTCTATTGCAGCAGCCGGCCGGCTTCGTCCGGCCAACTTTTCACAGACCAAGGGTGTCAGGCCCTTTGTCTCAGCAAACGACCGAGTTTTCTCGGTCAACCAGATTACTGTCGGTGCTGCTCCTGCTCAACGGGGGCAACGCCGTCGCCGTCACGGCCCTAACTCCACTGCGGCTACCCTCAGAGGTACCGCCCCTACTCAACGGGGGCAACGCCGCCGCCGTCAGGATGATGCCATGCCTATGGCAGGCACCACCACCGCTGCCCCTGCTCAACGGGGGCAACGTCGTAGCCGCAAGGGTACAAAGCCCGAAGCGGCTGTCTCTCGCTCCAGCAAGACTGTAATCGTCGGAGACATTCGCATCCGGCTCGATGGAGGCGAGCCGATCCTATCACGGGATCGTCATGTCCCGACCATTCCTACCTCCAACCGCTTCGAGCTCCTCCGGCAAGTTCGGGAGGACGGAGCGAGGAAGAAGAAGCCTGCCGTACCGGCGGCAACCCAAGGCCCTCTCCAACGGCCCAAGCCACGAGCTGCCCGGTCAAGGACAGGGGGCAACCAGGTGTAGGAGCGTCAGCTCCACCTGAAGAAGATCTGGATCA
This sequence comes from Amorphophallus konjac, assembly GCA_022559845.1. NCBI lineage: Eukaryota > Viridiplantae > Streptophyta > Magnoliopsida > Alismatales > Araceae > Amorphophallus > Amorphophallus konjac. Next base: position 272,789,564 of record CM040118.1, on the reverse strand, counting down.
CTAAGGAGGAGGCCCGGATTATAAGGCGCGCGAGGGCGGAGGAGCCCTTCCGCATATCGGAGCTTCAGCGAATGCGGAGTCCGCCAAGCACTGAGGCCTCGACGTCTACAGGATTTACATCTCAACCCCTACGGGGGCAAAAGCGTCGAGGAGCCGGCAAGAAGGTGCGACCGACCTCCCCGTGGGCTAGTTCTACGCACACGGAGGAGGATCGCTCACCTCAAGCATCTACATCCCGAGTGTCCGTCTTTGACAGACTTGGGAGGCCGCCCAAGCCGGAGCGACAACCGCCCAAGAAAAAGCGGGTGGTCCAGGTGACCGATGACACAGTCAAAGTGTTCACCTGTTACGCCACCTCCGGCGACAAACAGCCCGAGAACACCTCGAGAGAGCTTGACCAACCTATCCAATATTTGAGGAAGTCAAGGCCGGTCTCCCGGATTCTAGCACAGACGCAGCAGGCGCCGGCTGTTGGTACATCTCAACACGAGCCGGCACGGCAAGAAGAGTGCCAGAAAGACGTCCACAGTATTAATGAGGACAGTCACTCCCGGCACGAAGAAGAGCAGGGGGAAGAGCCACGGGCCCCCGCATTGGAAGAGCTTCGACGGGAGAACCAAGAGCTTAAGAACCTGCTACAGTCGCTCTTGCGCGAAAAGGAGGTTCCTGCCCCGCCTCAGGCGACACTGGCTGGAGCGGATCAGCAGCCTTCTCCCATTCTAGCAGCAGCCAATGCCTCTGTCACAGCTGCAAGACTTCCAATGGCGGTGGACTTCGAAGTCCCACAACATGAAGCCAATGCGCGGTCATCTGCTACTCCTGCCGCAAAAAGCCTCATGGCGCAGAAGCAAATGATTGAACGCATTGTAGAGGCGAAGTTTGCTCAACATGGGGAGGGAGTGGCTACCGTTGATTTATACAGCGTGCCTTATCCCCTCCACCATCAATTCAAGAAGCTTCCGCCTGATTGTCCGAAAGCCCCGAAGCTCCAGAAGTTCAACGGGCAGGGCTCTCCGCATGGACACCTGGCCTATTACATGACGGCCATGGGTGAACTAGCCATGGAAGAGGCATATTTGCTGCGGTATTTCGCCACGTCCTTGACTGGCACCGCCTTCCAGTGGTATTCAAGGTTAAAGCCCAACTCAGTATCTGATTGGGCTGATATGCAGAAGAAATTTGTCGACCGCTTCCAAATGGTCGAACGCAAAGTCTCCCTAGCAGAGCTTTGTTCCCTTCGACAGAAGAAGGGTGAAAGAGCATTGGACTTCATCAAGCGATGGAGGGACGTCAGCATGCGCTGCGATAACCCTCCGACGCCGGAAGATGCGATCACCATCTGTCGCAGGGGTCTCTCGGCAGAAGTCAGCGAAAAGCTTCTGGGCTCAAACATCAAAAGCTTCGACCAGCTTAACACGGTGGTCGCGGAGATTGAGATGTTCTTTGCTGACCACCCTACACAAGCTTCTGCCAAAGGCAAATCCTCCAAAGACCGTCTGGCTAGCGGTAAGGAGGTGAATGCCGTGGACTTCTCCCCGACGAATGGAGATAAAGGGGAAGGAAAGTCCAAAGGAAAGGGCAAGAAGTCTGATGACAAGGCAAGCGCGTCCCGGTTGGCAGAGAACATGAAGACGCCTTATTCCTTCAAGAAAGAGCATACTAAAATGCTCTTTGATCTATGCATGAAAGAGCAGCTCATCACCCTGCCGGATCCGCGGAAGCCCGCGGAGGTGGATAAAACTGACGATCCTACCTATTGTGTGTATCACCGGAGGTTGGGTCATACCATCGGGGATTGCTATGTCTTCAAAAATATAGCAGAAGAGCTCATTCAAAAAGGTTTGGTAAACATGCAGGGCCATGCAGTCGACCCACCACAGCTGCATGCTTGGGGTCGATCGAATCAGTCGGCTAACGTCATCCACATGGTGGCGATGGTTTCGAGCTCCAACACCTCCGAGGCCGGGCCTTCAAATCAGCAGTCCTACACCGGCCCGGGGGCCGCCCCTTCTTCATTCCCTGAATGTCTAGCACTGCGGAGAGCCATTCGAAAAATCCGAGGGGAAATCCGGCAGTTGCAACTGGAACAGAGGCGCCAGCTGCAGTTCTTGGAAAGCATTGGTCAGCAGTTGTCCACTTTCCCCTTCGGTCCATTTGCCAGGGGGTTAGCTCCAGCCCACATACGGGAGACGGGTGTATCAGCTACCGGTCGGGCTCCGCTCACGGGTTGGCTCTCTGAGGAGTCCTCAGATTCATCTGAAGACGAGGAGGACTCACTGGAAGGCGAGGAGGCCCCACTTCAAGTCGAGCTCCCAGAGAAGTTATACTCCTTCCCTTGCGAGAAGACTCCAAACATCTTCTTCGCTTGCCAGCGGGCTGGACCAATAAGCCCGTAACCCATGGAGCAGACACCAGGTGCTGCTTTTCATCAGGGCTATTGCCCATATCATGAAGTTGTTGGCCATATTATCCACAACTGTGAGCCGTTCAAGGACCTCGTCGAAGACTTAATCAGGCGAGGGAAGATCAATATGGGTGAATTCCTGGTCGATCCACCGCAGCCACATGCACGGGAGAGCCTTCACTTCTCCGTCAACGTCATACATGCCTCGGCAGGTTTCCAGTTCCCCGAGCCGCAGGAAGAAGGAGTCAGCTCCCAGGGAGCCAGTTCCCAGTCTCCCAAATCCACACTATGGTATCCGGGGTGGCGATCATCTTATCAGTGTTCTTTTCCTAAGGAAGACACTGAGAAGATTTTTGACAAACTTCTGGAGGATGGCTGGGTGCTGACACATGACCCGCAGTCTTATTACAATGAGACGGCCAAGAGTCACCCCCGCTATTGCAAGTATCATGCAAGGGTGTCTCACCCTACACGGCAATGCCCAGAGGTTCAAGACTTCATCGAAGCCCTCATCCAGAGAGGGGTTGTCGATATTCAGGGGAACTCCATGACAAGGTTGCGTCTTGCAGAGGCCGCCAGGGAGACTCTCCAGCAGACCCGGCGAGAAACTAAAGCCTTCTCCCGATTAGTCCGACCAAGTGAGCCCGCGGAAAATGATGAATTCCCATTACTCACTAAAGGCAAGGCCACCTTTAAAGGGCCTAAGGTCCAGAACCCAGGAAGCCAAGCCACGGGAGAGAGTTCTAAAACCCGTCCCAGGTTGAGTCAACCTGGCATCGTCATAAGAAAGAACTCCCGGCCAGACAACAAAGGCAAAGCCAAGGTGTCAGAGCCTTCAGCCAAAGCTCCTGCCAAGTCAGCAAGGCCATTAGTCGTGGAGAGGACTCAACCTCTTGAGCCCGCAAAGGCCCCACTTAAGGCCTCTGTCAACCCAGTGAGGCCGCCAATTGTAGAAAGGCCTCAGCAGCTCAAGCAAGCCAACCCACCAGCCCAAGCAAAGTCGGTGGAACTACAAAGCCCCCAGAGGCTCCACTGTGGACTGGCAGAGTTCCAGGAGTTGCCTCCTAAAATAATTGCTCAGACAATCAATGCCACCTTCCAGACTCAGCCGGAGGAGGCCAATTGGACCAAGGTTGTCCCCAGAAAAAGCCGTGGCACTAAGGTTCCTAAGGAGCCAGCCCGGAGCAGAAAGCAAAATGCTGGGGGCAAACAAGCCCCACCGCCGAAGCAAACTCCTCTCTCTTCTCAAGAGGTGGCACGCCAAAAGAAGCAAGAGAAGAATCGCAGGAAGAATTTGAAGAGGAGGTTGAAGAAGCAAGCCGAGCAAGTAGCGGCTATGGAGGCCCCTAAGGAGCCAACTCCTCTACAAAGACTTCAAAAGCTCATAGATGAGCTAGAGGAGTACACTCCCCCTCGTCCCACCAGGGTCGTCACTTTGGACGAATATATTCCTTGGGACAAGCTTGGGCGAAAAGCCCGGCTCCTTCAATAGCTCCGGGAAATGGCCCACCGTCTTGAAGAAGGTGAAGACTTTCCAATCCCGGAAGAGCTCTCCTTGTTCTACAAAGATGAGGAGCTCACTATTGAGATGCTCGAGGAAATGCTGCAAGAGCACTCCTGCAACATGGTGGCGATCCCGCCGCCTGACAACATTTATTGCCCTGGGGCTGATGACACTGGAGGCAGGGCTCCTATGGCAACATATCACCGTCCCTCGGCAAGAAACGGCCGGGGACGTGGCCGAGGTCGTGGTCGAGGACGTGAACGTGAAGGTCCCTTAACTCTCGACCGTGTCATAATATTCAGAGGGGAGAAGCTGGGTCCTGTCCCAGAAACCAAAGTTCAGGGAATCCCTTTTATCCTCAGCCCCTCAGAGGGTTCAGGCCCCACCTCAACAGCTAAGCCGGGTGGTGTCTCTTTTACAATCACCTCCTCTGATGAAGAAGAGGAGTCAGCCAAGTCGCCAGTGCGCGAGGAGGCGTCAGAGCAAGCCAGTCCCTCCAACAGGGTCGAGACCGCAAGCCCAGCAGGTCCTTCTAATGAAGACCAGCCTGAGGAACCCTCGCCACCTCCGGAGGAGTCTTTCGCTCCGCTATTCCAAGAAGATGCGGAAGGCCAGAATGCGGAGGAGCGCCCTTCCAAGCGAGAGAAGCCTCGCCAGGTGCCGAAGACCCTGGCGGAGATCATTCCGCCATTTGACAAGACCCGTGCCAGGGCAGACCGCAAAATCATTCATCATATGAAGCGGTTCCCAACAAATGTCACCATTTGGGAGGCCATCGCCTGGAGCAAAGATCTCAGAGAGGCTCTTGTCAAGATACTTCAAAACCCAGAGGCATATGAAGCCCATGTTGCAGAGTTGCAAGCTCAGGCATATGAAGCACTCACAGCCAACATCTCCTTCACGGACAAAGACATGTTGTTGTCCTCTCCGTGTCACAATCGCCCCTTATATATGAGGGGGACGATCAATGGGCATGATGTGAATCGCATCCTGGTTGACGCCGGAGCAGCCGTCAACATCATGCCTTTGAAGACTTTCAAGTCTCTATACTTGGCACCTTATTTACAAAGGGTGACCGATGTCAAGATCTCGGGATTCAATCAGGGTTTCGAGGAGGCGCTTGGTCGGGTTGTGGTCAAACTAGCTTTGGGTGATTTTGTCACCCAAGCGACATTCTATATCATCAACTCCGACACATCTTACAAGGTGCTGCTTGGAAGACCCTGGCTCCATGAAAACTGGGTTGTTCCTTCAACTCTCCACCAGTGCATTAAATATGCCAAGGAATGGGAGCAATATACGGTCTTCGCAGATCAGGCCCCGTTCCACCCCAACGAGTGCCATCTGGCCGATGCTTCACTATATTTTGGGAAGCCCACTTTAGCAATCCCCGAGTCTTCAAAAGACAAAGGGAAGCAAAAGGTGGACCATGAAGTCGAGGAAGGATAGCTCTTCACTGTCAACCAAGATATGGTAAAGCTGCACAGGCTGAGCCTTAGTGCCGCCTCCAAGCCGACTCAACCAGAAAGGCGGAGTGTTGACTTCGAAGCCAACCTCATCAGCTAGATCATTGACCGAAGCATCTCCTTGCCTCCCAAGTGCCTTCAACTCTCGTCCCAATGGGAAGAACATGAGGTGGAACAGTTGAAGTCTTTCACAGTCTCCTATCAACGGAGAAGGAGACGCAACAAGAGCAAGGAGGACAAGCCGATCATCTTTTACAAAGGTGATTTAGTCCCACCGTGCCCTCCTGAAGATGACTTCGGCTGGGATACTCCCGCCGATGTGGCGCCAGAGCCAGTCCAGGAGATGGACGATATGCCAAAATACATCAAGGAGATGTGTAAAAAGCTGCACATCCCGCAGGCCTTGGACCCTGCGCGAGCAGCATATTTCCACCAGCTCTGGAATCCTCCGCAAGTCCGCGGGCAGCCTCCCTTCTCCCGCAAAGATACAAGGGGACTTGGCTATGACCAGGAGACGGACTTCGAGGTCTATTATGCAGTCAATGCTGTAGGACTGCTACCTCTTCATCATGGGCAAGCGGAAGTTGAGCTCAACATTGATGACTCTGTAAGGGAGTCCGGTGATGTGTCTACGACACCATCACCTTCATCGGGAGTCGACAACGACCACCCCTCAAAGGGTAGAGCAGCTCAGCCTGCTAACCATCAGCATGATGAAGCCAGTCCTTCGACTTCAAGCCACGAGCAAGAGCGCTTCGAAGAATTTGAAGTCTATGAAGGCAGCACTGATGATGAGGGAGACTTCGTCGACCTCCAACTGGCTCCACCGGAGCTTGAAGACGGTGGTCAAGCAACAGTGGATGAATTGATTGAGATCAATCTCGGAAGCAGAAGTGACCATCGTCCCACCTTCGTAAGCGCCCTCCTCAACGAAGATGAAAGGCAGTCGTATCGACAGCTCCTTGAAGAATTCAGGGATTATTTTGCCTGGACTTATAAAGAAATGCCCGGGCTCGACCCTTCTGTGACTGAACATGAGCTGGCAATACTTTCTACAGTCAAGCCAGTCAAACAAGCTCAAAGGCGTATGCGCCATGAGCTAGAGCTGAAGGTCAATGCTGAGGTTGACAAAATGCTCAACGTGGACTTCATAGAGCCTTGCATGTACCCTGTGTGGCTCGCCAACATAGTCCCTGTCAAGAAGAAGAACGACCAAGTCTGAGTCTGCATCGACTTCAGGGATTTGAACAAGGCATGCCCAAAGGACGACTTCCCTGTCCCAATCACTGAGACAATGATTGATATGACCACTGGTCACGAAGCCTTGTCTTTCATGGACAGGTCGTCGGGCTATAATCAAATCCGCATGGCAGTCAAAGACAAAGACCATACGGCTTTCCGATCTCCTAAGGGGATCTTCAACTACAAAAGGATGTCGTTCGGTCTGAAGAATGCCGGCGCAACCTATCAAAGGGCAATGACCAAGATCTTCGACGATATGCTACATGACCTTGTCGAATGCTATGTCGATGATCTGGTCGTCAAGACGAAGAAGCGGGAGGATCACTTGGCTGACCTGCGTCGAGTCTTTGAAAGGCTTCGACAGTTTCAACTTAAGATGAACCCGATGAAGTGCGCCTTCGGCGTCTCCAGCGGCAAGTTCCTTGGCTTCATCGTCAAGTACCGAGGCATAGAAATCGATCTTGACAAAATCAAAGCCATAAGAGGACTGCCTCCGCCTAAGAACTTGACAGAGCTCCGGTCTCTTCAAGGAATTATAAAAGCACTCAGCATGCTCTGTCTATCTCCTTTATGGAAGATTATGAAAAAATCCCTATCTTCCGCAAAATGGCATATATACCCCTCCTCCGGCCAAGTTGACAAACGAGCGCTTTCTATGAAACCCCTTGTCATCCTTTTGGTCTGGGAGTGTTGTTAGCTAAGTCCAGCACTCGGGTATCACCTCAAAACTATGTTTAGGGTCTGGTAAAATTACCGAAATACCCCTGTGACCTAAAAATGGCCTCAGAGCCCTTGAAACCCTCCAGAAACGGCCTCCATGCCTTGGGAAGTCAGGAATTCGATCATACTTCCATTTCAACCCAGGAATTCCAGAAATGCCCCTGGCTTGCTAAATTACCGAAATACCCCTAGGGTGTAAAATTGCCAAAATACCCCGCGTGGTCCAGAAATCTCTCTCTACTTCTAAAACGCCTACGACTTCTGCATCTTTGCATCCCTACTCTGAAATCTTAGGGTTTTGCCCAGACTTAACCCTAACCTAGTCAATATGTTGGTGGTGAATGAATGGAGAGCTCCCCGAGCGAGAGTGCCCTTAACATCCGAACCTATAGAGAGGAGTTTGGGGATTTCTTTGACAGTTAAATAAAGGTGTTCGGACGTTAGGCCGATGTAAATCAACACTGACTTCGGTCAGTGGGGAGAGGTCCAGCACCCAAACCCAAATCGTCTGATACGATGCGCACACACGGAATCACCCTCTACTCAGATAGGGGGGATGTTTCTTTTCAAAAAGAACAAAATCTATATTTTATCTACGATAAAAAAAAGATTAGATTTTTTTCGTGTCTCACAACCACAAAAGGGGGGGCCGGTCTGAGGGGGGGGGTTCCCCGCACGAATGGCAGTTTCGGCCGAAACCGATACGTTTCGGATACGAAAAACATACTAATCACTGTAGCTAGCCGAAACGGGTTAAGTGTATCGGTTTCGGGCGAAACCGATACTGGTTTCGGCCGAAACCGTCCGGTTTCGGGCGAAACACCCGTGAACTTGAGTTCCTCCCCCCCACCCCGATCGTTCTCAGTCGACGGCTGTGCCTGCGCTGCTGCTGCTGCTGCTGCCTGCTGCGAGCTGCCCTGCCGCTGCTGCTGGCCTGCTGCTGCTGCGCGCGCGCGCCGGCGGGATGACCTGCTGCGAGCCTGCTGCTGCTGCTGTTGCTGCGAGCTACTGCTGCTGCTGCGACTGCTGCTGGAGGTGGACAGGAGAAGCCAGCTGCTGCACCTGCTGACCTAATCCGGTCCAAGGAGAGGGAGCTGTGTTGGACAGCTTGAAGGATCATTCAACATTCATCAAGGAGGGTAAAATTTTGGAATACCTTAATGTAGGGTTTGATTATTTTGTTTTAGGTTATTTTGACTGTCATAATTTAGGGTTTCATTGTTTTCTTGTGTTATTGACGAATGGGTCAAAATTTTGAGATGAGCAAGGAGTGTAATAGCTAATGAAGCCCTAATTACTTCATAAAAATTGTGACGTTTGTCTAATTTGAGTTTCTTAACAACAATTGAAGGTTAATGAAGTTTCATTGACGAATTTGGAGTGGGCTCATGCTGGGATTATATTTTTATGAACGGTAATTAGAGCTTAATTAGTAATTAAGGCTTAATTAGTTAATAAAAATTGAAGCTTTTGTCTAATTCGCGTTTCTTAGCCACAATTGATGGTTGATTAAGTTTCATTGACGAATTTGGGGTGAGATCATGCTGGGATTTTTTTTTAAGGGTAATTAGGGCTTAATTAGTAATTAAGGCATAATTAGTTCAAAAAAATTGGGACTTTTGTCTAATTCGAGTTTTCTAGCTACAATTGAAGGTTAATTAAGTTTGATTGATGAATTTGGGATTGGATCATGCTGGTTTTTTTTTATGGAGGATGATTAAGGGTTACTTGGTAATTAAGTCCTAATTAGTCTATCAAAAATTGGGGCTTTCGTCTAATTCGACTTTATTACCCACAATTGAAGCTCAATTAAGATTCATTGACTAAATTTAACCTCTTTCATGACAAATTATCTTTTTTTCATTATACTTACAAGACATTATCTTTTACTGTCTTAATGCAGCATCATGTCTAGACGTCAACAAACACAGGAGCAGCAACGGCAGGAGGATCCAGGGTGGGCCCACATGTCCTTAGTTGATGCTAAGAGAAGGAAGGTTAAATGTAATTATTGTGGTAGGGAGATGTATGACGGAATTACCAGAGGAAAGAAACATTTGGCAGGGGTACGAGGAGAGGTGAGACAATGCGACCACTGTCCACGAGAGGTGTGAGAGGAGATACGCCAGTGCCTTCTGGGCAAAAAGGAGAGGATGCAACAAAGGGCTGAGGATGAGGAGGAAATTGCTTAGGAGATTTCTGGCAGAAGGGTTAGGAGGGATGATGATGAGGAAGGCACTGAAGATTCTGATCCGGAGCTGACTGAAGCAAGGGAGCGTGAAGAAGCCGCTCGAAGGAAAGGAAAGGCACCCATGGGTTCAAGAGGGACATACTCCAGTACAGCTGCACAACGTCCTGACGTTGCTGCCCCGCCCCCGCAGATGCAGAGAACAGGCCCCATGGACAGTTATCTCCACAGAAGGTCCCAGGCTACACAACCTAAGATCAAAAGTGCATTGAGAGGAGTTAAAAAATCTGCAGAAGTTGCAGGGCATGCATTTAAAAGCATCTGTAAATGGTTTTTTCATGCAGGTGTCCCTGCACATGCTGCTGAAAGTGAATATTTTCAACCTATGTTGGATGCCATAGCAGATGCTGGCCCTGGCTTGAAGGCGCCGTCACGTCGGGACATATACGGGCGTGGGCTTGAGGCAGAGGTTCAGGAGCTCTATGACTGGGTTCAAAGCTTCAAGCATATATGGATGGAGAGAGGATGCACTATTATGTGTGATGGTAGGACTGGTACCACGAAAAAGCCCATGGTTAACTTTTTGGTCTATTGCATCGAAGGTACAGTATTTGTAAAATCTGTAGATACATCAAATTTTGAAAAAATTGCCAATTATTTGTTTCATTTGATGGACAACATGGTAAGACGAAATTGGTGAAGAAAATGTTGTACAAGTTGTTACTGATAATGAAGCCAGTTATAAGGCTGCAGGGAGGAAATTGATGCATAAGCGCAGACATTTATATTGGCTCCCATGCGCAGCACATTGTCTAGATCTCATACTTGAAGACATAGGGAAGGACAAACATGTGAAGAAGACGGTTGAAAGGGCACAAAAGATTACCCAGTATATTTATGGCCATCCTAAGATATTGAACATGTTCAGGGAGCATGTAAGTGGGGGGCGAGATATTATCCGTGCAGGGCCAACCAGATTTGCTTCAAATTTCATTTCTTTGGAGTCTCTGCATAGGCATACTGTTTAACTCAATTATTACTTCTTTATCCTTATAATTATGATCCGTATTTGATTCAAATTTTATTTCTTTAGTTAAAAGCTTTCATGTACCACAATACCGTGCGGGAATACATCGACAAGGGCAATGTTGATGCTCAGATGGATTATTTGGATGTCTGTCAAATCGTGGACGACAACAAATTCTGGGGCAGAGTAACACGATACATGAAAGTAGTCACCCCCCTCGTGAAAGTCCTAAGATTGGTGGATACCTGTATGAGGCCATGGACCGTGCGAAATTGGAGTTGCAGGAGTCCCTTCCCAAAGAACATGCAAAGTGGTGGAAGATTATTGACCATAGATGGGACACCACATTACACCACGACTTGCATGCAGCTAGTGAGTGATTATTTGTATTTATACATTATTCTTTAGGTTATTTTATATATAACATTTAGTTAACTATATACAAATGCAGGTTATTTTCTGAACCCTCGATTCATATACGATGCCAATGCACATGTTGATGTCGAGGTGCTTCAAGGCACTTTAAAAGTCATTGGTCGTTTATCGAGGACACCAGATAAGAGGCTTCAGGCGGAAGTAGAGGTTGGCCTGTTTGATTTTATGAATAAGAGGTATAGAATTTACTTAAGTAGTTATGCTAATCTATTATGTAATTTTTGTAGATGAACAACTATAGAATGAGAATTGGGACGTATTCTGACTCCCAATTGCTATACGCAGTGGGAAGAGTGAGTCCAGGTGTACTTCATCTTTGTGCTTTCTTTGCAATTACATCTTGCTTAATTAATTTTTATTTACAACTTATATTTATTTGTTTATGGTTGGTTGGTGTAACAGCTGACTGGTGGATCATGGTGAATAATAGACAATTGGGCAGTTCTGCATTGGCTTTCATTGCAATCAGGGTGTTGAGTCAAACCACATCAGCAAGCCAATGTGAAAGAAATTGGAGCACGTTCAGCCTTATACACTCAAAGGTTCGCAATCGGCTAAAGGCTGATCGGTTAGAGAAATTAGTGTACTGCCACTACAATATGAGGTTGAGAATAAAGAATATGAGGTTGAGACAACAGCTGCGAGACAAACGCGTCGCCAAGGATGCCACCGCAGAAATTGATGTGGATGCCTTATTTGATGATGATAATCCCTTGCGGTCTTGAGTGGAGACACGAGCGCAGGTTGATGAGCCCGTTTTTGATGTTGATGATAGAAGATGGGCAGAGGACATACTTGATGAAGATGAGCCAAGAGATTCCGAATTCAGAAGAAAATCAAAGAGGGCCAGCGATACTCATGCGCACCAGTCTAGGGTTGTTGATGACACTGAGGAGCAGTTCGAGTTTGAGCCAGCTAGACACTCAGATACAGATAGCAGGCCAGTCACTCCTAGAATGGTCAAGCCACCGGTCTCCTTAAGAAGAAGTACATCAGTGCATGGGCAAACTGAGAGGACAAATGTTGCTGCTCGAGAGGACCCGTCAATTGAGCAGTTGAAGCATATTTATGTGAGGCACACGCCAAGGGATAAAGGACTCATGTCAAAGATCACTGAAAAATTGGCACTACAAGAGAAAAAAGCATCCCCAAACGCTAAAAAGCGATTAATTTCTTGTGGTGATGATGATGATGGTGATCATCCCGGAGGTGCTGCATGTGGTACTAGTGCTGCAGGTGGTACTACTAGATACAGTCAAGGTCACCGATGATATGATTCACTAGGTTACGAAGGTGGCCAACAGGAAGCAACTATTTATGGGTCGTGGAATTATGAACCATCATTCCAGTTCCATCCATATCCGACCAGTTCCTCTTCTCTTCCTCAAGAGTCTTATGCTGATACTGGATTCCAATCAAGCCAACCAAACACTCCAAGAGGGATCCAAAGAGGGATGCAGGACTTGGCTACCTCATTGTTTGGTTATAGTGAATATAGACCATACATGCAACCTGGTTATGGGTATCAACATCAAGGGAAGGACGATGAGGGAGAAGGTTCTTCTAGTAATTATTATCCATATTAGGTAAGAATCAATGAATTTTTGTAACATTTATTTTGTCTAATTTGGTTTATTGTACTGCTTGTATTAATGTACAATGGAATATTAGTTTAACTTTCACATGTTCAATGTTTGAAGTTCAATGCGTAGTTGTCTACTTCAAGGTTATTGCACTAACTTATACAGTCAAATGCATGTGTAATAGTTTTTGTGATTTTAAGTGTTTATTTATATTTTTTATGATTTTTGGAGTAATTTTTTAGAATTAATTTGATTTTTTTGAACCTTTTAAATGGGTTTCGGCCGAAATCGAGACCGATACCGAGTCGTATCGGTATCGGACTCGGCCGAAACCGAGTCCGAAACCGAGTTAGCCATCCATGGTTCCCCGAGCAGGGAGAAGAGAGAGAGGGAAAGAGAGGTCTCCCAGCAGCTCTGCCACCGGGGGGACCTCCGCCGGCCGCCGGCCGCACCGGGGGAGGCCCCCCGAGCCACTTGCGCACCGGGGGGGTTCCCCCCCGATCGACCCTGCACCTGGGGAGGCCCCCCGAGCCACTTGCGCACCGGGGGGGTTCCCCCCCTATCGACCCTGCACCTGGGGAGGCCCCCCAGTCTGCCTGCCACCGGGGGAGGCCCCCCGGCCTCCTGTGCACCGGGGGGACCCCCCCCCCCCCCGCCTCCTGCGCCACGGGCTTCCCGATTCCTCCTGCTTGCTGCTACACCACCGGGGGAGGAAGAGTCGGAATAGGAAGAGCCGGGGAAAGGAAGAGTCAAGAAGAGTTATCTTCGCCAAAGCTCCGGGGGACCTCCTCAAGGGCCTCCTCCACCTCCTATAAAACCCAAGGCTTGTTCCTGCGCAAAGGGAGCTTTTTTGAAAAAGGGGAGAAGAAGAACTCCAGGAGAAAAGGTTGCTGAAAACTGCAAGGAGGTGAGAGGAGAAGGGCGCCCTCCTCTCTATAGAAAGTGTTTTTTTTGAAGTCTTTACAAAAAAGCCCTCGTGACAGGGCTATATGTAAAAAATACCCCCATGTGGGGAGTTCATGTTATTCCAAAGAAGAAAGAGATGAATCAATAAGTCCTACGAATCCATGAAGTTCTTAAATTTTACTTTGGCATATTATGAAATCACAAAAATACTTTTTACTGCCCGGAAGTTGCAGAAATACTTTCTGCTGTCCAGAAAATTACAGAAATATCCCCAGTGGCAGAAAATTGTAGAAATACCCCCCTAGTGGCAAAAAATTACAGAAATGACCCCTAGTGGCGGAAAAATTACGAAAATACCCCCTAGTGGTAGAAAATTACAGAAATGCCCCCCTAGTGGCAGAAAACTGTAGAAATGCCCCCTAGTGGCAAAAAATTTACGAAAATGCCCCCTAGTGGTAGAAAATTGCATAAATGCCCCCCTAGTGGCAGAAAATTGCATAAATACCCCCTAGTGGCGGAAAAATTATGGAAATGCCCCTAGTGGCAGAAATTGCAGAAATGCTCCCTAGTGGCAGAAAATTACGAAAATATCCCCAATGACGGAAAAATGACGAAAATGTCCCTAATGACCAGGGTTTGCCAAACCGTCCTGGGACGGGCCGAACCGCCAGTCCCGGAGCGTCCCAGGAGGAAATCGGGACGGCCGCGCCGTGGTACGTGGCCGGGACGCATTGGCCCGCACGGTCCTATGTGTCCCGCTACGTACCATGCCGGTCCGTGGCGGGACCGGGCCGGTACGTGCGGGGCGGCCGGCTCGTGCAGGTTCAACATTTTAAGGCAGCCGCAGGCGTGGCTGGGCAAAGCAGGCGAGGGGCGTTGCAGCGGTCGTCGCCGGTGAGGGGCGGTGCAGGGCGGCGATCCACGGTGCAGGCCGGCCGGGACCGACGATCGGAGGACTCTGGCAAGGTAAGTTGAATGTTTTGATTTATTTTTTTTTGGTCAAAAGGGGGGAGGAGGGTGGCCGGTGGGTGGAAGAAGGCGGCGGTGGACGGTGATAAGGGGCCATGAGAGGGCGGTGGAGGGCGGAGGAGGGTGGAGGCGCCGGGAGGCCGTCCAGGGGTGGGGGCGGTGGAGGCCGTAGAGGGACGTGGGAGGTGGGGGGGATCGTGGATCAATGGAGGGGGTTCGGCCACCGGCGCCCACGGCCTCCCACCGGCCACTACCGCCCCCCTCCGGCCCCGGTGGGAGGCCGGTGGCCAGCAGGGGGGGCATGTGCACTATAGATACTGCGGACATCGCGCCACCGGCATACACAGATTTACAGAGCACCTTGCGGGAGTGGGACGGGATTGCCGTGCATGCTCCTTAGTTCCAGAAGATGTCCGAGATTACTTTCGGACAAAGTTACGGGAGGGATATGTTTCTCGTAGCAGAGCCGGGGCATCGTCTTCTACGGCCAGGGTACCCCCACCACCAGCACCGGGCGGATCAGGACATTCCTCCACGTCCAGAGTTCGACCAGCACCAACACCAGCACTAGTCGCACCAGTAGCAGATGATAGACTTGAATGTATAGATGTAGTTAGGCTTTTTTTAGAGATTTTCATGTATCCTCCACCGCTGCACATGACCCATTATTTGTGCAGATGGTTACATATTTTCAGACTCACCCACATGCACGTCCACCCACTAGGATAGAGTTAGATTATACGGGTCATACGTCTGATGTATCTGATTCTGATTGGGATTCGGGATTCACAGATGAGTCAGATGAGTGAGTTTTGGCATTTTCTACTTTATGAGTGGAGTTAAATGATGTCATTATTATGTATTTGTTTGCTTTAAGAAGTGTAATATGTTATGAGTGGAGTTGAATGATGTCTCTTCAAATAAGATGTTTAATTAAGAAGTGTAATATGTTATTTTTATATATTTAATTATATGTAATTTAGTATGGTTCTATCTTCACAAAAAAATAACTCAACATTATAATATTTTTAAATTTATATATTATTTACAATTTAAATGATTTTTATTAAAATTTTATTTTTTATAATTAAAACTTTAAAATTTTGAAAATTTTGAAAAATCTCGTCGTCTCGCCGAGCGTACCAGGACGCTGGGACCTATTTGTCACCCTTAGAAGTCATTTGTCACCCTTAGGATATATTTGTCACCCTTAGAAGCCATTTGTCACCCTTAGAACCTATTTGTCACCCTTATGACCTATTTGTCACTCTTAGAACCTATTTGGCACCCTTAGAACATATTTGTCACCTTTAAGGCCTATTTGTCACCCTTAGGGCCTATTTGTCACCCTTAGAAGCCATTTGTCACCCTTAGGCCTATTTGTCACCCTTAGGACCTATTTGTCACCCTTAAAAGCCATTTGTCATCCTTAGGGCCTATTTGTCACCCTTAGAAGTCATTTGTCACCCTTAGGGCCTATTTGTCACTCTTAGAACCTATTTGTCACCCTTCACCCTTAGGACCTATTTGTTACCCTTAGAAGCCATTTGTCACCCTTAGGGCCTATTTGTCACTCTTAGAACCTATTTGTCACCCTTAGGGCCTATTTGTCACTCTTAGAACCTATTTGTCACCCTTATAACCCATTTGTCACCCTTAGGGCCTATTTGTCACCCTTAGGACCTATTTGTTACCCTTAGAAGTCATTTGTCACCCTTAGGGCCTATTTGTCACTCTTAGAACCTATTTGTCACCCTTACAACCTATTTGTCACCCTTAGGACCTATTTGTCACTCTTTGAACCTATTTGTCACCCTTAGGGCCTATTTGTCACTCTTATATCCTATTTGTCACCCTTAAGGCCTATTTGTCACCCTTATAGGGTGTTTGGTTGTTATTTTTTCTCTCTTTTTTCTCTCAAATTAAAAAAAAAAGAGTAAGAGATCCTCTAACCTCGTTTGGTGTTCCTTTCCTAAATTTTAGGGAGAGAATCTCATCCCATGTAAACCTTCCTAAAAAAAAAAACAGGTCTAGAGTATTTTTTTTTAAATTGCCAAGGACGCCTCGGGATTCTACCTCCCTTCCACGCGCGACCCCCCTCCCCTCCCCCGCAGCTCCCCCTCCCCCGCGGCTCCCCCTCCCCTCCCCCGCGATCCTCACCTTACTGTAGGCTGTAGCTTTGCTACCCGCCCTAGCATCACGTCATGGCAGCCGCAGCCCTCCGCCCTCCCTCTCGTGGCAGCCGTCCGCCCTCCCCTCCCTCTCCTCTGTCGTGGCAGCCGCAGCCTCCGCCCTCCCCTCCCTCTCCTCTGCGCCGTGGCAGGCCTTCGCAGCCCTCCGCCCTCCCTCTCCTCTGCGCCGTGGCAGCCCTCCGCCCTCCCTGCACCGCCTTCCGCCACAGCCCTGCATCGCCCTCTGCACCGCCCTCCGCCCACACAGCCCTGCATCGCCCTCTGCACCGCCCTCCGCCCACACATCCCTGCATCGCCCTCTGCACCGCCCTCCGCCCACACAGCCCTGCACCGCCCTCTGCTCCGCCCTCACAGCCCTGCAATGCCCTCCGCCCTCCCTCTCCTCTGCCGGTTCCCCCCTCCCTCTATTGATGATGTGTTCCCTCATGTGTTCATGGATGGCATCGTCTTTAATTTCTGAGACTTGCCTGTATTTTTACCTTGCCATGCATGTATACACTCCGCCCTCCCTCTGTTTGTTTCTTGAACGATGTCTATGTTTACCTTTTCGTTAATGGCATTGTTATACATGCGAAGTTCTTTCACGAAGATGGAGCATGACATGAGGGTGATATATATATATATATATATAGTCGGTGTGAGTGAACCAAGATTTGATGAGCGCCCACAAATTTTTATATGCAATTGAGCTGACAGGTCCCAATACATCCAATTGCCTACGGCTATGAATGGAGATATAGAATTAGAAAGATAATCTAAAATATTGGTTAGTTATATATTTTGTTGAATTATAATTTTTTTAAACATCATGTTCGAAATCTCATGGTGTAGTTATTTTTATTTTTTATAAATGAAAACAATCTTCATTGAATTGTTATTTTAATAATTTTTAAATTATGGAGAGTTGTCTGCCAAACAGGTCTACACAAATTTTAAAAATTATGACGGTGCTGTCAAACAGGGAATGTCAATTTTCATCAATTTTAAAATTTAAGTTAAAAATTGACATAGCATAATTTTTTAGATAGAAATAGTTTTAAAAAAAAATCGTTCCCAAACACCCCATTAAAACCTATTTGTCACCCTTATGGCCTATTTGTCACCCTTAATAAGATGTTTAATTAAGAGGTGTGATATGTTATTTTTATATAATTACTTATTTGTAATTTAGTATGGATCTATGATCACAACAAAATAACTCAGCATTCTAATATTTTTAAATGTATATATTATTTATGTTTTAAATGACTTTTTATTAAAATTTTATTTTTTATAATTAAAAATTAAAAATGAAAAATCTCGTCCTCTCGCCGGGCGTACCGGGACGCTGGGCGTACCGGGCCGTGACCGGGACGGCCGGGACGGCAAACCCTGTTAATGACTAAGAAAATTACAAATATACCCTCCAAAGAGGGAGAACTACAAATATACCCTCGGAAGAGGGAGAATTATAAATATACCCTCGAGAGAGGAAAAAACTGTGGATACATCCCCTGAAAAGGGAGAATTGCAAACAAACATTGCGAACGTGCCCCGCCTTGAGGCGTGGGGAGTCTTTAGGGGTGGACCCATGACATTAGGGCCGACATTGTGGTCGAAATCTTTGGCAATTAATCAAAGGTGTTCGGACTCGTCCGATGTAAATTAACACCGACTCCGGTCGGTGGGGAAAGGTCCTGCACACGAACCCTAAATCGTCTGATAAACCCAAAAGCGCGGAATTAACAAGTATACCAAAATATATGCATGTTTATCCAACGAAATGGATGCCCCAAAATTTCGCGTGTAAAACAAACCCGAAAGATGAAAGGGTGGATTTGACAACTCTAGTAAGAGGTGAGAGTCAAACCTGAAAGCCGATAGGCAAGATGGGTTGGCAACCCGAAAGGGGCATGCATGGGCCAGACCCGGTTGAGACAATAAGTAAGTGGATTTAACACTCCAAAAGGGACATGTGAGTTAAATCCGGAAGTCGATAGGCGAGATGGGTTGGCAGCCTGAAAGGGGCATGCATAGGCCAAGCCCGATGGGACTGAAAGGACGGATTTGATACCCCGGAGAGACACGCGAGCCACACCCGGGAAGTTCAAAATATGGGTGGAGCTGACATGCCAGGGGACGTATGAGTCAACTCTAAAAAAGGAATGGATGGACTTGACAGTCTGAAGGGACATAAGGGTCCAATCCGGAGTTGAAAATGTGACCGGAATTGAAAATGTAAGTAGGGTTGACGAGTCAAAAAACATATGAATCAACCTTACGAGAAAGAGAGACGGATTTGATAGCCCAAGAGGGACATATGAATCAAATCCAAATGTTCAAAACACTGACGATCCCGGTGGGACAGAGTATTGCATGACAATGTCGGGATTATAGCCATGACGTCCCGGTGGGACTGGATGTTGCATGGTGACGTTGGAACTATAGCCATGGCATCATTATAATGCACTTGCCATCACAGGGTGAAGTCGCTGACTTGGCATCATTATGTTGCAGAAGGTTTTCTTTTTTTTTTCACATTACCAACATCATCGCCCTTTCGGACTTTCGCCGAGGCTAGCCCCCTTTAGCTTTTTTCGATGCACCCTTGCAGGTTTTCACACCGAGGGGTTACCCACTTTTACCTGAGACGCCCTTGCGGGTTTTCACCTCAGTCGGGTTTATAGCCTTTTTACCCTTAGCCAGCCCTCAGATGAAAGGTGACTAAGTCCGCTGGGGCATCAATATTTTTAACCCCATTTTTTTAACCTGAACCTTCGTTGAGAGGAGGTATATCCTGTGAGGACTGTTGCTGAAGCTCATGCGGTGGCGCATGGTAGAGCTTCATGTGCTTGCCATTAAGAGGAGGGAAAGGATTATTTCCCTTATGGTCGATGACTGTGTAGGCGCCTTCATAGACCTTCTGAATGGCGTAGGGTCCACGCCAGTTAGGCTGGAGTTTGCCATTGGATCTTCCTGCCAAGACCTATTTTTCTTTAATCATGACAAGATCGTCCTTTTTGAATGCCCTTTGCTTGACCAGCTTATCATAAGCACGTGTCATGCGGGCCTGATACACTTGCAAATGCTTATAAGCTCGAAGTCTTTCGCCCTCTAGATTTGACAATTCCTCGAGCCTTCTTTCCATCTCCGATTGAACTTGGCCTAGCAACCCAGTGTGGACAGCAACGCAATAGGATGCCAGTTCAATTGCTACGGGGATCACTGCTTCAGCTCCGTCGACCAAGGAGAATGGGGAACAACCCGTAGGGGTTTTGCAGATAGTCCGATAGGCCCATAGGGCTTCGTGGACCTTTTTCCCCCAATCTCGTTTACGGCCACCCACTATCTTGGCCAGCAACTTGCAAAGGGTTTTGTTAAAGGCCTCGGCCAACCCATTGGCTTGAGGATTGTAGACCGACGATGTCCTCCAATCGATATGAAACTTGGCCGCCAGAGCATACATGGTCTTGTTTCTGAATGGTGTGCCGTTGTCCGAGATGATCCGACTGGGGGTGCCGAATCTGTATATGATGTAGTGCCTCACGAACTGGGTAACTATTTCACCTGTAACTTCTCCCAGCGGAATTGCTTCTGCCCATCTGGAGAAATAATCAGTGGCGGCTAATATGAACTTGTGACCTTGAGACGAAGGCGGAAATGGTCTCACAATATCCATGCCCCATTCTGCAAACGACCAGGTAGGCGCAGTTGGATGGAGCGGATTAGCCAGCCTTCGAGGCACCGGCCCAAATGCTTGGCATTGGTGACATGTACGAGCATAATGGTTGCAATCTTCGTACATAGTGGGCCAGTAAAACCCTTTGAGCTTAATGTTGTTTTTCATTTTCGCCCCCGCCTGATGAGCCCCGCACAATCCAAAATGGACTTCGTGCATCACGGTTCTCGCTTCCTTAAGTGAAAGGCACCATAGGAGGACCGGTCGGTCTTTTTCATGGACGAACCTGAAAAGTAAGCCGTCGATCAGCTGATAAGATGTTGCCCTGTGTAGCAGTTGCACTCTCTGAGCCCGATCGGAAGGAAGCCAACTTTTTTTTATCTTTATAATCAGCTCACACCAGACTTCTTCTTCCGGAGCATTCTCCTCTTGAATGTTGTTGACCTCATAGATAGTGAGGCCAAATTCTTCGTCCAACACACTTGGCATGAGCCTTCAGTGTCTAACGGTGACATTCAACTCTCCTTCAAGCGGGAGTTTTAAGGCTATCGCTAATTTCGCCAAAGCGTCTACCTAGGAGTTATTAGTCTTTAGAATATAACATATTAGGGAACCAACTCCTTCTTCCGGACGTCATAGTCACCCAAAACCTGTCGAATAACAAGCTGAGAATCCCCGTACACTTTGAGGCATTTAATGTCCATCTCCAGTGCCAACTGGAGTCCGATAATTAGCGCTTCATACTCCGCTTCATTGTTAGTCAACGACTTCATGAGAGCACAAGAACTATGGAGAATGCCACCTTGCGGAGATACAAAAACTATCCCAACGCCAGATGCAAAGTCTGTGAGGCCGTCGGCCCTCTTGATTGTCCGATAAGTGCCATTTAAGTATAATTCCCAGGACAGCAAGTCAAGAGTGAGAACATCATGCTCTAGCTGCGGTGGGACGACTTCAACATGCTTCCTTGTTTCCGGCAGGGGCACTAACACCTCTTCATCATGCAGCTCGGTGTTGACTGGCAAGTCTTTTGGCACAGGATGTGCGGCCAAGAACTCAGCAATCCCTTGCCCCTTAATTACCTTGCGTGAGACGAAGGTGATGTCGAACTCCATAAGGATAAGCGCCCATTTTTCGAGCCTACCGGAGAGGGCGGGCTGGCTGAGAAGGAATCTGAGTGGATCCCACTTTGAAATGAGCTCCACTCGATGTGCCAAAAGATAGCATCTTACTTTCTTGACGGCGAACACCAGAGCTAGACACATCTTCTCTGTGGGCGCATAGCAATGCTCGGGCCCGATCAACTTCCAGCTAAGATAATACAGCGGTTGTTCTTTACCCTCTTCATTGATCTGGGCTAGAAGTGTCCCCAAAGAGGCATCCATGGCAGCAATATAGAGAATAAGGGACTTTCCCTTAACAGGTGCTCCTAGGACCGAAGGAGTCAGCAGATACTCCTTAATCTGCTCGAAGGCCCTCTGGCAGTCTTCGTCCCATATGAAGGGTGCTCCTTTCTTCATCAATCTACCGAAAGACAGACACCTTCCAGAGAGGTTAGAGATGAACCACCTAATATAAGCCAGTCTTCCTTGTAGAGATCTGAGCTATGTCAAATTCTTAGGCGGAGGCAGTGCTCTTATGGCTTTAATTTTGTCAGGGTCAATTTCTATCCCTCGGTATCTGACAATAAAGCCAAGAAACTTGCCACTGGAGACGCCAAAGGCAAATTTCATTGGATTTATTTTGAGCTGATATTGTCGAAGCCTTTCAAAGACTCGTCGCAAGTTAGCCAAACGATCCTCTCGTCTTTTAGTCTTGACGACTACATCATCAACATAGCATTCGACAAGATCATGCAGCATCTGGTCGAAGATATTGGTCATCGCCCTTTGGTAGGTTGCACCGGCATTCTTCAAGCAAAACGACATTCTTTTGTAGTTGAAGATTCCCTTGGGGGATCGGAAAGCCGTATGGTCTTTATCTTTGATGGCCATGTGGATTTGATTATAGCCCGATGACCCGTCCATGAAAGACAAGGCTTCGTGACCGGTAGTCATATCAACCATTGTCTCAGTGATTGGGACAGAGAAGTCATCCTTCGGGCATGCCTTATTCAAATCTCTGAAGTCGATACAAACTCGGAATTGGCCATTCTTCTTCTTAACGGGGACTATATTGGCGAGCCACACAGGGTACATGCATGGCTCTATGAAGTCCACGTCGAGCATCTTGTCAACCTCAGCATTGACTTTCAACTCCAGCTCGTGACGCATACGTCTTTGAGCTTGCTTGACTAGCTTGACTGTTGGAAGTATTGCCAGCTCATGTTCAGCCACAGAGGGGTCAAGCCCAGGCATTTCTTTATAAGTCAAGGCGAAACAATCCTTGAACTCTTCCAGGAGCTGCTGATACGCCTGCCTTTCCTTCTCACTAAGGAGAGCACTTACGAAGGTTGGCCAATAGTCTTCTTTGCTTCCGAGATTGATCTCAATCAACCCGTCCACAGTTGCTTGGACGCCGTCTTCAAGCTCTGGTGGAGCTAGTTGGAGGTTGACAAAGTCTCCCTCATCATCAGTGTTCGCTTCATAGACTTCAAATTCCTCGAAGCTTTCTTGCTCATAGCTGAAAGTCGAAGGGCCTCCTCTGTCTTGCCAACACTCGACGGGCTGAGCTGTCCCTCCATCGGGGAGGCGACCATTGTTCACTTCTGGTGAGAGTGACATTGACGTCTCACCGGACTCCCTCACAGAGTTGTCAATCTTGGGCTCCGCTTCTGTTTGTCCGTGAGGACGTAGCAGTCCCATGGCATTGACTGCGTAATGGACCTCAAAGTCTCTCTCTTGATCATAGCCGAGTCCTCTCGTATCTTTGCAGAAGAAGGGAGGTTGCCCCCGGACCGGCGGAGGGTTCCACAGCTGGTGAAAGTATGCTGCTCGCACAGGGTCTTGGACTTGAGGGACATGTTGCTTTTTGCACATTCCCCTAATGTGCTCCGGCAGGTCGTCCATTTCTCGGACTAGCACTGGTGCATTGTCGGCGGGAATATCCCAACCAAAATCATCCTCAGGAGGGCCTGGTGGGACCAAATCTCCTTTATAAAAGGCAATTGGCTTGTCTCCCTTGCCTTTTTTACTCCTCTTCTGCTAGTAGGAGACTATGAAAGTCTTCAGTTTCTCCACCTCGTGCTCTTCCCGCTGAAACGAGAGCTGAACACAATTGGGCGGTAAGGAGATGCTCTGGTTAATGACCCGGGTGGTTGGCTTCAAAGTCAACGTTTCGTCTTTCTGACTGAGTCGGGTTGGAACCGGTTTTAAGGCCTAGCCTGTGCAGTCTTACTAAGTCTTGGTTGACCGTGAACAGTTGTCCTTCCTCAACTTCAGAGTCCATCTTTTACTTTCCTTTGTCTTTTGCGGACCCGAGGATTGCTAAAGTGGGCTCCCCAAAATACAAAGAAGCGTCTGTCAAATGGCATTCATTGGGACGGAACGGAGCTTAGTCTGCGAAGACGGTATGCTGCTCCCCCCCTGACATATTTAAGGCATTAGTGCAGAGTTGAAGGAACAACCCAATTTTCATGGAGCCATGGCCTCCCCAGCAGCACCTTATAAGATGTGTCGGCGTTGATAATGTAGAATGTCACTTGGGTGGCAAAGTTGCCCAAGACTAGCTTCACCTCAACTCGACCGAGCACCTCTTCGGAGTCTTGGTTGAACCCCGAGATTTTAATAGCATTCACCTTCTACAGGTAAGGTGTTAAATACAAAGACTTGAAAGTCTTCAAAGGCATGATGTTAACGGCTACTCCAACATCGTCCAGAATTCAGTTCACATCATGCCTATTGATCGTCCCTCACATATATAAAGGGTGATTATGACACGGAGAGGACAGCAACATATCTTTGCCGTAAACGTGATGTTGGTTGCAAACGCCTCATATGCTTGGACCTGTAATTCAGCGACATGGGCTTCATAGGCCTCAGGGTCTTGGAGTAGTTAGATAAGAGTCTCTCTCAAGTCTTTGCTCCAAGCTATGGCTTCCCAGATGGTAACATTTGTTGGAAACCGCTCCATATGGTGAATGATCCTGCGGTCCGCCAGAGCACGGGTTTTGTCAAATGGCGGGATAATTTCTGCCAGGGTCTTCGGCGCTCCGCGAGGCTTCTCCTGCTTAGAAAGAGGCTCCTCCCTTTGGCCCTCCACTTTTTCTTGAAATAGTGGTGCCAAAGATTCCACTAGAGGTGGCAAGGGTTCATCCTGTTTGCCCCCGTTGAAAGGACCTGCTTGGCTTGTGGGTTCACCCCTGTCAGAGGGACCCGCTTACTCTGAAGCCTTATCCCGCACTGGCGGCCTCGTAAGCTCTTCCTCTTCGTCAGAGGAGTCAAGTGGAAAGGGGACACCACCCGGTCTTCTCCTGGAATGGGGCCCGAACCCTTTGAGGAATCAAGAATGAAGGGGATACTCCGTACCTGTATCTCCGGGATAAGGCTAAGCTTTTCCCCTCTGAATAATATGACTTGGTCGAGAGTCAGGGGACCTTCGCGGCCGCGCCCTCGCCCTCTGCCACAGCCTCGGCTATTTCTCACTGGGCGACGCTGATATGTCGCCGTAGGAGCCTAGCCCTCGGGGTTATTGGCCGGAGTGCCTTGTCTGGAAGGGGAGTTGATATTATCGGGCGGCGGGATCGCCACCATATTACAGGAGAGCTCTTGCAACATTTCCTCGAGCATCTCTGCAGTGAGCTCTTCGTCCTTATAGAATAAGGAAAGCTCTTCAGGGATTGGGAGCTCTTCACCCTCTTCAAGACGGTGGACCATCTCCCGAAGCCACTGAAGAAGTCAGCTTTACGCCCAAACTTATCCTAGGGAATATATTTGTCCAGAGTGAGGACCCTGGTGGGGCGAGAGGGAGTATACTCCTCCAACTCATCTATGAGCTTTTGTAGCCGTTGTAAGGGAGTTGGCTCCTCAGTGCTTTCCATAGCCACCGCCTGCTCGGCTTGCTTCTTTAACCTCCTTTTCAGATTCTTTTTGCGATTCTTCTCTTGTTTCTTTTGGCGTGCCGCCTCTTGAGAAGACAGTGGGATCGACTTCGATGATGAGACTGACTTGCCCTCAGCGTTTTGCTTTCTGTTGCGGGTCAGCTCCTTAGGAGCCTTGACTCTACAGTTCCTTCTTGGGGTAACCTTGGTCCAGTCAGCTCCTTCTGGTTGCGCCTGAAAAGTGGCATTGATCGCCTGAGCAATTATTTCTGACGGCAGCTCCTGGAACTCTGCCAGGCCAAAGTGAAGCTCTTGGGGGCTTTGCAATTCCACCGGTTTTGCTTTAGTTGGCGATTTTGCATGTTCGAGCTGTTGAGGTCTTTCTACAATTCACGACCTTGTTGGCTTGACAGGAGATTTGGCTTTGGGCTCCCTCGCCCTGGCTTTGCCTTTATTGTCTCGCCGAGGGTTTCCCCCTGCAACGATGCCAGGTTGACTCAGCTTGGAAAGGGACTTGGAACCTCCCCCCACGACTTGGCTTTTTGGGCTTTGGGCCTTAGGCCCCTCGCACTTAGCCTTGCCTTTAGGGTTTGGCTGAGAGCTGCTGCCCATAGACTTACCCCACTGGACATGCTGAGAGGTGGGCTTGGACTCTTACAGCTAGACTTGCCCCTATTGGGCATGTCATAGAATCTTCTCGGCGACCTCTTTGAGACGCCGCCTCGCCGTCGAATTCCCCTGCGCATTGATTTCCCCTTTTTGGATGAGGGTCTCGATGCAATCTTGGACTTCCAGGCATTCCCCAGTGGGGTAAGACACCCTAGCGTGATATTTGCAGTAGCAGGGATGACTCTTGGCCATTTCATTGCAGTAAGATGGCGGGTCATGCACCATCACTCGACCTTCTTCTAGGAGCTTGTCGAAGATCTTCTCAGTGTCCTCCTTGTGGACAGAACACTGATAAGAGGGCCGCCATCCCGGGTACCACAATGTGGATTTGGGCGGTTGGGAACTGACTCCTTCCTTTCTCGGCTCAGGGAGTTGGAATGCAGCCGAAGCATGTATGACATTGACGGAGAAATTCAAACTCTCATGTCTGTGTGGTTGTGGCGGGCAAACCAATCGCCTTATCAAGTCCTCAACGAAGTCCTTGAAGGCCTGACAATCATGAATGATGTGGCCTACAGCCTCGTAGTATGGGCAATAGCCCTGATATAATGCGGCGCCTGCTGCTTGTTGACTGGGCGACGCCGGGAGGTCTAGTAGCCCTTCACGACGACACGCGAAGAAGGTTTGTAGGGTCTTCTCACGAGGAAAAAAATATAACTTCTATGATTCCTCGTCCTCAGATGAGTCGAACGATTCCTCGGAGAGCCAACCCCCCGACCTAAGAGGAGTCCAGGCAGTGGCTGATACACCTGCCTCCCGCATATGTGTTGGAGCTAGCCCCCTGGCGAATGGCCCAAAGGGGAAGGTAGCCAACTGCTCATCGATGCTCTTCAAGAATTGTAACAGCCGTTGTTGTTCCAGCTGCAGCTGCCGGATCTCCCCTCGAATCATCTGAATGGTCCTCCGCAGTGCCAGGCACTCAGGTAATGAGGAAGGAGCAGCTCCGAGGCCAGCATTGGGCTGTTGATTTGATGGCCCGGCTTCGGATGCATTGGAGCTCGAAACAGTTGCCACCATGTAAACCACGTTGGCCGACCGATTTGATCGGCTCTCGGCATGAGGCTGTGGCGGGTCAACCGCATGGCCTAAGTGCCTAACATATTTATCAGGCCCTTCTGGATGAGCTCTTCTGCTATGTTCTTGAAGACATAACAGTCCCCGACGGTATGACCCAATCTTCGGTGATACACACAATAAGTAGGGTCGTCCGTTTTATCCACCTCTACGGCTTTCGCGGATCAGGTAGGGTGATGAGCTTTTCCTTCATGCACAAATCAAAGAGCATCTTTGTATGCTCTTTTCTGAAAGAGTAAGACGCCTTCATACGCTCCGCTAACAGAGCCGCATTTGTCTTGACATCGGGTTTTTTGCCACTACTCTTTGATTTTCCTTCCCCCTTGTCTCCATTCGTCGGGGAGAAGTCCACAGAGTTTACCTCCTTGCCGCTGGCCAGGCGATCTTTGGGGGATTGGCCTTTGGCAGAAGCATGTGTCGGGTGATCAACGAAAAATATTTTAATCTCCACTACCACCGTGTTCAGCTGGTCAAAGCTTCTAATATTTGAGCCCAGAAGCTTTTCACTAACTTCCGCCGCTAAACCTCTGCGACATATGGTGATCGTGTCTTCGGGAGTTGGAGGATTATCGCAACGCATGCTGACATCCCTCCACCGCTTGATGAAGTCCAACGCGGTTTCACCCATTCTCTGTTTGAGGGCGCAGAGTTCCGCCAGAGAGACTCTGCGTTCGGCCGTCTGGAAACGGTCTACGAACTTCTTCTGCATATCAGCCACTGAGTTGGGCTTCAGTCTGGAATACCACTAGAAGACGGTGCCTATTAGAGATATGGCAAAATACCGTAGCAGATATGACTCTTCCAGCGCCAGTTCACCCATGGCCGTCATATAATAGGCCAGTATTCATGTGGCGAGCCCTGCCCATTGAACTTCTGGAGTTTTGGGGCTCTTGGGCAATGAGACAGAAGTTTCTTGAATTGATGGTGAAGGGGATAGGACACGTTGTACAAATCAACAGTGGCCACGCCCTCACCATGTTGAGCGAACTTCGCCTCCACAATCCGTTCGATCATCTGTCTTTGAGCCATTAGACTTTCGACAGTAGGAGTGGCAGACGATCGCACATTGGCCTCATGTTGTGGTGCTTCGAACTCCGCCGCTACTGGTAACTTTACAGCAGTAACCGAAGCATTGGCCGTGACTGGAATGGGAGGAGGCTGTTGTTCCATCCCAGTGGGCGTCGCTTGAAGCCGAACATGAACCTCCTTTTCACCTAATAGTGCTTGCAAGAGGTTCTTGAGTTCTTGATTTTCGCGTCGGAGTTCTTCCAATGCGAAAGTTTGAGCCTCTCTTCCAGGATATTCCTCGTGCCCTGGGTTGTTGTCCACATCGACACTATGGACATCCTCTTGGTGCTCCTCTTGTCGCACCGGCTCAGGTTGAGATGTTCCGACAGCCGGTGTCTGCAGCATCTTCGTAAGAACCCAGGAGACGGGCCTCGACTTCCTCAAGGTCTGGAGAGGCTGATTTAATTCTCCTGAAGTGTCCTCCGGCTACTTGTTAGTGGAGGACGTATAGCAGGTGAACACTTTGACAGTGTCGTTGATCACCTGAATCACCCACTTCTTCCTGGGTGGCTGTCTACCAGACTTGGGTGCCATCCCTAGTTTGTCAAAAACAGACACTCGGGACGTAGAAGCCTATGTCGAACAATCCTAGTCCGTGTGCGTTGAACTGGCCCACGGAGAGGTTGGTCGGACCTGCTTGCGAGCTCCCTGACGCTTCCGCCCTTGTGGGCATTGAGTCTGAGACCTCTAAGAGGTCGGGAGCTAATCTCGATGATGGATTGTCGGGTTTCGCACTTGCTGCAGCTCCGACATGTAGACAGGCCTTTCTGACCTTGCCTGTCTGATGGCTTGGGCCTCCTCTTTGGTGACCCAGATCTTCTTTATCTGGAGCTGACGCTCCTCAGTCAGATTGCCCCCTGATTTTAATCGGGGAGCTGCCGCCCTGGGTCGAGACGATTGACCTTGGTTTGCCGCCGGTACGGCGGACTTCTTCAGTCTCGCTCCGTCCTCTCAGACTTGCCGGATTGGAAGTGGAGATGGTCGGGACCTGTCGATCCTGAGGTATAATCAGCTCACCTCCGTCGAGTCGAATGCGGATATTTTCGACAATAACAGTCTTGCAGGAACGTTATGTTGCCGCCACAGACTTAGCGCCTTTACGGCTATATCGTTGTCCCCGTTGAGCAGGGGCAGCATCAGAAGTGGCCGCCACAGACTCAATGTTATTGCGGCGGCGGCATTGCCCCCGTTGAGCAGGAGCAGCACCAATGGCGCTCGTCATAGGCGTGGCTCTGTTGCAGCGGCTATGCTGCCCCCTTTGAGCGGGGGCAACACCTCTGAGGGTGGCCACTGAAGCGTAGCGCCATTATGGCGCCAGCGTTGCCCTCGTTGAGCAGGAGCAGTACCAATGGTAATTTGGTTGACCAAGAGAACCTGGCCAATTGCTTCGACAGAAGGCCTGACACCTTCAGTCATCGACTTGATGACCGATCGGACTCGGCCAGTTGTTGAGGCAAAAGGCCTGACACCTCCGGTCGCTGACTTGGTGACCAAGGGAACTCGGCCAGTTGTTGTGACAAAGGGCCTGACACCCTTGGTTGTTGTTGCTGAAGGCCTAACACCTCCAGTAGTTGTAGGGTTGGCCAAGAAGACCCGGCCGGTTGCTAAGGCGGAAGGCCTGACACCTTCAGCCGTTGGTATGTGGGCTGAGTTGACTCGGCCAGTAGTTGGGGCCAAGGGCCGGGAGCCCTCGACGGTTGCAGTAGCAGGTGCGGCTGAACTGGCTTCAGCCACAGTAACAATGCCTAGAAAGAAGGGTGAGCCGACGACTGGCGGAAAGTCGCTGAACACCAAAGGGGTCGCCAAGTATCCGAACCTGGCGTGATTGGCGATGACCTAAGGTCCGTATGTGATGGCGGCCATCGTCTCCTTGCTAGTGTTGGCTTTGTTGGTCGTGGCACATAGCACGAGCGGAGTAGCATGCGAATGCACAAAGAGCCCTCAAGTAAGCAAAGGGTGTATGCCCTCCTCTTCCTGTCCTGTGAAAGGAGGGGGAATCAAAACCTTGAAAAGGTTTGGGGATTTCTTTGACAGAAAGAATAAAGGCAGGAAAGGTCCCACAGGGCGTGCCAGTCTGTTGGCATCAACGAATAAGTATATATATATATATGTGTGTGTGTGTGTGTGTGTGTGTGTGTGTGTGAGTGTGTGTGTGTGTGGTCTTTTCAAAAGAACATTATAAGAATTGCACATAGAGGGGCTGTATAAATAGCCTGTGCTAAGTTTATTCCGTGGGTGCGCATCGTATCAGATGATTTGGGTTCGAGTGCTGGACCTTTCCACACTGACCGCAGTCAGTGTTGATTTACATTGGCCTAACGTCCGAACACCTTTGTTTAACTGTCAAAGAAATCTTAAGGTCCTCTATAAGAGTCCTGATACCGAGGGAAGGCTTACTTGCACGGCTGAAAGCTAGTTTCCACTCACCACCAAAGTATTAATAAAATTAGGATTTCACCAAAGGCCACCAGGTTGGGCAAGAAACCTTGTAATTTGAGGATATGACTGTAATTTTGCAAGAGCCGTAGGCGTCTTTGGAGTGTTGGGAGGCTTTCTGGACTCTAGGGACATTTTGGTAATTCTGGGTTTCTAGGGGTATTTTGGTAATTTTGTAGGACTCAAGGTAGGCTTAGGGTTCAAGACCCTACTTAGGCACAAAGGGTAGTTTGACGAAGTCTTTGAGTGGTAGGACGACGATGGGTTTCATAGAAAATACACACGCTTTCGTTTCTGAGAGAGAAGGGTATATACACAATTTTTGAAAATCAAAGGCTCATTGGTAATTTCTTTGACCAACACACAAAGGAATGGCTGAGTGCATTCATGATCCATATAAGTACAAGGTTGTCGACGAGTTGTAGATTGTACATAAGAGGTCTCCGCAGTGACGCGGGACATAGGGGCATAGCCCTAATTACAAATGGTTGCAGGGTAAACTACAAATAATAGGACTTGAACTTTCTCGCAGTCTCAGGAAAGGCGTTTTTGTAATTCCCCGTTATGTGATGTAATTATATAATTTTAGCCATCCCAAGTGAATAGAAAATTACAAGCATGGCCTTCAGAGGGGCATAATTACAAACATAACCCTCAGGGATATAAGTGCAAGGCCCGAGGTATTACATACCCTTGATGGGCCAAAACAACGAACAAGCTTGCTCCCGAGAATGTCTCAATCTCTCGATTTTCAGCCTCTTTCTTTGATCTTTGTGTGTCTTCGTGTGTAGATGTCTCCTTCTGGACCCCCGAGGGTCTATTTATAGAAGTTGGAGGGCCACCGGGGTTGATTTAATCCGTACGGGGTGGACGGGATGAAAATGACCCCGGAAGGGTCCTTTTTTCTCCTTTTTTTCTTTTTTTTCTTCAGTGAGAGAGAGAAGAGGCGGCGGGATCAAATGACCCCGGGGACTCCACCCGGGGTCATTTGACCCCAACGGGTCCCACCGGGATCAAATGACCCCGAGCAGGTCCCCCCGAGGTCACTTGACCCCGGGCGGCCCCACCGAGGACTCTTGACCCCAAGCGGGTCCCGCCCGCGGTCCGGCAACCCCAGGGGGGTCTGCCCCGACCGCGTGAGGGCCGTCCAGGGTCGGGCGACCCCGCGCGTCCCCCCATCTTCTTCCCTGCATAAACCCTACCTTTCGGGCTTTTTCAGCAGTCTTTCGCAGCACACCGCGTGGAGAAAGGAGGAAACGTGCCTCTTGTTCGTTGTCGCCTTCCTCGTGCCGTCGGTGGGAAAAAGGGGATTTGTGTTTGTCCGAGCTACGTGATACACGTGTATTGGACTTCCCCAGAGGTGTGTATACCCTCTCTTGCATCCTCTTTCTTTGCTGCAAGGATTTTCTTTAATCACCCTGAACATCCGAGGGAGAAATTCTCGCCTCTCGAGACTCGCCCGGAACCACACGATCCTGATAATCGTTGTGGATTTAATCCGGTTCTCAACCACCTCGTTTGCTGCGAGGGGTTTATAATTAAAGTAATACACGGGCCACAGAGTCCCGTCGTGTGGAAATATTCCACAAAACGGTGGTACGCCGAATGTTGAACCTCGACCAACTCGAGAGGAGTGTCTCGATTCCTTCGAGAAAAATAACGGGTTCAACATTTCTTTATAATTTTCTTGATTTTTTTCAGATTTTTCTGTTTTTTTCTGATTTTTTTAATTACCTGAACGCAGCCGATTTCGGCCAAAACGAAACCGATACGTTTCGGTTTTGGACCCGGCCGAAATCGGATCCGAAACCGAAACTACCATCCTTGCCCAGGTCATCCAAGATGTTCCGTTCAAGGTTTGGGTTTGAAATAATTGTGCAGTCAATTCATTCTAGCGAAAGTTTGAATAGCTGATTACTATAATATGCGACCACCTATTATAGGAAATAAGTACAGAGGACAATAGAGCTTGTGATATCATACATTGGCCTCAGCTGCAGGGTTGACATTCCCATTAACTGAAAATGCACCACCAAGAATGACAATCTGCCCAATCTTTGTTGGAAATTTAGGATCCAGTTGAATAGCCTGTTTCATGGACAGATAAATGAATAACAGACCCTGAAGAAAACACATGCATGAGAAACAAGAACAGACCAGTGCAATATTTGTAAGTGGTCCGAGCGCTACAACAGTAACTTTTCCGGGGTATAAATTTGCTTGGTGAACAAGGAAAGCGGCAGCAGACTGTTCAATTGGTTTTCCCTTTGGCGAGGGGAAGTTTTGGTTTCCAAGCCCATCGGCGCCATGGACAAAATCAGCAATTCGAAGCTTTGTACCTTTCTTTCACAGACAAAATCAAAACTAAATAAGGTAATAGGCAGCAGAAATAACACAGTGCTGTTTCACACTCTTTAACCTGTACAGAGGAAAATGGAGAAGAATAACTAAATCAATTTGGGGACACTTTAATACAGCACTAAGAATATTTTACAAGTCCACAAGCAGAATTCATACAGTGTCTTCAGCATGGGCTCCTGAAATAATATCCAATACCTCAAATACTCAGAATAAGTGAACAAACAAGTTACATATACAAGCATAGGATCCCCTGCAAGAATTACACTCCTGGCAACAAAATGGATATGACACCAGAAAATGCCAATTTCACAGAATGATGAAATATGCCCACTTGACCACCCAAATTACACTAACGCACTCTACTGGAAGTACTAGGCAACTAAAACATATTTGGCACCATATCTTCACTTATAGCATCTCAAACATTTTTATCCTCTACCTGGATAGCCTCCTGAAGGTGCTTGCTTGTTCTTTTCACATCATAGGACACAAGGTGTACATGCAAAACAATCCACTACACCTCAGGTGCAAACATCCACCATCTACTCCAATATCATAGCATATTCCACTGCCAACTATTCAAAACATATGCACTTCATTCATCAAATAATACAAGTTTCACCACAGTGGTACCAGTTGTTGGCTTCATCAGATGTAATGACCTTCTATGATTCATGTGACAAGGAACTGGAAACATGCAGTTTTAACAAAGCATTTTAAGACAGAATGTCGGACACTGATTCAATTTAGCCATGCACCACAGGAGTTTGTAAATTGGTTTTTCACAGCTTTCAAGTGATTTAGAAGACTTGCTTACACAAAATTTTGAAAAGCATCAGATTCTAGAAATAGAAAATCATACATTTTTGAGAAGAAATGGCCCCTCATGAAATTGAAAAATCATAGGCATAAACAGGAAAAGTACACAACAGAAAGAAAGGAAAGCAGAATGAAATAAAGGATGTTGTCTGAAATGATAGCTCAAGGACTTCATACCGTTATTGTTACATGTGAACCCTCAGCAACAGGAATATCATTTCTTCCTGCAACTTCCAACTAGACCGGGTAGACAAAAATCAATATAACTGGTAGAAAGAGGTATCAATTTGAGTAGAAACTAAAAGCAAAACTATGCAGTCTCAACATAATCGCTAACAATGCATGGTAGGAATGACTGGGTCAAAAGACAATTGGTTCTGAAATGAACTGAATACATCTCAGCATCACATTGGAAGTGTTGGCTAGAAATGGTTTAAGAATACAAAAAAAAATATGTTTATATTATTTGGCAACCATGAAAGCAGATGAGATTAAAGATTTCCATGAAGGGCCCATAGTTTATATCTCTACACCAATCCAGGAAAATGTGAGAGACATGAAAATTCAATTTTTTTTGGGCAAGTGGGTAGTACCACTATTGTATAAAATGAAAGGAGTGTGAATATAGCCAAAAGTACCCAAAACTCCCTATACATACAAAGCCATTGTGAACCACACTAAACCCCAGCAGAACAAAAAGGGGTGA
Source organism: Amorphophallus konjac (assembly GCA_022559845.1). Lineage (NCBI taxonomy): Eukaryota > Viridiplantae > Streptophyta > Magnoliopsida > Alismatales > Araceae > Amorphophallus > Amorphophallus konjac. The sequence goes on along the minus strand of CM040118.1, from coordinate 272,755,159 downwards.
GTTATGTGAGTTCACATTACAGAGAATCTCCGCCCACTCTCTCACTCTAGCACAAATAAAGGCAAGCACACTCTCTCACATCAAAATTCAAATGCCACTTCATAGACACAATATGCAGACAACTGTAACCATTTCAACCCATCCCTATTTATCATGTATCCCAGGCATTGAATGTACCAAGCTGGTGCCCCAAAGATTGAAGAATCAAATCAGAACCTGGGATTGGTTGTGCATAATCTCATCCTATTTTAATTCTTTAATTGCAGATCATCAGTGCACAACTGGTAAATGGAAAAGATGGTGACAGAGGCTGCAGAAGATGGAAGTGGAGGCATCATCAGCCTACTCCTACAAGTTGTCTTCTGTTGCTGCAGGGACAACAGTGAGTTGCCAAGTGCTGGCATCAGTGCCCTCCTCCCCCAACTTTTTTTTTCAGTTTAAATTGGGAAATTAGTTTCCCCTTTGCCAATGTACATTGGGATCGGCCAATCCAATGAATCATAGGTAATTCATCCAAAAAAGGAAAGGAAAAGATGATTGGATCGAAGAGACAGCTCCAAGCAGGATTTTAGGAATGATACAAGACAACATATCATCCAAGTTGCTAGCTGTTGGACTAACCAAAAACACAGCATGCTGGAGATGGGAATGATATGTTCTTCAACCAACGTCTAATCCTTAAAAAAGCAATGCAATGAAGGACCTCCACTATAAAACAGAGTAATACTTCTCACCAAGAGCACCAACTTGTCTACTATCTCTTGCCTCCACAGTGACTCTGAATATCAAAGATGTTGAAGTCCAATAACATCTGTTGAAATGGGCACGCAAAAATCTAAGTTGTGCACTGTTTTCTACAATCAGCAAAATGCGGAAAGAGTCAAAAGGGACTTCAATGCAACATCAATGAGGATTCTACGGTCATAACTGTACATAGCAAGGTCCCCAACTCTTAGGGGAGTTCACTATTCGGTTTGATCCAAAAACCAAACCGAAGCAACACAATTTGGTCATCCAGATTCTTGGATCCTGAATCCTCCATCCCATGGTTGAGATCAAACATTTGAAATCTACTCTAAGTTCCACAAGTGGATAGGCTTTCCAGGTTTATTAGGAAGTTTGGGCTTTAGAGGCCCATTAATACAGGTTAAACCAAACCAAACCGATTTTGGTTTGGTTTCAAAATACTTGGTTTGGTTCAGTTCGATTTGGCATCTAATTTGGCTTGGTTTGATTTCTAAGAAATTCTCTCTAAACCAAACTGTGAACACGCCTAGCAGCTCTGCAGTCAATGAAAAGGGAATGCAATGATGAGGAATTCACTTACACAAGTATACTAATGCAAATTCACGGAAACTGGCAACAAAACATACAACAACGGGTAGACATGGCGGCAAACAGGACCCGGGTCGTGATTCAGGTAACTTCGCACAATGAGAAGTTATACAGAGCTAAAAAGAAGAATTGAAGCTGCTTGTTCAATTTAAGCAATGGTTCTAAAATGTATTCCACGAATATAGATAGCTTGACGCCTGAGAGATGAATTCCGCAGCAATGGATCCCAATTGGAATTCTGGTAGACAGCACACTGCTAAAAATGGCACCTAAGGAACCAGCTAAATGTTGTCCATCTATCTTAAGTTTGAGCAACCTACACGCAACTTCATCCTTGAGACAACTGAAAGAATCTAGAAAACACATCAACATAAATTCAATAAGGCAAAAATAAAATCTAATTATGGCGCCAGTTCTTCGGTAGGGGACAATGCAGAGGGCCGATCCAATAGCACATTTCGAAACCTGGGGACACCAACAGGTCCTCCAGTTCGGTCGAACGAGCTCACCAAGTGCAGGGCATTCCTCGTAGCCAGAGTGGTGTAGACGTTGCCGTAGATGGTGGTGAGCCCCACAACCTCGATCTCCGGAGACTCCAACGCCACGAATATCGCCATGGCATCATCTGGGGGGAGGGGGCACGACAAATTGAGATGAAGAAGGGCGATAGAGGGCGGGTAATTGAGATGGTTGTTCTTGTTCCGGAGGAAGAACTGGGGTTTCGCCGCTCCTTACCGATGCCGGGGTCGGTGTCGATGACGATCTTCTTCCGCTCGGCGGCTTCTCCCATGGCGAGAGAAGCAAGACGACAACCGGCGATGCGGGTGTGCGTGCGTCCGTCAGAGGTGACCCTCGGCACTTGAACCGCGGACTATATGGTATATGGCCAGTTATAATCTACGGAAGGAGTTGGCGTTAATCTCAGCCGCCCATCGAGTGTATCTTGTATTTTTTAAAAAAAATTGTGAGATCGATGGATTTCACCTTTTTCTAACCTGACGAACAAGTCAAACTTGACATGGGATTGTTAAAGAACTCTAAAAGTGAATAATAATTTTTATTACTAACACGTCTCATTATTTTTTAAAGTTTTTTTAATGTTGGTGCATGTTTACTTAAAAAGAGATTGTGGCGAGCGTCCCGATAGTCAATATTAAGATTTTTTACATCAAAATTATTATTAGACGTGAATTTATAAAAAATAACTCCTGAAAATATATTACCAGATATATCACTATATAAATCTTAATTGTGTAAAAATATCATCATAATTAATTTCTGTAGATGAAATAACGAATATTCAAAAAATATGTCAATATTCTCGTCTGGATGTTAAATGACAAATATACCCTCAATTAACTCTCTGTGTGTGAGTTAGAGAGACAGAGAGAAGAGGAGGGGGGACGCTGGAGGGGGTTTCCCCCTCGGGCGTCGGTGCAGACATAAAATAGGGGGGAGAGAGAGAGAGAACAGGGAAGGGGAGACGTCGGAGGGGGTCGACATCCTGCCAAGGATTTAGAGAGAGAGAGACAAGAGAGATGGAGATGGGAGAGAGAGAGAGAGCGGTAGGGAGGGGAGTGTCAAAGGGGGAGAAGGGAGAGAGACGAGAGGGATAGAGACAAGAGAGAGAGAAAGCGGCGGGGAGGGGGTGGTGCCAGAGGGGAGAAGGGAGAGAGAGAGTGATGTAGAGAGAGGGGGGAGGGGAGAGGAAACGTCGAAGGGGGTCTCCTCCTTCGGCGTCGGCATCTTGCCAAGGATGTAGAGAGAGAGACGAGAGGGATAGAGAATGGAGAGAGAGAGAGAACGGTGAGGATGGGAGGATGCCGAAGACAGAGAAGGGAAAGAGATAGCAGTGGGGATGGGGAGGGTGCTGGAGGGGAGAAGGGAGAGAGAGAGTGATACAGAGAGGGGGGCAGGGAGGGGAGAGGAAGTCGCTCCGTGTGGGAGCGACTTTGGCCTGAAGTCGCTCCCACACGGAGCTACTTTAAGGTTTAAACTTTAAAAAAAAATCATCTGCCCACCCCCTCTCTCACTCTCACTCTCCCTTCAGACGCCCTCCTCTCTCTCTCTTCCCCTCCCCCAACCACCCACCAGCTCTCCTGCCGCCCCCCTCTCTCTCTCACTCTTGGGCCCTCCTGCACCACCGCCGCCGTGGTACAGGTGGTGCCGACCATTATTGTCACGCCCCGATGCGGAATCTCGGGACGTACGGTTAGAAGCAAGCGAGCAATATATAATTTCGAACCATTGCAATCCATTGCACTAAAGGTTGGAAAAGTAATAATCAGAGTTTTATTGAAATAAGGTTGAGTACACTGGGTAGAACGACTACAACCAAATAATAAGTAAAATGCTAGAACAATCTCTCACTAATGCTAAGGGTACAAACTGACTCAATAAACTAAAACTATCTCTCGATATCACTCCAGTCCATCCCCGACAAGTTCGTCACCTGGAAAGAGGGGAAACAGTAGGAGTGAGCTAAACACGCTCAGTAGATAACCACAAACAGGTTTAAGTAATTAACTATTGATTTCCAATTTATATGAAATGCAGTAAATAAAGAATGACGATAGAATATCTTGCAAGGTCAAGAAATATAGCAATTTATCAAGTAGTGAACAAGTAGAGTACAATAGAGAATTTGGCCAGCAATATGTTACACATGTAACCAAGTAAATACACACGAGTCGAGTATCAAGAGTTTGTCATAGACGTAACAAGTCAAGTCAAGTATTCAGGTGCAATGCCTCACCCTTGTCATAAACATCCCAATGGGCTCAATATCTTTTCGGGCGCTCTCCCCAGGACCAGACTGGGCCCTTATGATGCGTCGGCATTTCATTTCAATTGGATCACCGATCCCCCGTCTAGACATAGTCAATTATGGCCAATATAATCAGATGAATTTCTGTCGGGTATAAGATGTAAAGGACGACACTTGTCTCCTCTGATTCAAGAGTATAAACACGACGAAAACCCAAAACAAGGTAGTCGTACGGCGAACACCGGGCCGTACTCTCATGAGTAACGAGTCACGGGGTCAAAAATGAACGGTTGACAGTAAGCCGTTCGAGAGAGAGAAGTAAGTTCTGAAGAACGAATATACGAACCACTCGGGTCGTATTTTTAAGAAATACGGTTCAAGAGAATCCGTATTAAGTATAACGATAATATCTAATTATAAGATAATTTATGCAAAGTAGTTACCGGGTTGCCAATAACAATTAAACCAACTAATTTCAGTTTAATGTCCATTGGTCAATTCCGGGCTCAAATATGACCGAAGGTTATCCAAGGGTAATCGGTCAATTTATCAAGTTAAAACGATAGTTATGATGTAACCGTAATTTACCACGGTAAAAATGTCTCACGGTAAAAAAATGTGAAGTTTACCGGATAGAGTGTCCGGTTAATTGGCCAAAGACTTGCCATAAGTCGGCCAGTAATATTTTGATTTACAGTAATTTACAGAAATTACCTATGGTAATTAACCAATTTATCCAAAGTTACAAGTGAATTACAATAGTTTCCACTTTAAACAATTTATCAAAATAGATATTGCAAATAACAGAAATTTACTCATGTCATTATCTGTTATTTATATGGATTGTCAAATTTTACTAATTAACATTTTTAATAGGTCAAAATAGTAAAAATCAGGTTTTCTGGAAGTTAAACGGATGACAGTGGGCCGTTAAACCTACTGGTTGTAAAACGGTTATCTATGGGCCGTTTTAAGGGTAAAAGGATACTACGGTTATAGTGGGGCCGTGTATCATGTAAAGCGGTCGTTTTCTAACCGTGTATATAAAATACGATAAAATGATAATACTACTAATTTCATTCTAAAGCGGTCTCTGGTTGACCGTTATTCATGTGAAATGGTTAAAATTGGGCCGCTTAAAGCAATTAAGGCGGTTAGTTCTAAGCCGTCTAAGAGATAAGTGGTCCGGTTGGAACCGTCTTTCTTTGTAACACGGGAATAGCGAAAACAGAAGTATAATCCGGCAATGAGGGCTTCAATTCATGGGTTTAAGCATGGAAAATCATGAAATATGCAAGCTAACATGATGCCCTATCATTCCTTTTATTGAATTCAAGTTTGTGCCATGGTTACCTACCTTAACCGATGAAAATAAGAGAAAGCTTGGGGAAGAAGATGAATAGTGGTCTTGCAAAACTTCACAGCAGCAAGACAGCAGCAAGAAATCCTTAAGTTGCTTAAGAGATGCTTAGGAATGCTTCCTCTATTTATAGGTTTGTAGAGAAGTGTTTAAACTTCTCACGCGGGCTGGTCAGAGCCGCAATTCCCTTGGCAGTGTTGAAGACGTGTTTATGCCAACCCAAACACGGTTTCACGTGTTCCACAAGGTAAGGTTACCCTTAATCTAAGCCTAATCCCATAGATTAAGCCATTGTTAACTAAAACCTTCATTTAATGTCACTAAACGATTTTTAATGAAATTGACCCAGAAGACAAAATTGCTAATCAAGACGTGATTTTTATGGAATTTTATCACGAGGTTTAATGTTAATCTCCCAATCTTAAGATTAAAATAATAATTTAACCCAATGTTCAACGGTTTAGTCGATAGAGAGAGTTTTTGATTTTTTACCGATGAAACTCCAGAAGACAAAGTTGCTAAGAAAAATACTCTCTATCAGATGTGATTTTTGCAGATTTTTCCAAGGTAGTTATATTTTCGGGTGAATAGTGTTTTTCGCGTTTTTAAGTCAGGCTTAAATCACTGATTAAGCCATGTAAATGATTTTATTAGGGTCAGGTACAGGAGACCAAAGTGTTTATCATGGTGTTTACTAATTAACTATCATTTTTCAGAATATTTACACGATAGTCAAAAACATTTACTATTTACTATTTACCTCAGTCACTATTCAACATTTACTATTTACGAAATTTAATATTTGTACAGAAACTCGGGGTCTTACACCCTCCCCCACTTAAAGAATTTGGTCCTCCAAATTCACTGGACCAAAATACAGTAAAGGAAAGATAGCTCACCTAGAATAGGTCGGGATAACGCTTCCGTATAGCGTCCTCGGATTCCCATGTAGCTTATTCTATTCCACGCCGACTCCATTGGATTTTGACCATCGGAATGGAACGATTTCGAAGTTGTTGCTCCTTTCGATCCAGAATTTTCACTGGTCTTTCTTCATAGGATAGATCCTTTTTAAATTCAAAGTCCACATGTTGAATGATGTGACTAGGGTCGTACACGTATTTCCGAAGCATAGATACATGGAATACGTTATGTACACCAGATAATTGAGGAGGTAAGGCCAATCTATAAGCGACTTCACCCACTCGATCAAGGATCTCAAATGGACCAATATACCTTGGGCTTAACTTGCCATAAATACCAAATCGACGAATACCTCTTGAAGGAGATACTTTTAAGAACACATGCTCGCCAATTTGAAATTCCAAATCTCTTCTCCTATTATCAGCATAACTCTTTTGCCTTGATTGAGCCACAAGTAACCGGTCTCGGATAATACGAATATTTTGTGATGACTCCGAGATAAGATCCGGTCCAAGTCATTGCTTCTCGCCAACCTCATCCCAACATAATGGAGAACGACAGCTCATTCCATACAAAGCCTCGAAAGGTGTCATCTGTATGCTGGCTTGATAACTATTGTTGTAGGCGAATTCTATTAATGCTAAATGATCGCTCCAACTTCCACCGAAGTCGATCATACAAGCTCTCAACATATCTTCCACTATTTGATTAGTTCTCTCGGTCTGTCCATCTGTTTGCGGATGAAATGCAGTGCTAAAATTCAGACGGGTACCAAGAGATTCTTGCAATCCCTTCCAGAAATGAGATGTAAATCTCGGGTCTCGGTCAGACACAATGCTGACTGGAATACCATGAAGTCTAACCACTTCCTTCAGATATAATGCTGCTAGCACATCAACTGTCCACTTGGACTTAATGGATAGGAAATGGGCTGACTTAGTCAGTCGATCCACGATTACCTATATTGCATCATGACCACTTCGAGTCTTAGGAAGACTCATAATAAAATCCATGCCAATACTCTCCCACTTCCATTGGGGAATGTCAAGTGGTTTCAATTTACCTGTCGGTCTGAAATGCTCGGCCTTTACTTGTTGACAAACCAGACATCTACTCACAAAATCTGTAATTTCCCTTTTCATGTTCGGCCACCAAAATGTCCTTTTCAAATCTTTGAACATCTTAGTGCCTCCCGGATGGATAGTATATCGAGATCTATGTGCTTCTTCAAGAATCCGATTCTTTATATTACCCTCATCCGGTACACAAGTTCGACCTTGAAATACTAATCTTCCATCATCGGCTATCGAGAATTCAGGTCTGCTACTCAGGCTTTCCTTAATCTCGACTAGCTCGGGATCAATATCTTGCAATAACTTGATTTCTACCAATAATTCGGGCTTAAGTTGCAACTGGGAAATCAATATCCGATCATTATCAATATTGATATCCAGACTAGCCATTTGCTCCAGTAATTTCCATTCTTGTAACATAAGACTAGATATCTTAGCCACAGGTTTCCGACTTAAAGCGTCAGCAACCACATTGCCTTTGCCCGGGTGATACTTAATAGAAAAGTCGAAATCCTTTATATACTCCAACCATCTCCTTTGTCTCATGTTCAATTCCTTTTGAGAAAATAAGTATTTCAGACTTTTGTGATCCGAAAATACAGTGAATGTTTCACCATATAAGTAGTGCCTCCAAATCTTCAAAGCAAATACCACGGCTGCCAATTCCAAATCATGAACTGGATAATTAACTTCATGCTTTCTTAGCTGCCTAGAAGAATAGGCAATCACCTTGCCGTGCTGCATAAGCACACAGCCTAAGCCAATACCAGAAGCATCAGTGTAAACCACAAAACTGCCCTCACCAGAAGGTAAGGTCAAAATAGGAGCAGTAGTCAAACAATCCTTCAGAGTTTGGAAACTCCGTTGGCATTCAGTTGACCACTCAAACTTGATCTCCTTGCGGGTTAATTTTGTCAGAGGTACCGCAATCTTAGAGAAATCTTGAATGAACCTTCGATAATAACCAGCCAGGCCAAGAAAACTCCTTACTTCAGTAACATTAGTAGGTTGTTCCCAATTCTTTACCGCTTCCACTTTAGATGGATCCACAGAAATTCCATCCTTAGTAATAATATGTTCTAGAAAGGACACCTCACTTAGCCAAAATTCACACTTGCTGAACTTGGCATATAATTGGTGATCTCTCAATAATTGCAAAGCCATCCTCAGATGCTCGACATGTTCTTTTTCACTCTTGGAATATATCAAAATATCATCTATGAATACCACAACCCATTGATCAAGGTAGGGTCGGAACACACTGTTCATTAACTGCATGAAAGCTGCCGGTGCATTCGTTAACCCAAAAGGCATAACGACAAACTCATAATGACCATACCGGCTACGGAAAGCTGATTTATAAATATCCTCTTCTTTAATCCGTAACTGGTGATATCCAGATCGAAGATCGATCTTAGAAAAATAAGAAGCTCCAGTAATCTGGTCAAATAACTCATCAATCCTTGGCAAAGGATACTTGTTTCTGACAGTCAACTGGTTGAGTTGCCGATAATCGATGCTTAATCTCATTGAACCATCTTTCTTCCGAACAAACAATACAGGAGCTCCCCAAGGGGAAACACTCGGGTGAATAAAACCCTTCTCGAGTAATTCCAACAATTGCTGCTTCAATTCCCGCAATTCCGCATGAGACATTCGATAAGGGGCTCTAGAAATAGGAGACGATCCAGGAATAAAATCAATAGAAAATGTAACTTCACGCTGAGGCGGAAGTCCTGGTAACTCCTCTGGAAATACGTCCGGAAATTCTCGGACAATAGCAATATCCTTAATCTCGATCTGCTGTTCAGGGGACGCATGAACAAAAGCCAGAAAAGCTTCGCATCCACGCCTCAATAACTTATCAGCACGAAGAGTCGAGATAAGAGAGATAGAACTAGGATGTTTCACTCCCTTGAAGGATAATCCGGGGTGTCTAGAAAAAGACACGGAACAAGAACTACAATAGACATTGGCCTCATATCGAGCCAACCAATCGGCTCCTAGGATTACATCGTAATCCTTCATGTCCATACAAATCAAATCAGCTGGAAAATTCTGATCATTCAACATAACCTTACTAGAAGGATAGTAATGCTGAATTGCTGATTTAGAACCAATAGGGGTTGATATTTCTAACGGAGAACTCAATAAAACAGGTTCCATAGCTAAAGACTTAGCAAATCTCCGTGAAAGAAAAGAATGTGTTGCACCAGTATCAAATAGAACAAAAGCTGGCAAGTCGAATATAGCAAGAGTACCTTCGACGAGTCCACCATCCTCGGCGATATCTTTTTCCTTCGCATGAAGAGCCTGGAGCCTGCCTTGAGGCTTCTTGAAATTCAGGGGTTTTGCCGGGATAGCTTGTTCCGATAATAAAGGGCAGTTGGGTATACGGTGCTCTTTGCTTCCACACCGCAGACATGCACCTAGCTTGCGCCAACAATCTTCCATCTTGTGACCAGGACGATCACAATATCGGCATACGCCCTTGAATGGAATCATAGAATCAGGTTTCTTGTCTTCTTGTCGCGGCATTTTGCCTCTCCACGAACCAGAACCAGAACTTGAACCAGAACTAATAAATGGTCTTTTCTTGCTCGGGTCAGTGACAAATCCAGGTTTAACATTCTTGAGTGCCTTCGGTTGCTCTTTCTTGTTACCTTGACCACGAATCCTTTCAGTCATTTCCAAAGTATCTTCTAATATTTGTGCCTTTCTTACCATCTCAGAATATGTAGAAATTTCCAGTGGTGCAAGTTGATTGATATAATGAAGTCGAAGACCATTGAGGAAACGCTTCGCCTTCATTCTCTCAGTCGAAATAAGATGTCTTGCATAACGAGAGAGTCGTGAAAACTGAGCCTCATATTCTGATACCGATAAACTTCGCTGCTTCAAAGCTGCGAATTCTGCTCCCTTCTTTTCTTGCACGCGGTCAGAAAAATATTTATCATTGAAATATTCCTCGAATTCCTCCCACGAGACTTGTTGATCTCCGAGAGTCGGCTTAACAGACTCCCACCAAGCACGTGCATCCCGTTCCAGTTGGAAAACAGATAAAAGAACACGTTCTTGGTCAGTGCATTGCATGACCTCAAAAATTCTTGCCATCTCGTCGAGCCAATTCTCGGCTTCATCGGGATCAGTTGAACCAGCGAATCTAGGCGGGTTCATTCCTCGAAAATTCCGATATAAATCACCAGTGCCATGAGCTGCGCCATGAGGTGCCGCTCCAGCTCCAGCTTGAGCCAGTGCGTTCAAGGCTTGCGTAAGTCCTTGAACTGTACGATGTAAATTCCTCATCTCAGCACGATTGGCTGCCATTTCGAGTTAAGTGCCTATATAAAATAGTTACTCGGATTATTTATGAGAGAAGAACTTCTTAGATGAGAAGAGAAGAACTAGATAAGAAGATCATGATTATGGTTAAATAACTTAACCCAAATTTCTACCCAAATTCTCACAAGGTTGTTTTCTTAAGCCTATAACCAATAGACCTATAACCTTAAAGTGAAATACCTAGGACAAATTGACCTAGGCTCTGATACCAACTAAACTGTCACGTCCCGATGCGGAATCTCGGGACGTACGGTTAGAGGCAAGCGAGCAATATATAATTTCGAACCATTGCAATCCATTGCACTAAAGGTTGGAAAAGTAATAATCAGAGTTTTATTGAAATAAGGTTGAGTACACTGGGTAGAACGACCACAACCAAATAATAAGTAAAATGCTAGAACAATCTCTCACTAATGCTAAGGGTACAAACTGACTCAATAAACTAAAACTATCTCTCGATATCACTCCAGTCCATCCCCGACAAGTTCGTCACCTGGAAAGAGGGGAAACAGTAGGAGTGAGCTAAACACGCTCAGTAGATAACCACAAACAGGTTTAAGTAATTAACTATTGATTTCCAATTTATATGAAATGCAGTAAATAAAGAATGACGATAGAATATCTTGCAAGGTCAAGAAATATAGCAATTTATCAAGTAGTGAACAAGTAAAGTACAATAGAGAATTTGGCCAGCAATATGTTACACATGTAACCAAGTAAATACACACGAGGCGAGTATCAAGAGTTTGTCATAGACGTAACAAGTCAAGTCAAGTATTCGGGTGCAATGCCTCACCCTTGTCATAAACATCCCAATGGGCTCAATATCTTTTCGGGCGCTCTCCCCAGGACCAGGCTGGGCCCTTATGATGCATCGGCATTTCATTTCAATTGGATCACCGATCCCCCGTCTAGACATAGTCAATTATGGCCAATATAATCAGATGAATTTCTGTCGGGTATAAGATGTAAAGGACGACACTTGTCTCCTCTGATTCAAGAGTATAAACACGACGAAAACCCAAAACAAGGTAGTCGTACGGCGAACACCGGGCCGTACTCTCATGAGTAACGAGTCACGGGGTCAAGAATGAACGGTTGACAGTAAGCCGTTCGAGAGAGAGAAGTAAGTTCTGAAGAACGAATATACGAACCACTCGGGTCGTATTTTTAAGAAATACGGTTCAAGAGAATCCGTATTAAGTATAACGATAATATCTAATTATAAGATAATTTATGCAAAGTAGTTACCGGGTTGCCAATAACAATTAAACTAACTAATTTCAGTTTAATGTCCATTGGTCAATTCCGGGCTCAAATATGACCGAAGGTTATCCAAGGGTAATCGGTCAATTTATCAAGTTAAAACGATAGTTATGATGTAACCGTAATTTACCACGGTAAAAATGTCTCACGGTAAAAAAATGTGAAGTTTACCGGATAGAGTGTCCGGTTAATTGGCCAAAGACTTGCCATAAGTCGGCCAGTAATATTTTGATTTACAGTAATTTACAGAAATTACCTATGGTAATTAACCAATTTATCCAAAGTTACAAGTGAATTACAATAGTTTCCACTTTAAACAATTTATCAAAATAGATATTGCAAATAACAGAAATTTACTCATGTCATTATCTGTTATTTATATGGATTGTCAAATTTTACTAATTAACATTTTTAATAGGTCAAAATAGTAAAAATCAGGTTTTCTGGAAGTTAAACGGATGACAGTGGGCCGTTAAACCTACTGGCTGTAAAACGGTTATCTATGGGCCGTTTTAAGGGTAAAAGGATACTACGGTTATAGTGGGGCCGTGTATCATGTAAAGCGGTCGTTTTCTAACCGTGTATATAAAATACGATAAAATGATAATAATACTAATTTCATTCTAAAGCGGTCTCTGGTTGACCGTTATTCATGTGAAATGGTTAAAATTGGGCCGCTTAAAGCAATTAAGGCGGTTAGTTCTAAGCCGTCTAAGAGATAAGTGGTCCGGTTGGAACCGTCTTTCTTTGTAACACGGGAACAGCGAAAACAGAAGTATAATCCGGCAATGAGGGCTTCAATTCATGGGTTTAAGCATGGAAAATCATGAAATATGCAAGCTAACATGATGCCCTATCATTCCTTTTATTGAATTCAAGTTTGTGCCATGGTTACCTACCTTAACCGATGAAAATAAGAGAAAGCTTGGGGAAGAAGATGAATAGTGGTCTTGCAAAACTTCACAGCAGCAAGAAATCCTTAAGTTGCTTAAGAGGAATGCTTAGGAATGCTTCCTCTATTTATAGGTTTGTAGAGAAGTGTTTAAACTTCTCACGCGGGCTGGTCAGAGCCGCAATTCCCTTGGCAGTGTTGAAGACGTGTTTATGCCAACCCAAACACGGTTTCACGTGTTCCACAAGGTAAGGTTACCCTTAATCTAAGCCTAATCCCATAGATTAAGCCATTGTTAACTAGAACCTTCATTTAATGTCACTAAACGATTTTTAATGAAATTGACCCAGAAGACAAAATTGCTAATCAAGACGTGATCTTTCAGATTATGATTTTTATGGAATTTTATCACGAGGTTTAATGTTAATCTCCCAATCTTAAGATTAAAATAATAATTTAACCCAATGTTCAACGGTTTAGTCGATAGAGAGAGTTTTTGATTTTTTACCGATGAAACTCCAGAAGACAAAGTTGCTAAGAAAAATACTCTCTATCAGATGTGATTTTTGCAGATTTTTCCAAGGTAGTTATATTTTTGGGTGAATAGTGTTTTCCGCGTTTTTAAGTCAGGCTTAAATCACTGATTAAGCCATGTAAATGATTTTATTAGGGTCAGGTACAGGAGACCAAAGTGTTTATCATGGTGTTTACTAATTAACTATCATTTTTCAGAATATTTACACGATAGTCAAAAACATTTACTATTTACTATTTACCTCAGTCACTATTCAACATTTACTATTTACGAAATTTAATATTTGTACAGAAACTCGGGGTCTTACAATTATTGTGTCCCGAGTTTTGATGATGTCTGACTATGACTCATTGATGAGTCTAATGTGGATTTGATGATGTCAACATGTATTAAGTATAGGTACAAAGCTGATATAGGTGTCTGCATTTCAAGTACAAAGACATGTAAACACATGTCAACTGACATGCCAAACAGTCAGCAGAAGATATGAGAATTCAGCTAACTCAAAAGGCTAGGTCTGGGCAGTCGGTCGACCGATTGAAGTAAAATTAAGTCGACCGAAACCAAAATCAGTCGACTGATATTTCTTCAGGATTGCCCGTGTACTCAAGCTCCTGTGCTGACATATTGAGTCGACTCCAGAAGACCCTCTAGTCGATTCAAAATCAATTCATCTGACTAAGCACAAGACCAGCTAGCAGCAAGGCAGACTATGAATATTGAGTCGACGCAATGGTCATATGGCGTCGACGCACCAACATAAGCAGCAGCAGCTAACAGCAACAAAAGGAAGGCTGTGTTGACTCAATCAAGCCATGGAGTCGACGCAATTGTTGAAGAATCACTGAAATTTAGAAGAACGATAATCAAGCCATGGAGTCGATGCAACAAACGTGTGAGGTCGACTCATCTGAAGCTTCAGACAAGTCAGATCATGCCAGGACATTAGGGTGAGTCGAGGCATTGGAGTTATTGCGTCGACGCAACAACAACTTCTAAAGCTATAGCAGCATGAGTCGACACAATGAAGCTATGCGTCAACACATCAAAGCAAATGCCAGCAACAAGGGCAGAAAAGGTAGCATAAACCATTGGTATTCACTATAGTATCACATTAGCAACCTCAGCAAGGCCAATAATAACAAGCAACATCACCTAAGCATCAGCAAGCAAACAATAGCCAGCATCAACAAGTCCCATTCAGCCAGCTTTCATCCAAGCAAGTCGACTTGGGGGGTAAGCAAGTCGACTTAGTTAAGAACTCTTCAAGCACTAAGGAGCAAGTCGACTCAAGAGTGACACCAAGTCAACTCAAAGTCTAAACCAGAACAATGCTTCAAAATATGCAAAACAAACAAGTCGACTCAAGCATAAGGGCAAATCGACTCAAGGCCATTCCAGAATCTAGAATCTCACCAAATACAACAGGCAAGTCGACTCAGTCTCTCACCAAGTCGACTCACACTATTCCAGAAAGCTGAACTCTGCTAAACGCAAAGAACAAGTCGACTCAGTCTTTCACGAAGTCAACTCACAGTTCTTCCAGAAGTTGGAAACTCGCCAAGCACAAAGAACAAGTCGACTTAGCTTCACTATAAGTCGACTCAAAATGGTAGCTCTGGCAAATTTCGAACAAGGTCACCCAGTCACATGAGAACTTAAGTAGTCACGTGACTACTTGCTAGAAGTCAACTCTCTTGACTCTGGGATTCATCCTTTGGCCTATAGAAGGTCTTAGGACAGTATTTTTAAATTGTTCTTTTTGTGGTCTAATGAGAAGACAGATCTGAAAAGTTCTCAGGATAAGAAGCCTTCCTTTGCACAATGGACAAATCAGATTACTCTGCCAAAGATCTTGACAGACCAGCAAATCAGGAAAATAGCTCCAGACAAAGGTCTTCTTTTTGTCTTGGTCCAATCAGAGGACACACCTGAAAAGGTTCTAGGACAAAGAACCTTATTTTATCTTGGACCTATCAGCTTGCAGATTTTGGGAGGGAAAACTTTCCACCTTTTCTCTCTATATATATGGACCCATTGTCTGGAGAACCTCCACTGCTGCCCTGGAGAAGAAGAGAGCGGGAAAAAAAACTTGAGATTGTCTGAGCTTGTAGAAGAAAATCTATGAGAGGAAAAGAAAAGAGTGGAGCAGCCCAGCAATTGGGCCGACCCAGTCCAGTGCTGAAGAAGAGAAAAATAAAAAGAGAGAAGCCTTGCAGCTGGCCTGAGCTTGAAGAGAAGAACTTCATATCTAAGTTCAGATCTACATATACAGCTTCATGATTTCGACCTGAAGCAACAGTTGGTTTCTCAGCTTCGTTTTACCTTTTCTTTTTAAAACTCTATCTTTGTTTCTCCGTGTGTAGTGCTATTTTGAGAGCATTGTTCGGTGCTCTATTTTAGAGACCGGAGTGGCCTTTGGCTGCTGTGCAGCCGTGTGTGTCTATGGGGAGTTGTCCCTGTGTTTTGCTGCAACTTTGCAGTGTGTCTTGTTTTTGTTTTTGTTTTTCCTTTGGGGCTCATCCCGCGTGTTCTTGTTGCGTTTTGCAGCGTGTGTGGGGCTTGTCCCCGTGTGGTTGCTACGTGTAGCAGCGTGTGGGGTTCGTCCCCATGTGGAAGCTATGAATCAGCAGGAAGCTGTGAATCAGCGGTGAAGCTGTGAATCAGCGGTGAGAACTGTGTCCTCGTGTGGAAGCTGTGAATCAGCGGTCAAGATATGTATCAACAGTTGTAGGGGACTTGTCCCCGTTGCTACATTTGTAGCGTGGTAAAGTCTCACTGGGTTTGGTGAGGGGTGGACGTAGGTCTGCGGGTTTACAAATTGAACCACCTTAAAAATCCTTTGTGTAGTGGGCTGAGATTTGTGCGATTGTTCCTTCTCCTCTATCACCCATTCACAGGAACCTGCGCACTTTTGATTCACTCATTTTAACATATTCTCACTGCACTTTCACATTCTGAGTTGCCTGTTGCACACACGCACACAAGCACTGTGATCACACACACGGATTGGCATGAGCCATCTTCCACACGGTATGCAATGATCACCCTTTGTGCAGGACTGTTTTAGCCTGGTTCAGCATAGCTTGTTGGGAACATTAGTGTTCCATTAATTCGTGTTTCATTAAGTGATTGGATCAGGTTTTGAATTGGGTATTATTTTTGAAAGGATATATTCACCCCCCCTCTAGATCCTATTGACATACCCAACAATTGGTATCAGAGCAGGTCTTTACCATACACAGATCCAACGATCTGCAGAGAAGATCCTGGTGCGTCTGCTATAATGAGTTCCTTCACTGAACAAGTTTCTATGACTTCTCCACTAGTGTTTGATGGTTCTTGTAACGCCCCGAGATCTGATTCCCAATATATGGGCATTTTTTTTCTTTTCTTCCATTGGACCTCGAGACATTACGTCGTACATATCACGGAAGCACATATATATATATTCGCACGAGAGAGAGAGAGAAACCATAATCACATGAAATGTAAATAACATCTCAACCATTCATAATCCAAAATGATACATGTCCATTGTCCTTTTACATATGAGTCCATACATGATCACCAATCCACAACTAGCCATAATATGGAAGATAGATATCCATAGCCTACCCAGACGTAGGCAAGACTAAACTACTCCTCGGCCACAGCTTCCTCCTCGACCACCTTCACTATGTCTCCTGAAAGGTGTGTCACAAGGGGGTGAGTGTGACGCTCAGTAGGCAGCCTAAACAAATCGGGGTTAACTCGCATTCATATATCCGATTCATATATATAATTCAATGATCACGATACAAGAGTGCAAAAACCCATATAATCTTTCCAGAACCCTCTAAAACGACCCTAATAGGTCCGTCAAGAATCCAAGGATAAATGGGTAAGGGATGGAATCCAAGTGGACCAAATTGATTGGTTACATGAAACCAGAGCGCCCATCGGTCGACCGAACTAGGCCACCGGTCGACCGAACTGTAACAAGTTACAGACCGGCCAACACTGGCAAATTCGGTCGGCCGAAATGCCCAGGTCGGTCGACCAAACTCTGCTACAATCTAGGTAAACAGTAGTTCAATCCCAAAGGTAAAAACCCAATGTTACTCAATGATCCATTCATTACCATCTGCTTAAAATAATTCGTACGAGAAAAATATATGTTTATTAGCTAACATATAAGATACCCATGCATGCACCAAAACCACGGCGAATGATTAGTTACACAATATCACATTTTCATGAGTTTCACATTTTCGTTATTCATGGAACCAAATAGCTGCCGTAAACACAGGAGACCCACACACACTCACAAACGAACGAAAGAGTACTGCGCAGACCCGATAGCGAACTCCCACCTAGACTCCTGCCGCCTGGGACGTTACGTATCGCTGTCCCCCGGGTTCTGTGGCGTTACGTATCGCCGTCCCACAGAATAAACCAGCCAAATCATAGGATTTCAACCAGGGCGTTACGTCTCGCTGTCCCCTGGGTTCTTTTACTTCCGCGGCGTTACGTATCGTCGTCCCGCAGAAGGGACCGAAGTCCAACCTCACAAAATGCTATTATTTTCCATTCATAACATTTACATCGTATTCAGATTCACATTCATATTCATATTACATTACTAGTATCATACTTTTATCATAACATAAGCATGCTTCCATATGGTTTAAGTGGCTAATCATACTCATAAGTTCACTGTTGTGAAACCGAACATGATCAAGTTACTAGCAAGGTTTTCATTTAAAATAAAACAGGTTTATGTCTAGGTTACACATACGTAGAAAATAAATCATAACTATAAGTGCAGAATTTCTGTGAGCACGAAATTTTTATAGTGAGTTACTAACTTAGTCCTCTATCATTTCCATTTTTTTAGATTTTTTTGAATTAGAATGGCCTCTCAAAACTCTCTTACTCTCGGTTTCTGGAAACTGGGACAGAGCCACAGCTGCATCGACACAGCCAGTGGCTACCTCGATGCATTCATCCTTCCAAAGGATGCTGCGTCGATGTAGCTCTTGGCTGCCTCGATGTAGTCATCCTTCCAAAAGAGGCTGCGTCGATGCATCTCTTTGGCTGCCTCGACGCAGTCAGCATTCTGAAGAGACTGTGTCGTTGCAGCCAAGTGCTGCGTCGACGCAGTCAGTGCAGAGACCCTGATTTTTGATAAAACTTAGAGGAACCTCATGAAAGCACGTAATTTGATGGAAAAACCATAAAATAAATATAGTAGTCGATCCTACATACCCTTAGTCCCTCTTTAACGTATAGAAACTAATTAGTAATCGTTCTAATGCTCCGTTGACCCCTAAGATTTGAGGATAGGTGCCTACCTTCAAAGGTGATAAATCGACGACCCGGGAATGAAATCCACACCCCAGATCCATCTAAAGCTTCTCCCCTTCGCCGCAATGCGCTGCAGGACCGTCCTCCACGCGTCGGCTCATCCACCACGCGTCGGATCGTCCACTCTTGCGGAGTCAAGGTCCCTCACCCTTTCTCACTCAAGAAGGATAGAAGATGGTGGAGAGTTGAAGAGAATGGTTGCCAAAGGCTTACTACCCACAAAACCCACCTCCTTATATGGTTTTCAAGCCTCCCAGGGGTTTGCCCACAACTACAGGGCTCAGCCTAGCTCCCAAGTGTTGTGCCCCTGTAGTTTTGATGATATCAACCACTATGAGTCATCTTGATCATTTCTTAATGTGAATGTGATTCTTATGTTACACTTGCTTTGATAATCATGATTCAATTATGTATGCAATGCATGTACATTCAGTAAGAACATGTTCTGAAAAATGATCAAAAGGTGGATCAGTGATCAAAAGGAAAGAAAAGAATAAACTGAGCTTTCGGTCAACAAGTCAATAGTCAACAAGTCAATAGTCAACTGAGCTAGAGTCAAAGGTTCAGTCAAGTGATGAAGAAATCAGAAAAGCTAAAAAAGCAGGATGATATATCTGACTGTGCATAGACCAAGGTTGGTGCACGCTATCTGTAAGGTCGGTGCGTGTTGTCAGCGAGGTCAGTGCACATCTGCCTTCCTCACATAGATGGTCGGTGCACATTTGTAGTATGCATATTGAAGGTCAGTGCATATATGCCTTAGTCAGTTACAAGGTCGATGCACCTTTGTGATTTCAAGAAGAGAGGTCGGTGCAACTTTCTCCTATCAGAAAGGAAGGTCGATGCATATTGTCGATGCTGCACAACAAGGCCGGTGTACATCTGCTACAAGATCTGTGCACGTTTGGTTTGAATACAACAAGGTCGGTGCACATCTGCTACAAGGTCAGTGCAAGTTTTACATTGCGCATGATAAGGTCGGTGCAGGTTTTGCCTTGTACTAAACAAGGTCGGTGCACGCTGCACGCTCTTGTTACCTGCATAGAAGGTCGGTGCACATCCAAGACTAGTGCACGCCAAGGTATGCTCCATGCGATTCGAGGTTGGTGCAGGTTTTGATTTCAAAAGGCACAAGGTCAGTGCAATCCTTCTCAAGCACAGAGGAAGGTCAGTGCATGTCGGTGCATGTTCTGCCTTCAACACAGCAAGGTCGGTGCATGTCCTGACTTCAACACATGCAAGGTCGGTGCAACCTGTTTGCTAGCATCGTGTAGGTCTGAGCATACAGCAACAAGGTCTGAGCATATTCTAATATAAGGTCGAAGCAGCTGAAGATGGTAAGCCTATAAGGTCGATGCTGAGAAGTGTTCGATGAATTACCTGACTGAATATTCAAGTGCCAACGTGTAATCTCAAGGCACGGGAGCTCGAACCAAGTGATGGCATGTATTCCCTGGTCAGCCAATGATGGGCACGTGTTTCTCCAGAAAGGCTGAAAGTTGGCACGTGGACCCAGGGAGCTTATGATTGGCACGTGTTCCCAGGATGGCAAATCGAGTGGCACGTGATCTGAGATGACCTGGACGCTTCTTCAGAAGCCTTCAAAGGAAGAATATTCTATTGCCATGTGGGCCAATGGGATTTCACTAGGTCTTTTTCTGCCTCATCTATACGGAGGCTCTGCCCTATATAAAGATCGCCTCATCCTTCAATGAGGGTAGGAAGAGCTGTGAAAAGTTGCTAAGAGGAGAGAAGAGAAGAATAGAAGAAGAGGCCGCCAGAGAGGAAAAGTGAAGAGAGAAAAGAAGAGAGAGCAGAGAAGAAGAAGAAGAAAAAGCTGAGAGCCAGAGTGAGAGAAAGAAGAGAAAGAAGAAGAAGAGAGGAGCAGCCAGAGGGCGAGAGAAAGTGTGCAGTCGAAGCATCAAATTGCTTATCTGTTCATGTACCAACTCGTGGATCAAATCCAGAGTTCTTGTGCTCCTCGGAGCTACATTTGTTTTCCTTTCTGCTTCTATTTTTTCATTTGTTCTCTTCACTTGCTTAGTGTGTTCTTCCGATACTCTGTTTGGAGTTCGGGGTCCCTCCTGGGTTTTCAGGAGAAGGGAGAGTGCATCTCTGGTTTGCCCTATGTGGATTCAGAGGAAGAGAGACTTGAGTCTATGGCTGTGGGTGACTGGGGGTCACTCACGGGTTCCTCCTGTGGATTTAGGAGAAGGGAGACATAGTCTCCGGTTGCGAGTAACGGGAAGTTGCTCGTGGGTTCCCTCCGGTTTGGAGGAAGGGAGGATTGGTCCTCCGGTTTTGATCTTGTGGGCTGCAAGGTCAGGGTTCAGATCCTGTGGGTTGCAGGATCGGTGTGAGGGATTTGTTTCCCTCAGGGCAAGTTGTTTGGCAGCGGTTGTTTGCAAACTAAGTCTGCTTTGATTTCTAGCTTGTGCTAGTGGAATCTACACTCAGTTTGAGTGAGGAGTGGACGTATGCAGACTGTGGATCTGGCCAAACGACCTAAAAATATCATGTCCATCGTGGTTTGATCTGTGCGCATACTTTCATATCTACCATCCCCACTTCTCAGGTCGCTTGGGCATTCCATATCAGAAGTTTCTGTGTGATTTCTACATGAATTCGATATAGCTGTTAAGTGTCTGAGTGAATGCTTAGAAGAAGCACTTGCTTCTTAATGTCTCTCGTGGCTAGAGTTCTTGAGCGTGTAGTGATTGAGATTGAACCTTTCCATGGACGAACTAATTTCAGCAATTGTTTTGTGTCCTCTGAGTAAGAGAGCTTAGTTGTCTCATTAAACTACCTTGAGAGTAGGCAATAGTTTTATTCTGCAATTTTTATAGTGAGATTCATTCACCCCCCCTCTAAATCTCAGCCTTGCACCCTCACATTCTAATAATTGGTATCAGAGCGGGTCTCTGATTCATCTGATCCAACGATCTGCAGAGGATCCTGCTATCCTATTTTTAGGTGCATTTCTATTTGTGCCCAATCTATTGCTTGAATTACTCTTGAACTGATCTCCATGGCTCATCCACCAATTTTCAATGGCTCTAATTTTAATTCGTGGTTTAGTACTCTGCATAGCTATGTTAAACTGATTGATCATGATCTGTGGAAGTTAATTTCACAAGATCCTCACAGATTACCAAAGAAAAAGTCCAAATGGACTGATAGTCATAGATCGAAGTATGGAGAAAATCAGAAAACTTTGGATTTAATGAAAGCAACTACTGACAAGGCCTTCCATTCTTTCTTTCATGATTGCAGGTCAGCTAAGGACATCTTGAACAAACTGAAGACTGCTTGCCGTGGAAATGAAGACCGATGCATGATGGCTAATGGCCGCGATTATAGCAGCAACCAAAATGAAGAAGAGGACGATGATCAGGTAAACCCCTTTGAGAACTTCTCTCTAGATGATTGGCAGGATGCATATGCTGATTTATTAGAGTCACATGAGATGTTAAGAAAATAATATAAAAAATTGAAAAAGACAACTGGGTTGAATAGCTCAAATTCTTCTTGTGAAAAGTGTATGGAGTTGAAACTATCTCATGATGTTTGTTTGTCTGATATTCAAATGCTTAAGAAATAAATTGGATTGTTAAAAACTGAAAACCAAGAACTTGCAAATGAGATTTCTGAACTTGAAGAAAAACTTAGCTCAACTAATGATGATCAGAGTCTCATTAGCAATCGTGTTCAGAATGAAAAATTGCTGAAGGATCTTGAACATGTTAACACAGATCTAAACAAGCTGAAATCTGAAAACGAATCTCTCAGGAAATCTGTTAAAGAAAATGAAGAGGAATTTGAAAAACTCAAACAAGAGAAGAGTCTGCTTGCTGAAAAATTTGATGCTATCAAGTCTGTAAATAGTTACAGAAAAATGTTGAAAAATAGCAAAGAGATCTAAAGAAATTTGAAACTAGAAGAAAGCATGAAATTAACTCAGAGGATCAGGTTCTAATAAATGAGTTAATTCAAAATGATAAATTTAAGGAAGAAAATGAGAAGTTAAAACAACTGAACTCTGCTATATCTGAAAGGCTTCTTACATTGGAAAAAGGGAAATCCGTCTGTACAGACGAATCTGAAAATTTGATGAGATTAGAAAGGAGATCGAAGAATATAAAACTGCTAACAAAGTATTGAATGAAGCTGTTAATTATAGTGAACAAGAGATTGTAAGTTATGAAATACACATTGCATCTCTAGAAAATGAGATTCAGGATTTGAAAAGTTCTTTGTCTAAATTTGTTAGTGGGCAAGATAATCTGAACAAATTGCTAGGAATAAAGATCCACTTTCGGAAGGAGGGGTTGGGCTATAACCCTGTAAATAAAAAGAGTTTTGAAAATAAAATTCAAACATCATTTATTTCTATTTCTGCTTCTCACAGTTCTCAGAACCCACCTGTCTTTCAGTTTACGGCTCAGAAAGCTTTAAAACCAATTGAAAAACAAAAGAACAAAAAGGTTCTTGCCACTTCACTGTATGCTGTTCAAAATTCATCCATGCACACACATGCACATAAGAAAATCATGCCATGTCATTACTGTGACTTGTATGGTCATTGCATGGATAATTGTCTTACAATGAAGAAGGATGATATGAAGTTTAGTAGAAATAATGCTAAGGAGTCTCATGACAAGAAACAATTTTCTGCTCCAAGTAAAAAGTCTAAGTACTTTTATTGTCATAAAATTGGTCATCTAATGCATGAATGTAAACTGATGGAACAAGATTATATAAATGCAAGTGCAACGCATGCTTACGATTCGAGGTCGGTGCAGGTTTTGATTTCAAAAGGCACAAGGTCAATGCAAGTGGTGATTTCAAAAGAGCAAGGTCGGTGCAATCCTTCTCAAGCACAGAGGAAGGTCGGTGCATGTCGATGCATGTCCTGCCTTCAACACAGCAAGGTCGGTGCATGTCCTAACTTCAACGCATGCAAGGTCGGTACAACCTATTTGCTAGCATCGTGCAGGTCTGAGCATACAACAACAAGGTCTGAGCATATTCTAGTATAAGGGCAAAGCAGCTGAAGATGGTAAGCCTATAAGGTCGATGCTGAGAAGTGTTTAATGAATTGCCTGACTGAATATTCAAGTGCTAGCGTGTAATCTCAAGGCACGGGAGCTCGAACCAGGTGATGGCATGTATTTCCTGGTCAGCCAATGATGGGCACGTGTTTCTCCAGAAAGGCTGCACGTGGACCCAGGGAGCTTATGATTGGGCACGTGTTCCCAAGATGGCAGATCAAGTAGCACGTGGATGACCTGGACGCTTCTTCAGAAGCCTTCAAAGGAAGAATATTCCATTGCCACGTGGGCCAATGGGATTTCACTAGGTCTTTTTCTGCCTCATCCACACGAAGGCTCTGCCTTATATAAAGACTGCCTCATCCTTCGATGAGGGTAGGAAGAGCTGTGAAAAGCTACTGAGATGAGAGAGGAGAATAATAGAAGAAGAGGCCGCCATAGAGGAAAAGTGAAGAGAGAAAAGAAGAGAGAGCGGAGAAGAAGAAGAAGAAAAAGCTGAGAGCCAGAGTGAGAGAAAGAAGAGAAAGAAGAAGAAGAGAGGAGCAGCCAGAGGGCGAGAGAAAGTGTGCAGCCGAAGCATCAAATTGCTTATCTGTTAGTGTACCAACTCGTGGATCAAATCCAGAGTTCTTGTGCTCCTCGGAGCTACATTTATTTTCCTTTCTGCTTCTGTTTTTTTATTTGTTCTCTTCACTTGCTTAGTGTTGTCTTCCGATACTCTGTTTGGTGGTCGGGGTCCCTCCTGGGTTTTCAGGAGAAGGGAGAGTGCATCTTGTTGTGCCCCTTGTGCTTTGATGATAATGTGGTGTTTTAATGATAGCAACATGAATGAGTCATCATATTGTTTTGCTAAGAACATCACATTGAATGATAGCAACATGAATGCATATGTCTGATATATTCTCTGGAGAATGCTTGAGTATGTTATATCTGATCTATTTTGTGGAGAATGCATGAGTGTGCTAAATCATGCAGTGTTCCATACTAAGTGCATAATGTGTTTTGTGCTTGAATTACGATTGGTGCATTGCTTCTTCTGTGCGTATATTGCTTCTTCTGTGCATATACTACATCAGTGCACTTAGATGGGTCGACCCCCCTTCCTTGATGGGTCGACTCCCTCAGAACACAAATCTATACATCTGTCCATCTTATTTAGTGTCTCATGCAGCGTCATCGCAGTTGAGTGGAAGTCTGTATAGCCCAAGTCTGTACAATGCATCATGTGCTTCATGCAAGTCTATACATTCGTTTGTCTTGCATTGTTCATCAAGTCTGTACAGCCTTGTCTTTGGCAAGTCTGCACATCGTGAAGTCTATACATTCAGATGAACTTAGAATTTGACGACCACCAGAAGTGGCGTCACTTTTGAATCAAACGCCTAGGAAGAAGGCGTCTTTTACATTGTGCATACTTTGATGCCATAGCCAAGTCTATTCACTCGCTAGTGTGCATATGCATAGTCTGTACATTGCCCTCATGCATACACAAGCATCCAAGTCTGTACAGAGTCATTTGCATTCCTACATATCCAAGTCTATACAGCCAGTGTCTGCGTTGCATTGCATGCATCATTTTTGAAGTCTATACATTGAGCTGAAGGATGTCTAAGTCTATACACTGCATGGCGAGCCCAAAGTCTATACATTGCATTGGCTAAAGTCTGCACAACGTCCGTCTCATTTAGACTAAGGCAATGTCTATACACTGGACTTGAAGTGTGTACATTGAGTGTCTCATTGAGCATCTCATGTAAGTCTATACATTACATTGGCCTTCAAGCTTTACAAGTATGTACAATGGCCTGTTCATGCATTCAGCCCAAGTCTATACATCGTCCGTCTCATGCATTGTCTTAGGCTAAGTATGTACAGCATCCAGTCTCTTTCTAAGCGTCTTATGCATTGGCCAAAGTCTATACAGACTTCAGCGTCTCATGCAGCGTCTTATTTGAAGTCCATACATTGCATTGCATTGGAAGTATGTACATCGGACTGTTCATGCATCAACATTCAAAGTCCATACATTGGACTGTAGCATGCACGAAGCTAAGTCCATACATTGGACTGTAGCATGCATTAGTGAAGTCTGTACAACGTCATGCATTGTTCTTCAAGTCCATACATTGCACTGTAGATTGCTCGAGGTGAAGTCTGTACATCCATCAGTGATCTTGCAAGTCTATACATCGGTAGCTTTACCGACGTTGCTCTCGAAGTCTATACACTGATAGCTTTACCGTCATTTCTCTTAGGAAGTCTATACATCCTAGAACTGTGTAAGTCTGTACAGCCATTCCCTTGCCAAAGTCTATACATTGTAAACCTTGAAGTCTGTACAGACTTTGCCTTGCTCAAGTCTGTACATCGCCCAGTTGGCAAGTCCATTCATTGAAAGTCCATACATTCGATTGCTTTGCCTTGGTCAAGTCTGTACAGCCATTTCCTTTGGCAAGGTCTATACATCGAGCTGAAGGCCGGCTAAGTCCATACATCGCACAGTAATCATGTATGTACATTATGCATCATTTTAGTTGAAGTCTGTACATCGTGCATCTAGTGTTTCAGGTCTATACATTGTTGCACGTTGTGTCTGTCAAGTCTACACATTGCATCTTTCATTGAAGTCTGCACATTGCTGCACGCTCAACAAGTCCATACACTGGAAAGCCTTTCAATTGCCTAAGTCCATACATTGTTTGTCTTCCTTAGTGTCTCAAGCATAACGTGAAGTCTATACAATGTATTCGAGCTCACAAAGTCTATACACTGAAGTCTATACATTACATCCTGCAAAGTCTGTACAGGGTTTTAGACTTAAACTGATAACTTGATTCTTTGTCTGACAAGCACCCTTCGTGAAGCCTAATGAAGACACGTGATCCAAGGAAGGACGAGGTGCCCAGATTATGACACGTGGATGCAGCCCAGCCAGGATGCTGCCAGGTGGTCGAAATGCCTCGGTTCTGGCGAAAAGCCTTTGGGCGGGAGATGTGGAAGCCACACGACCCTATCCACCCTACTGCACTATATATATGAAGAATCCTTTGTCTGAAGATGATCGATGAAAGGGAAAAGTCTATACAGTGAAGCAGAAGCCGAGGAGAGCCTTCTCGATCCAGTGTGAAGAGCAGAGAAGAAAAAGAGAAAGAGAAGAAGAGCAGAAGAAAAAAGAAGAAAAAGTGAGAGATAGAGAGCTCGAGCAGATAAAAGAGGAAGAGAAGGAAAAAGAGAGAGAGAGTGAGACAGAGTGATCGGAAGAAGAAGAAGGGCAGAGAGAAGCTTCATTATGAAGATCAGTCTTTACTGGAAGTCGGATCAGATCCACTACAGTCAGCTCTTAGGAGTCACATTTGTGCTTTCATTTTCAGCTTTCAGTCGCTGATTGTTTCTATCTTTCATTTTCCTTTTATACCTTTCTTCAAGCTGTTTGTCAGCATTTGCAGTGGAGGATTCCACTGGACGGCTAAGCTGTATTGCCCAGTAGAGCAAGCTATGAGGCTCAGCAGGCGAGGAGGATTCCTCGGACAGCAAGCTGTGAGGCTTAGCAGATTGTATGGCAAGCTGTGATGCCCAGCTGTTCAAGCTGTGAGTCAGCGGAATCCACACTCAGTTTGAGTGTGGGGTGGATATAGGTCTGCAGAACCGAACCATCTAAAAACCCTTGGCGTGCTGTGGTTTGATTTGTTTATTTGTGCTTCCGCTAGTTGATTGCTTAGGCGCGCAATATATGTTTGTCTACTGGTTCAATAGAAACTTTGATTAACTTTTCAGATTGGCTAAATTTGTCTAGTTAGCATTCTAGTGATGTCATTGTCTGAGTGGCGCTAGATGGATGCTTAGGTGTGCTTTGGGTTGAATGCTCATTGTGTGTTTGTTTAATTCCGCATTAGATTTTAATTGGGCGAAAGTTTTTAAATGTTATATTCATTCACCCCCCCTCTGAATACATAGCATCGAACCCAACACTTGATATCAGAGCTAGTTGCTGTGCATAGGATCTAACAATCCGCAGCAGATCCTACATTTCTGTTTGGTGCATTCAGAGTGTGCTTCTTGTGTTCTGTGCTTTGTTTCACCTGCTTAGTGTCTTTAATTGCTTATCTGATTACGGTGCACTCATTACATCTCGATGGCTAATCCTCTGATATTCAGAGGTAATGATTTTGATTCTTGGTTAGACAAGTTTCATTGGTATGTAAAAACAATTGATCCTAGAATCTGGAAGGTAATGACTCACGGTCCATACAACTTATCAAAAGATAAATCTAGATGGATTGAGAAGGATAAATTGAAAGATTTTGTCAATACTAGAGCATTAGTTTTAATGAAAGAATCAATTGACAGAACTCTAATCTCATGTATTTCATCTTGCAGGTCTGCCAAAGAAATTTTGGAAAAACTAAAGCTCACCAGGAACCACAACAAATGCTTGATGGCTGATCGGAGAAATGATGATGATGAGACCTCATCTCAAATAAGCTCCGAATCAGATGGATACTCTTTTGATGAATTGATAGTGATGTATGAAGATTTGTTAACAGTATCCAAGAAATTGAAATCTGAGAATAAAAGGTTGAAAAAGAAAATTGAGAAATGTGATTCTAATTCATCATGTGAAAAGTGCCCGAAGATAAATGAATTATATGATAAATGTCTTTCAGAGAATCACATGAATATGAAACAAATGTGCCTATTGAAAAAGGAAAACCAAGAAGGTTTCAATAAAATCTCTGAATTTGAAAGTCAGCTGAAACTGAAAACTAATGAACATTTGATGAATCTGGAAGAGTTGGAAAGGATTAAGGTTGATCTGAAGAAATCAAAAGCTGAGAATGTAGAAATTCTATGGAAGAATAAAAATCTTGAAGCTGAAATAGAGAAAATCAATAAGGAAGCAATGCATATCTCTTCTGTAGAGTCAAGCTGTGATATGTGCTCAGCTCTAAGAGAACGTAATGAAGATCTCTATAATGAAAATGAATGGATGAAGAAACAAATTGCTGTGTTTGAAGAGGATCACAGAAATCTGCTTGCTGAGAAAATCAAAGTGGAAGAAAGGGAAGAGGAACTAATTGAAAAACTGGAGCTGATGTCTGGAAGAGAGAGATATGCGGGTAATGAAGGAGTCATGAAGCTATCTGAAGAGAACAAAGAACCGAGGGAACAAAACAAAAAACTGATGGTTTTAAATACTGTTTTCTCACAGAGGTTTCTGACTATCGAAAAAGAGAAATCTGTTTTTAAGGAAGCTCAACCTCAAAAATTTGAGAAGGAAAACACTGAACTGAAAGCTGAAATTGAAAAATTAAAGTGTTTAAACACTGGCTTATCTGAAACACTTCTCACATTAAGAAGGGGAAAATTCACTTGTGATGGAGAATCACAAAGGGTGATCAGTCTAGAACAAGAAGTTAAGAAGTATAAAACTGTAAATAAAATCTTAAGTGAATGTGTCAATTGCAGTGAACAGGAGATAGCCAGTTATGAGCTTCATATAACATCTTTGGAAAATAAGATTCAGGATCTAGAAAAATTAGCATTCAATTCTGCTAAAAATGAAGGAAAGATAAAAACTGTCATGGAAGATAAGAATGACAATTCAAGAAAGGGGATAAGCTGTAGTTCTGATATTAAGAAAATTATTAGAAACCAGCTATACTCTACTTTTGTGCAAAGTTCTGATGTAGCTGGTACTTCAAAGCAATCCCCAAAATAAAATGAAAATTAGAAATCACCTTCAACATCTGTATTTCAGTTCAAAGCCCATAAAATTGAAAAATAAACAAAACATGTTGAAAATAATCAGAAATTGAAAAGAAAGAGTCAAACAAAGAAGGCAAAGAATATTTCTGGTTATACCCTGAAATCTGTTAGCTCTGCTGAATCTGATGGGTTAATGCAAAATGCTCATGTCTCTTGTACTCATTCGCATGCATCTAGGAATTCATCTGATAGAAACCATGCCCCTAGGAAATCTGATGCTTCTTGCTATTACTGTGGTAAGCATGGTCATATCATGGATGCATGTTTCATCATGAAACAAGATGATAAACTGCAAGCTAAATCCTCTGATCATCATGGGTACAAAAGAAACAAACTTAAGTTCAACCAGCACATCACATGCTTCAATTGCAACAAGCCAGGTCATAAGGCTGTTGAGTGTTGGGCAGGGAATTACAGGAATAATTCTGGATCTAGAAGTAAGCATGTTAGGTGCTTTGAATGTGAGAAATATGGTCATACAGTCAAGGACTGCTGGCATGTTCAGGGAACTCATAGTAACTTCAAATCTGCTGAATTCCTCAGAACAAGAAGTGCAAACATTTCATGTTTTAACTGTGGCAAGGTAGGTCACAGATTTACTGAATGTTGGTCATCAGGTAATAAGAAACAAAATGCTCATGTTTACAACAGAACAATTCATGCTCAGTATCATAGGTCTCATGCTGCTGTTGATATGCATCATAGGACTAGAAAATCTGATGTTTCATGTAGATATTGTGGTAAATATGGTCACTCTATGGAAAATTATTTTCTGATGAAATTTGATGACCATGTTGCTAAGAAACTGTTTAGAACACCGGATAGGGGTAATTCAGGACCCAAGACTTCTTGGGTTCCTGCAGGATCAAAATGATTAATCTTTGCAGGTGTGCCTTGGAAGCTGAAGAATAAAGGGGTTAATAATCCAAGGCACTCAAAAGTGAAACCCCCAGAAGTGGACTATTCAGGTTAGTTCTGAAAACTCAGTTTAAATTCTGTCTTCTGAAGTTGTGTCCTTTAGATGATAGCATAGCATGTTAAATCTGTATTTTGCACATTCTATCATGTTTAGCATTGTCATGTTTGAATTTTTTGAACTCTCCTCATACATGATTTGCATATTGATGATTGTCTGAAATTGCATATACATATATGTTGTGAATGCATTGCACATCATCATACTGAAAACTCCAAATAGAAGTAACTGGCTACACATAGGACTTCTCTGCATTGCATCTCTTTGCATGACCCTGGTATATCAAATGGTAAGCTACTAAAAGGCAGGGAAATCTGCCTGGAGGTTCTTACTATGTGTGAGATGGTCCTTGAGACCAAGTTCTCTGCCGAGTACCAAGGGTCTAGTTTTCATATAGAGCAGTGTACTGAATATCATAAAATTTAAAAAATCTAAAAAATTGAAATGAAATTGATGCATTTGATAAATTCTCTCTCTGATTGAACAAAGCATGAATTCTTCTTGAGCATATTCTAAAATCATGAACAGTTCATTAATTGTACTTCATGCACTTTGTCAGGGGGAGTTTGACTGATGTTGCATATGAAGAGTAGTGCAGTTGAAAAATCTAAAAAGAAATTTCATTGCATCTAGACAGGGGGAGCATTTAGAATTGGTGTTTTTTTTTAATTGTCATATGTTGAACACCTATTGTCTAGTAATTGATCAACTCTCATCTGTTGTCATATTTCTCTCTCTCTTGAAAATGGATTCTGCCTTCCATTCGTTGAGTTGTTAAAGAAGAGTCTCCTTCAACTCTCTTCATGATACTACCTGTCAGCTGATCTGTCTGAACTCCAGACTCAGCCACTGTGTGTTGATGTTCACTCTTCTGAAATATTTCTCTATTGGTGATTTACTCTTGCACCAGCTTATACTCACCTTTCACATTTGTCTCAGCTGGTGTGACTGATTTGTTGCTACTATTGATTGTTGGTCAGCTAAATTTATTTGTTCTGATCTGAGGTACTTAAGCTGCATGTCATGCAATTTAGTCTGAGAACTTGGTAGAAATTCCTATCATATAGGTTTAAGAATTACCACTGAATCAGACTGATATAAGATTAATGTATTCTCAAATTTGTAATTAAATGAATTGAAAATATCTGAATGATAGGCTTTAATAAATCTTAACCATCTGTGTCATAAAAACCTTAGACTCTCTCATCAGATATCTGAAAATTTGAAATCATGGCTACTTTGGTTAAGATACACAGAGTGAGTATTGTTGTTAAACATTAACTTTGAAAAATTTGACAGGAAATAAAATCAGTGAGTAATGAAATGACTTTGTTCACTGAGAAACTGGGACTTCCATCAAAGAAATGGAGTGAAACCAAGTCATGAAGTGTCATAGTCACTTAAAATGAAAATTCATTGAAAACCTGACAGAGCAATGGCATATCTGTGTTGAGTAACTGGGGAGTTTGGCATCTGATCAAGGTGTCTTCTCATGTAAAAAGACACTTATATTGCTAACTCTGTTCTCGAAGTTGAGAGGCAATGACAGTTATCACACTGAGTAACTGGGTCACTTCACCTGAGACGTGTTGTGCCTCATGTAAAAAGGTGTTGATCAACCTAAATTGCTCAGGAAAATAAAAAGTGCTTCAAATGAAAATATTTTGAAAAATTCTGTCAACTCATGTTCTTAGAAAAATGTTTAACTTCTGTACTAATCTGTGTATATTTTTCAAAGGTGCTATTGAGATCATATGTGTAAGATAAAAGATGATTGTTTCTGAGTGTTATCTGAATATTTGGTTCACCTTTATTAAAACTTGGATTCAGATATGCGTATTGAGTTTAATTTGACAAATTTGGTATACATCAAAATTAAATCAGATTGGTTAAGTTGCCACTTCATAACCCTTTATGATAGAAGAGTCTATACTTCTTAAGACTTATTGAAGTGGTGCAAGCTTTAAAATCCCTCATGATCAGATTCTTTCCAGATAGCCTGATCAACATAAATCTTGATATTGATTATTCATTGAGATGTCTTGTGATGATTGTTATCTACTCTTGCCTTTCAATCTTCAATCACTTTACTCTCCACACTGTTGGAATCTTCCTTCTTATTTTGCAATCAGCTCTGGTTCTGTGGATGTTTCACCTGGTTCATTCTGTTCATGCAACCAGAATTCAGATTCTTTGTAATGGCAGATTTCAGATTGATTTATTGGATAACCAGAGTTCATTCCTGCACTTTAGGGGAAGTTATGGGTCATCTGCTTTTAAGGGGAGAGTAGTACATCTTGCATGTTGATAGGGGGAGAGCTGTTTCATTATCATAAGGGAGAACTTCATTTTCATGAACCATGTTTCATTCTCTGACTTTGTGTGCTGAATTTTGCCTCTCAAACCATTCCCTCTCTTTTTGATTATGTCAAAGGGGGAGAATAGTTTGACGAGTCAGTGTGACTCATTATGTTGCCATCATCAAAAAGGGGGAGATTGTTGTGCCCCTTGTGCTTTGATGATAATGTGGTGTTTTAATGATAGCAACATGAATGAGTCACCATATTATTTTGCTAAGTCACATTGAATGATAGCAACATGAATGCATATGTCTGATATATTCTCTGGAGAATGCTTGAGTATGTTATATCTGATCTATTTTGTGGAGAATGCATGAGTGTGCTAAATCATGCAGTGTTCCATACTAAGTGCATAATGTGTTTTATGCTTGAATTAAGATCGGTGCATTGCTTCTTCTGTGCGTATATTGCTTCATCTGTGCATATACTGCATCAGTGCACTTAGATGGGTCGACCCCCCTTCCTTGATGGGTCGACTCCCTCAGAATACAAGTCTATACATCTGTCCATCTTATTTAGTGTCTCATGCATCGTCATCGCAGTTGAGTGGAAGTCTGTACAGCCCAAGTCTGTACAATGCATCATGTGCTTCATGCAAGTCTATACATTCGTTTGTCTTGCATCGTTCATCAAGTCTGTACAGCCTTATCTTTGGCAAGTCTGCACATCGTGAAGTCTATACATTCAGATGAACTTAGAATTTGACGACCACCAGAAGTGGCGTCACTTTTGAATCAAACGCCTAGGAAGAAGGCGTCTTTTACGTTGTGCATACTTTGATGCCATAGCCAAGTCTATTCACTCGCTAGTGTGCATATGCATAGTCTGTACATTGCCCTCATGCATACACAAGCATCCAAGTCTGTACAGAGTCATTTGCATTCCTACATATCTAAGTCTATACAGCCAGTGTCTGCGTTGCATTGCATGCATCATTTTTGAAGTCTATACATTGAGCTGAAGGATGTCTAAGTCTATACACTGCATGGCGAGCCCAAAGTCTATACATTGCATTGGCTAAAGTCTGCACAACGTCCGTCTCATTTAGAGTCTAAGGCAATGTCTATACACTGGACTTGAAGTGTGTACATTGAGCGTCTCATGTAAGTCTATACATTACATTGGCCTTCAAGCTTTACAAGTCTGTACAACGGCATGTTCATGCATTCAGCCCAAGTCTATACATCGTCCGTCTCATGCATTGTCTTGGGCTAAGTCTGTACAGCGTGCAGCGTCTTTCTAAGCATCTTATGCATTGGCCAAAGTCTATACAGACTTCAATGTCTCATGCAGTGTCTTATTTGAAGTCCATACATTGCATTGCATTGGAAGTATGTATATCGGACTGTTCATGCATCAACATTCAAAGTCCATACATTGGACTGTAGCATGCACGAAGCTAAGTCCATACATTGGACTGTAGCATGCATCAGTGAAGTCTGTACAGCGTCATGCATTGTTCTTCAAGTCCATACACTACACTGTAGATTGCTCGAGGTGAAGTCTGTACATCCATCAGTGATCTTGCAAGTCTATACATCGGTAGCTTTACCGACGTTGCTCTCGAAGTCTATGCACTGATAGCTTTACCGTCGTTTCCCTTGGCAAGTCTATACATCCTAGAACTGTGTAAGTCTGTACAGCCATTCCCTTGCCAAAGTCTATACATTGTGAACCTTGAAGTCTGTACAGACTTTACCTTGCTCAAGTCTGTACATCGCCCAGTTGGCAAGTCCATTCATTGAAAGTCCATACATTCGATTGCTTTGCCTTGGTCAAGTCTGTACAGCCATTTCCTTTGGCAAGGTCTATACATCGAGCTGAAGGCCGGCTAAGTCCATACATCGCACAACATTCATGTATGTACATTATGCATCATTTTAGTTGAAGTCTGTACATCGTGCATCTAGTGTTTCAGGTCTATACATTGTTGCACGTTGTGTCTGTCAAGTCTACACATTGCATCTTTCATTGAAGTCTGCACATTGCTGCACGTTCAACAAGTCCATACACTGGAAAGCCTTTCAATTGCCTAAGTCCATACATTGTCTGTCTTCCTTAGTGTCTCAAGCATAACGTGAAGTCTATACAATGTATTCGAGGTCACAAAGTCTATACACTGAAGTCTATACATTACATCCTGCAAAGTCTGTACAGGGTTTTAGACTTAAACTGATAACTTGATTCTCTGTCTGACAGGCACCCTTCGTGAAGCCTAATGAAGACACGTGATCCAAGGAAGGACGAGGTGCCCATATTATGACACGTGGATGCAGCCCAGCCAGGATGCTGCCAGGTGGTCGAAATGCCTCGGTTCTGGCGAAAAGCCTTTGGGCGGGAGATGTGGAAGCCACACGACCCTATCCACCTTGCTGCACTATATATATGAAGAATCCTTTGTCTGAAGATGATCGATGAAAGGGAAAAGTCTATACAGTGAAGCAGAAGCAGAGGAGAGCCTTCTCGATCCAGTGTGAAGAGCAGAGAAGAAAAAGTGAAAGAGAAGAAGAGCAGAAGAAAAAAGAAGAAAAAGTGAGAGATAGAGAGCTCGAGCAGATAAAAGAGGAAGAGAAGGAAAAATAGAGAGAGAGTGAGACAGAGTGATCGGAAGAAGAAGAAGGGCAGAGAGAAGCTTCATTATGAAGATCAGTCTTTACTGGAAGTCGGATCAGATCCACTCCAGTCAGCTCTTAGGAGCCACATTTGTGCTTTCATTTTCAACTTTCAGTCGCTGATTGTTTCTATCTTTCGTTTTCCTTTTATACCTTTCTTCAAACTATTTGTCAGCATTTGCAGTGGAGGATTCCACTGGACGGCTAAGCTGTATTGCCCAGCAGAGCAAGCTGTGAGGCTCAGCAGGCGAGGAGGATTCCTCGGACAGCAAGCTGTGAGGCTCAGCGGATTGTATGGCAAGCTGTGATGCCCAGCTGTTCAAGCTGTGAGTCAGCGGAATCCACACTCGGTTTGAGTGTGGGGTGGATGTAGGTCTGCAGGACCAAA
Source organism: Amorphophallus konjac (assembly GCA_022559845.1). Taxonomy (NCBI): domain Eukaryota; kingdom Viridiplantae; phylum Streptophyta; class Magnoliopsida; order Alismatales; family Araceae; genus Amorphophallus; species Amorphophallus konjac. The sequence continues at coordinate 272,719,163 of CM040118.1, read as the reverse complement.
CCACCTAAAAACCCTTAGCGTGCTGTGGTTTGATTTGTCTATTTGTGCTTCCGCTAGTTGATTGCTTAGGCGCGCAATATATGTTTGTCTACTGGTTCAGCAGAAACTTTGATTAACTTTTCAGATTGGCTAAATTTGTCTAGTTAGCATTCTAGTGATCTCATTGTCTGAGTGGCGCTAGATGGATGCTTAGGTGTGCTTTGGGTTGAATGCTCATTGTGTGTTTGTTTAATTCCGCATTAGATTTTAATTGGGCGAAAGTTTTTAAAGGTTATATTCATTTACCCCCCCTCTGAATACATAGCACCGAACCCAACACATCTCCGGTTTGCCCTTTGTGGATTTAGAGGAAGAGAGACTTGAGTCTCTAGCTGTGGGTGACAGAGGGTCACTCACGGGTTCCTCCTGTGGATTCAGGAGAAGGGAGACATAGTCTCCGGTTGCTAGTAACGGGAAGTTGCTCATGGGTTCCCTCCGGTTTGGAGGAAGGGAGGATTGGTCCTCTGGTTTTGATCTTGTGGGCTGCAATGTCAGGGTTCAGATTTGTGGGTTGCAGGATCAGTGTGAGGGATTTGTTTCCCTCAGGGCAAGCTGTTTGACAGAGGTTGTTTGCAGATTAAGTCTACTTTGACTTCTAGCTTGTGCTAGTGGAATCCTAACTCGATTTGAGTGAGGGGTGGACGTAGACAGACTGTGGGTCTGACCGAACCACCTAAAAATATCATGTCCATCGTGGTTTAATATGTGCGCATACTTCCATACCTACCATCCCCACTTCTCAGGTTGCTTGGACGTTCCATATCAGAAGTTTCTGTGTGATTTCTGCATGAATTTGATATAGCTGTTAAGTGTCTGAGTGAATGCTTAGAAGAATCACTTGCTTCTTAATGTCTCTCGTGGCTAGAGTTCTTGAGCGTGTAGTGATTGAGATTGAACATTTCCATGGACGAACTAATTTCAACAATTGTTTTGTGTCCTTTGAGTAAGAGAGCTTAGTTGTCTCATTAAACTACCTTGAGAGTAGGCAATAGTTTTATTCCGCAATTTTTATAGTGAGATTCATTCACCCCCCCCCTCTGAATCTCAGCCTTGCACCCTCACATTCTAACACCAAGGTCGCTAGTTGGAGGGAAGTAAAGGCCATGCACCTGTTCGGTTTGAACAAACGTGACCCTTCGTCTACCTGCTCATAAATGCGAGTGGGCACGCTCTTCTGTTGGGATTTAGGTTGGGACGTCTTCTAATGAAATCAAGAGGACTTCCAGATCTAACTTTGGGATATGGTTTCATTGAGTTTCATCAACCCTAGCACGAGTTATGATTTTTCCAAGATTGACGTTCATTCTCCCGTGTTCCAGTCACGACCTTTCGGTAGCCCAAGGTAATTAGGGCATAACTCTAGTATCCAGGCAGAATTTGGTCTCGACCTCAACATAGAAGATGTAGATAACATCCCATTCGAGATTATGACGTTGGTTTCAGGTCATTTATTTGTCTACAAGCAAAGTTATGAATTTCTAATTATTTACGCATGGATTCTCCCAACAGTCACACCTCTTCGTGATAGCTGGTGACAAGGGGCTCAGAACCTCGGGTTCTGGTGCGAATTGGTTTCCATCTCAATGGAAGAGTTCGGGTTAAGGGCCCAAACTTTCTAATGGACCTAGTTTCAGCCCATTTGGACAACTATGGGCCAAGATATCCTTATTTCAACAGATGATATTATTTTCTATAACTGTTTCGACCTATTATCATAAACTCCATGTTATCCCCTATTAGGCCTATTTTCTAGAAGTTATAATATTCATCCAAGTTGTTCCTTACCCAATGGCCGTCACATGGGCTTTGGTTTCACCTAATTCCTACCTTCCTAGGTTGAGTTATGAATGCCCTAAGGATCCTTCTATATTCTGTTTAGATTTCTAGTTCATTATGTTAATGGGTCTGAATTGTACCCAATTGGGCCAGTGCCCAAATTGGTGGTCCTAACAGTTCTGACTTCACCATTTGGCAAGGAAAAATGGTTATCTTTGTTAACTCTTTTGATCCAAGATTATGGAATCTTATATCCCACGGTCCTCATGAGCTGCCATCAGATAAGTCTGAATGATATGCTGAACACTGGACAAAACATAATGATAATCTTGCTGTTTTGAATGTATTGAACGCTGCAGTTGACCATGACTTGTTTCCTTTTGTTTCCACTTGTGGCACGGCCAAGGAAATCTGGGATGGCTTGGTTAGCATCCACCAAAGAGAAGAAAGGCACGAATGTCTAATGGCCGACAGCATTGACCAATCGAGTGATCCCTCATCCTCTCAGGTAAGTTTTGATTCTAAAGACTTTATCTTTGAAGAACTTATGGATGCATATGATGAGTTGGTAAAGCAATACAAGAAATTAAATTCTGAAAATAGAAAATTGAAAAGGAAACTTGAAAACAACTCTAATGATAGTTCCTCTTGTAAAAATTGTTCTGCTCTTGAGGAGCTAAATGAAACTCTTATGATTGACATAGATTTACGTAAAGAACATATTGGATGTTTGGAGGATGAGAATGGAACCCTACAAGTTAAAATCTCTAAATTGGAAGAGATTGAAAGACAACTTCAAGACAAACTTAAATCTATGTCTAATGATCAGAAGTTTGTTGATGAACTAGTTGAGAATGACAAGCTCACTAAAGAATATGAAAATGTGAAAGAGCAAAATTATTTGTTGCTTGCTAAACTACATGCATTTGAAAAGGGCAAGGGTGTGAGTGCTAATGACTCTGAAAAAGTGCAAACCCTTCAGCAAGAAATTGAGAATTACAAAACTGTAAATGTTATGTTGAATGACCAGCTCGCTACATGTGAGGAAGAGTTCGCTGACTCTGAGTTGCACATTTCCTCCTTGGAAAATGAAATCGAAGACCTAAACAATTCACTGTCACAATTTATTCATGGAAAGGAAAATCTGGGTAAACTCTTGGGAACTAAAATTAATTTTCAGATAGAAGGGCCGGGGTATATTCCTGTAAATAAAAAGTCTTTTGAAAACAAACTACATACTTCCTTTGTCTCCAGCTCAAATGAAGCCAATGCTTCTAAAACATCTCCAAGTCAGCCTGCTATTCATAAAAATCAAAAACAGATTCTCAACAGAACTGTTCCACAAAACCAAAAACAAACCAAAAATTAGAAAAAGAAAAGTTCTAAGCAAAAATAGAAAAACAATGGTGATTGTTCTAGTGTGCATGCAAAAAATTCTGCTAGACATTTTCATGCATCAAAAAGAATGAGTGTTTCTTGTTCCTATTGTGGTCTACATGGTCATGTCATGGATGACTGCCATATCATGAAAAATGATGAGTCAATAGCATGGAAAAATAAAACTGCTTTCAGACATAATAAAGGAACAATCAAGAAAACTCTGTCATGCCAATGTTATCACTGTGGAAAACTTGGACACAAGGTATCCAACTGTTGGCGAAAGAAGGACAAAGAGAACTAGCATGCTGGAAATATAAAATCGTTTGTCCATCAGCCTAGATCTGTTAATCTCATGCACAAGAAGAAAAATCTGAAATATCATGTGTGCTGTTTTTATTGTGGTGATTGCCTATAATTGAAAAATCTGACTATGGACATATAATTGATGATTGCATATGCATGAAAATGGATGATATGAAGGCAATAAAATTAAGAAAGAAGTCAATTTCCATGAAGAAAAGGACCATGCCATTTAGAAGTACCACTGACGTTCAAGAACCCAAGAGGTCTTGGGTACCTAAAAATAAAAAATGAGAACTTATGTTGTAGGGTTGCCTTGGGGCTGAAGAAAGGATAAGCAAGAAATGGTTGCTCAAGGCACAGGTTTGAAAATGGAACTTTGATTCATGTTAATATTGCATGTTAGGTTCTTTTTGAATTATTGTAGTTAACTTCTTCCTATTTTAACGAATCTTGCTCAAATTAAAAAAAAACCTCCTTCCTGAATGGCTGAAAACCCCCCTGTGGTTGAAATTGAAAATATGAACTGAGTTATTTGATTGTTATCTGATATGAATCTTCTGATATATCAAAAGGTGTCTGTTGGAATGATGGGTTAAGCTTATCAGGAAGACAACACTTTGCGTAAGTTGGATCTTCGGATCAATATCTTCGCCTAGTATCAGAAATCAAAAATTTCAGATGCGAGCTTCATGAAAAGCTTGTTATGCTGATCTGATAATGAGCTCATTGATATGCATTGCCTATGGTTCAGCTTCATATTCTTTCACTCTTGGATGCCATGTTAGCTTGTGGTCTATCAGTGTTAACAACTATTTTTGACGATGTCTATCATGGCTGCATTGAAGTCCATGTCATTAATCATGAGGACACTTGATCGGCTGTCAATGTGTCCTAGTCTTCATGTGTATTGCATTGAGGGGGGGTTTGAGAGTTTTGCTTTTCAGATTAGAATGCTTTGCACATATATTTTGAGTTTGCATGTGTTGTGAATAATGAACATCATTCTGTGCTCTCATACATTTTCTTACATGTCATGCTAAGGGGGAGTTCAAAAATTTGCTCTTCATGTTAGAATACACTGTATTTTTTTATGCATCATCATGTCACGACCCTTTGGTATATAGAATGGTGATTTGTGGAAGGTTGGATCAGGTCCAACTGAAAACTATCACTATGCATGAGGTGATCTTCGGATCAAGTTCTCCGCCTGATACCATGGGTCAACTATTCATATATGTGATAGAGTGCATACCTTTCTTGTCAAATTTCACTAGGGAAGTTTGAAGTTCATGCACATCTTAAGGGGGATTCAGCACAAGAGTTCAGTCTACATGTTTGCATACCATCTCGTCTGAAGGTTCAGAATCATCATCTCAATATCTGAATTAATTGCATTCTCTCAGGGTGAGTTTGGTTTGTGTTGAAAAAATTGCTCATTATTGGGATTGTGTGCCTCCTCTCTATGCTTTCTGAGTAAAATGGTTCAAATTAGGAGGAGTTTCAATTTTTGAACAAGTTTGAAAGCATGTTTAACTCTATCTTCTTGGTGTGCAAATATTAATTCAATTATCATGATTGCCGTATGAAAGCTTTGCCATGATTCATATTAAAAAACTGTGTTTGCTGAATGATTTTGGAATCTTGAAAGACCTTTGCTATTTGAATTTGAAACTCACTCTGGTTGTGGAATAGGTCGACCTGTCGTCCACCATGTCTCGACCTAACTTCGTGGAAAATTACTTTTATCTGATTGATTAGTGTTCTGTTTGAAAGAACAGGTCGACATGCTGACCCTCTTGAGTCGACCTGACATGTTATCTGCCTTGTATGCACACCCTTTGTTATATACCAATCTTGATTTCCTGGTACATCAGTTTGTGTGTGTGCATTTCCTGATGTACATCATTTGCTTTATTCCCTCTTGCAACGCTCTTGTTAGTCATTCTTTGAGGGGGAGATTTCACTATTTTCACAAGTGCATTTCTTGCACAAATTAGTTTTCTACATCATGCTGATAACCTGCTATTTTTCTCTTGGCTCTGATGCTCCATGAGACCTGAACATCTTGGGAATTCCTAAAAATCTGTCATTTGTTCCCAAATGCCTGAACATCCTTGGAACATCTTCTGTTTGCTCAATGCTTGGCTGCCTGTTCCAAATTCCCTTGAATACACTTGAATTCCTGAGGAGTTTTTCCGTCTGATTACTAAGTTCACTTTTCAGAGTATATCTTAAAAAGGAATCTTCTATTATGGTGCTCTGTGATTGCCCAGGACATAAAAACTGCTGGTTTAAGTTTAATGATTTCATGAGCTTAAAGATAAATGTCTTGAAAGTGACTGTATTCAACTTTAATGGACTTAAACCAGTCTTCACATGTTGTGTCCTGCAATACCTTCTTAAATTTGAAAGTTTCTTTTTAAGTACAAAGGCATCTTTGGTTGAGAAACTTCCATTTCAGTATTATTTTTAAACATCAGACTAATCTGAAAATTCCTAAAGGGCAGCACATGATAAAAGGAATGACTTCAGTCACACCGAGTAACTGAGAATACTGGCATCTGAGAAATGTATATCCTCACGTAAAAAGGTGTGAACTAAAATCAATGCTCTAAGGCAGAGCAATGGCAAAAGACTCACTGAGAAATCGAGTCCCTTCACCAATGAAGTGGAGTGGACAGAGTCATGAAATGACTTGCTACCTCTACTCTAAATGAAGCAGAATGGTTAGTCACACTGAGTAACTGGGGATGCTGGCGTCTAATCAACGTACATCCTCATGTCAAAAAGTGTGTGCTACACCTGAATGCTCTCGTAAAAATGTAAAGTAAAAAGTAAAATAAAAAAAATGGTAACACCCCATGGATAAAATCAGAAATCTCATAAAGTGTTTAGCCTCAATACTAATTGCAGTTACTCCCAAAGGGGTTAATGGAATTGAATGAGTAAGATGGGAGAGGTTAAACAACACTCTAATTTGTAATATTGGTTTATTTCCATTAATTCTGAATGCAAAGATTTTTAACATTCTTAATTGATAAACTCAGAGTTCATTAGACTTAAACCAACTAGAAAAATAAGGGCTCTATCTTTAGTAGTTCTATAATAGAAGACTCTGAAAATCAAAAACTCTGCATTTATGAGAGATGTATCAGACTAAAATTTCCCCATTCTAACAATTCTTGGAATGTCCCTTCTGCAATAATTTTTTCCTACGATTCCCCTTGCTTCAATTCTCACAGCCAATTGGAATTGTTGATGTCTGATTGCTGTCTATTCAAGTGGTTTAGTTAAAGTCTACAATGAAGTCCCGCAATCAATGACACCCAAGAGGGGGGGGGGGAGGGTGAATTGGGTGATTATCTTTTTTAGAAAACTTTTACCCGATTTAAATAAGTGTGTTGAAAGGGCAACTTAGAAGCTCAGATCTAATATATTACAGGTTAGATCGTTCACACATTATTACACACAATAGTCCTTCTGTACTAGGCGGAGGTATGAATCCAAAGATCCTGCTCACGCAAGGTGTTATCATCCTGACAGGACTGACCTTGTCAGTTCAAACCCATCTTTCTATATACCAAAGATCTATTACAGAAACAATTGATTGTGCTAGATATGAATGATAAAACGCGGAGGAAGTAATATGCACGTACGATTACATAGAATGGGGGTTGAAGAAATGGACCAAACCACACAAGAGACGGTGATTTTTAGGTAGTTCGGATGCAACACCGGCAACCTACGTCCACCCCTCACGATCCGTGAGGATTCGCACACTATCTTGTAGAGATTACAAGATCAAATCACATACACACTCGTATGGAGTTTAGAACTCCTACGATGGTGGAAAGGCACCGACACACACACACACACACACACACACGGATCTGAATAGATCCACACACACACACACACATATCTGAATAGATCCACACACACAGTTGATGTTTACAGATTTAGTAAAAATTACACACTTGAAGCTCAAAACTAATTAGATGAAGAGCAGAAATAAAAAGCTCAGATCTAGGTTCCCCCTGATTGAATGATGCAGATCTAAGAGTTGATTCTTGATTCTCCAGTCGAACACCACTTCTTTGGCTTCAAAATGATCTTGAAATGCTTGAATCTTGATGAAGAATAGCTGGATGGATCACTGTTCACGCAGGTTCTTGCAGCAACTTTTTACCTCTCTTGATAGCCTCCCTTTGATTTCTTGGATGATTAGGGTCTCTTGACCCATCACATGTTTTTATATAGCCTAGGGTGGTCAAGGGAGATGCCAAGAAAGCCTCCCACATTTTTTGGCAGATTTGAAGGCTCATGGACTCAAAAGTCCAAAAGAAAGGCTTGCCCACGTTGAAGAAAACACAAAGTTAACAAAAGGGGCTCAGTAGGGGTTGGTCGATCGAAAATGTTTGTCGGTCGATCGAACTCTGAGAAATTCAAGAGTTTTCAGCTTTGGGAAAAACGGTCGACCGAACTGGTCCTTTCGGTCGACCGAACTCTGTAAAAGTTCAGTCCGCTGGCTGCTGGGAAATTTGGTCGACCGACCAGGCTTCATTAGTCGATCGAACTGGGTTTCTTCTGTAAAAATAGCTTGTTAGCCTAAATAACATATCCACATGAAAAAGGCATTGCATTGCTCATCTTGTACCATACATTTTGAGTTCATTTAGGTCATTTCATGCATTTTGGAAGTTTAATCATTGGAGCATTTCATCATCACGAAAGTTGACCTTAATCGCCTACTTGTGCTCGCTCTTAAGCAAACATACATGGTACGAGACCGTTTAGCAAACCCGGGGTTTTGTTATCATCAAAATCACCTGGAGAAACTCAACAATCTCCCCATTTTTGATGATGACAAAACTCTAGTTCAGTAAGTGCATTGGCGTACCGTTAAACAAATTTGAACTTGTACACATCCCTTACATCACGGAATATATCATTGCATCCTTGCAAGCTCCCACATGGTTCTTGTACGAGGCGGAGTTTACACTCACGCATAATGAAGGATTTTAGACGGGCTGACCTATCTTTCGTCCAACACCATTTGATGTACATAACTAATTGGAGGGTTGATAATCAAAGCAATATGTAAGGAAAATTCAATCCATTCAAAATACATTAATCAAGCCAAAACCAATCCATTCATACATGTTTGCTGAATCCATATGAGAAGAAACGAAAGGGAAGAACCAATGTATATGTCCAACAACCAAGTGCATTTCTTCATTAATCCATAAAGTTTACATTGACTTCCAGTGACACTGACACGAATGCATACGACACGAATGCATACATGGACTAGACACTGACTCATGCAAATACACATGACTCATAAATGCAAATGGCGCACTAATGCCAAATGGCAAACACGCATACAATCACTTGACACGCATGCATAGTCTATATAAGATATAAGATTACTTCTCCCCCTTTGGCATCATCAAAAGAGGGGAAAGAGATACAAGAAAAGTGGATCAAAAGTGAACTACAAGACTCAAAGACTATCACTGAGAGGATGAAGCAGAAGGTCCTTAGGCGTCAGCATCAGAAGCCTCCTTATCACTCAAACGGTGCCGAATATCAACAAGAATATGATCATGTGCCTCGAGACAGTGCGGGATATCGGCAAGGCTGGTCTCATGGGCCTGGAGACAGTGCTGGATATTGGCAAGGCTGGTGTCATGGGCCCGGGTACGGTGCTGAATGTCCACGAGAGTACGGTTCATAGTGCGAAAGGCCCGGCAAGAGTCTTGATGGCTGGTGGTGAGGGTGGCTGTAATGCCCTGGATCCTTGGTAGGTCTTGCTGAATCTTTATTGGATCTTTTTGATTAGTTCCGGTGAGTTTCGGTTCGCTTTTGTGGCTTCCGAGTTGAGCTTTACGAGCCGTGTGGGTTTTTCTCTCGTACTAGTTACGGAACCCTACGGTGAGTTTGTTTGTCAGTTCATCGACTCGCGGATGCTACAACGACGATGTACTCTTCGAGCCGGTCGTTTCGACTATTTTTGTGTATTTTTCTGAATTTGTGCATTTGCGGCGCATTTTCGGAATTTTCAGAAATTAGGAAAATTTCCAAATTTCTTTTCCTTTTTCTTTTCCTTTCATCTTTCTCTCTCCTCATTCGCACGATCGCCTCTCTCTCTCTCCCGTTCTCTCTCGTTCTCCCACCTTCTCACCTCCGGCTGCAGATGGAGGGGTCCATTGGTGATGTGGCGATGCCGGGAAGCTGTTGGGGTGCGTGATGGAGCGAGGATCGGAATGGTTTTGGCGCGGTCCCGAACGGTGGATTCAAAGCCGACGTTTGAGCTCGCGGCGTGGTTTTCGGCGTGGTTTAGTCCCTTCGGGGTACGGTTTCTTCGGTGGAGGTAGGGTGATGGTTCCTCACTTCCTCCTGCTCGTTTTTCCTGCCCTTGCACTTCGTTTGGCGCGGAAACGGCCGAGTTTGGGCTTGTTTAGCCTAAACCGTGATTTTCGGGTTTTGTAGGGTTCGCCGGAGAACGGCAACCATTTGTAGCTCGATTAGTGTTGAACTGACCGTGGGGTTGTTAGGATCCCGTCCATGCTAGTTTTGTGTTGATCGGTGGTCATTCGAGGCCGGTAGGAGCCCGAGAACCTTGTTGACCCATTTAGGGTTGATTCGTTGGAATCACCCCGATCTTGTGTTTTTGTGCTTGCATGTGGGCTTTTTAGCCTTCTTATGTTGTTTTTCATCGTCGAGGGTTGTTTCCCCTATGCTTCGGCGTGAATGGGGCGTGGAATGGGCCGATTTGGCCAACCCTCCGTTTTCCCACCGTAGCTGGTGTGGCGGTCGTTCCAGGGACCGTTACATGCCCTGACGGCCCCACGACTGACCGTTACAGCGTCTGGGTTGATTTGAGTTCTTCGGGGTTTTGAGAGTGTGACGGCCCAGGGGTGACGCGTCACATCTCTCTGACGCGTCCCGTGAGACGCGTTACACCTATTTTGTCATTTTATGATTGGGTTAAGTCGGTTCCTCTAACGCGCTTGCCCCTGTGCGTCAGGTGAGTGTAACGCGCCTACCCCAGGCCGTTACATTCTGGTTTACTGACGTTGACCTTTTGAGGCGGTTCCCCTGGCGTGCCTGCCCTAGCGCGTCAGGTGTGCGTAACGCGCCTGCCTCAGGCCGCTACGTTTTATTTGACCGTGTTTGACCGAGTGAGTCGGTTCGCCTAACGGCCGTGCTCCCGTGCGTTAGGTGTGTGTAACGCGCCTGCCCCAGGCCGTTACATGCTGTTTTGGCTAAGTTGGGGTGGTTGCGTCGTTATCTCTAACGGCCTCGTCCCCGTGCGTTAGGCGGTTGTAACGCGTCCGGTCGGGACCGTTACATGCCTCTCATTCAGTCGTTGTTCTGGGTTTTGTTGGCCCTGACGCGCTTGTCCTAGCGCGTTAGGTGGCTGTAATGCGTTCGGTCTGGCGCGTTACATGGTCCGAGTGTGTTTTGAGTTTTGAGGGTTGTTGGCCCTGACGGCCCCGGTCGGGCGCGTCAGGCTGGTGTAACGCGCCCGGTGCTGGCCGTTACATGCCTTTGTGTTTCTGGAGTTGGTTAGGGCGGTGTGTGTGACGGCTTGTTCCCCGACCGTCACGTTGGATGTAACGGCCTAGACTTAGACCGTCAGGTTCATGTAACGGTCTAAGGGTGGTGCGTTACATGCCTTGTGCTTCGATTTCCGTTCCTTCGGTTTCTGCTTATCTTGGCTTGGCCTTGTGGTCTGCCCGTTGTCCCGTGGATGTCTCTTGACGTCCTATGAGGGCTAGGACTACGTTGTAAGGTAGCCAGGAGTCTTCTTGCTTGTGGTAGGATTCTCTATCCTACTCTTGTGTGTGTCTTTGGTTGGGTTCCGGTCAACCCGGGGTGACCCAGGGGTTGACAGGCGACCTTGTGTGTGGGTGTGTTGGCGGTTCTGTCCAATCCGAGACACTAGTTTTGGATGCCTCAAGGTACTGCGTTACCTTGGTTTGCGTGTCCAGGCGTGTTTGAGGGTCTTTGGTGTTCCCTCAGGTCACCGTGAGTCATTTCCCGCGGAGTGTCGTTTCTTGTGGCTTAGGATTAGACCGATTGGCGGCTTGTTCCGCTGTCTGTGATGATCTTGCCTTTGAGTCGTTCGACTCAAGATCGTTACGTGGTAGGTCTAGTTGCCTGGTCTTGAGTTGGTTGGCAGTGGTTGTACTACCAGTGGTGCTTCGTAGTACGTGTGACAGGGCTTCCGTAGACTGTCTGTACTCTAGCGCTTGTGTTTTGGAGTCCGTGCCTTGTGAACCTCCACTAGTCGTAGCCTGTGACGTAGGCTTTTTAGTACGTCACCCACCGGGAGTGGTGGACGGGCAGTTTTCCCGTTACACGGTTTTTAAGCTAGTTCCGTGGGCCCGGCCAACGGTAGCGTCCTACCGAGGGGAATACTAGCTAGAGGCCTGGCCTAGGTAGTGGTCAGTGTGTGCACACGTGGTCAGGGACTGAGGACTTGCGTCGACGGGCGTGACCCTGACTAGTCACTCGCAGCGTGGTACTGCGGTCTTGTGTCCGTAAGGTGCCAGTTTTCCTTGGAACGTCGTTGTTCCTTGGACCTGGTTCTTGGTGTGTCTAGTCTCCTCCATGCTGCACACGGTCTGGTAGACGTGACACTTGTGACGCAGTGTAAGACGTCAGTGGACGCATCTGGCTGTTCTTCTAGTGTGAGGGTACTCCTATCACTTGACCGGTGACTCTCACGTTTCTCAGAGCCGGTGTTCTTCTTTCCGTGTCGGCTAGTCTTGGCCTTGCCCAAGATTTGCTTCCCTGGCTGTGTGGTCTGTTCTTGGCTGTGTCCAAGATTAGCCTGGGGTTGCGTACACGATGTTTCAATCGTGTAGGCCGTTGTGGTTGTTTTATCCGTTCTGGCAGGTCTTCGTTTTGGACCTGGTGTCGGGTCGACAGATCAGTAACTTCTGACTTTGCTGGATCAGAGTCGCCCTTCTGTTGTTGCTTGGAGTAGTTTGGGGTGCCGAGGTTAGTTCGACCGCCGCTTGTCTGGCGCGGGTTCTCCCCCTTTCTTGCTTGTTCCCTACTCCTACTTCTCGTCTGTTCACTACTACTTGTAGCGTAGTTTTACAGCTTTGTAGTGTAGTTCCTGCTTTACTACACCTGCTGTTTTGTTATTTTTGTTGTTCCGTGTTACTGCGTGTTTTTCAGTGGGGATCCGCGTGACCCCTACTGAGCCAGTGACATGTGGCTCACCCCTGCTCTTTCAGGTGGGGTGACGTTGTTCGTTCTGCTTCCTCGTGGTTCCTGGAGTGCGCGTGCTCGTGCGTGCCGTTGCTGCCAGCTGGTACCTGCGTCGGGCTTCCCCCGACTTCTTGGTACGTTTTTCCTTTCTGTCGACTGTATTGTGCTAGACTTGTTGTCTTTAGCTTTGGACTGACTCTGGGTTATAATTATTAATTTGAACAGTTAATTAAAAAGTAATTTTATTTCTGCTACTTTAGCAAACCTATCTAATGAAATTTAATTACTTACTGTACTATCTCTGTGGCTTCAATGTACTCTACACGTGCCTTTTTCCCTTTGGAGCTTTCCCGCTTTTGGGAGGCCTCGCGGGTTCCATGCGGTATCACGCGTATCCGGTAGTCCTACCGGGTATGCCGGGTATCCAGAATCCGGGTCGCTACAGTGGCCATATGATTGGATATGTTATCCAAGACTTGTGAAAAAGAATATATCCGACCAGACATGGTGTCAAGAATAGTCCCAAAGGTATCAATGGAAGTCCGAAAGTTAGAGATTTACTCCCCAAAGGTATCCACATGAGTCTCCATACTAGTTAGGCGCCGATCAAAAGCTTCATAGTCCCAAGAGGGCTGTCCAGCGCCTTGAGTAGATGATACCCCATGGTGAAACTGGGGGTGGCATCTCCTGATCCAGCTGCTGTGGGGGAGGAGGCTGCTCCTCTGCCTGAACTAGAGGTGGGCTGGTCCTTGAGCCTCTTGTTGTTGTGGCTCTTTGTCTTCCTCATTTTTCGATTCTTCATCATACACTCCCACATTTCTGTATAATTCTCCATCTGGACCCAAAAATTATTGAAAAGATGTGAAGAGTTTGTGCTTGTTGTAGATATCATCTTGCCTAACTGGAACTTGCACTTCTCCATCCAAACTGACTCTAGCAAAAGTAAAAATACCTATGAGTTGGGAAGCATAGGGCAAGGAATGCCTTCTTTGAGTGTGGCAAGATCCAATCAAGTCGGTCATAAGGTGGCCCATGTTTATTGGCATACCATTCATCACACAGTAAAATAGGAATTTGTGCACCTCAGTCACTTCATTTTTACTTCCACCCTTGGGATAAATTAGTGTGGTAAACATGTGGTGCATGATCCGCTGCAGTGGCGAGAAGTAGTTTGCTTTCAACTTAATCATATTGCTAACCCCATCAATATACTAATTACATGTCATGAGGATGAATGTCTCCTCAACTGGAGCATGACCAAAAACCATATCATGGCCCCTAGCAGACACTCCTAGGGCATTCTCAAACAGTGCTGGATTTATAGTAATCTCAATTCCTTTTACAACCGTATATAAACGTTCATTCTTTATAGATAAATTTCCATAAAATTGCTGGACTAGACTAGGATAAAACTTGGTGTATCTAGTCATAAAATCAATCCACCCATCTTGACATTCAAATGCAGCACTCGAATCTAGTAGAATGTCATTCAACTCACTAAAATCAACTAGCCAAGGGTTGATAATCGACCTTGGACGCATACGGGGTGCAGGTGTGGGTGCCTGCTGGGGTGGAGGAACCGGGTCCTCACCTCTCCGGGAGCTAGACTCCCCTCAGGTAGATTTCTGAGGGTCTCGAAAAAAGCTTCTTCTAGGTGCCATTAGAACAGAAACCGCAAATGGAATCCCTTAGAGAGCTAACCTCTTCCCTTGGGGTGAAGATGGACTGGAGGACACACCAGAGGCTTTGGAAAAATCTTCTCCACAAGCTTGAACCCAAAATAGAGCTTCAAGATCGAACACGCCACCGTAGAGATTTTGTGTTGAAAGACGGCGGATGATCCGGATCTTGTATGGAGAGGAGAAAGAAGAGGTTTCTAGGGTTGGAAGGGGGGTTTGTGGGTGTTTAGGGTTGGAGGAGAAGGTTTGAGAGTGAATGGGGGCAAGTGAAGTGAGGAAATGGGGTGAAAACCCCCTTTAAAACAAGTTCGGTCACGGCCTTAGCCGGACCGGTTCGACCGATTTCGGTCAACCAAACTTGGGGCGTCGTCGACCGAATTGGTCGGCCTACCCCATTTTGTATTTTTTTTAAATCTCCTTCTTCCTTTTCTATTTTATTTTTCCTTTTTCTTTTTTTCCTTTTTTGTTTCATTCTTCTCTCCCTTTTTTCCTTTTTTTAATGTATATATCCTTTTCTCCCCCCTTTTTTTGAAAAAGAGTTGGACTTGATGAAAAAAGGATGAGGAATTCTGAGATGACACTGTTGTGGAAATCCCTCTGACTCTCCCCCTCAAAAAATGCCTCAGATCCTGAGGTCACTGGGTCCACATTTATTTATCAAGGAATATTAGGCCTTAGAAACTTTTCAAGGAGGCACTACATAGATAATTACATTCAAGCATACAAAGATGGCATATTAACATACAAGGAACTAGAAACAGTCACACAAAATATGCATGTCTTCCATGCAACCTACCCTTTATGCAACTAACTTTTCTACATATGCAACACTTAGCCTTAATGCAGACCTAAGTATGTATGCTCTCACCCTTGCACATGCCAAGTTCTCTTCTTATTTTAGTGAGTTGTTCCTGGTTTAGGGGTTTGGTGAAGATATCTGTCAACTGATTGTGTGTATCAATGAAGTTCAACTCAAAATCCCCTTTACCTACAAGTGTGGAAGCAAAAAATGATGCCGGATGTCAATGTGCTTCGTTCTAGAATATTGGACAAGGTTTTTAGACAAGTTGATTGCACTGATATTGTCACATAAAATTGGAACAGATTTCACTTCAACATTCAGATCAAGCAATTGATTTTTGATCCAAAGTACTTGGGCCCCACAACTTTCGACAGCTACATAGTCAGCCTCGGTCGTTGAGAGAGCTACTGGATGTTATTTTTTGGAAGCCCATGTGATGCGGGACGGACACGGGGACCGACTCTAAGTGATGCGGACCTCGGACTCTAAATGGAGACGCGACCAGCAACATATGAATAGGAGAGACACTTTGCCCGACACTAAGAGTTCCTATGGGCTATACGTTGCTAACAGAAACGCAAGCTCACTCGTGGTCTCAAGCGAGGGGAAACGTGGATCCGCACGGTTGTGAAACTGGCAGAGTCAAGGGTGGTCGACTCACTTCCGTGCTCGGATCGAGCCACGAGACGGGTCACTCTCTCGCTCACAGCGGTGACATGGACTCACGGGCTAGACTCCTACGCTCTCACAGTGGCATACGACCATATACTAGCTAAACAATGTAATGCCAAGAAGTTAAGACCGTACCTCCACGCACCCGGCGTGGGGAAGACAACCCCGGCCAAATCCGTACTCCTGATTAACAAAGTTTTACAGCGGTACAAAGTTTTGACCCACTCCACGCAGGGAGGTCATAGGTCACATGTGGGGCCCGGGAGTCACGGGAATTGGGTTGATGGGCAGCATCTTGATGTCGCTCCGTCGGTGCCGAATCAGCGTTTTGGTGCTGTCCGGACGGCGTGATCTACGGGTTCGGGGGACCCACGGACCACTCTATCCTCCGAGTCTGGCGGGGTGGGTCCCGCTGTGATGGTGGCCCCTGGAGACACGCCTCCCTGGACGGCGGCCAGGCGGGAGCGTCGGTCGGAGGCCGGGCGGCTCCGACCTCCACTTGTTGGAGGTGTTGTCCTCCGATCTGATGCTGCTGTTTTGCAACGCGTGACCCGACAAGGATGCTTGCTGCGATCACTCCCAACATCGGATCAATGCACAAAAGGTATCGTTGGAAAGCTCTTTCGAAGTACTTCGATCTAGGGCTGGAGAGAAAAATTGGAACTTCACGAATCTGGCCTTAGTCTATTTTTCAAGTTGCTGTTGGACAGGGCCTGAAATCTCAGGCCAGTAGGGAAGTTTCCTGAGAACTGCCATTGACCGCGGGGTAGACTTCCAAATCAAAGATAAGTTCATCATGAAAGTTGTAGAGGGGAGAGAGAGAAAAATGGGAATATTTTTTATGTAAGGTTTTGTTGAGATTTGGATGGGAAAAGATATTATATACTGGTGGGTGGTCGGATCTGGATAGAGGCAGACAGAACTTAGTGGAGATCTGAAAGTGCTTTTTAAAAAATAGGTGAAGCCTTTAGAAATTCACGAAAATTCGTGGATGAAGGGGGTGTTGGACAAAACCTCCAGTAAAATTGGGGGCGCAAGAAAAAATCAAGAAGAGGTCCGAAGAGGGGAAAATCAGAGCTACTGTGAATCTGGATTGAAAGCTGACAGATCTGGAAGGAGGGGATGAACAAAAATGGAAAAATGAAAAATGAAAACTAGAAGCCAAACCAAAATTTTTGGGACGTGGGGGTGACCTATGGAACTCACCCTAAAAATTTGGACTCAAAAGATTTCGAGGTTGGGAGGAAGAATTCGTGGAAGAAGGGTCTATCCTGGGTGGACAGAACTCAGGAGACGACGGCGGCGGCGGCGGCGAGCTTCAAGAACGGATACTGGAGGCGTCTCACCTCAGAATACAGCCATCTCAGCTGCAGAAGGGGGAGAGAGGAGGGGGAGGTCGCACAAGGCTGGGGGCTCCAAGAAATTTCTCATAAAATGTATGCATTAATTCCACTCAAAATGAAAATACAAGTCCCTTATAGAAAATACAAAAAGACTAGTTCTATCCCTAGATCTAGGATTGGTGGGGGGTAAAAGAGGGAGTTTACAATTTATTTCTCCCATGTGGTTTGGAACAAATAAAATAAGATTTCAATCCTAATAAACTATATTATACATGGGGCACCCCCTTGACTTATGTGTTCCAAATTTTAAATTTTGTTACCCTTTGTCCCCCCTTGGTCCAACCCTTCTAGAATCCCACCTTGGAGGGTTGACTGACCCCACATGGGTCCAAGAGCTGAGGTGGATCAATGGGAGAAGAGATGGGGGGCCCGCGGGACCCAGGTGGTCCCAAATTACAAATAAACCCCTTTTACAATCCGAATTACAATCTGAATAAGGCCAAATAAGCACACATTACACACAAATAAAATCCCAGTAAATATGATAAATACTAAGACTCAAGGGGGAGTCTCTAGACTGTCTCCGAGCCAGATGGAAGCCGATGTAGCTCGAGTAGTGCTCCGCGTACGGTACCGACGGCTCGCCGGTTCGTGCTTCTCGATCGCTCTGGTGTCCGCACCAATTCTCCCCGGGTGGGAGAAACTCGACCCTGTCGAGTAAGGGTCTGCATCGCTCTGGTAGCGCTCCAGTAGATCCGGATCTAACCTCTGCAACTCTCCACGGGTGATCCAAGTATCCTCGGTGGCGGGTCGCCCTCTCCATCGCACTAGGTAGCGCGGGTAGGATCCACTCCTGGTAACAGTCACCTGCTCATCCAGTATATGATCTATATGCTCTCGCTGCCGTGGAAATGGGGCTGGTGGTGGACACTCAGGTGTGGGATCACTGTCAAAGGGAGGAGATGGCTCGAAAGGCTCACTAGGGATCACCGCTGGGTCCTTATATGCAACTAGATCCGACACATTAAAAGTTGAGCTTATACCATATTCCTCGGGTAGGTCCACAACATACGCATTGGATCCAACACGTTTCAACACTCTAAATGGACCGGCTCTGCGAGCTTGTAATTTTTTTACGGTTCCAGAGGGAAACCGTTCAGGTCTTACCCTGATCATGACATATTCACCCTTTTGGAACTCATGGTGGTGTCTATGGACATCGGCTAGATCCTTATACCGGGCATTGCTGGCCTCAATGTGACGACAGACGTCGTCATGCAGACTCCTAACATGCTTAGCAAAAAGAAAAACACACGGATGCACACACGACCCTAAACAACCCTACGGTTAGTCCGACCCAGACACATGCAAGGGTGGACCAGGACACCCGAATATGTGCCATGCATACTCTTGACGTAAGCGGAGGTTGACGTCTTGGGAACTCCTAGACATCCTACGATGCACCAATCACGTACGTTGGGCTTGGATGTGGGAGGACCAAGAGAACCGAATTCACCTTCTTCCTTACCCCGATGAATGGATTCTGTGTGGAGTATAGATGGACTAGCCTGCGGGGTAGGGGTGTGATAGGCGGCTTCCCTAATGAGATGGAATGGATAAGGTGGGTCACTAGGGAAGGGATCGAAAGGATCAAAAAAGGTATGACCCCTTGAATTGGACCTCCATAAGTCATGGTCCCACATTTGGAAATCTTGAAGGTGTAGATGATCACCTTCATGCATGTGGGTATAGGGACGATGATCTTATATAGAAGGTAGGGTTCCTCCCTCGGGGTAAATGGTATGAAGTTAGGCTCGGCCGGTAACGGAAGGAGTAGGAGAACCTCCGTGGTAACATGACCCACGGTGTACATGGAGGTGATGGACCCTAAGGCGGGATGTGTGAAACTACGACCTGTGGGTCGGTCGAAGCCTGGAGCCAACAAGTGCGTAAATGTCAATTGCCGGTCTAACCCTTTAAGAAGGTCATCCAATGTATCCACATAGTGACTAGGCCAGAAAGTGGTGTGAAATGAATTGATTGGCACTAGAGGTAGGATAGGGTCCATGGATGGGAAGGGAGATGGGGCCAGGCCATTCTTGAGCCAGCTAAGGAGTGGCTCGGCTATGAGTAGCTTTCCCGTTAGAAACACGGGTAGCTGTGGCTGAGGTGGCTCCTTAGATGGCATCGGGTTGGGGCTACCGGTTGCTACCTCCTTAGGCTCGTGCTTGGTTCCATTCTGTCTAGGAGGTAGGCAAGGGGAAACCAGGGACTCGATATAATCACACCTCCTATCCACTCTATCCGAAATGATTTGGAAGAGTTCAGCAATGGTGGGGTTTGGAGTAGGAGCGATGTGATGGACTCTCCCATATGAACTCGGCTTAGTCGTGGACCTAGGCTCTTCTACATGCGCGGCGCTTTGCCTCCGATTATGGCCCACTTGGGTGGAGGTGGTTGGGTGTGGTCGATTGGAGGTGACCAGGCCGGGTAGGAAGACCTTCCTAAGTTTACCCTTCATCTCATGCCACGACTCAATGAACCTTTGCCTCCTAACCTCTCTCATGCGCTCAATGCTCTCCCATTTCCAGGCGACTTTGTGGACAAGCCTCTCATGGGCAAAACTGACTTGCATGGCATCGGACATGGTGTAACATTCCAAATAGTTGTCCATGGCGGCCTCCCACTCGAGGTAGTCGCCCGGGTCATTGGAGCCATAAAAATCTGAGGCTTCGGGCCTACGGAAGTGGAGAGGGTGGTTGCCAAGCCCATGGGTGGACCAACGGCCATATCGCCTGGGCGATCGAGATTCCGCTGAAAATGGGGAACTACAAGACAAACATGCTGACAGTTGGATAAGACACTAGACACGACTATTCAAGGTTGGAATGCACTAACTAATGCACACTAAGGACCCTAGACTTAAACCAAGATCCGGTACCTGGCGGAGTCCGGGGATCCGAAGATCCTCTCACGCGAGTGAATCACCTCTCCGATAGGCGTAACCTAATGGTCGGGCGACACCTTTTTATATACCAAACAATGGTATGCAAATGCACCCTTAGACCGGCTTAGACAATGACTAGACTTAAAGGACTCTTTTTTTTTCTTTTGTTGCGGACTTAGACACAAAGACTACCCTAGACTCAACTGGCGCTCTGATACCAAACTGATGCGGGACGGACACGGGGACCGACTCTAAGTGATGCGGACCTCAGACTCTAAATGGAGACGCGACCAGCAACATATGAATAGGAGAGACACTTCGGCCCGACACTAAGAGTTTTTATGGGCTATACGTCGCTAACAGAAACGCAAGCTCACTCGTCATCCCAAGCGAGGAGAAACATGGATCTGCGCGGTTGAGAAATCGGCAGAGTCAAAGGTGGTCGACTCACTTTCGTGCTCGGATCGAGTCACGGGACGGGTCACTCTCTCGCTCACAGCGGTGACATGGACTCACGGGATAGACTCCTACGCTCTCACAGCGGCATACGACCGTATACTAGCTAAGCAATGTAATGCCAAGAAGTTAAGACCGTACCTCCACGCACCCGGCGTGGGGAAGACAACCCCGGCCAAATCCATACTCCTGGTTAACAAAGTTTTACAGCTGTACAAAGCTTTGACCCACTCCACGCAGGGAGGTAATAGGTCACATGTGGGGCCCTGGAGTCATGGGAATTGGGTTGACGGGCAGCATCTTGATGTCGCTCTGTCGGTGCCGAATCCGCGTTTTGGTGCTGTCCGGACGGCACGATCTACGGGTTCATGGGACCCACGGACCACTCTATCCTCTGAGTCTGGCGGGGTGGGTCCCGCTGTGATGGTGGCCCCTGGAGACGCGCCTCCCTGGACGGCGGCCGAGCGGGAGTGTCGGGCGGAGGCTGGGCGGCTCCGACCTCCACTCGTTGGAGGTGTTGTCCTCGGATCTGATGCTGCTGTTTTACAGCGCGCGACCCGACGAAGATGCTTGCTGCGATCACTCCCGACGTCGGATCGATGAACAAGAGGTATCGTTGGAAAGCTCTTTTGAATAACTTCGATCTAGGGCTGGAGAGAAAAATTGGAACTTCACTGATCTGGCCTTAGTCGATTTTTCAAGTTGCTGTTGGACAGGGCCCAAAATCTCAGGCCAGTAGGAAAGTTTCCTGAGAACTGCCATTGACCGTGGAGTAGACTTCCGAATCAGAAGATGAGTTCTTCATGAAATTTGTAGAGGGGAGAGAGAGGAAAACGGGAATATTTTTTATGTAAGGTTTTGTTGAGATTTGGATGGGGAAAGCTATTTTATACTGGTGGGTGGTCGGATCTGGACAGAGGCAGACAGAACTGAGTGGAGATCTGAAAGTGATTTTTAGAAAATAGGTGAAGGTCTTTAGAAATTCACGAAAATTCGTGGATGGAGGAGGTGTTGGACAGAACCTCCAGTAAAATTGGGGGCACAAGAAAAAATCAAGAAGAGGTCCAAAGAGGGGAAACTCAGAGCTACTGTGAATCTGGATTGAAAGCTGACAGATCTGGAAGGAGGGGATGAACAAAAATGAAAAAATGAAAAATGAAAACTAGAAGCCAAACCAAATTTTTTAGGACGTGGGGGTGACCTCTGGAACTCACCCTGAAGATTTGGACTACAAAAGATTTCGAGGTTGGGAGGAAGAATTCGTGGAAGAAGGGTCTATCCTGGGTGGACAGAACTCCGGCGACGACGGTGGCGGCGGCGGCAGCTTCAAGAACGGATACCGGAGGCGTCTCACCTCAGAATACAGCCATCTCAGCTGCAGAAGGGGGAGAGAGGAGGGGGAGGTCACACAAGGCTCGGGGCACCAATAAATTTCTCATAAAATGTATGCATTAATTCCACTCAAAATGAAAATACAAGTCTCTTATAGAAAATACAAAAAGACTAGTTCTATCCCTAGATCTAGGATTGGTGGGGGGTAAAAGAGGGAGTTTACAATTTATTTCTCCCATGTGGTTTGGAACAAATAAAATAAGATTTCAATCCTAATAAACTATATTATACATGGGGCACCCCCTTGACTTATGTGTTCCAAATTTTGAATTTTGTTACCCTTTGTCCCCCCTTGGTCCAACCCTTCTAGAAGCTCACCTTGGAGGGTTGACTGACCCCACATGGGTCCAAGAGCTGAGGTGGATCAATGGGAGAAGAGATGGGGGGCCCGCGGGACCCAGGTGGTCCCAAATTACAAATAAACTTCTTTTACAATCCGAATTACAATCCGAATAAGGCCAAATAAACACACATTACATACAAATAAAATCCCAGTAAATATGATAAATACTAAGACTCAAGGGGGAGTCTCTAGACTGTCTCCGAGCCAGATGGAAGCCGATGCAGCTCGAGTGGTGCTCCGCGTACGGTACCGACGGCTCGCTGGTTCGTGCTTCTCGATCGCTCTGGTGTCCGCACCAATTCTCCCCGGGTGGGAGAAACTCGACCCTGTCGAGTAAGGGTCTGCATCGCTCTGGTAGCGCTCCAGTAGATCCGGATCTAACCTCTGCAACTCTCCACGGGTGATCCAAGTATCCTCGGTGGCGGGTCGCCCTCTCCATCGCACTAGGTAGCGCGGGTAGGATCCACTCCTGGTAACAGTCACCTGCTCATCTAGTATATGATCTATATGCTCTCGCTGCCGTGGAAATGGGGCTGGTGGTTGACACTCAGGTGTGGGATCACTGTCAAAGGGAGGAGATGGCTCGAAAGGCTCACTAGGGATCACCGCTGGGTCCTTATATGCAACTAGATCCGACACATTAAAAGTTGAGCTTATACCATATTCCTCGGGCAGGTCCACAACATACGCATTGGATCCAACGCGTTTCAACACTCTAAATGGACCGGCTCCGTGAGCTTGTAATTTTTTTACGGTTCCAGAGGGAAACCGTTCAGGTCTTACCCTGATCATGACATATTCACCCTTTTGGAACTCACGGTGGTGTCTATGGACATCGACTAGCTCCTTATACCGTGAATTGCTGGCCTCAATGTGACGACGGACGTCGTCATGCAGACTCCTAACATGCTTAGCAAAAAGAAAAACACACGGATGCACACACGACCCTAAACAACCCTACGGTTAGTCCGACCCAGACATATGTAAGGGTGGACCAGGACACCAGAATATGTGCCATGCATACACTTGACGTAAGCGGAGGTTGACGTCTTGGGGAACTCCTAGACATCCTACGATGCACCAATCACGTACGTTGGGCTTGGATGTGAGAGGACCAAGAGAAACGAATTCACCTTCTTCTTTACCCCGATGAATGGATTCTGTGTGGAGTATAGATGGACTAGCCTGCGGGGTAGGGGTGTGATAGGCGGCTTCCCAAATGAGATGGAATGGATAAGGTGGGTCACTAGGGAAGGGATCGAAAGGATCAAAGAAGGTATGTCCCCTTGAATTGGACCTCCATAAGTCATGGTCCCACATTTGGAAATCTTGAAGGTGTAGATGATCACCTTCATGCATGTGGGTATAGGGACGGTGATCTTATATAAGAGGTAGGGTTCCTCCCTCGGGGTAAATGGTATGAAGTTAGGCTCGGCCGGTAACGGAAGGAGTAGGAGAACCTCCGTGGTAAAATGACCCACGGTGTACACGGAGGTGATGGACCCTAAGGCGGGATGTGTGAAACTACGACCTGTGGGTCGGTCGAAGTCTGGAGCCAACAAGTGCGTAAATGTCAATTGCCGGTCTAACCCTTTAAGAAGGTCATCCAATGTATCCACATAGTGACTAGACCGGAAAGTGGTGTGAAATGAATTGATTGGCACTAGAGGTAGGATGGGGTCCATGGATGGGAAGGGAGATGGGGCCAGGCCATTCTTGAGCCAGCTAAGGAGTGGCTCGGCTATGAGTAGCTTTCCCTTTAGAAACACGGGTAGCTGTAGCTGAGGTGGCTCCTTAGATGGCATTGGGTTGGGGCTACCGGTTGCTACCTCCTTAGGCTCGTGCTTGCTTCCATTCTGTCTAGGAGGTAGGCAAGGGGAAACCAGGGACTCGATATAATCACACCTCCTATCCACTCTATCCGAAATGATTTGGAAGAGTTCGGCAATGGTGGGGTTTGGAGTAGGAGCGATGTGATGGACTCTCCCATATGAACTCGGCTTAGTCGTGGACCTAGGCTCTTCTACATGCGCGGCGCTTTGCCTCCGATTATGGCCCACTTGGGTGGAGGTGGTTGGGTGTGGTCGATTGGAGGTGACCGGGCCGGGTAGGAAGACCTTCCTAAGTTCGCCTTTCATCTCATGCCACGACTCGATGGGCCTTTGCCTCCTAACCTCTCTCATGCGCTCAATGCTCTCCCATTTCCAGGCGACTTTATGGACAAGCCTCTCTTGGGCAAAACTGACTTGCATGGCATCAGACATGGTGTAACATTCCAAATAGTTGTCCATGGCGGCCTCCCACTTGAGGTAGTCGCCCGGGTCATTGGAGCCATAAAAATCTGAGGCTTCGGGCCTACGGAAGTGGAGAGGGTGGTTGCCAAGCCCATGGGTGGACCAACGGCCATATCACCTGGGCGATCGAGATTCCATTGGAAATGGGGAACTACAAGACGGACATGCTAACAGTTGGATAAGACACTGGACACGACTATGCAAGGTTGGAATGCACTAACTAATGCACACTAAGGACCCTAGACTTAAACCAAGATCCGGTACCTGGCGGAGTCTGGGGATCCGAAGATCCTCTCATGCGAGTGAATCACCTCTGTGATAAGCGTAACCTAACGGTCGGGCGACATCTTTTTATATACCGAACAATGGTATGCAAATGCACCGTTAGACCGACTTAGACAATGACTAGACTTAAAGGACTCTTTTTTTTTGTTTTGTTGCGGACTTAGACACAAAGACTACCCTAGACTCAACTGGCGCTCTGATACCAAACTGATACGGGACGGACACAGGGACCGACTCTAAGTGATGCGGACCTCAGACTCTAAATGGAGACGCGACCAGCAACATATGAATAGGAGAGACACTTCGGCCCGACACTAAGAGTTCTTATGGGCTATACGTCGCTAACAGAAACGTAAGCTCACTCGTCGTCCCAAGCGAGGAGAAACGTGGATCCGCGCGGTTGAGAAATCGGCAGAGTCAAAGGTGGTAGACTCACTTCCGTGCTCAGATCGAGCCACGGGACGGGTCACTCTCTCGCTCACAGCGGTGACATGGACTCACGGGATAGACTCCTATGCTCTCACAGCGGCATACGACCGTATACTAGCTAAGCAATGTAATGCCAAGAAGTTAAGACCGTACCTCCACGCACCCGGCGTGGGGAAGACAACCCCGGCCAAATCCGTACTCCCCGTTAACAAAGTTTTACAGCGGTACAAAGCTTTGACCCACTCCACGCAGGGAGGTAATAGGTCACATGTGGGGCCCTGGAGTCATGGGAATTGGGTTGACGGGCAGCATCTTGATGTCGCTCTGTCGGTGCTGAATCCGCGTTTTGGTGCTGTCCGGACGGCACGATCTACGGGTTCATGGGACCCACGGACCACTCTGTCCTCCGAGCCTGGCGGGGTGGGTCCCGTTGTGATGGTGGCCCCTGGAGACGCGCCTCCCTGGACGACGGCCGGGCGGGAGCGTCGGGCGGAGGCTGGGCGGCTCCGACCTCCACTCGTTAGAGGTGTTGTCCTCGGATCTGATGCTGCTGTTTTGCAGCGCGCGACCCGACGAAGATGCTTGCTGCGATCACTCCCGACGTCGGATCGATGAACAAGAGGTATCGTTGGAAAGGTCTTTTGAAGTACTTTGATCTAGGGCTGGAGAGAAAAATTGGAACTTCACCGATCTGGCCTTAGTCGATTTTTCAAGTTGCTGTTGGACAGGGCCCAAAATCTCAGGCCAGTAGGAAAGTTTTCTGAGAACTGCAATTGACCGTGGGGTAGACTTCCGAATCAGAAGATGAGTTCTTCATGAAATTTGTAGAGGGGAGAGATAGGAAAACGGGAATATTTTTTATGTAAGGTTTTGTTGAGATTTGGATGGGGAAAGCTATTTTATACTGGTGGGTGGTCGGATCTGGACAGAGGCAGACAGAACTGAGTGGAGATCTGAAAGTGATTTTTAGAAATAGGTGAAGGCCTTTAGAAATTCACGAAAATTCGTGGATGGAGGAGGTGTTGGACAGAACCTCCAGTAAAATTGGGGGCGCAACAAAAAATCAAGAAGAGGTCCGAAGAGGGGAAACTCAGAGCTACTGTGAATCTGGATTGAAAGCTGACAGATCTGGAAGGAGGGGATGAACAAAAATGGAAAAATGAAAAATGAAAACTAGAAGCCAAACCAAATTTTTTGGGACGTGGGGGTGACCTCTGGAACTCACCCTGTAGATTTGGACTCCAAAAAATTTCGAGGTTGGGAGGAAGAATTCGTGGAAGAAGGGTCTATCCTGGGTGGACAGAACTCCGGCGACGATGGTGGCGGCTGCGGTAGCTTCAAGAACGGATACCGGAGGCGTCTCACCTCAGAATACAGCCATCTCAGCTGCAGAAGGGGGAGAGAGGAGGGGGAGGTCGTACAAGGCTCGGGGCTCCAAGAAATTTCTCATAAAATGTATGCATTAATTCCACTCAAAATGAAAATACAAGTCTCTTATAGAAAATACAAAAAGACTAGTTCTATCCCTAGATCTAGGATTGGTGGGGGGTAAAAGAGGGAGTTTACAATTTATTTCTCCCATGTGGTTTAGAACAAATAAAATAAGATTTCAATTCTAATAAACTATATTATACATGGGGCACCCCCTTGACTTATGTGTTCCAAATTTTGAATTTTGTTACCCTTTGTCCCCCCTTGGTCCAACCCTTCTAGAAGCTCACCTTGGAGGGTTGACTAACTCCACATGGGTCCAAGAGCTGAGGTGGATCAATGGGAGAAGAGATGGGGGGCCCGTGGGACCCAGGTGGTCCCAAATTACAAATAAACCCCTTTTACAATCCTAATTACAATCCGAATAAAGCCAAATAAACACACATTACACACAAATAAAATCCCAGTAAATATGATAAATACTAAGACTCAAGGGGGAGTCTCTAGACTATCTCCGAGCCAGATGGAAGCCGATGTAGCTCGAGTAGTGCTCCGCGTACGGTACCGACGGCTCACCGGTTCGTGCTTCTCGATCGCTCTGGTGTCCGCACCACCATGAAACTTGGCACCCACCAAGAAACTGATAGTACCCACTAGTACTTTTACGACCAATAATATAGCCATCATAATCTACATCGGTGTATGCAATTAGATCAAATGAACTACCAATGGGAAACCATAAACCGAAGTATACTGTGCCAATCAAATATCGAAAGATCCGTTTAATAGTCAATAAGTGAGACTCTTTAGGTGCAGCATCCAGAATTTTTAATATAGAATATCACGATATTATTTAATTATTGTATTATTTTCTTGACTCAGATTTTGAAATTTTAATAAAAATATGGAAAAATATGTATCCTGTGTAAAATGTTATTTCTAGCAACTTTGTCTTAAGAAATGAACCCAGAATAAAATTGGATTAAGTCCAATTTCAAATTTAAGGCTAAAAATCGTAGCTTTATAAGAACAACCTAAATCGCCTAAATTGGACCTTAATTCTCACCCTAATGGGCTCTAATTGAAGCCTAACCCTAGCCCAACCCTTGATGATCGATTATTCTTCGTAAACCCTAACCCTATAGTCTTCAATTTGGCGTGGCAGCGACGGATTTGATCGACCCCAAATTTCTCGCCGTTTTCCCTCTTTGGACTCTTCAAATCGATTCGATCGCTAGAAGCTTCCTTAGACTCTATAAATAGGTGGCCCTCAACCCTTGGAAACCTTATTTGCTTCGACAGCTGGTGGCGTGCTCAACTGTGGGAGGATCTTGGCGTGAGGAGCGATTCAAGTTAGGGTTGAGGTGACCTTTTTTTTCTTCCTCCTTTCATCGATTAAAGGTAGGTTTCTCTTAGATTGAACTAATAATCAAGCATGCCATCTTGTGCATCTCTCAGTCCTCTATCATTTGATACTACTTTGCCTAATTTTAGTATACCATATCGATCGAATTTCATAGTTTACTTCGAGGTATATCCGAATGGTTGTTTTCCTTTACAGCTCATTTTATATTAGTTTAACTTAACCTAAACTCAAATCAAAGCATGCTATCTTGTTCGCCTTTGAATGCTCTTTCTAACGGTACCTTTGTACCTAAATTTTGTTCATTATATTGCTCGTAATCGCTATTTTAATCAAGGTTTGTCGGGGTTCGCCGTTGGCAGATCTCGGTGGTAAAAACGGTCGCACCAGTGACCGCATGGTGATGAAATGGTCGCGCGATAGACTGTTTGCCTCTCCCTAATTTTTTTTTCAAAAAAAATTAATATTTTAATTGACGCGTCCTATCTCTAAGATGCCTCTATGAAAATTAATTAGTTTAATCATTATAAGATATTATTGATGCGTCCTAGTAGTCTGACACTTTCTCTTAGGCACGTCTAGCCTCACTGACCTGTTCATGATTGAATATATATATATAAACTAGCGGTCTTCCTAAGACCATCTAGTGCCGATTGCGGTCTGCAGAGGACCATTTTTCTCTTGTTTCCAGCATTAAAGCCGGCTCGTTTTGCTACGTTTTAGGCTAGGTTTATGCTGTCTTTTTGCTCGCTGTTGAGGCTTAAAACACTGCAAACATGACTATTTAGGTTGCTAAAATTGTCAAGTTTGAATTTCCATCTTTTTTTATTTTCTAAGGTTGGAGATAAATGTAGAGATAAATGGTCAAATCATGGTGTAACTTGTAAGATTTTGTTGGTATTATCCTTCAATTGTTACTCATGACTTGTTATTCTCTTAAGATTGGTTGAGAGTTGTGCCACTTCGATGGTTTCGACTTACCACTACACTCATTTTCCACTAATTTTTAAGCCATTTATTCTTGGGCATTGAATACCTCTCCGTCAGATATTCATTCCGCCGGACTAGGCATTCATGTTCCGAGGCCTCCATAAGACTCCGCGAGCCTGAGATTCCAACTAGGACGCCGAGTAGGTTGTGTTGAGTCTCTCCATGTGATTTTAATGATAACAAAACCCCAGTATGACGAATGTTTTGAGTATATCCAGTTTTTCTGAAATAAGCACTCATGTAGGCTCACAAGGCTTTTTCTATCACAAGAATTCGCTCAAAAAGGTTTGTGTTCCACAAAGCCCAGAATAAGTCCAAACCAACTCAACTTGCTTGAATCAAAATGTGATTTCAAAGTATATTATATAAGGATATGATTTATGGGCTAACAATGCTATTTTTGTAAATTTTTCAGAGTTTGGTCGACCTGGCTTGGTGGAGCGATCGACCTAATCTCCCAGAGCTAAAAACTCTGTAACTTTACACAGTTCGGTCGATCGCCCCCCCTAGACCAATCGACCAGATTTTCCAGCGTCCAAACGCCTTCAACCTGTAAAAGTTAGGTTGACCGCCCCGTTCTACTCAGTCGACCGAACCCCCCAAGGCAACACTTGTTGACTTTGTGTTTCTTCAACGTGGAAAGCCCTTCTCCTTGGATTTTTTAATCCCAAAGCCACCAGACATGCCATGATTTGTGGATCTGGTTCCTGGCTTATCTCTTGACCATTTAAGATGTATAAAAATATCTCATTGGGGTCAAAAATCCTAATCACTCAAGGGAGATCAAAGGGGCTGCCAATGGAGAAAAAGTGCTGCAGGAATCCGTGAACAATGTTCGTCCAAGCATTCTTCATTAAATCTCAAGCATTTGAAGATCATCCTGAAGCCATTCAAGTAAAAATCAAGCTGAGAAGCAAGCTTCATCAAAGATTCTCTTCATCCACTAAGGGGGAGCTTAAACCTGAAGTTTTTCTTTTATGTCTCTTCTTCCAAAATTCTTGAACATCACCTGTTTGTTTCTTGTAATCTCTAAACACTCAAGTGTGTGTGGATCTACTCAGATCCGTGTGTTGTATTGGATCTTTCAGATCCTTGTGTTTTTGGTGTATTTGTGCATTCGTGGGAGTTTCTCTTATCCTACGAGTGTGTGTGTGTTCAGATCTTGTAATCCTTTACAAGATAGTGTGTGAATCCTCACAGTCTGTGAGGGGTGGACGTAGGTTGCCGTCGTTGCTTCCGAACTACTTAAAAATCGTTGTCTGTTGTATGGTTTGGTCCTTTTCTCCTATCTCCTTTCTGTGCAAGCTCTCGTAGATTAAATCGTTTGTTTTTCTCCGCTTAGATCTAACTTAATTGATCATTCTTACAGTAGATCCTTGGTATATCAAAAGCTGGGTTCAGATTGACAAGGTTAGTATTGTCAGGACGATAACACCTTGCGTAAGAGAATCTCCGGATTCCAACTCCGCATGGTACCAAGGAGCTATTGTGGTGGTTAATTTTGATAGATCTAACTTGCCTTGTATCAAATATAAATTTGATAGTTGCTATTTTATCATACTTGGTTTAAATCGGCTAAGTTTTCCTAAAATTTGTATTCACCTAATTCACCCCCACTCTTGGGTGTCATTGATCGCGGGCCTTCTATTGGTATCAGAGCTAAGGCTCTACATTTTTTAGATCTAACGATCTAGAGTAAGATCCAGATCAATGGCCAACAAGGGGATGATGCCTGAGGGTCACTCAATCTATCGCCCTCCATATTTTGACGGCTCAAATTACTCCTATTGGAAAAATAGGATGCATATTTTCTTGAGAGCCCAAGAGTATGAGATCTGGAGGGTGGTGGACAAGGGTCTATATGAGCTTTCTAAAAATGAAGGCGAGTGGAACCCTGAAAATATTAAAAAATCCATAGTGAACTTTAATGCCATGAATATCATGCAATGTGCCATTCATCCTAATGAATACTCTCGTGTTTCTATGTGCAGCTCAGTAAAGGAAATGTGGGATAAGCTGCAGCTTATTTATGAAGGAACCTCCGAAGTCAAGGAAACCAAAGCCAATATGCTGGTTAGAGATTATGAGTTGTTTAAAATGAAGCCAGAAGAGACGATCTTAGAAATGTTTGCAAGGTTGACAGAAATTACCAATGGTCTCAAAGGCCTTGGGAAGGAGTATACTAACTCCGAACTTGTGAGGATGGTATTGAGATCCCTTCTACCTGCGTGGCACACAAAAGTCACGGTTCTTGAAGATTCAAAGAATATGTCAACACTGTCCTTGGATGAGCTCATAGGGTCACTGATGACCTATGAGATAAACATGAAGAGAATAGCTGAGGAAGAAACAAAGAAGAAGAAAACAGTGGCCTTGAAAGCCCACCAACTTGAAAATGACTCCCAAGAAGAGGAGTCTACTGAAGGGAGTGATGAGGAAGAGAACTTGGCCATGTGGACTCGCCAAGTGAAGAAATTCTTGAGAAGCAAGAAGAATTTTCAAGAAAATTTCAGAAAGGGCCAAAGAAAGCCCGTTCAAACTAAAGGAGAGCCAAGCAAGCCAAATAATATTATATGCTATGAGTGTAAGAAGCCCGGACACATGAGAGGAGAGTGCCCAAAATTGAAGAGAAAGTTCAAAAAGGATAAAGTCAAGAAACCCCAAGCCATGGTCGCCACATGGAGCCATGAAGAGGATGAACAATCTGACGAGGAGTTGGAGGAGCTCGTGGAAAGTCTGTGCCTCATGGCACATGAGAATGATTCAACCGAGGTAAATTCTGATCTTGATTTTATTTCAAATGAACAATGGGAGTCAGAATATGAAAAGTTGTATACAAAATACAAAAAAATCAGATCTGAAAATAAAACTCTCAAAAAGAAAATTGATGATTTAACACATGAGGATACTTATGTTAAGTTTGAGAAATTGGAACAGGAATGGTTCGAGTTAACAGAAGAAAAAGAAACTTTGCTTCAAACA
The DNA here is from genome assembly GCA_022559845.1 of Amorphophallus konjac. Taxonomy (NCBI): domain Eukaryota; kingdom Viridiplantae; phylum Streptophyta; class Magnoliopsida; order Alismatales; family Araceae; genus Amorphophallus; species Amorphophallus konjac. The sequence continues at coordinate 272,687,026 of CM040118.1, read as the reverse complement.
ATTTCAGATATTGAGAAAGTCAAAGAGGAGTTATCATGTAAAATGTCTAAAATTAAAAATTTTTGTGAAAAGTTCAAAAATGAAAAAGAAATTCTGACATCTTCTATTTCAGAACTTGAGAATAAAAATGTGAGTTTGAATAAGGAGGTGACTGACTTGCAGTTCACTCTCTCTAGATTTGTTAAAGGGAAACAAAACCTAGATAATGTGTTGGGAGTTAAAGTTAACTTCCGGAAAGAAGGATTGTGGTATATATCCCAGAACAAAAAATCCTTTGAGCACAAGATTACTACATCTTATCTGCATGAAAAAGAAAATGATTGTGCTTCATGCTCACACACCAAGCCCCAATATGTTCAATCTAAACCACATAAACATCAAAGAAGATTTTCAAACGTCAACTGCTTTCATTGTGGTAGATTTGATCATGTTATTGCTAATTGTTGGTTCAAACAGAACAATCAAAGGAATCATGCTATTTGGACCAGAAAAAGATATATGTAGAATTGGACTAACTCCTATGGACCCAAATTAGTTTGGGTATCAAAAATAATTGGATGGGAATGTTGTTTCTTACAGATATGCTTTGAAGTCAGGGGGAGCAAATGGTACCTGGACAGCGACTATTCAAGGTATATGACAGGGGACAAGGCGGCGTTCTCTACTCTGCAAGATAAGGATGGAGGCTTGGTTACCTTTGGTGGAAAGGACAAAGGTAAGATAATTGGCATTGACAACATAGGTAAAAATTCTGAAATTCTTATCGAAAATGTGCTCTTGATGAAGGGTTTAAATCATAATCTTTTAAGCATAAGCCAACTATGTGACATGGGTTTTAAAATTATTTTTGACGAAACTCATTGCCTTGTCATGAATAAAATCTCTAATCAAATCAGATTCATCGGAAAAAGGAATAACAATGTGTATACTGTTGATCTTGATGATGTTGCCGGTGATGATGTGTGCTTGGTAGCAAACAACCATGATAATGCATGGCTATGGCACTAAAGACTAGGTCATGCTAGTTTTAGAGTAATCTCCAAATTGTCTAGACATGACTTGGTAAATGGACTACCTAAATTAAAATTTGAAAGTGATAAGATCTGTGAGGCTTGCACAAAAGGCAAGCAAACACGTATCTCTTTCAAAAATAAAAATATTATTTCTATCGCTAGGCCTTTAGAACTGCTCCATCTTGATCTCTTTGGTCCGACTAGGACATCTAGCCTTGGAGGAAAATCTTATGGATTTGTAATTGTTGATGATTAATCCAAATTTACATGGGTGTTATTTTTAGCCAATAAAAGTGATGCCTTGATGGAGTTTCAAGTGTTTTACAGGAAAATCTAAAATGATAAAGGATACCTCATCACCAAAATTCAGAGTGATCATGGTGGTGAGTTTGAAAATCATGATTTCAATAGTTTTTGCCAGGAACAAGGATATACACACAACTTCTCATCACCCAGGATGCCTAAACAAAATGGAGTAGTGGAGAGGAAAAATAGAACATTGATAGACATGGCTCAGACCATGTTAAGTGAGAACTCCCTACCTAAATACTTTTGGGCTGAGGCGGTAAGTACAGTATGCTACCTCATAAACAGGGCAATGGTAAGGCCGATCTTGAAGAAAACCCCATATGAGCTCGAAATGGGTAAGAAATCGAACATTTCCTATCTCAAACCTTTTGGATGTCCTTGCTATATTTTAAACAATGGTAAATCAAATCCAGAAAAGTTTGATGAGAAAAGTGACAAAGGAGTTTTCTTAGGTTATGCACTTAATTCTAGAGCTTACAGATTGTTTAATAAAAGGACCTTGGTTGTTGAAGAAAGTCCTCATGTTATCTTTGATGAATCTGAACTAAAACTGACCAATCAATTAATTCCAATTTTAGATGCAGGTGAAGCCCCTAGAAATCCAACTGATGCTAGAACATCTAAGGCTAAGGACAACCAACGGAAGGAAATTCCAGCAAGGACAAAAAGGATGAAGATCCGTCAATTGAGACGCTTCAAGAACAACAAGTGCAATACCCCGACTTGCCAAGTTCCTCCACGTTCTTGAAAGATCACCAAGCTGAAAATATCATAGGTAATCCTGAAGATGGGGTAAGAACTAGATCTTCTCTAAGCCAGGTGGAAGAAGAGGATTTGATGGCCCTTATCTCTCAAGAAGAGCCTAAGGATATTCATGAAGCTCTTCAAAATGAATCCTGGATCCAGGCTATGCATGAAGAGTTGCACCAGTTAGAAAGAAACGAGGTTTGGACTCTTGTATCGCATCCTAAGAATCAACCCGTAATAGGAACCCATTGGATTTTCAAAAATAAGTTGAATGACACGAGATTGGTTATTAGGAACAAGGCTTGGCTCGTAGCCAAAGGGTATAGCCAGAAAATGGTAATTGATTTTGATGAGTCTTTTGCCCCGGTTGCTAGACTAGAAGCAGTCCGGATCCTTTTGTCCTATGCTTGCTCATCGAACTTAAAACTATTTCAAATGGATGTTAAATCTGCCTTTCTAAATGGGTACATAAAAGAGGATGTCTATGTAGAACAACCTCCAGGTTTTGAAGATTCAAAACACCCAAGGCATGTGTACAAATTGCAGAAGACTTTGTACGGGTTGAAGCAAGCTCCAAGGGCATGGTATGAAAGACTTACTTCATTCCTCATTGAAAATGGTTTCAAAAGAGGTAAGGTTGACCAAACATTGTTCATGAGAAAATCAGGTAAAGACATATTAGTAATTCAAGTGTATGTGGATGACAAAAATTTTGGAGCTACTAATAATGTATTATGTGATGAATTTGTAGAAATAGTGCAAGGGGAATTTGAGATGAGTTTAATGGGTGAGCTTACATTCTTTCTTGGATTGCAAGTTAAGCAAACGTCAGATGGCATTTTCACAAATCAAGCCAAGTACACATTGGAGCTATTAAAGAAATATGGGATGGTAGAAGCAAAACCTCTGTCAACTCCGATGGCCATAACCACGAAGTTAGACAAAGATGAAAATGGTAAAACAGTAGATCCCACACTGTTTCGAGGTATGATCGGATCACTACTGTATCTCACAGCATGCCGCCCTGACATTCAATTCAACGTATGTCTATATGCTCATTTTCAGTCATGTCCTAAAGAATCTCATCTAATGGCTGTTAAACGCATTTTTTGATATTTAATCGGTACAATAGATTTTGGCTTGTGGTTTCCCATCGGTAGTTCATTTGATTTGATTGCATACACCGATGCGGATTATACCGGATGTATTGTAGATCGCAAAAGTACTAGTAGGTACTGTCAGTTTCTTTGTGGGTGCCTAGTCTCATGGGCCTCCAAGAAACAACATTCAGTAGCTCTCTCAACGGACGAGGCTGAATATGTAGCCGCCGGAAGTTGTGGAGCCCAAGTACTTTGGATAAAAAATCAGTTGCTTGATTTGGATGTTGAAATGAAATGTGTTCCAATCTTGTGTGACAATACCAGTGCAATCAGCTTGTCAAAAAATCTTGTTCAACATTCTAGGACAAAGCATATTGATATTCGACATCATTTTCTGAGAGATCATGTAGGAAAAGGGGTCTTTGAATTAAATTTCATTGACACACACAATCAGTTAGCTGATATTTTCACAAAACCTCTAAACCAAGAATAATTCAACAAAATAAGAAGAGAACTTGGCATGTGCAAGGGTGAGAGCATACATACGTAGGTTTGCACTTAGGTTAACAGTTGTACATGTAGAATGAACTCATTTGCATAAGGGTAGATTGTCATGCATATTGTATGCATTTATTTTTCAATACCTGTGTGTATTTACATCCCTGCCTGCTTGATTGTATTTATATATACAACCCTCCTTGAAATTTTTCTAAGGACGAATATTCCTTGATAAAATAAATGTGGACCCAATGACTTCGGATCTAAGGCACCTTTTGAGGGGGAGCTAGAGAATTTTCTCTATATCCCATCTATTCTCATTCCAAGTCACTCTCTCTCATTATTCCTCGGTGTTGGTTCAATAAAAAAATGGTTGAAGGAGTTATTAAAAAAAAGGAAGAATGAAAAATGAAAAAAAATGGAATTTAGGGTTAGGTCAACCACTTCGGTCGACCGCCACCCTCGCTCCGGTCGACCAAACCCGGCGAATCAGACCGGCCAAACCAACATCCGAACCCCTTTTAAAGGGGTCTTCACACTCCCTTTCTTTATTCCAACGCCCCCACTCTCTCTCATACCCTATTTCCTAACCCTAGAACACCAAAACTCCACTTCCCTAGCCTAAAAACCTAATTCTATCTTTACCCGCACAAGATCCGGTCCATTTGTCACGGTTTCGGGACGATATCTCCGCGGCCGTTCGTGTGTTCGTGAAGACCGACTCAAGGTTCCAGATTGTGGAGAAGATCATTCCAAGCCCTAGGAGTGTCCTTTGATCCATCTTCATCCCCAGGGTTGAGATTGATCCTTCGAGGGTTTCCACAGTGAGTTTTCTAGTTTAGGATGCCGCCTCGACGGAGTTCTCGGCGTTCTGCCAAAGGGGAACCCAGTGGTCAGAGATGAGAGGCCCCGACTCATCCACCACAGCTGGTGTAATACACTGGATTCATATCGAATCTTATGGATCTTTATCGGAGTGCTTTCGGATCGCTTTTGTGGGTCATGAGTTGAATTTTACGATCCACGTGGGTTTTTCTCTCGTACAAGTTATGGAACCCTGTGGTGAGTTTATTTCTCAGTTCATCGACTCGAGGACACTACAGTTGCGTTGTACTCTTCCCGAGGATCGTTTTGACTATTTTTCTGTATTTTTCTGAATTTGTGCATTTTTGGGACTAATAATTGAATTTCCAGAAATTAGGAAAATTTCATAATTTCCTTTCTATTTATTCCACTCCACCCTCTCTCCTCCCTCATTTCTCACGTTTCTTCCTCTCTCTCGTCTCTCTCCTCTCGGGTCCTCTTGACGCGGGGTGCACACCGTTGGCGAGCTGGCTGAGGCGGGGACGCGATGGAGTGATCGGGACAAGTGATGGGGCGACAGATTGAGCGTGGCGCGACGCGATCCCTCGGTGGATTCAAAGCCGGTGCGGTTCGTTGTTTTGACGATTTTCGGCGCGGTTTAGTCGCTTCGGCACACGGAATCGTCGGTGGAGGTAGGGAGACAAAAGCCCTACTTCTCTTCTACATTCCCTCAAAGTCTCACGCCGAACGGTGAGCATACGAGTGGGTTTTACCTTGTTGGGCTAAAATCATATTTTTGGGGTGATCGCAGGGTTCGCCAGAAAACGGCGACGATTTTGAGATCAGTTGGTATCAATCGAACCCCTGGAATGTCAGCGTTCCAGATCCGCTGATTTTGTGTTGATTGGTTGTCATTTGGGGCTGGTACGAGCCCGGGAACCCCGGTGACTCAATTAGGGTCAATTCGGTGGAATTGCCCGTTTCATGCCATTTTTGCGTTATTTTGACCCCTTCCAGAGTGTGGAAGGTCGGTATTATCATTATAGTTGTTTCTCCCTTCGATCGGAATCGAACGGGGATTGGAATCGGGCGTTAGGGCTCGGTTCGGCCAGTTTTCCGCTGTAACCGGTCGACCTGACCGGATGGGCCGGTCGACCGGCGATTGCCCATAGGAGCGTGTTGGTCCGACCGTTGGTCTGGTCGACCGACCACCTTGGACCGGTCAACCGACCCTGTCAGGTCGACCGACCCCAAGGGCCAGGTCGACCGGAATGCTATATTTTTGCTCGTTTTGAGTTCTAGTCGGTCTGGTTGAGACACAATGACCGACCTATGGCCTCGTGAGTGTCCCGGACACCCTGTGAGTTTCGTGTCCATGTTTCTGGGGTGTCGGGAGGTGCCGTGTTACTTCGATTAGCGTGCCCATAGGCATTTGTGTTTCGGGCTTCGTGTTACACTCGATCGAGTCACCGTGTATCGGTGTGAGTGCGGTGGGGTTCCCCCGCATGTGTGTGGCCTCCCTTGAGTTCCTATTTGAGGGGATGGTCTCTGCGACTTGTGGTCTGCCTCGGTATTCATGCTACCGTGGTTTTAGACCTAGTCAAGATTTTAAGTCGGTTGGCCTTGGGGGCCCAACCTTCATGCATTTTTTCGCTGTAGCGCCCCTTTCTTAGGCCGCTACAAGTCATTTTGACTTAGGTCAATGTTTTAGGGCTGTTAGTGTGGCAGTTGTCTCTTGGACCGCCTAGTCCGTGTGGTGGATCTATATTAGACCGCTTGGGTGGTTTGACTGAATAGGTCGGTTCATGGTTGACTGGGTTTAGCGGCCTAATCCTTGACCGCTACAGTCACCTAGCGGCCCATTCTATGACAGCCAGCGTATGTTCCTCTGCTTAATTCCTGCGTGTCATTTCCCGATGTGTTGGTTTCCAAGTGCCTCGGCTTGACCTCGTGGTTTTCCCATTGTCCCGTGGACGCCTTTTGATGTCCTATGAGGGCTATAACCATGTTATCAGATAGCCATGCGTACCCTGCTATTGGGTAGGTTTCTGTACTGCTTCTGAGTCGTTGTCAGGTCCTTGTCAACCCGGTGTGACCTAGTGGTTGACACGTGACCTTGTGAGTGTCTCGACTTTTCTATCCAGCTTGAGACGTGATTCTGGATGCCTGGAGGTACTGTCTTACCTCAGTTTACGTGTCTAGTGGAGTTGAGGGTCTTGGTGATCCCTCAGGTCTCCGTATGTCATTTTATACGGATGTGTCATTTCTTTGACTTAGGATTAAACCGATTGGCGGCTTGTTTCGCTTTGTATGACGATCTTGACTCTAAGTTGTGAGACTCAAGGATCATTGCATTAGTAGGTCTAGTTGCCCTGTCCTAAGTCTGTTGACAGTTGGTGTACTGCCTTTGTGCTTCGTAGTACGGGTGACAGTGCGTGCTTAGACTGTCTGTACTGCAGCACTCGTGTTTCAGAGTCTCTGTGTCTAGTGAGCCTCCACTAATCGTAGCCTCACAACCTCGAGTGTCGGCCCACCTAGGAGTGGTGGTGGGGCAGTTCCCGATATACTATTTTTATGCTAGTTTCCGTGGGCCCCTGCTTACGGTAGCATCCTGCTGGGGGGGAAAACTAGCTAGAGGCCTAACTCTAGGCATGAGCTGGTGTGTGCATACATGGTCATGGGCGTTTGGATGAACACCGATGGGCGTGACCCTGACAAGTGACTCGTTACTGTAGTTCCTGTTCTGGTTCAGTGAGTATCTCAGTCTCTGTCGTTCTCGACGTCCGTAGTGAGATACCTGTGGCGTAGTGTAAGACGTCAGTGGACGCATCTAGCTGTTCTTCTAGTGAGGAGGTGCTTCCGTGACTTGGCACGTGACTCTCACGTTTCTCATGCATCGTGACCTCTTCGGGTTATTCTTTTCTTGGCCTTACCCGAGGTCAGTGCTGTGTGGTATGCACGATGATCTAGTCGTGTATGAATTACGCTTAGGGAGCGTGCACGACAATCCAGTTGTGTAGGCTTTATTGTTCCGTGTCTGTCTAGGTCTTTTCTAGGGTTTTTTGCCTGTCTTTGTAGGCCTTCGCCTTAGGCCTTATGCTGAGTCAATGGATCGATAACTCCGGACTCTGTGAGATCAGGGTTCGCCCTTCTATTGCTGTTGGAGTAGCGTAGGAGCCGAGGTTCTGGGTCGGTTCGGCTTCTTTTCCCTTTTATTTTAGCTGTTCCTACTCCTTCCGTTTTCGGTTTTCTTTTACAGCTTTCTAGTTGTAGTTTAGCTTTTCATGCTTTACTACTCCTGTTGTTTTAGCTGTTGTTTCGTGTTACTGCGTGTTTTTCAGTGGGGATCTGTATGACCCCTACGGCCAGTGACACGAGACTCACCCCTGCTTTTCAGGTGGGGTCGTCTCTGCTTCCTTGCGGTTCCTGGTGTGGCGTGTTCGTAGTTGCCAGCGGTACCTGCGTCGGGCTTCCCCCGACCTCAGTGTACGTCTTTCTTTCTATTGGACTGTACTTGTCTTTCGGTTGGACTGGACTCTGGTATAATTATTAATTTTAACTGTTAATTAAAAAGTAATTTTATTTCTGCTACTTTAGCAAACATGATTAATGAAATTTAATTACTTACTGTTATATCTGTGACTTCAATGTACTACACGACATTCCTTTTACCCTTCGGAGCTTTACAGCTCTTAGGAGGCTTCACGGGTTCCAAGTGGTATCGGGTCTACTCGGTAGTCCTATCGGGTATATCCGGCATTCGGAGTCCGGGTCGTCACAGGTGGTATCAGAGTGATTGTTGTGTAAAGTACATGGGAATCCGAGATATACAGTATCCAGAGTCCTGAAAGTCTAGTACAGTCTTTCGCTGGCTTAGGTTTCGCGATTCCTTGTCACCTTGTTTTCCGTGTGTGGTCTTGTGCGTGCTGTATTAGCACTGTACGAGATGGTTTTGCTCTCGTCAGGATGCGACGTGATGCTCTTTTTCGTCGTGGTGTTTGTCTTGATCATGCTGTACTTGGCAGAGTTCGCCGATAGGCTTGAATCTGCAGTACACTGTTCAAGATTTTTCCGTGGTTTGTTCAGGTGGCTGGTGACTTATAGCGTTGGTGTGCTGACCATGCACGTTCTCATGCTATTTTGGTCATCCCAGGTTAAGTCTGTTCAGCTCCTGAGGTGTTTCGCTTCTGATGAAGTGGTTGCTTTGTTGCCTCGATTGAGAAGATGCTCAAGCGAACTGAGGATTTTCCTTCCTGGTGAGCTACTGTTAGTCGAGCTTGATGCTTCTCATCCTGTTTGGTGGAGTCTTTTCGAGGTAAGCCTTAGAAGTGCTGTCTTGGTGAGACCTTTGTCCTGTGTCTGCTTAAGTGTACACAGTGTTTATTCTGAGCCTGATCTGCCTCTTTGTTCTACGGTTGCTTGGCTTAGGACGTAGTTTCGTGTTAACCGCCGTTGTGCACCGTGATTCATCGTGCCGTGTCTAGCGGCCGATGTGTTGTGAAGGTTCAGTAATTATTTCCAAGACGTAAGGGTAAGCTGAGATTAGCCTTTCTTTTGTGCTCGTGCTGAAGCTGGTACTCTTCTTGGTCTGCACTTAGGCGACTTGTGATCGGTTATTAGCAGGATCAGTACTTATGGCGTGATACATTACGATTTTCATGAATTACGATGGTGCCGAGTGTGTGCTGAGATGTGGATACCGAGATAGTTTTGATGCTTGTGTGAGTTGTATGAGTGCGCAGTGGAAGCATGTGGGCTGATAACCCACGGGTCGAGGATCGTTAGTTGTAAGATTATGACCGGTCGAGAGAATTATTCTTCTAGATGTGATTTTGTTTTAGCTTCGTGTGCCTTGATGTTGTCCTTGCCGTGCTGTTGCTATTGGAGGCCTTCTGGTGTTGGCACTGGCATTTGTGAGTGTTGGGGAATCTATCGGCATTTCTGATCGTGGTCCTTGAGATGCGTTTCTCGATATTGTTGTCCTTGTTGTCGTGGGTCTTTTCTTGGTGAGCTGCTCGTTGCATGACTAGTCCATTATGGTCGTGTGTTCAGCTGTTATTGTGCCTTGATGTGACCCAGCTTGCAGTTATATTCCGTGGTTCTGTGTTCAGTACGGAGCCTGGATTCTGCAAGTGTTGCTGCTGTTGTCGTTGTCGTTTTGTCGTTGTTTCCCTGTGATTCTGTCTTAGCATCGTGTGGACCATGATTTTGTCGGTTAGTTGTGTTGTACTCTTCTTTCCTGATAGAGTTAGCATGCGACTCGATCAGATATAATATCTGAGTGAGGACTGACTTGATTGTGCTTGTGGTCTGGTGCTGTCGTTGGCGTCCTGTGTGCCAGATTTCGTGGTTGCCTTTGGCACTAGAGCCGATGTGTCGAGTTGTCAGCTGAGAGGACTATGCTTCCTTTGTTTAAGCTGATGCTTGCCGTGTCTGTCGTTTTGTTTTCCCAATATCTATTTTCGTGGCATGAGTCGTGTCTCCTTTCCTGTGAGACGTAAGCGACGTTGCCTTGTTGCGGAGGTGTCAGACTTGTGTTCACTTAGGTGCCATGCTCGATCCAGAGCGTGTGCTTGTGATGATGGTCTGGCGGTGTCCCTCTGAATTGTGTTTTTTAAGATTTGTGCTATTTCAAGTTGTGTCTTTGGGTTTGTTCGTCCCTGCTTCTTCTTGTTCGCTCCTTAAATTTCAAGGATGAAATTTCTTGAAGGAGGGGAGGCTGTAATACCTTGGATTCTTATCGAATCTTCCGGATCTTTATCGGAGTGCTTTTGGATCGCTTTTGTGGGTCTTGAGTTGAGTTTTATGATCCACGTGAGTTTTTCTCTCGTACAAGTTACGGAACCCCGTGGTGAGTTTATTTCTCAGTTCATCGACTCGAGGACGCTACAGTTGCGTTGTACTCTTCCCGAGGATCGTTTCAACTATTTTCCATATTTTTCTGAATTTATGCATTTTTGGGACTAATAATTGAATTTTCAAAAATTAGGAAAATTTCCCAATTTCCTTTCTATTTATTCCACTTCACCCTCTCTCCTCCCTCATTTCTCACGTTTCTTCCTCTCTCTCGTTCTCTCTCCTCTCTGGTCCTCTCGACGTGGGGTGCACACCGTTGGTGAGCTGGCTGAGGCGGGGACGCGATGGAGTGATCGGGACGCGTGATGGGGCGACGGATTGAGCGCGGCGCGGCGCGATCTCTCGGTGGATTCAAAGCCGGCGTGGTTCATTGTTTTGGCAGGTTTCTGCGCAGTTTAGTCGCTTCAGCGCACGTAGGCCTGTCAACGGATACGGATATTATCCGGATCCGCTTCGATTCGTATTCATTTTTTCGGATACGGATAATATCCGAATTCGAATCGGAGCGGATACGGATATTATAATATTCGCTTCGAAAAATATCCGTTCGTAATATTATATATCATATAATACATATTTTTAAATAATGTATTATAAAATAAATGATATTATAGAGAAATTTAGATATTTTATAGTTGTATTTTAATTTAAAATTTATTTTATATATTTTTGACATGTTATAATTATATTTTATATACTTTTAATATTTTATAATTATATTTATATATTTTTAAATTTGAATCGGATAATTCGGATTTTAAAACGGAGCGGATACGGATAGTCAGATATTCGCTTCGTATCCGAGTCAAATCGGAGCGGATCAAAATTCGATAATTCGAATCGGAAAATGGAGCGGATACGGATAGTCATATATTCGCTTCGTATCCGCTCCGTTGACAGGCCTAAGCGCACGGAATCATCGGTGGAGGTAGGGAGACAAAAGCCCTACTTCTCTTCTACATTCTCTCGAAGTTTCACGCCGAACGGTGAGCATACGAGTGGGTTTTGCCTTGTTGGGGTAAAATTGTGTTTTTGGGGTGTTCGTAGGGTTCGCCGAAAAATGGTGACGATTTTTAGATCAGTTGGTATCAATCGAACCCCTGGAATGTCAATGTTCTAGATCTGTTGATTTCATGTTGATTGGTTGTCATTTGGGGCCGGTACGAGCCCGGGAACCCCGGCGACTCAATTAGGGTCAATTCGGCGGAATTGCCCATTTTAAGCCGTTTTTGCGTTGTTTTGACCCCTTCCGGAGTGTGGAAGGTCGGTATTATCATTATAGTTGTTTCCCCCTTCGATCGGAATCGAACGGGGCGAGGAATCGGGTGTTAGGGCTCGATTCCGCCGGTTTTCCGCCGTAACCGGTCGACCGGACTGGATGGGCCGGTCGACCGGCGGTTGCCCGTAGGACTGTGTTGGTCCGGCCGTTGGTCCGGTCCACCGACCACCCTGGGCCGGTCGATCGACCCTGTCAGGTCGACCGACCCCAAGGGCCAGGTCGACCGGAATGCTATATTTTTGCTCGTTTTGAGTTCTAGTCGGTCTGGTTGAGACACAATGACCGACCTATGGCCTCGTGAGTGTCCCGGACACCCTGTGAGTTCTGTGTCCGTGTTTCTAGGGTGTCGGGAGGTGCCGTGTTACTTCGATTAGCGTGCCCGTAGGCATGTGTGTTTCGGGCTTCGTGTTGCGCTCGATCGAGTAACCGTGTATCGGTGTGAGTGCGGTGGGGTTCTCCCGCATGTGTGTGGCCTCCCTTGAGTTCCTATTTGGGGGCATGGTCTCGGCAGCTTGTGGTATGCCTCGGTATTCATGCTAACGTGATTTTATACCTAGTCAAGATTTTAAGTCGGTTGGCCTTGGCGGCCCAACCTTCATGCGTTTCTTCGCTGTAGCGCCCCTTTCTTAGGCCGCTACAAGTCGTTTTGACTTAGGTCAATGTTTTAGGGCGGTTAGTGTGGCGGTTGTCTCTTGGACCGGCTAGTCCATGTGGCGGATCTATATTAGACCGCTTGGGTGGTTTGGCTGAATAGGTCGGTTCAGGGTTGACTGGGTTTAGCGGCCTAATTCTTGACCACTACAGTCAGCTAGCGGCCCATTCTATGACCGCCAGCGTATGTTTCTCCGCTTAATTCCTGCGTGTCGTTTCCCGATGTGTTGGTCTCCAAGTGCCTCGGCTTGACCTCGTGGTTTGCCCATTGTCCCGGGGACGCCTTTTGATGTTCTATGAGGGCTATAACCATGTTATCAGATAGCCAGGCGTACCCTGCTATTGGGTAGGTTTCTGTACTGCTTCTGAGTAGTTGTCAGGTCCTGGTCAACCCAGTGTGACCCAGTGGTTGACACGGCCTTGTGAGTGTCTCAGCTTTTCTGTCCAGCTCGAGACGTGGTTCTGGATGCTTGGAGGTATTGTCTTACCTTGGTTTACGTGTCCAGTGCAGTTGAGGGTCTTGGTGATCCCTCAGGTCTCCGTGTGTCGTTTTATATGGATGTGTCGTTTCTTTGACTTTGGATTAAACCGATTGGTGGCTTGTTCCGCTTTGTACGATGATCTTGACTCCGAGTTGTGAGACTCAAGGATTGTTGCATTAGTAGGTCTAGTTACCCTATCCTGAGTCTGTTGGCAGTTGGTGTACTACCTTTGTGCTTCGTTGTACGGGTGACAGTGCTTGCTTAACCTATGACGACCCGGACTCCGGATACCGGATATACCCGATAGGACTATCGAGCAGACCCGATACCAGTTGGAGCCCATGAAGCCTGCCAAGAGCTGTAAAGCTCCGAAGGGAAAAAGGATTATCATGTAGTGCATTGAAGTCACAGATATAACAGTAAGCAATTAAATTTCATTAATCAGGTTTGCTAAAGTAGCAGAAATAAAATTACTTTTTAATTTATAGTTACAAATTAACAATTATACCAGAGTCAAATCCAAAGGAAAAAGAAGTACAGTCCAACAGAAAGAAAAACGTACACTGAGGTCGGGGGAAGCCTGACGCAGGTACATCTGGCAACTACGAACTTGCCACACCAGGAACTGCAAGGAAGAAGAGACGACCACACCTGAAAAGTAGGGGTGAGCCTCGTGTCACTGGCCCAGTAGGGGTCATGCGGATCCCCACTGAAAAACTACGCAGTAACACGGAACAACAACTAAAACAACAGTAGTAGTAAAGCAGGAAAAGCAGGGAAAACTACTGCTAGAAAGCTGTAAAAGAAAGCAGGAAGAACAGGAGTAGGGAGTAAGTAAGGAAGAGGGAAGAAGCCGTACCGACAAAACACGGCTGCCGAGTGGACCTCGGCCCCTAGGCTACTTCAAACAGCAATAGCAACAGAAGGGTAAACTCTGAACTGACAAAGTCAAGAGTCACCGATCTGTCGGTAAGCACGAGGCCTAAGACGAAGGCCTACGAGACCAGACAACAAGTCTAGAAAAGACCGAGATAGACACAAACCCAGCACGACTAGATCGTCATGCACATGACACAACTCTGACCTCGGGTAAAGCCACGAGAGGGCTAACCCGGAAAGGTCACGATGCACGAGAAATGAGAGAGTCACGTGTCACGTGACGGAAGCACCCCCTCACTAGAAGAACAGCCAACTGTGTCCACTGACGTCTTACGCTGCGCCTATAAGTGTCTCGTCTGCGATGCCGCCTGAAGCACGACAAAGACTAAGACACGCTCAGAACCAGAACGGGACTACAGTAATGAGTGACTAGTCAGGGTCATGCCCGTCGGCGCAAGTCCAAAGCCCCTAACCACGTGTGCACACATAGGCTCGTGCCTAGAGCCAGGCCTCTAGCTAGTCCCCCCGCAGGATGCTGCGGTGAAGAGCTGGGGGCCCACGGAACTAGCTTAAAAATCGTATCTCGGGAACTGCCCCACCACATGGGCCGACACGCCGTAACGTGTCGTAAGGCTACGACTAGTGGAGGCTCACTAGACACAGACTCCAAAACATGAGTGCTGGAGGACAGACAGGTAAAGAAGCACTATCGCACGTACTACGAAGCACCGAGATAGCAAGACAACTGCTGATAGACTTAGGACAAGGCAACTAGACCTACTACTACAACGAGCCTTGAGTCTCACGACTAGGAGTCAAGATCGTTGCGCAAAGTGGAACAAGCCGCCAATCGATCTAATCCTAAGCCAGAGGAAACGACATGACCGCGTAAAACGACACACGGGGACATGAGGGAACACCAAGACCCTCAGCACATCTGGACATGCAAACCGAGGTGAGACAACACCTCAAGGCATCCAGAACCAAGTCTCGGGCTGGATAGAACCGTCGAGACGCACACAAGGTCGCCTGTCAACCACTGGGTCACCCCGGGTTGACCGAAACCAAACAATGATGATTTAACAGTAGGGAAGAGAATCATATTTCAAGCAAGAAAACTCCCAGCCACCTCATAACGTGGTCTTAGCCCTCATAGGACACCAAAAGATATCCACGGGAACGGCAAACCACAAGATCAAGCCAAGACATATGGAAATCGAAACGACGGGAAATGACACTCTGGGCATAAGCGATCCATCACTCGGCCGCTAGGTAAGCCAAGCAGTAAAGGAGGAAGTCGCTACGCACACAGAGACGAGGATAATAGCGGTCGTAGGCTGGTCCGCTAGAGGATAGTAGAGGTCAAAGGTTGGGCCGCTAGAAGACTATAGCGGTCATAGGTGAGGCCGCCTACACTAGTCAACTCTCGCACCGACCTACCCAGTCAAACCACCCAGCGGTCTAAGATAGACGCGCTACACGGACTTGGCGGTCTAAGAATGAATCCGCCACACAAACCGCCCTAAGATAGTGACCTAAGACACACGGACTGTAGCGGCCGAAGGAAGGTGCGCTACAACGAAGAAACACATGAAGGTTGGGCCGCCAAGGCCAATCGACCTAAAATCTTGACTAGGTCTAAAACCACGGTAACACGAATACCGAGGTAGACCACAAGCCGCTGAGACCATCCCCTCAAACGGGAACTCGAGGGAGGCCACACACATGCGGGGGAACCCCACCGCACTCATATAGATACACGGTGACTCAATCGAATGCTACACAAAGCCCGAAACACACATGCCTACGGGCATGCTAATCGAGATACCACGGCACCTCCCGACACCCCAGAAACACGGACACAGAACCCACATGGTGTCCGGAACACTCGCGAGGCCATAGGTCGGTCATTGGGTCTCAACGGGACCGACCGGGACTCAAAACGGTGAAGAATACTGAATTCCGGTCGACCTGGCCCCTGGGGTCGGTCGACCTGACAGGGTCGGTCGACCGGCCCAAGTGGTCCGGTCGACCGGACCATCACCATCCTACGGGCAACCGCCGGTCGACCGACCTCGATTGATCCATCACCATCTGGTCCGGTCGACCGGTCACGGCGGAAAATCGACCAAACCCTAATCTCCGGGCCCGATTCCACGCCCCGTTCGATTCCGATCGAAGGGGAAACCATCCATAATGAGAATACCGACCTTCCACACTCTGGAAGGGGTTAAAACAACACACAAACGGCTTGAAATGGGTAATTCCACTGAATGAGTCACCGGGGTTCCCAGGCTCGTACCGGCCCCAAATGACAACCAATCGACATGAAAACTACGGATCTGGAACGTTGACATTCCAGGGGTTTGATTGATACCAACTGATCTAAAAACCGTCGCCGTTTTCCGGCGAACCCTGCGAACACCCCAAAAGCATGATTTTTCCGAACTGGAAGGAAACCCACTCATATGCTCACCGAACAATGCAAAACTGTAGGGAAATGTAGAGGAGAAGTAGGTGATTCATTTCCCTACCTCCACCGAAGAAACTGTGCGCCGAAGCGACTAAATCGCGTCGAAAATGCCAAATTAATGAACTGCGCCGTCTCGAAATCCACCGAGGGATCACGCCTCACCACGCTCAAACCGTCGCCCCATTCCACGTCCCAATCACTCCACCACGTCCTCACGTCGGCCAGCTCTGCAACGGTGTGCACCCCACGCCGAGAGACCCAGAGAGGAGAGAGAACGAGAGAGAGAAAGGGATGAGAGAAATGAGGGAGGAGAGAGGGTGAGGAAGGTTAAATAGAAAGAAAATTAGGAAATTTTCCTAATTTTCTGAAATTCTAATTTTTGTGCCGAAAATACACAAATTCATAAAAATATGTAAAAATAGCCGAAACGATCCTCTCAAAGAGTACATCGCAACTGTAGCATCCTCGAGTCGATGAACTGAGAAATAAACTCTCCACAGGGTTCCGTAACTTGTACGAGAGAAAAACGCACGTGGATCGTAAAACTCAACTCATGACCCACAAAAGTGATCCGAAACTCTCCAAAGAAGATCCGAAAGATTCGATAAGAATCCAGGGTATTACATAGCCTGTTTGTTCTGCAGCACTCGTGTTTCAGAGTCTTTGTGTCTAGTGAGCCTCCACTAGTCGTAGCCTCATGACCTCGAGTGTCGGCCCACCTGAGAGTGGTGGTGGGGCAGTTCCCGATATACGGTTTTTAGGCTAGTTTCTGTGGGCCCCTGCTTATGGTAGTGTCTTGCTGGGGGGGAAAACTAGCTAGAGGCATGGCTCTAGGCATGAGCTGGTGTGTGCACACGCGGTCAGGGGCGTTTGGATGAACGCCGACGGGCGTGACCCTGACAAGTCACTCGTTAATGTAGTTCCTGTTCTGGTTTAGTGAGTATCTCAGTCTCCGTCGTTCTCGATGTCCGTAGTGAGATACCTGTGGCACAGTGTAAGACGTCATTGGACGCATCTGGCTGTTCTTCTAGTGAGGTGGTGCTTCCGTCACTTGGCACGTGACTCTCGCGTTTCTCGTGCGTCGTGACCTCTTCAGGTTAATCTATTCTTGGCCTTACCCGAGGTCAGTGCTGTGTGGTATGCACGACAATCCAGTCGTGTATGCGTTGCGCTTAGGGAGCATGCACGATAATCCAGTCGTGTAGGCTTTAGTGTTCCGTGTTTGTCTAGGTCTTTTCTAGGGCTTGTTGCCTGTCTTTGTAGGCCTTCGCCTTAGGCCTTGTGCTTAGTCAATGGATCGGTAACTCCTGACTTTGTGAGATCAGGGTTCGCCCTTCTGTTACTATTGGAGTAGCGTAGGAGCCGAGGTTCTGGTTCGGTTCAGCTTCTTTTTCCTTTTCTTTTAGCTGTTCCTACTCCTTCCGTTTCCGGTTTTATTTTATAGCTTTCTAGTTGTAGTTTAACTTTTCCTGCTTTACTACTCCTGCCGTTTTAGCTGTTGTTTCATGTTACTGCGTGTTTTTCAGTGGGGATCTGTGTGACCCCTACTAGGCCAGTGACACGAGGCTCACCCCTACTTTTCAGGTGGGGTCGTCTCTTCTTCCTTGCGGTTCCTGGTGTGGTGTGTTCGTAGTTGCCAGCGGTACCTGCGTCAGGCTTCCCCCGACCTCAGTGTACGTCTTTCTTTCTGTTGGATTGTACTTGTCTTTTGTTTTGACTGGACTCTGGTATAATTGTTAATTTAAACTATTAATTTAAAAGTAATTTTATTTCTACTACTTTAGCAAACATGATTAATGAAATTTAATTGCTTACTGTTATATCTGCGACTTCAGTGTACTACACGACATTCCTTTTATCCCTTCAGAGCTTTACAGCTCTTGGGAGGCTTCACGGGTTCCAAGTGGTATCAGGTCTACTCGGTAGTCCTATCGAGTATATCCGGTATCCGGAGTTCGGGTCGTCACAGCTGGCACCTGCACCTCGTCGTGCACCTCAGATGCCTCCACGGCCCATTATTAACCCTCGACTGGTTGACTTCAATGAGGTGAACGAGATTTTGCCCGATCTATGTGCTATTTTTGAGATTCAAGAGGGTTGGACTGATTTTGTCACTAGATATACTCGATATTATCCCAACCTTGTGCCGCAATTTTATGGAAATTTGGTTGAGAGGAATGAAGAGTTATACACGATTGTTCAAGTTGTTGAGATTCATATCACTCCCGATCTTTTTCGGCGAGCCTTAGGGATTTCATTCATGGGTGTTGATATGACTTTTGGTAATGGCAAAGTTGAGGACACATTTATTACTATGACAAATTGTGACTATGTGCATGGTGTTAGTGAGTTAATTACATTAAATGCAAATTATTTTCCACCACTGCAGCGCATTCTGCACCACATATTTACCTCTCTTATATATCCAAAAAGTGGAAGTCGCAATGAAGTGACAGAGGTGCATAGATTTTTGTTTTACCATGTTATGAATGGAGATTTAGTCAACATGGGTCGGCTTATGATAAATTTGATAGGAACATGTCGAACCCAACTGAGGAGATCTTTACCTTATGCTTCCCAGCTGACAGGAGTATTTATATATGCTGGAATAAATTTGGGTGATGAACTGTTCATACATGTCCGATAGGATGATATCTATAATAAGCATAAGATTTTCATAGATTTTGGATATTACTATGGTCCCGATGGCGAGCTAGCCGGAATGTTCCCGTTTATGGAGAAGAGGCTTAAAGTGAGGAAGAGCAGGAACAGGAGCAAAAGCAGGCACAAGGGAAAGTCCCCCCTCCAGTCCAGGCGGAGGATCACCCTCCTCCACCTTCACCTCATCATATGGATCCAGAGATGCCTCCCCCACCACAGTTCTTTCATGGGGAGTCTTCTACTTAGGGGGCCGGACAGCACTCTTGGGCAGACTATGAGACTTTTGACAGGCGTCTTACTGGGATAGAAACTTGAGTGGATACTTTTGGGGGTCACCTCTCTACCTTTGGCGATCACATAGACACTATGGGTAATGTGATTGACACTATGTCAGGTCGCATAGATTCCTTCTCCACGGTCTTGGACACTCTCTCTGTCACGCCCCGACGTGGAAAATCGGGACCGACAGTAGAAAGAGTTAAGAATAATATGTTGATTTACAGACATGCTATGACCTGCGCTAGAGAATCGAACATTCACCACAAAACTAGAAGATTCTATTAATCCAATAATTACTAATTCATGTAAAACCAAGTTTACATCAATTTTTTTTTCAAGCACAAAGTCATCTAGTGGCCGAAAGGAGAGTGCACCCCCATTCCAGAGGAAGGGAATGTTCTCACTCCACCAAACAAACCACTAAATGCTGATTTTATTGCTTTTGTATAGAACATGTACAATTCATTAGAGGCCGGAGAGACCAAGTCTCTAGTACAATGAAGCTGAAAAAAGCCTATACAAAACTCCTACGAAAATTAGGAACAGAAGAGGCATCCGCTAAAGCATAAGCTTTGGCTAGGATGGGCAGATCTTTAAAAGAGTGGAACTCCTTATTGTGACTGATGAAGATAGCATGATTAGCAAGAGCATCAGCAACCTAGTTGATTTCTCTGTAGGTGTGAATGATGGGGCAACCACACATATAGAAGACTTGTTGAATTTCTGCCCACCATGGAAGAAGAGACCAAGGGGGGTCCTTCTTATTGGATAACAAATCAACCATTACCATGGAATCCGTATATATGATTGACAATGGAATAGAATGCAGTCTGGCAAGGCGCAGGCCATCCAAAAGGGCTCTTCCTTCAGCAATCATATTTGAGCCATTACCGTAAAAATAGGAGAAACTCAACAAAACTTGACCATGGGGATTTCGGATGCAGCCACCACCTCCAGTCGGCCCTGGATTACCCTTACAAGCCCCATCGACATTGAGAGAGTAGTTAACAGAAGGGGGTTTCCATCTAATAATAGAAGTTGCCGGCCGTTTGATGTTAACATCAATACCAAATTCATGAATCGAGTTCCAGTAATCAGAACTAATACCATGTCTGAAATTGGTTTGCTGCACAATTTGTTTAATCTCCAAAAGAATATTATCAGCCACCCTTAGGATATTGGAAGAACAACCTTCATACCTGACCAAGCATCGGTATTTCCATGTCTCCCAAGATATCAAAATCACCACCAGAAGAGCTATAAAGCCTTTAGGGGAAGTAATATGGATGTCTGTGATGAATTGTTCTAGCCACGAGCAGAAGTTTGATGAATCCGATTTAGAGTCAGCTAAGAGAGACCCAAACTTATTCCAAAGAAAGATAGCAGGTTCACTTTTCAGAAATAAATGGTCTTCATCTTCTTTATTCTTAGAGGATTGACAACAGGAGCAGCAAGATGGCAAATGTACACCACTTGATTGTACTCTGCTGTCAACTGGGACCGCCTGCTGTATGAGCTTCCAACAGAATAAAGCAGCCCTCAGAGGAAACTTGGTATTCAACAGCTTGCTGAAACCTGAACTGCTCTGCTGTATCATTTGCCCCTTTATAAACCTGTATGTGGATTTGATGCTGAACTTTCCAGAATTTGATAAGGACCAGATGGGGATATCCCTGCCATTCTGTAGAATAATATTCTGAAGGTCCCGCCGAGTCTGTTGATCAGTTATATGACTCCAAGCATTGTGCTGTAAATCTGTTAAAACAGCCCTTACAGAGCAGTCCTCAAGAATAGATTGAAAAGGAGCCTGGTCAGATAAAGCTTTATGTTTATACCAAGTATCTTTAAAAAAATTAATAGATGAACCATCTTTAATGATCATCCGAAGACCAGTAAGTAGAATAGTTTTAGCCTTTACAAAGTCTCTAGTTCTAATCCCAGCTGGATATGGAGAGGTGCAGTCAGAAATATGGCAGCCTTGCAAATATTTACACCTAACAAACCGAGCCCAAAGAGAATTATTGAACAGTGAAAGCCACAGGAGTTTAACTTGGCAACAAATCTGAATATCAGCAAGACTTCTAATTCCCAGACCGCCACTAGCAATAGGATTGCATATTCTGTCCCATGAAACCCAATGCTTCCTATGTGAAGTGTCGACACATTGCCAAAAAAAAGTAGCACACATTTTGCCAATCTATCTCTGGATGGTGCAAGGAACTGAAACATCACTAGCTGAGTATATTGCCAGCGATGACAACACAGAGCGAATGAGGACAACCCTACCAGCCTGTGATACAAGTTTACTCTGCCATCCTGCTAGTCTGGAGTTAACTTTATCTAGGAGATATTTGAAATGTGTAACCTTGGTTTTTCCTTTGAACAAGGGGATACCCAAGTAAGTGATGGTATTAGTTCTGTGCTGGTACCCAGTAAGTTGCTTTAATTTGTTTATAGATGAGACTGGCATATTTTTGGCCACAACAAAACAGCTTTTGGTAGCATTAATTCTCTGACCCGAGGACATTTCATATCTTCCCAGGAAAGACAATAACTGCTTAACTGAAGGAATGCTACCATTCAGAAAAATGATTGAGTCATCAACATAAAGAATGTGAGATAACTGGGGAGAACCACGTGGCAGATGATAATATTTGCATTTTCCAGAAGAGAATAAGAAGCTCAACCCTCTGCTCAAGACTTCCTCTGCTAAAATGAATAAGGCATGGGCTAAAGGATCTCCTTGGCGAACCCCTCTGGATGACTTAAAGTAACCATGAATCTGACCATTGAAAGATATATAGAACCAGCAATTCATCAAGAGTTGAGCAATGAGAGACACGAACCTGTTAGAAAAACCAAATTTTCTCATTGTATAAAGAAGAAAATCCCATTCAATACGGTCATAGGCTTTGGTCATGTCAAGTTTACATCAATACCCATTAAAGAACTTAAGAAAAATCTTCTGACACAACATTCAACTTAATCAAGGTTACATCCACTGACTCTATTATAACATCTCTGGACAACATTCTAAACCACAATTTTGACTAAAGACTCCGAGCCTCTACAAGGTCTTCTAGCTGGTTCGCTCCAGGCTTCACTCTTGCCCGTCCCCATCAGTTTGCGAGTCCTCACCTGAGCTACCTGAAAAAGGGGAAATAACTGGGTGAGCGAACGCTCAGTAGGTAATACCAGGCGAGTTTAAGTAATTAACCAATTTGCATTTATGTTGAACGAGAAAGAAAAAGAACCGACGATATAAACAACCGAATAAGGACAGTAAGAGCTCATGAACAAAGTGTAACTGGAATTGGCCACATCAAGCAGGAAATAACCAAGTCATGTAACTAATTCCGAAGGAATTCCACAATGTAGAATACAAGAGAGAGATCATGTATAAGAATATGTCGTAGACATCACGCTAGTCATGCACTCGGTGCAATGCCTCACCATGTCATTACAACTCCCCGGGGCACTAGTTTTTTTGGGCACTCCTCCCAGGACCAGACCGGGCTCTTATGATGCGTTGGCATTGATTTAATGGATCCAAAATCCCAAGTTATGTCTAGACATTGATCATGTCAAATGGTCAATAATTTTGAGATATAGAACTTATCCTGGAACTTCCAAGGGTAAGTTGAAGTAAACAATTCTGTCCAGAAAGTTCAAATTTATCAAGAACCAATGGGTCCTTGTATTTCAACACAAAAATCCCGAAAATCATTTCTGGAATATACACGGTCCATTCTGGGCCGCTCAGAGGATGCACGGTCGTTAACTAGGCCGTTCTGGAAGAGATTGGGGTGAAGAACAGCCTCCCAGAAGCCAAGGATGAACGGTCCTATATGGGCCGCTCTCACAAGTAGGACGGTCAGAATTGGGCCACTCAGTAGATATAAACAGACCACTCTGGTCCGTTCATAATAGGAAAGAAAAAAGCCCGATAACGAAGATAAGCGGGCTAGACTAGGCCGCTCAATAACCGAACTATCCATAACGATCTGCTCGAAAACATGGACGGGCCTATTGAGTCCGTTCACA
The DNA here is from genome assembly GCA_022559845.1 of Amorphophallus konjac. NCBI lineage: Eukaryota > Viridiplantae > Streptophyta > Magnoliopsida > Alismatales > Araceae > Amorphophallus > Amorphophallus konjac. The sequence continues at coordinate 272,663,951 of CM040118.1, read as the reverse complement.
CTGGGCTGACTAGTCAAGAGAAAGTCCACCCCAAATGGGCTCCCGACTGCCACAGGCGGTGTGGAATTGAACCAAGGTCCAGCCCACTATCTGTTAGTCAGCCTAGAGGCATTTTGGGTCGACAATCCTAATCAGGTCGAAGATAGAACAAGGGCAATTGACCAATTGTGTTAGGCATTTAGCCAGAGGTGCACGGTCTCTATTGGGCCGCTCTCGGAGTAGAAAGGTCCATCTTCGGCCGTTCGAGACTTAAGCGGTCCAGTTTGAGCCGTGACTCACAATGTAGTAAACCAATCAATTCGATCACGTTAACAGGTTCGGGTCTTGGTGGTACAACCTGTCTGACGTCCTAGTGGGAATCCCAGGCTCGCAGAGACTTACGGAGGTCCCGTAATGGAGGTCCTAGTCCGACAGAAGGAGTATCTGGTGGAGAGTCCCAACCATTACAAGGAATAGAGGCTAGAAAACATCGGAAAACAAGTGTACGACGGTCAATCCATTCCATCGGAGTAGAACGACTGTCGATCACTCCTAGTATCATCATTCTTAACGTAACATGTTTAAGATTAACCTTAATTGAAATGGTAACTCAAGGTCATGATGAGAATAATCAAGCAAGAAGATTATTATTATTTCTATCTTTCAGAGGTTCCAATTCATAAAACATGTTGATGTCCTACGTTAATACTGATCAATTACTATAATTCATGCTGGAACAAACATTTAAGCAGTTCTGCGTGGATAAGTGGTCGGTTCAGAACCTTTCATCAGCCTCGGCGGTCGAACGACAGGCCGTGCATGCCCACAGGTCCGAAGGCCTGGCGGGACATGAACGGTCTGTAGAGCGCCGCTGGGGACTATGAGCGGTCTGGACCTGCCCGCTTATCAATAGGGCGGTATAATACTAGCCGTGCTTGATCATGAAACAGTTTGAATCAGAAAGCATATGAACGGTTAAACATCATCTGTCTCTGTAGACCGAGTGGTCTATCGAGGGGCCGTTCTAGTAAGGGCGGTTCCTGTCGATCCGCTCATGTCTCGCCCTGCCCGACTCCGATGAGCTCGGTTAGGGTTTAGCAAAACGAAGAAATACTTCACGTTTACCACAGGAAAATTGGGCATTTACCCCTCCAGAGAACGAGCACAAGATAATCTATAAGATGGCATAATCGATTTAACATTTAAAGCCTGCTAAAGTCTATGTAAATCGAGGTTAACAAAAAGAACCCTAATTCTGACATGCTCCCACTAAAGCTATAATTCCTCGCAGGATACTAGATGGATTTTAAGGCTTTTTACATCGTTGGAAAGAGGACACAAAGTCGATTCTAACAGTATATACTATGTTAAAAAAAGTTGATTCTAACAGTATATACTATGTTAGGTTTGGTCTACTATCACCTACCTCAATCGAAGGAAGAAGAGGGAAGAAGATCACCAATCGCGCCGGAACACCTCGCCGATGTTCGCCGGAATACGCCTCCGTCCGAGCTCCTCGTCGCCCGCCACAACATATAAACGACTCTAGGGTGTCTAAGGTTTGTTTTTATATGTTCAATTGGTCTCTAGAGGGTTCTATTCGGGGAGATAGAGTCCACCTCCGCGGACGCGTGCGAATCGCGCTAGATAAACTGTCGCCGCCGATTCCCTCCAAAATACTCTCTCTAGGGCTAGGGTTTCGACAAAGACTAAGAGGGGAAATGATGAGCTAATCGAGGCCGTTCATTTGGGTCCGATTTGAGCTTAAATGATCGAGAATTGGGCCATAATTTGGTGCTTTAAGGTCTGGTTAGACTAGGTGTTGATTTGGGCCTTAAGCTTCTAATTCAGCTTACTTAAGATTTTATTTTGGGCTGGCTGTAGAAGGCAAAAACGCTAAGCTGTTAGTTCTTTATATGAATTTAATTTTTCAGGATTTTTATAAATTGGTTAACTTTTTACTTATCGTATTTCTCGCCGATTTCCTCGTAAATTTTCTTATTATTTCTGTTCAATTAAATACCGGGGTGCTACACCCTCCCCCACTTTAAGGAATTTGGTCCTCCAAATTCATTGCACTTATCAAAAAGGGGGGGGGGGGTAGGATACTGACCTTTAGAATAAATCAGGGTATTGCTTCTGAATCGCGTCCTCGGACTCCAAAGTGGCTTCTTCAGTTCCACGTCGACTCCACTGAATCTTGACCATAGGTATAGAACGATTCCTGAGTTGCTGCTGCTTACGATCCAGAATCTTGATAGGTCTTTCTTCATAAGTCAGATCTTCCTTCAACTCTAGGTCCGCATGTTGAATGATGTGAGTGGGGTCATACACATACCTTCGCAGCATTGATACATGAAAGACATTATGTACTCAGGATAATTGAGGTGGCAAAGCTAGATGATATGCAACTTCCCCAACTCTTTCCAGAATCTTGAATGGGCCAACATATCTGGGACTTAACTTGCCATGAACACCAAAACTTCATACTCCTCTCATGGGTGAAACCTTCAAGAATACATGCTCACCAACCTGAAATTCTAAGGTTCTCCTCCTATTATCAGCATAACTCTTCTGTCTTGATTGTGCCGCTTGCGATAACACGGATGTTCTTAGATGATTCTGAAATGAGATCTGGTCCCAGCCATTGCTTCTCTCCTACCTCATCCCAGCACAATGGTGATCTACAGCTTCTTCCATACAGAGCTTCAAATGGAGCCATCTGGATACTAGACTTATAACTGTTGTTGTAGGCGAACTCAATCAAAGCCAAATGTTCATGCCAACAGCCTCCAAAATCAATTACACAGGCTCTCAGCATATCTTCCACAATCTGATTAGTTCTCTCAGTCTGTCCGTCTGTATGTGGATGGAAAGCCGTATTGAAATTTAAACGGGTACCCAGGGATTCTTGTAATCCTTTCTAGAAGTGTGAAGCGAACCTGGGGTCTCTATCTGACACAATGCTTACTGGTATTCCATGAAGCCTCACAATTTCCTTCACAGAGCCGCCAAGACATTAACTCTCCATTTAGACTTAATGGTCAAGAAATGGGCAGACTTAGTCAATCTATCAACAATCACCCATACTGCGTCAAATCCACCACGAGTCCTAGGTAGACCCATGAGAAATTCCATACTAATGCTCTCCCACTTCCATTGAGGTATATCGAGTGGCTTTAGCTTCCCTGCTGGTCTGAAATGCTCAGCCTTAACTTGCTGACACACCAAGCATCTGCTTACAAATTCTGTGACTTCCATCTTCATATTCGGCCACCAAAAAGATCTTTTCAAATCTTGATACATCTTAGTACCTCCAGGATGAATAGTACACCTGGACCTATGAGCTTCTTCTAAGATCTTGCTCTTCACTTCAGCCACATCAGGCACACAGGTTCTACCTTGAAATAATAATTAGCCGTCATCAGCTAACACGAAATCAGGTCTATCACTCAAACTTTCCTTGATCTCTACCAATATCGGATCATTGTCTTGCAAGGATTGGATTTCCATTATTAACTCTGGGCGAAGTTGAATCTGTGCAATCATAACTCGATCTTCGCCAACATTGATGTCTAAACTAGCTAACTGCTCCAGCAGTCTCCATTCTTGCAGCACGAGACTTGACAACGAGCTATTGGCTTGCGGCTTGAGGCGTCTGCCACCACATTGCCCTTTCCAGGATGATACTCTATAAAAAAATCAAAGTCCTTTAAGTACTCAAGCCATCTCCTCTGCCTCATGTTAAGCTCCTTTTGAGAAAATAAGTCTTCAAGCTCTTATGATCTGAAAATACCGTGAATGTCTCTCCATACAAGTAGTGCCTCCAAATCTTCAAGGTAAAAACTACTGCTGCAAGTTCCAAATCATGAACATAATAATTCTCTTCATGTTTCCTTAACTGTCTAGAGGAATAAGCTATCACCTTCCCGCACTGCATGAGAACACAACCTAGGCCAATATCCGAAGCATCGGTGTACACTACAAATCCTCCTTCTCCAGAAGGTAAAGCTAAGACAGGGGCACTAGTTAAACACTCCTTCAGAGTCTGAAAACTCCGCTCGCAATCTTCTGACCATCCGAATGGGTTCTCTTTGCGGGTTAATCTTGTGAGAGGTACCATAATTTTTGAGAAATCCTTAATAAACCTTTGGCAATAACCTGCCAGACCTAGAAAACTCCTCACTTCAGTTACATTAGTAGGCCTATCCCAGTTCTTTACTGCCTCAACCTTTGAAGGGTCGACAGAAATACCATCCTTAGTGATAATATGCCCCAGAAAAGACACTTCTTGCAACCAGAAGTCACACTTACCAAACTTGGCATATAACTGATAATATCTTAGTAATTGCAATGCCATCCTCAAATGTTCAGCATGCTCCTCCTCACTCTTAGAGTATATAAGGATATCATCAATAAACACTACGACCCATTGATCAAGGTAGGGCCGGAACACGCTGTTCATCAACTGCATGAAAGCTGCAGGTGCATTGGTTAGTCCAAAAGACATTACTACGAATTCAAAATGCCCATACATGCTGCGGAAAGCCTTTTTATAAATATCCTCATCCTTGATCCGTAGCTGATGGTATCCAGATCGAAGATCGATCTTAGAGAAATACTGAGCTCCTGCTATCTGATCAAACAGCTCGTCAATCCTCGGCAATGGGTACTTGTTCTTGATAGTAAGCTGGTTCAGTTGCCGGTAATCGATACATAGCCTCATCGAGCCATCCTTCTTCTGGACAAACAACACTGGAGCTCCCCATAGGGATGTACTTGGACGAATGAACCCCTTCTCAAGAAATTCCATCAATAGTCGCTTCAATTCCCTCAACTCCGCAGGAGACATGCGATACGGAGCCTTAGAAACAGGAGACGCGCCAGGAGTTAAATCAATAGAGAAGACAACCTCTCTCTCAGGCGGTAGTCTTGGTAAATCCTTCGGAAAGACATCTTGAAAATCTCGGACAACAGGAATGTCCTTTATCTCAATCTCCCTCTTGGGGGTTACAAAAACAAAGTCTAGAAAAGTCTGACATCCCTTCCTCAATAACTTCTCAGCTCGAAGAGCTGAAATAAGTGGCACGGACTTAGAGTGCCTAACCCCTACAAAAGAAAGCTCGGGGTGGCCAGAAAATGACACCGAGCTAGTGCTACAGTGAACATTGGCCTCATGTTTGGCCAACCAATTAGCTCCTAGGATTACATCATAATCCTTCATCTCCATACAAACCAAATCTGCTAGCATATTCTGATCATTAATCACAACCTTACTAGAAGGGTAGAAATATTTAATAGCAGATCCGGAGCCAATAGGGGTCAAAATTTCTAATGGAGAATTCATCAGCACAGGCTTCACAGCTAAAGACTTGGCAAAATTCTGAGAAATGAAAGAATGAGTCGCTTCGGTATCAAACAGAACAAATGCCGGCTTATCATGAATAATAAGTGTACCTTCAACAAGTCCACCCTCCTTGGTGGTTCTTGCATCATCTTCTTGTAGGGCTTGAAGCTTGCCCTGCTGCTTCCGATTTCCTTGTGGCTTAGTCGGCGTAGCTTGATCTGACAAGAGGGGACACTCCGGAATACGATGGTACCTACTTCCATAGCACATACAGGCGCCTAGCTTGTGCCAGCATTCCTCCATCTTATGACCTGGATGGTCACAATACTTACATAGGCCTTTAAATGGAACTATCGGCCTGGACTTCTTGTCTTCATTCTTCGGCACCTTGCCCTTCCACGAACTAGACCCACCATTGGGTCTTTTCTTGCCATTACCGGGTTTAGAGTTCCCGGAACCGGTAGTTTGTTCCTTCTTGGGATTCTTTCCACGAATCCTTTCTGTCATCTCCAAAGTATCCTCCAAAACTTGGGCTTTCCTCACCATCTCGACGTAAGTTTGGATTTCCATCGGGGACAACTGATTGATATAATGCAATTTCAACCCATTAAGGAAGCATTTGGCCTTCATCTTCTTGGTGGATATTAGGTGAGTAGCATAACGGGATAACCGAGAAAACTGCGTTTCATACTCAACAACTGAGAGATTCCTCTGTTTCAAAGCAGCAAACTCTGTCGCCTTCTTTTCTTGTACTCTATCAGAAAAATTGATGCGGGACGAGACACGGACACGACAAGCTCGCGATCGTCTCTTAACGAGGGAAGCGTCGGACGTGCGCGGTTGAGAAACCGGCAAGAGCTAGGGTGGTCGGCTCTCTCTTTCGTGCCCGGATCGGCTCACGGGACGGTAACGCTCTCTCTCGCAGCAGCGGTGATATAAATAGAAAGTGAGCTAATTACCCTATCATGCTCTCTAGCAGCGGCATAAACAAGCATATATGAAATTAAGCAAAATGCCAAGGGAGCGAATGCGATACCTCCACGCGCTCGACGTGGGGAAGACGGACCCGGCCGAAAACTCGTACTCCCGGGAAACTTAACACACAATAATTACAGCAATGGGAACATGCCCACTCCACGCAGGAAGGTAAAGGGCTATACAAATGGGCCCGGGAGGACCGAATTTGGGTTGACGGGCAGCTTCGGGTGTTGATTCGGCTACACGCGTGTTCACGATCGTGGGGCCCACGTGCTGTCCGGAGGGGCCGTGTGGGACCCGGTGGTACCGCTGCAGTGGAGACACTTGGAGAAGCGCTCCCCGGGCTGGCGGCACGCTGGTTCGCCGGCCGGAGGCCAGGCGGCTCCGTTCGGCACCGGTCGGAAAAACCGATCGAAAATATGCCGGTTCTGTATTTCAGCGCGCGCTCCGGCGAGAACGGACGCTGCGATCAGCACCGATGTCGGAATGCGACGAGATCAGAGCCGTTGGAAAGATGCTTCGAAGTACTACAATCTAATGGCCTTCAGAAAAATTCACCAGATTTGTACTTTGTGTTGGCGAATTTTATATGCTGCTGTTGTACAGTAACCGAAGACTCAAATCTACAGAGAACTTTCCTGCTGATTGCCTTTGACCGTGAAGTAGATGTCCGAATTTGAAGATGTGTTCTTCAGCAAGGTTGTAGGAAATCCAACAAGGAAACCAGGACTATTTTTGGATCTGGATTTGGAGGTGGTGGTGATGTTTTATGACTTTATAAGTGGAGGGTGGTCGGATCTGGGATCTGACTAAAAACACTGTATCAGAGAAGAACATGAATTTCTAAAAATATATAGAAGCTGATAAAAAATTAAGAAAATTTGTGGAGGTAGGGGGTGATAGAAAGAACTCCCAGTAAAATTGGGAGGGTTTGGATAAATCAAAAAGATAGTCGGAGGGGGAGAACTCAGAGGTTCTGTCACTGTAGATAGAAACCTGGCAGATCTGGGATGACAGATTGGACGAAAATGTAAAAATACTAAACGAGAGAATTATGGCGTGAAAATTTAGGTGGATCTTGGGATGCAAGGGCTGAAAACACCATAAAAAATTCAGATCAATGCAAGCTCGTGGCTGAGACAGACAATTTGTGGAAGCTGTTGTGGTTGGATGAAGACAAAACTGCAGAGGCAGCTCGATGGCGGCACGAACGGCGGTGGCGGCGGCACAGACGATCACCGGAGGTTGAGAGGAGATGATAGAAGGTAGAATCACTCTAGAACTTGAGGTTGGAGGAGAGGAACCAGAGGGAGAGGGGCTGGGGGCGCAATATGCTCCTTGGATTTCACAAAATTTTCTGATTTTCATTGAATTTCTCATGAAAATACAAGCTTATATATGGTTTACATCAAATGCAATGTGGACCCTTGGATCTAGGGAAGGGGAATCAAGGGCTGGGATTAAGTGTGAATCACACACAAAAAATATAAACTAATCCTAGTGGAATGGGGCGCCCCCTTGACTATATGTAAGGTTGAATGGGTAGGTTGAATGGTACGTGGCCTACCTTGGACAAAATGGGCCACTTGTCTACCCATGTGGCATATGACTAGTCCAACATTCTAGATGTCCACCTAGGATGGTTGACCAGCCCCACAAGATGACATGGACCAATGGGAAAGGGCTGAGGGCCCCCTTGCTGGTCCTACTGACAAATTGCATAGAAACCCACACAATCTACGGGAGTGACGCATTGGCCGATAAAGCCGTACAATTGCGCATATACTTTCCCGTGGATATAAAAATAAACTAAAGGATATAAATGCAATATGAAAAGGTAGTGGCTCGGTGTCGATTCCCATCAACTCTCCCCGGGTGGGAGGAACTCGACCCCGTCGAGTAGGGGTAGGGATGCTCGAATACTCCAGCGGATCCGTCATCGTGCCAAGTAATGCGGGTACGCTCCACTCCAAATGATCGTCACCTGCTCATTCCATATATACTTGATATGCGCAAACTGCTATGGCTTGAAGGTGGATACTCCGGGTGGGGCACTCTCAAAAGGAAGGGAAGCGGCTCAAAAACTCACTAGGAATCACCGCTGAGTCCCTATAGGCGACTGATCTGGGTATAGATGTAGAATCGACCCCATACTCATCAAGTGAGTCCACTCACCTCTTACTCATAAGAGACCGACAACGAGCTTGCACAAGACTCATGCAGACTTACCATGCAATACACACAACAATCGACTCGAGACACACCACACAAACAAACCACACAAGAAAAACACACCGACTCATATATGACCCTAGACTAAGATGGTGACACAAGCCCACTAGGTGGCGGCATCCTGGGCGGCTGGTGAGCCATCCAAATCTCCCCCCAAGGCATAGTACTCATCGGCTAGTGCGTCATCGGCCTCATAATTGACACACTCAAGCTCGGGAGGTGCGGGCTCTCCAACACCTAAGGCTAGGGTGGCGCGAGCGGGACACTCGCTGGCAAAGTGGCCAAATCCATGACAGTGGAAACACTGCACTCTCGACCGACTACTCTCTCCTATAAAAGGGGCCTTACCCTTATCATCCCGTCGGGTAGGGGGTGTAGGCAGCAAAGGGGGAGATGTAGGTGCCTTGGACAATAGTGGAGGGGGTGCCGATGCCAGAGGATGGGCTATAGGAGCCGGGGGACGGACAACGGGTGCCGGTGGTTGGGGTGGGAATAGATCCCGGGGTGGAGGAGGACGAGGCCGTGGAGCGAAGTGCTCCTGATGGGTGGGCTCCTGAGGTCGAGCCATGGGAGGCCGCTGATGTGGGCCTATGGAGTGACGGGGCTCGGTACTACGGAGTGGGGTGGGGCCCAACCGATGGCTAGACTCAAACTCTCCCTCAAATTGCTCCATCTCGAGAGCAACCTGGTATGCCTCTTCCAACGTCTTGGCATTGTGGCGGAAAAGCTCATACTGGTAGTGTGGCCGCAAACCACGTCAAAAGCGGGACACGGGCATGGTACTCTCCTCCGTGACACCACATCGTAGAAAGTACTCATCAAACTCCGTGATGTATTCGGAGACGGACCGGTCTTCCTGGCTAAGACTTTGCCATCTATCGATGAGTCGCTGGCGGTATGTGGGAGGAAGGTACTTTTATCGAAGTTTATTCTTCATCTCGGCCCATGTGTCGATCGGGGGTTCTAGCCGCTGAAGTAGCAGGCTCTCCACATTCTTCCAATAGGTTTGTGCCTGCCCCATGAGTTTCATGGTGGCGAATCGGACCCTTCGACGCTCCGACATATCATACCACTCAAAGTAACGGTCCATGCCGAACTCCCAATCTAGGTAGACTTTCGGATCCAAAGACCGCTCGCACGGTCTTAAGGACCCGATCATCATCCTCATCTCGTTGTGGCTGAAAACCACGACGTCGTTGACCATATCCCTCATAGGCATTGTTGGAACCATAGTCCTCGAGACCAAGGTCACGGTGCGGTAGTTGGGGAACCCGAGGAAGGGCGGGTGGAGGTGCCTGTGGTGGCTGGTTTTGCGCCACGGGAGCGGCCTGGACTTGGGCCATGGGAGCTGGTTGGACTTGGGCCACCGCGGGAGGAGGTGCGGGTAGGCCTTGGGTTGCCCCTGGAGGGTCCCCGTGTGACATCCTATCTAACCGCCCAACGAGGTCTTGGACCGACCTGTCGGAGGTCTCCAAGCGCCCCTCCATGGCTCTAAGGTGACCATCCATATTATCGGAGAAAGTCTGAAAGTTAGCATCGGATTGGTCCAACCTAGTCATAATGGCCATCATCGCCTCTTGTAGGGAGTGGAAGTCTCCCGAGGTATCCCGTGGGTTGGCCATAGGTGGTGGTGGGGGTGAGTACTGAGTACCCCGACGAGTGGGCATGCAAACACACCGACTAGAAGACGCCGACTAAAGCAAAACACACTAATGCAAAATGATGCGCCTAGACTAAACCAAAATGCGGTACGCGGCGGAGGTAATCGACCCGAAGGTCACTCGCGCAAGTGTGCGGCCTTCCCGATAGGCGTAGCCTAACGTTCGGACAACACCTTTTGATATACCGAGTAAAGGGATGCAATGCAAAATGACACTTTTTTTTGTTTGTTTTAAAACAATGATGATCCTAAACACGACTTAGACGTAAATGACTAATGAATGACACCTTTTTTTCTTTTTGACACCCTAGACTCAACCTGGCTCTGATACCAAATTGATGCGGGACGTGACACGGACACGACAAGCTCGCGATCGTCCCTTAACGAGGGAAGCATCGGACGTGCGCGGTTGAGAAACCGGCAAGAGCTAGGGTGGTCGGCTCTCTCTTTCGTGCCCGGATCGGGTCACGGGACGGTAACGCTCTCTCTTGCAGCAGCGGTGATATAAATAGAAAGTGAGCTAATTACCCTATCATGCTCTCTAGCAGCGGCATAAACAAGCATATATGAAATTAAACAAAATGCCAAGTAAGGGAGCGAATGCGATACCGGGAAGACAGACCCGGCCGAAAACTCGTACTCCCGGGAAACTTAACACACAATAATTACAGCAATGGGAACATGCCCACTCCACGCAGGGAGGTAAAGGGCTATACAAATGGGCCCGGGAGGACCGAATTCGGGTTGACGGGCAGCTTCGGGTGTTGATTCGGCTACACGCGTGTTCACGACCGTGGGACCCACGTGCTGTCCGGAGGGGCCGTGTGGGACCCGGTGGTACCGCTATAGTGGAGACACTTGGAGAAGCGCTCCCCGGGCTGGCGGCACGCTGGTTCGCCGGCCGGAGGCCGGGCGGCTCCGTTCGGCACCGGTCAGAAAAACCGATCGGAAATCTACCGGTTCTGTATTTCAGCGCGCGCTCCGGCGAGAACGGACGCTGCGATCAGCACCAGTGTCGGAATGCGATGAGATCAGAGCCGTTGGAAAGATGCTTCGAAGTACTATAATCTAGTGGCCTTCAAAAAAATTCACCAGATTTGTACTTTGTGTTGGAGAATTTTATATGCTGCTATTGTACAGTAACTGAAGACTCAAATCTGCAGAGAACTTTCCTACTGATTGCCTTTGACCGTGAAGTAGATGTCTGAATGTGAAGATATGTTCTTCAGAAAGGTTGTAGGAAATCCAACAAGGAAATCAGGACTAGTTTTGGATCTAGATTTGGAGGTGGTGGTAATGTTTTATGATTTTGGAAGTGGAGAGTGGTCGGATCTGGGATCTGACTAAAAACACTGTATCAGAGGAAGAACACGAATTTCTAAAAATATATAGAAGGCTGATAAAAAATTAAGAAAATTTGTGGAGGTAGGGGGTGATGGACAGAACTCCCAGTAAAATTGGGAGGGTTTGGATAAATCAAAAAGATGGTCGGAGGGGGAGAACTCAGAGGTTCTGTCACTGTAGATAGAAACCTGGCAGATTTGGGATGACAGATTGGATGAAAATGTAAAAATACTAAACGAGAGAATTATGGCGTGAAAATTTAGGTGGATCTTGGGATGGAAGGGCGAAAAACACCATAAAAAATTCAGATCAATCCAAGCTCGTGGCTGAGACAGACAATTCGTGGAAGCTGGTGTGGTCGGATGAAGATAGAACTGCAGAGGCGGCTCGATGGCGGCACGAACGGTGGCGGCACAGACGATCACCGGAGGTTGAGAGGAGATGATAGAAGGTAGAATCACTCTAGAACTTGAGGTTGGAGGAGAGGAACCAGAGGGAGAGGGGCTGGGGGCGCAATATGCTCCTTGGATTTCACAAAATTTTCTGATTTTCATTGAATTTCTCATGAAAATACAAGCTTATATATGGTTTACATCAAATGCAATGTGGACCCTTGGATCTAGGGAAGGGGAATCAAGGGCTGGGATTAAGTGTGAATCACACACAAAAAATATAAACTAATCCTAGTGGAATGGGGCGCCCCCTTGACTATATGTAAGGTTGAATGGGTAGGTCGAATGGTACGTGGCCTACCTTGGACAAAATGGGCCACTTGTCTACCCATGTGGCATATGACTAGTCCAACCTTCTAGATGTCCACCTAGGATGGTTGACCAGCCCCACAAGATGACATAGACCAATGGGAAAGGGCTGAGGGCCCCCTTGCTGGTCCTACTGACAAATTGCATAGAAACCCACACAATCTACGGGAGTGACGCATTGGCCGATAAAGCCGTACAATTGTGCGTATACTTTCCCGTAGATATAAAAATAAACTAAAGGATATATATCCAATATGAAAAGGTACTGGCTCGGTGTCGATTCCCATCAAAAATATTTGTCGTTAAAGAGTTCCTCGAACTCTTTCCACGTGACTTGCTTGTCTCCGAGAGTAGCCTTAACTGCATCCCACCAAGTTCTCGCATCTCTTTCCAGTTGAAAGGTCGTTAGAAGGACACATTCTTGCTCACTACACTGCATTACTTCAAAAATTCACTCCATCTCCTTGAGCCAGTGCTCGGCTTCGTCTGGATCTGTCGAGCCACCAAATTTTGGGGGATTCATTCCACGGAAGTTTAGATGAAGATCTGCCGCTCCATGATGCACCGCTCCTCCTTGGGCCACTTGCTGCAAAGCCCAAGTTAAACCTTGAACTATTCGCTGCATATCCCTCCACTACGCACGTTCTACTGCCATTTGAGTATCTTGTACGTGGAATGGAGTTTAGGTTCATTTAGAAAGAATAGTTCTAGAATTAACTCAACCCAAGTCTCTACCCAATTCCTCACTAGGTTGGATCCCTAGACTTATAACAAGGTTATAGGTCCTATGACATCACTTAGAATCTTAGAACATAGGAAAACTTAGGAATATTAGAAAACCTAGGCTCTGATACCACCAAACTGTCACGCCCCAAAGCGAAAAATTGGGACCGAGAGTAGAAAGAGTTAAGAATAATATGTTGATTTATAGACATGCTATGACCTGGGCTAGAGAATCGAACATTCACCACAAAACCAGAAGATTCTATTAATCCAATAATTACTAATTCATCAAAAACCAAGTTTACATCAATACCCATTAAAAAACTTAAGAAAAATTTTCTGACACGACATTCAACTTAATCAAGGTTACATCCACTAACTCTATTACAACATCTCTGGACAACATTCTAAACCACAATTTTGACTAAAGACTCCGAGCCTCTACAAGGTCTTCTAGCTGGTTCGCTCCAATCTTCACTCTTGCCTGTCCCCATCAGTTTGTGAGTCCTCACCTGAGCTACCTGAAAAAAGAGAAATAACTGGGTGAGTGAATGCTCAGTAGGTAATAGCAGGCGAGGTTAAGTAATTAACCAATTTGCATTTATGTTGAACGAGAAAGAAAAAGAACCGACGATATAAACAACCGAATAAGGACAGTAAGAGCTCATGAACAATGTGTAACTGGAATTGGCCATATCAAGCAGGAAATAACCAAGTCATGTAACTAATTCCGAAGGAATTCCACAATTTAGAATACAAGAGAGAGATCATGTACAAGAATATGTCGTAGACATCACGCTAGTCATGCACTCGGTGCAATGCCTCACCATGTCATTACAACTCCCCGAGGCACTAGTACTTTTCGGGCTCTCCTCCCAGGACCAGACCGGGCCCTTATGATGCGTTGGCATTCATTTAATGGATCCAAGATCTCAAGTTATGTCTAGACATTGATCATGTCAAATGGCGAATAATTTTGAGATATAGAACTTATCCTAGAGCTTCCAAGGGTAAGTTGAAGTAGACAATTCTGTCCAAAAATTTCAAATTTATCAAGAACCAATGGGTCATTGTATTTCAACACAAAAATCTCGAAAAGCATTTCTTGAATATACACGGTCCGTTCTGGGCTGCTCAGAGGATGCACGGTTATTAACTGGGCCGTTCTGGAAGAGATTAGGCTGAAGAACAGCCTCCCAGAAGCCAAGGATGAACGGTCCTGTATGGGCCGCTCTCACAAGTAGGACGGTCAGAATTGGGCCACTCAGTAGATATAAACGGACCACTCTGGTGCGTTCATAACAGGAAAGAAAAAAGCCCGATAACGAAGATAAGCGGGCTAGACTAGGCCGCTCAATAACCGAACTATCCATAACGATCTGCTCGAAAACATGGACGGGCCTATTGAGTCCGTTCACACTGGGCTGACTAGTCAAGAGAAAGTCCACCCCAAATGGGCTCCCGACTGCCACAGGCGGTGTGGAATTGAACCAAGGTCCAGCCCACTATCTGTTAGTCAGCCTAGAGGCATTTTGGGTCGACAATCCTAATCAGGTCGAAGATAGAACAAGGGCAATTGACCAATTGTGTTAGGCATTTAGCCAGAGGTGCACGGTCTCTATTGGGCCGCTCTCGGAGTAGAAAGGTCCATCTCCGGCCGTTCGAGACTTAAGCGGTCCAGTTTGAGCCGTGACTCACAATGTAGTAAACCAATCAATTCGATCACGTTAACAGGTTCGGGTCTTGGTGGTACAACCTGTCTGACGTCCTAGTGGGAATCCCAGGCTCGCAGAGACTTACGGAGGTCCCGTAATGGAGGTCCTAGTCCGACAGAAGGAGTATCTGGTGGAGAGTCCCAACCATTACAAGGAATAGAGGCTAGAAAACATCGGAAAACAAGTGTCCGACGGTCAGTCCATTCCATCGGAGTAGAACGACTGTCGATCACTCCTAGTATCATCATTCTTAACGTAACATGTTTAAGATTAACCTTAATTGAAATGGTAACTCAAGGTCATGATGAGAATAATCAAGCAAGAAGATTATTATTATTTCTATCTTTCAGAGGTTCCAATTCATAAAACATGTTGCTGTCCTACGTTAATACTGATCAATTACTATAATTCATGCTGGAACAAACATTTAAGCAGCTCTGCGTGGATAAGCGGTCGGTTTAGAACCTTTCATCAGCCTCGACGGTCGAACGACATGCCGTGCATGCCCACAGGTCCGAAGGCCTGGCGGGACATGAACGGTCTGTAGAGTGCCACTGGGGACTATGAGCGGTCTGGACCTGCCCGTTAACAAAAAGAACCCTAATTCTGACATGCTCCCACTGAAGCTATAATTCCTCGCAGGATACTAGATGGATTTTAGAGCTTTTTACATCGTTGGAAAGAGGACAGAAAGATGATTCGAACAGTATATACTATGTTAGGTTTGGTCTACTATCACCTACCTAAATTGAAGGAAGAAGAGGGAAGAATATCACCGATCGCGCCGGAACACCTCGCCGATGTTCGCCGGAATACGCCTCCGTCCGAGCTCCTCGTCGGCCGCCACAGCATCTAAACGACTCTAGGGTGTCTAAGGTTTATTTTTATAGGTTCAATTGGTCTCTAGAGGGTTCTATTTGGGGAGATAGAGTCCACCTCTGCGGACGCGCGTGAATCGCGCTAGATAGGTTGCCGCTGCCGATTCCCTCCAAAATACTCTCTCTAGGGCTAGGGTTTCGACGAATACTAAGAGGGGAAATGATGAGCTAATCGAGGCCGTTCATTTGGGTCCAATTTGGGCTTAAATGATCGAGAATTGGGCCCTAATTTGGTGCTTTAAGGTCTGGTTAGACTAGGTGTTGATTTGGGCCTTAAGCTTCTAATTCGGCTTACTTAGGATTTTATTTTGGGCTGGCTATAGAAGGCAAAAACGCAAAGCTGTTAGTTCTTTATAAGAATATAATTTTTTGGGATTTTTATAAATTGGTCAACTTTTTACTTATCGTATTTCTCGCCGATTTTCTCGTAAATTTTCTTATTATTTCTGTTCAATTGAATACCGGGGTGCTACACTCTCCACTCAGATGACCACTCTGTCCACCCATATGACCTCCCTCACCACCAGTCATGAAGACTCTAGCCAGGCCTTCCACAGCATGAACTTAACACTTCTTGGAATGCAGCGCCGTGATGTGGCCCGTGACAACTCCATTGCCCATATTCAGGATCGTCTTCAGCTTCAAGACCATTCTCTTGAGGACATCCGACGCCGCCTTGGATATCAGCCTTCTCCTCCAGAGGATCAGCCTTTTGCAGATGACCCATGAAGATTTTTCTTTTGCTTCCTACTATTGACACCCGTTTTTTGCCGATAAGTTGAGTCATTCCTCTTACCATCATTTGTTGATGTCTCAAGTTGTCCATTATTCATTGGGCTATTTTCAGGCAACTTATTGGGCCCATTTTATGGGTACCTCTCTCCCTAACTTGGTCTGCTTCGATTCGGGGCTTAATGGGCCTCGATTTTTCACATTTTAAATGATTTTCAAGTGCCCAGCCATTGAGCAGTCTATCATTTGACAGTCCAGTAACTGCGTGGTTGACTATGGACCGTATCACTATTTATTGGGTATTGAGGTGATTTATTTGAATTTCCACCGACAAGCTTTTGCACGGTCTACATATAACCATCCAATATCATTGAGCGGCATGTATATGACCGTCCATATCTCAGAGTCCCAGATTCGTTGGTTGTTCAGATAATTATCTAATCATATAAGTTATTCTGATTTACCACCGATAGGCATTGGGCGGTCGGCCTATGGCCGTTCCATGGTCTGGGTGGTCCATTTGTAACCGCCCAATTCATGAGAGTCCAACGTCGAAATCATCGGGTAGTTCGATGGATATTTGGATAATATTTGCTTATTTACTTAATTTCCACCGACAGGTTGGACGGTCCTATGACCGACCGCGCAATGGACGGAGCGGTCTATCGCGTGACTGCGCAATGGTTCACTTACTGAAAAGCTAAGGGTTTTTCTCTCTCTATCCGTGGTTTTATCCTTGATTTGTTCCAACCATTTCTCCGCAGATATTCCACCAAATGGGGTGCCGTTTGAACTGGTTGGAAGATAATTATATTATCTACGGATTTTATGTTGATATCTGGAGCTGATTTCATTGAAAACCCTAATTTTGAGGTTGGCTTTCAAGGCTCTATAAATAGGACCCTAAGGCCAAGCTTTGAAAAGGGGGGGGGGGGAGATTTCAAGGTCACGGCGAAGCTCTGCCGAATTTTCAAGTGACCTGCAGTCAGGGAGGGAGGCTTTCTACATCATTCAAAGCCTCCGGTTCAAGGGAGTAGTCATTTGATTTGAGTTTTTAGTCACAATGTTGAGTCATTAGTTCGTTCATTGCATGTTTATTTCTCCACTTCTTTCCACATTATTTCACTACATCATATCATTTTCACACCCTCCCATTTGTTTTGATGCCCTATAGGGGTTTAAAAACCTCCCAGGTATCGCCCATTCCATGTTATCGCGCTTATTTTCCATTCTTCTTTATAGTTGCTACACTCCTTAGGGCTAATTTGGGTATCATTTTCGTGTCTCCTACTTTATTTTGCAGGTCAGCATCATCCTAACACGCGGCCCATCACCTCTGGCCGACCGAAAGGGGTGGAGGATTGGATCCTACGCTTTGGAGTTTGGCAGCATCTAACGGTCATCGTCCGCCCGTCCACAGGTATACACGGCCCACATAGGACCATGCAACGCCTTATTGCGGTCGTCTGCGAACCGTGCTATCGCCAGGCTCATCTTCGCCCCGCTTCTTACTTCGACGCTTTGAGCGGTCTGTTGAGAGACCGTCCTAATCACAGAGCGGATCTTCCAGGACCGTCTACACCTGTCAGCACTGAACATCAGGTGAGTGCTTTCTCCCCTTTTCCAAGGTACGGTTACCCTTCGGTACTTCATGTCTTGGTGGCGATCCCGATCATACGCCCCTTTTCACCCTTTCTTTCTTTCTTCCTTCATCTCGCTTGTCTTTACATTTTGATTATTAGAAAAGGAAGGTAAGAAGGAGAAAAGGTGGGGGAAAACATGTCAACATCCCCTTTTTTGGCGATCACGGTGGGACATCTAGTGCCCATCGTGTTAGTGTTTTGCTGACCCGTTTATGTGTTTCGTTAGTTCCTTCTCTGAGTATTTCAGGTTGATCTTTGGCCCATCTTGCATTCTGTCCTCTGGAGTTTACGCAGTCATTTGTGAGCCGCCTACTTTCGTGAACGGCTGGAGATTGACCGTCCCGTGATTATCATAGAGCCCCTGTTTCGCCAGCCCGTTACACCCAGCGGTTCTGTATAAACCGTTCACTTCTTCCCGTGGTCTGATACGGACCGTTCATCGTTGCTGGCTCAGGTACGTTGCTGTGTTTAGATTTTTCATTTCTGTTGATATTCCGCGGTTGTTTCAGGTCCGTTCCAGACTCTGTGCGGTCTGTCGAAAGACCGCTCATCTAGGTACACTTCTGAGTCTCATTCCTTGGTCATTTCGACATTTTGTGGTTTTTTTCTCTATTTTGGCGTTACTTCCTACTTTAGCACGGTCCATTCCAGACCGTTTGCTCTCCCTGAATGGTCCATTACAGACCGTGTACACACCCTGAGCGGTCTTCATCAGACCGTCCTTTACTGCTACAGTACACCCGAGGCTACATTTTGCTCATTGATCTATATCATTACATATATATATTTGGTGCTGTTTGGATCTCCCCCTGCTGTTGTTATATTGTTGCATGATCGTGTTCATGTTATTTTATCATATTTTCTTGATCATTGTCTGCTAGATCAAGGCTAGATTCTGCATGCACTCCGGTGTGCATAGAGGCATACATACTCTTCATTAGTAGTTGCATTCCTACCGAGGTAGGGTTTCCTCTCATCTCCATACTCCTTGGAGCTGACTAGGTGACCTTGCTGAGGGCCTCCGTAAGTCCCCATGAGCCGTGGATTCCCACACGGACGTCGGGCAGGTTGTACCGTACCACCCCTCAGTCTAGGGTTTGCATCTGCGAGAGAGAGTCCCTTTAGAGTCAGCCAGTTCCCCATTTCTCACCCTGATTAGGTACCTTTTGGTTAAGTGAACTCACATCTTAATTAACCCACTAAGGTCCTACAAGGAAAGATTCATAAGATCTGTCGCGCATCATCCATAATTTTAGTGTTCACTTGGTTGTCTCTCTTCTCGTCTCTTCTCTCTCTTGTGTGTGCATCACTTCAGTGCTGTTTAGATTTTGGGTAGGATAGTTTGCTTCTTCTTCCCAGGTACTTAGTGTATGTGGGGCTGTCTCACACCCTCAAGATCATCTCCTAAGGGTGGTTCACCTTCCCATTCTTATTTCAATCCCTTGTTCTAGTCATCTCCGATTATCTCGTCTTACAACTTCTCTCACCCCCCTGAGGATTCTCTCCCTCGGGGACTTCTGGAGGACCCACCTAGGGTCACTCATGTGCAAGGGGGAGAGGGGACTGCCCCTCCTGTTGACAGCTAAAATATGAACGAAGATAAAGATGAGACCAGACTAGCAACGAAGACTGAAAGATGCTTGCAAAGCCAGGATTGAGGGAGGGCCCTCACTACCAACTACTTGCCCAGCTAGGACACTCTCAGGCTGAGCCGATGTCCAGTATTGTCGTCATCCAAACGGCGATACCGATGAAACTCCGGTCTGTTGGCTGATGAGAAACTTCTGGATTGTTCAGATGATGATGCATACACCGTTAAAGAAGGAGCCCTCGTCAGTGCTGATGCAATCAAAAGAATTAACAAGGCCAAAGAAAAGAATGGGCCTGTGAATGGGCCTGTTAATGTGCTATTAAGGATGGGCTTCATACCCCTTGCGCCGAGAACCTCCAAGGGAGTGCGCCGGGAAGCCCCTCGAATGAGTGCGCCGGGAACTAGTGCTGCAGGCACGCCGAATGCCATCGCCGTGAACATGGCCCTATAAAACCCATTACTTCTCCCACAAGAAAGGGGGGGCTGGCTGGGGGGCAAAAAGAGAAAAGTAAGCGATAGAAAAGAAACAGAGGGGCTTCGAGAGAGACTGCTCATCCAAAAAAAAGAAGAAGAGATCAACAGAGAAAGAGAGCCACCTCCGCTGAGAAAAGAAAGAAGGAGAAGAAGCTACAGGTGGGCAGCCGGGGAGGGAGAGGAGTCAATGCTCCGCCCTCCCCATGGTTTTATTTTCTTCTTTATGTAATCCTGCCGAGTTTATCTCGATTTTATTTTGGATGTAACCGGGATATCCCGATATCTATTCATCTCCCTCTCTCTCATTCCCTCCGTGTGATTGATGTGAGTTCTGGGGTGATCTAATGATATGAGATGCTCCAGTGGCCCGTTTGGGCGTTGGGTGATTGAAACATCTGCCAGCTATCTCTCTGTATGCTGCTATGTCTTTCCTTTACATGTTTTCATCTTTAACTCAACTGAAGCGCACCTAATTCTATGATGGGTCTTCGGGCTCAATTGTCTTCAGTAGAATAAATATAGCTCTAGATACACCGATGTCCCTTGCTGTTCATCGTCGTTTGCACAAAGCCCTCCCCCAGGCTTGCCCCAGGGCCAGAGACAGACCATCTCTTGGCTTCTGGGGAGGTCTGCCACCGATATCGGCAATAACTCCGACGGCTTACTCGAGATCCCTTTTCCACATGAGTAACTGAGCTACTTCGATGGATTGATACCGAGGGTCTCTGGTCTGGTTCCAGTATGAATAGTTCCATCAGAGTCGTCCATGGGGCCAGAGATGGCTATCTCTCGGTTCCCTGGGCGACCAAAGGTGCCAGCGAATGATCCCTGAGGATCCATAGCATATGACGACTCAGATCCCCTGCTGTAATTGATTCCTTTCGAACCCAGCTCATCCTTGATGAATTAAACCCATATCCATGCAGATCCAACCAACTGGCAGGTCTGGAATCCCCAAAACTCCCTCTGAAATTCAACAAGAAACGCGAAACAGAGTGCCGTAAACCTCTGTTCTCATCCCGGCGCCCTCACACCTCTCGGCCCCGCACACAGTAAACTGGATGAACAGCTCTCGGCGCCATTCTTCAGGCGCCGAGAACTATTTTGGTCCTCCCCTGCGCGCCGGGAACTCTACACCTTGGCCGCGCCGGGAGCCTCCCAGTATTGGCCGCGCCGGGAGCTTCCATCCCCTTGATCTCCCAACTGTGCCGAGAACCTGGCTCCCCTCCTTGGTCCACCCCTTTGGCCTCTTCGTCTACTTATCCGGAGGCATTCTTGAGTCGTCACAGTATCCCAGGAGATAAATTAATTGGGGACTGACCTCCCCTATATTCTAAGGTCCCTAATTGGATTCACATGCAACCCCGTGGGTCTGACGAACCCTGTCTCTACATGAGTTTCGTCAGTCTCCGAGAAGGGGGATAGTGACCGATGCCAGAGATATGGATAGTCTCTTTGAGCCTTAGTGCTCACTCATTTTTCGGCTTTCATCCCGGCACTCCGTGGATGTCAGCCTATACCACTCTCTGGCAAATGCTAATCGCAGGGGGAAGTGCTGCCAAAATTCTCCCAGGAGGATGGAAGACAAGATTGAGACCGTCCCTGGGACTTTGCATGACAGTGGTGAAAGGAGTTCCCTGTGTCAGATGATCCCCCTGCCAATCCCTCCAGGCACCTGGCCTTCTTCAAAACACAAATCAAAGTCATTAAAACCTGATGTTTGGTTTCCTTCCAGAGCCTGTCTGCCTTGATCTGCATCTCTGAAACCTGAAAAACCCCAAAAAACAGAGTACCGTAAGCTCTGTTTCTCATCCCGGCGCCCACACACTTCTCGGCCCCGCGTACAGTAAATTAGATGAATAGCTCTCGGCGCCATCCTTCAGGCGCCGAGAACTATTCTAACCCTTGCAGCCTGGCCGCGCCGAAAACCCCTCTGATTGCTTGCCGTCGCGCCGGGAGGCCTACTCCCCAGCCGTTTGGCCGCGCCGAGAACCCCCCCTGGCCACCTTATTAGCGCGCCGGGAAACCCGTGCCGGGAACCCCTGGCCTTCCTACCTTCGCGCCGGGAAACCCCCCTGTTCTCCCTGCGCGCCGAGAACTCCAGCCCATGGCCCTTTTGCCTTCGCGCCGGGAACCCTTCCTGGCCTCCCTGCGCGCCGAGAACCTCAGTCCCTTGGCCTCATCTCCCTGCGCGCCGGGAACCTACCTCTTTGCCCTTGCGCCGAGAGGCCTACACCCTTGGCCATTTGGCCCTTGCGCCGAGAGCCTATTTCCCGGCCTCTTCCCCGTCGCGTCGAGGGTACTCCATGTTGAACCCGCCGAGAACCCTCACCCTTGGCATCCTTCTGGCGCCGAGAGTCCTAATTGATTGGCTTTCTTGCCTGCACTGATAATCTAACCAAATTTTACTACTGAGTCTTCAATCCAAATTTTTGTTCCGGGGGCGCTGCCCCCGAAAACCCCCGCAAGGGGCGCTGCCCCCTTGACCCCCGCGACCTGACCGGGCAGGTCGATCCCCGCGACCTGACCGCGCAGGTCGATCCGCGTGCGAGGGCGCAATATTGAGCGTTCACTTACATTCCGTCGTCCCGCATCGGATTTATGAGTAACCCCTTTAGCTCGGGAGGGCTATGCCACTGCATGAGTTCCGCCGGCTTCCCCAAGGGAAAATCAAACATTGCCCCATGGCATTTATATATGGGTAGGGAGGTTCAGCCTCTCTCTTTCTCTCGGCTTTCACCCCGACACTCCGTGGGTGATAGCCTATTTCCCCCTGGGCATAATCCAGATAAAGGGGAAATGCTGTCGAAATGTTGATCGATGCCGTGAACCTCCATCACGGTCATGGCTCAGCCTGTCCGTGATTGATATCCTCCATTTCCCCTTTTCCCCCAAGTCTAGTTGTTTCGAACCGCCGATTCAACGCTACAGTCTCTTTTTGTGGCTGATGTTATTCTCTTACCCGCCTTCCCGGCCCTGGTATGAAGTTTAAAGTTATGCACATGAATACATGTTTGCCTCTCGAGGCCTCCTATTTTGGCGTTTAATCAAGGGTTGTCCTTCCTTGGAAGGATGTAATTAACGTCATAGCCTTTATGGTATGACGGACTTCTGGTCCAGACACGATCACTCACAATCGACTGACCAAGTCAGATCGAGCGCACAATGAAATCGTCACACATGTGACTGGCACGCCAATAAATCAATCAATAAATAAACTAATAAATAATAAACAAACAAAAAAAAATAAATAAATATAAAATTATGCGTCCACACCTCCTCTCCCGACCATTGTTGTTGAGGGTGCTCAACCCTCCCTCTCAGATTCATCTGCTCGTGGCTCGGCCAGTCAGGTTCTCCATATGATGGCCCAGCTGGATCTTACTCAACTCCACCTGCTAAAATAGGCCTTGCAAGGGGCAGATGCCTCGCCCTCAGTACTTTCTTCTGGCACGACTATTGCCGCCACTTCCACACCCGCGATTGTTGGATTAGGGGCCACCTCTGTAGCCCTCATCGATCTTACTCCCATCCGTCCTCAGAATCTTCGATTCTCCACCATGGAAGCGGGCCAGGCTTCTACCTCGGCCCATCAATCACTTGATAAGGGGAAGACCCAGATCCCCTCCGTTTCTTATGCTGATCCTTACACCACGTTCCCTCCAACATCGCAGGCCCTCGTGGCCCCGGCTGATTCCGTCCGTCTGCAATCAGGGGCCGCCCAGTTGGCTCATGCGGATATGGGCCCTTCCCTGGCCCATTATCCATCTTATGGGCTGCCCCCTCAGTCAGTCTATCCTTCCGCCCCATACTCCGGTTCGATCCTTCCTGCCGTATCTTCCCCTTCCCGGGAACGGGAGCTTCTAGAAAAATGGGCTGCCATTTAGCTGATGTCCCCATTCATAACTTCAGGGACATTCGTTTCCCACCGCAGTCTGAGCTCCCCGTGTACCGGAAATATGACGGGAATGGCAACCCGTTTATTCATGTCAGGGAGTTTCTCTATGAATTGGCGCATTTCCAGCATGACGACCGCTTGATGGCGTATCTGTTTGACCGATCCTTGGATGGGGTCGCCCTTGAATGGTTCTACACATTGCCTCTGGAGGAGGCGGAAAGTTTCAAAACCGTGAAGGAGAAGTTTATCCAGATATTTCAGGATCAGGTTGGGCCCGAGTATTCTTTTATAGACTTGGTAGTAGAAAAGATGAAGCCGGACGAAGACTTTGCCGCATATGCAGATCGATGGAGGCAGATGGCCTCGCGTGTGCCCGGGCAGATCACGGAAGAAGAAAAGGGTAAATTGCTGATTTCTAATGCTACCCCGACATTTCAGAATATATTGGCAATGAACGATATATCTAACATGCACCAGCTGTACAGCCGGGCCCGGTTCATCCGGACCCAATTTAAAGACTCCCCCATCCATTCACTGTTTGAGGCCCAGAAATCCAAAACCACTAGAAAATCTCAAGGCCCAGTTACCGAGGGAGTTCAAATCAATGAGCAGGTCCAGGCTGTTCAATTCCCTAACCAGCCCACTTCACCCCGTTTCCAGCAACCTCAACGCAACCCCCAGTTCTCCACTCCACAAGCTCCACGACCCACCTTCCAAGCTCCTTACCACCCACAACAACCACCACCACCGCAACAGCCACAACAGCCACCCCAGTACCACAACGTTCCTCCTCCTGCTGGTTATGGGCCTGCTCGGCAGGGACCCAAGAGAGTCAATTACCCGCCACTTCCAGAAACACTCCCCGATATCTTTTCAGCCTTGATGTACACTGGTGACATTCAATTGCCTCCGGAGCGTCAGAATTGGAATTTGACAGCCAATCAGTCAAGGTATTGCATATACCATCGGTAGCCCGGGCACACCATAGAGAGATGCTACCAGTTTAGACATCTGGTGTATGATTTGCATGAGGGCCAGAGGATTGATTGGGCCCAAATGCACAAGTTGATTGAAGATATCAAGGAAAGAAGAAGACAAGCCAGGTCGCAGCAGGCGGCACCCTAGCAGCAGCAGTTCCAACTACCTCTACAACAACAACAACCCCCACAGCAACAACAGCAGCACCAAGACCTCAGTATTCATCAGAATCCCATGCCAGAACACCCGCCCGCTCCACTGTAGCAACAACAACCACAGCCGCCGGCACCGGCTCAAGTGAACGCAGTCCACCGCCTAGCCCCTAACGCTGGGTGGTCCTTTGATGATGAGACCCCCGCTCACCTCTTGGCCTTTCACCACGTCGATTCACCCGCGTCTTCTGTTCCCTACATCCTTCGACCCACCACCTTCGCTACCCTTCCGCCCACTATCCCTTCCCGACCACCTTTTTCACCCGCCACGTTCTCCACCATTTCGCCAAGCCTCCTGCCACCACCCGCCATGCCCTCCATCATCACCCCTCCACTTAACCATTCGCTCATTACCACTCCGCCAGCGCCCGTCAGGCCAACCTCTGCCATTCTCACCCCTATTTCTACCCCTTCCACTCACCCTACTGGGCCAATTGGGGGTCCATCTGATGCCGTGCCGGCACGATAATGTGCCCTCCAGAGTGGGCGTCCATTCCACAGAAGTTACCCTTCCCCTGGTGCGTCTGCACCCAACCCTCAAGTTCCTTTCTCTACAGTCGAAGTAGAAGAAGTGGACCCCGTGCCGGGCACGAAATATGACTTACTACAGCATTTGGATAGGATGCCGGCCAAGGTATCAGTTCTGGAGTTGATTAAAAGGTCCACGCTGCATCAGGATGCCCTCAGGGCTTTTCTGCAGAAGGTTATGGTCAACGAGGACGTGGCGGTGGACAGCTTGTCGTCAGTGTTGGCAACTATTACCAGGGGGCCTTCCATTTCATTCTCTGAGTCAGAATTGGCACCCCCAGAGGCACGGCAGATGCCACTCTGCATTACCATTTCTTTGAACAAAGTGGCGGTAGAGTCAGCTCTAGTGGATACGGGTGCTTCCATCAATGTGTGTCCACTCAGTACACTACGTGCCTGCAACATTTTGGAAGATATGCCTAGGCCAACACCGACTACAATTGCAGCGTATGACAACTCCAGACGGGCGTGCCATGGGGTCGTGACAGTTCAGGTCGAGCTAGGGCCTTTGGTGATGGATGTGGAGTTTTACGTGTTGGACATAGACCCGATGTTCAAGGCAATTCTAGGTCGTCCATGGATAGACAGTTTGAATGCCGTGCCTTCAACCGCCCATCAATGCCTTAAATTCCCATTCCAAGGCCGGGTAGTTAAGGTGAAGTGTATCTCCACAGTCCAGTCAGTTGATGCGATTACTGATAAAATTCTTCCCACTCTGTGGCCGAGTAACATGCCAGTTCTTTCTGTAATGGACTTAAATTATTCATGGGCATATGCGTCACGCAAGCCCGCCACTGCACCAGTAAATGTGAAAATTAAGTCCAAGATTAGAGATTCGAAAGGGTGGCACATGATTTTAAAGTTAGGCTATCAGCCGGGCGTAGGCCTCGGTGCGCAATTGCAGGGGCGAACTAAGCCCGTCACTAAAGGCAGAAAGATGGGCCGGAGAGGCCTCGGCTACCGAGAGTCGGCACTGTCCATACTGGGAGACTCCGGGCCGCTGACGTGGGATTACCGTCAACATTTTGTGAAAGGCCCATTGTAGCCCGGTACCTCGAAGAAGCCGCCGCCATGTTCTGATGTAAAGACTGATGCCGCCCTCGATGTTGCTGACCCACCGCCGCCGCTGAAGGGGCTGGTGGGTGATATGGACGATTTCTGTAGTTGTTTTGGGAAGCTGTTTTATGAAGAAGACCGCCCGCAGAAGATGGAGATGCAGCTGGTGAAGCATTCTTTGACTGAGCTAGTCCACCGGGGGCCGCGAGAAGTGGGGAGCTCCATCACTACCTTTTCTTTGTCCCCGTCCCGTCTTGCCTCCTTGTTTCAACAATTGGGGTTTGTTCCCCGTTCCCCTCCGATCATGGTCGACCCGTACTTCACGGAAAGATCGCCTGAAATCCTATTTGTGCCATGTGCATGTGGGCGCTGCCCACCCATTGATTTATCAACCCTGTTTACTCCTCCTTCCCCCACTGCCCAACTCCACGAAATGTGATTTTCATCCTCCGACCCATTCTTCGATTGCCTCTTCCCCGATCTGTTTCCCATGCAACTCCCTCCACCCCCGTCTTCTTCTTCCTGTTGCATGATCACCTCCGACCTCCAAAAAAAATGCCAATTTTAAAACAGAGGTGTCAATGGAGGATTACGCTGTGTTCTGCTCATATTCTCGGGGGCATGAGAACCCTGCTCCTTTCCCTGTAGACTTCCTGTCTCCTAGGGTAGATGTACATTCTGTAGAGTCTCCTAGGTTGGTAAAGTCAGTTGGGGTAGAGTCTAGTTCTAGTGTGGTCAGCCCATCCACGTCTGCGGCGCACCCTGTGATGCGCCATCCTAAATCCATTCCAGATAGGTTCCTCCAAGACTTGGCTCAGAGATGTCATGTCCTTCTTAAATGCCCTGAATTTGTGGAGACCGCGATTGTTTTAGAAGATGATGAGGAAGTAGAAGGGGTGTGGAGCAATGACGGATTGGGTGTATATGAGATCATAGATGAGAAGGACCCAGCCGATGATGAGGAAAGCGACATGGATGACACCGTCGATCTGTATGCGCAAGGTTTAAAGAGGTTTGATGAACTGTCGTCAGCGGTGGATGAACCCACCAAAGAAATTAATCTTGGAACAGAAGAGGACCCCAGGCCCATAATCATTTCTGCTAATCTCCCTCCACATGTTGAAGAGGAGCTGATCAAGGTTTTGAGGGAGTACAACGATTCTTTTACCTGGTCCTATGAGGACATGCCAGGTCTTGACCCCACGTTGGTTGAACACCGACTCATTCTTAAACCAGGGGCAACACCCGTTAAGTAAAAGGCGAGAAGGTTCCACCCGCAAATGGCCTTAAGGATAAAGGAAGAAGTCGATAAATTGCATAAGGACAGGTTTATCAGAGTGGTTTTATATCCGCAATGGGTGGCGAACATAGTCCCGGTAATGAAGAAAGATGGAAAAATTTGGATTTGTATCGATTTCAAGGACTTAAGTAAGGCATGTCCGAAGGATGATTTCCCGCTTCCTCACATTGATGTACTGGTGGATAACACGGCTGGGTATGAGGCCCTCTCATTTATGGATGGGTATTATGGTTACAATCAAATCCGTCTTGCTCCCGAGGATCAAGAGAAGATCTCTTTCACCACGCCCTAGGGCACGTACTGCTATGTTGTTATGCCATTTGGGTTGAAGAATGCAGGGGACACGTACCAGCGGGCAATGATGGCTGTCTTCCACGACATGATGCATGTGTACTTAGAAGCTTACGTGGATGATATCTTGGTAAAGTCGAGGTCCAAAGAGGAGCACCCCGATATTTTAGCCAAGGTGTTGCAAAGGGCTAGGGAGTACAAATTGAAAATGAATCCAAAGAAATGCGTATTTGGAGTTGCATCAGGAAAATTGCTGGAGTTTATAGTTAGCAAACGGGGGATCCAGATTGATCTGAACAAAGTAAAGGCCGTTATGGAAATGCCGCCGCCTAAGAACATCACTGAACTTAGAGGTTTGATTGGGCGCTTGCAGTTCATTAGAAGATTCATATCACAACATTCACAAAGGTGACGCCCATTCTATGAATTGTTAAAGGCGGGAGCTAAATTCGAATGGAATGAACAATGCCAAAAGGCCTATAAGGATCTTAAGGTATATCTTTCTAATCTCCCGGTTCTGCAGCCACCCGTCCCTGGGAAACCCCTGATCCTATACATTTCTGTTATTGAGGACTCCCTAAGAGCTGTCCTGGCTCAGGTGGATGATGAAGGAAGGGAAAGGGTAGCATACTACCTTTCGAGGTTGTTCAATCCTGCTGAATCCAGGTACACTGCCATGGAGAAGACCTGTGCAGCCTTAGAGTGGGTAGCTCAGAAACTCAAACACTATTTTCTTGCCCACGAGGTTAAGCTGATCTCTAGAATTGACCCCATTTGTTACCTATTAGAAAAACCTGTCCTTTCTAGCCGGTTAGCTCGCTGGCAGAGCTTCCTTTCCCAATTTGATATCACTTTCGTTGTTCAGAAAGTGATCAAGGGATACGCGATTGCTGAACATCTTGCTCATTCTCCTATCCCCCGCATTGATTTGATTCAGGACGAGTTTTCTGATGAGATCTTGGCTGTAATCACCCATCTTCCTTTTTGGTCGCTTCACTTCGACGGTGCTCTCAACTCTCAGAGCCGTGGAATCGGCGTTGTTCTCCTCACTCCGGAAGGGGTGACCATCCCTATCGCTTATCAACTCTCTTTTCCTGCCACTAATAATATAGCCGAGTATGAGGCTCTCCTGGCCGGTCTGAAGCACACCTTCCTTATGGGCACGCGATACCTTAACATCATAGGAGACTCTCAATTGGTGCTGCGTCAAGTTCTGTCAACTTACCGCACCCGTGACCCCAAACTCAAGTCCTATCAAGATTTGGTCACGCTCTTGGCTAGGCAATTCTGGAAACTCATCTACATTCATACTTCTCGTTCTCAGAACATTCTGGCCGATGCACTTGCATCGCTGGCTTCTTCCCTTTCCTTCCCGCTTAGTCGTTCCACCGAGACCATTGTGGTTCAGCGGATGGACGCCCCATCTCTCCAGGATCCTTGGTTCGATACCCTTAGGAAGGCTATGGAGAAGAAAGCTGAGAAGGAAGATTTGAAAGAGGTTTCCTTAACTGAGCTCGAGGAGATTATAGAAGAAGAGGAATTGCTGTGGTATCACGAGATAGAGCAGTATTGCAGGGATGGTTCCTTTCCCGAGATGGTGAATGCCGAGCAACGCAAGGCCATTAGAAGAGCCGCCTCCAGATACACGATTATTGATGGAGAATTGTATAGGCGGGCTCTCAATGGAGTTCTAATGAGGTGTTTGGATGATGATGAGGCTTGGAAGGTAGTAGAAGCCTCTCACTCCAGTGAGTGTGGAGGGCACATGAATAGACAGGCATTGGCGAAAAAGATTCTTAGGCATGGCTATTACTGGCCAACCCTAGAAGAAGACTGTTCCACCTATGTCCGTAGGTGTCTTCAATGCCAGATTCATGCCGACAAAATCCACGCTCCGGCTTCTTCCCTCCATCCTCTTTCTGCTCCTTGGCCATTCTCGATGTGGGCCTTTGATATCATTGGACCACTTGGTGACCCTAATGCTCAGGTTAAACAGAAATCCTTCATTCTGATAGCTATAGAGTACTTCACCAAGTGGGCGAAAGCTGAAGCTTATGCAGAAATCAAAGCCACCACAATATGCCACTTCATCCTCAAGAACATCATCTCGCGGTTTGGAGTGCCAAGTGATATCGTCACCGACAATGGGCCTCAATTTGTTTCTCAAGAACTTCGGGACCTCTGTAAGAAATTTAATATTACATTGCATCACTCATCACCATACTACCCTCAAGGTAATGGCCAAGCTGAGGCCACGAACAAAACCCTTCTTAAAATCATTAAGAAAACATGCGAGTCGCACAAATTTGCGGATTGGGCCAACAAACTGATAGAAGCTCTATGGGCTTATCGCACCTCCGTCCATACTCCCACGGGACAAACTCCTTTTGCTCTCACCTATGGGAAGGAGGTGGTACTCCTGTACGAGATCTTGATCCCTTCCCTAAGAGTGCAGCTAGACAAAGAACTTAATCTGGACGAGTATCGAGAGGCGTTGCTAGTCCAACTGGAACTCTTAGACGAGAAGAGGCTTAATGCGGCCAATCACGTCTCGGTTTATCAAAAACGTGTCTCGCGGTATTTCCAAAAGAAGGTTATCGAAAGAAAATTCCAGGTGGGTAATATGGTTTTGAAATGTAAATTTATCAGATCAGCATGTCCCAGGTCTAAACTGCAACCCAACTGGGAAGGGCCGTTTGTAGTTAAGGAAGTCTATCCTGGTAACACGTATCGCTTAGTTAACGCGGAGGGTGGAGAATTGCCAAATCCGTGGAATGGGCTATATTTAAAACAATTTTATCCATAGAGTCAAGCCAGCAATGGCCCGGCGGCGGGGCATGCCTCTACTTGATCACGAAGGGAGACCCCCGGTTCAACATACAGACACTACACGACCCCCTGTGGTTCGGTTCTTTTCTTTTGCGCAACACTATCTCTCCCTTGGCCATGCTTAGGGGAAAGTGAAGGTCCTTATTTTTTTTCTCCTCTCTCGGCTGAAAATTGGGGCAAGTGGCGAATAAGGGGGCGAGAACTGATCTAGACCCCCCAATAAAAGAGGTCTCAAATATGGGCAGTCCGTCATGACCTTATTCCGCAGTTGTAAGAGCAAAGGAAAAAGAAAGAAAAAAAATGGAGAAAAGGGGCAAAATCAAAGACAAAGCTAAAAGCTCATCCAAAGCACGAAGCTCAAAAATCTAAAAGTCCCCAAAATAATGAAACTAGGCATGGCAAGAGTGGCAGTACAGTTTTCCCGCGGGACATTATGAGCCCGATCGTATGCGTGCCTAGAGCGGATGTAGGTTCGATGACGGACACAAAGCCCCGGCGTAACAGACCAAATTCTTTGAAAAGGGGTGTCGTGAGAAGAACTCCAGCCCTAAAAACCTCTATACCTATCGCCAACTTTTCTATCAAATTCTCTTTTATTTTCTAAGGAATGGATCCCACCCCGGGTATAGCCGCGGTAGAGGCACCGTTAAGCAAAATCGGCCCCGGCCACATGCGGTCCTTTATGGCGCACGTTGAACCGAGGAGACTCCTAGTGAGATATGAGGTTCCCCGTCGTCAGGTTTGAGCTGGTTTCAAAATAAAAAAAATCAAATATTTCAAAATTCAAAAAAAATCATCATATTTCAAAATGCAAAAAATCAAATATTTCGAAATCCAAAAAAATCAAATATTTCAAAATAAAAAAAATCAAATATTTCGAAATAAAAAAATCAAATATTTCGAAATTCAAAAAAAATCAAATATTTCAAAATCAAAAAAAAAATCAAATATTTCAAAATCTAAAAAAATAAATATTTCAAAATCTAAAATAATTAAATATTTCAAAATCAAAAAAAAATCAAAAATTTCAAAATCCAACAAAATTAAATATTTTCAAAAAGATTTTCGTGATTTGCATTCATAACATCCATAGCATTCGTTTTCATTTGTCATTTGCCCATTTAATAAGGCTTATCCCCTTGACCAAAAATCAAGAGCTGGTCATTTCTTAACTTGTTACAGGCAAGGAGTTAAGCCTAAAACAGACTTAATCTGTTTTCTTTGTTTGTGTGTGTACAGGGGCAGGTCGAAGTTGAAGGTTCAGTCAGTCCGTGACCGTGTGCATTTTGAAGTCATATCCCAACTCATCAATCATACAGGAAAAGCCCAAACTCAAACTGATCAAACCATCAATTTTATTCATTCATATATCAAACTCTCTAAGCATCAGTCTCTACATCAATATCATCATGAAAAGGAAAAATCACTTAGTCCTCCGCTGGGCATCCCCGCGGGGACGTATCTCTCTCAGCTCTCTGACATAAGCTTGGCATGTCGCCGGAATCTCTGCAACCTCCGCTGGAAGGGTAAGCACCCTGCTCACCTCCCACATGATCAGGGCACTCCTGACCGCCTGCTCATCCTCCTCTGTACCGATCCTCCTCGCCTGTAGTGCGGGAAGGTGGGGTAGTGCTGGTAGAACAGTCCGGGGTAGTCCAACCTGTAGGTAGCACCGATGCGGGCTGTACATCGCCAGTGCGGTGTCGCTCACGAGTCTCAGATCCAAGCCTGGCCTCCTAGGTACCCTGACGGTGGTGTCGTGGAGGAAGTCAGGTCGCATCACGAACCAATCCAGGGGCAGCCTGTTGATGTGCAATCGGCACTCGTCCCAGGTCTTCTTCTCTGCTATATATCCTGCACTCTACCTATGAAGAGAACCCAAATCCGCCACCTATGAAGAAGAGGGGTGGCTCCCGTAGATCGTACTGGCTGAAGTGACATCCTCCTTGTGAATGAATTTCATCTTGACACCCATCCAGCACTCTAAGAGTATCATGGAACCAAAGAGAGGACCTCCTAAGGCTGCGGAGCTAAGACCCTCGTACAAGTAGGCAAGGACGGCCTGGGAGATGGAAAGACCCTGCCACAGGTCACTAATGGTGCTAAGAATAGGAATGTCTAGAACGTGGTCAATTGAGGGGAACAAGATCACCCCGCATAAACAAATAGACGCGGCCTTGGCTATGGCCTCATCCCACCCACACATGTTCCTACAATGTTCAACTACCCACTGGCTAAGAGGAAGAAGGTGGATCTGACGTGGGCCTATGAAGGTATGGATATCCCTGCTATCTGGTATAAACCCTCCCAAAATGAACCTAGGGTCCACAGGTGCCACGGTGTGACACACTAAGTCTTCCTCACCCACCTTAGACCTAGGAAAGGAAAGATAGGTCTCTACCTCCTCTAGTAGGACAGTGGCCTCAAATGATGGGAACATGAATGTATGGGTCTGAGGGTGCCGGATCTCTACCAAGGTCGAGATACTGTGCCAGTCAACAGAGAGCTTTGGGTAATTTTGGCCTAATACCAAGAGTGGGTGCAGGTGCCAGGACTTCAGGATGGATATCACTCCTAGGGGCAATGCACGGATCATGAGAGCCATCCACTTTAAAGTGGAATAGCGTCTGGAGCCAGGGAGAAGCTGAGATGGAAAAGAGAAAAAGAGAAATAGAGGAAGAATGTGCAAGTAAGTGAATAAACTTATTTGAATGAAATCATGCAAACGTACCTCTCTCAAAGGACTCGAGCTCAGATGATTGGGGATCGTAGTCAGCCGTTGGAGCACTTCACGCTCCTTCCTGGCCGGCTTTGGCCCTTCATAAGCTGCCCCCTCCATGGAACTCCCCTCGAAGGACCTTTTCATGATGATTTGATGGAGAATAACAAAGGTTTGAGGCCTAGAAAGAGGGGTGCGATGTGAGTTGCGAATTTAGAGCCCCCTCCTACTTATAGGGTTTAGATAGAGGCCTAAACCCACTAGAAGTGAGGTAGGACAGGCCTAGAGCGAGTTGGGATAAGGATTAGGACGATTTAGGACATCTATCTTCGGATTGGGACTCTCTAAGAGAGTCCCGTTCGAACTCTCAGGTCGTGCCATTGCGCGGTCTAATGATAAACCACCCTAACATTTGGACGGTCTTCTTAAGACCGTTCCTAAGCTTCCACACGATTCAAATCCTGGAGGTAGAGAGGTCTAGAACTGACCGTTCTATCTATCACACGGTCAGAAGGGAACCATCCTATTCTTTGAGCGGCTAATTTTAAACCATTTTCTCATCTTAGTCGAGAGGCCCTGACCGGTCTAAGAGAAGACTGCGTAGCGGTTTGAGCGATCCCATTTCGACCGTTTAGATATCTGAAGCCCTACTTTAACCTGTTCTCACCTGTATCACTCAAGCCGTGGCCTCGCCGCTTACTCACTCAGTTTGGCGTCTCTCTCTCACTCAGTTTGGCGTCTCTTTCTCACTCAGTTTGGTGTCTCTCAATTTGGCGTCTCTCTCTTGCTCAATTTGGCGTCTCTCTCTCGCTCAATTTGGCGTCTATCTCTCTCATGGGCGTAGTTGTCTCTCACCCGCATTCGCAGTCATACCACTCACACTCATCTCTCTCTCACTCACTTGTGCCGTCTCTCTCTCGTACGCGTCCGTCTCATTTGAGTTAGGAGTCGTAGTTAGTTAGTTAGTGTCAGTCATTTACATTCATTCATACATTCATACATCCACAAAACCAAAATAAATGGCATATCATATCACTATCATATCATGTCCACATGTACAAAGTCGAGTCCGGAGTACAAAGAGTCAGGCCTGCCCCTCTCCCTGGCCCCCGTCGCTGTCTCCACCGCCCTCATGCCTCTTTGGGGGAGGCATCGTTGAAGTCGCCTCGTCACGCTGGCGTCGCCGGCACTGCTCGTCCTCCTCGTTCCTCCGGTGACCGGAAGAACCCGTGAAGTAACTCCTCACAAAGCCATGAGTACCGTGGCTGCCGTTTGGAGTCCCGCTGCACGCTGACCGCCTGCTCATCTCCTTGTAGGCCCACAACTCCCCACTCAGCCCGGATGCGTCGATCAGAGCCCGGTCCCGCTCTGCTCGGACCCGCACCAACTTCTCCGCTCCTGCCTGGAGTCACTCCAGCTCAGCCCGAAGAAGCACCGTCTCCAGTGCATCTGCCGGCCGGCTCTGTGCTGCCTCCTCCCGCAAGCGGGCCGCCTCCTCCCGAGCCGTTGCCCGGCTCTGCTCAAGCTCGGTCCTCAGTCGGGTCAGCTCGGTCGTCTGCATATGCATCGTCATGGTTAGTCAATAGCATTTCATACATTTTATAATCATAAGCATAATCAACGGGGAAAGTGCAGTAGTTGCGTACCCTCTCGGTGAGCGCCACCTCGGCCGCCTTGGCCCACGCCACCATCCGTGAGAAGTCGGCATCCCGCTCGGCTCGGTCTGCGGGAGTCTGGGTGGAAGAAGAAGAAGGAGTGTCTGTCCCCTGGCACTGGGTCCCCTCGGCTCGCTGCATCCACAACTCTAAGTCAGTCACATGCATAATCATAATCATAAGCATTTGCATAATTTAAAGAGTTTAGGGTTTAGAAAACTCACCAGTAGGGCTAGGGCCTGGCAAGCCTCATCGCGCTCGCGGATCATCGCATGGAGGAGCCCCTGCAGCTCCGCGATCCGTCCCTCAGGGTCGATCTGCATTTAGAAAGTTCAAACATCAGTGCATAGGCATATAGGAAGCATAATAGGAACAGCATTTAGGGTTTAGAAGTCGTACCGGTCGGCGGGCACCACGGAACACCTGGTCCCGGTAGTGCTTGGCGTATGCTGTGTAGTACACCGCATCACTCTCTGCCCGGGCGGTCACCACTCGCCCACGTGCGGTCCAATCTGCAATCTGCTCGGCGGCTCGCTCTCTCCAGTCCACCACCGTCGCTGCTCCCCGCGGGTGCCGGCTGACGTGCTCCCCTGGCGCTGGAACCTCCACCGCTGGCTATGGGACACCAGTCGTCCTCATCACCAAATTGTAGTGTAGTGGCTCCACTACGTTCATGCAGTGCAGCCATACGTCGCGTCCAGAGAAGGCAAGGGCCTCGGCCACCCAAGGCTGACCCTCGTGTCCCTCCCCTACATAAGGAGTCCACCGTACCTGTCAAGATAGGAAGTCACATCAGCATCACAATCATATAGAACTGCATTTAATCTAAAAGGTTTAGGTTTAAAGTCGTACCGAGGTGTACGGTAGAGTGTCCATGTCATCTTGGAGCTCCCGGACCTGTCTCCGGAGACCTCCGCTCTCCCGTGGTGCGGTCCACCTCCGAGCAATAGGTAGTCGGTCCGGGTGGGTCTCCTCGCCTCACCTGATCCCGCGTAGGTACACGTAGGCCCACACCTGCATTACATTTCACCAAGAGTCAGCATATAGCAGTCGTAGGAGTCCTATAGCTGAGTGCATAGTAAGAGTTAGAGTCATACCTGGGGTAGAGGGGAGAAGCCTCCAAGCATCGTCCGTCGGGACATCGAGCTCAGAGTATCGAATAGAAAGGCGAGGATAGCAGCTCCCCATGCATAGTCACCCACATGATCGAGGTCCTGGAGCAACGGTAAGAAGCGGTAGCTGATGACGTCCCCTCGCGTCGCGAACAGAAGTCGGCCAAACAGCAACATCAGGAGCCGCCGCAGTACCCGGTCTGCCTCTGGTCCCGCCTCCACTGCAACTCGTGGTCTAGCTCGCTCCACGAGTCTCTCGAGATGCTGCTCGGGCAGCTCTCCTATCGCAATCCCCACCCGCCAAAGCCCCAGGCTATCCGGAAGCGTCGCCCGAGTCAGGGTGGTGGACTGCCGCTCGGGGTGCAGCAAGTCCAGTCCCAGAAGCTCCTAGGCCATCTTCCGGTAGTCGGGGTA
Source organism: Amorphophallus konjac (assembly GCA_022559845.1). Taxonomy (NCBI): domain Eukaryota; kingdom Viridiplantae; phylum Streptophyta; class Magnoliopsida; order Alismatales; family Araceae; genus Amorphophallus; species Amorphophallus konjac. Next base: position 272,626,902 of record CM040118.1, on the reverse strand, counting down.
TGTGCTCCCGCTGACCGGTGACCCATGCACGCGAAGACCAGAAAGTCGGGCCACGTCCTCGAGCGTGGGGACCATATGTCCCCACGGGAAGAGAAACGTGCGACTCACTGGGTCCCAGCGGTCGTGTAAAGCATAGAGTAGCGGTGTGTCAAACCGACTAACCTCCACGCTCAGGAACTCTGAGAATCCCATGACTCTCAGCCTCTCACGCTGGAAGTCGGGCAACGCGAGGTACACTGCCCGAACCTGTAGCCATGAGATCCGGGTCATACGCTTTCCCTGCATACATGTAGATTAATTACATTTTAATTTAGAATTTTGCATTTAATTCAATAATTCACTCTCTGCCTTCAAAACGGTCACCCATGGACCATTTTCATATCCAACGGTTGTCTCCCAACCGCTTCCCACGGTTCCCCCTATACCGTCTTTTTATCTGACCCTTGCCCTTGGAACGGACCACAGTTGGCCGCTCAGTCATTACACGGTCCCCACCTGACCGCGTCCCTTCCCTTTTAAGTGGTTAATCGTTTGGGGTAACACGGTTTGTCAACCAGCCTTCTGAGTTTCACGGTTTCAGTCCAGCCATTCTATCTCTATGTGTTCCAAGTTCTGAGCGGACCAGGTAGGTCCGTCCTATGTTCCACTGTCACGCCCCGAGCGCGGAAGGAACCCGGAGATGCGTGACGAGTTTATATCGATCATGTCAATCAGAGCGTTAGTGTATTCAACACAAAGACAGAGTGCGCAAAAGTAAAGATAACCCAATCCTTTATTCAATCACAACCTCAAAGTACTTCTATTACAAAAGAAAATGCTAAGACTCAATAAAAGGAAAAAGTACAATGATTGACTCAAGAAATTAGAAAGATAAGACTAGTGACGCTTGGATAGACGGAGAGCTCTAATCTCTTCACTATTGACCTTCCCCATCCAATTGAGTCTCGTCATCGGACTTATCTTAAAAATAGGGGAAAACACTGGATGAGTCAACGCTCAGTAGGAATTATATCTCAAGAGCTAGTTTGCTTTAAGTAAATTACATGTTACATGAATGCAATAAAGCTATGTATGTTTACGTAAAACGACAAGAGAGAGAGAGAGTATAACAAGAGATAATTGAGTGAACTAGCATGTCTTTCGAGAAATTATATCAATAAATGTCAAGAAATTCAAGCAAGTATATTCATCATGTCATGTCGGGAGTTGGCTATCACGTTTCAAGCAAGTATATAAATACCCTTTCCGGGTCACGCAAGTCATGTCATGTCAAGTCGAGTATGAGATGGTGGAATGTCTAATCAAGCTAGTCATGCACTTCGGTGCAATGCCACACCGTGATCATTACAACTCCCATGGGCACTAGTACTTTCGGGTGCTCCTCCCAGGACCAGATTGGGCCCTTATATGCCCAGGCATTGATCGTGTATGTTTCGACATCCACTATAGTTATAGTCAATATAGAGTTTCAATGGAATAAGCTTGTAGGGACTTTAAGGTAGATCTTGTGGACTAGAATTTCAAGGATTGAACATGGTGTATAAAGTCAATAATAACGGAACAATCACGATTAACGATAAAACTAGGGGGAATCGGCTCCCTAATTAGGTGCCATGATAATAAGAATAAGCGCTCATATAGTGATAGTCGCTCGTTCTTGGACATGATAAGCTACATAGAATTGAGGTCCACAAGTACGGCACCTAATTCATAAGAACACTAATGGCATGGTTTCCCATTCCATTAATTTAGAGTATTCTCATGACATCCTCTTAGCAAGTCATGAGGGCCGGTATACCATGTTTCTTTAGAGTGACATGGCAATTAAGTAGTGTCATGGGTTTGAATGGTACAACCAGCTCGGCTGCCTTGAGGGAATCCAAGGCTAGCGGAGTCTTACAGAGGTCTCTATGATAAAGTCACTGGTCCAAAGGAACGGAATGTCCTATGGAGACTTCATCTATCACCGAGAAATAGTGGGTAATCGATAAAACAACGTGAAACATGGGACTATACTCACGGAATGGAATATAGTGCCAACACACATAACCCATTGTCAAAGGGTTACTGAAAAACACGAAAATCAGAAAGTCAGAACTATCAGTCAATTGACGTCTGGCTTAAGTCTTCATTTTATGAATTGGAGCCCTTGTCAGGGTCGTCAGTTCAGTAAATGACGACTGTTCACGCAGTCGTTATATCCAGGTCTTATTAATATTAAAATCTATAAACATTCTAAAATTTTAGATATTATATAAATGACGTCTTACATTAAGGCTTCAATTTCGTAAACAACGCCCTAGTCAGGGGCGTCATATATCAAAAAGATGGTAGGATGCATGTCATTATTTCAATATCTGGGAAATTATAAACATTTTCAGGAATTCTTGATTTATCACTAATTGACGCCTGCGTATATGGGCGTTTATTCAATTGACGACCTAGACATGGTCGTCATTTACTTGTCATATGATCAGGTACAATCACAGACATGGCTTTTGGGGTATTTCCAATCAAGAAACTAGAGACATGGGTAGATAGAGAAAAATAGCAGGAATTCACTAACATGATCATGCATTAGTTAACACATCAGGGTTTATAGTTATTAAAATTTGAACATTCATCATTATTAATTAACTAGACAATTGACGCCTATTTTCACGGGCGTTAAATAAAAACACCGCCTTGATCTAGGGCATCATTTTCAGTAAAATGATGAAATCATGAAAACTCATATGGCAGTCAGTCGCAGCACTAACAACCTACATGCATGTAATTGGCCTAATATCCATAAAATTTTGCTTAACACTTGAGAAAACCTACCTTTATCGATGATTTGAGTGCCGAGCGGTGAAGAACGATACTCTGTTTCTATCAGAGTTACTGGAAACAAGAGTAGCAACTCTTTAGCCAACGCAATAGCAACACCCTTCGAAACAAAAAAGCAGCAGGATGATGAGGGTGATGATAGCTTCAGCAGTGCAGTAGGAACAAGAAAGAAGAAGAGGATTCTTCTACGTTCCCGGCAGGAAGAAGATGGCAAGAGCAACAACGCAGCAGCCCCTTTTGTCCAAAGAAATAGAGAAGCAGAGGGCTTCCCATGAACACCCAAAACATTTAGAAGAAGAAGCTTTATGCTTCTCCACGGCAATACGTGAAGAATTGTCGAAGAATCAGAAGAGGGCTTCCTCCTTTCATAGTATTGGCAACAAGAGGAAGAGGAAGAGGAAGAGGAAGAAGAAGATGAAGAACTGCTATGTTCTTCTCGTACACCACGGCAGGATGAAGAGCAACGCAGTAGCAGCACCAGGGAAACAGCAGCAGAAGGACGTCTTGGTTCGATGGAGGGGTTGGTATTTATAGGAAAAGGAATCCAGATGGGTTCTAGGAGTTCGATTAGGACTAAAACCACAGATATCCACGTATGGATCCCTTTCCTTAATCCAAACTTACCCAGATAACATCCCTGTTCGAACCAAACACCGACTGTTCCTTTTGGAAATGACGCCTCATGTTGGGGCGTTATTTCAATAAATGACGTTTGTATACACAGTCGTCAAAAATTAAATGACGACTTGCTCGGAGGCGTCATTCACCTTTCCCTATTTGTTAATTTAAGGTGTAACGATCTTTCTGGATTTTTATCTTTTTTTCTTGATGTGATCTAGATGGGAAATTTTAGGGGTACAAGTTTTCCATTTTTCTCTATTTTTTCATATAATTAGTTTTCCAAATTTATTTAATTCAAAAATGGGCACTATTCATTTTAGAATAAAATAACGACTTTTATTAAGTCGTCACATTTGAAATCAACGCCTAAATCATCGGCGTCAATTGTATTTTGGCATTTCTCCTTGACCTCCAAAAGATTAATATTGTATATATATCCCTATTATTTCTATCACTCTCTTATCTATATACTTTATTTGACTTTTGCTAATTGTAAATAACGACTTGCATTAAGTCGTCTTTCACGTTGGATACGTCTATACCAAGAGGCGTCAATTGAGTTTTTGGCCTTTTCTTAATGCTCTTGAAAGAACCGAAATTATATATATGCTCATTCTTTTATCTTTTGCATATCTTTAATGTAATTAAATATTATATATATATCCTTCTCCCTTCTAATAAGATTAAATGTGGAATATTAAAATTTCTAAATTAGTAATAAAATATAAATTGATATTTTCTTCAAGATTTAGTGATTCTTAATTCAATTAAATTTTCGTTGTGCATTAAATGCTTACCTAAATATAACAGTCATTCTTAAATTTATTATAATACCATAGTAGTGTCCATGAGTTCTTTTGTCAGACTTTTTAGGACGAAAGAGGGTCATGTATAAGGTCTGGACCTTGTTTAATTATTGTTTTTAATTTATTTAGACTTTCTAGTCCTTTAATTTACCAGGGTTACTACGCCCTCCCCCACTTAAAAGAATTTGGTCCCCAAATTCAATCGTATATAGACGTGGAGAGTGTAGAGTACATACCCTTTTAGAATAATTCTGGGAATCGTTTCCTCATAGACTCCTCGATCTCCCATGTGGCTTCATGTTCTGAACTTGTACTCCATTGCACCTTGACTATGGGAATAACTTTGCTCCTTAATGTTCGTACTTCGCGATCGAGGATCTTCATGGGCTTTTGTTCATAAGTGAGATCCCTTTGAATCACCAGGTCTCCATGATCGATGATATGTGCCGGATCGTGCACATACTTCTTCAACATGGATACGTGGAATACATTATGAACTTCGGACAATTGAGGAGGTAAAGCGACGTGGTAAGCAACCTCGCCAACTCTTTCTAGTATCTCAAAAGGTCCGATAAACCTTGGTGTAAGCTTGCCCTTAACACCAAATCTCCTTATTCCACGTCCAGGTGATATCTTGAGAAATACGTGATCTCCAACTTGGAATTCAAGATCTCTTCTTCTTGTGTCAGCATAAGCCTTCTGTCTAGACTGAGCAACTTGAAGTCTTTCTCTAATCAACTGAATCTTTTCAGTGGTATCCCTTACCATGTCTGGACCTAATAGTTGTTTCTCGCCAACTTCGTCCCAGCATAAAGGCGATCGGCAACTCCTTCCGTATAAAGCTTCAAAAGGTGCCATTTGTATACTTGCCTGGTAGCTGTTATTGTATGCAAATTCAACCAAATGCAAGTGATCATGCCAGCTTCCACCAAAATTAATGATGCAAGCTCTGAGCATATCTTCAACTACCTGATTGGTTCTCTCGGTCTGACCATCCGTTTGAGGATGAAAAGCTGTACTAAAGTTAAGTCTCATTCCCAGCGAATGTTGTAGACCCTTCCAAAAGTGAGAAGTAAAACGAGGGTCTCGGTCAGATACGATTGAGATAGGTACTCCATGTAACCTGACTATCTCCTTAATGTATAATGCAGCAAGGACATCAAATGACCATCGACTCTTGATTGGTAAGAAGTGTGCCGATTTAGTCAATCAGTCGATGATAACCCATATTCCATCATGTCCTCCTTTTGATTTAGACAGACCCATAATGAAGTCCATACCGATATCCTCCCACTTCCATTTGGGAATATCTAGAGGATGTAGCTTACCGGTAGACTTTTGGTGTTCTGCCTTGACTTGTTGGCATGTGAGACAGCGAGACACAAAGTCTGCTACTTCTCTTTTCATATTGGGCTACCAGAAGGTCCTTTTCAAATCTTGGTACATTTTGGTAGACCCTGGATGAATCATGTACCTTGATCTGTGAGCTTCATCTAAGACTTTCTTCTTTAGCTCTGGACAATCCGGTATACATGTTCTATTCCTGAACATCAATCTTCTATCCGAGGCTATCTTGAAATCAGGTTGTTCTTCCATTTTGCCCTTGATTTCCACTAGTACGGGGTCACTATCTTGAAGTCCTTGTATTTCGGATAGCAAGTCTGGCTGTATGCTCATATGAGATAACGTGACACACCTACTGTCCTTGTCTATGCTTATATTAAGTTTAGAGAATTGTTCTAGCAACTTCCACTCCTGAATCATACAATTGGCTAATAGTGCTCTCGGCTTCCGACTGAGGGCATCAGCTACAGGATTACCCTTTCCAGGATGATATTATATTGTGAAGTCGAAGTCCTTGAGATATTCTAGCCAACGTCTTTGCCTCATATTCAATTCCTTTTGAGAGAAAAGATACTTGAGACTCTTGTGATCGGAGTATACAGTGAACTGCACTCCGTATAAGCAATGTCTCCATATCTTCAGCGCAAACACTACCGCAGCCAATTCTAAGTCATGGACTGGGTAGTTCTCCTCGTGCTTATTCAATTGGCGAGAAGAGTAGGCTATAACTTTCCCTTGTTGCATTAAAACACATCCGAGGCCAATGCCAGATGCATTGGTGTATACTTCAAATTTCACGCCTTCAATTGGTAAAGCTAAGACCGGGGCAGTAGTTAGGTGATCTTTGAGAGCTTGAAAGCTTCTTTCACATTCCTCGCTCCATTCATAACGAATCTCCTTGCGAGTTAGCCTTGTGAGTGGTACGGCTATCTTGGAGAAATCCTTAATGAATCGTCGATAATAACCTGCAAGACCCAGAAAACTTCGGATCTCGCTAGCGTTGGTCGGTCTTTCCCAATTCTGTACAGCTTCAACCTTTGATGGATCTACGGATAAACCGTCCTTCGATATAACATGACCCAAGAAAGATACTTCTTCTAACCAGAATTCACATTTACTGAGCTTTGCATATAACTGATTCAACCTCAATATCTGTAATGCAATCCTCAAATGCTCCTCATGCTCTTCCTTGGTCTTTGAATAGATCAGTATATCATCAATGAAAACCACTATGAATTGATCTAGATGAGGCCTGAATATACTATTCATTAACTGCATAAAGGCAGCAGGGGCATTTGTTAGTCCAAAAGGCATAACAATAAATTCATAGTGCCCATACCTGCTTCTGAACGTGGTCTTATAAATGCCCTCATCTTTGATCCTTTGTTGGTGATATCCCGACCTTAGATCGATCTTTGAGAAATACTTGGATCTAGATATTTGATCAAACAGTTCATAGATTCTCGGCAGTGGATATTTGTTCTTGATAGTAAAGTGATTTAACTATCGATAGTCGATGCATAACCTCATGGATCCATCCTTCTTCTTTACAAATAGCACAGGTGCTCCCCACGGGGAAGTGCTTGGTCTGATAAAACCCTTCTTAAGAAGTTTCATCAATTGTTCTTTTAACTCCTTGAGTTCGACATGGGACATCCTATATGGTGCCTTAGAAACTGGACCAGCACCAGGGACCAAATCGATGGTGAAGGCCACTTCTCTTTGTGGAGGTAATCCAGGTAAATCTTCCGGAAACACGTCCGGAAATTCTTGCACAACAGGGATGTCTTCTATCTTAGTCTCCTTAGTATCCTTAATAGTGACAAACGCAAGGAAAAATACACATCCTTTCCTTATTAACTTGCTAGCTCGGAGAGCCGAAATAAGAGACGACTTGCTCCGACTCTTAGGGCTAGTATAGACCAGTTCCGGAAAGTCTTTGAAAGTAACTTTTCTATTACGGCAATCCACAGTTGCCTGATACTTGGATAACCAATCCGCTCCTAATATGACATCATATTCCTTTAGGTCTAAACATATGAGGTCGATAGGAAGATTTCTTCCCTTTACCAAGACTTCACAGTTTTGATAATGGTGAGTAAGATCAACTTCACTTCCGAGAGGAGTTGAAAGAACTAATTTCATCCATTCCGGTTCCATGGGTAATGGATTAGGAAACTTCTTAAAAATAAAAGAATGCGAGGCACCAGTATCAAATAAGACATATGCAGACTTGGAACAAACTTTCAATGTACCTTCCACTAGTCCGCCTTCATCTTGTTCTGTCTCCTGAATAGCTTGGAGACGTGCATTCTTTGTCACCGGACACTTTCCGTCACCGGCTTGATCATTGAGTAGGGGATAGTCGGGAATCCGATGATCACGACTCCCACAACGGAGACAAGATCCTAGTTTTCTCCAACATTCTTCGGCCTTGTGCCCGACCTTATCACAATGCTTACATACCACCTTAGTAGGTGTAGTGGTGATGGAGAAAGGTTTGGTCTTCTTGAACTTTTGCTCTTGGGAGGGAGTACCTCCATTACTCGGCCTCTTCTTGAAATTGGGTTTGAAGGAACCCGAATTAGTGACCTGTTCCTTCTTATCATTTCCACGGATCCTATCAGATAGCTCCGTGGCATCTTCTAGTAACTGAGCTCGGCGTACTATCTCCGAATAGAACTGTATGTCCATCGGCGCCAGCTGTGTGATATATTGGGGTCTGAGCCCATTTAGGAATCTCCTAGCTTTCATCTTCTCGGTACTAATTAGATGTTTAGCATATCGAGACAACCTAGAAAATTGTGCCTCATACTCAGCCATCGACAAAGATCGTTGTTTAAGTGCGGCAAACTCGGCGGCCTTCTTCTCCTAGACTTGGTCTGAAAAATATTTATTGTTGAAATGTTCAACAAACTCCTCCCAAGTAACTTGTCCTTGATCTAATGTGGCTTCTACCGACTCCCACCAGCAGCGGGCGTCCCTTTCCAATTGAAACGTTGCTAATAAGACCTTCTCTTGGTCCGTGCATTGCATAACCCGAAAGATACGTTCGGTCTCCTAGTTCCAGTGCTCGGCGTCATCCGGATCAGTGGATCCCATGAACTTAGGAGGGTTCATGTTCTTGAAGCTTTGGTGGAGATTTCCTACTCCACGATGTGCACCTCCTTGTGCCACCTGTTGAAGTGCCTGGGTCATGTCTTGCAAAGTGCGTTGCATGTTGAGCCACTGGGCACGTTCGGCAGCCATTGTCCTACAATTACAATAACTATATTAATATGTGATTATGTTCAAAGGTTTTGATTCTAAGTTAACTTAACCCTTGGTTCTACCCAATCTCACCGGTTAAAGGTTTTAAACCTATCCTTGGACTTGGGTTTCCTAGGAATTGAATATCCTAGGCTCTGATACCACAAAAAAATTGTCACGCCCTGAGCGCGGAAGGAACCCGGAGATGCGCAACGAGTTTATATCGATCATGTCAATCAGAGCGTTAGTGTATTCAACACAAAGACAGAGTGCACAAAAGTAAAGATAACCCAATCCTTTATTCAATCACAACCTCAAAGTACTTCTATTACAAATGAAAATGCTAAGACTCAATAAAAGGGAAAAGTACAATGATTGACTCAAGAAATTAGAAAGATAAGACTAGTGACGCTTGGATAGACGGAGAGCTCTAATCTCTTCACTCTTGACCTTCCCCATCCGATTGAGTCTCGTCATCGGACTTACCTGAAAAATAGGGGAAAACACTGGATGAGCGAACGCTCAGTAGGAATTATATCTCAAGAGCTAGCTTGCTTTAAGTAAATTATATGTTACATGAATGCAATAAATCTATGCATGTTTCCGTAAAACGACAAGAGAGAGAGAGTATAACAAGAGATAATTGAGTGAACTAGCATGTCTTTCGAGAAATTATATCAATAAATGTCAAGAAATTCAAGCAAGTATATTCATCATGTCATGTCGGGAATTGGCTATCACGTTTCAAGCAAGTATATAAATACCATTTCCGGGTCACGCAAGTCATGTCATGTCAAGTCGAGTATGAGATGGTGGAATGTCTAATCAAGCTAGTCATGCACTTCGGTGTAATGCCACACGGTGATCATTACAACTCCCATGGGCACTAGTACTTTCGGGTGCTCCTCCTAGGACCAGATCGGGCCCTTATATGCGCATGCATTGATCGTGTATGTTTCGACATCCACTATAGTTATAGCCAATATAGAGTTTCAATAGAATAAGCTTGTAGGGACTTTAAGGTAGATCTTGTGGACTAGAATTTCAAGGATTGAACATGATGTATAAAGTCAACAATAACGGAACAATCATGATTAACGATAAAATTAGGTGGAATCGGCTCCCTAAATGGGTGCCATGATAATAAGAATAAGCGCTCATATAGCGATGGTCGCTCGTTCTTGGACATGATAAGCTAGATAGAATTGAGGTCCACAAGTATGGCACCTAATTCATAAGAACACTAACGGCATGGTTTCCCATTCCATTAATTTAGAGTATTCTCATGACATCCTCTTAGCAAGTCATGAGGACTGGTATACCATGTTTCTTTAGAGTGACATGGCAATTAAGTAGTGTCATGGGTTTTAATGGTACAACCAGCTCGGCTGCATTGAGGGAATCCAAGGCTAGCGGAGTCTTACGGAGGTCTCTATGATAAAGTCACTGGTCCAAAGGAACGGAATGTCCTATGAAGAGTTCGTCTATCACCGAGAAATAGTGGGTAATCGATAAAACAACGTGAAACATGGGACTATACTCACGGAATGGAATATAGTGCCAACACACATATCCCATTGTCAAAGGGTTACTGAAAAACACGAAAATCAGAAAGTCAGAACTATCAGTCAATTGACGTCTGGGCTTAAGTCTTCATTTTATGAATTGGCGCCCTTGTCAGGGTCGTCAGTTCAGTAAATGATGACTGTTCACGTAGTCGTTATATCCAGGTCTTGTTAATATTAAAATCTATAAACATTCTAAAATTTCAGATATTATATAAATGACGTCTTACATTAAGGCTTCAATTTCGTAAACAGCGCCCTAGTCAGGGGCGTCATATATCAAAAAGATGGTAGGATGCATGTCATTATTTCAATATCTGAGAAATTATAAACATTTTCAAGAATTCTTGATTTATCACTAATTGACGCCTACGTATAGGGGCGTTTATTATTTTTCAACTTCCTGTTCCAGATTGCTCAGTTTATCAGAATCTTCAACACACACAGTTTTTCCTCTTTCTAAGGCTAGCAGTCTCTCAGACATAGTGGAGTTCAACATTTTTAATTTCTCATTTTCTTCCTTAAGCTTGTCATTCTGAATTAACTCATTTATCAAAGTCTGATCTTCTAAGTTAGTTTCAAGTTTTCTTCCAGCCTTGAATTCCTTCAAATCTTTTTCCTTCTTTTCAATATTTTTCTGTAATTCCACATTCACAGATTTGATGGCTTCAAGTTTTTCAGCAAATAAGTTCTTCTCCTGCTCAAGTTTCTCAGATTTTTTATCATTTTTATTAGCAGATGTTCTCAGAGAATCATTTTCAGATTTCAGCTTGTTTAAATCTGAGTTCACACTTTCAAAGTTTTTCAGTAATTTTTCATACTGGTCATGATAGTTAACAAGAGTCTGATTATCATTATCTGAGTTGATTTTTTCTTTGAGTTCAGATACCACATTTATATGATCTTGATTTTTAGTTTTCAATAATGAAACTTGTTTCTTCAATATTTGAAAATCAGACATACATGCATCATGAATATTTTTCAATTCAACACAATTTCTACAAGGAGAACTTGAACTATCTAAACCAGTACCCTTCTTCAATTTTTTATACTATTTTCTTAACAGTTCATGAGATTCAAATAATTCAGCATATGCATTCTCCCAATCTTCTAGAGAAAAATTCTCGAAGAGATTTACCTCATCATCATCATCTTCTTCAGTTTGATTGCTGCCTTGATCGCTGCCACTTTGATTTCTTCTGTTGGCCATCATGCAGCTGTCCACATCTATCTCCTGAGTTCGCTTCAGTGTATCCAAAATGTCTTTAGCAGAACTGCAATCAACGAAGCATGAGTGAAAGGCTCTATCAGTAGCTGCCTTCATTAGATTTATAGCTATCTGATTCTCTTCATGCATAGACTTGTGACTGTCAGTCCATTTGGACTTTTTCTTTGGTAGTTCATGAGGACCATGTGAAATTACTTTCCACAGGTCTGGATTCACAGATTTGATATAATTCTTCAGACTAGCGAACCATGCATTAAAATGCGTACCACTGAAAATCGGTGGATGAGCCATGAGAACACAACAGATTAATGCAACAGGAATATTGATGCACTAAAAACAAATTAGCACCTAAGACTGCAAGATCGAATCTGCAGGTCGCTGGACCTTGTATGCAGACACCGCTCTGATACCAACTGTTAGGGTGCTAGGCCCGGATACAGAGGGGGGGGGGTGAATGTATCCTTCTACAAATAATGCCCAAATAAAAACTTAGATGCTAGACGCAATCAGAGAATGAAACAAATTCAATTAAACTTATGAGCAAACACATGGAGCGCGCCTATCCAAGCATCTAGCGGAAGCAACCACACAAAGCAAACCATAGCTCAATAGATTTTTAGGTGGTTCGGTCCTCCAGACCTACATCCACCCCTCACTCCCAACCGGAGTGAGGCTTCACTAGCAAATGCTAGAACCAAGCAGACTCAGTCTGCGAACAGTTGCTGCCACACAGCTTGACCAGGGGAACAGCCTCCCCTCTTCCTCCCAACCGGAGGGTCACCCCAAGTGACTCCCAGCCACTTGGAAACCAGAGACCGAAGTCTCTCTTCCTCCAGACAGGAGGGACCCCTGGACTTGCTACCCACAAGCCCAGAACCGGAGACAAGTCTCCCTTCCTCCAAACCGGAGGGAACCCACAAGTAGCTCCCAGCTATTTGCAATCGGAGATCAGATCTCCCTTCTCCTGAGACCACAGGAGGAACCCGATCCCCAACAGGCCAATCGGAAGAACAAAGATGGAAAGATAAAAAAGGAAAATAAGAAAGGATGAAAAAGCACAGCTCCAAAAGCTGGAAACGAAATACAAGTAATGTATCTCTCAAGGGAGCAGGTCTGGCTTGGATTTGATCCAAACACCAGAGGACAGATCTTCAAACTTTTCCCATTTCTTCTCTACGAACTCCTTCTCTCTCTCTCTCTTTCTCTTCTGCTTCTTCACTCTTTTTCTTTCGCAGGCTCTCTCTGTCTCTTCTCTTCTCTTCTTCTTCTCTGCAACTCTTCTTCTCTTCTGCTGGATCGAACTCTCAGCACTTCTGCACTTCTACTATTCTGCTATTGCTCTCAAGGCTTCGATCACTTTCCTTCAGACAACCGAGACTCCTTTTTATAGCAGCTCGAGCAGAGGCAGCACTGGGCGCGTGTGGCCTCCACATTTCCCGCCCAGGTATTTGGCCACGTGTCAGCATCTCAGGTCCTTGGATCACATGCCTTCAGCTTATCGAACAGTACCTGCCACACAGACATAAGTAGATATCAGTTGGATGTATATACTTGGTTCAGGTGTTAACAAAGTGTGTACAGTCAACCTGCAGCTTGAGTGAATAGACTTTGAAGTTAACAATCGAGTGTATAGAGTTGAAGGTTAACAAACGAGTGTATAGAGTTAGTTGAGTGAGCATGCAGTGTATAGACTTCACACATGAAGACATCCGCTGTTCAGACTTGAAGAACATTCAGCAATGTGCAGACTTCATTGAATGAGGGAGCAATGGCAGACTTCAGGATGTATAGGCTTGTGAATGCAAATGCAATGTACAAACTCTCCAATGTATGGACTTCAAATATGTGAAGCTATGCGATGTACATACTTTGAAGAACATCAAGTGAGTAAGTGTGTACACTGAGTGAGTGTATAGAGTTGAAGTCTTCATGCGAGCTCAGTGTATAGACTTGCAGACTGATGCATTAATAAGCCTATCAGATGTATAGACTTAGATGTAAAAACATGTAATGCAACACAATGTATATACTTAGAACATATGCACTATGCAGACTCATCCATTGTATACACTTGCATTGACCAATGTATGGACATGAAGATGCGAAGCCCTCGTTGAATAGACTTTGAGACCTGATGCATGAACAGTGTGCCAATGTATAGACTCAGCTTGAGACGCTTACAGAGACGATCGGATGTATGGACTTGATGCCTGAAACGCTCTCTAAGACGATGAAGTCTGTATAGACTTTACAGTGTATGGATCCTCAGTGAGACGCAAGTTGAGACCATGCAGTGTACAGACTTCATGTTTAACATGCATGAGAACCAGTGTACAGACATGCTGTCCTCACAGCTGACGACTCCAGTGTATAGACTTGCTGAGGGAGTGACTGTACAGAGTTTGGAATGTTAGAGCCAATGTATAGACTTCAGCAGGATTGCTGGTGAGGACACGCGCCGCATCACTCGACGGAGCACACGGAGCACGCCAGCATCTCTTTGGCTAGGCGACTACGGCATCTACTAGAGGATCTTTCTTCTCATTTGAGGCCATGTTGGGCCTAGGTTTGGTCCCTGCGTGGTCACGTTATCTAGTTCTTTTATGTTATCAGACTATGTGTAGGGAGTATTGGGATGTCTTCCTTTATTAGTGGGCTTGGCCTTGGCCCATAGCTGGTTGAATTAGGGTTAGGGTTATTGAGAGGAGGGCGCATCCCTCACCCTTGGTGGCTGTGCCACCTTCTCCCCTTGGCCCCTCCACTTTCCATTTTGGGCGCCCCCCCCTTTCCCCATTCCATCTTCCCCCCTTTCCCCTTGGGGCGCACCCCCCCTTGATCCCTCCTTGATTGGAGGGGGGTGGCCGCAACCCCCTTGATTGGAGGAGGGCTGGTCGCACCCCCCCTTCCATATGCGCCCCCCCCCTTCCATGTGGCTTGGGATGAAACCCTAGCTTCCCCCCCGGATATATAAGGCTTGTATTTTTTGTTTGGAGGAATTATTGAATGAATAGAAAGAAAAAGTTGCTGTTTCTCTTGAAGGAGGCTGCGCCCCCCTCTGTTTCCCTTTGATCCTGCGATGGGATCAAGCCTGGGGTGTGACTCCCCATCCCCTCGGTGCGACGCCGAGGTCCCCCCTCTCTTCTATCTCTTCACAGATTCAAGCTCAGTGCAACCAGATCTTGTCTCCAAGAGCTGAGACGTCCCCCCTCTGTTTGTGGCGACTTTGGGCGACCAGCCCATTTCTGGGTGATTCTGCTACGAGTCGCCAATGCGTGCGAGGTGGTCTCGCCTCATTCGGAGTTCGGCATCACCCGTGGCGATTTTCTTCGTGAGCGCGCGCAGGACCCCCTCTCCCTGCCAGCCAGGTTCTGCCCCCCCCCCTTGCAAAAATCCCACGGGATGGACATCAGCGAGTTTGGATGTGGGATCTTCACCGGTCGTACCTCTCTTCGTCCTCGTTCCAACGCCGCCGATCTCACCTCTTTCCGACGTCCGAGCTGTTCGTGGCATCCGTTCCCGTGAGGTCGCGCAGGTCTGCCCCGTCCACCTGGCGCCAGGACCACCCGCGAGTTCCCGAGTTTACTGCGCTCATCCACGACCAGATCTCATCGAGTCCTTCCGTCAGGACCTGCTGCTCTGCGTCCCCGACGTCTTCCCACCAGCGGCGCCTTGTTCGCCTACTGGAGCAGCGGGTTATCATTTTTCCCGTTCGAGCGCGCGGTTCTGGGAGCAGAATCCCTGTCACGACTTGCAGGTGCGCCCTCGGCTTCCACGGATGGAATCTGCATGCCCCCTTTGGCCGAGGCTTCCTCCCGTGACCTAGCTACGCACCCTTGCTAACGGCGCCTCAATCGGACACCGGACCAGGCCGTGGGAGCTTCCGCCGCCGAGTCGCGCATTGCTGCGGACCTGCTGATCGCCGCTCGGGCCCTCCTCGCGGCCAACCCTTCACCGAGTGCCGCCCATCAGCCCGTAGATCGGCAGCCCCGAATCCCTATGTTGTAGCCTGTTACCTCCCTGCGAGGAGTGGGTATTTTGGTTGGCCTTGTACTAATATTCATCGTGTGTATCGGGGTTGTTGATCTCGACCGGGGTTTCTTCCCCACGCCTAGGCGTGGAGGTACGTGCGACGCTCCCTTTGTTGGCATTTGCTTTACTAGTATGCTTTCTATTATTCCGCGTGAGTGCTTAGGATCCTAGCTAGTCTTTTAGTCACCGCGTGACTGTGAGTTGAGAGCACCCATCCCGTGGCCGTAGTCGAGCGCCGAGCTTGGACTAGATTCCCTTAGGCGTACGGCGGTTCCTTAGCCGCTGAGATCCCCGCGCTTCCCTCATAGGGACGGTCGTTGGGCTTGAGTTTCTTGTTGAGAGACGCCTCCACCCGGAGGAACGCTACGGAGGTCAGCCTCCCGGCTTGCCTTTGGCGTGCGAGTGCTGGCCGTGTTGCATTCATAGGTCCTAGCCCTTTCAGTCCCGTCCCGCATCAAAGTGGTATCAGAGCATATAGGTTTGCGTCTAGGGTTCAGTCTTGCATTCCATTTAGCATATGTCCACCCATATAGGTCTAGTGTGCCCCCCTTAGCCCCTTTAGGTCCCTTTGCATGCCCACTCGGGGTGGCACCCACTACCATCGCCCGGACATTATGGGCGACCCCCGTGGTACCACCCAGGGAGGCCCCTCTCTAGAGGATTTCATGGCCGAAGTCATGGAGCGCTTGGCTAGTTCTGAACAAGCCATTAAGGACCAGACCGACCGTCTGGAGGGCCGACTCAAGGCCATAGAGGACCGCGCTGAGGTTTCTGACCGATCTATCCAGGGTCTGATCGGGCGGATAGGGAGGATAGAGGAAGTGCCCCATCATGACCCCCCTAGAGTTGATCGTGCCCCACAGGCGGCAGCTGCCCAGCCCCCCCCATATCGGGCTGAGGAGCGACGGCCGCGAGCCCCCGACTTTGAGGATTACGGATCCGACAATGATTATGAGGGGAATGGCCGACGCCACCGTGGTCACCGACCACAGAGGGATGATGAGGACGATCGGGCCCTTAGGACCGTTCGCGCGGACTCTCCCACTTTTGACGGGTCCCTGGACCCGAAGATCTATCTAGACTGGGAGGCTAGCATGGACAGGTATTTTGAGTGGGTCGAGATGTCTGACCACCGGCAAGTTAAGTTTGCCAAGATGAAGTTACTGGGGCGAGCACAAACTTATTGGAGGAATCTGGAGAGTCTGCTATTTCAGCGTCAGGACCCCCAGGTTGAGTCTTGGAGTGAGATGAAGGTCAAACTCCGAGACAAGTATCTACCTCCCTCATATCGCCAGAGGCTCATTGATAGATGGCAGAGTCTCAGCCAGGGAGATCGGACCGTGTCCGAGTACATCGCAGAGTTCGACGAGTATTTCTTGCGATGTGGAGTCAGTGAGGAGAGCGCCATGCCCATCTCTCGTTTCCGTCGTGGTCTACGGCCCCATTACCAGTATGAGTTATTTCGCCGTAATGTGAACACCTTAGAGCTCGCGTATCAGGTTGCTATGGAGCTAGAGCAGTTTGAGGCGGAGTTCACTCCTACTCAATGTCAGGGGACCACCAGTCAGCGGGGGTTCGACCCACGCATCGCACCCAGTTCCTATGGTCGGTTTTCGGCAGCTCGGCCCTCGGAACCCCCTCGCCAGGACCCCACTGTTCCTAGGCCTCGCCCTCCCCTGCCGAGGGACACTCTCCCTCCCCCTCGCCAGCAGCCACCTTACCCCACTTCACGCCCTTAGCCTCCCGCGTTCCCTACCCGACCCCAGCTACCACCACCCCCGGCCCATCATGACGACAAGGGGAAGGGGCCAATGACCGGTGGAGCATCTCCTCGCACAGGGGCGCGAAAAAACTGTTATAGGTGTGGTGGAGTCGGCCATTATGCGAACAAGTGCCCCACTAGAGAGTCGCTTGTTGTGACGGACACCTCACCCACTGATCCCACGGCTGAGCTTCTGCCAGTCAGCTATGAGGCCGACTAGGAGTTGGCGGAGGAGTTCTTCGATGAGTTGCTTGAGGGAGAGCAGGACGGTGCCCCTGGTACTCAGTATCAGGGCTAGGCACAGTTAGGGGTAGTCTGGTGTATCCTTACTCAGCCACTGGTGAGTGACGACTGGCGTCGTACCACCATTTTTCACACCTTTTGTAGGCTTGGAGGGAAGGCCTGCAAGGTGATCATTGACAGTGGGAGCTGCATTAATGCCATATCCACTGGTACGGTTACTCGTCTTGGGTTGACACCCGTGGATCACCCAGCTCCATATCGGGTATCTTGGGTAGATTCTACCTCTATCCCTGTCAGGCTTCGCTGTCTAGTACCATTGCAGTTTCAGACCTACCATGATGAGATTTGGTGCGATGTGCTACCTATGGAGGTGGGTAGTATCATTCTAGGTAGGTCTTGGCTCTTCGATAGGGATGCCACCCTCCATGGCCGGTCAAACACTTGCACCTTTGACCATGGCGGCCATAGGATCACTCTCCACCCCACCCAGCCTAGGGATCCTGCCGTTCGCGGGCCAGCCGGCCCCAGTGCCACGAACACCCCTCGTCAGGGGAAGGCCGACCCTCCTACCCCACCCTTGGTGCCAGCTACTACCTCCTCCACTACCCTCACCCTAGGAGAGCCTTCCACTAGGAGGTTGATGGTGATTAGTCCCTGTGAGATGGAGAGGGAGTTCACCAGTGGTAGTCCCCTCTTTGCTGTTGTTGTTCGAGAGGTGAGTGATGTCGTCCCAGGATCCGAGGGTGAGCTAAACCCCGAGTTGGCTGCGATTTTACGCGAGTTTTCTGATATCTTCCCGGAGGACCTCCCTGGAGGCCTTCCACCTATGCGTGACATCCAGCATGAGATCGACCTTGTCCCGGGCTCTTCGTTGCCTAACCTCCCTCACTATAGGATGAGCCCCGCGGACCATGCCGAGTTGCAGAGGCAGGTCGAGGAGTTGATGAGTAGGGGATCCCTCAGGGACAGCAAGAGCCCTTGCGCTGTCCCCGCTTTGCTAGCCCCGAAGAAAGATGGCATATGGAGGATGTGCATCGATAGCCGTGCGATCAATAAGATCACGGTGAAATATCGTTTTCCTATTCCCCGACTGGATGACTTATTAGATATGATGTCGGGAGCCACTATTTTTTCTAAAATTGATCTTCGAAGTGGCTATCACCAGGTTAGGATCAGACCTGGGGATGAATGGAAAACTGCATTCAAGACCAAGGATGGTCTGTATGAGTGGTTAGTTATGCCTTTCGGGCTATCTAATGCCCCTAGTACATTCATGCGGTTGATGACCTAGGTCCTGCGGCCTATGATAGGGGTCTTTTTGGTCGTCTACTTCGATGACATCCTTATTTATAGCCGCACTAGGGAGCACCACTTAGACCATCTCAGGCAGGTCTGCGTTGTTTTGAGGCGAGAGAGCTTATTCGCCAACCCGAAGAAGTGTGCTTTCATGATCGATCAGGTTTCCTTCCTTGGGTTCATAGTGTCTCGAGATGGGGTCTCCGCTGATCCGGAGAAGATACGCGCCATTCAGGAGTGGCCCGAGCCCCGCACCCTCCACGATGTTCGGAGCTTCCATGGCCTGGTGACGTTCTATCGTCGCTTCATCCGTGGCTTCAGTTCCATCACTGCCCCGATCACGGATTGCATTAGGAAGGGGGTATTGACATGGACTAAGGCCGCGGCCACGACCTTTCAGAACATCAAGGAGCGCATGACCCAGGCACCTGTTCTTACCTTACCAGATTTTTCTAAGGTGTTTGAGGTCACCTGTGACGCTTCTGGAGTAGGTATAGGGGGAGTTTTGAGTTAGGAGTCTCACCCCATTGCCTTTTTCAGCGAGAAGCTAAACGATGCCAAACTGCGGTATTCCACGTATGACAAGGAGTTTTATGCAGTCGTCCAGGCATTGAGATACTGGAGGCACTATCTCCTACACCAGGAGTTTGTGCTCTTTTCTGATCACGAGGCGTTGAGGTTTCTCCATACCTAGAAGAAGTTGAATGCGCATCATAGTAGGTGGGTGGAGTACCTTCAGGAGTATACCTTTGTGCTTAAGCACAAGGCAGGGGCCGAGAACAAGGTGGCCGACGCGCTGAGTCGGCGGATGATGATGTTGTCCACCATGGGTGTAGAGGTGGTGGGATTGGAGAGACTGAAGGAGGCTTATGTCGATTGCCCGGACTTCATTCCGATTCATGCTGCCCTTCAGTCGGGCCCCTCCCGTGATTATAGTGAGTTTGTCCTTCAGGAGGGTCATTTATTCCGGGGTGGTAGGTTGTGCATCCCACGGACGTCTGTTCGTGATTTTCTCACTTGGGAGTTGCATGCAGGGGGTCTTGCTGGCCACTTCGGCCGGAACAAGACCATTGAGGCCGTTGAGCATAGGTTCTATTGGCCTAGTTTGAAGAGGGATGTTGCTCGCATCGTGGCTCAGTGCCGCACTTGCGCTATGGCCAAGCAGAGGAAGCAGAACACCGGCCTTTATACTCCCCTCCCTGTCCCGGACAGTCCGTGGCAGGACATTAGCATGGACTTCGTGCTAGGTTTGCCTCGTACCCTCCGTCGGCATGACTCCATTTTTGTGGTGGTAGACAGGTTCTCTAAGATGGCTTTGTTCATTCCCTGTTCCAAGACTTCAGACGCCTCTAGAGTTGCCCGTCTGTTCTTTACTCACTGTGTCTCCAGGTTTGGGCTTCCACGTACTATAGTGTCTGATAGGGATGTGCGCTTCACTAGCTACTTCTGGAAAACCCTATGGCACATGATGGGCACCTAGTTGAAGTTCTCTACCACCTATCACCCCCAGACCGATGGTCAGACGGAGGTAGTCAATAGGAGTTTAGGGGATCTTCTTAGGTGCTTAGTGCGTGATCGTGTCGGGAATTGGGACTTGGTTCTACCTCTAGCAGAGTTTGCATATAATGACTCGGTCAATAGGTCTACAGGTCTGAGTCCCTTTGAGATTGTTACTGGCCGTAGACCTAGGAAGCCGATAGACTTGGTTCCATCTCCCATCCAGGCCTGTGTTTCTGAGTCAGCTGAGTCCTTTGCAGAGCATATTAGACAGTTGCATGAGCATGTACGTCGTCATATAGAGGCCAGCAACGCACGTTATAAGGAGTTAGCTGATGCGCATCGACGCACCCGTGAGTTCCGAGAGGGAGAGTACGTCATGATCAGGGTCAGACCTGAACGGTTTCCTTCGGGGGCCGTGAAGAAACTCCAGGCCCGCGGTGCTGGACCCTTTCGAGTCTTGAAGCGAATTGGGTCGAATGCGTATGAGATTGAGCTGCCATACGACTATGGGATCTGTTCGACGTTCAATGTCTCAGATCTGGTGGCATATCGGGATCCCGCGGTGATTCCCAGTGAGCTTTTTGGGCCCTCCCCTCCTGTTGAGAGTATTACACCTTCTGAGCGTCCACCTCTTCCAGCCCCATTACAGAAATGCGAGCATATAGATTGTATACTGGATGAGCAGGTGACCACGACCAGGAGCGGAGCCTACCAACGCTTCCTAGTGCGTTGGAGAGGGCGCCCTGCGACAGACGACGCCTGGATCACACGTGGAGAGCTGGAGAGGATCGACCCGGACCTGCTGGAGCGCTACTTGAGCGACCGTGACCCTTACTCGACGGGGTCGAGTTCTTCCCACCCGGGGAGAATTAGTGAGGACACGCGCCGCATCACTCGACGGAGCACACGGAGCACGCCAGCATCTCTTTGGCTAGGCGACTATGGCATCTACTAGAGGATCTTTCTTCTCATTTGAGGCCATGTTGGGCCTAGGTTTGGTCCGTACTGTAGACACGCCAAAATTGACGTTTTGTTGATCAAATCTCATGTTATTATATAAACGCCCCAAGTGGACTTCAATATTCCTATAACATAAAGTTTTTTCTATTTTTGTGAGTTTTTCTGCATTTTTCCTGCATTTTTGTGAATAAAGACTTGACGAAGGGCGTTACTTTTTAAAGTAACGACCTGTCATAAGGCGTTTTCAAGGAAAGGACGACCGTAGGTGAGGGCGTCAATTCCTGGTATTATCCGTTAATTTCTGGAATTATCTATTTTCAAAATAAGAGGCATTTTGTGAGTAACGCCTTTCCTCAGGGCATGTTTTGAAGAAACGCCGTTACCTTAGGCGTGTTCCATTAATTTCCAAACAGAGGAAGTTTTTATTTCCAAAATTAAATCCAGGAAGAAACGGCCTTTCCTAGGTCGTGTTTCAAGAAACGTCCCATCTCAGGTCGTCAATTCATAAATAGACGCCCTGTCTTAAGGCGTGTTTTACTCCAGAGTCCTTTTTTACATCTTTCCCCCACAGTTCCCTGCTATCCTTGGACTCTTGCCCGATCTTAATCCTTCCGTGGATGCCTCATTACCCGTTCTTATCAATTCCCTTGTTTGATCACATCCGATTGAACATTATATAAGAGGCTCCTTGTCGAGCGTAAGAAGGGTTGGAAAAGGTTGGAAAGGTTGCAGGGTTGTTGTTGTTGTTTGTTGGTTATCATCATTATTGTTGAACGCCCTAAACCCAGAAGATCACAATCTCCCCTTCTTTGCACTTCATCCTGCTGCAGCGTGGTGTACTACTACATCCGATCGGGCTTCATCCTACTGCATCCATCTTTCTACAATCCATCCAACATCATTCACGGTTTCCCTCCACTCTCGTCAGGGAGAGCAGGGCTATATTGTGCTTATTTTATTTGAGTTCCATCATTGTCATACCATCAGTTTCCTATTGCATTAAGCATTTTTTTCCTTCCCTAGTTCTCTGCTAGGGGTTTATAAAACCAAAAAGAGGTGCGCATGTTGATGTCTTTTCATCATCTTAGGTTAGCTTTGGATTGATACTATTGCACTTTGGCTGATTCCCCTCTCTTTTGCTTGTTTTTCATTGTCTTTTTTTTACAAGGTAATCAATCAAGAAAACCCACTTCATCGGCCGGCCGATTGGAGTTGGAGGAGGAAATCCACATTTATCCCGCATCCCACTCTTCACCAGGTACATGCGATCGCATTTTCTTCTTATTGAGGTAAACCCTCTGGCGATCACAACTCCCCTTTAGCACCTCGTGCTATATATTTTTTTATCACGTCTTATACATGTTGTTGTCATGTTATATATTTTTCACTCCCAAAAGTGAGGATTTTTAATCCGATCTACAAATTGGCGATCACGGTGGGACTTCCACTGTTTTCTTTATTGATTACCATCTCCATTGGCACCCTCGTGTGCCCTTTCCCTTTGACACCCTCGTGTGTCCTTTCCCCTTAGGCACCCTCGCGTGCCCTTTCCCCTCGGTACCCTCGGTACACTTTCCCTTGTGCCCCTCGGGCACCCTCCATTGTGCACCCTGCACACTCCCCGGATCAGTCAATTGCTGCTTATTAACGCCTTCAACAAGGGCGTCTTTTGATTTAACGCCCCTCACAGGGACGTGTTTTGATTAATTAACGCCCCCCTCCAGGGCGTGTGTTTATTGCATCTGCTTGCCTTATCTTTGCTATTTTCTCGTCTGCTATTTAGCGCCCCTTACATGGACGTGTTTCATTGATTAACGCCCATCTCCAGGGCGTCTGTTTCTATAACTGCCGTTTGCTGCATGCTCATTATACTGTCTGTGGAATAACGCCCCTCTTCGAGGCGTTTCATTTCTTATCAACGCCTGTCATTAGGGCGTTTCTCTTTATCATAACTGCTGTCTGCTGCATCCTTATCATATTGCCTGTGAATTAACGCCGCTCTCTGAGGCGTTTCATTTATTATCAGCGCCTATCATCAGGGCGTTTTCTCTGCGTTTTGACGCCCTTTACCGTAGGCGTCCTTTCTTTAGAACGCCTCACCTCAAGGCGTGATTTTCCTACCGTCTGTGAGCCCCTCACAGAATTTACGACAGCCACGCTGCCGTGTTTTAATTTGGTCACGACCTACCGCAGGGCGTGTCTTTCCTCTTGCTGTGAACACGACCTTTCCAAGGGCGTGTCTTTACTGTTCTTTTTCACAGATTGGCTGTTATTCATTGC